>CM034308.1:34279859-35752722 GCA_019925795.1 Dendrobium chrysotoxum
GCCCTCCCAGGGACACTGTCGGGCTCACTCAACCAGGTAAGTAAAACCAACTACCTGACTGTTCATCTCAAACAGCAGAATAGAAGGTGAAAGGATCCCGTCTCCTCCTGCTCCTTTCGGAACAGCGGATAGGGGTGACTCAATACTTCTGTCTGACCTCAACAAAAGTAAATAAGCCACGAAATTGGAGTCTGCGTAGTCTTTTACAGAACATCCAGAGTAAAGGGGTGGTGAGGAATGCCTCCCAGGGACTCTGTCGGGCTCTCTCAACCGGTAAGTAAAACCAACTACCTGACTGTTCATTTCAAACAGCAGAATAGAAGGTGAAAGGATCCCGTCTCCTCCTGCTCCTTTCGGAACAGCGGATAGGGGTGACTCAATACTTCTGCCTGACCTCAGCAAAAGTAAATAAGCCACGAAATTGGAGTCTGCGTAGTCTTTTACAGAACATCCAGAGTAAAGGGGTGGTGAGGAATGCCTCCCAGGGACTCTGTCGGGCTCTCTCGACCGGTAAGTAAAACCAACTACCTGACTGTTCATTTCAAACAGCAGAATAGAAGGTGAAAGGATCCCGTCTCCTCCTGCTCCTTTCGGAACAGCGGATAGGGGTGACTCAATACTTCTGCCTGACCTCAAAAAAAGTAAATAAGCCACGAAATTGGAGTCTGCGTAGTCTTTTACAGAACATCCAGAGTAAAAGTGGTGGGGGAATGCCTCCCAGGGACTCTGTCGGGCTCCCACTCAACCGGGTAAAGTCTGATGTCTGCTTGATCAGAGCAAGACGACCAGGGTAAGGTCTGATGTCTACCAGAGCGGCAGGACAGTCAGGGTAAAGGTGTGGTGAGCTATGCCTCGCAGGGGCTCTGCGGGGTGCTCCCAACCAAGTAAAGCCTGATGTCTACTCGGCGCATATGCCTGCAGCAGAGCAATCAGGAAAAAGAGGTGGTGAGATATGCCTCCCAGGGGCTCTGTGGGGCACTCTCAACCAAGTAAAGTCTGATGCCTACCCGGCGCATATGCCTGCAGTAGAGCAATCAGGGGAAAGTCATCTCAACCATACCCTAACACGCATATGTGTAGGGATGGGAAGAGGAGTAGAAAAATGGAAAATTTCAAAGAGAGAAGGGTCGTCTAAGGAGTTTCAAACTAGTGTTTTGGGTACCACGTGGTAGAGGACAAGTCGTCGTGGCCACGAGTATCCAAATGCCAGTGAAACTGCCTAGGCGAAACCAAATCATACAAACCTGGAAGCACCAGAATGATGCCTCGAGAGACCATAGGGAAAGGTACGCCCTCAACAAAGTGTGAGAGGGGTAATCTCATTCCCACTGAGTAGCTAAAGTAGCAAGGAGGACACACTTGCTACAGAGAAAAGGACTATATCATGAGAAATAATCATAGAAGACTACAGTGGTACACCCACATAAGCTAGTGGGACCCTGTAGAGGTGGAAAGCAACATAAACACATCCAAGGGACCGCTCCACACCAAGAGTCGGGTCACGGTGGGAAAGTATGTCACTCTAAGACAAGTGAAATGATTTTCTGCTAGAAAATCAAAGTTCACTAAGAAGCGACGCTAACATCTGAGACTTGATGTACTGCATCACAACTAGAAAAGCACACAAGAGTAGCGAGGGGACACACTCGCCACTAAGGGAAGTAACATTGCATATGAATGATATTTATGAAAAGCTCACAGTAGTGGTACCCACACAAACTGGTGGGACCCTGTGGGAAGTGGAATAATATCAGTGCATCCGTAGAGCTACCCTAGCAGCTGAGAGTAGAGTACGAATGAGAGAGAGAGTAAAGTAGAAAATGAGTTGATTTTCTGCTAGAAAATCAGAGCTCTCAAGTCAGTGATGCTAACGCCGGTAACCAGGCGTACTGCAACACTACTGGGGAAACAACTCAAGATGGCGAGGAGACACACTCGCCATTGAGGGAGATGATTTATGAGTAAAATCAATAAACATCAAACATCACAGCGGTAACACTCACCCTGACCGGGGGGACCCTGTGAGAGGCAGGAGCGACACTACCAAACCCATAGGACTGCTCTAGTAGCTGAGAGCAAGGCAAGGGTGAAAAAGTAGGTCACTAAAAGAAACTGGAGAGCTGATTCCCTACTAGGGAATCAGAGCTCGCGAAGGTGGGATGTTAACATCTTGAGCAAGATGTATCACACCACTAACAAGGACTATCATGATTGTGAAAGACCATAATAATCACAAGTGTAAACTCATCCTTGAAGCAATCACTCAGACGCTTCGTAGGAGAAGAAAAGAAAGACTTTGGGGAATTTGAGCTCTTAGAGAGTATTACCGGGTTCCACCTGTGACAAGGGCAACCGGTTTTGCTCTACTGAGAGCTTCCCTCTTTTATTGTATAGATGCATATTTTTTGTATGTTCACAATCATAGACTAAATATGTCTCGTACTGTCGAAGATAACACCCGGTAGAGGGAACGTTTACCATATCCGTGTGTTACTCCTAGTATGGGACATCCTCTAATGATTGGAACTCGAAGAGGGATATAGGATTGGCTTTGATAACCCAGGCCACATTCGTCACATGAATAAAACTGGGGGCACAATCAGAATACGATTTATATGTGAATGAAATTTAGATTAGGATAGTGGATCAACATTACCCTCCCTAGCTAGCATAGGTTGGTATGAACCCAGTACAAAAGAAGTCTGAATTGGTTTTGATATCCCAGACCACACTTGGGAGCACCAAGTGAAACTGGGGGACAGAGAGGGGGAAACTCCCAAATTACCAGAACTCAGAAGAGGAAGGTACAATAAATGCGAGACTTTATCAGTCCTTAAGAATGGTCTATAATCAGATGGTGGGGTCAAAATATTTTTGTGCACGAATTTTTAAAAGAATATGGCAAGCATTTAAACAAACTCAATAGTGGGACCACTAAGAGATGTTTAAGCCCTTACCAATCAATCTGAGAGAAGTCTGATTCACACATTTCCTAAAGAGTGAAAATTTCATCAGAGAGTAAAAGAACTATTTTTAGAAATGAAAAATTAACCTCTGAATCATCTTGAACCTTAGAAAAGGTTCAGAAAGTTCAGCAATATAGGTTGACTCCATCTAAACCCGAGAAGGTTAGGGATTTAAATTTTGCTAACCCAGCTTAAGCTCCCTACAAGCTAAGCTGGGCTTTCTCCCTTACATATTTTGAATAAATATCTAATTCAAAAGGGTGTAAATTAGAGAGAGAAACTGAATCTTCTCAATCTTCTTGCATGAGAATATTTTTATATCTAATAGAACATCCTTGCACGATGATGAATCCAAAATCATGATTTTCAAACTCAAGTATCACAAATATCAAGGGTATGGATTTTCTGAGACTTAGAGATTTACAAGAAAGGGAAGCCATTTACTTATCCACTTTGGGCTCATTTTGAGCCCCTCAACTTGATTTGGCGCACTGCGCATCTTTTAATTACTTGATACACTTTGTGTATCCTTGACTTTATGGCGCATTTTGCGCAACTTTCCACTTTTGATACACTTTGTGTATCTTTGATTTTTGGCGCACTGCGCATCTTTTCACTTTTGATACACTTTGTGTATCTTTCATTTTGTAACTGGCTCCCTTTCCAAACCTCTAAAGGAAAACTTTCTCAGTTGTAAGATTATCTTCCAAACATAAGAGAAGAAAAACTCACTCTCTCGTGCAAGGAAGAAGAATCCACAAAGCAAATCCAATCCTATGATAAGAATGAACGACTTGAATAAGAAAATTATGAGGTAGATTCATCAGCCTGCGAAAGATGCCTATGAGATAGAAAACTGCAAGATGATTGGGAAAATATGCGTCTCTAAATCTAATTTCAATTTGATATAGATTTTAGTTCAAAATAGGAAATCATCCCAAGAAAGGGATGAGAGAGAAGGCATACATTTTTCTTTTGAATCATTATAATTGTCCTTCAAGCGCTTAGAGGAGTCAACCACCAATTACTTAATTTTCTAAAGAAGACAGGGGTAAATCTTTCATTAGGAAAAATAAATTCTATACTTTCTAAGGAAAAATTCTCTAAAAAGTCCACTTCGTGTTTCAAGCTCTCAGACTTTTCTCAGATTAATCTTTCTTTTAAAAATTTGCACATTAAATTTAAAGATCCCACCATTGAAAATAGAACTTGAATCTGTATTTGGACTGATATGGGTCAAGATCTGGCCTAGAAGAGTTCAGACAAGGGAGATGATAGAGACTAGAGTTTATGTCAGTGTACGAATCATATCATCTCACCTCATCACCCCTAAGGATAGCCTCATACTTCTCGTAACAAACATCGTGTGGTAGAGGACAAATCGTCGTGGCCACACAGACTGTCGAAAAGTGAAGAAGCCCCTCCAAAGGGGTACATATACAGGGGAGTATTTGCAGGCGGTAGGGAGACCCCCCCCTCTCGAAGAGCGAACTCAGGCATAGTACTTTTTTAAGTACTGCCCGTTGATGACAGGCATAGGGTGAACACCATTGGCATCAACGAGTAGGTAGGCACCACCTTCGTAGACTTGCTCTACAGCAAAGGGGCCTTCCCAGACAGGCTCGAACTTACCACTTCGGCGACGGCGCGAAATGATAGGTCTGCGTAAAACAAGGACCAACTCGCCAACCCGGAAAGCACGGGGTCGGACAAGGCGATCATGTGATCGAGCCATACGTGCCTGGTATAGTTTGAGGTTCTGATAAGCTTGTAGGCGAAGCTCTTCTAAACCATCAAGCTCTTCCATCCGTAGTCGGGCGTTATCTTCGTGGGAAAGATTGTGGCTGACTGCCACACGTAGCGAGGGGAGCTCGACCTCAAGTGGGAGGACGGCCTCGACCCCGAAAGCCAAAGCATATGGGGTAGACTGAGTAGGAGTACGGTATGTAGTCCTATAGGCCCATAGTGCTTCGGGAAGTCTATCGTGCCACTCTCGTTTGTTTGCAACCAGGATTTTTCTTATTAATTGCACGAGAGTTTTATTGAATGCTTCCGCCAAGCCATTGGCCTTGGGATAGTAAATTGAAGAGTATCGCCAATTGATGTTATGGCGGCGGGCAAATCTGGCAATTTTGGTGCTTCTAAATGACGGGCCGTTATCTGAGATGATACGGCGCGGGACACCAAAACGATAGACAATATGATCACGAAAGAAACGCATCACATCTTCTGATTTGACTTCCTTAAGTGGCACAGCCTCTGCCCACTTAGAGAAGTAATCAGTGGCAGCTAAAATGAACCTATGGCCCTTAGAGGAAGGAGGGTCAATAGGACCCACTACATCCGTGCCCCAGCCCTCGAATGGCCAAGATGATACAGTAGGGTGCAGCGGATTAGGGGGTTGGTGAATCACCGTGCCATGAATTTGGCACTGGTGGCACTTTCTAGCGTGCTCCATACAATCACGGATCATAGTCGGCCAATAGTAACCGAGGCGTTTAATTCTGCCTTTCATTTTTGTCCGGACTGATGGGCACCGCAAAGACCTTCATGTATCTCGCCCATGACCTTGCGAGCCTCTTCGTTGTTGAGGCAACGCAACCACATTTGGTCGAAAGAGCGTCGATACAAGGTGTCGTTCACATAAGTGAATGATAGGGCTCTCTTTCTGACCTGGGCAGCAAGAGATCTATCATCTGGAAGCCTGCCATGCTTCAAATACTCTATAAAGGGTACTCTCCAGTCTGATTCTTCCTCAACTGAGAACACTGTGAGGGTCTGATCGGGAAAGACAGGTCTGCGGGGCATAGGGCTTGACGGCACTGGACAACGATAGACAGTGGGTTGCCAGTTGGGTCAGCCAGTTCCTTTGCTAACTTAGCTAATGCATCTGCCTTGCCATTGGCAGATCTAGGGATTTTAGCTAAGGTCACTTCAGGAATCAAACACAAGAGCTCCATTGCTTGCTGTGATAAGGCAAGAGCTCAGGTTTAAGCACTTTGTAGACTCCCGCTACTTGATTTATGATCAGTTGTGAGTCTCCAAAGATTTTCACCCGCATGACATTCATCTGAATGGCCAACTCTAGTCCCAAAATCAGAGCTTCGTACTCAGCTTCATTATTGGTACGAGGTTCTGAAAGACTGTAGGAATATCTCAGAGTGTGACCTTCAGGGGATACGAAAATGAGGCCCAGACCTACCCTAACTATAGGAGTTTCGTTCGGGCTCAAGGCTCTAACGGATGACGCACCGTCGAAGTAAAACTCCCAAGTAGGGGACTCCTGCTCCTCCACACTCATGATTAGCTCGTCAGGTAGCTCATCATTGAGTGGGGAATCTGCAGGGATCGGGTGAGCAGCAAGAAAATCAGCTAGAGCCTGTCCTTTGACGGCCCGCTGAGGGACAAAAGTGATGTCAAACTGCAGTAGGATCATAGACCATCGTGCCAGACGACCTGAGAGGGTCGGACGGGTCATCAGATACTGCAAGGGGTTGACTCGAGAGATTAGGTTGACCTTGTGTGAAAGCATATAATGCCTAAGCTTCTGTACCGCGAAGATCAAAGCTAAACACTGCTTTTCCATCGCGGGGTACTTCAGCTCTGCGGGTATCAACCGTCTACTGAGGTAGTACAAGGCATTCTCCTTGCCTTCCTCATTCTCTTGAGCCAATAATGCACCCAAGGACTCATCCAGGGCCGTAGTGTAGAGAATTAACGGCCTCCCTGGGATGGGTGCAGCTAAAACAGGGGGTTTTATCAGGTAGCGCTTTATACTCTCAAAGGCCTCCTGACAACGCTCATCCCAGTGAAAGCGGGCGTCTTTCTTTGCTAGGGCAGCAAAGGGGTGACACCTACCAGACAAATTGGAGATAAATCTCCGCAGGAAGGCTAGCTTTCCTTGAAAAGACCTTAGCTGGGTAAGGCTTTTAGGGGGTTTTAGATCTACTATGGCTTTGATCATGGAAGGTCAATCTCAATGCCACGGTAGCGAACTATAAACCCCAGGAACTTTCCTGCACTAACTCCAAATGCGCATTTTAGAGGATTCATTTTCAAATCATATTTGCGTAGGCGTTCAAAAACGATTCGTAGATCTCGAAGGTGATCTCCACGGACCTTGCTTTTGACTACCAGATCATCCACATAGCATTCAACTTGCTCGTGTATCATCTCGTCGAAGATAACAGTCATAGCACGTTGATAAGTGGCCCCGGCATTCTTGAGACCAAAGGGCATCACCTTGTAGCAGAACACACCTATAGGTGTGCGAAACGCAGTAAACTTTTCCTCTTCGGGGTCCATCTTTATCTGATTGTAACCAGATGAACCATCCATGAAGGAGAAAATGCTATGGGACGACGCTATATCCACCATAAGCTCGGGGATAGGAAGAGGAAAATCATCCTTAGGACATGCCTTGTTTAAATCACGAAAGTCGATACAGACACGAATCTGCCCGTTCTTTTTCGGACTGGAACAATGTTGGCAAGCCAAGTAGGGTACTTCTCTTCACGAATGAAATCGGCCTCTATAAGCTTCTTAGTCTCAGCGATCACCTGTTGTTCTATTTCTAACCTCATCCTACGAGGTGCTTGTTTAACAGGGACTGCATCAGACTTAATGGCTAGTTTATGGACTGCTACATCTGGATTTAGACCAGGCATCTCGGTGTAGTTCCAGGCAAAGCAATCTTTAAACTCTGAGAGTAGCTCGATGTATTCTTGAGCCTCTGAGTCAGATAACAAGACACTATGAAAAATAGGTCTAGGATCTGATTCAGTGCCTAAGTTTACCTCACACAATTCGTCCATGGCAGAAGTGATGCCATCTTCAAACTCTTGAGGAGCATCGAGTACTCTATCCTCATCATCACCCGGTCTTCTTTATCGGTAAGAGAAACAACCGGGTATGAGTGGGAAACCGTTCGGATGTTAGCATGGTTAGGTGAGCTCTGCTCGACATAACCTAAACCTTGCTTAGTTTGAGGCATATCAGTCCGCCAAACACGAGCCTGTCGTAGAGCTTGTTCATCTGACCAAGTCGAGATGACTGCACCCCGCTCTACACAGTCTTCCACGAAAGGGGAAAAATAACGAGGGGCAGTTGTGACCCTGTTATCCATAGCGGTCTCCGCTGAACCCTGACTCCCAGGACCCAGTGGGGCACCTACACTATGGGATAACGAGGCACACTCACTAGCTCGTGGTGGCACAAAGGTTTCGTACAGAGGAGGCGGAGGGCGACCTCTAACTTGTAGTGCGCCACCATCACTAGTGGAGGGGGTAACCAAAGATCTTTGGTGAGACTCCTCAACTCTTATTCCACGTATCTGACGGGAAAGGGACTGTTGACTAGTGGTCTGACGTCGGGGGTCTACTTCCTCGTCTGAACCACTGTCAATAACTAAACCACCCTCGGGTATCAGGTACCTACAAAAGGTAGGTAGTGAACTATAATCAGTGAAGTCCGGGGCTGGTGAGGGAGCTGAGCGATGAGGGGTAGTGATCATCTCATCGTCAGAGGAGTCGGACTCGACAGTCAAAGGAGAAGCATAAAGATATGAGGGAGGAGGGATTTGAGTATCGTAGTTTCGCGGCGGGCGAGTCGATCCTCTACCTCTACCTCTACCTCGCTCTCCCCTACCTCTACTAGGGGGAACATCGTGCCCAACTGCAAATTGGAAAGGAGATCTAACAGGATCTGCAGTGGAGGTATCTGCCTCAATACTAACCTGTGACGGACCTTGCACAGGTAGCTGTACAGGACCCTGTACAGTACTGGCAGGTGTCACTGGTGACTGGGCAGAAGGAGGTTTACTCTTCTTACGAGGTATGTAATGCTCAGCATCATCGTAAATAGAGACCTCATGCACGGAAAAGGGTTGGGTATCCCCGGGAATGGAGTACTCGACTTCATTCCTCATATACTTCATACATTGGTGCAGGGTGGAGGGCACCATTCCATACTCATGAATCCAGGGCCTTCCTAAGAGAGCCCTGTATGAAGTATCTGCCTCGATCACATGAAACTTCGCCTCAGTAAGGAAATTTCCAAACTTCAGGGGTAGGGTGATAGACCCTAGGGCACGCTGTCCTTGGTCATTGAAGCCTTTCAACATAATCTTATCGGAGGTTAACTTCAAATGACCCAGGGAGAGGCTCTTCAAAGTTTCATAACTCAGGATGTTTACTGAAGCTCCTTGGTCAATGAGGACCCTGTTCAACTCATAACCATTGACTTCAGCGGTGACATACAAAGGACGATTGTGATCAGAGGTACCCAAGAGGAGATCACGATCTGAAAAGGTAATGCACGGCATCTCTCTCAAAAGGCATGCATCTCCAACAGATTCGGAAGCAAAGAAGGCTTGATAGGACTCTGGTTCGAGTAGTGCTTTTACCAGGGTCTCTCTCAAGTCAGAAGACATCATCAAAGCGTCATAGACACTGAGAAGGGCAGGAATTTTCCTTAAATGGGCCAACACATTGTAATCGACCTCCAGCTGAGGGCCTTTCCCTTTCTCCTTAGACTGCTCTTGGGAGGAAGGGATAGGATCGTCCTGCTGGGTAACAATGTTCTTATCTTTTCTTTTGTATTCTTAGCCATCCTAGGTGGAAGAACCTTCCCTGAACGCAAGTGAACTTCCTGTATCGAGTCATCTTTGACAGGAGATTCACTTGGTTCAACGGTGATGGCATGTGTTGGCTCCAAGGAAAGTGACTGGAGTGGGTTCTCGGATTCATCTTCTGAATCCATGTAACAACCACCCTCCGGAATCATAAAGACTGGTTCCTCATCACACTCAGACTCTTCATCACATACAGAACCATCATAAGAAACATGTAAAATATTGAAAGAGCGAGTGCTAGAAGAAATAAAAGTAGGAGCAGAACACCAGAAGTAGCCAGAATCACCTTCTTCTATTATTTCATCATCAGTTGAAGGGAGAACGAAATCCTTCAGCGTAAGTGCTGGAAGGCGTCCCGTCTTCCCCTCAGAAGTTACAACAAACTTTTCCTTTTCATACATCTTTTTACTTACATAAAATAGGAAAAGAAATGTGCTCAGTAGGCACTACAACAGGAGAAGAAAAAGGTGCTGGCGAAGAAACTGGGCTGGCAACTGTCGATTTGGCCTGGGTAGGCCTCCTCTCAACTGCCTCTGAACTCTGAACTGTCTGCCGGATCATCTGCCTCGTCTTCCGAGAGAGTGCTAACTGCCACTCCCCCTCAGAACCTCTGGGTGATCTGCTACGACTGCTCTGTCTGCCACTCTGGCTGTCACTACAACTACTGGAGCCCGAGATCATCTGAACTGTCTGAGGTGTCTTGCCCTTGGGCTGAACCAGGTCGCTGTCCTGTAGGTGGATCTGCCCACTAGCCATGAGCTTCTCAACTCTGTCCTTGAACACATAGCAGTCTTCTATACATGCCCGATATGTCTGTGAAATGGACAATAGAGTGGGTGTTCTGTCTGCCCCTCCTCTTCCACTCTATTGTTGTTCGGGAATGTTAAGATGTTTCTCTTAGTAAGGAACTTGAAGATCTTCATCACACTTTCCCTTTTAAAGGGATATTCCTTACTAAGCTTCTCCCGTAGGTACTGCTGACTCTCTGGGGTCCTACGGGAGGGTCTAGACTGCACTGCTGACTGGCCCGGTGTGTGAGACTGCTGAGGTGGTGCTGAACTGACTAAGGGCTTCTTGCCCTTATCTGATGGCCCATAAGTACTGTGTACCTCCCCTCTCCTAGGTGGAGGTGCTCCTGATGACTCCTGCCGCTGAGGTCTACGTGAAGGTTGACTCTCAACCTTAGGAGGGACTGCATCGGGTATGCTGTCCTGCAAACTGATCACCTTTGTCAACAACTTCTGAAAGGTTCTGATGCTGAAACCCTTCAGATAAGGTGCTATCGGACCATCTATGTTCTTCAATAAAATTTCTACTGCATGCTGCTCCTGTAACTGGGGCTCACACTGTAGGCTGAGGTTCCTCCATCTGACTATGTAATCTGGGAGAGGCTCTCGGGGCCGCTGTCTAGTCACAACTAGCTCTCCAACTGTAACTCGGTGCTCTGCACTGACAAACCTCTGAACAAACAACTGCTCCAGCTCTGCAAAGGTGCGTACTGAATCGTTGGGGAGGTCGGCGTACCAGGCAAAGGCCACCCCAACTAAACTGCTGACAAAGAGTCTCAACATCAGTGCATCGTTCCCTCCTATGTTGCAACAGATGGCTCGGTACTGGGCCACGTGCTGCCTCGGGTTCCCAAACCCATGCTCTGAACCTAGGAGGTGAACTAGGAGGGACCAGGGGGTAGGGCTCGTGCTCTCTACTGGGTAAGGACGCCCCCTGCTAACTACCTCTCCAGACTTCCTGGAGGAAATGGCCTGTTCGACCTTCTGGGCAATCAGATCCTGAATCTGTCCGGCTGACAACTGAACTGACTGACTCTGGACTGGGGTAGTAAAAGCAACTGCTGTCGGTGCCACTGGAACTGCTCTCTGGGCCCTGTCTACTCCCACAGGACCTGGTGCTACTACAGGTGGTGCTGCTGGCTCGTCCCTGGACGTAGCAGGAGTGCCTACGCCCGTCATCTGGGGCATCGCCCCCAAAGCTGTCAACTGAGCTGTCATCGCTGCCATGGCCCTGGCCATCTCTGCCATCTGAGTCTGTAACTGTAGTACTGTGGCATCTGTCTCAACTGACCGGGGAGATCCTCCTACCTCAGCTTCTCCCTGCTCATCATCATCATCTGCCTCTATCTGCTCGTCTGAGTGGCCACGTCTAGTAACCACACACACTCTGTGTACCGGTATGTCTCCATCTGACTCCTCCTCGAGTAAATCATCCTCAAGTGCATCATCCTCGTAGAGGGTCTGATGGAAGTCCTCTGCATACGGACTCAAAGGGGAAGAAGTCTCGTAAGGGCTAAGGGCTGGCTCTGCCCGAACCGGTGAACCACTAGGAGAAACTGCAACATCATCGTCCGTTGCTGCATCACAGACCATCGGAACTGCCTCTGATCCGGAAGGAACAACTGCCTCTAACTGCTCAACTGCCTGAACTGGCTGTACTGCATCGACAGGGGACTCTGCCTGTCGTCGTCTCCACACCCATCTGCTGCGACGGGACCCAGTAGGGGCAACTGACTGCTGCGGGGCTACTACAACTGAAGGGAGCTGGGGTCTGGGAGGCTCCAACTGCTGCCTCTGTCCATGACGACGTGGGCGTCGTCCAACAACCGGAGTAACTGTCTGTGGTCTCGCCAACGGAACTGAACTAACAGGCTGCCTGGGTGGCTGTCCTCTCTGCCACCTGTACCTCTGTCTAGCAGTCTGTCTCTGCAACTGAACGGACGCCTGAGAAATCTGGTGGAGTAACCTCTCTCGACTGACAGGGCCTCGACCCCGCGCTAAGCGGATAATACTCCGAATCCTCTGAGAGAGGGTTCGAGCAGCATCATCCCTGGGGACCCTAGCGCGTGGTAAAGTAGTAGCGACAGGAGGGGCCGCCGCAATGCGAGCAACGTCCTCCTCATCACCACTGTGTGTCAGTGGGAGAAGCGTCCTCCCTGAACCGCTGCTATCTCAGGGGCAACTGTAACGTCCGGGGTAGGGGAAACTGCAACTGGTCGTGGTGCCCGCTGCCTAGGGACCACTCTCCTCTGAACTGGCTCCTGGTGAGCCAACGAATCTGCCATCCGCTGTCTATCTGCCTCGGATGCAGCCAACCGAAGTCTACGGTTTCTATTCCTCCGGGCCCTTCTCCCAAGGCCGGAGGCGGAAGACGAAGCAACATCTGAACCCACCACCTGAGTGGCAGGGGGAACGGGAAGTACGGGAAGTGTCGGGGTCTGCACGAGGGTCTCTGGGTGAGACAGTCGAGCGAAAGCTGAAACCCGACGGGAGGAAGGCGAAGGAGCCTCGGTCTGGGCACCCCTCTTCCTGGAGGAAGAAGGAGGGGGAACCCGAACACGAGCTACCTCTGCCGGAGTAACAACAGGGGTAACTACTGCCTGCCGGCGCTGAGGGGCCGGGGCAGCCTGAACAACAGGTGCGATAGGCACTGGTCGCCTAACCGCTGGACGAGTGGGCTGAACAGGGAGTGGTCTAGGCACTGGCTGCCTAACCACAGGGTGTGCCGGCTGCACACGAACAGGAGTAGGACGAGCAGGTGCCCGGGCTGTCCGCCGAGCAACTGGACGTCCAAAAGGTCGCATGGCTGCGCGAGCCCTCCTCTGGGGAGGAGAGTAGGCAGCAGCCTCGCAGGGGTCGGCCCGCCAAGAGTGACGAAGGCCGAGTCAGTGAAGGAACCAAAAGTGATTCCTCCAGCGGGAGGACTGGCTAGCAGGGACTCAGGAAGTGTCACCCGCGCGTCAGAACCAAAACTGAAAGTAACGGAAGGCACGAAGGAAGCCATGGCACTGTCTGCCAAGAAGAAGAAAAGAAATTTAAAATGATTAGTAAGAAATAACGAGAAGATGAATGATAGATAGGGAACGAAATGACCTAGAAGGTCAGAAGGAAAGGAAGCTTAGCTAGGGGGAAACCCTAACTAAGAAGAACGGAAAGAAAGAAACCTAGCTAGGGGGGGGAACCCTAACTAAGAAAAAGAAGGACGATCCTGACTAAGGAAGGACCCTAACTAAGAGTGGGACGGACCTAATCTAAGGAGTACCAATCCCGGAGTACACACAAGAAAGAATAATATAGAATCCAAAGATGGAGAGAGAAACCTGTCCCACCGTGGTCGCCAGAAACCTGTGGACTTCCGAAAGGACTACAGACACCATCGCCCCGCGAGGGGAGACAGTATCTGGCCAATGGAAGGGCAGATTCGATCACACATATGATTAACCATTGAGGATAGCGGCTCTCACCAGCACACCCCGATGGATAACAATACGTATGGTCTAATCACAACGGGTTTCCCCCACCCGATACATTAGCTCGAATGGGGTTTATTTGAGAGTGGGATGCGGTTTCCCACGGGCGCAAGCCCCCGTGGTTAATTACATCTCAAGCGGAGCCTGAGAATACTCTCGATTAAGGATTCTACATTATTCTTTAAAATTGGGATTGGCACATAGGGGGAAGACTAGGAAGTCCTACTCGAAGGGAAAGAGAGGTTCAACTAGGCTTAGTCAACATGCACGGCTCACATCAGCATCCGGAGGGACTAAGGTAATGAGAAGAAACTGGAGGAAAAATAAATAAATCATGCACTCGAAGCATGCAGGAGGGAAGGATGGAGGTGGCGTCATCCGTGTGACGCGGATATGTAGGGTTTAGGGTCTCTGGAAGACAGAAGACCTACCTACTGATGAGGCGTACTACGGAACAATAGTAGCCTTGAATCCTGAATCTATGGTGGGTTTAGTGTTCTACGCAACACTAACACCCGTGTCCTAACTAATGCAATGTAAAACCTGGACTTACCCCGGCCTGGAAGGGGGAGCCAGCTAACCACCTAATCGCTTTAAAACCATGCTGTCCAGTCATTTATGAAGGATGGGTAGGTGGGTTATAGTTCTCGGAGATAGGGCCGACATCTAGAGGATTTCCTAATTGGCCCTGGACTTATGTTGGGTGAATGCTTCTAGAGCTAATGCAATTAAATTTTGATTTAGTTAGTTTCTAATGCAATGCATGCTAGTTAAAGTATCCGAATCAGGTATGCATAGAACTTAAAAAGGCTTATAAAAATAATTTTTAGAATTAGACTGGGCTTCCCCAGGTCCGGCACCTCATCCTCATAGGTCAGATTATCCGGACTCTACCCACGGGCGGGGAAGTGTCTTATAGAAGGAAAGAGAGAAATGCAACGATATGCATGCTACCCGGACGATTCCGGCAATTCCCTAGGTCGTTAAGTTTCTAAATTATTTAAATCTTAAAATTTAAATGTTAGTTGGGAGTAGAAAAAGTTTTAGTCCTTAAAGAGCCTAACGAAATCCAGGCTAAAACAAAAGCGACATGCAAAGCGCCAAGAAACTAAGAAAGCAAATAATCCTAGAGGCACACAATCACAAAACACATCAAAATTATCCAAACAAATTAATAAATGTCCATAGGCCAACTGCCCTTAATTACAACCCAGGGTCTGCAGAAAATTTAAAGTGGCCGGGGACCACTGCCAACAACCCGGATTTCTAATCCTAAGATTGACGCAAGTTATTTTGAGTGGGATACTCTTGGTCTTCATCTTCTTGATCTTCTCTTTCTTAGACTCCTTGGATCTGAGCTTCCTCGACTCCTTGGACCTCGGCTTCCTTGGACTCCTCGGGTAGTAGAATAATCAAATTTGGATTCTCAAACAGAAAAGGACTATCCTCATATTGGGTGTCCTTTTCTCTTTGGGCATCCAACCTTTGGATTCTTGCATCCCCACTCAATATAAACTTTCACAACTCAATACCAAGTTACAAACCGTTTACATTAAATGAAAGCAGTAAATCTAGACTCTCCTGCAAGGTTATCCTAATAAAAATCAACCCAAGCAATTTTATATTATCCCAAGCAATTTATATAGAAATAAAAAAAAAATACTCATCACAGCCACACTTGGCCATGCTCTTAAATATTTGAGGGCTAAGCAAGCTCTGGAGCACCTGTAGCAATTTATAATGACTTTTAATTAGCCCTCATTTATTTAGGGGGGGCTGAGCAATTTCTGAAGCACCTGCATAAAACAGCATTAGTATTTAAATCATGATTATTGCCCCCCCCTTCTATTTAGCGCTGCATGAGCATGGCCACCTGCAGAAGACATCGTTAGTATCAACTTCGATCCTAACCTATGGGTAGTCTATCGTGCAATCACATCAATTCCCAGAGCGCAGTAAAAGTAAACAAACACACCAATAGTTCAATCACAACATGCAATGAAATCCGGAAGACTCGGCACGCAGCAGAAAAGTAAACACCGGCCTAACCTAAGCCTAAAAGTGGTGCCCTAGCAAACAATTCTACAGTGTGTGTAAAAGCCTGTGTGGCTGAGGTAGATCCTAAGCTGGGTAGTTAGTTACAATTGCCTACTGTCCAGGTTGGTTGTAGGTCTGAAAAGTGAATTTCATTTAAAGTCCAAATATTAGTGAATTGAGATCTATCTTAGTTGATTTAATGTGTGGATCAATTTTAGTTCTTAGGGTAATAATATTTAAAGTTTAAATTGCATTAGTGAGTTTTAGGGGGATTCGGGTCCACCTATACACTAAGTAAAAGGGGGTCCAAAATTGACTTTTTGATTAAAGGGTATTTGTGGATAGCTAATATTCTTATAAAATACTAGGCTTTAACCTGATAAGTTAGACAGTTAGCATGCCCAATTTGGATTCTTCTATCCAAAGTTATGAATTTCTGAAGTTTTGGTCTTGTTTTTGAACTAGGTTTGACCGGATTGTTTGACTTTTTGATTTAAGTTGATTTCTGGACACCTAATATTTTTAACAAATACTAGACCTTAATGTGAGTTGAATGCCTTTTAGTTTGCTGGATTTGGAGTTTCCTACGCAAAGTTATGAATTTTAGAAGTTTCGGGCCCTAGACTATAGACTACGGTTGACCGAAGAGTTGACTTTTTAATTTCAGTTGGTTTCTGGACACCTAATATTTTAATAAATACTAGACCTTAATGTGAGTTAGGTGCCTTTTAGTTTGCCCATTTTGGAATTTTCTATAATTAGTTATGATTTTTAGAAGTTGGGGCAATTAAAGGAATTATCGAAATTGCCTAGTTAGGGGGATTTTGGGGGTTTTGGCCCAAATCAGCTCCAAATTGATTGGAATCACCCCCAAAGGTTAGAAATGACCTAAGAAGGTGTTCCCAAGTGTTTGGGGAAATTTGGGATTTTTAATAATTTTTAATGATTTAATTAAGGCGAAAAGGTGATTTTTGATTAAGGTTGAATTAAAGTCCAGATTAAGGTCCAATTAAGGGGCCCTAATTATCCAAGGTTGGAGAATGAATTTTGGAGAGTTTGAGGTATTATAGGTATTTTTCTGATTTAAAATGGATTTATTAGATTTTTCCGAAGTTTCTAAGGCTTAATTAACGGGTAAATTAGGGTTTACTAGTTAAGTGTTTTAAAGAGTCCGGAAAATTCCTAGAAAATTCTAGAGGGTTCCAGATGTCACTATGTTTAAGTGTTTCAAATTTCAAGTCATTCAGGGTTCTACCCTAATTCCTAGAATTTTTCTAAGTTTGCTAGACGGGTCCTTAATTGTTGTCCTTAGGGTGTCCCTACGTTATATAGGAGTGAAATGAAGTAACTAACCCTTAGGCATAATACAGAGGGTAAATGCAGCAGATATAAACACACCAAGCCATGTCCTTAAATCTAGGAGAGCCTAGGCTACGTGCTTGTGCAACCTACACATGCAAGGACTACGAAAACACTAAGTAAAGGCACCTAATGAAGTGATTAGTGAATGATTGAGACACAATCATTCACTAATCCTTCTCCCACATGAATTCTGTTCACATACAGGTCCTAGGTTTAAAGTTTCATAAGGGGTAGACTTCCCAAAATTGGGGGATTTAAATAATATGTAATTTTAAAATCATCTTTAAAATAAATAAATATTATAAATAATAATAATGTAAGTTTAAAAATAAGATAATTGAAAGTATTTTAGTTCATAAGCATGGGAGGTCTACCAGCCACCGAGGGGGTTTTAAAATAATTTTTTTTATTATAAAAATAATTATTTATATTAATTAAATAATATTTAAATAATTAAATAACATAGGAATACAGAAAACATCCAGAAATGACAGAATCACATACAGGGAATAATTTTAAATTAAAATTCATATTTTTCTGAAAAGTTCAAGGTATTGTGCGTCAAAATCCGACTTAAAATGACAAAGTTATGAATTTTCGAAGTTAAGTAGGTTTAAAGGTAATTCTTAAAATAATTTAAAATAATTAATATTTGAAAATAATTAATATTTGAAAAATAATTAATAATTTCAAAATAAATCAGATATAATAATATCTGAATTTTAAAATAAATAATAATCAAAATATTATAATAATATATATAAATATTAATATTATCATGATACTAATATTAATATAATAATATTATTATTAAGGATAGTAATAATATTATTAACTAAAAAAAAAATATTAATATTTTAATAATATTAATAATAATCAAATGCTAACATTATAATAATATAATCACTAACATAATAATAATATTATTAAATAATAATATTATTATTAATTATAATATTATATTATAATAATATTAATAATAATAATAGTCAATATTATAACAACATAATAATGATATTATTATTTATTATTATTTATAACATTAATATTATTACATGCTAATTATAATAATATAATAATATTATAATAATATAATATTATTATTATCAAAGTAATAGCATTATTACTCATTATAATATTAATATTATTATAATGCTAATAATAGTAATAATAGATTAAAAATAGGTTTTAAATAATAATAATAATAATATAATCATAATAACAAAATAATAATAATAATAATAATAATAATACTAATAATAATTAAGATAATTAAAATAATTAAAGTAATGATAATAATAATAATGATAATAATAAAAATAATGATAATTAAAATAATTAAACTAATTAAAATAATAATAGTATAATAATGATAATAATAATAATAATAATAATAATTAACAACTAAAATAATTAAAATAATAATAAGAATAATATAATAATAATAATAATAATAATAATAATAATAATAATAATAATAATAACTAAAACAATAATATAATAATAATAATGATAATAATAATAATAATAATAACAATAATAATAATAATATTAAAATAATGATATTGTTATTAATATTATAATATTAGATAATATTTAAATAATAATAATAAAGTGAAAATTTAAAATATATTAATATATATATATATATATATAAATTTTAAATTAAATAATATATAAATAAAATTACCGGCGGCGGCGGCTCGGTGGGCCACGTGTCAGCCTCCCGTTCGCTGGCTCAAAACGCGGACGCGTTTTCCAATCATTGGCAATGATTGCGCCGCCGCGCAATCATTGCCAATGATTGGCGGCGGCGGGCCCCGCGTTACTTAAAACGACGGCAGCGAAGCGCTGCCGTTAGATCTGCCGCTGCGCGGATCAACGGCTCAGATCGAGCCAGACGGGAACAGTGACCGCGGGATCGGATCCGCGGTCGGACCTTAGCCGCGGAACGACGCGATCAGAACCGTTGATCGTAAAATCAACGGTTCTGATCAGACGTATCAGGCTGAATACGTAACCCGAAACCCTAATGGGTTTTTTGACCCGTTCTCGCGATCGGGTGAACAAAATCAAATGAAAATTGAGACTTAGGATCTAGGCATGAACAGAAATCATGTGGTATAGTTAGTTTGGCTCGAAGCGCACTCAACAAGATGCTATTTGACCCTAAGTGTTCTATGCTAGGGTTTGAGTTTTCACCTTGGTTTGTGGATGGATTTGGATGTATAAGGGCTGGTTGCACTTGTAGATTGTCCACGCTCCTATTTGTAGAAGAAATCGCGGTCTCAAACGCTTTGAATCAACGGAAAATCGCCTGGGAAGGTTCAAAGCCTCGGTTCGCCGGAGATCTCGCCGCCGGCGGGTTTGACCGTCGGGGTTTGACTTGGGGAGGGTGGAGGAAGACCTAGGGAGCTCGTATGCCAATTCTCCGGGTTTGGGAACGTCTAGGTCTAGAGTAAGAGCAAGATCCCCTCCTAAGAGCCCTAATTCATCTATTTAAAGGCTAGGGTTCAAGATCAACGGCTAGGATCTATCCTAGGGCTGATTAGGAGGGAAAATAGAGGCCTTGGCCGTGGGTTTAGGTTTTGAATGGATTAGGAAAGGGTTTAGGTCTTTAAATGGCTCTTAATGGGTCATTTTGACCTATTAATGGCTTAGGTTGACCAAGTCAAGGGTTGACTTGGTCAACCCTAGTCAAGTGGGTCCAAGGGAGGAGGGTATGAGCCTTGAAGTCCTTGGTTGGGCTTGGATCTGATTAGGATTTGATTTAAGCCTATTAGGGCCTATTGGGTCAACCTGGGTTGACCTGGTCAACCAGGTTGACCCAGGACCAAGACTTGGGCCCAATGGGTCAAGCCTGACCCACTGAGTCCAGTGGAGGAGAGAATGGGGCTTGGAGAGCCCTGGATTGGGTTTGAATCTAATTTGGACTTGATTTAGACCCATATGGGTCTAATGGGTCAACCTGGGTTGACCTGGTCAACCAGGTTGACCCAGGGCCTGGGTCTGGCTCAACAGACTCAGGTTGACCCATTGAACACAAGGGAGAGGGTCTTGGGCCCTGACTTGGTCAATTTGACCTGGTCAACTCCCTTGACCAAGCCTGGGAGAAAATCAGGGTCAACAGACATCTGCACTCGACTCGACATTATAATATTAATCTACTTAAGCACAAATTCTAATTAAATGACTTATTATTTCTAAATTATTTTTAATATTATACTAATTCTATTTTTACATTTAAAATATAAAAATTATAATACCGTGTCCAACCCGTGTCTGTGCCCTATATTTTCAATAATTGATGTGTCCTGTGTCCATGTCGTGCCATATCCGTGTCGCCGTGTTCATGTCTGTGCATCATAGGTTCTCTTCCATAAGAATGTTATAAGGAAATAAAAATTATTCAAAATTAAATACAGTTAAGTTAAATGTCATATTGAAATTGAATTTGGCAAGGCAATTATATAACTTAAAATTGGTTTTTTTGATGACTCATAAGTTGCCCTAATCTCATGAAGTGTTCTCGGTGAAATAGAGCTCCTATAATTACCAAGTAGACAATCACATGCACTGAAGGCTGATTTTGAAGCTGTTGTTGAACGACAGTCTTTGGTGCAGATGGTTGTCATTTGCAACTGGTGGTATGTTGAGATATATTGGAAGCAACTTCTCTCCACTTTAGATTGAAATAGTTGTATTTTTAGTTGGAGGCTGACTTGAACAATTGCTACATTGATTTTCAGAGCAATTAGCCATTATTTTTAGAAGAAATTGAATCGTTTGAGTTGATGAAAGGCTAGAACAAAACATAAAATATAAGTATTTAATGCATACCTCATTCTAAATGCAATGTACCAATGTTCTAAAATAATTAAAAAAGGACCATGGATGATATCTAATGAGTAAGCTTTATGTAGTAACTGCCACCCAACCATATAGCAAGAAATATAGGGTATGGAACACTATGCCATTGTCAATATATATCTCAGGGTCACCTAGCTTTTAACAAGGCCAAATAACGTGCATCTAGCTCACCTAACAAGACCAGCGGATAGGCAAAAGGATTACTCTAAAAAATTATCTAGTTTTCTCCTTGTAAGTTTTAGTATTCCATGGCAAAGTTATCTAATTCGATGCCCTCATTTCCTTTTTTTAAAGTATTGGTACAATCTAATGTTCAATGCTGCTTTTGTCTGTTTATTATGGGTTTGTCTTGTTTAAGATATTCGGAATACAGTGCAAACTAAATGCATGCAATGTAAATGCTGTCAATTTTACTACATTTACTTGAGAGTTTTGCAGTAAATGAACTATGAAATAATTTAATTTTACTTTAAATGGATGGTTTTACTTCAAACCAAACACCATAAACAAGCAAAGCATACTAATACTTTAAGTCACCTCAAAATTTTCATTTATTCCCTAACAAATGTGAGTGTATTCCTCGCAGTCTCTTCATACTGCAGTGCTAGGTACCGATAGTTCACCAATTGAAGTCCAAATAAGGACACAGGTACAATATTTATTTGTTCATTGAGGCTCTACAAAATAAATAACACAATAGATGACAATGTTTATAATGATATTACCTTTCCAGCGGATGCACAAATATGCAGAATCTGGACATGCTGCCCATTGGCTATATAAGGAGAATAAAGTAGAAAATGCAGATATCATAAATGATTCTAAAATCCAAGCATCTTCCTGCCAAACAGCTTGTTTAGAAGATGAAGGTTATATTCAAGAGGATGCTCATCAGAAATATGGTTCCTTAAAAGTGGGGCAGCCAGTCCTGAGGATAGAAGGCAGTCAATTGCTTGCTGCTGTTATTATTAGGTTCATTAAAATTTTGACCAAGAAGCATAAAGTATTATATTAGAAAGACTTTTTTTTAATATTACTTACTAGTGCATTATCCGTTTGTGCAGGGTTGATAAAGGTGGAAGAGAGCTTTTGGTTGCTGTGAGTTTTGCTCTTGAAGCATCTCAAGCTGTAGCAGAGAGGAGATTTTCTTTCCAGATAAAACGATGGGAAGCTTATGCAAGGTTATATAAAAGGGTAAGCTATAAATTCTAGTTGTTTAGCAGTTATTTATAATTGAATTTGTGAAATGTATTGCACCAACTCCTTACAATAGTGGTTAAATTTTGAAGGAGTTATGAAGGTTGGGCAATGTGCTTTATGACATTCTAAGAGAAATTGTTACATTGTTGATTGAAACTTATAGCTGTAGATCCCTCTGGTCTACTTTCTATTCAAACTGTTAATGGAACGGAATATTTATCATTCTTATATATAGGTTGATATTTGAATGATTTATTGGTTTTTACCTTTGGTCTAGATCATGTTTGAGAAGTTAGATAAGCATGGCGTATTCTAATCAAGACTGCTCATAAGTAATTGTGGTCATTCGTAAGGACATAAACTGTCGTTTGACGTTGTTGACCTGTAAACAGTGAACCGGACCAGCCTACACACTCCACCTCAGCCACGCCTCAACCCACGATCGCATAACCAACTCAACTGCTCCCGCGATCCCGCTCCAATAACTCCTCTCACGGCACAAAAATGATCTCTGGCTCTCTCATTTGGACATCGAGGCTCTCAGACGCACACAGAAAAAAAAAAGAGGATTTGGAAACTACCGCAGAGAAGAAAAAAGCCCGTCGATTCGCTCTGACAGCTTCCTTGCCCGTGCCCTAGTCACAACCGGCCGCCTGCCTTCATCGTCAAACTCGTCGGTCGACCCCAACCGCCGCCTCTCCTACTGCGACTCCAGCAAGTCTTCACCCTCCATCTTCTCCTAGCGACTCCAACCCGACCTCCTGCCACCGGTCAACTTCTGCTCGGGCCAAAATCCCACCGGATTGCCGCCACTGATGCCGACGACTTGCACCCACCGACGTCTAGTTCGCTTCCGATCCGAGCCCTAGACCAGTGCCCGAGCCCCGCCTCCTCTGGTCCAAGTCCAACCCGTGCTTGACTTTGCCTCCGACCTGCCGCCTCCGCCGACTGGGAGCCCGCCGACCTCCCGCCTGAGCTGCCGCCGCCGCCGCCGCCTGCAGCCCCGAAGTCCTTTGCCTCTGCGTCCGTCTTTGTCTCTGTCCCGAGCCCCCTCTCTATTTTTATTTTATATAATATAACATATATGTATTATATTATATATAATATAATAATATTATATAGCAGAGGCATTATGTAATATATAGGTATATATATAATATTATATACAATATTATATAATAATAATAATATAATATTATATGTATAATATTAAAAAAAAAAGAGAGATGGAGAGAGATGAGAGGATTTTTCAAACGGCGTCAAAGCAATAAAATTTTGAAGGAAGTCCTGGGGTTTGATTTGGTCCCCCGAAGCCCTCGATCGTCGAGCTAATCCGATCGAGGAATTGAAGACTTGAAGACTCAATCTCCTCGCCGTTGATTCGCTCCGGCCGAGTCGAGCCCTCCCTTACCTCCCGGCGCCGGGGAGGGGACGCCGAGAGGCTGCCGAAATTTTCTCAAAAAATTTTGGGACTTAGACAAATTGGAGAATATTCATTTGAGAAATTAAATTAATTTGAATTTTTTTTTTACAATTAAAATTCAAGTGTTCAATCAACCAATTCAAATTATAAACCTTAACTGATTAAATTAAATTTAACTAAATAAGTCATTTAAAACTTCAATTTAATGACCAATTAAAATCCCTAAGTTTAATGAACTTAACTGATCAATAAACCAAATCATTCATTAACTAACCTTAATAATTGATTTTTTTAATTAACATATAAAGTGAAATTTAATCAAAAGACGTTAATTAAAACTAAAGCTTTGAATTAATTAACTTAAAACTAATAAACATAAATAATCAGAACCTTAAAGCTAAAATTCTGTTAATTGAATTAATTAAATAATCAACTTAAATAATATAATTATGTGATTTTAAAATACATCTAAATTTAAATTTTAACCAAGTAAATGAGTAAATCATTCTAATTTAAATAAATAATTTCAAAATATACATTTAACAAATCAAAATCAATTAAATTATTTTAAAATATAATTGATGAACCAAGCAATTGATTTTAATTTTAAAACTTAATCTAAAAAAAATTCACTTAATTAATTCAGGTAATTAATTAATACATCTTAATTAAATTAAAATCAAATAAAAATGCAACTAAATCAGATCAAATCTAGAACAACATTCGTACTAATGGATCAATCTCCAAACAACTCGAACCACTCCCAAATGAACAATTCTCCAAAAGGTACAAGGCTCACTACAAGCAACTAACAAAGAGCCCTCACAACAAACTCTCAAACTCTCAGTTGTAGTATAAACTGCATCCACCTGAGGGTCCTCTAGACTGTTGGCTACGAGCACCTGCAAACAAACAGTTTAAAGTCAACACATCAATAAATATAATTAAATTAGTGCTGAAAATGGTAAACTAACTATTGCAGACAAAACAAAGTGCTGAAACAAGTAAAACAACGGACTACTGTAGTAAAAATAAACTATGAACACTAAGCAAGATAATTCCGATTGAGTCAACACTTTCTACGAGCTGTGTTAAGTGACGCTTAGGAGAGTTAAAACAAACTAAATGCAATAACTAAAATCTAAATATCTTTAACGCCACCGGATCTGCAACATATGTACAAGCGGACGGAAGGCGTTCGTAGGCCCTTAAATGAAATCTCGGGCATTTTTCTAAATGAAATCACTGACACAATGGATCATATTTAAATATGTTGAAATTCCCCCTCATGTATTAAATATGACTCCTTAGGCTGAAACGCATCCCTGCATGTGCTCCGACGAACGTATTAAAGTTATAAACATAAACGTCTGAGAATGCTGCGCAGGGTCAAATGCTACACCCGCATATGCTCCGATAAATGCAATAAGTTTCTAAAATCCAAAGGTCCGAGAATGCTACGCGGGTCTAAATTCAAGTCTCATCCTCCTCCTCGAAAAGACTGGAGTCAACATGACTTAAATCACAAAAGACCTCTCAAAATCCTACGAAAACACTAGTGACTTTAACGTCACCCCGATGATGGCCGTGTTGATAGAAAATTTCAACCGGAGGGGTCAAATCTCAAAACTAATAAAAGACTAAATCTTGAAAACTTAAAACTAAAAAAAACACATTCACCTCCCGCAACCGTTTGTTGGGGGTGATAAATTTGAAATTAACCTCAGCTCACAAAGAGCGAATGCATGTCGGGTATCGCTACGATTCATCCTCAAACAGTCTATTGCCAATAGGGACGTGGCACGTGCCCTCTGATCGGGTGGTTTTGCCGCAAAATGGCACCATTATATTACGATCACGGCCAAAGCTCGTATGTTCCCTAACGGCGCCAAATCCTTGAGTTATGAATCATAGGGTATAGTCGATAGGCACAAAGCCCTCTGTCAGCTAAGGTGGATTCATATATATCCCCTTAGACAAACACCAACCCAGGTCTACAAGGTATTCTTGGACGAAGCAACCCATGGCTGCCGACAAGGTGCCTTCTATCAGGTTGGGTCGACTACCTCCTCTGACTAAGTAGACCAGGGAACATGACAGCCCGGGACGACGGAACCATGGGATCTTGATCGGGCTCGTCTTCATTCCCCCCACCACCAGTTTTAAATTTACGGTGATAAAACTTAAATTCCTAAACTTCAAAGTTCAAATCTCAAATCCAAAACCCTAAGATTGTTGCTATTATACGTTGGATTTACAATCTATGCGAGCTTTTTAACGACTAGCCTTAATCGAAAGTTCTCTCTCGTTATCGGGAGGGGTAATTAACTATAGGGGCTTGCGCCTATAGGAAACTAGAACTCAGATTATAAAGTCCTCACAAAATGAGGGCGAAATCTCTGGGTAGTGTCTTATCTAAAACCCAATCTGCCTTCTGAAAATTCACCAGGAACCTAATCTCGTTAAAACTATTTGCCGTCATCATCATCAAACAAAGAAAAGGAAAATAGATCGATGACGGAGGAGAGGCCGGGAGCGCATTAATGGAATTTTCGGAGCCCACAGACGTAGGCTTGGTTATAACAATGATGCATCAATTTAGGGACTATATAATCCCTTGTTTTATTCTTTAGTTGTGTGTAGGGTGGTGCATATGTTCACGAGGAGGAGGTTGGAGATACTCCAGCTATATGAATAGAAGGGCATTAGTGTTTTTGAAATGCATGAATGATATTTTCATACTATTCCACATTCACTAAATCCAGAGATATAATACAATAAGTAGGTCTTTGAAAGATTTATTGGTGTTTACCTTTGGTCTACATCATGTTTGAGAAGTTAGAGAAGCATGGTGTATTCTAACAAAGACTGTTCATAAGTAATTGATATTTATTGAACAAAAACATCTAAGTAAGTTGAAACTAGTTAATATTTGAGATTTTGCAATGTGATTTATGATTGTTTCTGATTGATTTTTACTAATGATGGCAATCAAGTTTGCTCTAGTTCTTTGGTTGTGCCTATTGTTGAATCTTGTTTTTGACCATGCTAACTTTTAACTATATTATGTCCTATTGTTGTTTCTTGAATGACTAATGTCTTTTTCCAGTGCTATATTAATCTGTTTAATATTTTCAGGTCTCTGCTCAGTGGTGGTTTGCACCCGGACATGGGGATTGGTGCACATGCTTGGAGAAGTACACTTTGTGTCGAGATGGGATGTTTCATAAGGTTCACTTTATAAAATGCATCTTCTCAGAAGTTCAGTTTAATAGAATCATGAAAGATTATTGCAGCATCAATTTTGTCAATAATTGCTGCATTTATAATACGACTTACCCATTCACGTAAGATAGTTGTGTATCAGAAACAGTCTTCAATGCTGATAAAGTTTGGGTTTACAGATTGATCTGAGTCTATACCATGTCCTGAATAAGATCAATTGAAATAAATTTTCAGTACGACAACTTGGGGATTTTAAATCCTAGAATATCCTCTGATACTCAATCAGTGATTGAGCTTAAAGGTAGGAAAAGAATTAAATATTTTCAACAGTCTGCTTCAGAATGTAAACTATCCTACTTAACTTGCCTCCTTGGGGGTATTTATAAACCCTTGGATGAAGGCTTTTATGGTATTTTCATAAATCATTAGGTGGAGAGGTAAAATCATCTTTGTTATTTGAATTGGACCAAAGTGCCCTTTGGTTGTGGGTCAAGTTGATTTAAGGATTGCAATTGAGCCACTTTGTCTTGAGATTCACATTGGACCATTTTATCCCTTATGTTGATGGATGATTAGATGGAGGCCTAAAAGTTAACTATTGATGCTTATGGAGTTTATTTTATCAAGGTTATTTGGTGAGTTGACATGAACCTTGATGCAATTGAGGGACATGGGAGATAGGTGGATCCAACTGTCATTGCATGACAATCGCTTAAACATGACTCATGAAGATTTTGATCAAACAATAAAGAATAATTAGGAACTACTCTTTAATTTCATATCAAAGGTAAATCCTGACCATGCAACTTTCCAATAGGATGCATATGATTGCAGTAATTAAAAGAAACATTGTGAGCAGCTAGTTTTAACGTTATGGCAGACGTGAATCAAATGAGAATTGATGAACTTATTTGATGGCTTAAGACACTTTTTGCTGAAGAAATCCCATGAAGGTCATATTTTGTTGTATATTAATGGTTACATTATGTTATAATAAGGACTTTAAGGTTTGCAATTTTGTATTTAGTAGATATTTACCAATGTGTATACTTTGATTTTCTTGTTACAAGAATTTTGCAAATGTATCTTTCGGAATGATGATATAGCATTTTTTTGGATGCAAATGTATCATGGCAGATCTATTTCATGATCTTTTAGAATATCGATCCATATATGTTACCAAACAGAAACTATATCATTTTAGGTCATACCAAGGTAGTTGACACCTGACATGAAACAGGTTTATTTGCGTCCAACTCATCTTTGTCAAGTCAGAAATTATATGGAATACACGAGAAGATAGGAAAAGCTCATGACATGTATTTAAAGAGGGCAATGTTAAATCACTTGGCTATTTTGTAGGTTGCTCTTTTTAAAGTCCAGTAACAGAGACGATTTTCAGTTTTGCAGCCTGTTTACTACTGTGGTGTTTTTTTTTTATATTTGACTGGAAATCAATTGCTGGTTTAAAAGTCCACACATAGTAACATATGAATTTCAAAAGAAAAAGTAAAATAAGTTTAAGTAACAGAGATTTATTTGACAGTGTTGCGAGATTACATTGCTCTAGATGTCAGAATAACCAGTTATTAGCTGCAGTGATCAATAAGTATTTTATTAGGATTTATGCAATGCATGTTAGGATGCATTTTTTTATGCATCTATAGTGTGCTTTATGGTGCACGACATCACACTATTTATGATGCATTGCATTGCATGCTTTGTGATGCTCCTCTTCGTACAGTTTTTAATGCTCTGCATCTCATGCTTTTTAATGCCTCATTTTTTCATTTCTATGCACACGTTTCTTGTAGTTATGACCATATTAGTAATGATGAGTTTCCTTCAAAATCATGAGAAGTAAATTTTTAAAATTTTCTTTTTGCATGCTTTACTAGACATTTTTTGTTCATTTTCATATGCTAGTTCGTTGATGTTAATACCCTTTTTGGTGACGAGTTTTTGTTTCAAAATTTGTGTAAAATATAATTTTAATATTTTTTTATGCTTGCATGATTTATAGGGTATCTTTTTTGTTCTTTCATTTTTTTTTGCAAACTTGCAAATGTATCTTTTTTTGTTTGAACATATCTTTTTATGCCCAAAATTTTTTAGTAATTTTGGCGATGCTTTTGCATCACTATGTTGAGAGGATAATTGAAGTAGGCCATTTTTTTCAGGCCAAGAAAGGCATTATGTGTGTGTGTATAGGGCTATGCAATTTAAAATTTTATCCTACCACACCAATAACTATGTTTAGGGACAAATGTCCATGCATTTTTATGCTAGTGATCTCTTTTGCTCCTTGTGATAGTACAACTATGTTGCCCAATGCTAGCCATTATTATTATAATGTGGAGGTTGTTGATGATTCAAGTTCTGTTCAGTCTTAAGGTTATATCAAAAGTCTTCCTAAATTAGTGAATAAAAAGTTTCATCTTGTGTTCTCTCAAAAGGGCATAATTCAGAAAAAAGATTTTTCTTCGTTCTCCCAAATTTATTAGATTTCAAGCCAGATCTAATAACTGTTCTATTGAATTGGTCATTCTTGGCTTAACTGGTGTTTGAATGTGAGCTTGTTTCTCTCTTTATGAATATATATTACTGTCTCAGCTTTAAGTTATCTGATCTAGTGTAGTGTGTTTCTTTGCTTTTTTTAGATAGTTCTTTGTAACTATTTCTTCATGTAACATATTCACTAACTAGTAACAAAATTTCATTTCCTTAAATAGTATTATGATTTATTGTCAATTCATTCAAGATATTATTGTTTTCACAGAAGATTATCACACGTGTCTCTAGTTTAAAGCAATTGGCAGATATTTTTATAATTTCTCAGTCTTCTACATTTTTCTTGATTATGTAATAAACTAGAGCTAAATGATATATAAGATCCATATTAATTTGTCAATGTGAATTAGCGAAGAAATTAATTGTAAAATCACCAAAATTGACGCTATTCAATTATAGCTCATGTAATAATGAAGTTTATGATCAATATTTGAGAAATACTACTCCCACCATACTCCAATAATACTGCAAGAGAATCCTCAAATATCCTGATAGAAAAGTACCTTAAGCGATAGATGAAACAAAGAACTGTAGACTGAAAGCTTGCTTAGTTCTCAATATCAGCTTATTTAACATGAGAGATTTGTCACCCCTTTTAATAGTAGTTTTTGAAGCACGAAGTTTCCATATTTCTTCAGATCATTTGATGAGGCTGCTTAACCATTTATATTTATCGTGATGGTAGTGTCCAAACTTCACATTGTGAACATTGGCTCCATCCACCTAGGTGAATGTCTCTCGGTCCAAAGCCTAGATGGCTCTTGATACGTCATCTAAAAATTATCTTGATCGGGCACGAATCTCGAGGAAAAACTCAAGTTGGAAACTTCAAAAATTAATTCGGATACCATTTAAACTCCGATTTCAGCAAGCTTACAGTCGAACTGAGCGTCTCGGAAATTCGAATCCAACAACACCAAATTCGACTCAATCCGAGCCCAAACGAGTCCAAATCAAGTACCCGAAGTGCTGTTGGAAGCATCAAACAGCAATTTGAGTTACCAAACGGTCTCCGATTTTGACGAGCTTATAATCGAATCGAGCGGCTCGACAAGACGAATCCAACGAGCCCAAGATCGCAGAATTCTGATATCATTAAGACCTTCAAATGCTTAATAAACGGTTCACGATCAAGGGATTCAATATCGACCGTTCATCCGGATCACTCCTTATTTGCCCTTGATCCCTCACATATTTACGGGCTATGCCACTCCAGAAAAACTATAAATAGCCCCTCATTTCTCTTAAGAGGGGACCCAAGCCAAGAAGAGAAGAAGAGAAGAGAAGCCTAGGAGGGAACAGCTCCTCCTCGACCACCGCCGGAACACCGCCGGAAGCACCACCAGGCGCCCGAGGGACGTCAGAGCTCTGCCCGACACGGAAGCAACGTCGGAATTCTGCCCGACGCCCGAGTGACGCCGGACTTCTTTCCAAGTGACGCTGGAATTCTGCCGGACATTCAAGTGACGTCGAAATTCTGCTTGTCCTTGTAACTGATACTCATTGTAATCTGATCGTCCTGAATTTAAAGGACGAATCAGCCTCGTGTACTTCAAACAACACTAGTGGAACTCTTTCAACTGGGCGTGGCCCCGTGGTTTTTTCCCTTTCCAGGGTTTTCCACGTAAAAATCTTGGTGTTACTATTTCGATTCTGTTTGTGTGATGGATATACGTACAACGCTGAGACGGAAAATTAAAATCTATCGCCGCGTATATTTGAGTCCGCAACAGTTTGGCGCCGTCTGTGGGAAACAAATCCCACTATCCTAAGCACCACTTTGATGGCCAACAGGTGTAGCAATCGCATCTTGGGAGCCTCCCGCTCCAATTCACATCAATCTCGGGATCAGTCTATGAATCATAGACCCCAAGTATCCGCCTCCTTTCATGCTGGGGGGCAAGACGTTATGGGAGAAGGAATGTCAGGACTGTCCATTGAAGACCGCATCAGGAAGATGGAGGAGTCTCAGAACGAGATCCTACAACTCCTGCGAGAGACTCGACAACCGGCACTAGCACCACAGGAACTAGCACCACAGGAGGAGGTTCTTCTCCCTCGAGATCCACCCTGTGTTGAAGCTATTCAAATTGAACATCTTCAAGCTGAGATTCCTCTTCCTCCACCCAGGAGGCGTTCGCAGTCGCATCAAGATAATGAACTGGCTGATACAGCAAGTTCTACCCATCCTTCGCACACAGGTCGGCAACCTCGTATTCCTTTGGACCTCCCCGAAGAGTTAGCCCGACCACACATTGCTGAGCTCCCTCGCAATGCCCTACGCCACGAACTGCGACGATTAGTCCTGGAGGAATTCCCTACAGGAGGCATAAGGCAACCTCTTCGTCAGTGGGACTTCCAGGAGTCGTCACCCCTGGCAGAAGTCATTCTTCAACACCCTATTTCGGCTGGCTTTAAGCTGCCATGCATTGAATCCTACGATGGGACATCCGACCCGTACGAGCACATCGACCATTACAGGACCATCATGCATATTCAACGAGCTTCAGATGCACTCCTTTGCCAGGTTTTCCCTGCTACTTTTAAAGGACAAGCTCGAACATGGTTCTATTCACTCCCAGCCGGAACGATCCCCACATTTTTCAAATTGGCCAAAGTATTTGTCGAACAGTTCGTAGCCAACCGAAGAATTGCTAAGGATTCTTCTCACCTTTCTGGGATTCGTCAGAATGAGGGAGAATCATTAAAAGAGTACTTTCAACGGTTTTCTATCGAGGCTCGACAAATCCCAGGAGTAGACCCAGAATTGCTCAGAGGGGTCTTTCTTGGAGGACTTCGTCCTGGCCCCTTCTATTCGGCACTCATGCGTGATACTGTTCACTCATATGCCGATCTGATCCATCGTGTGGAAGCACAGATATCAGCAGATGAGGCAATAAACGCTCACAGAAAACAGTTCGAGCAACCCACTGGAAAGCGCAAGGGAGCACCTGAGGTGGAAATTCCCTCATCACAATGGAAAAAGCAAGGGAATAGCAATCTACCTTCTAGGCCCCCATTACCACAACGAGAACCTCGGCAGGAGAAAGAGTACACTCCGCTCAACACATCTCGAGCAAATGTGTTAATGGCGATTCAAGATCAGGACAAAGTGAAATGGCCGCATCCTTTGAAGCCAAATACAGGAAATCAAGATCAGTACTGTCACTTTCATCGTAGTCGTGGCCACACTACTGAAGCATGTTGGCAACTTAAGGAAGAGATTGAAAGACTTATAAGCCAGGGCTATCTTCGACAGTTTATTGGGAACCCACCTGCCCGAGAAGAAGCTCGCCCCACTGGGGGGCAAAATCAACAACAATAAAGACAACCATTGAATAATATTCAAATGGTTGGTGAGATTGAGTAATGCTGCAACTTGAACCTTTGTGTTAGTAATACTACTTGTCATGTGTCACCATGTATCTCTTCTATGATCAGTAGGATGTCACTCTAATGTCCTTAGTATTTCTACCAAGTCAAATGATGTGGTTGTCCCTATATGTATCTCTTTTGTTGTACAAGGGAATTATTGTATTGTCTTACAGTAATATAATGTGTTGTTCGTCCAGTTTTGATATTGTCTCTTTCTTTAAAAAGAATATAAATGACAATGAAAAACTACTGACAAATATAGTCTCTTTATCCTTGATTCGAGAAATACACAATCTTTATTGTGTCTCAATCACTGGATGATCAATCCCAGGGGGATTCGATCTGACCTCTTCCACACAGGTTAACGTCGTCGAGCAAAGGCTCCGACATACAACCTCGGATAGGTCTCACATCCTTGGTGGATTCTCTCGACCTCTTCCATACAGGTTAACGTCGTCGAGCAAAGGCTCCGACATACAACCTCGGATAGGTCTCACATCCTTGGTGGATTCTCTCGACCTCTTCCATACAGGTTAACGTCATCGAGCAGGGCTCTGACATGCAACCTCGGATAGGTCTCACATCCTTGGTGGATTCTCTCGACCTCTTCCATATAGGTTAGCGTCGTCGAGCAAAGGCTCCGACATACTACCTCGGATAGGTCATATATTCTTGATGGATTCTCTGGACATCTCCTACAGAGATTCTTGGCGGGCAAAAAATCTTCGAAAAAACATGTTACACAATATACTAACTCATGTTTCAAAGATGCAAAAGTGAGTTTTCAACTTCATATAAATATTATTGAAGTCATATTACGAAAGATTGTACATCTAGGTCACCTTTGCAAGAATGTAAAAGCAAAAGGTACACTGGTGACATTCATACAAGCTAGTATCATCAAGCAACAAGCAACTTTAACACAGTCAAATGTCCTTGGTGGATTTAAGTGACTTCTCCCTTACTGCACGCAAGCATCTCCTACAACTGCTCCTTCACAGAAAGGACATAACTGGATCATCATCAGACCTCCACTCAGTTGACAGTGTTAGTGTATTGCTAGAATGTTGGCATGTCACACTACTTCGGCCCCTTGATTCAGTAATATCTGATGTTGGCACACTTTAGTATGGATGAATATTGCCTTAACACAATGTTACTGGACGCCGGCCATCATCTGCCCGTCGCCAGACCCTCGTCGAATTTTTATCCAACGTTGTATTTCTGCCAGTTGCGTGACTTGCCTCGGATATCTACCCGACGTTGTACTTATGCCCATCGAGGGACTTTCATCGGACTTCTGCCCGACGACGAGCTTCTTCCCGTTGCTGGGTCTCTGCCCGTCGCCGAACTTTCGTTGGAATTTTGCCCAGTATTTTCGTCGGACTTCTGCCCGACACCGTACTTCCACTCGACGCAGGACTTCTGCCAGTCGCGGGACTTTCGTCAGACTTCTGTCTGACACCGAACTTCCTCCCGTTGAAAGACTTCTGTCAGTCGCGTGACTTTCGTCGAACTTCTACCCGACGCCGGACTTATGCCCGTCGTCGGACCCTCGTCGGACTTCAACCCGACGCTGTACTTCTTCCCGACGTCGGACTTCTGCCCGTTGCCGGATGTTCGTTGGGCTTCTACCCGACACTAAATTTCTACCCGTCGTAGGACTTCTCCCCGCCGACGGATTTTCGTCGGAGTTCTACCCGACGCCATACTTCTTCCCGACGCCTGACTTCCGACCATCTTCAGACTCCTCCGACTAACATCTCACCTCCACATGAAGGAATGAAAAAGAAAAGAAATTTCTAACTCCTGTACAAGAGGAGGGGCGTTGTCTCAAGTAGGGAAAATCACCTACTGAATAACAACGGAATGCCTCAACTGTCAGAAAGCCAGAATGAGAGAAAAAAGAGGAAAAACCGCTAACTTCTGTGCAAAAGGAGGGGCGCCGAGTCAAGTAGGGAAAATCACCTACTCAAAAACGGCGGAAGGCCTCAAAATGCCAGAAACTAGAGGGGAGAAGAGAGGAATACTCTAACTTCTGCGCAAAGGGAGGGGCGCCGAGTCAAGTAGGAAAAATCACCTACTCAAAAACGGCGGAAGGCCTCAAAATGCCAGAAACTAGAGGGGAGAAGAGAGGAATACTCTAACTTCTGCGCAAAGGGAGGGACGCCGAGTTAAGTAGGGAAAGTCACCTACTCAAAAACGGCGGAAAGCCTCAAAATGCCAAAAGCCAGAGGGAGAAAGGAAGAAGGGGCGAGTTTCTACTAGGCCCTGGGGGGTCTATTTATAGTTTTCTTTAAGGGGGGGAAGATTCCAAAATTTTATTAAATTCCCTAAAATTTTTCAAATTTTTCGGAATTTTTTGGGATTTTTTCGGATTTTTAATCCCATGTGGGACCCGCACTTTAAAAAAATATATATATGTATAATATTTTTTTAAAACAAAAACAGCACCCCGCGCGGTTATAACCGCGCGGTTCCGCGCGCTGACGCGCGCGGACGCACCGGTTCGGCCGCCTACGCGTTCCCGGGCTCCGATTTCGGGCCCGGACGGTCCAAATTCGACGTTTTTGGGGTCCCCTGACACGTTTTTCGACGTTCCGGACTCAATTTTGACACTTTCAGAGCTCAACGGGGCCTCTATGATCAAGTTCGAGCAAACATTTAATTTTTGGAACGCAAATTTTTGCGATTTTGCCAAAGTGAAAAGCCGACATATATATTTTTGGACTCATGGAGCTTTGACGTCCAAAAATAGGGGGGCAACTGATACGTCATCTAAAAATTATCTTGATCGGGCACGAATCTCGAGGAAAACTCAAGTTGGAAACTTCAAAAATTAATTCGGAGACCTTTTAAACTCCGATTTCAGCAAGCTTACAGTCGAACTGAGCGTCTCGGAAATACGAATCCAACAACACCAAATTCGACTCAATCCGAGCCCAAACGAGTCCAAATTAAGTACCCGAAGTGCTGTTGGAAGCATCAAACAGCAATTTGAGTTACCAAACGGTCTCCGATTTTGACGAGCTTATAATCGAATCGAGCGGCTCGACAAGACGAATCCAACGAGCCCAAGATCGCAGAATTCTGATATCATTAAGACCTTCAAATGCTTAATAAACGGTTCACGATCAAGGGATTCAATATCGACCGTTCATCCGGATCACTCCTTATTTGCCCTTGATCCCTCACATATTTACGGGCTATGCCACTCCAGAAAAACTATAAATAGCCCCTCATTTCTCTTAAGAGGGGACCCAAGCCAAGAAGAGAAGAAGAGAAGAAGAAGAGAAGAGAAGCCTAGGAGGGAACAGCTCCTCCTCGACCACCGTCGGAACTCCGCCGGAACACCGCCGGAAGCACCACCAGGCGCCCGAGGGACGTCAGAGCTCTGCCCGACACGGAAGCAACGTCGGAATTCTGCCCGACGCCGGAATTCTACCCGACGCCCGAGTGACGCCGGACTTCTTTCCAAGTGACGCCGGAATTCTGCCGGACATTCAAGTGACGTCGAAATTCTGCTTGTCCTTGTAACTGATACTCATTGTAATCTGATCGTCCTGAATTTAAAGGACGAATCAGCCTCGTGTACTTCAAACACCACTAGTGGAACTCTTTCAACTGGGCGTGGCCCCGTAGTTTTTTCCCTTTCCAGGGTTTTCCACGTAAAAATCTTGGTGTTACTATTTCGATTCTGTTTGTGTGCTGGATATACGTACAACGCTAAGACGGAAAATTAAAATCTATCGCCGCGTATATTTGAGTCCGCAACAGCTCTAAATCGAATTGGTCTTACTGTTTCCACTTGGTGTTGTCACAACTTATTTCTTAGATCTTTCAGGTATCTTATATACAGGTTACCTTGTTGTATGTATGCTTATCATTATGTTTTAGATTTTGTTGTATGGACAAATTACTTTTGTTGCATGCATGCTTATCATTATGTTTTAGAAAAGGCTCTTGCATCCCATCATTCGAATGTCAAATAATGAATTGATCTTGTGTGGTTCTCTATTAAAGCTGACATTTGAGGTGATTTGCAACATGTCCTTCGGAATATTGTAGTTATTTTAGGAAAAGAATCACTTGTTGCTTGTGTTGAAATTTCAATGAGAAATCACACGGATTGAAGGTTTTATGAGTTTCTTTTTTATGTTTCTTGGTGAGTTGTCACTTGGATCCATGTTATTTCTTATTCACTTTCAAATTAAGGTTGATTTGCTGTATCAAGAGGACAGAGATATGTTCTTTCCCTTATAAAATAAACTCTTTTCTCTACTTGGGTAGGTGAACAAAAGAAACTTCTCTATTACGTTTCTTAATAACATTGCATTGGAGCAATAGACCTTCACATGAGCCATCTTCATCACTATCCTATTCTTGTCTTGCCTTCGTCAATCTCTTTGCCTTGGGCATCACGTCTTGACTTGCTACTATCATTAAAAATTTGTGGTTGCTCCTTTCTTGATGTTGTGAATCTTCTTCAACATTCTTCAATGCATATCCCTCTCATTTTCATCAAACACCAACCTTAGCATGATACTGCAAGATTAGAATGACTACTACTCGAAACTTCCTCTGGCGTTATTGATCTCCAGAGGAAGCATTCGGGAGATGAAACATTATATAGCAAATCATCGAGAACCAAATGGGTTTCAAAATTTCTAATAGGATTGAACAATAAACTTGATGAAGTGCATATGAGAATCTTATGAAAAATTTCATTACCCACAATTTGAAAAGTTTTTTTAAAGGTTCACTTGAAAAGTCATTAAACATTAATTTTGTGTTCTTGAATTTTCTCATCCACAACCTATCATGGTTGTATGTGGTCCTCATTAACTCCCAAACCCTAATAATTGACCACATAAGGGATGATCTTTAGCGGGGAGACTCCTCTATTGCTAGCTAGTACAATTCCATGAGATGTTATTGGCAATAACTCAGTCCATTAGAAGTGCGCAAATGGAAGTATTCTAAGGTGAAAAATTGTATTTCAAATCATCACAAAGCAATGGGTGTTTAAATTTCTAATAGGATTGAATAAGGATATTGATGATGTGTGTTGGAGAATCTTAGTAGTAAACCCCTTGCCCATTGTTCGAGAAATCTTTTCAAAGGTTCACATGGAGGAACATAGCCAAAAATTAATTATGAATTCTTGAATTTCCTCATCTACTAAGCTTGTTGTGGTTGCCTGTGGTCTCCATTAATATCAAATCCCTCACAATATACTACAAAAGGGATGACCTTGGCGTGATTGCTGCTATAAATCATGTAACACCAAATACACTTATTAGAAGATTCATGGCAAGTTGGCTGATTGAAAACTTGCCTATTTTTTTGCTTTTAAAGCAATTACATGTTTGAACCATGAAATTAGTACCAACAATGGTGGAGGTAGTGATAGAATTGTTATGATGAGATTGAATGAATATTTTTTGGAGAAGATCTATTTGTTCTTTGTTGAACAATTTTAGGTTTAGATTTTCATTCTTTGTAGCTGTATTATTTCTCCATCTAAAAGTTATTGGAGTTGGGTTCATTTGTTTCTCATAAACAAATTAGTTTTCAATTCGATTTTATTGATACCAAATCTTGATTGTAATTTATTGTTTGTTAATATTTTCACCCTTGATATGAATTATGTGCTAAAGCTCTTCCTATTTCATGTTAATTTCAGGGTTTCGAATTTGGAGGAGATAGATTGGTAGTATATTAAAATATGTTCAGGATTGTATATCCTCAAATTGTTCAAAAAAAAAAAAGCTCGTAGAGGTTGGGACATCTGGTCAATATCAAAATAATCTGCTGTTATGTTTTGACTTTTGATTCCAATAAATATTGTGAAATCATGTTATGTCACTATCAATTAGGACATCAAAACTTCTTACATCTTGAAAAACTTATCTTTTCTATTCATGAAAAATAATTCAAGACTTATAATGTGAAATATGTCAATTCTCAAACTATGAGAGACCGAGCATATCATGCAAAAATCACGCCATTTTTCTTTCACTATGATATATTTTGGGACCATCCAAAATTAAAATTGGCTTTTTTTTTCTTTTAATTTCCTACGTTGATGATTGTACTAGAGCCACATGAATAGTCCTTAACGATAGAAAATTTTGAGGCTTGTCATATATTTAAAATTTTAACTTTATGATTCAAACTCAATTTCAAACAAAAACAAGCACTTGAAATTAATATCACTTGAAAATAATACAAGCACTTGCATTCCTAGGGCCTTTTTCCCTGCTTCCATGCATTTGTTATGAACATCAACCAAGTATAGGTGACAGTCAGTAACCGAGGCAATCAAAATTCTAGAATAAAAATTGCTATCTAAGAAGCAATACAAACCCTTCAAATTAACAAAACATGAGAGAATATTGAGTTGTCATTAGGAATACAGCCATTTAAGTGCAAATATATTTTCAAATACATGATTGATGAAATTATAGAGTTTTAAGGCATGACTTATGGTACTCACTTTGGGATAGACGATTTAGAGACTTCTTCTTCCATAGTAAAACTGAACATCATATGAGTATTCTATTCTCTTGCATCTAACTTGGATTGGACGCTTACTAACTAATTAAATGTCGAGCATGTTTTCATTAATGGTGATCTTGACGAAGTCCATGTAGAAAAATGGGGACTATGTCTTTCAAAAATAGTTAAAACCCAAGGTAAAATACATAGATTTAAAGTGGCTTTAACGTCATCCTGATAATGGCCGTGTTGAAATCAAATCATAACCGGAGATGACCACAAACTTTTAAAATACCTAAAAAAAACCTCTCAAATTCTTATGAAAATACAAGTGATTTTGATGTCACCCCGATGATGGCCGTGTTGACAGATAATCTCAACCGGAGGGATCAAAACTTAAAACCAGTGAAAGTTTGAATTCTTAAAATGAAATTTATCACCTAAAAAAATTTAAATTAAAACTCATACACCTTTCGCAACAGTTTGTCAGGAGTGGTAAATTTGAAATTAACCTCAGCTCACAAAGAGTGAATGTCATGTCGGGTGTATTACTAAGATTCATCCTCAAATAGTCTATTGTCAACACTTTGATTAGATGGTTTTGCCGCAAAATGATACTATTATATTACGATCACGGTCAAAGCTCGTATGTTCTCTAACACGTCAAACCCTTTAGTAATGAATCATATGGTATATTCGATAGGCACAAAGCTCTTTTTGTCAACTAAGATGGATTCAAATGTATCCCCTTAGGCAAACGTCACCCCAGGTCTACAAGGTATTTTTGGACAAAGCAACTCATGGCTGCCGATAAGATGTCTTATGTTAGGTTGGGTCGACTACCTCCTCTGACTAAGTAGACCGGGGACCATGATAGCCCGGGACGATGGAACCATGGGATCTTGATCGGGCTCGTCTTCGTTTTCCCCATCACATGTTTTAAGTATATGGTGATAAACTTCAAAATTCAAATTCAAACTCAAACCCTAAAATTGTTGCTATTATACGTTGAGTTTGCAACCTATGCGACCTATCTTACGATTAGCCTTAATCCAAAGTTCTCTCTCGTTATCGGGAGGGATAATTAACTACAGGGGCTTGCGCGTATAGGAAACCAGAACATATCATAAAGTCCTCACAAAATGAGGACGAAATCTCTAGGTAGTGTCTTATTTAAAACCAAATATGCCTTCTAAAGATTTACTCTGGAATCTAAACTGGTTAAAACTCTCCCCACCCACAAACAAAACGACAAAAGAAAGGGTCGTGGAGAGGCCGGGAGCGCAAATTTTTGGAGCCCACAAAACTATGGTTGAAAAGATTTCTCAATGAATTATTTATCCGAGTTGAAGAGCATAGAAACTTCTTTGTAATAATCAAGCAAAAATTTTGCAAAAAAATTATATGCATGTTGAGATAGATTTTGGAACTCATTAAGGAAAAGATAAAAAGTGGAACCATATCACTTAAACATAATCTAACTTGCTTCTAAATTGTAGTAGACATTATCACTGAGGCTCTTCTATGGACAAACTTTGAAGAACTCTAAGTTGAGAATGATAAACATCTATTATCCAGCTTGAGGGAGAGTATTGAACTTCTAATAGGGGAGCATGCATGTTGAGGATTTTGAGTTTTTCTTTTGTGCTTCTTTGTGGACTATAACATGGATCTATGATATTTTATAATATTTATCTTCAATTTCATGCGGTTTGATCTATTGGAAAAAGAGAATATTTTTTTCTCTCTAAAAATTAACTTTTGCTGTATTTGGGTTAGACGAATAAAAGAAACTTACCTTTGTTTCTTTAAATTGTATATGCAACTTATGGGGAATGTAAAGAATATCGCTACCCTTAAGTGGTGAGAAGGAAATTGGTTCATTCGAGGGCTTATTATTTACATTGATGATGACTTTTTGTGTTTGAAATTTAAATGTGATTAAGTGTTCCTTCTCATGCACTACCTTGTAAGATATAGAAAATTCCTTTGCATCCTTGTAGTACTTCATCTTTCAAGAAAAAATTCTGAAATAAATTAGTAACTCAATATTTTGAAGAGTGTCTGGTAATATTTGTTCATTTAAAAAGTCAGGTGACCTCTAACACAGCATGCAAAGCTATGCTCTCTCTCTCTCTCACTCTCTAAAATGTTGCTTTATTTTGTACTGGCAATACAGATCTCCTAAATTATTTACCATTTTTGCATAAATTTGGTATCTGTTCCATGTAGTGACTTACGAAAATCTTTTGGAACCATGAACTGGCATGCCGAAGTTATTGCACCCTCTGTTTGCTCTCTTGTAAAAAAAAAACTATTTTATATTTTTGGTTAGATATGCGACTTTGTTCTACCATTCAAAGAAGGAAATGCTTCATATGTTAAACATGGAATTTAGGTCATTATGTGTACCCATGATTGATGATAAATAACCACCTGATGTTGCCCAATTTTTTGTCTTTTGTAGGAGGACCAGTTTCACCGATTACTGCCTACATTCATCCAGGTAATAGATATGTCGGAGAACGAGAAAGTTGAATACTGGAATGTTGTGTCGGCTGTGTTCGAGGGGAAACAAGTCGTTCCTGATCCAACTTTAAGCAACATTGGGAGATCAAGTTGGGAAACTGATGATGGCATCAACAACAAGGTAGGCATCAGCCATTCACTTAACCAAGCCTTTTCATCATCACAGAAACTTAACTGGCAAAATAGTTTCAATTCAATCCGTGCCATTTTTGCAAATAATGTTCAATGTTCCCGGTATGATTTGAAGCTCGCCTTTTTCTCCTTCAATCTTATACAAATCTCTTTTTACTATTGCGATTATATATATATATATTGGTCTATTTTCCTGTATTATTGACTTCACCTTGCTGATATATATATGTTAGGTGAATTTGTTAAGAACAATGCTTCAATGGGAGGAGCAAGTTCGGCATGGAACAGCCTTAGGTGAAGGAGCTGCTTCGTATGATCGATATCACAACTCTAACACCGTGACTCTCAACGAAGTAGTCATCATAAGATGGCCCAATGGGGAGATAATGCGATTGAGATCAGGCAGCACTGCAGCTGATGTTGCCAGACGATCAGGTGATGAAGGAAAGCTAGTGTTAGTAAACGGTCAGCTCGTTCAACCGCACACAGAGCTCAAGGATGGCGACATCTTGGAGGTTAGAGTCTGATTATCTATGGATGATCACAATACAAGTTTATTGGACAGAGAAAGTAGCTCTCTCTAGCTGTACAGAATTGGGTGGTAGTCAAATCAACCACTGCAGAGCCCAAAGGTTAGTGTATATATCAGTCATTTAGCAATAAATGCATCAATCAATTCCCACATGTATTTAAATAATATATTTGTCAAATGGTGCGTTATAATATAATTTGTTATTGCTATTCAATTAAATCTATGCCATCCTTTATCTCTGTTTTACTAAGTTTTTAAAATGGGACTTGTTGGTAAGGTATCGTTGAGTGGCCTTGTGATTTGCAGTCTAACACTTTGCACCTTGAAATGTTTTACAATGAATAATGTCGCCAGTTGATTCAAACATACGTAAAATACATATTTGATACATTGGTCATACCACACTTCGATCAGCGAAGAAATCAAATTTCACATAGTACTATAAGGCTGATTCTCTAGGAAAGTTCAAATCCAGTGTTTGAAGTAATAGCATACAGTAGCTTGCTTCTGAGAGTACTATGCCTTTTATAAGCTGGTAGCTGCAAAAGAAAGATAAAGCCTAAGTAGAACACTGACGAAGAACATTTTCACTGATCCATTGAAGTTCTATGTTTAGTAAATTCAGTCTTATACGCATATACTATTTCCACAAATTACAACTGTAAAAATATAATATAAAATTGCACATTTATCTATCTAATTTTAATTTAAGTAGATAAATCAAGTAGTTTAAATAAGATTTATATAATACAAACATGTTATATTTAGATATTTTTAATAAAAATTATCTGAGAATATCAAGATTAGATTAAATATTATCTACCCTACTTTGAAATTAATATGATATAAACTTTTCACATATGACACTATCCTCAAATTAAGGTTTCATTTGGGATAAATTTTAGCCACTATTTTTTTTTGCTATTTACAAATTGATCAATTATTAATTAAAATCTATAAACCCAATTATCTCTAATAATTAGGCTATATATTTAAATTATCAAATATAAAATACATTAGTTAGGGTGAATTAAAGCTTGATTTTAGCTTTGATCTTGATGACAAAATTGATAAACAAATTTGCCCATGATTTAAAATTAATATCATTCTAGCTCATGAACTCGATCTGAAAATAAATGAATGGAATTGAATTATCTAATACTCGGTTTGCAGTTCATTTGCAATCCTAGCTCTATGTAATCGTAGAGTTCTAAAATTCTCTATAATCCAAAAGTTTGAAATACCTTATAAATGAGAATAAAAAATTATTTATAAAATTTAAAGAAGTTATTACAATCCTCATCTACAAATTAGATAAGAATATTCCTAGTAAAAACTCCAACCAGTTGCGGTTAATTTGACCACATTTGAATAAGACAGGTCGATGAGGTAAAGGGCTGGCAATTTTCATAATCGGGTGAAGAAGATGAATGAGCTCGTTGATTTCTTTGCATGGAGTCAACGAAGACGAACTAGCTAATCCCAATTGTCCTTGTGCGGGGAGACGAAGCAGCACCGACGATCGTATGTTATGTCCCATAAAAAAAATGAAAGGTTCATCATGGGAAAACAATCGACTTTTGTCGATTTCGAGTCGCTAGGAAGACGAGAGAGTTTATGTCGCTTCGGTTGCAGAAATCAAAGAGAAATGTCAAAGAAGACGAAGAAGAGAATGGAAGACAAAGAGTTGTCTTCAATCCAGTCGTGTGGAGTCGAAGAAGACAAAGCAGTTCATTTCAACACTCAGTGTTGCGAGGATACAAAGGTCGGTTTCTTAAACTCGAATCGGCAATTATCAGTTCCATCGCCTGCTATAGAGTGAGATGAATGGGTTTCATCTCTATAAATTAAAGAGAGAAGTGGTATCCTTCATCTGAAATTCAAGTAATTCTCCATTAATTTTGAATTTATAATAATTATAAGTATTAAAATATTGAACAGAATAAAAATAATCAAGGATTGGGGTCTAAGGAGTTAACAAATCAAGTTTTGGATTTCCTCTGCAGGCTCCAGTCTTAGCTACATCTCAGCATGGAGCTCTCAAGAAAAAAAAAAAGTTTAGGTCAAGCGTTGTCCTCAAGGTGGAAGGATGGGAGCAGTCTCCTAATCAGCTCGTAAGGTTCCCATATAGCTTCGTGCTCCGAAAAATCATTCCACTTGATAAGTATCTTCTGAACAATAAACACATGATGCTAAGAATGAATTGATAGCTTTTAACAAAAAGGGGAACAAAATGTACGGCACACTTATGCATAACAGACTCGGTAGGAATATTATCTTGATGGAAGCTGTAAAAGAGCTCTCTGCTATCTCTTGATTATATTAAAGTCATGAACTATCCAGGAATGGGTAAAATATATGTGTCGACATCCATTCTTCCATCATACGAACTAATATCTTGAGAATCGGGATGAATAGGTGCAGCTCTTGCTGCAAGATATTCAACTTGTTTCACATCAAGATTAGGATGCAGTGACCCTAGGATTTCCATCGTAAGATCACCACCGCCTCAATAGCTTCTTCCTCCTCCAGTGTAACGGTTGTCGTGATCCCTCCATGTTTCCCCTATTTATCGAGGATGGGAATCCCACCTTTATTCCCTCCACCTCACATGAACCAATCCCCATGATTTGGCCTGCCCCACTCCTCCAATCGTCTACTCCCCTTAGACCTCCCATAGTGGTCGACCACCCCACCACCTTCACCATGAAACTCTCTTCCTGCTGTCCCCCCATCTGAGAACCCTATTCCGCCCCTTTATCGGAGCCCTAGGAGATGGCTCTTTATGAAAGAAACTCTCCTCGTCAAACTCCTCCTGTCTGATCTCCTTTCCCTTCAATTCGGCCAAGAGAATCCCAGTCAAATCTTGGTTAAGGTTAGCCATCAAAACCACTGGTGGAGTTTTTGATTGCATCTCCAAGAGCTTCCTCATCATCTCCTCCAAAATTTCATTTCCCTTTGGTTCAGCCCTAGGAATAGCTGGCGAAGCCTTCGATTACATCTCAATCAACTTCCTCAACAAGTCTTCCCATTTAGAAAGCATTCCTTCCATAGATGAAAACCACTTCTTCACGTCGGATTTGATTTGCTCCATCTTACTTTCCAACACCTCCACCTTCTTTGATGCCATAGGTCCAAAAAAAAGAGCTCTGATATCAATTTGATGCGTCTTGGAAGTAAAAACAACAAATAAAAAAGAAGAACAGTGTAGGAACACAAAGATAGAGCTGATTTTTTTTATTTCTCCTTCAATAATAAAACAAGAGGTAGATCAGCTCTTCCAAAACCCTAGATGCCGCTAGGAACTCACCACCACCACAACAACAACAACATCAAACCTTTGTCCCACTACGTGGGGTCGGCTACATGAATCCTTTTTCTCCATTGTGTCCTGTTAAAAATCAAATTCTCATTTAAATCTAATAAAGAAAGATCATTTCTAATATTTTCTAACCAAGCCTTTTAGGTCTACATCTACCTTTCTTAACATAAGTCAAATCTAATACCTCTACTTTCCTAACCGGGTCATCGGAAGGCCGCCGCTTTATGTAACCAAACCATCTAAGGAGACTCTCTAATCATATCTTCCACTGGAACTACTCCAACCTTTTCACGTATATGCTCATTTTGTATCCTATCTCTAAGGGTAAAGCCACTCATCCACCTGAGCATCCTCATCTCTGCAACACTTAACTTAGTATTATGCTTCTCTTTTAATGACCAACATTTAGCATCATAAAGCATTGTAGGTCTCACCACCATCTTATAGAATTTTCCCTTAAGTTTGAGGGGGACTTTTCTATCACACAACAAGCCCGATGTATTCCTCCACTTCAACAATCTAACTTGAATTCTACTAATAATTTTCCCATCTATTTCACCATCACTTTGAACAATAGATCCAAGATATCTAAAACATGTACTCTTATTAATGACTTGATCGCCCAAAGTCAATCCCCTCACTAGGTCTATTACTACTAAAATTACACTCCATATATTCAGTTTTAGATCTACTCAAGCAAAAATCTTTAGACTCTAAGGTTGACCTCCATAATTCAAGTTTACCTTCAACTCCCTCTCTAGTCTTATCAACAAGAAGAATATCATCAGCAAAAAGCATACACCAAGGTACATCCTCTTGCAAATGTCTAGTGAGAACATCCATGACTAAAGCAAAAAAGATATGGGCTTAAGGCTAATCCTTAATGTAATCCAATCGAAGTAGGAAAATACTTGGTCAAACCACCTTGTGTTTGAACACAAGTAATAGCTCTTGCATACATATCTTTAATGATTTGAATATAAGCATTATTAACTCCTTTCTTTTCAAGAACTCTCCATAGCACTTCTCTTGGAACTTTATCATATGCTTTCTCTAAATCAATAAATATCATATGTAGATCCTCCTTATTCTCTCTATATTTCTCCATCAAACCTCTCAATAAATGTATGGCTTCCATAGTAGACCTACCCGGCATGAATCCAAATTGATTTTGAGAAACAGTATCACGCCGCAACCTATGCTCCATAACTCGCTCCCATAGTTTTTAAAGTATGACACATTAACTTAATTCCTCTATAATTCGCACAATCTTGTGCATCACCTTTATTGTTCACAAACACTGAAAAATAAACTCAGCAATATCATACCCTAAACCATAGACAAACTCCCCATTAAATAGCCCTAGAACATAATAACACAATTAGAGCCTTCCTAATCAGCATAAACATAATTTAAAAAACCTTTCTAAATAATTAAATATGTTTTAGAAAACTTTTTTAAACAATTAAACATATTTTAAAAAATCTTCCTAAACAATTGAACACTTCCTAAACAATTGAACACAATTATGAAACTTTTCTAAACAACTCCCCCTTGATTAGGAATATTTCTAAATAATTTTCTTTAATTAGGAACTTTCTTAAACAACTCCCTCTTGATTAGAAAACTCCCTAAACAGCTCCCCCTTTCTGACTGTAGGCCCCCCCGCATATCAAAGATCTCCTTGGTTGCGAAGGGGTGGTTTTCAAAGCTTCTCTGTCAGAGTTATGTTGAATGATTTTGTGGAACCTAAGAGAACTGGAAGAGTGGATGTTGGCTAGGGTCTAGTAGAATCGCTATAAAATATTCTAACTTTGGGATTTCTAGTGTTGCTTGTTAAGTGAAACGCTTTGATTTCGGAAGTTTATGGTTGTATTTTGAACGACCCAATTCAACCCTCTTGAATTATACCAATTCTTTCAATTTTAACTACTAATATATATGCTACTACATTTAACAGATGTTGTAGCACAAACAAAAAATATGGGCACAACTACATTGATTAATACCTTTAATGTGTTGTAGCAAGTGGAAGCTGAGGGAAGGCGGTCCACGTCATGCCCTCCAATTGTGGCCCAAATAGGAACGTCGCCAGCAACCTAGATCACAAATCCAGATCAACTTTCAAAATACTAATCCAAAAAAGGAAAAAAATACTCACTCAAGATCTGCAAAGCTGAAGCAAATCCATAAGCAAACAAATTTAAGTTTGAATCCCAAAGTCAAGTAGAAATAAAATAGGACACATTAGATTCACCCAATAAATACTAAGGAAAAAGGCCGACAAGTAATCGATTAAATAAAAAAGAAACATTATCTTATGCCGACTACTTCGTATCATTTTATGAATCTTTTTTTCCATTAATGGTGAAAAAAATACTTGCAATCATTATTGATGTAAAGAAAAGCTGGACCAAACAACTCTAAAATACTGTTACTGTGTACTGAACCCAACACCAATAATGGAAAGGAGGAGGAAAGTCACCACAAGGGTTGGGCGGTATCCCCCCTCAACATTTATGAATTTCACATAACATCCAAATCACACTGCAGCAAGTTTCTAGGCATTAGTGTTCGTCAGTATGTCATGCAAACCAAATACAAAATAAACTATCTTCTTCCATAGCATATGTTCTGGGTTGGGAGCCCACCCAGATTGCACATATATATCAAGCATTCATGCACTGCTTTCCTCTAATGCAAGCACTGGTGCTAGATGCTGTCGCACCTCAAATGACACATACCAGTTGCCTTCCAAAAACATCATGACCAGCTGAACAAAAGCAGTAAATATAAGTTCATCAGTTCCTCATACACAGGTAACGGAAGCGCCCTCCCTAGAATATTTTTCAACAAGTATCCAGCAAGGTAATAAACTATGCTTAAAAGATTGATCAGTAGTTACAAAGTTGGAAGTACATACTACTTAATTGAATTAGAACTAAACATAATTGTGAACAACATTCTGGGAAAAATCAAGAGACAAGACAAAAAGCTTGCTCAAAATTGGATGGTTATTACTCCTTGAAATAAGGGACCAATTTTAGAAGATGTAAAGGGGCGGGGACAACAATAAAGAAGGAAAGAAATAGAGCTGACGTCAATCTAAAATTAGCTCCTGGAATCTGCATAGGGGTGTATAACAAAACTACACCAAATCAGGTCCTTGATTTCAAGAAATCCAATATCTACCTTATATGGATCGACCATAGCTCACAACCCAATCCAAGCAAAGAAATAAAGACACGTACTCCTAAATTCATAGTTACTTTTTTTTTTAATTAAAGCAAATTTTATAAGCAATCTTTTAAATGGGTACAAAAGATCAATTACATAGAACAGCCAGCAGAAAAGATATAAAGCAAACCACAAAACAAGTGATAATAAGAGAGCAAGAAGAGAGTATCCATCATCATCTGAAGAGTAGCTTCAATAACTCTTCAAAAATCAAGAATATCAAAGTCATTTGAAATCTAATAAACCTTGATAAATGAAGAAATGCTTGTATTCTATTCCTGCCCCTCTTGAAAAACAACACTTGACGCATTATATTCACTTGTGTTTCAATGCTAGGAAAACTACTTTCAAAAGTATGTGCTTGCTCAGATTATCGATCACTACCAAAACAGCAGAATGATTATGTGGATTTTGTGCTATAACTGTTCATTGGTAAAAAGTCAAGTTTATTGCTTGAAGAGGAAGCACATACAGTTGACACATTTACTAGATGCATCAGAAGCATAGGACAACACTAATTCCGTCACAAGATCTAAAGATGGCAACACATTGTGATTGCAATGCAGATCCAAAGGTAATATTATTCGCCAGGTTTGTATGTATCAAGGCTCTGATCATTTGTATAATCCCAATTAACCTGATCGTTGAGAGCCTTCGAAGATTTTATGAAAAAATTTTATATGATGAATAATAAGAAGGTATGCCCTCAAATTCAACTTCTGCCAACAACCTACTAGTAGAGGAACAAATCCAAATCAACTTCTCCAAAAGAGTAGCAATATCCATTTCAACCAAAGCCCTAGCCATATACAATCTAAAAAGCCTAGCAATACTAGCATCCACTTTCAAAACTATACCAAAAATAGAACAAAGAGAATGTAAAGTGAATTACTTAAAAGAAATGAACATCAAGCCAAGGAAAAACAACCCAAACCGAAGATGTAGTTTGTTCCTTGAAAGAAAGTGTGATGACCATTTAATCAGATGCAACGAAAAGCCATTTAAATAGAAGGATCTATATCAGAAAAGTCTTAAGTAATTTGCTTCCAAAGAAAATTGATAACCACATGGCCCAGGTTGAGCAGCCCACCAAGTATCACCTATCAAACATAAATTTGCAAATAATCTCAAGATTGGCATTTAGGTTGAACACAGGAAACTTTCCCACTGATGAAGAAAAATGGAGTCACAAACTTAGGAATCCTGGTACTTGAGCACAGGTTTATCTTGAAATATTGTGGGCAGCTTGTATTGAGATGAATATGAATCTTGTTGAAAGAATAAAAGAAAATGAATAGAGGAAGAAAGAGATGCATCCTTCCCACCAATAGAAGAATAAGGGATTCATGTAACAGCAAAAACAGGAGGAAACCTAAAAACGGAAGATGGAACCTTCGGGGCATCACCTCTACCAAAATAGATGGCAGCGAAGGAGGATCATAAACCCCAACAAGGAGAACAATCGGTGCCACAACAAGATCAATAGGAGGGGAAACCAATGATGGGGTAGCTAAAGAGGATCTAATCATGAATGGACATAAGGAATTCAAATGCCTAAAAGAGCAACATGACAAAGTCAAAGTAAGAAAATATGCAAACAAGATTAATCGAGTATGAGACATGTTAAATGGAAAGTGGAGATATGAAAGATGATTGACAAATGAAATTGATAGAGATGTCATCCTAGAAGAGTTGCATTACTAAATTAAAAGCAAAAAAATGTACAAGGGGTATGGTAAACAAAGTTAATTTAGGCCATTAGAAACTTAAAAGATAAATTAATTGTTTTGATAAACACTCATTTTTCATGAGGAGCCGACCTAAAGTGATGGTTAGGTTGCCACCTGGAAGTCACAGCTTCAAATCATGGAAACAACCCCGATACATTGTAGGACTAAGACTGATATATAAAACCTTCTCTATATCATAAATTGGTAGTAGTCTCATGCATCTAGTAGACCTTCTTTTAATTTCCAACCGCCACCACAAGACAGGTTCTATCAAATACCACCACCTTGTTTTTCCATCTATAAATTTAGACGGCAATGTTCCAACAAAAGCTTCTATCGTGACTTCAATTCGACTAAATGAAGGTTGCTCGCTCAGGAAAAATAATATAGGAGCGTGAACCTCACTCTCACAAGCTTAAGGTCCTTATTTTCCCGAGGTAGATTGGATTTAACATTTAACCCGATTTCCCCTGAGAGTAGTGTCATAGTTTATTTAGATTTGGGTCCTACTTCCTATGAGCGCAAGCCCTCATAGTTAATTACCCCTCCTAACGCATTAGAAGAGCACTCTCGATTAAGAATAAAATATATTTAGTTTGTGCATGAAGTGCAGATGTGTGTGCAATAGTGTGTGCATGTTATAAACCCTAGTTATGGGGGATGAAGGTAAAACTGATCAAGATCCCATGGTTCCATCATCTCGGGAATACCGTAGGATTCAGTATAACAACACTAAGGACCATTGATCGTAGTGTCCAGGGAATCTGATTAACAGCCATGGATTGCCTCCTCTTAGGAACCCCGAGTAAACTGAGATGGATATATATATTAGTTATTTAATTTTGGTAGGAACTTATGGCTTCATTTAGAAGTTGCCAATGTGATTGGATTTGAGTAGGAGCTTCTGGCTTTTATTTGAATGTAGTCCTAATAGTGGGTCTTACAACCTCTATTAGAGGTGGCCCATATAGTGGGTCTTACAGCTTAGCCCCCTATAGACTAAGATGCCCAGTGGTTTTGGATGTTCATATAGGCCTTATGGCTTCTTTTAGAAGTAGCCTGATGACAGGTCTTACAACCTAGCCCTCAAAAGTCAGACTTACGATGTGAGAGGTTTAGGATTATGTTATTACCTAAACATTTCTCTCAGAAGTCAGACTTACGGCTTCTATTAAAAGTTGTCAATGTGTTAATCGGGAATTAGGAATCGGGAATTAGGAGTTCGGTCATTTTTTCAAAAGATTTCCCCTAAAGTTGGACTTACAGCTTTCATTGAAAGTTGTAGGATTAACGAGGATTTAATTTTACACACTTCACAACCTTGACACCAACATCAACGTCTTGTTCTGTCAGCTTTGCCTTAGTACTAGCTTGCAGTCGTTGTTTTGATACTTATTAGCCAGCATTTGTTTTGTACCCTAGCTTTCCGTAGTGTGCTTGTTGTTTTGTGCTCGTAGCTTTCTTTTTTATTCTTACTACAATAGTTTGTCACTCTACTTTAGCACTGTTGTTTGTTCTTTACCTGCTTTCCAGCACTTTGTTCTATTTACAATAATTAGCTTTACTTGCTAGTTTTACTTTTTAGCACTAGTTTTGGATATAATAGTTAGCTTTACTCTTTCCAGCATTAATCTTATTTATTATGTGTTGACCTTTGTCTACTTGTTAGCATGTGCTTGTGGCCAACAGTTATAATAATCTTAATTTAATTATATTATTAATTAAATTGCTAATTATATTAATTAATTTAAAGGATTTAATTAAGATTTTAAATTAAGTGGTTTTATTAGTTGAAGGATTTAGTTTTGAAATCAATCAGTTTGGTTAAAGGTTTTAAAATTTTAGCTTTATTTTAATTAGATTAAATAAAAGCTTATTACTCTCCTTTATTGGTTCATTAATTGAACATTAATCTAATTAAAGTCCTAATTTTGCTTAAACCTTTAACTAGGTTTAAATTGGCTTCAAGCTCTGTTTTGAATTTATTTGAATTCTAATTTTTTATTATTTTTAATTTTTAAAGTTAGCTAACTAGTCATTTAAATCACTTATTAAGGATTTGATTTTGTTTTAAGTTAATTTAAATTAATTCAGAGTTCAAATTTATTTTTAAATTGATTTTAATTATTTAAATTTTAGGTGGTTATTTCAAAATTTTAATTTCAATTTTTAAATCAATTTTATGTAGAAATAGATTTGATTAGTTGGTTGATTAATGCATTTTACTAATTAATTTCCCTTAGTTAATCGATTTTGTTAGTTTAAATTATCTTAATTTTTTAAATTAAGTTTTCTGATTGATTTATTTTTCTTTGTTAAATTTTGAGTTGATCAATTATTAATTAAATTTTAGCTTACAGAAATCGATTAACCAATTAATTAATTGCAGATTATTAACAATGGTTTGAACGAAGCTTTAATTTGAATTACCCTACTGCTAGTCATTTTGCTTAGTTTTAAATGTGAATTGTGTGTTCTAAACGATTTAAATTATTTAATTTAATTTGATATTGATTGAATCGGTTAATTAAATACAAGTTCAATTTGATTTAACTCAATGAGATTTAAGAAAAAATTATTGGTTAATTATTCTCCAACAATCCTTAAAAATTTTGGCAAGCTTTCGACACCAATTCCATGCCAAATTTCGATGCCAATTCCGTAATTTTCTGCCGAAATTTCGGCAACCTCCCGGCGTCCCCTCCCCACAGGGGGGGGGGGCACTCGTCCTTTTAGTCAGTCCAGCCGAAAAAATAATCAACGACTGAGGGCTTCGGAACGCTGTTTGGTCCAAGAATTGTCTTCGACGCCTTTGATTTGACGATTGTGAACATCTGATCTTTCTCTTTTTTTATTACTATTTATAATAATTATAAAATAATATGAATAGTAATAATAATTCATTATAGAGTCCTATTTCCCTTCTTACCCACTGCTTTCAAATGGCTAAGGAAGACTTCTTTAGGATCAGGTAAGGGAGGCAGGGTTCTATTTCATGGGTCTAAGCGAGAATCAAACGGGATGTAAGGAGAGATCAAATAGTTCATGTGAGGTGTGAAGTCGGGCTCAGAGAGTTGTTTGTTCAATTTTACATGATCACATGAGAGAAGAAAGTCCCTGCGGAGCAGCTTGGGAGGCGGACGTCATAGAGGGCTCGACAGCTTCCTTGCGTAGAATGGATCGAAGCCGAAGTGTCGAAGACGCCGTGCTGACCTAATCAGGTTTAGGTACTACTTGTTGCTGGCTTTGCGAACGGACCGGTGTGGAAGATTGAGCAAGAATTGTATGATCTTGCCTTCGTTCACCGGTGAAGATACGAGAGATTTTCTTTGCCAGATTGAGAGCAGGGAAAACCGAGAACCCAAAGAAAATTGAAACCGCACAAGTGAGCGTAATCTCTTCCCTTCATTTTCCTCGTTAGTTTATACAAATCCTTTCCTCGTTGACGTGCACGTTCGTTTCCAGAATGTGGCGACATGCTTTTATTGGGAATATTCTTCCCTGCCTTAAAACCGTTAAATGCCTGTTTAATTCCGCGTCCCCTAAGCAGTTGCATATTGTAGTTATATAGAACGTGTAATCTGAGCATATTGGATAAATCATGACGTTAGAGTGGTTTAGGCTAGCTTAAGTAAAGAACAGATGCTGATTTGACACACGAGAAGGATATGACCATGTCATGATAGAAGCTCCTGCTGTTCTGACAGACAACAAAAGTTGAACTTCGGTTTTATATTGGTGCTATTATAATTGTTCTCCCTTTATCTTGGCTACTAGTTTTCATTTGATACTGCATTTAGAGTAGTTTATGTAGCAACATACCCTATTCTTATCTATGTTGATGTCCTTTGTAATACGAACCTCTCATAGCTCTTTGTGATGGCTAGCAATGGTTCGTGGCAGTAGGCAGTGGAGCAGGAAATAAGCAGCTTAAAATTTATAATCAAACCCACATCAAATGCACCCAGATATGTAGAAAAATCCTTTCGGAAAGCTTCATTCTATATTGATTTTATATTTATTTATACGCATACTCTTTAATACCCTCAAAGTTGCTGACAAGCTCAATCAAAGCTTAGCATCGCCGTCACAACCAAATTATGGCGCAAGAGAAGACCGTCATGTTTATTAATTTCATATGATTCATGACATAGTTGCATCATATAACCCATTTTCTATATAAGTTCTGTACTTCTCCTTCCATAGAAGTATGATCAAACAAGACTTTTATGTATTTTATGCATGAATTTCTCTTGGCTTACATGCATAGCTAGTAGAGATTATACATAAAAAAAAGCATTAACATCTTAGCACATAAGCTTAGAATAGCAATTGGCAATTGTAATTATACATATCAATGCCTTCTTTTATCATTTGATGGTTGCAAAAATTTTCTTCTGTTTTTTTTTTTTATCACTGAGAGTGTGAATTGGAGAAACTTTCATCCAACCTTCAAGGAGCCTGTATATGTTTTCTGTACTTGAGGCATAAATAGAGGAGCTATGAGTGAGGATATGAGAATTAGAAGTGCCTAAATTCCATGCATTGCCTCTCTCTCTCTCTCTCTCTCTCTCTCTCTCTCTCTCTCTCTCTCTCTCTCTCTCTCTCTAAGTTATTTTTTTATTATTTAATTTTATTTGAACAAAGGCTAAGTAAAGCAGTTCCTAGGCATGCCCACATTATAGGAATTTCCTATGCTTTGTTGTTTATTGTCTCAAGTATTTTATCTCCATGAAGTACACAGCAACAACGACAATCTTTAAAGAAAAATTTTAAGTTGTAGCTACCGGCCATCCCTAGCACCCAACAAAAAAAAATAACATAAGAAAAATAATATTCAGTCAAGTCCAAAAGTGAAGAGGAAAAACTTCTATGCACTTCTCCTTTTTAGAAATGTAGCCAACGCATGCCAAGATAAGCTAAAGTATAATACCTTATGAATTGTAAAAGAAGGCTGCAGGTGCTGGAATCCAAGTAGTGGAGATCTTGAACAGCTTGTCACAAACTTAAGAAGCAGGCATCTTTCACTAGGCATGAAACCTCTGACAACCTGCATGATGAAAACAGGAAAATAAAGAAATCATGCTAAATAAAAAGAAATTTAGGAAAATTTTCAAAATAGCCTCCAGACTACTCGTGTGTGATCAATTTAATCACAGGGTATCACGTTGTTCCAAATTAGTCCTTGATATATAAAATTGATCCAAAATGATCCCTTTGATATTAAATTTGCCAAGCAAGTAGAGATTTCGTGTTAATTAATTATATCAAACCTCTTTTAACTATTAGTGGCTAAAATTTAACTTGCTTAATTCTTGCATAGCTCCTTGTGGTTAATATTTAATTTAATTTCATAATACTCATGGGGAGAGTTTGTAAAATTTAATAAATTCAAGAAATTTTAACACAAACTAACAATTGTTCTTTAATATAAAAGGAGGGTAAAGTATGGGTAGTTATTTACAATTTTTCCCCAAAATAAAATGGTGCAAGAATTTAAGTGAGAGACTAATGGGGAGAGATTGCAAATGAATACAATTTATTCCTCTTACTAGGTGTTTAACTGACAATTGTCCAAATGTTGAAAACCCTCGTTAAGTAATATCGTTAACTAGTTCAAAAACATACTGGAAAAGTAGCAAACACGATTCTGTATGTTGGCAAGGACAATCAACTTGATCTGAAAGATAAAATGTGCGATGGCTCATTTAAAACTTAGAAATAAACCAAGATAACGCCAGATAGGGGTGAATAGCAAACTGTTTCACTTTAATTTCTACAGCACTGTTTGCCATTTTTAGATATCTGTGCAAGAGTTTCCAGGGCTTCCAGCCCAAGCGAGTAAAGCTAAAAGCATATAAGCCACCTAATTGCAAAAACCCAGTACACGTCCGTTGGTCTATTTGTTCATGCTTCCTATGGAACTTTTGGGAGCATGGTATGGAAATGTTTCCAAGACCGCAAACATCTATGCCCATACAATATTTTACAAGTTAAAGCAAAAGCAATGAAGTCCCATCAACTGTCTAAATGCAAGCATGTCATCTTAGTGGACTGTCTATGACCTTTAGCCATTCAAAGTTGATAATCTTATGCACCCCAACCAGCTGGCCGGGTTATGCTAAATTTTGATAGCTCAACAAAGGAAGATGGCGCAAGCAGAAGCATCCTTTGACACTGCTTGGACAGGATAACATGACAGTTATAAGAAACTTTATTACGCTACAGTTCCCAAGGTATAGCTTCAGGTAGGGTATTCAATTGTTCATGCAGGCTACTCAGACAGTGCCGGCAGATTAAAAGCCATACACTAGCAATGATTGCATGGACTTGGAAGGGAAATTGCTGCAAAACTGAATTTCAATCTTCTTCAATCTCATATATATCGTAACAAACAGTTCCAGAAATCAGGCTAACATACAGATTCAAAGAGGATAATCCAAGCAATGATTAGCTGGTTAAGAGAGCTTGTTTACGTCACTTCATCCGAAGTTCTTTGGACTAGTATTTCAATCAAAATGACTTTCAATATTCTCAAATCTCATAGACATTGTAACAAAAAAACTCCAGAATTCAGGTCGACACATATTCAAAGAGGTAAATCTCAGTGATCATTAAAGCACGTGATTACCATCAAGAGGCCTTGTTTTCATAAAACTTCATCTGGAGCTCTTTAAATATGTATTAAACTCTTGGGGAATTCAACATAATTGCAATGTCCAGAAACCATGTCAATGTAGGTTAGCGCGTCACTTCTAAAATTTTGCGTATACTTCAAATCTCATAGACATTGTAAAAAACAACTCCAGAAATCAGGTCGACACATATTCAAAGAGGTAAATCTCAGTGACAATAAAAGCATGTTATTACCATCAAGAGGTTTGTTTTCATAAAACTTCATCTGAAGCACTTTAAATTAGTATTAAGCTCTTGGGGAATACAACATAATTGCAATGTCCAGGAAACATGTCAATGTAGGTTAGCACATGTCACTTTTAAAAAACTGTGCATACTTCAAAGGAGCAATGCTCAACCCTCTAAGCCGCGTCTAGCTTTATTCTATATGTATGTTTTATAAATTCTCGATGCATTTAGTAATGTAATCCGTAACCTCTACAGTTCTGCATAATTTGAAGATCTATGAAGCTTGCAACACGAAATAGGAGAATAAGTTAAATTATTGGAATATATAGAAACAAAAAAGAACAGGGACTATTCCATGTAAATGTTAATGATTTCAAATTAGCAGCTACAATTAAAAATAGGATAATGAAAAAAATGTAGCCGGGAACATAAAGCGATAAAAAGTGCAAGGAAAAAAAAAGAATAATTGTATCACATGTATCCATAAATCAACATGTTCGGTGGAGAAAGTTTGGAAAGACCAATCAGAACTGCTTGAATTTTTTTTAATCCACATCTAAACTAAGGGGCCTATTTGGAGCATATTTTCAATATTTTATTTTCAGGTTGCTGTCAGATTTTCATTTGACTATAATTTTCTTAATGATTTTCAGAAAATTCTACTATACGAAGCTATTTTTACAAATAGATGAACTAGTGTGATAGCTATAAGAAAGCCATTGGCCATTTTTTTTAAAAGAAAAATATTTATAATGCCCATAATAGCTTATAAAAAAGCTACTTCACCACAACACTACACAACTATTTCTATTAAAAGTTATAGCTGCCCCAAGCAGATCCTAAGCTTTCATTAAAGCACACCCAGCAAACCATATACTTAAGAATTGATCCAAACTCTTATTTAAAAGAAGAAAAAAATATAAGATGGCTAACTAACTTTGCAAATATTTTGATTAGCCTTTTATATACATAAAAGAAGCTACGGGAAACTAAGGGTTCATTAGGGTGGCAACAACTTCTTGTAAAGGTAATTATAGAGTTGTTGTGGGCAAAGCAACTTTTTTTAAACTATTGTGAGTATTATAAAATGTCGAATAAAAACTTTTTTACAACTATTATAGTTTAGCAAATCTTATTGTAAAAAGCTAACTTCACACCATAGAAATTTTTGAAAAGCATTCAAAAAGTAGTAGCCAAACATAAGTGCGGTTGTGGTATAAAAAGCAAAGTAATGAAAAAGCGGCTTCAAATAAACCCAAACTTAAAATGTGATACAATTATATGCAAAATTGGGAATACAAAGCCATAGATTACCAAAATTACATTATAATAAGATGAATGTCATATGAAAGTATAAAATTTGTGAAGGGTTTATTTAAACATGCAAATTTATAGCAGATACCTCCCAGAATATTTTAACTGTTCGGCTTCCCTCAGAATAACCACCAGTATATCTAGTGTTGCTTCTCAGATCATCTACATCAAAGTCATGTTTTCCACCTGAAAGCAACTGCAAGCAGCAAATAAAACAATATCCAGTATGGATGTTAACGGAGTACAAAATATGGAACTAAGACAGCATTGATCACATTGAGCAACAATACAATACACCACATCTAAAAAAACATTTTATGATGCACCAGGTTCTCCCATTGCCATATATTATACCAGTAGGATTAAATCGACAAAAATCTCTGGAAATGGCATACATTTACAAAAAGTATCTTGCTTAAGGCATATAAAGCTACTCCAGTTGATTTGGACTATATATATCTAAGAATAGCTAGCCGGAAAAAGGGTATCAGGTTATGCCTCACTTATTAAGTAAGAAATTAACAAATTTATGAAAATTGATGTTTTTATTAGATTGTATATGAAAGAAGAAGACTTTGGGGTGTCGGTCTGTGCAAGAGAAAAAAAGTCGTCAGTGGAGCAAAGGGCTTGGGGTGGTTTATGCGGGAGTGAGAGATGCTGTGGGGGACTGTCACAAGTGAGGCTCAGGGCGTTGTAAGGACCAGAAACAAGAGTGAGATGGAGAGATTTAGTTTTATTTATTGGTTTAGTTTAGGTTATATTTTTTTTCCTTTTTTTTTATTCCCACTACACTGAAGGGATAAGACAAGGGGGTTGAGACATGCTGAATTTGCAAGCTAGACAGAGGATATATATAAAATTAAAAAAAAACCTATTATTACAAATTTGATTAAAGTAATGTAAAAACAAATTATGAGTCGACACTCGTGCAATTTTCTTGTTCTTCATATGTATCAGTTTTCGTGTCATCAATTATGGCAGCCTGGGTAATATTACTGTCATTTCCAAGTACTTTTTATGTTCCGGATGCAACAATGAATTCAGTTTCACAAACAAGCAATATTTGGGTGACTTCGCATAATGTTGCATATGTATATCGTCGTCTTCGATCACCTTTGCTCGAATTGATCGGAGGGGTCATCCCTCCGATTAACTCGATGTTTTGAGCGCAACGGTGCAACTTGTTTCGCAATCGAATGAAGTTCAGGCAAATTTGCACAGTGTCGCGAAAGCACTTGCTCTACTCAAGTCGACTTTTTTGCAACCCTTTAGCCCACAAATAGTTTGTATAAGGCTAATCATGTTAATGTGTTTCAATGTGCCAACTATTGAAACTAAAATTGCCTTTATTAGTAATTTCTCAATACTTAGCATACAAAAACATTGATTAATCATAATTTTGATTATGTGATTAATGTGTAGGGATATAAGTGAAGTAATGCACTCAATGAATAGCTTGAACTTGGTCAGATTAATATTAGTTCAACATAATAATTAAAGAAGTTTGAACACCTTTTAAAAACTAAGCTAAATGAATCAATCTTAAACACAATCCAACCCATTTATTTATATTCATGAACAAATTATTTATTACTCAATAATTAGCTTATTAAAAGCTTGACAAGAAGCTCGATGATAGCTCGTATATTATTAAATTAAGATTTGGTTTAATAAAACATACTTAATAACTTATTTAATAATAGGATATCATATGTTTATTTATTAGTATAAGATACTTTTTCAATTATTATCGCTTATTTCCACAATTCCACCTCTTGTTCCATACTTTCAAGTTCTGCTACTTTTAGGTCTCATGCTTAAGCAAGGTCATACCGAGGCGGTGACTTATGTGAATGCGCACCTACAGGATATAAGCACATCTTCCATACTTCTCCTTCTCAGCCCTATTGGAGTTCATATGTTGGCAAGCGATCTATGAGCATGTCCTATTAGCCCAATAGGGAAAGATACTCGAAGGAGATTGGGACTAATAGGGATTATGATACAAGAAGTTGGGTCAACTTGTTGACCACATAATGTTTCTTATACAACAACAACATCAAGCCTTTATCCGACTATGCGGGGTTGGCTACATGAATCTTTTTTCTCCATTGTGCCCTGTTAAAAGTTAAATTCACATAATGTTTCTTATACAAATATTTATATTTATTTTTTAGCTTTCAAATTTTTTAGGATTAATTAAACTACGATTAGTGAATCTACATGTTGATACAATCTCTATTTCTCTTTTTCAATGAATAAGATTATTGGTATTGTTCATGTTGTATTATTTCAAAAAAGTTTGATTATGTCTTAGTTATTATCTTACTTAATTAATGATTGTTTAATTTGTGTCCAGTAAATAGATAGTAGATAGTGAATCAAAATTTCTTAGATTGCTTAACCATTTAAACATATAAAATTACTTTTATATGAGAAGTCAAGTACTTCATTTTGTAAGCTTGTTAATTAGCTGGTTAAATATAACCTTTCGATAAATTTAGACAAGTCAGGTACAAGCAAAGCTCAATCATAAAAATAAATATAAATAATAGTACACAAATATATATGAAAGCGTAGCTAAAGCTCAAACTAAACATTAAAATCTTTTAGTATCACCAAGTCAACTTTAATCCATGATATGCTTAGCTCGGCTCAATTACAGCCCTTCTAATATGCCCAAAACTTTGGAATATCCTACAACCCAATTATTAATGCATGTATCATTTATCTTTATTCTGTCAATTATATAAAGCCTTGGACATATAGAATGAAGTTTAGATTATTTCCCTCTCTACATAAAAGTTAATGCAATGGAAACCTAGAAAAGCCTGGCTGATTTATAACTTGGAGTCTTCTTAAAATCTTGTCGACCTAAGGAACCTAAATAGAAGAAAAAAGCGTTTCCACCTCATCCACCCATCTAACCTCCACTACTCAAAAGTATTTCTCCCATTAATACCAATTGAGATAAAAAACGCTAATCTTTGGTATTCATATTTGATTGAGAACTCTTTGGTTACTCCATGAATATGTCTAATGTTGATAATTTGCCTACAAGATAGACCTTTGGCTAGTTCAGCACACCTTTGGCAGATATGTAATGCATGCCAAATCAATGATTATGAAACTCAATCATACAACTTATAGAAAAAATAAAATCACATCAAGATCATTTCTTTGCCCTCACTACTTTTATAATAACTACAACAAAACAAAAAGGTACCTCGAAATTAGATCTTTCTAGCACAAATCAAAATTAATTTTCCTTCATTAATGTGATTTGTCTCAGGTTTTGATCCATTACTCTCACCCATAATTGATTCCCCTATAATTACAACGATTCTCAACATCCCCTTGTGGCAATAGTGGTATCAAAGTCCTTCTAATCCAAACAGTTGATACTATTTTTTAAAATTTCATCTAAAAAATATATATATGTAGTTAACCACATAACACATCTCCCTTAAAGAATAATGTTACAAATTACTCTCTCCAATCATTTCAAATCATTTTAAACTTTAGAATTTTATTCAAATAATTATTAACCATACAATTCCAATATGTCCCCTGCTTCGTTCCCTCCCTCCTCCCTCCTCCCTCCTCCCTCTTTCCATACAATAAGCCCTCCCTTCTACATTGCCAACCTTCTTTTTGTCTGAGCAACACGGCCAATCCTGTCCTTATGTTTCCTATGAAGCATGGCCATGCTTGGTATAAAAAATTTGTAATATAGCTACAAAATTAAAGGTTAGGAAGAACTTAATAAGTGAACAAGAAACAAAACTAGTCATGACATTAGTTGGAAGCACTTCCGGTACCTTTCATAATAGAAAGCCTTTTTTTTCAAATAAAAATTCAAAATTTTCCCTTTAGTTTGCTTTTATTTATTTTTTATTTGGGAAAAAATGCTATTTAATAAGGCACTACTTTTATTTAAAAAATGCTATATTGTTTTTATCTCAACATAAATTTTAATGAAATTTAAATAATAATGTCATTTGAGTCAGTAAAGGCACAAAAAAAGTGAAACATGTGTTGCATGTTTTAGCAGAGACTGACAAGGCCCATTCACGTTGTTACATTTAGAAAAATTACCTGATTAAACTCATTCGCACTAAATAATCTCAACCACAAAGGCGCAATGAGATCAGTAAGCCCACTATAAAATGCATTTGCCGGTGGAAGCATCTGAAAATCAGTGAGACAGATGATAAATAAATATATATATATATATATATATATATATATATATATATGCATATTAGACATGAAAATACTAAAATGAAATAATGCATTGCATGACATACTTGCCAATTAAGCTTATAATCAGCAATCGCATGGATATATTGTAGCTTGTTCTCATTTGTGACTGCCACATTTCTACCACCGGGTCTAAGTTCTCTGACTATCCTCTTTCCACAAACCTCTTCAGTCACCGTAAAATCTAATGACAAGTCCTCCACATCACCATCATAGTGCTGTTGACAAAAAGCATTTTGCACATCCACAGAGCAGTTACAGAAATTAACATAATCAATTCAATCGTGATTTGCAAATTGAAAATATTATAAGCCTAAAGATCGTCTTTGAGATTTTACAACTTGCACAACATAAAAGAAGTGGAAGCTCGTGAAACAATGGAAGTCATAATCAGACGAAACATGAAAGTATCTAACCCAGCAATTTCTTTGTGGAATGCATCAAATAAAGGCTAATGGTGGTGAAAACTAAATCTTAGAATAGAATCAACTTTGACTTGAAATTTAAAATACCATAAATCTTAAGAAAAAATTTGACAGATTACCATATGACGATGAAGAAGAATGGATATCTCACACAAGCGTAGCTTACATGATGACATATTTGTGCCAGGAATGAGAAAAGTAAATCATGCTGTTTCAAAAATACGCAGAAGACCAGTTCAAAAATACACAAACTGTAAGAGGCCACCAACGAGATAACACTATTATCATTACCCTACTCACATTAGCCTATCCCAACAATTTAGATTAGCCTTATTAATTCTTGGAACTCTTTCTTGTAAAGAGATCTAGAACATTAGGGTACCATAGGCCTCATAGAATGGAATTTTCTGTATTTTACAAGTTTGATAAGGGTGTAAAACTGGACCATCGTAATTCTGTTAAGTGGAGGTGTGTTATGCCTGTGCCGGCCCAGGAGGGGCCGGCTGGACCGGTCCAACCTGGACCGGTCCACTACTATTCCAGGCGGAATAGAAAGGGGGGGGCGGACAAGGTGGGCCCCTCTTGGGGCTGATTTGCTTGGGTGGGAGGGAAAATTTTGAATGCAAGGGGCTGTTTAGACTTTTTGTATTAATCCTTTTTGGTTAATTAGGGGATTGGGAGGGAATTAGGGTTATCGAAAATTTGAATGTCATTTGAGATCTAGGGTTTCTTGCTTGGGCTCTTGGCTTTGCCGGAGATTGTAGGAGAGTTGTTCTTCCTCTCGAATTGAAGAACATTGTATCTTGCTTATGTTTTGATCTTCCTCTATTGAAATACAGTCATTTGCTTTGTGTTTTCCACTGTTTTCCCTACGTTTCCCTACTGTTTGTGCTGTTTGGTGGCTGTTTTCTGCTGTAAACAGCAGTAATCTTGCTGTTTCCCCCATCCGGAGCGATAGGAATACTTGGATCTAAGTATTTCCTATCAAATTGGTATCAGAGCATCGTCTTGGGACCATCGGCGGCTGAAAATCCAGAAATTTCAGCGGGATATTTGGGCATTCGGAGAAGTTTTTCTTGTGTTTCGTGGAAGAAAAGATGGCCGGAAAGAAGGTGGAAGTTTTGGAAGGCGAGTTCGGACAACTGAAGACAGATCTGGAAGGAAAGTTCATGGAAATCTCCACCAACAACGACAGGTTGGAAGGGAGGTTTGCGGCAATGGAAGAAATGATGAAGAAACTATTGGAAATGAAGACCAATCCGGCGGCATCGGAAGTAAGGGAGACCACTGACGGTCATGGCTTAGGAGGGAATCCAAACCCGGTCCGGGGGAGGAGAAATCCGGAGGTGGAGATCCTTGAGGGGGAAGATGATATGCCTCCTCTAGAACCGCTTTCTAGAGAGGAGATGAGTCAGGGGTATGAACGAAGGGGTGCTGAATTTTTGGGAAGGAGGGAGGAAACGCATCGTCGGGGTGCTGAATTTGAAGGAAGAAGAGGTGAATATGAGGAAGGTTTTGGGTATAATCGTCGGAGGGACGATCGGGACACTTGGGGAGCACCACCCTTTCGAGGTGCAGGAGGATTTGGAGGATATCGGGGATATGGAGGAGATCCCAAGGTGAGGAAATTGAAGATGCCCATCTTTGAGGGCGAGGACGGCCATGGCTGGATCTACAAGGTGGAAAGGTATTTTGCAGTAAATGGGTTGACAGAGGAGGAGAAACTGACAGCGGCAGGTCTATGTTTGGAAGGGAAGGCACTGGCATGGTACCAGTGGAGGGACATGAGGCGACCCATTCGGAGCTGGAGGGAGTTCAAGGACTGTCTGCTAGAGCGTTTCCGAACCAGCAGGGGAGGAGACTTCTACGAGCAGTTCTTTGCGCTGACACAGGAGGGGACAGTAGCAGAGTTCCGGGACCGGTTTGAGTACCTAGCTAGCAGGTTGGATCGTCTTTCTGAGACCGTGCTGGAGGGGAACTTCATGAAAGGGCTCAAACCAGAAATCAGGGCAGCTGTTAGAGTGATGAGACCACACGACCTGGGGGAGGCCATGGAGTTGGCACAGCTAGTGGAGGATCAGAAGCATTTGGAGAGAGGGGCTCGAGGCAGCAGTTCAGGGGGATCCTACAGAATGACAACCACTTTTATAGCTTCCAAGGGAGCTGCATCGGGGGGTACACGAGAGGTACCAAAGGAGAGGTCTGGAGGAGGAGGCCCAGGGGGAAACTTTAAAAAACTTACTGATAAGGAGATGCAGGAAAAGAGGGCCAAGGGATTGTGCTTTAGATGTGATGAGAAGTACACTCCGGGACATAGGTGCAAGGACCGGACTCTTCAGGTTCTCCTTGTTTGCGAAGACGAGGAAGACGAAGAGGGAGAGGGGAGCAGGTCCGACGTGGAGGAGGAAGAGAAGTTACACCTGGATGTGGCAGAAGTCTCTCTGAACTCCGTAGTGGGATTCACTTCGAGTCACACTATGAAAGTGAAAGGGGTGATAGCTGGCCACGAGGTGGTAGTTCTGATAGATAGTGGGGCAACCCACAATTTCATTTCCACCCAGCTGGTTGAGTTGCTTGGAATGAAATTAGTGGATACAGGAGGCTATGGGGTGATGATGGGCACTGGAAAGGTGGAAATGGGAAGAGGAGTGTGTAAGGGAGTGGTGTTGACCATTCAGGAGATAGAGGTGAGGGAGGATTTTCTTCCCTTAGAATTGGGGAGTACATATGTGATTTTGGGGATGAAGTGGCTGCAAACCTTGGGAGAGACCAAGGTGAACTGGGGAGAACTGCGGATGGAACTGGTAGTGGGGGGAAGGAAAATGGTGATACAGGGAGATGTCGGCCTGTCTAGGACAGGGGTGTCTCTCAAGTCCATGATCCGAACCATCCAGGAGGTTGGGGGTGGATATTTGGTGGAGCTGCAACGACTGGAGAGAGTTAGTGTGGGGGAAGAGGGAGACATTCCTCTTGTAGTTCAACCAGTCATACAACAGTTCAGGGAGGTGTTCCAGCCGCCTATAGGGTTACCACCAGTCAGAGAACAGGAGCATGCAATTCTGCTAAGGGAAGGGGTGTCACCGATTAGTGTACGACCCTACCGCTACCCCCAGATTCAGAAGGATGAAATCGAAAGGTTGATTAGTGAGATGTTGGAGGCAGGAATCATCAGACCAAGTGTAAGTCCTTTCTCTAGTCCTGTATTACTGGTCAAAAAGAAAGATGGTAGTTGGAGATTTTGTGTGGACTACAGGGCTTTGAATAAAGAGACTATTCCTGATAAATTTCCCATTCCTGTGATTGATGAACTTTTGGATGAACTACATGGAGCAGTGATATTCTCCAAACTGGATTTGAAATCAGGGTACCATCAGATCCGAATGAGGGAGGAAGACATCTCTAAGACGGCGTTCAGAACACATGAGGGGCACTATGAGTTTCTGGTTATGCCTTTTGGACTGACCAACGCACCTGCTACATTCCAGTCACTAATGAACAGGGTGTTCAAACCGCATCTCAGGAAGTTTGTGCTGGTGTTTTTTGATGACATCTTGGTGTACAGTAGAACTGAGGAGGAACATCTAAAGCATTTGAAGTTGGTATTGGAAGTTCTACAGGAGCATCAGCTGAGAGCCAATCTGAAGAAATGTTGTTTTGGTCAGTCTAGGGTGGAATACTTGGGCCATGTCGTATCCAAGGAAGGGGTGGCAGCTGATCAGTCAAAGGTGGAGGCAATGCTGAGATGGCCAATACCTAAGAATCTGAAGGAATTGAGAGGATTCTTAGGGCTGACAGGATACTATAGGAGATTTGTAAAAGGGTACAGTACTATAGCATGGCCACTAACAGAGCAGCTAAAGAAAGATGGATTCCTATGGGGTGAGGCAGCCACAGCAGCATTTGAGAAACTAAAGAAGGCTATGACCACGGTACCAGTCTTGGCTCTACCGGACTTCACTCAGACCTTCATAGTAGAGACAGATGCTTCAGGATACGGGTTGGGGGCAGTGCTCATGCAGAACCGGCGACCCATTGCCTACTTCAGCCAGGTATTGGCAGCCAGGGCCAGGCTGAAGTCAGTCTATGAGAGGGAATTGATGGCTATTGTCTTAGCCATCCAGAAGTGGCGACCCTACCTATTAGGTAGGCATTTCACTGTCAGAACAGATCAGAGGAGTCTGAAATACTTGTTGGAACAGCGGATGGTAACTGAAGAGCATCAGCGGTGGCTGTCAAAATTGCTGGGATATGACTTTGAAATCCAGTACAGACCAGGCGGGGAAAACAAGGCGGCTGATGCCTTGTCCAGATGTGTGGGTGAATTACATACAGTGGTTGTGTCTGTTCCTTTGATGCTGGATTGGGAGGCCATCAAGGCAGAGAGCTCGAAGGATGAGGAGTTGGGAAAAATCAGGGCTGATTTATTGAGGGAAGGGGATAGCCACCCAGGGTACTCAGTGGAGGGGGACAGATTGTTGTATCGAGGGAGATTCGTGATGCCCAGGACTTCCATCCACATCCCAAACATACTCCAGGAATTTCATGGGAGCGCAGTTGGGGGACATTCTGGGGTGCAGAAGACTTATAGGAGGATTGCTGCTGAGCTTTACTGGAAGGGTATGCATAGAGATGTAGAGGAGATGGTGGCCAGATGTGAGACTTGTCAGAGGAACAAATACATGGCAATGTCACCAGGGGGGCTACTACAGCCATTGGCATTACCAGGACGAGTATGGGAGGAGATATCCATGGACTTCATAGATGGGTTGCCCCGTTCAGAAGGCTTCACAGTGATCTTGGTGGTGGTGGATAGATTGAGTAAGTATGCTCATTTCATTCCCCTCCGACATCCCTACACTGCAGTAACGGTGGCTTCAGCTTTCATCAGAGAAGTGGTCAGGTTGCATGGGGTACCAGAGGCAATTGTGTCAGATAGGGACAAGGTGTTCCTCAGTCATTTTTGGAAGGAGTTGTTCAAGCTACAAGGAACAGTTTTGAAAAGGAGCACCGCTTATCACCCACAGACGGATGGCCAAACGGAGGTGGTCAACAGGAGTTTGGAAACCTACTTGAGATGTTTTGTGTCAGAGACACCTAGGCTTTGGGCCAAATGGCTATCTTGGGCAGAATACTGGTACAACACCTCTTTTCACTCAGCTTCACAGATGACGCCATTCAAAATACTGTATGGAAGGGACCCTCCTCACCTAGTGCATTTTGGTAATAGTAGTACCCCAGTTTCATCAGTGGAGGAGTACTTGGGGGAGAGAGATCGGGTACTAGAAGATTTAAAGAAACATCTACTGAGGGCACAACAAATCATGAAGAAACAGGCGGACTCACACCGGAGGGACATACAATTTGAAGTGGGGGAAAGGGTGTTTCTAAAATTACGACCTTACAGGCAGAGGACAATGGCGAGAAGGAGAAATGAGAAATTAGCCCCAAGGTACTTCGGCCCCTATGAAGTATTGGACAAAATTGGGGCAGTGGCGTATCGACTGAAGCTTCCCCCATCAGCTAGCATACACCCAGTTTTCCACGTGTCACAATTGAGGAGAGCTATAGGAGAGCATACAGTTAGTACGGAATTACCAGAGACATTGACTGAGGACTTGCAGGTGATATTGGAACCAGTGGAACTCCGAGGTGTCAGGTCAGATGAAAAGGGAGAGAAAGAAGTCCTGATTGCATGGAAAGGTGTTCCCGATTTTGATGCTACGTGGGAGCCGTTTGGAAGAGTGCAAGAGCAATTTCCCTCTTTTCACCTTGAGGACAAGGTGAGTTTTTGGGAGGGGAGTAATGTTATGCCTGTGCCGGCCCAGGAGGGGCCGGCTGGACCGGTCCAACCTGGACCGGTCCACTACTATTCCAGGCGGAATAGAAAGGGGGGGGCGGACAAGGTGGGCCCCTCTTGGGGCTGATTTGCTTGGGTGGGAGGGAAAATTTTGAATGCAAGGGGCTGTTTAGACTTTTTGTATTAATCCTTTTTGGTTAATTAGGGGATTGGGAGGGAATTAGGGTTATCGAAAATTTGAATGTCATTTGAGATCTAGGGTTTCTTGCTTGGGCTCTTGGCTTTGCCGGAGATTGTAGGAGAGTTGTTCTTCCTCTCGAATTGAAGAACATTGTATCTTGCTTATGTTTTGATCTTCCTCTATTGAAATACAGTCATTTGCTTTGTGTTTTCCACTGTTTTCCCTACGTTTCCCTACTGTTTGTGCTGTTTGGTGGCTGTTTTCTGCTGTAAACAGCAGTAATCTTGCTGTTTCCCCCATCCGGAGCGATAGGAATACTTGGATCTAAGTATTTCCTATCAAGGTGCATTCCACCTAATTAACTGCTTGCACAACAATCGATGAAAAGAATGAGACCATATTCAAAGAGCAATGATGCCAATCAAACCTTTGACAGAGCATCTGTATATCATAGCAATCATCATCATTAGTTTTATCGAACTAATTGGTTTCTTCCCATCCCTTACAAAGTACTTCTCTCTCCCACCTCGATATTGTATATTCTACTTTCTATTGTACATGACCAACCAATCAAGTTTATTTCATATGGTATAATCTCAAATAGGCATCTATTTATTATTATTTAAGAAAAGAAACTTCAAAATCTTCATAATATTATCTATATTACAACTAATAACTTGTATTTGCTCTTTTTAACTACCAGACTGCGACTTGATGAAATATATATTTCCATCACAAATAAAGAAACTTATCATATTAAGATACCGCAAAATCCTCAATCACTCTAGACAAACGGATATTAACTAAATATCCCCTACAATTAAGTACTATGACTACTCAAAATTTACCTTACCAACCATTAGCCCATTCTCTTCTAAAATTTACATCAATTGTGAAAACTTTCACTGATCACAAAAATATTTTACCTCTTAAGACTAATGTCATTTCAAATGCGTCAAAGTTGTGAAGTTGCTCAATATAAAAACTTTACATAAGCACATTTATTTAGAATCGCATGCAGACTTAAAATAAAGTTTAAAAATGGCAATAAGACCAGCTATATAGCATGGACCGAAATTTTGAGCAACAAAAAAATAAATAAAAATCAAGTAAAAAAGCTTAGAGATAATGAAAATGTTAAGAGTACATGGTAAAGGAAATAGAAAAGTTTGAAATATATGTACTAGAGAAGCATAATAAAGCCTAGTGAGGATAATGTTGCAGAAAATAAAATTAGTTGAATTAAACATGTAAAAGGAGAGCGAATAATTCATCAATAAGATATATGGAAAGAATCCTTATGAAAGGCATAGAACGAAAAAGGAGTAGAACAAACATAATTTAGCTTATTGATCGGAGTAAGGATATGCATAAACTCAAGTCAAATCAACATATAGTGTGCTCAACATAAGTGAACAAAGAAGTATTGAAAAGATAGGTTTCAAATAACTGACCTAAAGCTAATAATAATAATGAAGTTATAAACACCTCGAATGACTAATATAAATAAAAGATACATTGTTAAACCTAAACTTCGATGAAACATTAAAGTGACAAATTCTTCATTAGACAATCCAAAATTAATTCCAATAATAGCCATTGTTGCACTATTAAGATCACCATCAACATTTTTAACCTTATCTCAATAATAAAATCAGCTATATTTAATTAATTCCTATTTATGCAAAATTTTCACACAGATTGTCAGTTTGAAGCAATGTTACCTTTATTTTACTTTTGTGCAAAAATATCCTCCCTAAAACTTCCAGTTAATAATTTCTTGATTGTGGCATTTCCATCCTACTTGACTTAATAATTTCTTCTAATAGCCTTTCCAACCTATTGACCATTAAACAAAATTCCGTAAATTACAATATTGATAAATCATTCTAAGTTGGCAATTTCATACAATACCAGTTCCATCCTATTATCTTCATCTATAAATAAGACTTTGTAATCTTCATTATTGATAAACACAATCAAAGGCTCAAGATATCCTCCTATCCTGGCAATTTAGAAAATCTTTATTCATAGGTCAAGGCTTTGTTTACGAAAAAAGACCAACTTAGATGGAAGCATGACCAAAATCAACTAGTATATTGTAACACGTCTATAGAATCTTTTTAAACGTAATAAAGAGTAAAGAGCAGTATGGTGAAAAGTACTAATTCAAAGAAACTTATTGCTTTAACTTAGGATAAGCATGCAAGTAATTTGATTAAGGAAATTTTGGAGCACATTAAACAACAAAGGTATGTATCAAACTGAGTTGAAGTTATTAAAGATGTACGATGGAGCATTGACTTGTATTAGTAGCTTTTGAGAACAAATAGTTTCCAATAATAATAGGAATACAGCTAAAATCAACATTGAGTCCAATATTTTTGTATTGATCATAAATATGCTCATAAAGAATATTCAAGGAGGTGTGCCAAAGCGTACACTTTCTGCATATGATACTAATCAATAAGACATTTATTGAAATAAGTGAAAAACAAAAAAATTTAAGAAATGCTTGCAAGATGGAAAACTCAAGTTAGTGGAACAAAAATTGAATATATAAAATGCAATTTTAATGTGCATTATTAACAATTATTAGTCAATAATTATAGAAGATAAAGTGATAAATAACAATGACAGGCCTAAGCATCTTAAATCTATTATATGAAAAAATGGGGATATAAATGAGGATGCAACTTTTAGAGTTAAGTCCGGGTGATTAAAATGGACAAGTGCCTCTAGAGTATATTATGCAATGAAAAGATGACAAAGAGACATAAACGTAAAGTCTATAAAATTACAATTAGATCAATTATGCTTCATGGATGAGTGTCTTGGACAATAAAAAATAATTAATAGCTAAGTTGATCATATCAAAATTAAAATATTGATAAAAATTTGTGAAAAACTGAGGATGATAAATTAGGAATCATTATATGACTGAATTGACATCTATTGAAGATAAAGTAGCTGAAAATTAGGCTTAAATTTCTTGAACATATAAAACAAAGAGTAGAAGATGAATATATTAGATGGTTGATAAACTTATTTTCAAAGAACATAAAAGAAAAAAAGGTGGACCTAAGTTAAAATGGATGACGATTGCTCAAAATAATTAGTGAAGAATAGATTTATCACATCAACTAGCACTCTATAAGAACAAATAGGAAATAAGGATTCATAGATCTAATCACAATTAATTGGGATAAGGATAATGATCCAAGTCATGTTATTGGAAATGTTTATCACAATAAAAGAGCCATGACACATTCGTAAAAATGACGAGTAGGCTTACTGAGAAACCGTAAGCTCTAGAATTAACAAATAAGCATTTATTTATATAAGCTCCCAAAAATCGTACTCAAACTAGCAGCAGACCTTTGTACATATAGAAAAATGATTATCACAAAGCATAAAGCATTAAATTTAGGCAGATAGTACATAGCAAATAAAATTTCAGAGATATGAACACAAGAGAAAATGACCTTCAAATACATAAGGTTCCTGTAAAGCTCAGAATCCAGAGTTGAAAGCTCATCCAAAAAGCTGTATTGCCCTAAGAGCTTCTGTATAAAGACAAGTGAGAAAGAGTAGTCCAGTAAAATACCATCATAAAGAGCTTTTCCAACAACTCTTCCAAGGAATTCTATCATCTCCATTCCATTGTCTAATAATTTGGAAGATATGTTAGGAACTAGATTGCCATCAGCAGTAGAGGTCTGGGAAAACAGCCCAAACCTGTGAGAAGGAAAACTATACATGATATACCGAGCGGCTTAAATAAGAATATATATCAACTACAGGGAACTCACAGTGGGTCGAAGGCAGCTTTGGATAAATCAGTCAAGAATTCTTTTGACAAACCCCCATAGTCAAGACCGGCCTCAGGGAGACCACATTCACTGATGAATGACACGCTGATGCCAGATTTCAGTCTTGGCCCTAAAGAATTCAATTGCCTAAACCCATCCTCAACAATGTGATCCCGTCGAACAACAATTTCAACTGAGCTAAGACCACTAGCAGATACCTCACCAGCTGCTCTTCTAACTACTTTGTCCATTTTAACTAATTCCCTAAACATTTGAACCCTGAAAATTTTGTTATAGTTTAAACCATCAAGAAATAATTAAAATAATAGATGCACATCACATTAGAGTAAAAGGTAAACAAAGTTCTATCGCATTGAGCATAGCCCTTTGAAAACATTGGCATATACTAACTCAACTCATAATTATATATCGAATGAGGTCCCTAGAAACTTCATAAATAAATTAGTACCCGTTCAACTAACTTAAAGCCATACACGTTACAAAAATCAAGAAAATTAGACATTCTTCACAAGTTAGTAACTGCTCTACACAACCACAATATATTTGACACAGCTGCAGAAATGGCAAAATATGCCAACTAAAAAAGCTAGCTCAAATCTCTAACTATGCACCTAATTACAAGAAATTGAAGACTAAACCACCAAGTAGCAATATTATGAATCTTCAAAAAAAAAGTAGCAATATTATGAAAGAAACTCAAAAAGTATTAGTGCCATAAGACTAGCTTACATTTTATGAATCTAAGGCAAAGCCTATTTATTAAGTTTAGAATGATCTCAACTTTTATGCAATAGCCGTGATGTAGCATGTTATATTCACCATCAACTAGTAGACAAAATACATGCATATAAGTTAGCTTAGAGAATAAGACGGCTAAATCCATCTGGTAAGGCATTGATTGCTAATTTGCAAAAAGGGGCGGAAAGAGAAAGGAATACATGTTATCACTAGTAGGTTCGTGAAATAAAGTCAAAATGGATACATTGAAGTTTGGAATACTACAAAAGCTTACCAAAATTTTAAATTCAGAAATATCAATGCCAATGCATTATTATGTAAAGATCTTGGAAGTTGGTTAGCATATTAGAAGTTGTTGCCAAGGTGTTAGGTCATAATCTCACCTACATCAATTTTTTTCCCTAGCACTCACATGTCCCAATGCACTCTATGGTTTTATATCGCTAGTTCTTTCTTAAAGTTAATTTGAACGTACTAATTTAAATTAAACATACGTCCCATCAGTCGGTAGTAGACTTGTCAACCACTTTCGTTGTTATTAGGAAATGGTGCAAGTTTCCAACCCGTCACTCTTTCATGGATCTTCTAGTAAGTGTATGTGGTGTGACCTAATTGCAGCAATAATCACACCAAAATCATCACTTCTAGGGTTTTTTTTTTTGTTGAGGTAAGGGTGTTGTTAGGGACCACGAAGAGCAAGGCAGCACCCTTCTCCAATGGATGAGGAAATTGAGGGTTCCATCAACAATTTTTAGCAACTATCCTCCAAGCAAACATTTTAAAAACTTCTTGAACTATGTGTAGTGACATTGTTACTGGGACTCTCTCATACACTCCATCAAAGATCCATGTTCAATCCCATAAGAAATTTAAACAACCATTTGTTCATGATGATTTGATTGTATAGTCTTTCATCTTCAAGACACTTCCACCCATGCACTTCAAATAGATCAAGTTGTTGGCAATAGCATCTAAGGAAATTGTATTACTACGTAATAAAGGACTCTACCTACTAAAGTTCTTGATGAGTCCTTTTGATAGAAATAATATGTGTTTTCAAAACTAGAATAAATTTCTATGGTTGCATTTCAAATCTCATATGTCGTGTCATAGAGAAAAAAATAATTCTCTTATTTCTTTTGTAATTGAATTAATGAGACATGATGTTACCATTTCACCTTTTGATTTTGAAGTCTAAATTCTAGATCTTATGTCTTCAAGGTTGTAACTCCATTGAATCAATCATCTTTACTCTTCTACTAAATATACATCATTACAATTGGGGCCATTGGAAATAATTGTGGCCATTTAGTTTGGGGCCAATGATGGAAGGATGAACGAGGGTCTCTTAACCAGATGCATTGTCTTAACTGGAGATATCTTTCGATAGTTATGTTGTATTTGCTCATATAAGAGAAAGCAATGCACTCAATCAAAGGAAAGAGAAAGGTCGTCAATAATTATTGTAGAAAGCAGATTGCAACAGAACAAAGATCTAGCCAAGCTACAGGAAATCAATAGACTTACAGTTGTAATAGATTGATGATCAACAAAAGACGATCAATGTAGTAGGAGCAGGAGCAGCAATTAGTGAATGAGCATAGTAGGCATGAAAAACTATTGGAGACTGATGACCCCAGGGGATCAGCGAAAGCTTGATCAAGAAATCTAAAGTTACAAATCGCAACAAAAAAAATGATGTTAAGGAGAAGCGGCAAGAATTCACGGCTGGTTGATGAAGTCGGTGTTCGATGTGACAAGAGGGAGACGAGTCTATGAAGCGAATCATAATGAATAGTCAAAACAATGAGTATCTATGTTGAAGGCAGTGAAGGCAAGCTGCATCATCGAGAGACATAACAAGTCATAATAATGTTGAGTTGCAACAATGAGAAACAAAGCGAGTCAAAGGCATTGAAGGCTTGTCACAAGAAGGCCAAACACTCTAATATAATAGGGTTGAGGCATTATTTATAGAGGAAAGAACAAAAATTTCCTTCCTCTTATAACAGAAAATTAAATCAACTAAAATTGGAAAAAAAAATAAAAAATAACAAGAAACTAAGTGCAACCCACCAAGAACCACAAAATAAAAACCCAAATATCCATCAATCTATGTGCTCTCTTATTCAAATTTCAACACATATACCAATGACTATTCATGATGAAGATCAAATCAAATGCCTAACATCATACCATAGCTGATGCAGAACTTAAATGCCTAGGCGATGTTAAATAAAATTTTGCACGCTTTCGTTTATGGAGCAATATTAATTAAAAGACTTGTAGTGATTTAAACGACAAAATAAAACAAGAAAGAGGGTGAAACTAGCTTAGGCCAAGTCACATAACTAGAAGTTAAGATCACAAAATAATCAATTACTCAAGCATAGCATACATGGAAGGTTTTCAACAATAAATCCCTGAGTTAACAATGAGACTAGTCACTATGAAAATTAGATCCCTCACTCAACTCTCTAAATTACTAGGCTTAGCGGAGAAAATTAATACAACCGTTATGAATCTATTATAACCACAATTGAGAGCAATTCAGAAGATATAAAATTCAGATGAAGAGTTCACCTTTGTCAGGGTTTGGAAATAATCTGCCACTGTACGGAGGAGAGTTGGTTGTCAATGGCTTCGGCGAGGGTGAAGACGATCCTCTCTACGTATTCCTCTACAGTTTGGTTAATCTCCAAATTGAGGTCGAAGAACGATGAGTTGAGGACATCTACGTGGCCCAGGTCGTCGTAAACAAACCCGTGGTCATGTTCAAAATCCACCATTCATGGAAGAAAGATGCCTTGATGTGGTGGAGGAAAGATCTTTGTTGCCCTTGGTTAATCACTTTGTAAGAGAGAAAATTTCTCAAGGATCCCAAAGAGAAGAAGGAAGGGAGAGGTGGTCAACCAAGCTTGTGGGGGTAGGGAACAATTTGGCTCAGGATTTTAGTGGATTAAGGAGAGGGAAAGGGCCGGCCAAGCTTAGGGGGGAACAGGGAAATTTGGTTCAGATTTGGTGAGGAAAAAGGGGAGGGAAAACTTGAATTTAATTTTCCTAATTAATTGGGAAGAGGAGGGAGTGGGGGGCCGGCCAAATCAAGCCTTAATTGGGCTTGATTGGTGGTGTTTAAATCGGATAGGAGGGAGAGGGGGGAGAGAGGGGCTGAATAATTAATTTCCTTAATGGGAGATCCAATTGGAGAATTAATTAATTAAGGGGGAGAGAGAATGGGGCCGGCCAAACAGAGGGGAAGAAAGGTGTCCAGGTTCGTTGAATGTGAAAGGGGGGGGGGCAATCAAGGCTAATTAATTTCAGATTTTAATCAATCCGAGATTGAAGAAGGGTTATTTGGATTTGAATTCAAAAACTTTCCAAATTAATATCAACTAATTTAGGAAGTAAACGGAACTAAGGAACGGCGGCTTGGGTTGGTGGTGGGCTTAGGGCGGTGGGGAGTTAGGCCGGTGGTGGTGGGGTTTATGGCCGGCGGGTGGAGGAGAAGGAAGGGGTGGTGGTGTTCGGCCTAGAGAGTGGGAGGAGGGGAGAGGTGGCCAGCCTAGGGTTCGTAGAGATGGGGATTCGGCCGAAAGAGGGAGGGGATTATGGCCGACAGTTTAGGTGGAAGGGAGGGGAAAGATTGGAGGAAGATGAAGACCACAAACCCAGACATTTCCTACGGTTGGTGGGTACTACGCCGCCCTCACCAAGGGACTTCTCCTTCTCAGAAAAACTCTCAACTTTCCAAACACAATTGCTGAAAATTTTCAAAATATTCTTTATTACCCTCAAAAGATGAAGAGGATTTTCAAAATATTCTTTATTACCCTCAAAAGATGAAGAGGGTGGCTTTAAATAGCCACATACAATGAGGGAAAAATAAAAGACTAATATGCCCTTAGAGCTTACACATGGCTAGGCCCTCAAGTGAGGGTATAAATGGAAAATACAATAATAACTCATAATACAAAATAAACTAATATAAATAATTCTAATACAATGATAATAAAAAATAAAGTGGTGTGATCATGACCGTAGGTCGACGGCCCCGCCTCTGGTAAACTCTCCATGGTCGGATGTCCTCATCAATAGCGCTCAAATGGTCACAATGAATGAAGTATATAATGTTGCCTCAAAAACATGGCTAAGTATCGAATCATACTAATCTATAAACTAGCACCTTGATTTTTCAAATGATCAAACAAGAACAGCATTAACGTCTTCCGCCTCATTGAGTGGTCAATTTAAGAAATACAAGATAGTACATATTTATTGTATGGCCTTCGAAGCTGCACAATATATGTTTAAAAAGTAATTCTAGAATATTTTAGTATTATGAACATTCTTTCAATGATTTCACTTAATTATTGGGATTATATTATAAAACTTTAGTACTTATTCAAATTTAACTTTTAAATTAATTTGGATTTATCTTGTAACCTTATTTCTAAAAATAGGATTTAAATGGTTATTATTAAATTGTGAATTGCAATTGAAATATTACCCCTCTATTCTTTATCTCTTTTCTCTCTTTTCAAATTATTCTATCTCTTCCCTAATTTATCCCTCCACGAGTAAGCTTCCTCATGAGATTTTCCTCTCTCCAATGATATTTCTTAGGATTCTGTTGCCAATTGGAAATTGGTATCCCCAATTCCTCCCTCCGCTAGCACACCTCCCAAGGCAGTCGAATCTCTTTACCTCCCCTAAATGACAACATATTTCACAAAGGCAATCAATTTTTAAGGCACTTTGAAAGAAGAAGAAGAATAGAGATCACGCAAGGTTATCAAAGCAAATGCACGTCAGCAAATTGAAATAAAAATTTATGCTCCTGTCAACTTGATATTTAGATCACCCATCCTCTCCAATAAAGTTACCCAAAGACCGTTCAACAAATAGGAATTGATCTAATTACTCCTCATGTTCCAAATTATTGACAGTTCAATAAATATATTAAATTGGGTGAAGCAGAGAATTCCTAATCAAGGGAGATAAGTCTAGCAAGGAAAACTCTATGTCAAACGAAATTGCACCTTGCTCTCTAGGACTCCAAAAAGATATTTTAGAAATATTAATGGGCATTAAAATAAAGGAAAATTGAAGTAAAATATGAAAACATCACATTTTATTGTTTTTTTTTTTTAATTTTGAAAAATTATATAATGTAGATTCTAGATCTTCTTTCATCATTAAGGTCAAAAATCAGCCTCTTCCATTACTACTATTCATCTTCATCTGAATAGTATTTTTTATATTTTTTTGGATCAGAATATTTTATTGCCCATCTTCAAAATTGTAAAATTTAGTCAGTGACCATTAACTTTGTACTTATTGAAGTAGTCTTATCATATTATCTGTGTGCATGTAATGAATTATCAAATTATTGTGGTAAATATAATATAAAAAAAGTAATCATCGAATTTAAGTAAAATGAACACTATTTTAAAGTATTATTTGGGAATTCTAGCTCTAGTATCAAGCAATCTGGAAGAGCTTTCTCATAAATTACATTATACATCTATGGATTTCCATATTTACTCTAGATTATAAGTGACAATCTACGGTAGAGAAATCCTTCATCAAGGTTGCAATCAAAAATTATACTAAAAAGTAGAAAGTAGCATCTTACTTGAAAAAGGCAGATGCCTCTCCCAAGGTGCTTTTGGATCTTAGCACAATGATGGTACTTTATCGCTAAAATGTCTGTATAAAGCAACATAATACTTGTATTTATTAAGCAAATGATGGATGACATCTTCAAAAATAGTTGAATAGTTTTACCTTTCCTCAAATGGAAAAACATGCGGAACAGTTGTTAAGACAGAGCTCATGCTCGGAATAGTTGAAGGGTCCCCAAGCTGCAAATTTAAACGTGCAGCTTCATGAGCTCTGGCAGCTGCAGCTATTGGAATGCGACCTCTACCGGTTGGTGCTACCCACAGAGAAGATGGACAAAACTTGTGCCTACAATCTCGTTCATACAGAAAATGTAAACACTTAACAGCCGCATCTACAACAGGCTTCCTGTTTTGTACAGTATTGTGAATAAGAGAATTATACACAAATGTGTTGAGTACTGAGGCAATCTTCTGCTGCTGCTGAAGAGTAAAGGGAACCTAGCTCAAACAAAAAGAAGACAGTAGGAGCACAAGAGAAAGCTCAGAGTCCATAAGAATGTTTTCATCTAGTACAAATGTATTCATCACCATACCTGCTTCTCATAGAACTCAATGTCATCTAGGATCAAAAGTAAGTGTGCATATATAGCACAAAACAGATGCAAAATGCATGACACATCATTTGAAATGCCATGGGAACCCCTCTTCATGCCTTCAATATCCCATGAATTAGGTGCATCCTGACTAGCTTGACTCGTTTGGGAAGTATCATCTACTAGATTAATATTAAAATCCGTAGATTTCCCTGCAATTTTCTGAAATATGGTAAGCAACTTGCTTCCAGTATCCTTCACACCCAGTTTTTGCTTTTTATCCCCACCTGTGCTGTTGCAACCACCAAAATTAGCATCATTTAAAGGATCTTCAAGGAGAGTGCAATCATTTCCATGAAAAATGGAATCTTCTAAGGTTTCCCACAACTGTGTTATAAGCCCAGGAGAGAAGGAAAGAACATTAAGAATAGGCAGTGACCCTCCAATAGGGTTTAAAGATGAGAATATTCTGAGCAAAAAGTCATAAAAATAAACGATATCTATTAGTCTTAAGTTTCCAATGCCTTTAGTTCCCTGATTTGATACACAAGAATCTTTTTGTTGGATTAGTTTACTTTTCTCTAACAAGGACAGAAGCTTCCTTAAATGCCACTGCTGATGTGCAGGACTTAGAAGATCAGCATATGCCAGTTTTCGCCCATTGCATTTCTCGGAACTATTATCCTGTGCAGAAGGGTCGTCCATCTCAACATACCCATGCTCCTTTCCGGTCAGTATCTCAACATTCCCAAGACAGTCTAAAAGGTTCTCAGAAATAGAATTTATGACTTTAACATATAATGTACAGTCTAGACCTTGAATGAAGTGCCCAGAGTCAACAGAATCGCTGCTACGCTCAGTTACAAGGTCTATAATATTGGCAAGAGCCCAGCCACAAGAAGGAACTAATTCACCGGTAAATTGTAAAATTTCTGAATGTTCAAATTTTGACATCTCATCAAATACAATATCCTTGGAAACCTGCCACCACCTGCCACAATTGATCAGCTCATAGACTTCAAGTTGAGCCTATGACAACAGCATATAGCAAGAGGGAGATCTAAAAATCAAACAATTTCATAAAGCAGCATAGAAGTGCATAGTCTGCCTAGAACAGATGAGGAAACCTTAATAAGCAATAAATAAATAGTTTTAAAAGGTTTCCTTAAAACCAATAAGACCATTACAAATTCAAATTTACAGAAACAAACCCGCCAGGGAAACATAAAGAAGTGTAACATAAAAAAGAGGAGAGTGATGAAAAGTGAAAGCACCTACAAAATTAGCAGATTTCTTTTTTTCGTAGAGAACAAAAAAAAAACTTAACCAAAAAGACGAGCTAAAGTTTCAAACAACGCACCAGGTTAAAAAAAGGGTTCACAATTGCACAATATCAGATTCTACGTTCTCCATTCATTAACGTGTCATGGGAGCCATAAAAATCAAAACCCATTATATAGAAAAATAAAGGCAAAGATTGCATGTCTCTTTCCATCAAATAAGAAGTGAAATTATGTATAACAAAAGTTGAATTTTAAATAAGAGAAAACGAGCTTACCAATAGAGCATTTAAACATGGAGAAATTACAGACAAATGCTTTACAGCAGGAACAAGGAGATTTGGCAGCCGTCTAGTGAGATATGGAACTGTCAGTATGAATATAGAGTATTGTTGAAAGGATGCTTTCAGATCGAACGCATCACCATTGCTTTTCTCTGATTTGGATTGAAATGGACGCAAAGCTAAAGTTAGTGCACTTGCTGTAATCAAAAAAATGTTCTCTGCTGGCGTAATACTCTTAGACTCCTCCAAGGCATTACAAATTTTGAGCTTCATCAAGAACTTCCTGATACTCGAGTACATAACACTGCTTCTACCCATAAAATATATTAATCTTTTCACGGAAATATTAGCTTCTCCAATGTTTTCAAGTTTTAAACTTTTCCATTGCTTCAAATCAGTTAAAGAAACAACCAAGCGCATTGCTAGAACAACAACTGGTATCATCTGGTCACCATCATCGCAAGTGAAATCACACTTAGCAAGAAGAGAAAAACATAATAAGCTAAGCTTTTTTGCTTGGCAAAACCAGGTTGATCTCTCTTCAGCAGTACCAACAGCCAGGGAACATAAGCTTTTCTCAGAATCTGCAAGCCAATATTATGATATTTCAGCTATATTACTAATTAAGCAAGATATATCCTGAAAAAAAAATGTTTCACATACAATTTTTTTTTTTTTGGGCAAGAAAATTTATACTATGCCAACTTCATCGTATTCTTGCTAAGACGCAGGGGTCGGGTTCTTCAAATCCACAGCCAACTTCATTCATTGTATTCTTCAAAAGATACAGGGGTTGGGGTCTTCAAATCCACAGCCAACATCATTGTATTATTGCTAAGACGCAGGGGGTTGGGGTCTTCAAATCCACAGCCAACTTCAATGTAACATTGCTAAGGGGTTGGGGTCTTCAAACACACCATGCTTAAAAAACGTTTGCATAGAACTTCAACACATTGATGAAAAAATGCACACAACATAGGGATTTCCCCACGGTGTCAAAATAACGCACACGAGTAATTATATTTGGGTGTGGATAGGCCTTTGTCACCTACACAAGAAAATATGCTAACAAAGGATTTTTTGCCGCATCAGAACGACACACATGCCTTTTATGTGGCAATGCAGAATATCTTTGAAATAAAAAACAACATCTAAAGTGAAGGAATAATGAATAAAGCCTTTTCTAGAAACAAGAGATAGAGATCCAGCAACAACAATTACATGTGGGGGGTATCATGTTAAGTGATGAAAATAATTGTTGGTTGCCTATCATATAGGGGGAAACACTAAATCTAAAATTCAAAACATAGTAAAATGAGCAATTGCAGACAGACCTGAGATGAAAATCACATGAGACTAAAATATTGAATTGAGAATGCTGGAGTAGACAACATATTCTTCTTAGGGGAGACTTAACTGAACTTAAATGAGCACCAATAGACTTGATGAGGGTATTGGTGGAGCTATGCTAAGTAACTGAAGGATAACTAAAATTTTCCAACATCAGGAAAATGAGTAATTAATCCTTAAATAATATTGATAATTTGGAAAATATTAGCAAGTAGCAACCACAATCACCAACATGACCACCACGTCCATAATTACCGCAACTTGTCCTTACTCTGGCAACAAGTGCATTTTTAAAATAATGATGTCCAAAGATGGGTGAAAACTAGAGAAAATTTTGGCAACAGAAGAGTCGACCATCAATTGAGCTTGAACAAATTATTAAGAAGGGTGAAGACTTGAGAAAATTTTGGCTGATGTCCAAAGAGTAGTTATGCCTTAAACATTTTTAAAATAATGATTTCACGCCACAAATTTTTAAGACCCAAATTACTCTTATAGAAGACTTTGACGTCTAAAAATAGGAGTAACTGATATAACAGCTAAAAAATCCATCCAATCAAACACGAATCTTGATGCGATTATGTAAATCAAAAACCTTCAAGATTGACTTTGGGCCCATTTGAACTCTATTTCCAACAAACTTATAATTAAAATGAATATTTAGATAAGAAAAACTCAACAACACTAAAATTACTTTGATTTGAGTCCCAAGGATCCAAAATCAAGCACTCAAAAGTATAGTTTGGAGACTTCGTGACACCATTTGAGGGATTAAACAATCTTTGAATATTGCATGCTTACAATAAAAATAAGTGTCTCAAAAAGAGATATCCAACCAGCCCAATATCGCTAAATTATGGTGTCATTAAGACACTTAAATGCCTACAAAAATGTGCATGATCAAGGAGATCGATACAGGCAATCCAACAATGTGTTTAGGGATGTTGGCTAAAATAACCTTTCAAAAAACTATAAATCAATCCACATGCTACACATTAAGAGGACCTGGCATTGAAGAACACTTATATTTGAAGAATTCTAGAGCAATGCCCAATGACGACATCGTCAACCACCGCAAATAATCAGCATCACCCAACTATCATTTCCTGACTATCATCACCTTCTATCAATAGATGATAGCATCTTCCACAACCCGACCATTTCCCAACTATCATCACCTTCTACTAAGAGATGAAAGCATCTTCCACAACCCGACTACCATCTCCCAGCACCAATGTACATCATCACCTGATAATCGTCTCCTGAACGCCATCATTTGTCCCCAACAAACAATGATGGCTCTTCATTTGACCGTCTTGTTGACAACCGCCTAAAATTAATGTGTGTGTGTATATCATCTCTAGCATTTTTAATATTCTCGTAGGAAGCCAACTAGGCAATCCATATAGTGTGATCTAGCCTTCTTCAATTAGAAAAAGAGGTGGAGTTACGTAATTTTCACTTACAAAGTGGATTATTTCAATTGGGTAAAGTATTTCCCCTTCTTGAGTTTTTCACATAAAAATTCAGATATCTCTTGTGAGCTTCTCTTATATATGCATATGTGAATCTTAGTGCAATGCTAAAACAAAAAAATACTCTCTACTGCAATAAATCTTCTGATCACGCAACAATACCATCCCAAAAGTAGGTTGAATAAAAAAAGGAATTATAATAATTAAATTTATGTAATTTATGACTTTTTGTGCGTATATCCACAAACAGATATGACATGTCTAACAAATTTCAGCAATATGCTTTCACATAAGAAGCTCAAGGGCTATTGTTCCCAAATAACTCCCAAAAAGCTTTAGTCTATGTTCATATACCACAAAAAAATGGATAAAACTAATACGGATGGATAGGAAGGGAGATTAGTGGAGATAAATAATAGAAGAAAGGATTAGGCTTAGATATGTCACCTTAAATGCAAAAGAACTCTATCACCATCATGCAAATCAAATGAGCCATCCTTCCATAAGTCACACAATATATGGAAGTTAGGGAGAGAGATTGAGATTATGATCTTTCACAACTGAACTGGTTATATCCATTAATTATTAGAATATATCAAACAAAATGCAAATTGCCGATCACGGCCATAGTACATGCATCTCTAGGCTGAACAAAGCCTGCACGAACAAAAGAAACAAAATTGCACCTCATTGTTCTTTGATCTAGCCCACATTGCATCATTATGCTAAAGAATATCAAGAAATGGCACAGCAAATGCATTAATTTACCTAATTTGTGTTATTGAACGGGCATTACAACAAGAAAGAGCTTAATGTAGAAGAAATATGATAGGAAATACTTGGGTTCAAGTAAACCTATCAAACCGGAAGAGGAAAACAGCAAGGAAACTGCTGTTTTCAGCAGTGGACAGCAACCAACACAGGAAAAACAGCGAGAAACAGAGAAAAATCTGTAGGAAAAACCAAACAAATGCTTGTATTCCACTAGTCAAACCAAGAAAACAGCAAAAGATACAATAATCTTCAATTCGAGAGGAAGATAAACTCTCCAAATCTCCGGCAACGCCAAGAGCCCAAGAACAGAAAGCCTAAATCTCAAATTACATTCAAATTCAAGATAATCCCCTAATTCCCTCCTAAACTCCTAATTAACTCCAAAGGAGAATTACAAATTGGCAAAACAGCCCTTACATTCAAAAATTCCCTCCCAATCAAGTGTTTAAACCATGCTGGGGCCACAGGGGCTTCCGCCCCCCTCCTGCTCCTGTTTCCACCCGCTCTTGGGCCGCCTGGAGTAGCACAAGACCGGTCCTGGCTGGACCGGTCCAGCCAGCCCCTCCTGGGCCGACGTAACATTACTCCCTCCCCTCCCAAAGATTCACCTTGTCCTCAAGGTGAAAAGAGGGAAACTGATCTTTAATTCTTTCAAATGGCTCCCACGTCACATCGAACTCGGGGAGACCTTTCCATCCAATCAGCACTTCTGTCTCCTTTTTTATCTGATCTGACATCTCGTAGCTCCAATGGTTCTAATATCACTTCCAAATCTTCAGTCAGTATCTCTGGTAACTCCATACTCACTATATGCTCACCTATAGCTCTTCTCAACTGAGACACATGGAAAACTAGGTGTATGATAGCTGACGGGGGTAGCTTCAGTCGGTATGCCACTGCTTCGATCTTGTCCAAAACTTCATAGGGGCCAAAGTACCTTAGTGTCAATTTCTCATTCCTCCTTCTCTCCACTGTCTTCTGCCTGTAGAGTCGTAATTTTAGGAATACCTTCTCCCCCACTTCAAACTGCATGTCCCTCCTGTGTGAATCCGCCTGCTTCTTCATGATTTGTTGGGCCCTCAACAGATGTTTCTTTAATTCCTCCAACACCTTGTCCCTTTCTTCCAGGTACTGCTCAACTAAAGAAACCGGTGTACCTCCTCTCCCATAGTGCACTAGGTGTGGGGGGTCCCTTCCATATAGCACTCTAAATGGAGTCATCTGAGAGGCAGAATGGTACGATGTGTTGTACCAATACTCGGCCCATGGCAGCCACTTGGCCCACAACCGAGGTGTTTCAGAAGCAAAACACCTCAAATAGGTCTCCAAACTTCAGTTTACCACCTCCGTTTGCCCGTTTGTCTGTGGATGGTAAGCGGTGCTTCTTTTGAGGACAATGCCCTGCATCCTAAACAGCTCCCTCTAAAACTGGCTGAGGAATACTTTGTCTCGATCCGACACAATCGATTCAGGAATCCCATGCAGTTTCACCACCTCCCTGATAAATGCTGCGGCTGCTGACACTGCGGTGTAAGGATGTCATAAGAGGATGAAGTGTGCATATTTGCTAAGTCTATCAACCACCACCATGATGACCATAAATCCTTCTGATTTTGGTAAGCCGTCAATGAATTCCATTGACACTTCCTCCCAAACTCTATTCGGAAGTGTCAACGGTTGTAGTAATGCTCCTGGAGCCATGGCCATGTATTTGTTTCTCTAACACACTTCACACCTCGCCACCATCTCCTCAACATCTTTATGCATCCCCTTCCAGTAGAGCTCAGATGCTAGCCTCCTGTATGTCTTCTAAACTCCTGAATGGCCTCCTAATGCGCTGCCATAGAACTCCTACAATAAGTGGGAAATGTGTATGGAAGTTCGTGGCATTACAAACCTCCCTTGGTACAATAGTCTCTCCCCCTCAATGCAGTAACCAGGATGGCTGCTCATGTCTTTCCTCAGATCCTCCCTGATCTTTCTCAACTCTTCATTCAGCATACTTTCTTCCTTGATGGCCCCCCAATCTACCATCAATGGAATAAACACAGCTAATTCCTGAAGCTCCCAAACACAACTGGACAAAGTGTCGGCTGCTTTATTTTTCAAACCAGGCTTGTATTGGATCTCAAAATCATAGCCTAATAATTTGGATAACCACCTCTGATGCTCCTCGGTCACCATCCTTTGTTCTAACAAATACTTCAAGCTCCTCTGATCAGTCCTTATGATGAAATGCCTTCCCAAGAGATAAGGTCGCCACTTCTAAATAACCAGGACAATGGCCATTAGCTCCCTCTCATACACTGACTTCAATCTAGCCCTGGCTGATAGCACTTGACTGAAGAATGCTACTGGCCTATAATTCTGCATCAACACTGCCCCCAGCTCATATCCTGACGCATCAGTCTCTACTACAAAACCTGGAAGAAATCTGAAAGCACTTACACTGTAACTGTAGTCATGGCTTCCTTTAGTTTCTCAAAAGGCCTGGGTTGCTACCTCTCCCCATAAAAAATTATCCTTCTTCAGTTGCTCAGTCAAAGGCCAAGCAATAACACTGTATCCTTTCACAAACCGCCTGTAGTACCCAGTCAACCACAGAAACCCCCTCAACTCCTTTATGTTTCTAGGCCTTGGCCACTTCTGCATTGCTTCAATTTTATTCTGGTTTGCCACCACTCCTTCTTGGGGCACGTGTCCCAAGTACTCCACATTAGCCTGAGCAAAGCTGCATTTCTTCAGGTTGGCTTTTAACTGATGTTCCTGTAATACTCCAAAAACTGCCTTCAATTGTTCTAAATGCTCTCCCTCAGTCTTGCTGTCCACCAGAATGTCATCAAAGAATACCAATACAAACTTCCTGAGGTACTGCTTAATACCCAGCTCATCAAAGACTGAAAAGTAGCATGAGCGTTAGTCAATCCAAAGGGCATTACCAGAAACTTATAATGCCCTTTATGTGTCCTGAAAGCTGTCTTTGGAACATCTGCCTCCTTCATTATAATATGGTGGTATCCGGATTTCAAGTCCAGCTTGGAAAACGCAAATGCCCCATATAGCTCATCCAATAGCTCATCAATCACCGAAATTGGGAACTTGCCTGGTACATTGCCCTTATTCAGAGCCCTATAATCCACACAGAATCTCCAACTCCTGTCCTTCTTCTTGACCAGGAGGATTAGACTAGAAAAAGGGCTAACACTTGGTCTGATAATCCCCGCCTTCAGCATCTCCCGGATCAACTTCTCAATCTCATATTTTTGAATCTGGGGGTAACGGTAAGGGCGAACGCTGATCGGTGTCTCCCCTTCCTTCAAAGTAATGGCATGCTCCAACTCCCTCTGAGGTGGTAAACCCTGGGGAGGTTGAAAAACCTCGCTGAACTGGTATATGAGCGGCTGCACTGAAAAAAGGAATATTGCCTTCTTCCTCTAGTCCGACCCCTTCCAGGCGGTGCAACTCCACCAAGTAGCCTCCTCCCTCCTCCTGAATGGTCCTGATTAGGGATTTGAGAGAAACCCCAGCCTTGGTCAGCCCAGCATCACCCTGAATCACCCTTTTTTTCCCCCATCACCAATTCCATCCTTAGCGTACCCCAATTGATCTTGGTCTCCCCTAATGTCTGCAGCCACTTCATCCCTAGGATGACATCAGTACTCCCCAATTCCAAGGGAAGGAAGTCCTCCCTCACCCGGATCCCCTGAATCTTCAGTACTACCCCTCTACAAACTCCTCTACCCATTTCTACCTTCCCCGCGCCTATCATCACCCCATAACCTCCTGTATCCACTAACTCCATCCCAAGCAACTCAACAATCTGGGTGGAAATGAAATTATGGGTTGCCCTACTATCTATCAACACCACCACCTCATGGTCAGCTGTCACCCCTTTCACTTTTATAGTGTGATTCGAGGTGAATCCCACTACAGAGTTCAGGGAGGCTTCTGCCACATCAAGATGCAACTTCTCCTCTTCCTCCACTTCTGACCTGCTCCAACCTCCCTCTTCGTCTTCCTCGTCTTCACAGACGAGGAGAACCTGAAGAGTCTGGTCCTTGCACCTATGACCCGGCATGTACTTCTCATCACATCTGAAGCACACCCTATTTGCCCTCTTCTCCTGTAACTCCTTCTCAGTCAGCTTTTTGAACTGTCCCCCATTTCCCCCTCCTCCAATTTTCTCTTTTGGCACTTCCTTCAGACCCCCTAGGGCTGCCCCTTTGGTCGGTAAGAAAGTGGTAGTCATCCTGTACGATCCCCCAGAGTAGATTCCCCGAGCGCCCCTCTCTGATTTCTTCTGATCTTCCACCAACTGTGCCAGCTCCATGGCTTTCCCTAGGTTCCTCGGCTCCAATACTCTGACTGATGTACGTATCTCAGGTTTCAGCCCCTTCATGAAATTCCCTTCCAGGGCTGACTCCGAGATATGATCCAACCTGCTGGCCAAATACTCGAACCTGTCACGGTAATCCGCCACGGTCCCCTCCTGAGTCAGGGCAAAGAATTACTCATAGAAGTCTCCTCCCCCATCGGCTCAGAAAGGCTCTAGTAAGCATTCTTTGAACTCTCTCCAATTCTGGATGGGCTCCCTCTTGTCACGCCACTGATATCATGCCAGTGCCTTTCCTTCCAAACACAGACCTACCACAGTCAGCTTCTCCTCCTCCGTCAACCCATTGACGGCAAAATATCATTCCTCCTTGTAAATCAAACCATGGCCATCCTCGCCCTCAAAAACGGGCATCTTCAGTTTCCTCACATTGGGATCTCCTCCGTATCCCCGGTATCCTCCATATCCTCCCATTCCTTGAGGAGGAGGTGCTCCCCAAGTGTCCCGATCATTCCTCCGGCGATAATACCTGAACCATTCATCGTATTCCTCTCTTCTCCCTTCAAAATCAGCACCTTGGCGATAAAATTCCTCCCTTCTCCCTTCAAAATCAGCACCTCGGCGATGAAATTCCTCCCTTCTCTCGCCAAAATCAGCACCCCTTCTATCATATCTCATGCTCATCTCCTCTCTAGAAAGCGGTTCTAGAGGCGGCATATCATCCTCCCCCTCAAGGATCTCCATCTCCGAATTTTTCCTCCCCTGAGGCGGGTTCGGATTTCCTCCTATGCCATGGCCGTCAGTGGTCTCTCTTACTTCCAATGTCATCGGATTTGTCTTCATCTCAATTAATTTCTTCAACATCTCTTCTATAACGGTGAACTTCCCTTCCAACCTTTCATTATTGGAGGTGATTTGATTTTGAAAATCAAAAAATTTTCCATCCAAATCTGATTTCAATTGCCCGATCTCGCCTTCCAAGACTTCAACCTTCTTCCTGGCCATCTTTCTTCAAGAAACTCAAGAGAACTTCTTCCGGATGCCCAAATAATCCGCTGAAATTTCAGGATTTCAGCCGCCGATAGTCCCAAGACGATGCTCTGATACTAATTTGATAGGAAATACTTTGGTTCAAGTAAACCTATCGAACCGGAAGAGGAAAACAGCAAGGAAACTGCTGTTTTCAGCAGTGGACAGCAGCCAACACAGGAAAAACAGCGAGGAACAGAGAAAAATCTGTAGGAAAAACTACACAAATGCTTGTATTCCACTAGTCAAACCAAGAAAACAGCAAAAGATACAATAATCTTCAATTCAAGAGGAAAATAAACTCTCCAAATCTCCGGCAACGCCAAGAGCCCAAGAACACAAATCCTAGATCTCAAATTACATTCAAATTCAAAATAATCCCCTAATTCCCTTCTAAACTCCTAATTAACTCCAAAGGAGAATTACAAATTGCCAAAACAGCCCTTACATTCAAAAATTCCCTCCCGATCAAGTGTTTAAACCATGCTGGGGCCCACAGGGGCTTCTGCCCCCCTCCTGCTCCTGTTTCCGCCCACTCTTGGGCAGCCTGGAGTAGCACAGGACCGATCCTGGCTGGACCGATCCAGCCGGCCCCTCTTGGGCTAGCGTAACAAAATAACAACACATGGATTATTATGGTTGTAAACAACATAAGAAAATATCTTGTCGGTTAATGATAAATTATATAAAACTGCAATTAAGTCTATGAGTTCATTGTAATCATATTGTTGGCAATAAAAAAGCCATTGATGGTTACGTTAACCATAGTAGTAGTGAGAATATTAAGATGGATGTGTGGCAAAAATGGGACAGGTAAATTAAAGAATGACTATATCAAGCAAATGGTTGGAGTGACAACAATTGAGGAAGGAAATGGAAAATAGACGAGTGGTTTTAATATGTACAATGAGTGAAAAGTGCATCAATTAAACAGGTAAATAAAATTAGTGTCTGAAACTTAGGAAGGAGAAAGGATAAACTTAAGGCAACATTTATAGAAAGTATTCAAACTAATTTGGGAAGAATAAGTGATGAGGACATCGGAAGATCTACGGCTACGATCTAGAGTTTATTTTATTTTTGATGTGTCTTATGTACGAGTTTAATTTTTATATTTCTGTTTTCCCATTGTACCCCTATGTGGGGCGTTTAGTGAGTTGTAGCCCGGAGGGCATGTTAGTCTTTTGAGTTTTCTTCTTTGTGGAGGCTTATATATAGAGACCTTAGGCTTTGCATGAAGGATGATGAATTATGAATAAAATTTCAGATTTCTTTGCTTGATCTCTTAGTGAGTTCTTAAGAGGAGAAACCCTAGATGGGTGATTGCAATACCCATCAACCATTGGTGGATTCCAAGGTTCGCGGTTCTACGATCTCTTTGTGAGTTCTTGGTTCTTTATTTTATTCTTCACCCTCTCTTCCCCCTCTCCCCTTTTCCAAGCAACCGCCGGCCTCCCCTAGCTTGACCGCCCCACCCGCCGGCCACCACCCTTCCAACCGCCGGCCTCCAGAGCCCCAACCGCCCCACCCCACAAATCCAAACCACCGGCCGTCCCATGGCTTCCCAAATTTGAATTTCAAATTTCAAATTGCCTTTGATTACCTTCCTAAAATGCACCCTTGCTAATTAGGAAAGGAATTTATTTGAATTCAATAAACTTTTGACTTTCAAATATTTTCCTACTAGTAAAATCCCAATTAGGAAGCTATTCTAATTTTAATCAAATTTGAAATTGAAAATCAGATTTGATTTCAATCCAATTAATTCCCTTGGGCCCACATACATTGAACCTAGACACAATCCCCCCCTTCTCTCTCTAGGCCGGCCCACCCCTCCCTCTCTCATTAAATACTGCTATGAATGATCCCCAATTAAATCCCTAAATCAAGTCCAATTCAAATTCAAATTGGGTTTGATTTAATCTATTCATTCCTAATTAAGAATTTCAAATTAGGCAAGCAATCAAACCCCCTCACCTATTCCCCTCCCTCCCTCCTATTGCCGTCGGCCAATCCCCTCTTCCCCTCTCTATACCCGTCCACCTCTCTCCCCTAGCTCCCAGAATTAATTCCATAGGAGGGAACAACCACAAAGAAGCTCGTCATCCCATACACCAATCTCTTCCCTCCAACGGATCACTAAAAGCTTGGTTCTCCCTGAACTGGGTTGTTGTCCAGAAAACTCTCAAGGGCAGTCACAGAATTTTCCTGCATTCCACCTGCTGTCCAACTGATTGGAGAGTTCCAGGTTGCTGTCCTCTGTCCAGGAGTGCCCAAATCAGCAAGAAAACTGTCCTAGAAGCCCTCCTAGCTACTGTCCAGCTGATCGAATAATCACTGGTTGCTGCCATCAGTCCAGGAACGTCAAAATCAGCAAGGAGGCTGACCAAAAGGGCCCCCCAACTGCTGTCCAGTGAAGATCCAGGGCTGTCTTGATATTCAAGACCTCTTCCCCTGTTGTCCCTTGGTTCTAGAAGGCTCAAGGTTGCGTGCTAATGTCCACTCTCTCTCAAGCACCTTAATTGCTGTATCGGAGCTTCATCTCACCTTTGTCCTTGGGTAAAATCTTCCTCCAAACTCTCCTATCTTCCTAGTTCATTTATCTCTTGTGGTTATATTTTGATTCACAACGATCATGCTATTTCTTCCCCACTAAAGCCTAGTGATCTAGAGAGTTGAGTGAGGGATCCTTCCATAGTGACTAATCTTATTGTTAGCATTAGGATTTATTGTTGAAACCACTCACGGATGCAACGTTAGATTAAGTTGACTGTTTTACGATCTTAATTTCTATGCATGTAATTCGGTCTAAACTTGTTTTACCGCTCATTGTGTTTTACTTTGTCGTTCAAACTTACTTGAAGGATATAATTACTTTGTTCTCTAAATACTAAGCGTGCAAATTCATTAAGCATTTCATCTTCGCATGTACGTTTTACATCAATAAGTTTAATAAATTAAATAACACTCAGCAAGAACAGATGGAAAATCAAAATTCATAAAGCCATAGTTAGGAAGAGGGTAATGATGATGATAATGAAAACAACTAACTAAACTCTTACATAATTTAGTCGGCGAAATGGAACAATGGGCTATGTCGACAAAAACATCGAAGTTCAGATTACTTGCAGTCCCTCTACAAATTATAGAAGGCACTGAAAAAAACATGGGAACTAGGAGGATTACTAATAGGGAGTTCAAGATGAGCATGCTAGCGCTGTCCTTGCTCAATCACCGGACATGCGCCTTTATAATATCAATACTAAATTAGCAATGAGAATTTCCTGATAAAATGAACATCAAAAGAAATGCATGACATAGTTTTTAAATTAAAATTTAAAAAAAAAAAAGGAAAAGGTGGCGTACCAGTTATGTTTATATTTTGCAAGAGAATTCTGAAACACATAGAGAAGCACTTCACGTCGGCAAAATTCAGTTTTCGATGAGATGCCAGAGAATGACTAGTAAAGAAAAGGAAAGGCCTTATCAAGTTGCTAGAAAGCCAACCAACAGTTTCTTGGTTATTATAACCATCTGCCAAAATTTCCCACTCTTCTTGAAGGTGCCCTCCAACCTTTTTAATCTCATAGTATCGCCTCCAAATTCGCTGAATGATAGAAGCAGAAAGACTGTGAGATGTAAGGAAGAAAGAAAAGATCCAGCATTCTGGGGATACATCCAAAACAGCTTGCAATAGATCAGCCAGTTCAAGCTTTATGAAATCACTAAAAAAACACTGATATATAAAATGAAGAACATTTTACCAAGTTGTACTACATAAGCGCTCTTAAGTTTAATAATTTTAGCCTTAGATAAAGCATGCAATGATCCAAAACAAAATCAGGACAATTAAAAATAAAATTAGAAATATAGATTTACAAAACTTCTTTCTATTTATTAACTGGAACTAATCATCATCACTTGCCTTGTACCAAGATAATCCCTTTCTAAATTTAATTTTAAATTGGAGTTTGACTTAACCAAGACACATAGCCAAGAATACCTGATGTTAAAGAAGGATGTGTAAGGATCTAGGGTTTCTCTAATACAAATCTAGAATGAGACACAAAATAGGCACACAATAAGAAATAAAACAAGCAAACAAAATCAAAATTCATAATCCACTAACTAGTAATTTAGGCAAAGTTTCATCTCTTTGAAACAACAAAAAAACACAAAGAACTCGCTCCAATCAATAATTTAATGATCATCAAAATCATAGATATTCAAGAAAATCGGAGATCTAGTGAAAATCATGCAGCGATTAAAATTCACTAAGAAATAAGTAAGCCAAATTATAGCAAACTTGACCAAATTCCAGAAAGGTTTTGACCTCACGCTGATGCAAGAGAAGATTCCTCTAAAATTTATCATCAATGCTTGGAAGGCACTGAAGGAATTCACATCCAACAGCAAACACATAAGTTTGAGAGGTATATAAAATTTTACAAAGCCAATACTTCTTTTTACAAGCCTATAGACCAACATATAATCAAAACTAGACCCATATTTGACAGCTTCATAAACTCTCTAAAATCTATTTAAATTTACAATTCATCATGATTTAGCAAGCATAAAAAATATGAAGTTACAGCCTTTACAGAAAATTAGTAAGTTTCAAAACCATCAACAATGCAGGATGCGGAATCCCCAGGAAAGCAAGTTCTGTGTTGATGCATTAGGAAAGTCACAAGCTAGCATATCACAGGAAAATGGAAATATGATATCATAGAACTAGCGAAGGGAAGGAGGTGTGACGTTGTTAAGGAGTTAAAGATGGCTCAACGACAAGCAATCGAGTAGAAGGAAACTCGACACACGGTTAAAGCAGGAGGGTACACAGCCTTATGAACAAAAGGGAGCCTTTAATTTAATAAAAATCCTAGGCCTCATCATATCATACATAGATTCTAGCATGAAAGCAAGACATAAAAAAGCAAAATTAACTAAGTAAATATACAATTCTTCCAAGAACAGAAAGGGCAAATGATCACGAAATACCTAGTAAAGAACAAATTGTTCATTATACTTACTAAAGACGACCTGTCATGCAGTCATTCAAAGCCAACTGCCAAACTGATATATGTGAAAATAGCTACAGGTGTTAATGTCGAATCTGCATCATACCCTATCGCACTAAAGAAGCGGAAGCCGATTCCCCAAAACTTCAAATTACTCTACTAGAAAGCAAAAATATCAAAAGCCACCTTGCGGACTGAATCAACGACCAAAGAGGAGCATAATTTAACCCTTTCCCAAAGAAAAAGATCCCTTTTCACCAACATGGGTTTCCAATCTTTCATGGAGATCCCCAGGATCAGACAGTATGGAAGATGTAAGCTTGGCTCTAGGTTTCAGAATTCGAGATTGAAAGCAGAAGCCACAAAGAACTATAAGTTAAAGATGAAGAGGAAGACGAAGTCGTCCTTCTCACCACCGAGAAGGGTGATAAAAAGTAAGAGACGAGAAGGGATCGGATAGAAGAAAAGAGAAGGATGTGGTGGTGGGTAGACATCCTTAGAGGAACTAGATCACCCAGTGGGAAACCAAGGGATAACTAGCCCCGACAATGATAGAAGAGGAAGGTGGACCAAAAAAAAAAAAACAAACCAAGGAAAAGACGAAGGAGAGATGGAAGAAAGAAGGCATGGAGGAGATTAAAAAGCACTACAGCATACGAGAATGACTAGAGCCAGACGCAAGGGAGAGAGACGAGCAGAAGAAAAAAAAAAATTTACCCTTTTATAGGCGTAGGTTTCTAAGCAAGAACATGCAATATGCTTAAAAGGAGCAAAATATCTTTGCAAAAATGACGCGTCAATCACGCAGCATATGCAGCAGGTAACAGAATACAAACATACTGGATCACAACGTCACTCCAAAATTTATCGAATATGCGTCAATCCAGTACATCCATGAAAGACGCTAGCCCAAAACTCAACAAACGTTCCAGAACAGCCCTAAGGCAACAGCCGCACCGCGTCGTGAGGTAGACATAGAGGTGACGAGGGAGAAAGACAGAGAAGGAGCACCTGGATGAAGAGTGCCGCAGCGGAGGCGCGGCGGGTGAAGCTTCGGTGCTCCCGCTCGTGGGCCACCTTCTCAAGAAGGGCATCCCGGGATATTTCCCTGGCGCTGGCCCCGCGGAGAGATACCTGAGAGACGCTCGAAATTCAAGGGCGTTATAATGGAGAAGACGGAATTGGATCAAAGAGGGATAGAGACATAGCGATCATACTTGCGATTGTTTCCGCGAGGCGGACATGGCGTTCGAGTCGCGGCAGATTTGGCACTCACTGCCCCTACTCTTACAGGAATCCTTAAGAAGAGCATCGACACAACCGCACGCATGTATATATATAGAGGGAAATGTAAGCATTTCAGTATTTATATATAATTTTTAATTCAGAATTTATATTAAAAAATATAATTTTTAATTTTAAAATATTTATACTCATAAATTTTTATTTTGATATAAAATATTATATAAAAATACTTAAAATAACTTTATAGGAGTCTCTATATTTGTTGTATATTAGAAAATCATGATTGTTCACTTGGAATTCTTACGGATCAATTTTTGCTAGACCTCCATAATTATCCTATAGATCAACTCAATCATATCCAATGAAAATAATAGAAGACGGACACTATATTGTTCACTTTTGACTTAATCGCCTCATGATTTTATCTCTTACGGTAACTTCCCGCAAGATCTCTCATCTTAGAGCTGCTCTTATATGGACATGTTTAACTTTAGAGTTACTAATGAAATTCCGGCACTGACGAGCTCTGTCGCTAATGATATCTTGATTTCTTCTATCAAAGGTGGTTTGTTTATGTTGGAGTTGTTTTGCAAGTTTGAATTTGTAGATCTGGTGTTCTTAGCTTGAGAAAAGTACTCAAATGATTGCCTTAAGATCAAAAAGTTGAAAAGATTTGTGAGTATTCCAAAAGAAAACTTCAGTAGGAGCTTGACTGGCTAGGATATGATCACTTTCTTGGAATGGAGTTGGGATGATCAAACAAATTATTATTGTTATTTTTACATATCTATATTTTTTAAATAGAAAATAATAAACTTTTATTTGTACTAGCAGAATTGCTTGGGCATGAGGATATCCCTCAACCTATCATCTTCCCTACCATTTATTCATAACTCCGCCCTAACATCGCAAATCATCCCCCATCCTCTCCCCATAAGGATCCTCTCCCCATAAGGATAAAGGATTTGTTTTGGACACCTTTTTTATTGCTTTTTAAAGCAAATTGTCAGTATAAAATTTTTTTTTAAATAAAAAAAAAAAAGACAACAGACAAAAAATGTCCCAAATGAAACCAAAGTCTATGACAACAATGGAGCTGCCAAAATAACATAGTAAGTGATGCCGGATAGTCATGACAATTTAAAGATTTTTAAAACAAAATTATTTATTTTAAAAAAAAACAAAAGGCCAAAAAAATCCACTTTTTTATATTTTCATTTTTTAAAATAAAAGCAAAAAAGTTGTTTAAAAAACAGGAGAAATTATTTTGTGCGGAGTCGGGACGGGAAGAACCGTCCAGACTATGAGTGTGCACAAACTGTGTATATTGTACATAGTGTATGTCACATCTATGTACTGTGTATACTCACATGTCTGAACGGTTCTTCCCGTCCAGACTCTACACAGAATAATTTCTTCAAAAACAATGCCCGATTCGTCCGTCAAATACTTTATTTGAGTGCTCTTAGTTTCAAACTCTTATGTTGAAATTCATGCTGATCTTGATGAGGCTTCTCGATCCATATCAGTACGCCCATTGTTTGGTTATAAAACAAAAAAGGTGCTTCTCCATCAATCAACATGAGGCTGAATCACACATTAAAAATTAGAATTTGTAACTGGATGATTATCACAATTAAATAACAACTGAATATTGATGTTTCAATCAGTTTACTGTTGTTTGCTCTCCTCTATGTGTGCAACTAAATAGAGAGCAAAAGGCCTGCAAGCTCACAAGCAACAATAGCAAAACAGCTGCAACAAACACAAGAAACTGCCACGAACCCAACACATATGTACTAACTAACCTCTTAGCCTTTACCTTCCAACTTTTATTATAATAAACGTTCACATCTTCAATAACTTTGTCCAAAAACGCCACCTTTGTAAGCCTGACAGACCTGCTCATATCATTCCAAAGTACAGCAACTTTAGCATCACTCTTCAACCCGTTCAAAATCACTCCTCTTTTCCTCAACACCTTTGTATCCTCTTCTGTGTCGACAATCCCATTCATCAGTTCAATGTAACGAGTAAATACCAGAGGTCCAGAGGCCACCGCAGTCTCATAGGCCACCAAGTTCCTCAACAATACTTCAGTGTTGACATCAACGCTTATGGTAGGTAGGTGCAAGGTTCCTGTATTTGTATCAAACAAGATTTCAGACAATGGCTGATTTGTAGGCAAGAAACGAATGCCGGCACTGACGAGCTCTGTCGCTGATGGTATCTTGATTTCTTCTGTCAAAGGTGGTTTGTTTATGTTGCAGTTGTTTGGCAAGTTCGAATCTGCAGACCTGGTGTTCTCAGCTTGAGAAAAATACTCAAATGACTGCCTTAAGATCAAAAAACCGGGAAGATTTGTGAGTATTCCAAAAGAAAACTTCAGTAGGAGCTTGATTGGCCAGGATATGATCACTTGCTTGGCATGATTAAAAAATTTTTGAGCTCGATTGTTTAATGAATTATTGTCTTCTTCATCTTCAACCTCAGCAGTCTCTGACAGTAGTGTACTTTCGGGAACAAATAAGGTGTAGATGACTTCTAGCAAGTGAGAGCTTTTTATGGCGTCAAAATTTTGTGGGAAGTTGTCTATTGTTATCTTTAACGGTGAAATCACCATTATGAAGTTTTTCAGCATTGTTGAAAGCAAGTCATCTGCTTCTTCTGTGGAAGTACAACCAAAGTCTAAAACTTTTCTTAGCAGGAAGAGTGGTATCTGATTCTCTAGCATTAGAATGTCTCTGAGTACTGAATTGTGTGTGGATTTCCTCCTTGACATGAAAGGTGATAATCCTTGCAGAGCTTTTGCATCATCAACGACATAGCCTCGAAGGAATTGAAGTAGGAAGCATGCATCAATAGCCATCATCCATGATAAGTACTCCACACTTAAATTGAGATATCTGATGCCAGACAAAATGGCAGATTACAATGACCAACAACCCGTTAAATTCTGGTATTCCTCTTGGCCTAAAAGCCAGCCACGTTTAAATTCTATCATTGTTTTAGTTCCTATTTCATATTTTCAAATTTAGATCTTTGTAAGTTAAAATTTTGACTATATTTTGTTGGGTTATCTATGCAAAACTTGTAGCTCTGTCTTCCTTCTGATAAAAGGCAATAGATTAAAATTTTTTTCTTAAATTCAAGCAATTCTATTAAGGATTGCGTGAAATCTCATTATCACTCGTATAGTGTACTATGAAATTTTGATATGACATCATATTAGGTTTCATGATAAATCATCAAAATACTATCAGAATCTGAGATAAACCTCACAGTTTCCTATTATCCTATTTTGATTCCATATTTTTTAAATTGGGTAGGTGATCGCTGAAACTATGAAACCACCTAGTTTTCGACAATATTCAAAGTGCTCCTTAAATTGGAGACCTTTTTTTTCAGCTTTTGTATACATATATGATCTGAGTTTATGCAAACAGAGAATTGATAAGAACATAAAAGCACATTACCTGTCATAATGAGCCCTGATCTTGTGTTCTGCCTTGTCAAATTCATCCACAATATCCTGGAGCTTCAAGCCATGTAACTTCTTCTGAATTCTTTTTGCAGCAGAGAGCTTAAACCATGCCATGTCGTTGAGCTCAGCTCGAAAATGGTGATAGGGGCCAATGGCAATGAGTTGAGGAATATATGATTCAGGAGTGGCCAATTTTAGAGAGTTGGGGACTGAAGTGATGGAAGCATGGAATTCATAATCACCATCATCTTCTTCATCTTCTTCAATCTCTTCTTGGAGTGATTTCCTGATTTTGATGACCCATTCATCTGCATGGCAGTCCATGTTCTTCCACTGGTCAGGAGAAGAAGTTTTTTTTCTTCAGATTATTTACTTTGAAGGTTTTTTTCTTTGGTGTTTGAATAGCGTTTTACATGTTCGAATGTTTAATGTTTTTTTAAGGAATTCTTGAATGCTTCTACTTCGAATGCAATTTAAGGAAGAGTTAACGGCCACTGACAATATTTTCTAAGGGATTTTTAAAAATAATGTACAGTGTTAACACAGCATGGAGCAACCAATAAGACTTTGCATTAACAATTCAATTAATTACTTTGCCGCAACCATCAAAGAGTCTGTAACGATCGGAGGCCACTAATAAACAATGCAGTAATGAACACTAACATAAATTAAAATGGAAAACGGAATCATTCATTTCTACAAGTTTAGTAGCCGTTTGGGATTTTTTTTTTTTTACCTTTATTTTATTTGTTTTTTTTTTTTTTTACTTATATAAAACTCCTAAAATAAAAAGAGTTTTAGATATATGACAATAAAAATTTATTCTATTTATATATTTAACCTCCACAAATACCACAGTCATGACAATTTGAAGATTTTTAAAATAAAGTTACTTGTTTTCCAAAATTTAAAAAAAAAAATCTACTTTATTATATTTTCAATTCTTTTTTAAAAATAAAAGCGCAAAAATGGACTCAGAAAACAGGACCTTGTGAAACTGAAACGAAACTTGATTTCTCAAAAACGTTAATTGTTACAGCCTGCAAGCGAACAACTGAAACTTTTCATTTATCTGTAGTAGAAGTTATGTTACATACACAAATGTATGAATTTGCCAGCAATGGGAACCACTTCCAAACTCTTTCCTGTGCCGGTTATCATCCTTCTGCAGATCCATATGTACAAGAAAACTTCCTATCATTGCCTTGGCACCCCAAAAACACACATAAACAAGCAATACTATAAACAGTTTTTTTTTCTCAAAAAGGAAGGTCTAGCATTAAGTACCCCTGAATAAGAAAATCGCAGGCCAAATACACCACTGGTAGTAGTGGATCAGCAGCTTTGTGCCAGCCTTCCGGCTAGTTTGCTGGACTGAAGGTGAAAAAGCAATGAAGTTGCTAAGGGATTTCACCAAGAAATGTTAGCTAGGAGCAGGGCTATCCAAATAACATAAAATTTAACGGATTAAACAGCCCAAAAAAATGATCTCCCTAGCCTACTGTAATGCACATAATATCTATGTAACAACATGATTGTTTGGACCTCAAGCCGCTAGCACAAGGACTTTGATAGTGCCTTGACTGTTGGCTGCCAACATTGTAGGGCTGTCACTCTTCCAGCAAACAGCACTGATGAAATATGATCCGGGGTCATCATCTGTCTCGTCAAGGTCAGGGGAGCCTAATCTATGCCAGGCTGCTGGCTTGGAAATGGCCTGCAAGAGATCATTAATCAGAAGAAAAACATTGTCATAAAATGGTTGAGGATGCAACGCTTTTCGACTTGTACAAGCAGATATTTAGAGCGGTAGATGTATTTTTTCATGGAACTTAAATGAATTAGAAGTAGGGGAAAATTGATGAGTATAGTTTACCTTGTGATACACAAAAACATCATTTGTTTCACTTCCGCAAGCAATGTACTCATTGTTTACTGTAAGACCAACAAAATTCTTCTCGTTGGTGTGGCCTCTGAAAGTTCTCACCTGAACAAAAGCTTCATGGTAAGACCATAAGACTAGAAAAAATCCACAAAGTTGAAGTTACTTCTGATCTAAGTAAAAGTGGGCATGAAGCATTTGAGATGCTATCCAAGCCATCAATGAGAAATTCAACCAAAAAAATACGATAAATTAAAAAAGTAAGAGTAATCTGCAACAACTTTGCCAATTTGGCACCGAATCACTGGGAACTTGTTATGTTTAACTTTGTAGACTTAAACTGCATATGCAGACACTCCATGCCCAAAACCCTTGTAGTTTTCTCCTTCCCAAAGCCTGGTATGATAATTTAGTTCTGAACTTGAATTGAGCTTGTAGCAAGAACAATAACAGGACAGCAAACTACAGTAATTAATGGAGATTTATGACAAGTACCTCAAGAGAACATAATTGACAATAAAAAACATAAACTACATCAATGCCAATCCAAAACAGTTCACAAAAAATGTTGTAACTTATCAATAAGAATCAATCTAAAGATTGATAAACGTACTGCCGTGTTATCCTTTACATCCCACAAGCGCAATGTGCTGTCAGTTGAGGCCGATGCAAGCTCATTAGTAGATAAAAATTTCACGTATGAAACAGCCTTCCTGTGTCCTCTGAAAACATGAACTGGTGTACTAGTGTTTCTCAAATCAAAATAGTGAATACTATGGTCTGCAGAACCCACCTGAAAAATTGCATACAAATTACCACCTCATGAACCCATTAATGAAGTGATCAAAGCAAAAAGAAACAGAAAGGTTAAGGAGCATACCGCCACATAAATGCTTGACCCGGGATTGTATTTCACGCAACAAATATTTGCTTTCATGTCAATATTAAAAACACTTGCTTCTTGCTTTGTGCACCAAACCTTTACCTAATAATCATTGGAAGGCAAACCTACATTAGTTTACTTATTAGCTAATCACAATTACGAGCTCACTCTGGTATGCATTTAATGAAAACAAGAGGAGAATGTACATAAAATGTCTCATCAGTCTCAACCCAATTATCATGGAAGGTCTATAATTACATTTGGCACAACTTAAGAGTATTAACATCAACTTCAAAGATTTGACTACTAACATAAGAAATTCACAGGATTTATTCAGAGCAAGTTTTGAACATGGTCGAGCACAAGAGAAACTGGAAGTAAGTACAAGCCACATGCATGGATACATTCATTCGTTGGAAGAAGACTGCAAAGGTAACATTCAACCACTGTAGTAACCGTACATAATCTGCCCTCCCTCTTGCTCGCTAATAAGCGAGTTACATTCTGCTAGATGATTTAAACGATACTAATATTGATCCCACAAGCTCAACACACTGCCACACACTAACCCGCCCTTCTCCAGAAGAAAAAATAAATATTTATTCAACCATGCATGCACAAACTGGAGGTTGCTGAAAATTTTATAAAGTTCTTAAAATTTTAAAACCCTCACTGCTATAGGCACGCATCAATTAAGATGGATAGCTAGATTAAACAAAAATATACTACGCAAAATGAGATCAATATAAGCAAGATTATAAACTAGAAATCAGAAGCTCACCGCCAATGCAACTGTGTAAAAAAGTTACCTTGTAATCATCGCTTCCGGAAACAAGCATTGATGGCTCTGTACGTGAAAAGTCAACACTCCATGCTCTCTTTTCATGTTCTTCATACTCCATGACACTCTTGAACATTGGGAAATATTCACATTTTAAGAATAAAAAATTCACAGTAAATATCATAAATATATACAAGAAAATTTTGCTACCTGGCGTGTATTTACATCCCAAACAGTTACAGTTCCTTCATAGTCACTACTTGCAATGATGTTCTTTGAGTACTTATTCCAACTCAAGCAACTAAGTTTGAAACGTGTCGACATTTCTACAACAGGGCAGTGCACATCAGCTGGTTCGTTAACAACCTGGAAAGAACTTCCAAGGAATGCATTAAACTTGGAATTTCAAAGATGTTTCTGAGAAATGGAAATACCTAGGGACTTACTGCAGCGTAGTCAAAAACTTTAATGCATTTGGAAACGCCAGCTGTAGCAAACAATTCATCATCACGGTCAAACTCTATGCTGGAAACAAAACAGTAAACATCAGTAACATAAAATTAAAATTGATGCAGAACTATATACTTGATATGGATGACATAAGAATATTGCACGAGTTCTTGCTTAGAGTTTTAACGATATAATTAATGTCACATGAAACGATAAAATAAAACAAGAGACGGGTGCCTACGTTTAGGCCAAACCACTAGCTAAGCACTTGGACAAAAAAAATAAACTAGAAATTCGACAACATGCGTAATGGTAAGAGTTCATTCAAATCCCTACTCTAACAATAAGATTAGAATGCATAGAAAATCAACAACTCATATCCTACGTTTACTAAGCTTTAGCACGATTAAGCGGAGCGATTCCTTGCGTTTCTGTCACCCCCTACAAGGTTAGAAAACAAAGAGGTAATTGAAAAGGGAAGAGAAGTCAACCCTTATGTGGAGAGGAATCGTCGCCGAAAGAAGTCTTTTGATTGGCTAATGGTGCCGGTGAGGATTTGGAGAAGACGGTTGATGTAGCCTTTGAAGGGAGACGGTGAAGTAGCCGGAGGAGAAACGGCCGTAGCTCGGCCATAAATGATCCACCGTTCTTTCTTCCGTTGGTCGTCGATCGTATCCACCAATGTGATATGGATCGGCTCGAAGTATTCTTCGATGGTGTTGTCGAAATCGAATCCGACGTCGAAGAACGGAGGATGTCGATGTGGTCGTGTTCGTCAAGGATCAACCTGTAGTCCCATGCGGGGACTTCCATTCATGATGATGAAGACAAGAAGGGTTGGGACCAAGGATACCTTGCTGTCCTTGAAGTTTCCTCCCAAGGGAATAAGGGTTTCCCTTTGAAAATCAAGTAGGAAGGGTTAGGGGAAGTGGGCGGCTAAGGTAGGGATAGGGAGGGAAAGTTGTTTGTAGAGTTAGGGTTAGGGTTAGGAGAGTTTAAAATTTCCAAACCTGAAATTATTTCAAAATTTTGAAATTAGGTGGGAATTAGAAAAAGGAAATAGGATTTATTGATTGGAGGAGGATTGGAAAGAGAGAAGGGGAGCGGGGGGGGGGGGGGGCGGGGGGGGGGCGGCAAGGGCATGGGGGCCGGCGGCATTAGGGAGAGGGAGGGAGGGTTAGGAGCAATTAATTAGGTTTCCTATTTGATAATTAAGAAATAGGAAAGATTTGCATCAATCCTATTTAATTAAATTTAAATAGAATTCAAAATAGGAAACTTTCCTAAAATAGGAATTATAACTTAGGCAATGATTTTGAATTCAAATTAATTTGAATTCCCCTCATTAATTGGGTTTCCTAAAATATAAAACTAATTTAGGAAAGGGTTAATTACACACAAGAGGGGAGGATCAAGGGGAGGGGCCGGCGGTGGGCTTGGCCGTGGGGTTGGGTGGTGGCCGAGAGGGAGTGGAGGGGAGGGGGGGGTCGGTTTGGGAAGGGGAGGGGAGGGAGGTTGTCGTGTAGGGGAAGGAAGAGAGGGGAGAAGAAGGGAAAAGGCAAGAGAAGGTAAGAGACCACGAACCCGGACTTCTTCCTAGGTTGGTGGGTGATCCGCTCTCCCTCTCCTAGGGATTTTTCTCCAATGCTCTCAAGCTCACACAAGAACACAAGGTGCAGGAAATTTTTTTAATCATCATTCATTAAACTCAAAAGATACATAGAGGGGCTTTAAATAGCCTCATATAAAGACATAACATAAAGACGACAATGCCCTCCGGGCTTACAAACAATCCACCCTTGCATAAGGGGTAAAATAGGGAAATAAAACATAAAACTAATGAAAGAAAACGAAGACACAACAAGACTCAAAAATATAAGGATTCGATCGTGGCCGTAGATCGTCGGCCACGTCTTCGATAAACTTTCCATGTCGAGATGTCCTCATCATTCTCCCGGGGTGGAAGAAAGCTCGACTCCGTCGAGTAAGTATCTCTGGTGCTATCATAAATTTCCAATGCATCAGGGTCCACCCGCTGTAGCTCCTCACGATCCAACCAAGTATCCTCAGACTCGGGTTTGCCTTTCCACCTGATCAAATACCTACGTCGTCCACCTTCCCTTGTAGAGATGACTTCATCACTCAGAATCGCATCCACTTTTTCTGCCATAGGTGATTTAGGGATATCTGGGAGTGGGGTAGGTTAGGGATCTCACAAGGTGGGTTCACACAAGGCTGCTGTAAGAGTGGGTTTGGCGGATTGAAATCCGGACCTTCATATGCAACTAAATCTTCTATGTTAAAGGAGGGATTGATGTTGAACTCAGCAGGAAGATCTACCACATAAGCATTATCGTTGATTTTCTTAATTATCTTGAATGGTCCAGCACTCTTAGCATGCAATTTCTTAACTGTTCCCTGCGGGAACCGTTCCGGACGAATCCGCACCATCACGGAGTCACCAACATCAAAAGTTTTAAATTTTCGTTTCAGATCAGCATGTAATTCGTAATCATTATTGCTCTTTTCAATTTGTCGTGCAATTTCTTTATGAAGTTCATGCATATGTGATGCAAATGATGATGCAGACTCAGAAATCCTATACCTAGGGCACATGGGTATGAGATCTAACGGCTGCCTAGGTTTGAACCCATAAACAATTTCAGAAGGACTCAGGCCAGTGGTTCGGTTCACAGAATTATTATATGCAAACTCAGCAGTAGGTAAAATAGAATCCCAATCCTTAATATGTTCACTGACCAGAGACCGTAACAGATTTCCTAAGCTCCTATTAACTACCTCCGTCTGACCATCAGTCTGTGGATGAAAGGCTGTAGAGAATTGCAATTTAGTGCCTAATTTCATCCAAAGGGTTTTCCAAAAATAGCTAATGAATTTAACATCCCTATCTGATACGATGGACTTGGGGAGACCATGTAGACGGACAACCTCATTGAAATAAAGCTTGGCGATGTGGGAGGCGTCGGATGTTTTGGAGCAAGGTATGAAATGAGCCATTTTGGAAAATCTATCAACTACGACATATATGACATCATTTCTATGAATTGTCTTGGGCAGGCCTAAAATGAAATCTATACTAACATCCTGCCAAGGACAACTAGGGACAGGCAAAGGAGTGTAAAGGCCAGTGTTCTGCTTACGCTGTTTGGCTAACTGACACATGTGACACCGACTAACCATCCTACCAACGTCTCTCTTCAAGCTGGGCCAAAAGAAACGATACTCCACGGCTTCTATAGTTTTGTCCCGTCCGAAGTGCCCAGCGAGGCCTCCGGCGTGGAGTTCCCAGACAAGAAATTCCCTAAGGGAGGTGCTAGGAATGCAAAGCTTTTGAGCTTTGAAAATGTAACCATCCTCCAAAAGGAAGTCGTCCACAAAGCGCGTGCTGCCTGTGGACAAGAGAGAGTAGGTTTCTTTGAAGTCGGGGCAGTCCAAATAGTCCCTCTTTATTTGATCGAAACCCACAACCTCAGCTCTCATCTCAGTGGCGGTCATCATGCGACGACTGAGAGCATCCGCAGCTTTATTCTCAACTCCCGCCTTATGTCTAAGGGTATACGTATACTCCTGAAGGAACTCTACCCAACGACCATGGCGCGCATTCAGTTTCTTTTGGGAGTTGATATAACGCAGAGCCTCGTGATCCGAGAAGATGACGAACTCGTACGGGAGCAAGTAGTGTCGGCAATAGCGGAGGGACTGGATCACAGTGTAGAACTCTTTGTCATAAGTAGAATATCGCTGCCTAATGTCATTCAGCTTCTCGCTGAAATAAGCTACTGGGTGTCCTTCCTGGGATAGGACTCCTCCAATTCCGACCCCCGAAGCATCGCATGTTACTTCGAAGACTTTGGAGAAATCAGGAAGTCTCATCACTGGGGCTTCCACCATTTTTTTCTTAATCTCATCAAAAGCTCTGGTGGCGGCCGGGGTCCAGTGAAAATCACCCTTCTTAAGACAGTCAGTGATAGGAGATACAATAGTGCTGAAATTTCGAATAAATCTCCTGTAGAAGGTGGCCAATCCGTGGAAGCTGCGGACTTCCCGGATATTCTGTGGAAGAGGCCACTCAATGATGGCTTTCACCTTCTCGGGGTCAGCGGAAACCCCTTGAGCTGACACAATAAATCCCAAAAAGATGACTCGGTCTACAAGGAAAGTACACTTCTTAGGATTCGCATATAATTGTTCTTTCCTTAAGACCGAACAGACTTGCTTTAAGTGGTCCAGGTGTTGCTCAACAGAATGACTATAGATAAGAATGTCGTCAAAGTAGACAACGACAAACTTACCCATAAAAGGGCGTAACACCTGGGTCATGATTCTCATAAAAGTGCTCGGGGCGTTACTCAACCCGAAAGGCATGACCAACCACTCGTAAAGACCATCCTTGGTCTTGAACGCAGTCTTCCACTCATCACCGGGTCGGATCCGGATCTGGTGGTACCCACTCTTGAGATCGATCTTGGAGAATAGAGTGGCACCCGTCATCATATCTAGCATATCGTCTAATCTTGGAATAGGGAAACGATATTTGACGGTGATTTTGTTGATAGCACGGCTATCAACACACATTCTCCAAGATCCGTCCTTCTTAGGGGTGAGAAGGGCGGGCACCGCAGGGGCTAAGACTCTCCTTAATGAAACCTCTCTGTAGTAACTCATCGACATGCTTCTTAAGTTCAGCATGTTCCATGGGGTTCATGTGATAGTGTGGCAGGTTAGGGAGGGAGGCTCCTGGGACTAAGTCTATTACATGCTAAATGTCTCTAAGTGGAGGTAATTGATCTGGGAGATCTTCAGGGAAGACATCAGCAAACTGCCCCAAAATAGGTTGGACTTCCTGAGGGATAGGATCATCAGATTCAGTGGGAATCTCACGACCTACTAATGCGTATAGAGGAGCGCCTCGGGTAATCTCAGAGTCCAGAACTTTAGCGGTGACTAAGTTCAGTCCTTTCTTGGACTTGAGGGGGTGGGGTTTGGGTTCTTCCTTGACCCGGGGCTGCGATGGTAAAAGCTTAATCTTTTTACCCGCATGTTCAAACACGCAGGTGTTTGAACGCCCATAGATGTGGACATCATTATCAAAAATCCACGGTCGCCCTAACAGAATTTGTCCAACATCCATAATCAGGACATCGCACCACACATTCTCCTTATAAGTGGCAAAGGAGATAGGTACGATGCTTCGCTCTCTCACCTCCAAGGCAGTGGAGTTGACCCAAGCTACCTTATACGGATTGGGGTGAGGAACAGCAGAAAGACCTAATTTGGACACCATGCTGGAGGAGACAGCATTGATGCAACTGCCACTATCTACGATGACCTTACAGTTTTTATCTTTGATTTTGGTGTAGGTGTGAAAGATAGAAGTCCTACGCCAGTCATCGGATGCGACGGGGTGTGACAGTGCACATCTTACCACACAGATGGAAGATGTGTCAAATTTCTGAAGGCAGTGGAGGACGGCGGTGTCATCGTCTTCCTCGAAGAAATCACCTTCTTCCTCTACTTGATGGACCTGATCAACCTCGGGCTCAACTCTTCCTCAGTAATCTCCTCAATGATAGAGACTTTGTAGGGACTGGAGCACTGAGAAGCGATATGCCCATACCCCTGGCATCGAAAGCACTTGGTCCCGGGACTGGACCGAGGAGTATCTGGAGTGGAAGGTTTGTTTCTAAAGTCAGGTCGGGGGGTTGGGTGACCCGTAGGTGGTCAGGTCACACTCCCAGCAGTGGGTCGTGCAGTGGTAGGGTGAGGAGTGGTACTACCAGAAGGTCTGTAGGAAGGTCTAGAGTCATGTGAACGGCTCGGGTGCTGGGAACGGGTTTCCTCTAAATCCAACACTAGGCTGTAGGCGTTCTTCATGGTAGTAACGTTCCGGGCAAACAACTCGTTGCGAAGATCCTCTCGCAACCCGATACGAAACATAGATAAAATCTGCGTGGGGGTGGTAGAGGTTTCCCCTTTGCATCGAATCAAGTAATCATCGAAGGAGGCGATGTACTCTTTGACTGGTTTATTCCCCTGGGTTAGCCTATTCCATCTATCCAATAACCTAGGGAAGTACGAGGGAGGCAAGTACTTCTGCTTAAGCTCACGTTTCATAGATAGCCAATCAGTGATGGGGTAATCGTTCCTAGCCTCTCTAAGACTCTCTAAGTTGGACCAAAATTGACTTGCCCTACCCGTGAGTTTCATCTCCGCAAAACTAACCTTCCTTGCCTCGGAGATGTTATACCACTTAAAGAAGCTGTCCATACCTTTGACCCAGTCCAGGAAGAGCTGGGGATCGAGGGTGCCATCAAAGGTAGGAGCATCAACTTTAATATTTTTCATAAGTGGTATATCAGGATCATGACGGGGGTCATGTCCATAGTGTGGAGTGCGATGATTGGCACGATGTTGCCGCTCATCAGGGTAGGTGTCATCCCCATACATAGACGATGGCCTAGAAGGGGTGTAGGGAATAGGATGCTCTCGTGCACGCTCAAGTGTATCAAATCGTTCAGTGGTGTCCCTACGAAGTTCGGCTAGGTCTGCTTGATTTTCTTTGAGCTGCTGGCTAATGTTATTCATTTGACCTACCAACAAGTCTAAAGTCCTTCCAAGTTGTTCCGGGTCCATACCTAGACACTAGGTGACACTTAGGGTTGATTTGGGAAAGAGGACAGCACCTATATGTGAAGAAAAACTTCCTAAAATGTCACTAAATGATGCAGAATTTACTTGGACAGCAAATTACAATGAGGGGTTAAGCAACCTAGACAACTAGTGAAGCGGCTAGGTTAAGGACAGCACTTGAACAATTGATAAACAAGCCTAACAACCCCTAAATGTGTGCAGGAATGCAGTGGACAGCAAGCATAAAATGTAATTAAACTATTGTAAATGATAGCATGCATGCAACAATGTATACAATTAGTTAAAACAACTCCTAGGATGATGTCTAGCATGCAAAACTAGAGCAAACCATGCTCTGATACCAGATGATGCAGAACTATATACTTGATATGGATGACATAAGAATATTGTACGAGTTCTTGCTTAGAGTTTTAATGATACAATTAATGTCACATGAAATGATAAAATAAAACAAGAGACGGGTGCCTACATTTAGGCCAAACCACTAGCTAAGCACTTGGACAAACAAAATAAACTAGAAATTCGACAACATGCGTAATGGTAGGAGTTCATTCAAATCCCTACTCTAACAATAAGATTAGAATGCATAGAAAATCAACAACTCATATCCTACGTTTACTAAGCTTTAGCACGATTAAGCGGAGCGATTCCTTGCGTTTCTGTTACCCCCTACAAGGTTAGAAAACAAAGAGGTAATTGAAAAGGGAAGAGAAGTCAACCCTTATGTGGAGAGGAATCGTCGCCGAAAGAAGTCTTTTGATTGGCTAATGGTGCCGGTGAGGATTTGGAGAAGACGGTTGATGTAGCCTTTGAAGGGAGACGGTGAAGTAGCCGGAGGAGAAACGGCCGTAGCTCGGCCATAGATGATCCACCGTCCTTTCTTCCGTTGGTCGTCGATCGTATCCACCAATGTGATATGGATCCGCTCGAAGTATTCTTCGATGGTGTTGTCGAAATCGAATCCAACGTCGAAGAACGGAGGATGTCGATGTTGTCGTGTTCGTCAAGGATCAACCCGTAGTCCCATGCGGGGACTTCCATTCATGATGATGAAGACAAGAAGGGTTGGGACCAAGGATACCTTGTTGTCCTTGAAGTTTCCTCCCAAGGGAATAAGGGTTTCCCTTTGAAAATCAAGTAGGAAGGGTTAGGGGAAGTGGGCGGCTAAGGTAGGGATAGGGAGGGAAAGTTGTTTGTAGAGTTAGGGTTAGGGTTAGGAGAGTTTAAAATTTCCAAACCTGAAATTATTTCAAAATTTTGAAATTAGGTGGGAATTAGAAAAAGGAAATAGGATTTATTGATTGGAGGAGGATTGGAAGGAGAGAAGGGGAGAGGCGGGGGGGGGGGGGGGGGGGGGTCGGCGGCATTAGGGAGAGGGAGGGAGGGTTAGGAGCAATTAATTAGGTTTCCTATTTGATAATTAAGAAATAGGAAAGATTTGCATCAATCCTATTTAATTAAATTTAAATAGAATTCAAAATAGGAAACTTTCCTAAAATAGGAATTATAACTTAGGCAATGATTTTGAATTCAAATTAATTTGAATTCCCCTCATTAATTGGGTTTCCTAAAATATAAAACTAATTTAGGAAAGGGTTAATTGCACACAAGAGGGGAGGATCAAGGGGAGGGGCCAGCGGTGGGCTTGGCCGTGGGGTTGGGTGGTGGCCGAGAGGGAGTGGAGGGGAGGGGGGGTCGGTTTGGGAAGGGGAGGGGAGGGAGGTTGTCGGGTAGGGGAAGGAAGAGAGGGGAGAAGAAGGGAAAAGGGCAAGAGAAGGTAAGAGACCACGAACCCGGACTTCTTCCTAGGTTGGTGGGTGATCCGCTCTCCCTCTCCTAGGGATTTTTCTCCAATGCTCTCAAGCTCACACAAGAACACAAGGTGCAGGAAATTTTTTTAATCATCATTCATTAAACTCAAAAGATACATAGAGGGGCTTTAAATAGCCTCACATAAAGACATAACATAAAGACGACAATGCCCTCCGGGCTTACAAACAATCCACCCTTGCATAAGGGGTAAAACAGGGAAATAAAACATAAAACTAATGAAAGAAAACGAAGACACAACAAGACTCAAAAATATAAGGACTCGATCGTGGCCGTAGATCGTCGGCCACGTCTTCGATAAACTTTCCATGTCGAGATGTCCTCATCAAAAATCTTTCTAGTCTACAAAAAAAAAATACAAAACAACCGCATAATAAAGAAGCTTCAAAGGGATATAGGGGTGACAGTTCTAAAATATATATATATATATATATATATATATATATATATATATATATATATATATATATACCACACAATATCCCATAGCTGAAATTGTTCCCCACTTCATGACACTACTTGCACCAAAAGAAGCTAAGGAAACACAAGAAAATAAACTATAGGAACATTGACTAAATTTCGCGGTCAAATTATAACTTGTCACCCTGAAGAAAATTACAGGTAACAGGACATGAAAATACGAAATTATAAATGTATATCAAATACTAATCTATATAATAGTTAAAATGATGCTCAGTGTCATCCTTAATAAGAGGCATGCTTAATCATGCATGGCAAAAAAGTGGATACAGAATGACGCTGCTGTTATAATCTTTTCCAGTTGGACTATGCTATTATATCGTTCATTATTAAAAGGATATGCTGAAACATTAATGATACAGTAATGGAGGCAACATGATGCTACTATTATAAGCTTTTTCAGTAGGTGTATGTTCAAATGCTTCTCACATGACAGCGAGGAATGAACCATGCCAGTGACCCAGCATAAGATTAGTACAAGAAAGCCTTCCTCCAAACATAACATCTGCAATAAGGGAAATCATGTGTAAGCTGTGGAAGGTCCAAAAGCACCTTACTCAAGGGTGTGTGACTCTAATTAGTGGCTACAGCACATGAGAATCACCATTTTATGGCGCAAGTAAATAGATTTTAAAGGATTCAAAGCACTAATATTTATAATTTGGACGCTGTAGTTACTGACATGACTTTACTAGGGTTACAAATGGATAACTGAAGGAATAGTTGCGGGATCATGAGTAGGCTAGCAATTTGTGATGTGATACAATCGGAGTTACATTAAGAAATTAAAGAAAGAGAATTAACAAAGCACTCCAAAGTAAAAGTATTACTTATAACAAGGAATAGTTCTAGGAAATCTTAGCTTTCAACTTGCTTAGGCAAAGAAGAGCGATGAAGATTAACCAAACAATCTAAGTAAACGTAAAGAGTAATTGTAAAGCTACAACGGCAAACAAGAATCCAAGACTTAATAACGAGAGTTTTTACCTTTGAAACATTTTCACTCAACTAGTCTAGGCTTTAGCGGAAGAAGAGTCTCCACGTTAGAATTGAGATCACTCCAAGGAAGAAGGAACCTAGGATCGTCGTTCTTGGAGAAGTAGCCGGAGTAGCGGACTACGGTGGTCGGCCGGTAATGACCCAAGGTGCTTTGGATTTTTGTTCGTCAATAGTCATGGAGAGTTGAAAGAGTATCCGATCCACGTAGTCTTTTACCGAATCGTCGTACTCCCAATTTGGGTCAAAGAAAAGAGACAATAGAATGTCAACTTCTCCTTGATTGTTGTAAGAGAATCCGTGGTCGATCTCAGGATCGGCCATTCATGACCATCGAAGCTCTCTACGGAGTAGTGCCTTGGGGAATCCACCGGTTGGGAGGAGAGAGAGGTGGAGAGATATGGGTGGCGGCAAGAGAGAGAGAGGGTAGGGGCGGGTAGGGCTAGGTGTGAGTTTGGGAGAGGGAGGAGGGAAAGATTTAGAAAAACTGAAATTAATTTCAGATTTTTCTAATAGGAGGGAGGGAATTAATTTGAATTTCAAATTAATCCCATAAAGGGCTAGGGGCGGTTGGTTTTAGGAGGGGATTAATTGAGTATTAATTGCTATTGGGAGGGGATTGGAGAGAGAAACTCAAAGGGGAGATGGTGCCGGCCATGTAGGGAGGGGAGAGAGGGAGCTTTGCTTTAAGTAGGTGGGCCCCAAAGAATAATTAGAGATTTAAATCAAATCAGATTTTAATATCAGATTTAATTAAATAAGGATGTTTTCAAATTTAAGTTTTAGGATTAGGAAGGCATTCGAATTTCAAATTTTGAATTTGAAATCCAATTAAATAGCTTTCCTAATTGACTAAACCTATTTTAGGAAAGTGGATAATGGCCAAAGGGATTTGATTTCAGATTTTGGGCTAGGGAGAGGGGTGGCCAGCGGGTTAGGCTAGGGAAGGGCGGCGGCTGGAGGAGGCCGGCAGTGGAGCAGGCGGCCGGCGGCTGGGAGGGGTAGGGGCGGCGGCTTGGTGTGGGGAAAGTGGGGGGCTTGGTTTGGAGAGGAGGAAGGAGGGTGGGGGTGGTGGAATGGAGGTGGTCGGCGGCTTGAAAGCCCAAGTATGCCGCCGGTTTTGGACAAGGGGAAAGGGGCTTGGCCTCAATTTGATCCCACTCCAATTCTCACAAAGAAAACTTGGACAAGAAGCCTAGAACTCACAAAGAGATTTCTCTCCTCTAAGGAACTCACTAAGAGATCAAGTTAGTAGAGCAAACTTTTCATTCAATAATTCATTAACCAAATACAATAGAGAGGGGCCTTATATATAAACCTCAAAATTATAAAAAGAAAACAAATGACTAAAGTGCCCCTTGGGCTACATTAACAACTAGCTACCCCTAAGGGTGAAAATGGAAAAACTGAAATAACAACATACATAATACATAAAATGTATCAAAAGTAAATGCTCTCCATCATGGTCGTCGATCTCCGATGCTTCCTCTGATAGACGCGTCGGAACCTTCTGTTGATGTCCTCATCAATTTGCTAGAGATGTTAAAGTAGATTTTGCAAATATTTAAGCTTTTAGTCTTGATAGATTCGCTATGACTTGGAATTTTAAAAAGACAAGCACAGGAGCGAGAGAATCAAGAAGCATAAAGAGGATGATGTGAAACATATATGGAAACAGGAATTGCTCAGGAATTAATAACAAATTGTGAAGCTTTGATAATTATAAACTCAATGTTTCACTAAGATAAAGACTTAGGATTTCTTAATTGTGGTTATGCTTTGGTAATCAGTTACACAAAAGATTAACAGAACAATTTAAAATAAGAGCAAAAATTAGTAATAACACTAGGTGCAGAATAACAAAATCCACCATCTAATAAAGTGAAAATTCACCTTCGAGTTTCCCTCTCTTTCACTCTTAATAGTGAGGTTAGCGGAAGAACATCTTCAGCAATCCTAGAGATGCCACCGAAAGAAAGAGGATGCTGACGGTATTGATCCACGGAAAGTTAGCCGGAGGAAAAGAAATGGATGGATGTTCATTGATTCGCCAATGTCCGGAGGGTTGGTGTTCTTCAATAGCAGTCGTCAGGGTGAAAAGGATGCGGTTGACGCATTAGTCGACGATGTCGTCAACTTCTAGATTGAGGTTGAAGAAGGGAGATTGTTGAATGTCCACTAAGCCATGATGATCGTAGATGAAGTCGTGGTCAAACTCGGGATCGGCCATCCATAGAGAAAGGTAGACCGAGAAGTAGCGTATCTTCTTCCTTCAGTTGTATGTGTAGCAAGGGGATGGGGAAATAGTGGAGGAGGGAGAATGGTGGGTTTGGCCAAGACTAGGGAAAAGAGACCCCTTAGGTTTGAGATGTCGGGTATTGGGTAAGGGAGGGAAAGGGATTTAAATTTGAAAATCTGAAATTAAATTCAGATTTCCTATGATTGAGGGATTTGTATTTTAAATTTCAAACAAGGAGGGAAGGGGGGATAAAGGTGTCTGATTAGCTCCTTAATTGGAGCCCTTAATAGGGAAGGAATTAGTTAGGATAGAGGGGAGAAAGGGGGCCGGCCAAAGGAGGAGAGGGAGGGATGTCCACATTCGATGTATGTGGCCCAAGGCATTAAATGAGATTTGGAATTAAATCTAAAATTAATTTCAGATTTAGAGGAATTAGGGAAAGGCTTCCAAAAATAAATTTGTTAATTCGGAAAGGTTTTGAAATTCAAATCTCTTTGAATTCAAATTAAGAACTTTCCAAGTTAATAATAGATTAATTTAGGAAGGTAACAAAGAGGCTATTTTGAATTCAAAATTCAAAATTTGTGGAGGAGTGGCCGGCGGCTAGAGAGAGGGGCTGGTTAGGCCGGCGGTTAGGGGAGGTCTGGCCGGCTATTGGGGTTCAGCGGGGAGGTGGCTGGCAGTGGGGGTTTGGGCCGTGGGATAGGAGTGTGAGGATGGGGGAGGCCGACGGTTTGGGTGGAGAGGGGGATGAAGCCGGCGGTTTGGATTGAAATTGGGAGAGGAAGCCGGCGGGCTGTGGTGTAGATGGGGAGGGTGCCGTCGGGTAAGGGAGAGGGGCAGGGTGATCAGAAATATGGAGAGGGAAGAAAAGGTTGACCATGAGCCTGGACTATTTCATTGGCTGACGGGTAATGCTTTTACCCTCACTTAGGATTTTCTCTCTTCTCAAAGCTCACAATAATGAAGAAGACAAATGCTGAAAATTTTCATTCAAAACATCATTAACCCTAATACCATGACTAAGGCCTTAATATATAGGCCTCCAAAATCAAGAAAATAAAAAAGACTCAAATGTCCTCGGGGCTACAACATAAAGAAATCCATCACATAGGTATAATGGTAAAAATTGATATATAAATAAAAGAAATACAATAATGCATCATAAATAGAGACTCTGAATCATAGCGGTCGATCTATGATTCCTCCGATGGTGGACGCGTCGAAATCTCCTGCTGATGTTCTCATCAGAGGAATAAACATGAGAAAGGTTTCAACGAGAGGCGTGCTATTAATGCTCAAGAAAATAATGGAATCGAACGGCATGCAGAAAAAAAAAACCACTGCGTCAGAAGAGAAATCCCTGCTCATATTCTATGTATTGGAAAAGTTAGAAAAGGACACAACTTCAAAAGGTAAATGTATCCTAGTTTCTATGGCATGATCGAATACATAGAATGATTTCATCTCAACAAAATTACATAGAAACACCAAAGTTAGAGATTCAGACGCTCTAGTGTCATAAAAAAATCATACATGAAAAATAGCACTTGCGCATGACACGCTAGAGTGAATGAGAGCAAAATACAAGGCCTATAACCGTTTCCTTCTCCACCTCCATGAAAGGCACAGCCAATCTTGAATCAAGGGAGAAATTCAAATAAAAAAAAGAGAGGATAATAAAAATGAGGAAGAACTAAAATTGTGAAACCAAATCCAATTTTGAATCAAGGAGGTCTGGCCACAAAAAGAGGATTGAAACCATGAAAAGAGAAGGACTATGCTCCGATTAGCTAGGGCCTATGATGCACCGACACTTCTCCTCAAAGAGGCGTGCAGTGTCCGACACGTATCCGACACGACACTCGTCCGACACTCCTCCGATACGTGTCGGACACGCCGAAAACGTGTCCGATTAAAAAAATATTAAATACAAATTGGACACGCGTGTCCAACACGCATATCTTAAATATGTATGAATTTTTTTAAATATAATTTCTTGTATTTAAAATTTTTACTTATTTAAAATATAAAAACTAAATTTCTTATTTCTTATCCACAACATCAAATCAATCGCCCGCACTTAATACCCCATTCATCGAATATTCTCATTTTCATTTCTCTTTGGCTGGTTACAACTTTGATTTCACAACAATGCCTGATGTCATCTCAACATCGACGTCGGACGTCGCTACAACATCAACATTTCAAAATGATCTTCATATCAAAGTGACGTCGTCTTTACATTGATGCTCCATGCTAGCAATTTCTACAACCACAACTTGACATCTCATCTTTTGTCCAACGCCTTCTCAACATCGACGACCAACGCCCTCTCAACATCGACGATAAACGCCCTCTTAACATTGACACCCAATATTTATTGCATAATATCAATGCCCGACTTTCAACAGCATTGTCATCTTCTCTCTCAATGACTGATAAACGGCATCAACGCTCGACTCTCAACATCCTAATATTAATTATTTTAAGCACAAATTCTAATTAAATGACTTATTATTTCTAAATTATTTTTAAAATTATACTTATTCAATTTTTATACACTATTTTTAAAATATAAAAACTATAATACCGTGTCCAACCCGTGTCCGTGTCCTATATTTTCAATAATTGACGTGTCCCATGTCCATGTCGTGTCATATCCATGTCGCCGTGTCCGTGTCTGTGCATCATAGGCTAGGGCTTTAAGATATAGTTTTAAAGTTGTTCGCTCCAGAAAAATCTTCTTTAAATTCTAGGCTATGAACCCCGCTCTCACGAATATAGGGTTACCTTTAATTTTTCCGGAGGTAGATTGAATTTAATATTTAACCAGATTTCCCCTGAGAGTAGTGTCAGGGTTTATTTAGATCTAGGTTCTACTTCCTATAAGCGCAAGCCCTCATAGTTAATTACCCCTCCTGACGTATTAGAAGAGCACTCTCGATTAAGGATAAAATACACTTAGCTATGTACAAGGAATGTAAAAATGTGCAACAGAGTTTTAGACTTAGTTATGGGGGATGAAGGTACACCCGATCAAGATCCCATGGTTCCGTCGTCCCGGGTATACCGTCGGTTCAATCTACCAACACTAACAACCATGGATTGTAGTGTCCAGGGAATCTGATTAGCAGCCATGGGTTGCCTCCTCTCAGGTATCCCGAATAGACTGAAGTGGAGATGTGTGGATTTTAGTTTAGTTTAGTTTGGATTGGGGCTTATAGCTTCCTTAGAAGTTGCCCGTTAGTTTGTTTAGTTTGGGGCTTACGGCTTCCTTAGAAGTTGCCCGTTAGTTTGTTTAGTTTGGGCATACAACCTACCCCTTATAAACCAGGATGCCTGGGAGATCTGAGTTTTAGATTTAGGGTCGTTCATTTAGAAGTTCCCTAATGCGTGGGTCTTACTGCTTCACTTAGAAGTAGCCCAAATAGTGGGTCTTACAGCTTAGTCCTATAGGCTAAGATGCCCAGTAGTTTAGAGTTTTAGATTTAGGGTTCTTTATTTAGAAGTTCCCTAACACGCGGGTCTTACAACTTAGTCATTCAGATTAAGATGCCCATATGGTTTTGAGTTTTAGGATCTAGGGTCATTTATTTAGAAGTCCCCTAATGCGTGTGGGTCTTACTGTTTCACTTAGAAGTAGCCCAAATGAATTTATAGTTGTTTGCTAGTTTTGATACTAGACTGTAGTTTTGACACTTACTTACTAGTGGTTGTTTTCCTACCCTAGCTTTCAGTAGTGTACTTGTTGTTTGTTCTTATGCTTGTAGTTTATCCTACTACAGTAGTTTGTGGCTCTATTTGCAGTAGCTAAATCTACTATTTATTTTTTTTTTTAGCATCAATTTTATCTTATTTATTGGTGCACTGACTTTTGCCTGTTTACTTGCAGGTGCTCGTAGCCTATAATTGTGGTAGTTCAGTGAGCCCTCCAATAGCTGCAGTTGAGACTATTGTTGAGGGTCTAGGGGAGTTTGGGTTTCTTTGTTGAAGAGTTGTTCAGTTGGAGAGGTGTTGGGATTGTTTGGAGAGCTATTTGAGTTGTCCAAGAAGTTGTTCAGTAGCTTGTACTTAGGTTGATTGGATAGCAGAAACATTGATTTCTTACAATTTTTTACTTTTATTTCAATTACGTTTTTATTTCAATTACGTTAATTAGATTGATTAATCGGGTTTTAATTTAACTAAAGTTGAATTTTAATTAAAATTTAATCTGCTCAATTTATTAGTTTAGATTTTAAGTGTTTTTTTTTTTTTAATTGATTGTATTAAATTTGATTTGTTTAATTAAAGCTCTAGATTTTAAATGTATCACACAATTATGCTATTTTTAATTATTAATTAGGTTAGTTGTCTAATTAGTTCAATTTAAATTTGAGTTTTAATCATTAATTGAATTGGATTCTGATTTTTTTTTTCTTATTATCTCAAATTTATTAAAATGTTTAATTTGATTAATTTATTCAATTTAGTTAAAGTTTTAATTTTAATTAGGATTGTATTCTAAATTAATCAATTAGATTATGATTCATTTGAAGTTTATTTATATAAGTTTAACTTGAATTATGTTAATTAGCTCAGAATTCTAATTCCACTTAAGTGAATTGATTAGTTAATTAGGTTAATTAGTTATCATATTTTGATTGCAAGGTTCAATTCCAGATTATTAGCTTGTTTTATTTTATCAACTGTTTATTTGTATTTTTAAATTGGTTGATTAATATTAGATTTCATTATTAGTTCAATGGCCTACCCAACTTGATATTTAAGATTTTAAATTGAGCACTCAACTAGTTTAACGAAACTGAGAGAGTTGGGTTTTATTTAATATTAAATTGATTAAGTTTGACTGTAGTTAACTAATAAGTTTTAAATTAAAAGTTCAATTGTGTTGATTTGATTTTTTTTTTTTTTTTAATTTGGAATAATTATTTAATTGTTTAATTATTTTAATTTATCAATTAAATTAATATTGTGATCAATTTAATTAAAAAAAATGTTTCTTCCAAAAAAAAAAAAAAAAAAAATTCATCTAAGTACAAAACTTTTAAGGAAATTTCGGCAGCCTCCCGGCGTCCCCTCCCCGGCGCCGGGAGGTAAGAGAGGGCATTTGCCCTTTTGGCTCGACTCGGCCGGAATAAATCGACGGCGAGGAGATTGGGTCTTCAAGTTTTCAATCCCTCGGTCGGATTAGCTCGACGACCAAGGGCTTTGGGTCTTCAAGTTTTCAATCCCTCGGTCGGATTAGCTCGACGACCAAGGGCTTCAAGGGACCAAATCAATCCCGAAAATTCCTTCAATTTGATGATTTGCGATGCTTCCTGTCTTATATATATATAATAATAATATAATAAGTTTATCTGATTTCTAGTGCTATTCATATACAAATATCGTTCTATTTCTTACTGTAATTATATTTGTCATTATTACTGTTAATTTCTTACTTAAAAGAAATTACAGTAATAAAATAAAGCTTCCTCTTCTCATTACTTTGAACAAGAAAATAGAGATAGAGAGGGTACGGCTCAAGCTCAAGAATCGGACAAAACTATTAATGTGGAGTGGAGAAATTAGTCGTTCAGACTTTGAAAGATTTAGAAGCTGATTTCTTGCAAATAGGGGCGGACAAACCCAGCACTGATTTTGATTTTTTTTTTTTTTTTTTGCTCGCCTGTGTATAAGGAAAGGAGGCCGGACGTTAAACCAGATTTGCAAGTCTGTAGGCGGGGGTGAGGCTTGATTCTTTCAGACGGTGGAAAGGGGGGGCGAATGCTAGGCTTCGTATTCTACCGGCGACGTGCGACGGAAGCAGGAGACCGGCTCAGAGGTTCAATCGCGAAGGAAGAAGTCCGCCGGTGCAGGTAGATTCGGTTGTTGGTGTAGACGGGTAAGAGGTTGCTGGTTGTTCTTGTGAGATAGAAGCCAGAGGCTTTGCCGGAAAGGCTCGGGTGTACGCCGGCTTCTGCACTCCAGCAACCAACCTATTGGGGGTGCTCGACCTTCTCTGAATTGAACGGGGCTAGCTATTTGCTCCAGGCCGACGTCCGGGAAGAGAGACGAGAACCAATAGTTCTGTTTGTGTAAGTCCCTCCTTTTTTTTTCAGTTTTCTTTGTGATTTTATATGAATTAGTCACCAGTTGCTTCAAGATAGGGAGACGTGTGAACGTGGGGAACGTGGGAGGATGAATTTCTGAATGGTTTTGTATTTTTCGGACGTGGGCTTGGAAATAAAAATAAAAAAAATAAAAATCCGAAGCAGCAAGGCAGCATATATGTTTTGGATATCATACATGTACATTTCCATCCAATCTCAATAGCAGCTAAGTAATGTAGAACTTTCATAATATTGTTCCAAATACTTAGGAAACTAATATTCTTATAAGAGCCCCTCAATTGTAGTGAAGAAAATTTACAGTAATCTTTCATTAATGTAATGTTGCTAGCCTCATGTGATAGCACTTAGCCGATGGTCCTGAGTTGCTCCACAAAAATCTCTTTGGCCTTTTCGTAAAATTGTCAAGATAACCTCAACCAATATCTAAGTTTACCCTCATGCTTGAACATAATTTTGAGGTATTATTGGAGGTCGAGCTATGTATTCTGCCACTTTCTTTTCCTTCATTGTAGCTCATGATAGCTCATTTCATCCATGTTACATTATGCCAAATTGATGGAAAAGGAGTTCCTTCTATCGAGAACTTTAGCAAACGTTTACTTTAATGGAGTGATCATTTCTTGTGCTTGTTCATGTTTGATGATTCCCAATTTTTTCATGGTTATTGTCACAAGCAGAAAGAAAATTAGCAATGTGGTTCCTCTTCTTTTTTTTTTTTTTCAAAGCAAACATTTGAACATAGCCAATAACTGCTATTCTATAGTATATTTTATTTACTGATATACTATTTGCTACATATATTTTATTCATTTATTCAAACAAAAGTTATCATGTTTACCCTTTTTGTATGCGTGGAAATTTGTATCAGGCCATTTTAATCATGAAAGATTGATCTCAAAGGCTCTTCCAAGCAATTGAGCTTGGTTAATCAGCTAACCAAGCCAAAATGGAGGACCAAAAGGGTGCACCAACATTGGGCTAACCTTAAGATTAGCTGCATCAAGCTTAAAGTCAAGTTAATGTTAAACTCAATGTCAAGCCCAGGTCAAGCATGGAAAGGCCCTTAGGGGCCCATCAAGTACAAAAGGCTACATGATGTCAGCATGGGGGTTGACAAATTGAAAAATTCAGCATAACAGAATCGACCAACGCATGAAAAGGAGGAGTTTTTATTAAACAAAAACTACCTCCAACCAGATTGGATGAGATAATATTAGTTACACAAATGAGATAATATCAGTTACACAAATCAAGGCCTAGTTTACTTTCCAACAAATCTATCCAAAAGACAAAGGAGGTTGGCCTAAGGAGAAAGAAGTTTTGAATGAGTCAAAAAACCTTTGATTTAGGAATTTTGGGTTTTTTATGAGAATGGTTATCATATAAGAAACTTTACTTATTTGTTAGCTTATCTTAAGATTTTCATTAGATTTTTCTAGATCTATTTTATTGACACCCTATGGCTATAAATAAGGGTCTCATGTAATCATTTAACTATTCATAAATTAAATCTCTCCCTCCCTTGCCCTATCCTCTCTATATAGCTGAACACATCAAGGTCCTTACCTTGAAACTTTCAATCACAAGGGATTTTCTCACTGCAAAAACCATAACCATACCCTCTCTCTAACTAGAAACACCATCCCTCTCTCACTAAACCCATCCAAGCTGAAATTAAAAACAAGCAATTAGAGGTTGAGTGTCATTCAAGGTAGAAGAGAGAAAGCATATTAAGGCAAGGAATTCAAGAAGAATAAGAGTTTAAAAAGCAAGCAAGGAACAAAAGGAGTCATCAAAGTAAGAAAACAAACGGAGAAAGTCACCTACAAGAGAACTCACCAGACTGGGTAACACTACTTTTTTTTGTGCATTTTGGTGTTTCCTCTTCAGATTTATATCATTCCCTTTAGTTTATAATTTACAAACTTCTTTAAACAAGCTTAGTCTATATCATTCCCACTAGTCATTTATGGATTATACTAGCTTATTTGTATTGCATGAGGATCCCTCTCCTTAACTTTAGCTTTAAGGGCATCAAATTCTTTCTTTTTGCAATATAATATATAGTATAAAAATAGATGAGAAAAAAAAATTTAATTTCTTAACTTGTTATATAGCATCAACTCTCTAGAATTATTAGAATAATAATCTTTAGAATTACTATCAAACTAATAATACTATTTCAGTTAAGCTTTAAAGATGATAAGCATTCCCTTTTTTATCTATTAACTAATGAAAATTAATTTAAAAGTGCTTTAAACATTTTCATAAATAGGAAAGAGAAATTTCTTTTTAAATTGAATTTCTTTATTAATCAAGGAGAAAATACGCTCATAAACATAATACATAGTAGGTAGATAAGATTAGAATAGATCTTGGATATATGATTAGACAATTTTTTCTCAACTTTAGTTTTAATTTTGAAATAGACCTCTTTTCTTATTTAGCTTTAAAAATAATATACCTTCTCTTCCGCTATGTCTTGATATATAGTATATAAATATAAATCTAGATTGAATAGAAGTGAGTTTCACTTTTAAGTTAGAAAATACATATTTCCACCTAAAAATAAAAAAATAAAAAAATTTGAGCTCTCTCCTTGCTTGCAGTTTTGAAATTTTTAAATAAGAGTTTTTCAATCTCATTGTGTCTTACCATATTGTATATACATATATGATAGAGCAATGGAAAGTATTAGCAGTAGTTGTAGACTAATCAAAGAGTTTACAATCATAGTATGACTCATAACTAATATTAGATTTATATCTTTTTGTATTTTATGAATATGCTCACAATATAAAATTAATATTTAATATGAGGTATTTTGTTGAATGTTATTTGTTGATACAATTATTCTAATAGGTGAAACCACTACGTGAGAAACTTGAACAATGGAATAAAGATTTTAAAGACAATAGGGCTAAGATTAGTAAAACAAAATTAAGTACCGCTTATGCAATTTTAATAAATTTGGATTCAGGACTTTCAGTTAATATTACTAGATAGTCGAATGCTGCCTAAAGTGATATATAACTATCTTGGTTCTACAATACAAAATTATAGTTAAATCAGGAATTTGAAAATCGAGAGACTACTAGGAGTATTGTGCAGTGATAAATATCACAATAATTAACAGCTATTACAAGAATGAATGACATGTTCAGCTGATAATGTAACTAACAATATAACTCATCAATCCTTGGCAAAACATGCTGGTAGTTCCTAACAGTTTAAATATCTGGGGTCGAGCACCTCCTTCATGTTTTACAAAAGGCTATTGAGTAAATGTACTAAATACGGTAATTCTATTAATTCCTGATAATCTGGCCATGAGCAAATCAGTGTATAGAATATGGCTTGTAAATAAATAGCTATCTATCTCATTAGAAGGGAAAGAATAAGGTCAAGAAGCATGAAGTTAAACAAAATATGAAAGATCATTGGTGTAATACTTGCTGGAATTTTTTTTTCCCCCTTAACTGAGCCGAGTTATTATTTGCTGGAGCATTTACAACTACACAGAGGTAAAATAAAGCATTTGCCATTAATACCAGATACTTACCTAGAAACTATATTTGCAGAGTGAAACAGATCTCCATGTCTAACCTCTGCAATCACACGCAACCGGCTGATCCAAGAGAGATGAAAAAAAAGAGAATAAAAACAAGGATGAGAAAAGACTAGGATAGATGACAGCAGATTGGAAGAGCAAAAAACTGGAAATAAAACAGGAAAGGTGAATCCAGTGTATCCATTTTAGTAATATGATAATAGTGAGACCTATAGCGAGTAAATGTCGTCAACACAGATTGAAAATCCTGAAGACCAGCATGATACGCTTCTCTATTGATTGGATTTTCATCTCTTTCTCCTTGCCTACTGAGTTGGCTAGCTCCATGACGCCTCTTTTGCAAGTAGCATTCTTGGAGCTCATTAAACTGTAAAAGACCCAAAAGGAAATTCATCAGGTGATAAACAATAGAAACTATGAAAACTATAAAAGCTAATAAACTGCATAATTTCAACACGCTAAAAATATTGCTGAACTTCCCAAAAAAGGAAGAAAGCAGCTAATATTGTGCATCATGGGAGATTTAATAAAAACCAAAGGTTTGATCTTAAGGTCTACAACAACAACAACAACAACATCAAGCCTTTATCCCACTACGTGGGGTCGGCTACATGAATCCTTTTTCTCCATTGTGTCCTATTAAAAGTCAAATTCTCGTTTAAATCTAATAAAGAAAGATCATTTCTAATATTTTCTAACCAAGTCTTTTTAGGTCTACCTCTACCTTTCTTAACATAAGTCAAATCTAAGACCTCTACTTTCCTAACCGGGTCATCGGGAGGCCGCCGTTTTACGTGACCAAACCATCTAAGGCGACTCTCTCTAATCTTATCTTCCACTGGAGCTACTCCAACCTTTTCACGAATATGCTCATTTCGTATCCTATCTCTAAGGGTAAAGCCACTCATCCACCTGAGCATCCTCATCTCTGCAACACTTAACTTAGAATTATGCTTCTCTTTTAATGGCCAACATTCAGCACCATAAAGCATTGCAGGTCTCACCACCATCTTATAGAATTTTCCCTTAAGTTTGAGGGGTACTTTTCTATCACACAATAAGCCCGATGCATTCCTCCACTTCAACCATCCAACTTGGATTCTGCTGATAATATCCCCATCTATATCACCATCACTCTGAACAATAGATCCAAGATATCTAAAACGTGTACTCTTATTAATGACTTGATCGGCCAAAGTCACAATGCCCTCACTAGGTCTATTATTACTAAAATTACACTCCATATATTCCGTTTTAGATCTACTCAAGCGAAAACCTTTAGACTCTAAGGTTGACCTCCACAATTCTAGTTTACCTTCAACTCCCTCTCTAGTCTTATCAACAAGAAAAATATCATCAGCAAAAAGCATACACCAAAGTACATCCTCTTGCAAATGTCTAGTGAGAACATCGATGACTAAAGCAAAAAGATATGGGCTTAAGGCTGATCCTTGGTGTAATCCAACCGAAATAGGAAAATACTTGGTCGAACCACCTTGTGTTTGAACACAAGTAATAGCTCCTGCATACATATCTTTAATGATTTGAATATAAGCGTTATTAACTTCTTTCTTTTCAAGAACTCTCCATAGCACTTCTCTTGGAACTTTATCATATGCTTTTTCTAAATCAATAAATATCATATGTAAATCCTCCTTATTCTCTCTATATTTCTCCATCAAACCTCTTAATAAATGTATGGCTTCCATAGTAGACCTACCCGGCATAAATCCAAATTGATTTTGAGAAACGTTTGATCTTAAGGTCTAATCTCAAAAAATCTTTTTCTACTTTTAATTTGTATTAAATCAGGTAAATAAAATCAAACTAAAAATTTCAGCTGAAAGAGAATCAAACCAATCCAAAACTTAATTTTTTGATATCCAACTCCAAACCAAAAAGCTGAACCAAAATTGAACCGAATTAAATTACATGGTTTTAGTTTGATTTCGGTATTTTAATTTTTTATGATAGAATCAATTCAGCCACGTACCATGAACCATACTTGCCCTTATTAGTAGAGTTTTATAAATAGTGAATTAAAAATAATAATTTATTGTCTCAAGCTATTTTGAATTACCAAAATCCAAACCATGAACCACTCTTGCCCCTATTGGTAGAGTTCTATAAAAAAATGAAATGCTTTTAAAAAGTAGTACTTTCCTTCAAAAGTTATTTTTACATTTTAAAATTGCAATCAAGAGTCAAGACTTCTCAAAAACTACAAAATGTAGAGAAATCATTACCTGAGAAGACAAATAGCTGTTGAAATTATTAGTGACACCAGCAACACTAAGAAGCTTAAAATTTCTGTTGTTGCTGTCAAATTGTAAAACCCGAAAATTCGACGATCGTAGGCCTCGCATGCAGCTCGATGTGCCGCGATGAAATTTAAGTGAAAAATCAAAGTTAACGGAATGTAACGAAAATAATTTTATAAAATTCTACGTAAAATTCTGAACAAATCGATGTATAGAACTTATAGTTAATTTTGGTTATTTTGGGAGATATAAAATATAGAAGTCTCTAAATGCCTATATTACCCCTCATATGTATTAAAGCCGAAAATGTTTAAGTGAGGGCATTTAGGTCTTTTGGCCATTTAATGGAATTAAATAGGGAAAACCGAAATCCCACCTCCCCATATTCGCAAGTTTCGGCCAAACCGAAGGAAGGGAGGCGGAGGCGGACGCGTGAGGGGCGACGGGGTGGTTTCGGCGGCAGCTCCGACGACGTTTTTCCGGCGAAAATTTTAGGGGAAATCAAAGAGGAGATCAAGGGAAGAAGAGGTATGTCTTAGAATTTCATTCCCTCCTCTCTTTCTCAAGTTATTTGGAAAGGAAAAAATCTAGGGTTTGACGAAAACTTAAGATTTCTTTAAGAAATCAATAGGGTGGGTTTATAACGACATTTTAACGGTGGAAAATAAATTTTACTAAATTCTAATGAGTTTTGAAAAATTATGGTTTTTCCTAAAAATCAAATTTTCTTAAAGTGCTTTCACAAAAATGATTTCTAAGGGTCTTAGGAAGGTTCCTAATGCAAAAATTTGGAGTTTTGTAAAAAATTTCATTTTTTATAATTTTCTATTTAAATAAATCCGAAAATAAGCAAAGTAATTATTAATATATGTGTAGGGATAAGTTTGGAATACCAATTTGAGGAAATTGAAGATTTAGGATTTTCAAAAATATTGGATTTTAAAAAATTCGAAAATGTTAGTTAATTTTTTTTAAATAATTTTAATTAAGTATTGAGAATGTCTACCTAATTTTAGAAAAGTAAAGTTTATTTTGGATTTATGTGTCATGTTAGGTGTGGATAGCTAAAAGGGCATCAAGTGACTGAGCGACGTTGTAGAAGTTCACTTGAAAATCATAAGGTAGGTATTCATATCTAACATAAGAATTTCATGTATCGCTTTGCTTTCGTTTTATTCAACTGCAAATGCAAATGTTTAAAGTTTTAAAGTTCATATAGTTTGAATTTAGTTTTGCAAATATTATGTTAGAAGAAATTATTTCCTTTCAAAAGATTCTTTCAAGGTGTCAGTAAATTTTCATGCTATATTTTAATTCGGAGTTTTCATATTTTAAGCCAATGAAATGATTTATGATGGTTTCATTATGCATATGATTGACTGAACATAAATTATAAATTATGATTTAAGATTGTGCATGTTGATGCGGAGTGCCCAAATGGTAAAGGGGCTTAAAAGAGCCAAATGGTAAAGGGGCTTGAAAGAGCCAAATGGTAAAGGGACTCGAAAGGGTCAATGGTAAAGGAATGGCCAAATGATATGAAAATGTGTACCTGATCAGTACAAAATTTATGGGCACCTCCGAGACGGGTGATAAACATTCATTATGCATAATATCATTTATATATAATGTTTGAGGAAAAGTTAAATGAAAGTTTATAATAAGGAAATGATATGAAAGAGTTTCTATGAAAAGTTTCTTATGTAAATGTTATGAATTGATACAAGATTTATCGTTGTTTAAACTTTTCATTACAAAAAGATGTTTTATTTTGGTTTTATGCAAATTGTTATGAATAGTATGAATTACCTGCTGAGCGAGTAAGCTCACCCTGCTTTTGGGAATGTTTTTCAGGAGAAACTGATAGGAACTGATGGCTGAGCGACAGTACACCTACCGTCGTAGAGGGGCTCAGGAAGAAAGGTTCTTATATGGTTATTTATGTTGAGTCTGTGTTGAGTATAAGGTTTGAGTGATGAACTTAGTGGTTATTGATGTGAACTCAGATGTTGTTTAAATTTAAGTTTAAGGTTATGTTTATGTTTTATTGTTTTGGATATTTTTGAAGAAGTTTGAACAATTTTTATGATTGGAAGTTTTTAGTGACTCTTTCATATTCTTATGTTGGATGAAATTTATATGTGAAGTGTAAGTATATGTTCTGAAAGTTTAATCTTTTGATGTTCCTCCGTACGATCTTCTGTTCCTGCCCCGTTAATTCGGGCTAGCCGGGCCGGGTCATGACACAAATGCATAACAATTAACTTTCAACCAAATGACTGAAATCTCAAATGGTTTTCCCATAGATCTGATAATCCTATGCATAAACCATAAGACAGTCAAAGCTTGCTTCAAAGTGAAGCAATTTCAAACTGCTTAAAAGTTGTAAGCTTGAAGTTCTTCCTGATGTTCTGACTAAGTTTTTTTCTTCTGTTTTGAAATATCAAAATGCATAAATTTCCAGAGTGTTTGATAATGAGCAATCTATCACAATTCATGCATTGAATTTTTCCCAATGACTCAAGAAATCTATACTTTCACAAAAAAAATACCTTCACTTATTCAGGCATGTTTTAGTTCATTCACTTTGTAAAGGTCAAGCACTTAATCCGATACATGGGAACTCCTAAACTTTGGGGAAAATGAAAGTGTTAAAAAACACATCTGTCTGATTAACATAAAAAATAAAAACATTGAAAGTTGCAAAATAAAGAACTGAAGCTATAAATTTATGTCTTAAAAGAATATTTTTTGCATCATATTACATAAATTTTTAACAATTGACTTGGATGGTTATAAATGAATGATCTCAGGACCTCAAGTGGCCCTTCTTCGTTAACAACAGTGCATCCTGCTATTTTTTTGGCCCTCAATACAAAACGAATAAAGCTATTAAACAGCCAGTTTAAATGAAAAAACACAAAGATGAAATGGATTTTCCAAGTTATCATCCTACTTGAGGCCAGCTTAGATCCACATATTGTTTAAATAATAGCATTTAGTATTTGCTTTGGCAGCAGCACACTGTTCAACACATATTGTTAGTGCTGAAGATTTTTCAAGCAGATTGGATTTAGTTATAGATCCTGAACTTCCAGTCAATTGCAGTCATTGGTTTTTAAAAGCCATGCTTCAAAACTAATATTGAAATCAAATTTATTTCGCTAAATTATCACAAAAATTATTGAGGGATAATGGACAATGATGATAATTACAATATCAATGGTGATGAAGTTAAGAGCTATGATAATCAAGAGAATGATAGAAGACAACAAAAAAGATGATTCCTAGTTCCTACAACATAGACAATGAAGGCTGCAGCAACAACTATAACCATAACACTTATAGTGATGGTTAAGATGATTATGGACCAGACTCATATAGAAATCTTAAAGAATTAAGATAAATTCTAATAATTCTAAAATTGATTTATGTCTCAATGACCTGAATTGCTCCGAGCAAGCGTGACAGTGGCCAACAACATTATAGAAGCAAACAAAAAAAATCCAATAACCATATGTCAGCTAGAGAATCAACTTCCACGGTACTATTTCTCATTACACAAAACAAATGTTATGACACTAACCTGTGCATGTATTCGCCTCTTTCTAGCAACAATAAGTCCTGATTGATTAAGAGAAAGTTGAGTGTCTGAACCACTAAAGGCATCTTTCCTTGGCTGGGATGGATAGTTTCCTTGAACCTTCATATCAACTTTCTTACCATGAAACACTCCAGAGCAAGCTACCCCATGAGGACTACGAGCACTGGATACTAGGACGTTGTTATGCCTATCAACTGTAGAAGGCCACAACTTTGATGCAACAGGATCATCTGGAAGCATTCGTAATTTAACAGAATACCGTTCTCTTGCACGATATAAATCTACCCTGTGTTTCTCTACGGCATTTATATCTTCTTTGATATACTGAAGATCCGTTTGAACCTGAAAATAGGAATTTACCAATCTTTACACTTCACAGAAGCTAATGTTGCTTCTTTCGAAGTGCTTGTAATAGAAGCAAAATATGAATGAAAAGAAAGGATCCTAGTAAAACGGTAAAACTCTTATTCAAGATAATAGGAGCAAATAATAAGGCAATAACATGCATTATACGTCTTGAAATAATGAACAGCCAAATGATATGAATAACCAAAAAATAATAATGTACAAATAGTTTTAAGTCCGAGAACATAAACTAACCTCATTTAATTTATCCAGTTTCTGTTTCCGAAGACAGTACAGAAAGTCGAGTAAAATCTGCATGTTAGTCTCTGCTTCTTGTTGCTCCATTTTCCTCTTTTTCTCAGTCAGGAGAGACAACAGGTTATCTAGCTCTTTAACTGATATTTCACAATCTTTCTGCAGAAAAAAGAATTGTTTGCGTCAAGAAAATATTACCCACTTCAAAAAATTAAAATGATATGAGTTACGCCTGAATGGCCAATTGCTCATTAACATAATCTTTGCAAAGAGTTACTTTTAAGAAATGACTACTAAGGAACTTCATCATTTGTCCTGCAACAATTTACATGCAAATCATCAACCAAGAAACTTCAATCAGTTACTTTCATGTTTAGATTAAAGGGTTTTACCAATATAGTTGTACATGCCTACATGGCAGCATTTTGAAGTTGCTGAGTTAAAACCTGAACTAACAGAAAGAACAAGCTGCAAACAACACCTCATCATTGATGCGCCATATCTTAATTTCCAAACTCACCTATCCTATAACTAGCAGAAAAAGTAAGCACGCAGATGATTTTGTAAGCCTATACAATGAACTCAAATACTGTACTCAAAAGCAAGCTATTAACTTGAAAAGATGAACTTAGATGCTAATTATTAGTGAACCAATGTATATTTTCCCCAACTCTACCAAAATATTCTCTTTGGATAATTGTTGACCCCTACACATCAAACCACGCGCAAAAAGGGATAAATCGGTGAATTAAGCAATGCGCGCGTCGACGCGACGCATCACTTGAAGGGTCAAACGACCTCCGAATGTCAAATTGACTGCGTCGTTACAATCAAGACGTCAAATTCGTCAAAGAGGGGACCCCTTGCAGTCAAATCGGACGAGATCGGTCAAAGGGGACGACCGACACCCGAAATTGACGTCCGACGTCACCCAAACAACGTCCGATCGCCAAAACAAATTTTGTCGTTGTGTCCAAAACGTCGTCAATACCCAAAAATTACTATCAACTTATTCAATTGGAGTCGTCCGAAGAAATCGGCATGAATACTGAGGTGATGATGCGCAAACCGAGAAAATTGAAGCGCGACGTCACACAAACAATGTTCGATTGCAAAACGGAATTCGCCGTTGCGTCTAGAACGCCAAAAATACCCGGAAATGACCATGAATTCGTTCAATTAAAATTGCGCGGTGAAATCGGCGTGAAACCCGAGGGAACGGCGCACAAACTGAGGAAATCGACGCGCAACATCACCCAAATGACTTCCGATCGCAAAACGGATTGCGTTGTTGCATTCAAAACATCAACATTATCCAAAATCAACCATAATTTCCCCAATGAAAGTCGCGCGCGCAAATCAGCACGAGTTCTGAGACAATTTAATTATTGTCATTTATTTAATTATATGTTCAAACGTTAAATATACCTCAAATGTTCTGCGCCCGAGCTCTGTCGAATCCCAAAAATCTGGTAGAAATCCTCGAACATCTTGTCCCGTAAATCCCGTGTTGATCTGCTTCAGCCTCGAGCAAAGCCCTGCCCTCGTTGTTAAAATGGAATGGACGAAGCCTCCGTTCGTTTACTGTTTCGCTTCCCCTCGCACACAAAACTACTGCCATTCAAACCTCGCTCCCTGTGCGTCTGCGAATAGCCCGTCTTCACACACAAACTTCCATCTCTTCCTTACCTGCAAAGCCAAATCTGAAGCCGGTCCAGCTGCTCGATCCCCCATCTCGCTTCTCACTTGCACCAAGCCGTTCGATCGGCCATCCAAGACCGATGAAATCAACCCACCTCTTCTCTATCGAACTCCCACAGCTCAACTTTATGACCTGTAGCTCGTCAACTCCTTCACGCCCGATCTCCCTAATAGTGCCATCGATCCCAGCAACTCCTCCACATCCGACCTCACATCACCTGCTACTCCGACTCCTTCCAGTCCAGCCGAATCACGAGACCTCAACCTTCTACCCGAGCCCCTCCTCTCATGACCACACTCCAAGCCAGCAGATCTGAGCCCGTCGAACCCCTCTCAGTCCGTCTGATCCGTTCGATTGTTCAATTGGAGAACCTCAACTTCTCCACTCCAGTCGACACAGTTGAAAAGCCTCTGTAGCCCACGCCGTCTGCCCCTCTTTCAATTCAACTCCACGCGGCTGCAGCCCTCATCCACGTGAACTGTCCCTATCATCTTTCTGTTGCCTTAAGTTAAATTCAAGAAAGCCACTACAGCCCATAGCCCAATCTACTTATAAAAAAAAAAGAGGAAGGCCCACCAAACCTCCTACGCCAGCTTTCTCACTCCAAACTTAAAGATATCCACATTCAATCCCTCTAAATCGACCCACTCCTATCCTCCAAGACACAAACAGCCAGCCCAACAACATAAAAGGCCCACTACTTCTCTGATTTTACCAATACAGCACCTCACTCTAAACCTACAACAACCCACTACTTTGATCCATTACAAACTCACTAACCTTCAGCAAACCCATTCGCTTCACGCATAGTGTCACCTAAGCCATCACCTAAACAGTCCCTTAACAAAAAGGTTTATTTCTAAACTTCTGTTTTATTCTTATTATTATTATTGTTTAATTTAAAAATTAAATTCCTCTTTTCTGTTATTATTATTACTAATTACTGTTGTTAATCATTAATGCTTTCATTATTATCGCCACCATTATTAGTATTTAAAAAAAAGCTTATGTGTGTATATATATATTATATATATAAATAAGAGAAGATAAAAAAAAAGTGAAAGAGAATGGAGGAGAAAAATTTTAAAAAAGAGAAAAAGAAGAAAATGAAAATTAAAAAAGATAATAATAAATGAATGAGCAAAAGAAGGGAGGGATCTTGTCATCATCATTGTCATCATGCAGGTATAATTTCTAAACGCAAACCCCATTTTGGCATTTGCGGCGAGCCGACAAACTATCCTATGTGCCTCGATGCTACGCTTGCGGTTAGGTGGGCAGGCCTTGAAGCGCTCTCGTAGCGTGACGAGGATAAAATTAAGTACCCGTAAGTGTCTCAGTGTTGACGGGGAAAGAAGCAATTGCGCATTTTCAAACAGGTACCTCAAAGACCCTTAAGCGCTCCTGTGGCATGGCGAGGATTGAAGAAATACGGCCACGGTGTCGCTCGACACCTACCTGAAGTGCTCTCGTAGTGTGGAGGGGTAGGTCCGACTACTAGAATTCCCCCTAAATGGGGGAGATGCCGGAAGGCTGCCAAAATCCGGACTGAATAGAGGACCTAACACAAATTAGAAGGGCAATGAATTGAGCTTACAAATTAGACAGCATGGGACTATATATGAACTTGAACAAAAATGAACAGTTGGGAATCAAACTCAAAAAACAAACAATGAACCGAATTTTAATTTGACAAGTGTACAATAAAACTGAAAATACAAAAGGGCTAACTAACGACCCAAAGCATTCAAATAAATGCCAAAGAATGATCATGGGACTTGTAATGAACAAAACTTCAAAATGCGCTTGCAAGCATTAATAACCGAAAACCAAAGGGAATGTAATAATATAAGTGCAGATGATCATGCAAATTTACCAACAAAAAAACAACATGAAACTCATGGCGGTCATATCAATCAACCTATGAGCAAGGAAAAGGAACCTATAATACAATCATTCGTCCCGTAGGTGAAAATCAAAGACTTGCAATAGCATTAACCAACATCCCACAAACATATGCAAGAAGATTGTGATGGAGGCAATGACATGTTCATGAGGAGAAATGCGACAAATGTGATGACCTCTCCACTACATCAATTTGCAAATACAACATAGAAGAAATTTTTTTTAATGAGTGCACTAATTCATTAAAGAAATATCAAATTCAAATTGAAGTGTGCCCTCCCACAGTCAAGGCAAGTCAACATGCAAGCAACAGTAACGATACCTTGCAAGTGAAAGAGATTAGTGTACAATGAACATGATGATTTAATGCATTTGATGAGATGAGAAAATTACGATGCTGCAACACATCATCTACAATCCAAGAAAACAAACTGTAATAAGTGTAGATATGTGCAAGCGATGATAGAAGATTGGGAGCACACACAATAACATCACCCACAACCAATGCTAGAGGATGTTGTACGAAACACAATTTGTCGGCATTCAACATCAAGACAAACATACAAAATACTTGACAAACATTCCATCTGTGAGTGGTGGCAATCAATACACAAAGTTCATGCTACTCATGTTTATGAAAGAACTAAATAATCGCAACAAACACATCAATACACTCATGAGTAGAGTACGGAAGATGTGCAACGAAAACCATGGCTTACAAACTGACAAGCATGAGGAGATTGTTGATTGAGATATTTGTTTTAATACATTCATATTAGGCCTTCAAGGCCTATAACAAAGAAAATTCATTAATAAATGCATGAAGCCTACAAGAACCCGATCCTCTGTCTGTAAGATGACAGAGTTGACAAGGTTTAATAGATAAAATGAAAATCGCCCATGAATACCCCGATGATAGCTGTGTTGAATGCAAATCTTAACCAGAGAGGTTAATTACAAATTCAAAATACCTTGAACATACAAAAATCCACAACAACAACAACATCAAGCCTTTATCCCACTACGTGGAGTCGGCTATATGAATCCTTTTTCTCCATTGTGTCCTGTTAAAAGTCAAATTCTCATTTAAATCTAATAAAGAAAGATCATTTCTAATATTTTCTAACCAAGTCTTTTTAGGTCAACCTCTACCTTTTTTAACATAAGTCAAATCTAAGACCTCTACTTTCCTAACCGGGTCATCGAGAGGCCGTCGTTTTATGTGACCAAACCATCTAAGGCGACTCTATCTAATCTTATCTTCCACTGGAGCTACTCCAACCTTTTCACAAATATGCTCATTTCGTATCCTATCTCTAAGGGTAAAGCCACTCATCCACCTGAGCATCCTCATCTCTGCAACACTTAACTTAGAATTATACTTCTCTTTTAATGGCCAACATTCGGCACAATAAAGCATTGCAGGTCTCACCACCATCTTATAGAATTTTCCCTTAAGTTTGAGGGGTACTTTTCTATCACACAATAAGCCCGATGCATTCCTCCACTTCAACCATCCAACTTGGATTCTGCAGATAATATCCCCATCTATTTCACCATCACTCTGAACAATAGATCCAAGATATTTAAAACATGTACTCTTATTAATGACTTGATCGCAATCCCCATCTATTTCACAATCCCCTCACTAGGTCTATTATTACTAAAATTACACTCCATATATTCCGTTTTAGATCTACTCAAGCGAAAACCTTTTAGACTCTAAGGTTGACCTCCACAATTCTAGTTTACCTTCAACTCCCTCTCTAGTCTTATCAACAAGAAGAATATCATCAGCAAAATGCATACACCAAGGTACATCCTCTTGCAAATATCTAGTGAGAACATCCATGACTAAAGCAAAAAGTTATGGGCTTAAGGCTGATCCTTGATGTAATCCAACCGAAATAGGAAAATACTTGGTCAAACCACCTTGTGTTTGAGCACAAGTAATAGCTCCTGCATACATATCTTTAATGATTTAAATATAAGCGTTATTAGCTCCTTTCTTTTCAGGAACTCTCCATAACACTTCTCTTAGAACTTTATCATATGCTTTTTTTTAAATCAATAAATATCATATGTAAATCCTCCTTATTATCTCTATATTTCTTCATCAAACCTCTTAATAAATGTATGGCTTCCATAGTAGACCTACCCAGCATGAATCCAAATTGATTTTGAGAAACATTAGTATCACGCCGCAACCTATGCTCCATAACTCGTTCCCATAGTTTTAAAGTATAACACATTAACTTAATTCCTTTATAATTCGCACAATTTTGTGCATCACCTTTATTCTTAAAAATAGGGAATAACACACTCATTCTCCACTCATCTGGCATCTTTTTAGTCTTCAAAACAGTATTAAAAAGTCAATCCACCCTTCGCAACAGTTTGTCGAGGTGGACAAATTCAAATATCACTTCAGCTCACAAGAGCTAATGATTGGTCGAGAATATCACTAGGATTCATTCTCAAACAGTCTCTTGCCAGCAAGGGCATGGTACATGTCCTCTAACCAACGATTTTGCTGCCAAATGGCACCACTAAATTACGGTCATTGACAGAGCTCGTAAGCTCTCCAATGGCACTAAATCTTTGAAATATGAATCAATATGATATAATCGAAATGGCAGAAAGCCCTCTATTAGCTAAGGTAGATTCGGTTTTGTCCCCTTAGACAAATATTCATCTCAGGTTTACAAGGTACCCTCGGACAAAGTCACTCATAGCTGCCGACAATGATCCTTCTGTCAGGTTGGGTCGACTACCCCCTTTGACCAAGTCCAGGGACCACAATGGCCCGAGACGCCAGAACCATGTAATCTTGATCGGGTTCATCATCATTCCTCCCATCATCCTCTTTAAGTGCAAGATGATGAAATTTCTATTTGAGATATTAAATCTCAAAAACGAAAACCCATGCTGCTACTATATGTCGGATACCATATATCAGTTCGATATTACTTATCTGTTTTGGTGACCAGCCTTAATCGAAAGTTCTCTCTTATTATCGGGAGGGGTACTTAACTATAGGGGCTTGCGCCTATAGGAAACTTGAACTCAGATCATAAAGTCCTCACAAAATGAGGACGAAATCTTTGTGAAGTGTCTTATTGCAAACCCAATCTGCCTTCTAAAATTTACCCTGGAATTAATCTGTTAAAACTCCCCAGAAAGAGGGGGAGGCCAAGGCTCGAATTTTTGTAGCCCATAATAACCTAGATGCAAGTCTTCTAGGTCTTCTTCTTATTGTCTCTAAAACATATCACAATAAATGATTTGTCATAACCATAGCATATGCCCGCTTGTATATCTTGCATCTTCCAAGGCATTAGCTTCTTCAAAGAGGTTTGTTGTCTCTAAAACATATCAAAATAAATGATTTGTCATAACCATAGCATAAGCCCACTTGTATATCTTGCTTCGTCCAAGGCATTAGCTTCTTCAAAGGGGTTTGTTGACAACAAGGTTATACATGCTTGCTTTAAAAATTATCAGAGAATTTGTATGGGTTGTTCATAATATTCAAATATTTGAAAAAATCAAAAATCAAAAAGTCAATTTTATACCTTTTTTTTGCACATAATAAAAATCATTAAAATTATTCTGATAAAATCCTATATCTTGTTAGGACTTTTTTGATATAAATATGTGTGTGTGTGCATATATATATATATATATATATATATATGAATCCATTAACTTGTATTAATTAAACATAAGCTTTATTAAATGTTGCTGTAGCTTTCTAACCCATCCACTAAGCTGCGCATGCATTGGGGATGACTCGGTTAAATGGCGGTGATTGGTTCTAATGTGGTGAAATATAATGTAAGTTTATAAATCTGATATATAAACCATGTATTACAGCAATAGGTATATCCCTCATTTTCCTTTACCCTTGAGCAGCAGACTGAGACCAAAGACCTGGAGTGGAGAGCAGGCCGAAGGAGAAGGGAAGGAGTACTTAAGGGAAGCTAGGTTTTCATTGAGGCAAATCAAGCTTTCATATTATTCTCCAACTCATTGACTTCGAAGCACAGTAACACTGTAACAGGTTTTAATACTTCTATGAGGAGTATTCTTTCGAGATCATTCCCATTATTTTTGGTTAGAATTAAATTAAAAGTTTGGAAATTTTAGATATTTATGTTTTGCAGATTGTTTGTAAAAGAACGAGATTTTAAGATGATTGTAACAAGGAAATATAGTGTCGTCTATCATCTTTAAGGAAAAATACTCAATTTTTAATTCAGGAATCAAATTGTCTTTTTTATGTATGTAAAGTTTTAAATTTAACTCGCATGTAAGTTACATATTAGAACGCTATTCATATTGACAGTGCATGTTTATGTTCTATCATTCATGTTTAAATGATTGCGCATCAATTAAATTATGAAAAAGCATAAATAATAACTTTGGAAATGATGCGAGAAGATCTTCAATAAGAAAAAGCCTGTGTAATTCCCTTATTTGGTAGTATGGTAATGTGAAACACAAATAGTAAACATTAAAATTGGACAACATCATCTGAGTTTCAACCAAAAAACATAGATTTACGATATCCAATAGGCATTTGAATCTTGAATTAACATCTGACCTGTTGCAATGCTAGACGAAGATGCTCAACTGGTGATGCAGTTTTCTCAATTTGGCGAGCGGCCATCCTTTTCAGGAGCTACATTTTGCCCAAAAAATAAATCATCAATAAGCAATATCTAGGTAGGAAAAATAATCATTATAAAAAATTTTGTATCCTAAAATAAAAGAAGGGCGTAGCCGATGCATATGCATGAGGTTCTCATTCAATATACTAAACTAAAAACAAAAAATCCAGCTTCACGGAGCATATCTTCTAGTTCATACATCGAGTTTTATTTAGTTTATTTTTCATTTAGTTTGCAACAAAACAACGTCCACATTTTGGTTTGATGTATTTCAGACTGGTTGATATAAAACGTACATATCGAGGATGCTGACCACGAGTATAGAGGATTTTACGAAAACTTGACAAGGAGCTCAGAATTTGTTAGCACTTTATTCATTGAAATCCAGGATCTAAATGATTTAGCAATAAAATGACAGCTAAGACATCTTATACAGGATAGAAGCTCCCATATTCAACTTGTTTAATTCTTTCTTGTAACGATAAACCTATCCTTTGAACGCATGCACTCTGGAGGATACAAAACTTATGCAAGCAATGTTATAATTCCTTGTTATCAATCAACAGAACATCAAAACGCAGTGCTGTGGAGTGCAACAGAAAGAATTTCAAGCCCTAACCATTTTCAAATACCAAACAATCATGAATCAACAAAAAAAAAACTAAAATACGAGGAAATTCCAACCTTGTTTAGTAGGAAATTAGGGTAGAGGAGGTTCTTCGTGAGGTAATGCGAGCAACAAGGGCAGTCGCTCTTGTTCTGAAGATGGGTGACGATGCACATATAGCAGAAGCTATGCCCGCACGACGTCAGAAAAGCGTCCTTGATCGTCCCCATGCAGATCGGGCATAGCAAATCCTTATCAAGCTCAGCTTCTTCAGCCGTTGCCGTGGCCGCCACCGCCGCCGTCTCTGTCATCTCGGATGTCGACACCGCCGCCGCCGGCACCGAAGCCGGCGGGGGGAAAGTCTGTGGTTGTCTTTCCTCCAATTTCACCGACGGCACTAGCGCCCCGGAAGAGGCGTCTCCCATGGACGACTTGGAATGGGTTTAACGTAGAGGAAAGATATTAGGAGAAATAGGAGATCAAGGAGATATGTGGTTGGAGAAATGGTTTCTCTTTATCTGAATATAAGCAAGAAGAGAGCGAAAGAAGAATGGGCGCGTATGGGTGAGAAGCTCCCACGTCGAGGACTCGAGACCGAACCGGAGCCGGTGATGGGTGGAGCTGTGCTTAGCGAACTTATGCGTGTCAGTGTTAGGCTCCTTAAATTTATTTATTTGAAATTCTTTATGAACTCTGATAAGAGCGCTCAAGATGTTTGAGAACAATTATTTATAAATTTGATGACGAATTTGAATTTAAAAATTATTACCTCATCAAATATAATATATATATATATATATATATATATATATATAATTTCAAGTCAATAATAGGCTGAATTTTTTAATGAAGATTGGGAGAATATAATTAACTTTAGTGACCTTAACATTCTAAATGAAAATAAAGAATATTTTTTTATCGTTATATTGGTAAAACCGAAGTTATAGAGGCTTTAGAGAAATGAAGTGTGAAAAAGTTGTTGAACCTGATGATATTAGAACAAATGTGTGGAAATGTTTAGTAGATGAATGAATTTATTGGCTTACTAAATTTTTCAATATTATTTTGAAGACTAAAAAGATGTCATATGAGTGAAGAATGAGTGTATTGATTCATGTGTTTAAAAATAAAAGTAATGCATAAGATTGTGTGAATTATAGAGCAATTAAATTAATGTATCATACATTAAAACTTTGGGAGAGAGTTGTGGAGCATAAGTTACGATATGATGCTAATGTTTCTCAAAATCAATTTGGATTCATGCCGGGTAGGGATGTCAAAAATTGACACGACTCGAACCCGACCCAAAATTTTCGGGTTAGGGTCAACCAGTTTTAAGAACTGGTCGAGTTCAGGTCCCAATTTTCAACCCGTTTTAAATTCCGGGTCGGGTTCGGGTCAACCCAGAAACCCAATTCTGACCTGATTTTGACCTGGAAACGGAAAGGGTAAGTTTTGTTTTGTCGCGCTTCTTCTCGTAAATCCTATAAATTGATGAACTTTTGGATTTTCTAAATTAGGCATTAAATGCAAACGAAAAAAGTGCTAAACAGCGAAGTAAGTAAGCAACAAGTAGATTTCCAGAAACAGAAAGGGTGAGTTTTGGCACGCTTCTCTCTCTCTCTCTCTCTCTCTCTCTCTCTCTCTCTCTCTCTCTCTCTCTCTCTCTCTCTCTCTCTCTCTCTCTCTCTCTCTCTCTCTCTCAGCTTCTCCCTTCGCCTTTATGTGCTACTCTAGCCTCTGAAGTCTGAACATTTTTCTCCGGTAGTCGCTCTCAGCGTCTCCCTTCGTCTTTATGTGCTTCTCTCTCGGCTTCTCCCTTCGTCTTTTTGTGCTGCTCTAACATCTTTCTCCGGCTCTTTTATTGGTTGGATACCTAGAGGCGTCGCAGATGATTTCAGAGTATGCTTTTTTCCTCTCTCTTTCCCTTCATTGTCTGTTATGTTTGAAACTCATCTTTTTCCCCAAATCTACAATCGCACGTGGGTCGTGTCGGGCTGACCCGGACTCGAAGCTGGTCGGGTTCGGGTCCAAGAAAGTAACCCATTTTAAAAAATGGGTTCGGTTCGAGTTGGGTCAACTAGTGTCTGGTCAGTTTTGGGTTGGACCTAAACCCAACCTGTAACCCGATTTTGACAGTCCTAATGCCGGGTAGGTCTACTATGGAAGCTATACATTTATTGAGAGGTTTGACGAAGAAGCATAGAGAGAATTAAGAGGATCTTTATATGATATTTATTGATTTAGAGAAAGCATATGATAAAGTTTCAAGAAAAGTGCTATGGAAAGTTCTAAAAAAGAAAGGAGTTCATAATGCTTACATTCAAGTTATTAGGGATATGTATGCATGTATTGTTACTTGTGTTCAAACACAAAGTGGTTTGACCAAGTATTTTCCAATTTCTGTTGGATTACATCAAGGATCAGCCTCAAGCTCATATCTTATTGTTTTAGTCATGGATGTTCTCACTAGACATTTGCAAGAGGTTGTACCCTTGTGTAAGACTAGAGAGGGAGTTGAAGGTAAACTTGAATTATGGAGGTCATCCTTAGGGTCTAAATGTTTTCATTTGAGTATATCTAAAACTGAATATATGGAGTGTATTTTTAGTAGTAATAGATCTAGTTGAGGGTTTGTGACTTTGGGTGATTAAATCATTAATAAGAGTACATATTTTAGATATCTTGGATCAATTGTTTAGAGTGATGGTGAAATAGATTGGGATATTATTAGTAGAATTCAAGTTGGATGGTTGAAGTGGAGGAATGCATCAGGCTTGTTGTGTGATAAAAAAGTTTCCCTCAAACTTAAGGGAAAATTATATAAGAAGGTGGTGCGACCCGTAATGTCTTATGGTGCAAAATGTTGGTCATTAAAAGAGAAGCATAATATGAAGTTGTGTTACAGATATGAGGATGCTCAGGTGGATGAGTGGCTTTACTCTTAGAGACATGAAATGAAATGAGCATATACGTGAAAAGGTTGGAGTAGTTCAAGTGGAAGATATGATTAGACAGAGTCGCCTTAGATGAATTGGTCACATAAAACGACAGCCTTCCGATGACCCGGTTAGGAAAGTAGATGTATCAGATTTGTCTTATGTTAAGAAAGGTAGAGGTATACCTAAAAAGACATGGTTAGAAAATATTAGAAATGACATTTGTTTTTAGATTTAAATGTGAACTTGACTATTAACAGGATACAATGGAGAAAAAGGATTCATGTAGTCGACCCCACATAGTGGGATAAAGGCTTGATGTTGTTGTTGTTGTAATAAGTAGAAAATAATCTAATAAGATTATATTTGTATTCTGCTTATTAAGAAAATGAACTTAGAATACCTATTTAATATCAAATTGATTACTTAGTCAATATATAAAACACGAGACTCTTACTAAATTAGTCACAAATTATTCACGAAATATGAGTTTTTCACCAACCTAGATGGCAGTTGAATTGTCAGCAAATTTAGAAAGCTATAGACTTTTTGCATGTTTAATTGCTACTTATATTTAAAACATTTAAGTAGAATATACTTTTCACAAGAATTTAATAAGAAATTTAAAAATGATAATAATTCAAAATTTAAAATATAAAATAAAATTTTTTGCATATTATTAATAATTGTAGGTGTTATATTAAATGAGATTACAATTAAGAAGATAAAAGTCCCTTTTTTCTTTTTTATTTTTTTTTAGGTGGGGGGAGGGGGGTGGATAAATGAAGAAATAGGCCTTAATGTTTGTTTCAAACTAAATTATCCATGTTATATGGAAATAGGTTTTAAAATAATGTCAGTATTAGTATTTAGATATTCAATAAGTATATCTTGCCCTCCACTTATGACTCTTAATTAGTTGCCCCTTATAACTCCTAATCAATGTACTCCTTATAACTCCCATTACGTAATTTTACATGTTTTCAAAAAAGGATAAGAATCCTATGATATGAGGCTTTAGACAACATGCATAATTTTTCTACATACAATTCTAGATAAAATGCAATCATATTTCTTTTCGTTGTTCATAAGAAATTGATAAGCTCTAATTAAATGATAAAATGAAAAATAAATGCAATTCTTCTAATATGGATCCTGGAGAGTGACAAAATAGTATCAGGGCAATAGTTATCGGAAGAATTGAAATATAACTAAAACTTATGAGCATAATAGAAATGTGATTTTTGATTTATAATTAGTTGATTTGAGATTGATATATAGCGATAGAATGATAAATTGATACAGATAATCAGTATAGATATTTATGCATATATTTCTTTATATGACTTATAACATATTATTCTATTTTATCTTGCATTGATTTCAGTTATAAGATTTTAGTTACTTGTTGGGTTATATGTTCATTACGTAATTTTATATATTTTTAGAAAAGGATATGAAATCCTATAATATAAGGCTCGGGGCAATATGCATAATTATTCTACCTGTAATTCTAAATAAAACACAATTATGTTTCTTTCCGTTGTTCACAAGAATACGGTAAGCTCTGGTTAAATGCTAAAATGAAAAACAAATACAATTCTTCCAATATAAATCATGGAGTGTGACAAAATGATATTAGAGCAATGGTTATTAGAAATTTTGAAATATAATTAGAGCATATGAGTGGAATAGAAATGTGATTTCTAATTTATAATTGGTTGATTTGAGATTAAAAAATTATTTTGAACATGCTCTCTCTCTCTCTCTCTCTCTCTCTCTCTCTCTCTCTCTCTCTCTCATTGATATAGAAATATTGAGGATGATATTTTTTTTGAATGTGGGAGATTGTAATAACTCAAATATTTGAAATAAATTTATTTGAAAACATGAAATTTTTGAAGTAGAGGCCTTTGGCGTTGATTTGGTTAGCACTGCGACGCTAGCTGATGAAAAGTATATATATATATATACACCTACCTTGCTCCACCAACTCCCTCACTTGATTACTTGGCCATGAAGAAATTGAAAGAGTGGAAGAAGAGAGAGGATAAATAAAGATCTTTAGATCATATTTATCAATTATTTCTGTCACAGATTTTATTCTATTCATTATAAGTAACTAATCTCTTACTTATATTTTCGATGATTTTGATTTCTATGAATTTTATCTCTCCTAAATTTATAAATATTGCATTATCTCCTGAATATATCTGATCATTCTGAACGATTAGATATAATTTTATTATATTTTAAATGAAGTATTGAATGATATCATATACATGATATGATAACTCCATATGATACCTTACTAATCATGTAATTCACTGGTTGGGAGTTATAAGGAGCTAGAGATTGATTAAGAGTTATAAGGAGTGGGTGCGACTAATTCACATAATTCAATGGGAGTTATAAGGAGTACATTGATTAGGAGTTATAAGGGGCAACTAATTAAGAGTCATAAGTGGAGGAGTAAGATATATTTATTGAATATCTAAATACTGATACAGACATTGCTATAAATACTATATTGATATTATGATTAACACTAATAATATTTACTATCATTAATACTATTTAATATTATTGATCATGATACTAATATTATTATTAGCATTAGTATTGTTGACTGTTACTGATATTGTAACTGATGATGTAATGGATTGAGATGTGATGATAGAATGTTAAATTGATATGGATAATCAGTATAGATATTGATGCATATATTTCTTTATATGATTTATAGCATATTGTTCTATTTTATCTTGCATTGGTTTCAGTTGTAAAATTTTTAGTTACTTGTTGGGTTATGTGCTTATTATATAATTTTATATATTTTCTAGAATGGATAAGAATATTATGACATAAGGTTACAGACAACATACATAATTTTTCTACCTGAAATTCTTGACAAAATACAATCATGTTTCTTTTCGCTATTCACAAGAAATTAATAAACTCTAATTAAATTTTAAAAATAAAAAATAAATGCAATTCTTCTAATATAGATCATGGAGTGTGTCGCCAACTACCAAAGCACAACTGCAATGCCTCTACACCATATCAGGAAATCACAGTGATGGAGCCTTGAAAAAAATGGCAAGTAATTCTACGCCCTGGTGAAGCTAAGGTCAATGCTGTAACATTTCATAACACCGCTGCGCTAGAAATCAGTGCCACAACACCTGAGTCTCTAGAATTTGAGTGTTTGCGCCTGAGTCTCCATAATGTCATATTATACATTCAAGCGCCATTGCACTCAACTTTTGTAGCACCACGATGGAGCAGTTGACAAAGGATAGAGCTGAACCAAATCATCCAAGTGATGCACTGATCTAGCCAATAAGCAAACCAAGTCAGTGCCACGACACAGCTAAGCAAGCCCAATAGCGTCGAGGTACTAGTTCATTCTATAATGCTGCGGTGACACCATGTCAAGTTTTGTAATGCCTGAGTCCATTTTTGTAATTAGTATAATTAATTTTTTTAGTTTGTTTAAGTGGGAGTTCTATCAAAAATGGTGTGGAATTATATTTTTTTGTAGTACCCCCAAGAGAAGTGCAACATACATTTTTTGAAGATCTTGGCCTATCTTGTTGTAAATAATCATATATTTGGGGAAGAAAGGAGTGTGAAGAGTACATTTGTACTATTTAGGTGATATTTTATTTTACATTTTCTTTTGTATTTTTTCTTTTATGCAAAAAATGAAAATGTATTTACTTTCTATCATTATCATGCTGGCTAATTTCTGAGTTTTGGACTAATGTTGTGAACACATTGCAAGTATTAATGTAGTCTCTTATATCTTAAATGAAATTATAGATGTTTTTAATATTTCTCATTCTTAATTAATGCATGTATGTAATTAATATATAGTGTGATATATTACATCGACGGAGAAATATTAAAATAAGTAGTAGTATTGGAATGAAATATTGGCATGCTTAGACATAGAATGTTAAACCTTCTAGGTTCTATAAAGATATTTGAATTATAGGAAGTTTGATAACCCTTAAAAGAGCTATTTTAGGAGTCAGCCAAAAATCATTTTTAAAATCATTATAGGTCCAAATCACAATCCGTCTTCATCATAGCATAAATATTATTATGTTTTAGTTTTACTAATTTTTTCAAAATTTCTAGACATTGGTATAATTTCTTAAGAAATTGACACTTATCGATACAAGTGAAGATTTTGGGACCGTTAGGTATCAGTCTTGCCATCCAATTTCACTAGAATGTTTTGGACATGCTTAATTAATTTATGAATATTTTTATATAAATTTATATTCTTGGATTTGAAGATATAAAAGGATTTATATGAATTTTATATTTAAAACCTAAAAGCTTGACATGAAGGCCATAAATCTCCTTTTTTACCCCTACAAGCTCGATAGGGATCTAGGGATGCATATGCTTTAATATAAAGGCCTAAAACTAATCTAGATCCAGTTGGAAAAGTGCTGAGAAAAATTAAACTTTCAATTTATCTAATAGAAAATCACTGTTGAATATAATATAAAGCAGAAGATTGAATTTCAAAAATAAATTTCTATATATCATCCAAAAATATATGTACAATTTAAGGTCTATCTAAAACATCATTTGATAACAAAAAGTACAACAAAAAAATAAAAGGCAAGCCTATAAAAAAGAAACTATCCAAAAAGACATACCTACAATATTGATCAGAGCCTGATATTAAAAACAACTCAGCTCGCTCTTTTTCCTTTTCCCGACCTAAAAATGGAATCAAAAGCAAGAATGAACTAATATAACTTAATATGCTATCATAGCCTAAAATAAGAATCAATAGCTCCAACAAAAAGAACTAAAAATGTTGAAATAATAAATTGGAGCATTATATAGAAAGCAGAAATTGAAATATGTACCGATACTAATTGCATTTAAATAACTAGTAAAATTGTAATAAGACTGAAACATGAATAAATAACTTATATCAAATATTAGAATAACCCTCAAGCCATAACTTTTAATATACAAACAAACAACAGAATCACTTCACATCGAATCCCTTCTCTTCGTTAACAACATTCCTTGCGGAATATTAGAATAACCCTCAAGTTTTAAAATCATAATTTCCTGCCGGCTTCAAAGTTTTTATGACATAACAAATACCAAAGTCCCTTTTGTTCACCTACAAAATCCCTTCTCGCTATCAATTTAAATATCTCAATCACAGATACTACAAATAAAGTGCATTCTACCATATTAAAACAACCACAGTATTGTCATATGAGTATATAAAAATGCTATAACAGCTATCAAATAATTTTCTACCTGATATTCTACAGTTTGTGAAAATTAAGTATTTAAAATTTCATCACAATACCAGAGATGGTATGTGACAACGTTTCTAAACTTTAATTGAACAAAAGCACTAATTTTATACATCAAAATTTCTAAATTGATAAAAATTGCTATTTTTCAAAATCACTCGATAAAAAATCTAAAATAAATACACAAAATGATCAAAACAGTCCTGATAATATATCAAGTTATATGGATAAAGTTACCAGAAGTCAATAAAATTGTATTTTTGTAAAATCAAATTATAAATTTGATTTCAAAAATCTCAAAAATACTGAATTATTGAAAAATAGAATTAGGCAAAATGTAACCTACTTTGAGATGAATAAAATTTTTAATTGGACCAACTAGCAAGAAATAACTTTACATGTCCAAAACTTAATTTTTCTTTCCCCTCTCCTCTCATTTTCTTCTATTTTCCCTTTTTTCCTTCTTTTTCTCCTCTGTAAGTTATGTAAGTGGAAATAAATTTTTATAATAAAATAATCAAAGGATATATATGTAATTATACTAATTATTTAGATTTCAAACATAAACTTCATATAAATCATTTTATATCTTCAAATATGAGAATCTAAAAATTATGAAAAAATATTCATAAATTAGTTAAGCATGTCTCGAAGATTAATGAAATCGGTTTGCAAAACGAACACCTAACGTCCCAAAAAATTTATTTGTACAGACATGTGTCAATTTCTTAAGGAAGTGTAGGCATGCCATAAAATTAGAAACAAATATTATAATTAGAACACAAAAATATATATTATGACAAAAATGATTTATAATTTACATTTCTAATGACTCATGAAATAATCTTTTCTTATTATAGGTCAAAATATATCTTTTAAATTTTAATGGGTTATTACACCATCTGCCTAATGTAGATGTGAGGGATTATAACCCCTATATGACATGTTGTCGTCGACATTATTGTGTGGAACCGAATGAGCCTAGGTGTAGCGTATATATGATTATACTCTTAGCTATCAAAAATAATGCCATAAAAATTATATATATGCGTTAGACACAGGACAACTAATTGAGGCTTAGCTACACATAAGACAACGACCCCACCAAGTTATATAAAAGAATGGGGTAGGGAAGGGCGTTGAACCCTTAACCTATCACACCCCAGAATTTAAAGGGGAAGAATTTAGTTTCTTTTCTCCTTTATTGTCTTTTCTACTCATTATATTTATTTATTTATTAAGTTAATAATCAATAATCATTCAATTACAATCAGATCAATTTGACATCCAGAGCAGATTAGTTATATTAAAGAAAATAAATAATAATAATAATAATATAATTATATTTCTATGGTCAATATTTGTATTCTATAGCCATTATTCAAAATAATATGTATAATGATCACAATATGCTATAAGAGAATACATATAGCAAAAAAACTAATAGTAAAATCAAAACATTATTACTGCTAAGCTTCAAATTGCAGGTTCTTTAGATTTACTTGAAATCATATAAAATCACATAATGATCATAAGAGCCCAGTAAATAACTAAAATTTTACAACTGAAATTAATGCAAGATAAAAGAGAAACAATATGGTGTAAATCATGTAAGGAAGTAAAAGCATCAATATATACTATTTGTACTAATCACCTGTGTCAATTTATTAGTTATATTACACATAACATCTCATTTTATCAGTCAATCAACCAATCATTATGTCTTTATCTTTCAATCAGTTTTATTTAATCAATCAATCTTATCATTCATTCAATTATCTTAGTTACTCAATTATCTACAAAGTAATTATATCAATATTTTATCATGTGTCAATATTATCTATGATATATAAATATTCTTATCATTAATCAAATATTTAAATGAGGATATCTTGATCTTATTCCTACCATTTTGACTCCCAATCAGTCACTCTCTATAACTCCCAATCAATGAACTCATTATTTCTCATAATAGTGGATCAGTTGCCCTGACTCCTTATAACTTCTAATCAGTCTCCAGCTCCTTATGACTCACATTAATGAATCAATGAATCTTGAGGGTATCATATAGGGTTATCATATCATGTATATATGATATTAGTCAGTATATTATTTCAATATATTTTCATCACATCAATTATTTCAGCCCAAATTGCATTTCAGTATTTTTGCATATCATATCACAACATATTACTGTTTATTAGTGAATCAATAAATATTGAGGATATTATGTGGGGTTATCATATCATGTATTTTCAATATTAGTCAGTACATCATTTCAATACATTTTCATCACATCAATTATTTTAGCTTAAATCACATTTCAGAATTTTCATAACATATCACAACACATTGCTTTTAACCCATTTTAGTATATATTTTTCCTGCATATTTTATATAAAAATTTTTATACATATATTTAAGCGATGGAAATGCAATAAAATTATATCAAATCGTTCAGATCAAATCTATAATATATAAAAAATTACACGATGAAACCTTACAAAATCAGAAGATAATGCATTTTTGGTAGATCTAAAAGAGATAAAATTTGTAGAGATAAAATTTGTAGAAATAAAAAACATTGACTACAGAAGTTAAAGAATATTCACTTATAATGATCAGAATACTTTTATAATAGAAGCTATGGATATAAAAGCCCCGAATAGCTTCTCTCTCTTCTTTTCTCTCCTCTCCCTCACCCTTTCCTTCCCAAGCAAGCCACGCAATGATGAGGAAGAGGTGGTGGTGCTGGAGTTTTTAGTGCTTAGGATTAGAATTATATATAGTAGCCTAGCATCATAGTGATCTAACTCTCAGCACCGTAGCATTGCATGTTAAATCCAAAATTACTATATAATAGAGGCTTCAATGACGTAGCTAGCGCTTTAGCACTCACAAGCTCAACACCGCAGTGCTCTAATTCAAATTGAAATAACTATTTCATTTTAAAATACATTTTTTGTATTTTTGGGTTATTACAAAACCAACCTAGTAAGAGACAAAAGTGAGTGCTTGTTACCTTGAAGATTTGTGACAATGAAAGTAGATTGTCCAATGAGCCAAAGAGCACATTGGAACACTGACTAAGCTTGGGAAGGAGGATCAATATTCCCCATGATATTATAGTGTTGTAATATTAATATGATGTTAATAACACTTATATTATTACACTTAATTAGGATATATTCCAATTTAATTCCACAGTCTTCCATTGTGTTCTTTAACTAAAGAACCTTGGCAATAAAAACTACACAAAAATCTTAATAAAAGATAAAATCATACAATTTTTCTTTTTAGAGGACTAATATACATGTGATACATCCAAAAGTAATGTTTATGAGAGTTATTTTGCTAATCAACCTTGCAACCACCATAGTTAATATCAAATTAACAAATTAAGTCACAATACATTAAATTCTGAAGATTTTACAAACCTACTGTATATGTGTCTTTTTAGGGATTTAGCTAAAGTAATTAGAAAATGGAACATTCATTTGCTAAAACAAATAAAAAATTTGCTACTAGCACATATAGGTGCCATATCAAAAGTGTCTTTCGTAATTAACTTAGTAAAACCTATTAGGTTATGTGGCACCCATTAAGGCCATGGACTATATGTTAAAAAAAAAACCTTTTAGGTGATTTGGCGAGCCCCCGATCCCTTGTTCAATCCAAAATAAACTACTAGTTTGACTTTTAGTTTAATAAGTTAATCTTATATTAGTCTTTTGACATTAATAGGTGAACTTCATTGATTATAGGTTACTGAGTAGTCTGAGTTTTGGTTTAGCCTTCCTTTTTGGTGTAATGATGTAACATTCAACCTCAGAGTGGAATGTTTATATCATTAGAGTCTTTAGCCCATTTCTTAACATTACATCCCTTTACCCTTAAACTGAGGATATAAGATCTTTAAATGAAATAAATATGAATACATTATTATGTTATCACATCCTAGATCTTAGATATAATAAATGGGTCTTGGAGATGGATCCTTCCCATAACTGTTTGCCTTAAAACATCAAAATCTCTTTTATAACATATGTTATATGACCTTGTCATGACATATTCCACCTTATGGTGTGTTGTGCTCATAACTTATTAGTTATTTATATCTTATAATAATAAAACTTATAATTTATAAAATATGTTAACAAATAATTACTAATTTAAATTAAGATTATGCTTCGGTAATAAACTTCATTCTTGTTCAAACAGATAATTTAAACATCACATGTTGAGTAGATTTGCCTCCTATAATAGCTTGTAACACACTAGATATTGTGATATGCAAATATGTAGGAAACTTAATATTAGGATGTATCAAAGATTGCTTGTCCTTTCTATCTACTGAGCAATGTATTAATGAGCTAGACATATTATTTTAAGTGTAATTATGCACCAATGATGAATATATTTTCTTCATACATATACTTATTAGTAGTGCAGTAAAAGGCCTTACTTATTTTATTTGGTTTCATCATGTTCTTAAGACTAAAAAAAATTATCAGGCATGTGAAATAATCTATTAGATACTGTGATATGCAAATATATTTTTTTGAGTAAAATCAAGCAGCTTTCTTTAATATTAGGCTGCTTTTTATTACATATATTATTGCTGATTGGTTGCATTTATAATCTTTATCCTATTCATTCAGATGCCATGTGATCATTGTTGACCTCATTTTTGTATGAGGCCATTAGGATCTAACCCAGATCTCAGATTAATCCAGGCCCTAGGACCTACTCTAGATCTTAGGATATTGCCAGATACTAGATCTTAGGAACTACTCTAGATATTAAGATTCTTCTAGATCCTAGACCCTAAGATCCCCTAAACTCTAGATCTTAGGATTTTCTTAGATCTTAGGGTGTTCTTAGACTCCACACTTCAGAATCTACCTAAGCCCTATGATTCTCTTAGATTCTAGGTTCTTAGATCTACCCAGACTCTAGGATCAGCCTAGATCTTAAATTAATCTAGATTTAGGATCAATCCAGATCTTAACTCAATCCAAACTTCAATCAAATCCAATTTTCAAATCTATTCAAACCTCAAACTTTTCCTGATCCCAATTACAATTTCAACCTTGATCTTCCCTCTAATCTAACCCAAACCCTGTCTAATTATTTTATGATCAACCAAATTATCATAAATGATTTAGATAATTCAAACTTGAGAATTCAAATCCAAAGTCCAATTCAAATCCAGATTTCCAAACCCAAAATCCAAGGCCAAAGGACTAGGTCCTAAAACCCTTTCTAGGTGAACTTTCTGTCACCTAGAAACCCAATAAAAAAACATTCGATTCATGATCTGTCAATTGCATATTGTCCAGACATGTCTCCAGGACCAACCCTCCAAATTCGAGCTCAATCCGCCACTCTTAACCTCAAAAAATTGAGTCTTTCCCCAAAGGCTGTAAAACCTTCAAATATTTATAACCCATGCCACTAGACCTTCTACCCAGTGGATTTTGACCATGAAATTTTCTCCAAAGTCTCCAGTCACTTCCAGACCCTTGATTATCATCTATTAAATATTAAACTACCTTTTTTTGGATTCACTTTGACCCCTAGTTGACTAAAATCCAAAATGACCAAAATACCCCTAAGGGGTTCAAATCCCTATTTCAAACCAAATGGTTTCCAAATTGATTGGGATCACTTCCAGCAATTTTCAAATACCAGACTGAACTTGTTGAGCCTATTCCCAGCACCTGGGTCAACCTGGTTGACCAAGTCAACCTAATATATGTGTTCAAATCTCTTTAAATTATCATATGTTTATTCAAGCTCCATCCTTTGACCTCTTGAATCACCTCTAATCTCTTAAAATGCTTCTTTAGGATCCTATCAATCCACCTCATCAGCCATGTAGGCTGGTTGACCAGTCAACTTAGTCAACCAAGCCTCCAAAGAGCTTTCAAATAGTCAAACCCCACTCAACATTGATCCCTCTACCTAGGCTTTAAACTTGACACTTGCAAGCAGCTCTTAAGACATTTCTCCTTGCCACATCAGCCCCCATTGACTGGTTGACCAGTCAAAGAAGTTAACAAATACTAAACCTTTTCTTCCATGGTCAACCATGCATGTGAACTCTTTTTTCCCTTAATCTAAGCTGCTTAGCCCTTTCCACTCAAATCCAAAAGTTCTCTTTAAGCTCTCTAAACCAAGCCCAACCCTTGGTTTAGCTTTAAATGGTAGTGGTCCCCCCCCCCCCCGCCATGAGCATGAACCATCCAATAGGAGTTCCCCCTTTGCTCCAGCCTTTGGGTCAGCCTTCCAAGGCTTGGGACACTTGTCCATCATCCAAGGGAGCCCTCTGATGCATCAGGGCCGTCCCTCAAGCTTTGGACTGTTTGAATAGGGGAAAAGGATAAAAAAGGCTATCATTCTCTACTCTACACTCTCTCACCACCTTAAGCTCTTCCAGCTGAACTCTTAGTCCGTTTGAGCTCTGGACCTCTTCCCCTTGAGTTCCCATTCAAATCCAGCCGGTCAAATCCGCCGGCGACGAGCTTCCGGCCACCTCTTTCTTGAAGTCCATCCAACTTGTCTAGGTCGTGATCCAGACGTTGGAAGCCCTCCATTCCTTCTAGAAGATTATTCGTGGACAATCTACAAGCTCAACAAGTTATTGGACATCAAAAATCATCCATCCAATAGTGGTAAATCCCCAACCCTCGCTCCTAGATCTAGGGATTAATGTGTTTCAAGTGTGATGCATTTTTAAACGTAAAAATAACTTTCTTTCTCTTCTTTAATCATATTTTATGATTTTCCAAAGTTTTATTCCATTTAAGTTATGTTTAGAAGGTTTTCTAAGCTTAAGTTTCGGTTGTTCATGGGTAGAAGATGAAATCACAGCCATCCATTCCCTTTATTTTGATCAAACTGCTGTGATTTCGCTCCAGATCATGCGTAAACGTACTGTACGATGTCACGATCGTACAGTACGATCATCGATATGATTTCCCACTCAGAACACGTGTAAATATCATACTGTATGATTTTTGTGTTTTGCTGTAAGGGTTAGAGACACCAAATTTTGGACCTATCCAAACACTAGTGCCACTTAAGGACAAAAATTAAGAATTTTATTTAGAAGACTTAGAATAATTTCAATAATTAGGATCCACCTCCTATTGACTTGAAACTCAAACCACTTGAACTTAGTAACATTTTCAGTTCACAAAAAATAGCTCACTGAATTTTGAAGTCATTAAGCCCTCTAATTAAGTTAATCAAAATCAAATCTTAATTAAGCATTTAAACCTTCCAAAAAATGTAATAAATCAAATTTAAATCAAAAAAATACAAATGACCATTCTAACTGACCAAAATTTAAGTCTCTACACATGAAAATTAAAACCAACCAGATTTGATATCAATTTTAAGAATAATTTAATTTTAAGTGAAATTGAATAATTAATTAATTTAATTAATTAAAAATTGTTAAAAATCCCAAAAATTTCTTAAACACTTGATAATCATTCCTTAGATCATTCCTAATCTTTGGAGATGATTTCAACAAGTTTGGAGGTTATTTGGAATCAAATCATCAAAAGCCTTCTAATTAAACAAATTAAATAATTCAAATAAATGGTCAAAACTTTGAAAATTCACAACTAATTCCAGAAAAATCCAAATTGAGCAAACTTAGTGTCAATCAACTCCAATTAAGGTCTAGTACTTTCTAAAAATGTCAAACCTCTAAAATCTGGTCAAAATCAAAAAGTCAACTTTTTGGTCAACCGTGGTTCAAATCTAGGCCTAAACTTCAAAAAATCATAACTTTTCATAGAAAACTCCAAATTGAGAGTGATAACAGTCTAACAACTCATATTAAGGTCTAATATTTATTAAAAATCTGAAACTTATAAAATGATCTTTAAATTGAAAAGTTAACTTTTGGACCCCTTAATTAACATAATTAAATAATTCCAATAATTTCTAAAAATCCAATAATTCATTAAAATTTCAGAAAATTTAACTTGATTAATAAAATACTCAACTAACACTCAAATGCATAACAAACACTACAAAGATGAAGTTTATTGGATGGACTACTCCGGGCTGCGGGGCTAAGTGTCTTAAGAAGGCCTGGTTCCTCGAGCCTGCTGCCACAACGTCACGAATAGATTCAATGGGCTGTTAAACATCAAAATTAAGTTAATTTTAATTACTTAACTAAGTTAAAACCCTTAATTCAAGTACATCAGCAAGGTTTTTAGGATAGACTGTGGACCTCCGAAAGGACACTCAAAACAACAACGCCCCGCGAGGGGAGACAGTATTTGTTGCCAATGGGAGGGCAGGTTCGATCACACATATGATTAACCATTGAGGATAGTGGCTCTCACCAGCACACCTCGATGGGTAACAATATATGTGACCTTATCGTCACAACGGGTTTTCCCCACCCGATACATTAGCTCGAGTGAGGTTTATTTGAGAGTGGGATTCGGTTTCCCACGAGCGCAAGCCCCCGTGGTTAATTACATCTCAAGCTGGGGCCTGAGAATACTCTCGATTAAGGATTCTACATTATACTTTCCAAATTGGGATTGACACCTAGGGCGATGACTAGGAAATCCTACTCAAAGGGAAAAAAAAGGTTCATTTAGGCTTAGTCAGCATGCACGGCTTAGATCAACACCCGGAGGAACTAAGGTAGTGAGAAGAAACTGGAGAAACTAAAAGTCATGCACTCAGAGCATGCAGGAGAGAAGAATGGAGGCGACGTCATCAATGTGACGCGGATACGTAGGGCTTATGGTCTCTGGAAGATAGAAGATCTACCTACTAATGAGGCATACTACGAAACAATAGTAGCCTTGAATCCTAAACCTAATGGGTTTAGTGTTCTATGCAACACTAACACCCGTGTCCTAGCTAATGTAATGCAAAACCTCGACTTACCCCGGCCTGAAAGGGGGAGCCAGCTAACCACCTAATCGCTTTAAAACCATGCTGTCCAGTCATTTAATGAAAGATGGGTGGGTAGGTTATAGTTCTTGGAAGTAGGGCCGACGTCTAGAGGATTTCCTAATTAGCCCCGGACTGATGTTGGGTGAATGCTTCTAGAGCTAATGCAATTAAAATTTTGATTTAGTTAGTTTCTAATGCAATGTATGCTAGTTGAAGCTTCCAAATCAGGTATGCATAAAACTTTAAAAAGACTTATAAAATAATTTTTAGAATTAGACTGGCTTCCCCATGTCCGGCACCTCATCCTCATAGGTCAGATTATCCGGACTCTACCCGCAGGCGAGGAAGTGTCTTACAGAAGGAGAGAGAAGAATGCCATAATATGCATGCGACCCCGGACGATTCCGGCTATTCCCTAGGTCGTTAAGTTTCTATGTTATTTAATTCTTAGAATTTTAAATATTAGTTACAAGTAGAAAAAAGTTTTAGTCCTTAGAGAGCCTAACGAAATCCAGGCTAAAACAAAAGCGACATGCAAAATGCCAAGAAAATAAGAAAAGCAAGTAACCCTAGAGGCACACAATTATAAATAAAACACATCAAAGTTATTCAAACTAATTAATAAATATTCATAGGCCAACTACCCTTAATTATAACCCAGGGTCTGCAGACGATTAAAGTGGCCGGGCACCACTGCCAACAACCCGGATTTCTAATCCTAGGACAGACGCAAGTTATTTTTTGAGTGGGATACACTTGGTATTCATCTTCTTGATCTTCTCTTCCTTGGACTTCTTGGATCTCAACTTCATTGGACTCCTTGGATCTCAGCTTCCTTGGATTCTTCAAGTAGTAGGACAATCCAAATTTGGATTTCCAAATAGAAAAGGACCATCCTCATATTGGGTATCCTTTCCTCTTTGGAATCCAACCTTTGGATCCTTGTATCCCTACTCAAAATAAACTTTCATAACTCAATACCGATATTACAAATAATTACATTAATGGAAAGCAGTAAATTCTAGACTCTCCTGCAATGTTATCCTAAAAAAAAATCATCCCAAGTAGTTTAATATATCACAAGCAATTATAGGAAAAATAAAAATACTCAATCACTGCCACACTTGGCCATGCTCTTAGTTATTTTGAGGGCTAAGCGATTCTAGAGCACATGTAGTAATTTATAATGATTTTTAATTAGCCCTCATTTATTTAGGGGGGCTGAGCAATTTCTGGAGCATCTGCATGAAACAATATTAGTATTTAAATCATAAATTTTGCCCTCCTTTTTACTTAGTGCTGCATAAGCATGGCCACCTGCAGAAGACATCGTTAGTATCAATATCGATCCTAACCTATGGGTAGCCTATCGTGCAATCACATCAAATCCCAGAGTGCAGTAAAAGTAAGCAAACACACCAACAGTTCAATCACAACATGCAGTAAAATCCGAAAAAAGCTCGGCACGCAGCAGAAAAGTAAACATCGGCCTAGCCTAAGTCTAGAATTGGTGCCCTAGTAAACAATTCTACAGTGTGTGTAAAAGCCTGTATGGCAGAGGTAGATCCTAAGCTGGTTAGTTAGTTACAATTGCCTACTGTCCAGGTTTGTTGTAGGTATGAAAAGAGAATTTTATTTAAAATCCAAATATTAGTAAATTAGGATTCATTTTAATTAATTTAATGTGTGGGTCAGTTTCAGTGCTTAAGGTAATGATGTTTGAAATTTAAATTGCATTAGTGACTTTTAGGAGGTTCGGGGTCCACCTATACACTAGGTAGATGGGGGTCCAAAATTGACTTTTTGATTAAAGGAGACTTATGGACAGCTAATATTTTTATAAAATACTAGACCTTAGCCCGATCAGTTAGACAGTTAGCATGCCTAATTTTGAGTCTTCTATCCAAAGTTATGAATTTCCGAAGTTTTGGTCTTATTTTGAACTAAGTTTGACCGGAAAGTTGACTTTTTGATTTAAGTTAATTTCTGGACATATAATATTTTTAATAAATACTATACCCTAGTGTGAGTTGAATGCCTTTTAGTTTTCCCATTTTGGAGTTTTCTGTAATTAGTTATGATTTTTAGAAGTTTGGGCAATTATAGGAATTATCGAAATTGCCTAATTATGGGTACTTTGGGGGTTTTGGCCCAAATCAGCTCCAAACTGATTGGAATCCCCCTAAAGGTCAGAAATGATCTAAGAAGGTGTTCCCAAGTGTTTGGGGAAAATTTGAGATTTTTAATAATTTTTAATGATTTAATTAAGGCGAAAAGGTGATTTTTGATTAAGGTTGAATTAAAGTCCAGATTAATGTCCAATTAAGGGGCCCTAATTATCTAAGGTTGGGGACTGAATTCTGGAGAGTTTAAGGTATTATGGATATTTTTCTGATTTAAAATGGATTTATTAGATTTTTCTGAAGTTTCTAAGGCTTAATTAACGGGTAAATTAGGGTTTGCTAATTAAGTGTTTTAAAGAGTCCATAAAATTCCTAGAAAATTCTAGGGGGTTCCAGATGTCACTAAATATTATTGTTTAAAGTTTCACAGTAATTCAGGATCTATCCTAGATCCTAGAAATATTCTAAGTTCGCTAGACGATCCTTAATTATTGTCCTTAAGGTGTCACTAGGTTATATAGGAATAAAATAAAGTAACTAACCCTTAGGCATAACATAGAGGGTAAATGCAGCAAATATAAACACACCAAACCATGTCCATAGATCTAGGAGAGCCTAGGCTAAGTGCTTGTGCAACCTACACATGCAAGGGCTACGAAAATACTAAGTAAAGAAACCTAATGAAGTGATTAGTGAATGATAGGGTCACAATCATTCACTAATGCTTCTCCCACATGAATGCTTTTCAAACATATAGTCTAGGTTCAAAATTTCAAAGAGGTAGACCTCCAAAATTAGGGGATTTAAATAATATTTAATTTTAAAATAAGTTTTAAAATACATAAATAATATAAATATATAATAATATAGGTTTGAAGATAAGCTAGTTGAAATTAGTTCAATTCATAGGCATGGGAGGCCTACCAGCCACCAAGGGGTTTTAAAATAAATTTTATTTTTAAAATAATTAATTATATTAATTAAATAATATTCAAATAATTAAATAGTAAAGTAATACAAAAAATACCCAGATAAGATAGAATCAGGTACAGGAAATAATCTTAAAAATCCAATTTAAAACGGGAAAGTTATGAATTTCCTAAGTTAAATAGGTTTTTAAAAAAAATTTAAATATTTTAAAATAATTAATATTTGAAAATAATTTTAAAATAAATCAGATATTATAATATCTGGATTTTAAAATAAATTTAAATAATAATAATCAAAATATTATAATAATATAAGATAATAAATATTAATATTATAATAATATTAATATTAATATAATAATACTATTATTAAAGATAATATTAATATTATTAATTAACAATATTAATATAATAATAATAATAATAATAATAAATACTAATATTATAATAATATAAATATTAACATAAAAATATTATTATTAAAATAATAATATTATTAATAATAATGTTAATATTAATTATAACCAAATATTAATATTACAATAATATATATATTAACATAATAATATTATTATAAAAAAAATAATATTATTAATTATAATATTGATATAATAATAATAATAATAATAAATATTAATATTATATTAATATTAATATTAATATTAATATTAATAATATTAATATTAAAATAATAATATTATCAATTATAATATTAATATTATAATAATATAAATATTAATCATAATAATAATATTATTAAAGTAATAATATTATTATTAACAATAATATTTATATTATAGTAATATTAATAATAATAAACACTAATATTATAATAACATAAATATTAACATAATAATAATATTATTAAAATGATAATAATATTATTAAAAATAATATTTATGTTATAATAATATTAATAATAATAAATTTTAATATTATAATATCACAAATATTAACATAATAATAATATTATTATAATAATGATATTATTATTAATAATATTTGATTATAATAATATTAATAATAATAAATGTAATAACAATAAAAATAATAATAATAATAATAAAAGTTTAATATATATATATATATATAATATAATAATAATAGTAATAATAATAATGAGATTTTGAAAATAATTTTTAAATAGAATAATAATAATAATAATATTTTTAAAATAATTTTTAAAGAAAATAATAATAATAGTAATAATAATAATAATATATTAATAATAACAATATTATTATATAATAATATTATTATTATTAATATTAATATTAATATTAATATTATAAATAATATAAATATAAACAATAATAATAGAAATAATTATTTAAAATTTTATGTATTTTTTTTATTTTAAAATCATATATAAAATATATTTTAAATAAATACTAATTAAATAATCCTCGGCGGCGGCGGCTCGATGCGGCGGCGGTCAAACACGTGGCGAGCCCGGAGTGGCTCCCGCGGTTTCGGCGATGATTGGAGAGAGGTACGAGCGGTGGCGGCTGAGTGGCCACGCGCTAGTCGGTGATTGGGTCGGCGGTTACGGGCAATGATTACCGCAGCGGCAATCATTACTGCAATGATTGCCACAACCACGACTCAACTTATCCACGTAGGCAGCTCCGCTCCGTTGTCTGATCCTCCGCCGAAATGAACCAACGGCTCTGATCGAGCCGGACGAGGACGAAGACTGCGGGATCGGATCCGCGGTCGGATGAATACCGCGGAATGGCTAGATCCGAACCGTTGATCGCGTGATCAACGGTTCAAATCTTACGTAACGTAATGTTACGTAAACCGAACCCTAAAAAGGGTTTTTCGTCTCGTTCTCCCCACCCGATGAACCAAATCGCATGAAACTCTAACCATAGACTCTACACATGAAGAGCATTCGCGTGGGACCAATATCGCGGTCTGAAAAGCGGTTTTCGAAAAGTTATTTAATCCTAAGTGTTCTAGACTATGGTTTGCATTTTTACCTAATCCACATGGTGGATTAGTGCGATCTTGGGCTTGTTGAGCTTGTAGACTATCCACGTATCTTTTCCTAGTTGGACTCGAGCTCTAATTCGGACCGGATCGGACGGGAGGAGCCTTGGAACGTCTGGAGTCTCGGGTCACCAGAAATCTCGTCGGCGGTGGCCTTGGCTGGTCAGGTATGACTTGGGAAAGGTAGAGGAATCTTCTGGGAGCTCGCACACCAGGTCTCACGGGTATTGAGGGCTTGGAGCAAGAACAATAGGTCAAAGATCCTAAAACAAACCTAATTTTCTCTATTTAAAGGCCCTAGACCTATGCTTGACGGCTAGGATCCAATCCAAGGTTTGATTAGGAGGCCATTAGGCCTCTAAGGCCATGGTTTGAGTTGGAGTTGATTATGAATGATTTTTAGGGCCTTAAAGGGTCTAAAATAGGTCATTTTGACCTATTGATGGCTTGGATTGACCAAGTCAAGGGTTGACTTGGTCAATCCTAGTTAAATGGGTCTAAGGGAAAAGGGGTATGAGCCTTGAAGTCCTTGGGTTGGGCTTGGGTCTGATTTGAACTAGTTTAGACCCATATGGGTCTATTAGGTCAACCCAGGTTGACCAGGTCAACTAGCTTGACCCAGGGCCTGCGTCTGGGCTCAGCAGACTTGGCTTGACTCCCTAAACCCATTGGGATGGGTTCTGGGGTCTAGCCTGGTCAAATTTGACCAGGTCAACTCCTTGACCTATGTATGTGGGAAAATCAGGGTCAACATGGACTACTTCGGGCTGCGGGGCTAAGTGTCCTAAGGAGGTCTGGTTCCTCGAGCCTGGTGGCACAACGCCATAAACCTGTTGATGGAAAATATAAAATAATTTAACTTTTAAAAATCAGTAATTAATTAAATTAATTAATATTAATTGATCCTTAATTTTTAACAAACTAAATCAGCTTAACCAACCCCGATTACTATTGGGTAATCCAGGCCTACGAGGCTATTAGTTTAGCCCCAAGGAAGATGAAACAAACTTCATTGCCTCGGTGAGCAACAAAGGTAGCAATCATTTAACTATTAAAATGGGTTTAATTTAAATTTTAATATACTAATATTTGAACTTTAATTAAACCTCTCTTTGAGCCTTCCACAAATTAAAATATTAGATAATTTGAACAAATTACCCATCCTGGGATCTACCCCAGCCACACGACCTACTACACACACTTTAGATGGTTTGCTAGGAAAACCAACTCTAGATCTAGGCTAGGCCGGTGTTTACTTTTCTGTTGTGTGCCGGGTTTTTCGAGTTTTCATTGCATGTTGTGATTGAAATTGATTGATGTGTCTGTTTACTTTTATTGCACTCTGTGGATTGATGTGATGAGCGATTAGATTACCCTTAGGTTATGAACGATTTGGATGCTCACTGGATTTTCTGCAGGTGGCTACGCTCGTGCAGGGTAATAAAGGGGGCTAAATAAATCATAAATATAAATGCTACAGGTGCTTCAGCTGCTTAGCCCCCAAATAAAAAAAGTGTGGCCAAATGTGTTTATTTTTCTGCATATATATATATATATATATATACAACTGCTTGGGATGTGATTTAATATTTAAATGCTTATGATAACCTTGTAGGAGAGTCTAAAATTTCTATTTTTTTACATTCATGTAATTCATTTGAGTACTGAGTTGTGAAAATAGCATTTTGAGTTTGGGATACATAGATCCAAAGGTTGGATTCCAAAGAGGAAAGTATACCCCTTTGGGGGATAGTCCTTATCCATTTGGGACTCCAAATTTGGATCATTTTACTACCCAAAGTGGAAAGAGTAACCTTCCCCTCAAGCGAAGAGTTCGCTTTTTCATTTGGGTTTCCGATCACGAAGAATCTAAGGAGCTCGAGGAGGAGAAGACCGAGGAGTTGAAGACATAGAGTATCCCACTCAAAGTCACTTGCGTCTGTATTAGGATTAGAATCCAGGTTGTTGTCAGTGGTGCCCGGCCACCTTTAATTTATGTAAATCTGAGTTGTAATAAGCAAGGCAATTTTCCTATGGACATTTACTTAATTAATTTGATTATTTAATGTATTATGATTTAATTTGATTGCATATAGGATTGCCTGCTTTTCTTAGTTTATTTTGGCGATTGCATGTCGTTCTTTTTATTTTAGCATGGACTTCCTTAGGCTCTTTAAAGACCAAAAGTATTTTTTTACTCATAACTTATATTTAAAATTTTAAGATTTAAATAACATAGAAACTTAACGACCTAGGGAATAGCCGGAATCATCCGGGGTCACATGCATATTATTGCATCTCTCTCCCTCCTTGCTATAAGACACTTCCCCGCCTGTGGGTAGAGTCCAGATAATCTGACCTATGAGGATGAGGTGTTGGATCTGGGGAAGTCTAGCCTTTTCAAAAGAATTATTATTTTATAAGCCTTTTTAAAATCTCATGCATACATGATTGGGAAATTTGAATCAGCATGCATCGCATTAGAAACTAATTAAATTAAAAATTTAATTGCATTTTAGTCTAAGCATTCCACCCGACATAAGTCAAGGGGTCAATTAGGAATCTGCTCTAGATGTCGACCCCAAATTCTTAAACCAATCTTAAATAACGTCGCTGATCACTCTGCATCAAAAGACTGGACTCATGATTTTGAAGCGCCTAGGTGGTTTAGCTGGCTCCCCAATCCAGGCCGGGGTAAGTCCAGGTTTTGCACTGCATTAGTTAGGTTCAGATTACTGTGTTCCAGTGTCCAAATTTAGAGTTAGGATCTGGGGCATATTCCCTTTTAAGTCATAAGACTCCAACCTCTGGGAATATAATCTCAAATTTCTAACAAAATGCTTAACTCAAACTAAATATTCTTCCAATCTAAAATTTAAAGCCCAACACTTAGCTTAGGTCGGGACACTTCTGAATTGTTTCAGAACCTCAAAGTGTCTCCTACCCCTCTTCCCTTGACTCAAAAATAATTGTTCAAAATTTGATCCAATCTCTTCTCAAAATCCAAATTCACCTCTTTGGTAGCACTCCTAGAAATCTCTAAACAAAATTTCTGCCATTATTTTAATCGAAAGTTTTCGTAGGGGACTCCGGTCTCCCACGATGTATTTAACTACGAGGGCTTGCGCTCATAAGAGATTTAGAACCCACAACCGATTTTCAAAATTGATTTTCAAAATTTAATTAGTCTTCATTAAGAAAATTAAATTATTGATTATCGTTATCGTTATGTTCGAACGATTATTAACAAATGATATCTTCTCCCTTCGGGGAGATATATCTTTTTTTAAAATGATTTCTAACATGAAATTAATAATCACTTCCCCTGATTATTATAGCTTGATATTTGATTGAACTTTATCTTGACCTTTCAGGGCCATACAAAGTTCTCTCTTAAATCTGGTTATGATATTCAGGATAGAATTTATAATTCTGAAACTGAACCCCATCCTGAAATTTTATTTTTACCTCCCGAGGTGGTATACTTTTTCTAATGGGATGTTTGATTTTAGAATTAAAAATTTTAACATCAATTTAAAATTCCCAAAGAAGACTAAATTTTTCAAAACCCGCTTTCAAATTACCCAACAAAAAAATGGCGACCATGGTGGGACTAAATCTCTCTTTCCATCTTTAATAATGTCATAATTTTGTTGCATCGGTAGTTTTGACTATCTTTCTTCTGTTGGTCCCTTTACCCATTTCTCCCTTGGGTGAGTGTGGCCAACATAAAAGAGAAAAATACATGTCAAAAAGAGAGGTGAGCGAGGAAACCTCTGTCTAAGTCAAACTTTGACATTTTGTCCCAAGTTAATTGGTGTAGCGAAAGAGTCGGGTTCAACCCTTAAGTCCTCCTTGTCAATTCTACGAACCACTATTTTGAATCTAAACTCAACATGATTGAATTATCAAATTTTGAATAACATTAATCAAATTAAAACTCAAATTTAATTTCAAAATTAACTAATTCAAATCACCTTCTTTTTAATCTAAGGATTTAAGCACTCAAATGGCTGGGAAACTCATCTTCTCCATGGATTGAAACTTGATAGTAGAATGAATCACTTCTTAAAATTTCATCCAGTTTGAAGTATAATTCTAAGACTTCAAGTTATCAGTCGACGGAGAAGAAATGATTGATCCGTCTGCCGGAATACAAAGGGATGCCCCCTTAGTTGAGATTACTTTAGGGTCAGGAGTTGACTCCCCCATCTCCGAGATGGAAGTCACTGTCACCCCTTTACCCATTGTACTTTCTACTCAGGTGGAAAAGAACCAAAATTCTATAACGATAGAAGAGCTACCATCTCAGTCGGAGATCGAATCAAGTTCTAACACCCCTGTCGTTAGCAAGAACAAAAGGAAGAACTACCTTCGTAGAGTCAGAAAGAAGGCTGTTAAGGCCAGAAAGACTGCTGAGGTGAAAGCCTTAAAGTCTAAGGCTAATAAAAAGTTCATTGCTCCTAGTACGTACCCCTTCCCTAGTGAAAATTATTTTCACCCTTCTCCTGTTGCTCAAAGGAGGGAGGTTGTAGAAACGAGAGTATGATCTCCAATACACCTTCTCGACTACTACATGGCGAGAATCAATCAAGTCAGAACTGAACAAATACCAGCACAAGGCCCTAGGCCCCCAGTTGAAGGTTATGACCCGTCCACTCTACTAGAAGACATTAGGTCAGGTTTCTATATGTGTCGCACTACATCAGCTAGAGAGGAGGAGGTGTAGAAACCATTCAGGGTGCCACTCTCTTAACTACTATGCCACTAGTAGAGAGAGGGGAAATAATCTAAGATTTTATCAGAATGTGATATCGTTGAAATTTAACTTTTAACGGGGTCCTATCGTGATAAATCTTTTGATTAAAATGATGCCACTAGGATAGTGCAGACTCCACAACAGTATCTCCCTCCAAGGAGTGCATAGGAATTCAATTCCATACTATTGGGGTCTTGCCACCTAGATTTGTAAGTTTTTTTAAGGAAAAACTTATCAATTTTTCAAGTGTATTGATTTCAAATTTTCAAGATAGTTGATTAATCTTTTTAATGAAAATTGACATCTACCTTAAGTTTTAAGCAGAAGAAAGTTATAGTTGACTCCACTAGATGTTTAAATGTCCCTCCCTCCCACCTCTTTTGTGGGATTGATTTAATTGTTGAACTAAAATTAATGTCAAACTTAAGTTGATCTTCAGAATGAAAATCTTCTCAATTTTCCCGTAATTTTCTATCTTAATAGATGTCTGTTGCATGCTTAAAATCTGCTCAATGATTTTCAAAAGTCAAGCCAATATTCTTTTTAAAAAAGATTGGGTCATGTCTTGAGGATTATCCATCCTTGCATAAGAGAATGAGCATCCTTCTCTTATACTGGAGATGTAATCCCGGCATTAAAATAAAGAAGGTGCAGCCTCTTCTCAAATTCAATTGAAATCAAAAGATGCGTAAAGTGCGCCAAAAAATTAAGAGATGCACGAAATGCACAAAACAAAAAAAGATGCGCGAATGCACTAAAATTAAAAAAAAAAGAAATAGCACAAAGTGCACTATAAATTGAAAGATGCGTAATATGTGCCACCAGAAAAAGAAAGAAAGAGGCTCCCTTCTTCTAAATCTTTAAATTTAAGAAGACCAGTCAACATCAAATTGCTTCATTTTAAGAATCTTGAATCCAGAATTTCTGTCGTGCATCGATAATCTATCAAGATATAAAAATCTCTCATGCAAGAAAATTAAAAAGATCAAATTTCTTTGCTTAACTTAAACCACTTTGAAATTGATTTTAATTCAAATTATTTAAGGGAGACCCCAGTTATGTTTATACGAAACTTGGTCTGGGTTAACAAAACCCAAATCCTTAAACCTTTTCGAGTTCGTTGGAGTCACCCAACTTTTCACTGTACTTCTAAATTTGTTATCGTTTGTCGTTCCGATAGGGTCCAAATAACTAGAGGATGTTTTCTGATAAGAAGAATGAATCTTCTACTCTTGATAAAAATTCAAATCTAGTTCTTGAGGAATGTGAGTGAGTTCTTCCTCATAGGCATCTTTCCTTTAAGACATTCTCTATAAAATTACACTCTATGCTGGGTCCAAGATCAGACCCACTAGAGGAGTATTTTATAATGCTAGAAATTATTGTTCAAAATTAAACTACACCTTGTGTTGGGTCCTAGATCATTCTGATCTAAGAGCGTAGTTTCCTTTGTTGGGACTTGCTGTTCAAAATCAAACTCCAATTGAGTAGAGTGCCCGACTCCAATTCGAAGAGCTCAAGGGCCTCAAATAAAAATCAAATACGTGCTCAATAAAGTTTGAAAGTCTTTAAGTCATGTTTGATTCGAGATATTAATAAGTTGTGTCACTTTAGAACTCCCCAAGTAGGAGACTTGATCGTAGTCTTTTGGAGACCACTTTTAACTGAAATATTGAATCAACGTTGACTGGATTGTTCATTCTAATGACGATCTTTGAGAAAATTTCTAGTCAACTGATCAATCCTAAAGAATGCCACCCATTATTTTCAAATATTGGGGAGGCTCTTCAGGAAGTACCATTCCATATGAGTGTCAAATTTTTAAATCAAATTCAAAACCCATCCAATTCAAAATCAAATTCAACATCAATCAAAATCAAATCAAATTTTAAATTCAAATCTCTCAAATTCAAAATCAATTCAAATCAAGTTTCAAATTCAAACTTCTTCAAATTCAAAACTCAATCAATTCAAATTCAAAGATCTTTCAAATCTCAAATTCCAGAATCCAGATCCGGTCCTCTGTGGTGGGCATTCTTGACCCCATCATACGACCATCCAGTCTCGATCATTGTGGTGGGCATTCTTGACCCCATCACATGATCTTCGACCCTCTATAGTGGGCATATTTTGACCCCACTATATGGTCATCCAGCCGGTCCTCTGTGGTGGGCATTCTTGACCCCATCATATGACCATCCAATCTCGATCATTGTGGTGGGCATTCTTGACCACATCACATGATCTTTGACCCTCTATTGTGGGCATATTTTGACCCCACTATATGGTCATCCAGCCGGTCCTCTGTGGTGGGCATTCTTGACCCCATCATACGATCATCCAGTCTCGATCATTATGGTGGGCATTCTTGACCCCATCACATGATCTTCGACCCTCTATAGTGGGCATATTTTAACCCCACTATATAGTCATCCAACTTGTCCTCTGTGGTGGGCATTCTTGACCCCATCATACGACCATCCAATCTCGATCATTGTGGTGGGCATTCTTGACCCCATTACATGATCTTCGACCCTCTATAGTGGGCATATTTTGACCCCACTATATGGTCATCCAGCCGGTCCTCTATGGTGGGCATATCTTGACCCCATCATACGACCATCCAGTCTCGATCATTATGGTGGGCATGCCCTAACCCCATTACATGATCTTTGACCCTCTATAGTGGGCATATTTTGACCCCACTATATGGTCATCCAGCCGGTCCTCTGTGGTGGGCATTCTTGACCCCATCATACGACCATCCAGTCTCGATCATTATGGTGGGCATTCTTGACCCCATCACATGATCTTCGACCCTCTATAGTGGGCATATTTTGACCCCACTATATGGTCATTTAGTCAGTCCTCTATGGTGGGCATTCTTGACCCCATCATACGACCATCCAGTCTCGATCATTGTGGTGGACATTCTTGACCCCATCACATGATCTTCGACCCTCTATAGTGGGCATATTTTGACCCCACTATATGGTCATCCAGCCGGTCCTCTGTGGTGGGCATTCTTGACCCTATCATACAACCATCCAGTCTCGATCATTGTGGTGGGCATTCTTGACCCCATCACATGATCTTCAACCCTCTATAGTGGGCATATTTTGACCCCACTATATGGTCATCCAACCGGTCCTCTGTGGTGGGTATTCTTGACCCCATCATATGACCATCCAGTCTCGATCATTGTGGTGGGCATTCTTGACCCCATCACATGATCTTCAACCCTCTATAGTGGGCATATTTTGACCCCACTATATGGTCATCCAGCCGATTCTCTGTGGTGGGTATTCTTGACCCCATCATACGACCATTCAGTCTCGATCATTGTGGTGGGCATTCTTGACCCCATCATACGACAATCCAGTCTCGATCATTATGGTGGGCATACCTTGACCCCCTCAAATGATCTTCGACCCTCTATAGTGGGCATATTCTGACCCCACTATATAGTCATTCAACCCGGTCCTCTATGTTGGGCATATTTCGACCCCACCACATAATCACCCGCTAGTGGTGGATAACGCCCTCAGTGGCACCATCTTAGTTTCAATCCAGTTTCGATCCTCTGTGTGGAGTAAGCTTCCTCCCCACATGATCATCCGCTAGTGGTGGATAACGCCCTTTGTGGCACCATCCTAGTTCTACCCTCTCTTCTCTTCCTTTAGGGTAGGTGCTGCCTTTCCTTAGGATTAGACTTACTAGTGGTGGAGAATGCCCTCCATGGCACCATCCTAGTTCTACCTTCTACATAATCCCCTAAGGTTAAGGTCTCCCCTTCCTTAAGATTAGAACTCGAAACTTGACTTTCTAGTTCGGTCAACGCCAATATGTGCAATAAAACTTCATTATATTACACATATTGGTGGTCCATTTGTTGACCTCATTTTTGTATGAGGCCATTAGGATCCAACCCAGATCTCAGATTAATCCAGGCCCTAGGACCTACTCTAGATCTTAGGATTTTGCCAGATACTAGATCTTAGGAACTACTCTAGATACTAAGATTCTTCTAGATCCTAGACCCTAAGATCCCCTAAACTCTTGATCTTAAGATTTTCCTAGATCTTAGGGTGTTCTTAGACTCCACACTGTAGAATCTACCTAAGCCTTAAGATTCTCTTAGATTCTAGGTTCTTAGATCTACCCAGACTCTAGGATCAGCCTAGATCTTAAATCAATCTAGATTTAGGATCAATCCAGATCTTAACTCAATCCAAACTTCAATCAAATCCAATTTTTAAATATATTCAAACCTCAAACTTTTCCTGATCCCAATTACAATTTCAACCTTGATCTTCCCTCTAATCTAACCCAAATCCTGTCTAATCATTTTATGATCACCCAAATTATCATAAATGATTTAGATAATTCAAACTTGAGCATTCAAATCCAAAGTCCAATTCAAATCCAGATTTCCAAACCCAAAATCCAAGGCAAAAGGACTAGGTCCTAAAACCCGTTCTAGGTGAACTTTCTGTCACCTAGAAACCCAATCAAATAACATCCGATTCATGATCTGTCTATTGCATATTGTCCAGACATGTTTCTGGGACCAACCCTCCAAATTCGAGCTCAATCCGACACTCTTAACCTCAAAAAATTAAGCCTTTCCCCAAAGGCTGTAAAACCTTCAAATATTTACAACCCATGCCACTGGACCTTCTACCCAGTAGATTTTGACCCTGGAATTTTCTCCAAAGTCTCCAGTCACTTCCAGACCCTTGATTATCATCTATTAAACATTAAACTGCCTTTTTTGGATTCACTTTGAAAAAACCCAAAAATAAATAAGAACCTAACGCAGGCAACCAAATTCGGAGAAAGGAAAAACCTGTATCGCGCGATTCTGAAGCGGAGCAACAGTACCGGGGACGAAGAAGGAGAATGCCAGTGGTTGAGGCGGCAGGGTTGAGCTCTGCCTTTATTGGTTTCGGCAAATAAGGGCAACAATGGAGCTTCAGGACATGGGCGTCGCGGGTAAGTTTTCCGCCTAACTTTAAATCCCGTTAAATCTGCTGAACCGAGGGATTTATTAAATCCGGGATTTAAGCTGTAAATCCGTAAATCCTGGATTTATTGAATCCCGGGATTTACGAGGCGCTGAAAAACCGTTTTGGCTGGATTTAGATTAAATCCGACTTAAATCCCGCTGCAAATCCGATACCAAACAACCCCTTAATAGATCATGTAAATCCAGATTTAATAAATCCCGAGGGTGTTAAATTCTGAAAACTGTTTGATATGATAAATATTAAATCCTATTAAATCCTAAGAAACTATTTGGTAATATATTTTAAGATTTATGATAGTTAGCGATTTAAATGTGAATAAGATAATTATAAATAAAAAAATAAATTTATAATAAAAAAATTAATGTGTTATAAATTTAATAACATGTTAAGTACAAGTTACTCATTAATTATTATTTATACTATTAATTATATATTTAATAATATATATTTTAAGTTATATTAATTAAGCTAATTATATTAATATAAAATTATAATTATAATTATTAATTATTCAATTAAGTTAAATTAGATAATTAATTTATGCACTAATTATATTGTTAATTATTTAATTATTTTACTTAATTATTAATATTTTAAATTATATTAATTAAGTTAATCGACAATAACTTAAGAGGCGTCTAGGTTTGTCTTTCATCTTCTCTTTTCCCGTTCGGCTTCGTTGCTTCGCAGGTGTAGAGTTTGCACGCGTCGCTTCTTCGGCTCCTTTGTGGCTGTTCGACTTCGCTCCTTCGACGCCCTTCTTGTCGGATCGGAAGTTACGACATTTTGATCGGAAGCAACAACGGGAGCTCACTGGCTGTGAAGGTAACTTTCTACCTTTCGCGCGCTTCTTCGGTCAAATCCCATAAATCCGCCGAACCGAGGGATTTAATAAATCCGGGATTTAAGCCGTAAATCCTTAAATCCGGGATTTACCCATCGCCGGGATTTAACGCGCGCACAAAAACCGTTTGGCTGGATTTAGCGTAAATCCGACTTAAATCCCGCTGTAAATCCGATACCAAACAGCCCCGAAGAGTTCTTCGCCCTTCCTGTCGAATCGGAAGTCACGACAGTTCGCCGTCCTTATGTTGGATCGGAAGTAACGACGACGCGGGAGCTCGCTTGTTACGAAGGTAGCTATCTTTCTCCCTTTCGAGCGTTTCTTCGGCCAAATTCCGTAAATCCGCCGAACTCCTCACTTACTAAACACTTGCTCTCTTCATTGTAGGTGCCGACTCATGATCAACTAATCCCTCCGTCCTATTTCATCCGCCCCCCATCCCCCCTCCCCCGCGGCGTGCTCTCTCTCTCTCTCTCTCTCTCTCTCTCTCTCTCTCTCGTTATCGCAGTTCCACTCCACCATCATGGAAGGGCTAATGGTTTCCGATGCTAATCTTACGGTATACATCCATCCTTCCATGGCCAACAGAATACGGGGAGCCATTCTTAGCCAGCTTAGCTCTCTCCTCTTCAAGTAATTTCTCTCACTTTTCTAATATGCTTGCCTTTTTTAAAATTGATAACCTGTTGATTTCATTTAATATCAATTACATCAACATGACAATGATGTACTATCAAGGTTGTTATTTGCAACAACTTCACCTTTCCTGCCCTGAAATTTCTTTTTTTCCTGCTATCAATTTGAAAACTTCATGCACTAATAGGAGATTGTGCTTGAATAATGATTGGCTACTACACTGAATATTAAGGCTTAGAATTTGTTGCAGTTTAATGATCTTACATTTTTCTTAATAGATATAATGAAATATTTGAAGGAGTGTTATTGGCTTACCAAGTCGATGGCCGTAGTAGAAGTGCTAGGATTCTTCCAGGTTTGGTCCCATATTTTGGGGTGAAGTTGAGGGCAAGTTTGCTACTGTTTTCACCGAAGCCGAACATGTTCATAGGTGCGTGTTATATTTACGTTAGTGGTTTTGCCTTTTTTAAGCTTTTTGCACTTATTTTATTCTTGTACTTTTTATATTTTTACGATAGGAATTAAACTCGGAGAAAAAGATTACCTGTGTGCTCTTCCTGTTTAATTATAATTTTGGACTAAGAGTATGTTTGGTTGGAAGTAATTCAGAGGGATTCGAATGCATTTTAATTTGCATTATAGGTGTTTGGTTTCAATGTAATTCATAGGTAATTGAATTTATTTAGGAAAGGTTGACAACAACAATATCAAGCCTTTATCCCACTATGTGGGGTCGTTTACATGAATCCCATGAATTTTTTTTTTTTCATTTATAGTTCCCTTCCCAGCCCCTCTGAAAAATTGAAAGAAACTTTTTTTGGGTCATTGTTGCGACTCACATGCCCTTGTTGTCTCACTTTTTTGGAATAGAGTTGACTCAAATTAGCCAAATTTAATTAATTCACTAAATTTTGTCGAATCTTGTCAAATTTGATTTAACCGAGTCTAATTGAGTCGACTCAAATTTGATTTAATTTAATCAAATTGAGTCGAATTTGATTTAATCGAGTTGAATCAAGTCATGTTGTGTCAAATTGAACCAAATCAAGCTTAAATTGATTTTTTTCATTTTATACCATGCTTAAATTGAATTCAAATAGAGTCCATTTAACTCATCCAATTCATCCCACACTGAATGGGGCTTTAAATTACCCTATCGTAACCCTCTAAGCCTAGATAAAATTGAGTAATTTGCATCTAATGGTTGAAGGGGCTAGGTAGAGAAGCGATAGTCTCCCGTGATCCTTCCTCCTACAGTCCTACTTTTCCCTTGTTCATCTATTCCTTCCAGAAGGTCAAAGCTGTCTGGGGCATTGGAGATGAATGGTAGCCATTAATTGCTCACGATTTTGAGGGTAAGGTCGCGATTTGGTATTGTGTCCCAGCTGTTTGAAGTAGTGTATATAAATAAAATTTCAAAATCAATTCTAAGTTAATCAAATCATTCTTGAAATTCCAAATTGTAAACTTTTGAAATAAATTTTTTGAAAATCATTTAAAAGTATAGCCAATGTTTTGATAAAAAATATAAATTATTTTATTTAAAAGTTTTTTAATGGTCAATTATCCTTGAGATGTAATTAATCATTATGGGAAATCTGTATAATAAAAATAAATCCTATTCAATCATACATATTATGTTGGAGAAAATCTCTAGGCATATAAAAAATAAAATGCAATTTTTGTTATTGAGTCAATAAAAAATAAATTTTTTGTCATTCAAGATAATATATTATTTTCAGTGCCGTTGAGGATAGAAAAATTATCCATCAACCCCCTTCTCGCAATAAATTAGACTCAATTTCTCATTAACTAAGTTAGAGACATCCACCTAATGTCTCATTAACCGAACAAGCTGGTGAAAATTAATTTGAATTCAATTCCTTTTATCATTTTCATGTTCTTGTTCTCTCTTTTAATTCCTTCAAACCAAAAAGGGCTTAAGTAAAGAATGATAATTATAATTAGAGATTATCTTTTCTTTATGTAAGGAGAATTGTGTTGAATAAAAACATGGAAGCTACGATTTATTGTTGAACCAAGGAATTTAGTCGACTTTTGGGCATCATACTGGCATAGAAAAAGCTTGAAAATTAGTTGATTTATCATGTGAACATATAAGAGCATTTTAAGATGGAAAATGATATTCAATCTTCTCATGATAATTTAAATAATTTTAATGATAATAATTTCAAGCTTTTGTTCTACTTCACATAACTTTTTCATCTTTCAATTTCATACATCAAAAAGTTTTCTATATTAGAGCAGTAAACCTCCCTGTTATTTCAACCTTATTTGCAAATTACATCTATTTATTAGCTTTGGCGATCCTAGTCAAAATCATTGAGGTTGATTTTGAATTAGCTGTCACAAGTGAATCTTATGTCAGATCTCTACCCGATCTTGAATCTATAATTAAAGAGAATGTGCTAGACAACACTTCCTCTCCAACCCGATCTTGGATCTATAATGCAAGAGGGTTAGTTTCTATGTTTCTAGTATCAAGGTTTTGGTAAACCTTGTACTATGTAACCCCAGTAATATCTAGCAAGGTTAAGGGATGTAATTGATTGCAAGTGTAGAAGTAAATCTAATAGGATTATTGGGGTTATAGGCCTTATAGCAGCAATCCTTAATTTTGGCATTCCTTCTTCTAATGGAGTTTGAACTATGAACAGATTTTATAGTGAAATATATGATAGAGAATAATAAGAGGGCGATATCTATGTTTTGTAGACTTCATCAACTTTGTAAAAGTCTTTGAGCTATTCTCTTGATCTTCCTCCTCAAGTACCTGTTCTTTCTTATGGTTTCTTCATTCTTCCTTTTTTTTTTCTTCCCTGATGGCTCCCAAGTAATCCTTCCCCTCTTGTAGTCAGGTAGGGGGACAGAAGAGAATTCTACTTTCTAGACCACCTTGGTTAGTTATGGGGCACTCTCCTTGTGCATTTGAAGGTGCATTTGGTTTATCAAGACTCTTTTTAGGCTCAAAGTAGGTTGGTTTTATTTATCATTGTTATGCTCCTAAAACTTGCAGGAAAGAATCTACGCTGGGATGTAAATATGATCCGTTATTGGTTGGCATCTATGACTTTGATGCGAACCCACATGAGCTTTGATCTATAATTTATGAGGAGTTAGGCAACCCTTTCTCTCTTCACTTATATGCAAAAGAGGCTAATGTATGTTTCTAATATTAGGATTATCATAGACCTTGATCTTTGAAACATCAATAATGTGAATCAAGATCAAGGGATATCGTTGATTGCAATTGTAAAAGTAAATGTAATATGATTCTTTGGATAGGTATGTATTATAATAGGAAACCATAATTTAGGTATTCCTTCTACTAGGGGGGTTTAGCCAATCAAGGGTCTTTATGGTGAGGTGTATGATGTAGAGAATATTAAAATGGTGAATGCACCAAAGGAATTGAATGAGAATTGAATTGCAAATCAAGTTTTGCAGAGCTTTTTTAAACTTCTTATCAAAGTTCTTGAGCTCTTGCCTTTATCTTTCTTATGGAATCTTTTTTTTTTTTTCCTTATAATTTATTCTTTTGTTTTTCCTGATTCCTCAATAACCACTCCTCTTATCTCGGGTAGAGAGGGAAAACAAATGAGATTGTGTTGATAAGGATTAGCTCCTCATCATCATAAATAATACTATTTCTTGTCTTTAGAAGTTGTTCAACTTATTTGATAATAAAATAAATAGCTAAATAATTATAGAAAGAAGCATTTCATCTTCATCCTTCCTATAGTTGTTCAATCCTTGTTATTTCCTCCAAGTATTTTTGGAGTGCTATTTTGAAAAGCTCCTTGATAATCTCTATTAAGATATGAATCAACAACTCCCTTCTTATCTTGATGTGGCTCATGAATTGTAAGCTTACTTCTTCCCCTCTATTGTTGATCTCTTTTTTTTATATCTTTTTCGCTCATTACATTTGACGTTACTTCTTATCTTTTTTTTTTTTAATTTTATTCTTATATATATGATGGTCTTTTTGAAAATACATGCTTAGTTCTTTAACATTTTTTTAAAAAAATTTAATGTCATGAAGGCTTAAAGGTTAAATTTATAAAATCACAATTGGGTTGATGAGGTTGTATGCATTTGAATGTTGTGCTATAAAAAAAAATCACTGGTATATTAGTGAATTGCAACATAAATGAGAATGTGACGATTTATATCTGGAAAGTATAAATTAAGAACTGGTTATATTAAAGGAAGGGCTGGAGTAGCATTTGTTGAAGATAAGATGATTAAAAATAGACTTCGGTGGCTTGGATGTGTACTACAAATGGTAGAAATGCGACTGTTTGACGAGTTGATAAAATTAGTGTCAGTTGATTAGGAAGGAAAATGAATAGACTTAAGTTTACATGAATAGAAGATGTTCAAAATGATATGCAAATAATATATTTAACACCTCACATAACACTCAACGGTAACAAATGAAAAATAAAGATTCATAACACTGGCCCAAATAATTGGGATAATGATGATGATGATTCTCCAAATTTGCGTAGCCATATGTACAGGATTGTTAACTGATTGAAGTTCACCTTTCCTGTTTTAATTTTCATTTGATACATATATAATTACTTTGTTCCATGTAATAAAGTGCGCATGTTAGTGTTTTTTCTAGGAAATGATTGTGTGAAAATTATTTAGGTATCATATAGGACTTATATTTTGTCCCTGCTTGCCAAGGATGAAAATGAAACTTAGCCGTTAATTAGTAGATTCGAAGTTGAAACACAATATCCTCTTTTTATTTGAATTGAATTGCTTCGTGCAGGAATACTCTGTATTTTCTTGTACATGGAGTTGCAATAGTTTTTTTTTAATCATTTCAGAAGGGAAGGTTGTAAAGCTTGGCAGAGAGTCTGTACATGCCACTGTGCTTGGCTTTTCTTCAGCAGCAATTATGTTGGAAGATATACGTGCAGAGTTTAAGTATAAGACTGTAAGATGTTTTCCAGTTCACTTACATAGTTACATTGATTGCCAAGATCGATGTTTCCTTTGTTTCTAACTATAATTTTTTTTTTGTAGAGAGATGGTGTGGGGACTTTTACTAGCAGATATAACAAGCACCATTTGATTAAGGTTGGTAGCATCATACGGTTCATAGTAAAAAGGTAAGCATCGCAACATTTTGATTTTATGAGCTGCTAAATGTCCAATTGTGGAGATTTATTTTGTGTTAATATAGTGATAGTAATACTAAACTTGATGAAACTCACGACAAAAAATTCTTGATGTGGAGTTGCAAGTTTATAGTAGATGGAGATGCAAGGATATGGCATTGTTGAAGTGAAGGCTCATCGTCTTCTCAATATTCCACATAGAAATGGGATAAGTGCTAGGGCCAAGCTATGATACACGGATATTTCCTAACAATAAAGTGCATTGTGGAGGACACTTGTAATTGCTTGACACGTGTTGGACACCATCTACTTGGTAAATAAAAAATTTAATGGACACGCTTGACCAACACTTTGTCTTGAATAATAAATTTTAACTTAAAAAATATATAAATTAATTCATCTATTTTCTTATATTTTAAAATATATTACTTACGAAATTTAATAGCAACTTAATAATAATTTTGTTTTCCTTATTTTGCTTTATTTGCCTATGATTTTTTCATATTTTTTTTAATAAATAATCAATATTCTCAATAGAATAGTAATCCCTAATATCATGTCAGTATTTTTTTTCAATTAAGTTTATGGTATTTAATAAATATAAATATATCTAATATTTATGAATAATTGAAATAGATTCATCATTATAAGAATTCATTTCATATTTATTTAATTTGTGTAATTACTTTATATATATATATATATATATATATATATATATATATATATATATATATATATATATATATATATAACTTATATTATTATAATAACGAATCCAATATGTGTGTATCATCGTGTTCGTATTGGTGCATTATTGGGTCAAGTGCTCTTTCAAAATAAAAAAAATAAAAATAAAAATCCTTAGTTTGCTAAGTAGTGCAGCCTTTTATTAGGCGCCTTGTATTTACAAAAAAAAAACATCGTTATTATACTCTACTGCGCTCTTCCAACAATTTTTCGTTTTGGCTTGTTGCTCTATGTAATGGAAATCCAAATATTTAACTAGTATGCAATCTACTAAGTATGGCAAAAGTGCTAATGTAGTTGGGTAACAGTGCCAAAAGAGTAAGGCATTAGAAAAATGCTAGTAAGACATGTTATTGTAGCTTTATTTGTTCATGCATGAACAACATCACATCAAAATTACTTGGGGATTATTTTGGGATTGTTTGATTTTTTATCTTTATTTATATTTTTATGTTCAATTTTTTTGAAGGAATCTATTGTGTTGGAACCTTACTATTTTTAATTATAAAACAATGTTTTGAATTTTTCCTCCCCAGTAATGTGATGCCAAACAGGCTTGATGTTGATGTTGGCATCCATGAAGCACATAAATCTCTTTCATAGGATCGCTTTGGCTTGGTCAACCTGATTTGTAGTTCTGACATGGGATTCTCATTGATGTTTTGGGGATAATTATAGTTTGAAAGTTTCCATCCAATCATGATCCTTTCCTAATAAAAGAAAAAGCCCAAAATCAACCCATCATATTTCAAATAGGCGTGCATGCATATAACCATGCATCTTGCCGTGTAATTATGTGTCACACTTAACTGAAAAGAAAAATTAGGCCACATGTAATTGTATGTGGGTTATGCTTAGTTACGCATTTGTTATGACTTAACTGGGCATGCTCCTCCATCCATTCCTACCACCCAAATTAATGGGCTTTAATTGCATGTTCCCTCTTCACCTCAAGCAAAATTCCCATTTTCTTATTAGGAGAATATTTTCTCATACCTCTATAAATATTGTCAATCATGAATATTTGGAAGAAAAATTTGTTGAAGTGGTGCCGGAGTGATGATGTGATGAAAAAACTCTCTTTGAAGGTATAATGACACTAAATTTCTTGTCCCCTTCCTTGTATTATTGTAGTCAATTTCAATTGTCCTTTCACAGGGATACCCCGATCCCATGGAGCTTGGATTGGTGGTGTTACCTATTCCTGACTTTCTTAGTGAGGATGGGGAGAGCTTCGAGTACTGATTCAAGACCTTTGACCATCAATTCATGAGGACTTTTTGGTACCTACAGAGCAGTTTGATTGTTTCACGCATACCTACCCACCTTTTGTGTGTGTGAAGAGGCCCAAGTATACTTAAGTAAGTATGATCTTCTATAGCATCATTCATACCTTCCTTTCATGATGTGGGTTGGGGAATGATGTGTTTATTAAAACTTCCTATGTGGAGAACAGAAGGAAGCATTCTTGTAATTTTGGACACCTTGGCTTAGCATATTTCATAGTCAACACAAAGAGCTCCTCACAACCATTACAATGAATGAAGAGGCTTGCTATTGGAGAAGGAGGTTCAATTTCTCTAACTAAAATGGATCAAAAGCATAAGAATCTTTTGACTAAATAATGACAGACAAGTAGAAAACATGCAACGTGTAATTGCACATTCTAGGTATTAATTATGCATCTCCCAAATAATGTTTGAAAATATGTAATCGATTATTGAGGCATTTTTTTGTCTATGAGATAAGGCGTAAGCCTCAAGGTGTAAGCCTCATAATTAACTATTAAATTTATAAAAAAATGTGAAATAATAAACAATATATTAACATCAATGTAAGCATTTAGGAGCTGATGCGTCTTGTTAAGTAAAAACAACAAATAGAGAAGAAGGAAAATGTAGGAACCAAAGATTAGGGTTGAAATTTAATTACTCTAACAACAATAAAGCAATATACAATTGATTTGCTATTCGAGAGGTAGATCAGCTCTCCCACAAACCTTAGCCGTTGCTAGAAACTAACCAAAATAAAAATTACAACAAACACAAATTATCTCATGACCTAACCCTAGACAAAATTTTCTCTTAAATAGCCCTCACACCAATTAACCACAATTAAATCATTCATAAATATCTTTCCCCGGATTTCTCCCCCTAACATAGTGAATATTAACTTCCCCGAGCCCCACAAGAGGAGCTGAAATTACTCCTCGTTTGGCTTGGTTCCTGCCCAGATGGTTTGTTGGGTTCATTGTTTAAAATTGCGCAGTGAGGCTCGTTTTGAGGCCCGCCTCAACGCAATTCCAGTGAAAAACGCTTCAAGGCTTACGCCTCGAGTTTTTTTATGAGGCTTGCGCCTCAGCTTGGTTGAGGCCCGCCTTGTCTTACTGGCGTGAGGCTTACGCCTCACCCAATTTATATATTTTTTATAAAAACTTACATAAATCCTAAAGTAAAGGTCCGAACAAATCACACATTTATGCACCCCCGAGTCGCAGCCACTTCCTCTCAACTTCCTCAACCTCCAGCCTACCGCTTCCACCATAGTGACCACCGTCACAGCCGCCATCAAGGATCACTTGAAAGCAACACACCACCACCAACTCCTCTAAAAATTTTGGAGTATTAATCTCATCTTTATGTTGATGAAAAATATTTATGAAAGAAAAAGATGATTGAAATAAATGAAGAAGAAGCATATTAGGAGGTATTGGACTCCACAGGATGAGACAGGGGATAGATCAATTTGTTATAATGACGACTCAAATAAAGACCCCCTCGGTGATCACAGTACATATAATTTTCTAGTTGTTACCAACTATTTCAACCTTTTTTAGAAATTAAATATGGATGAGTAGGGAACTGAGAAAGAAAGAATTTGTGGTTGAACTTAATGTTATATGATATTTTTATGCAGTTTCTATATTTAATATTTTTTTTCTCATGTAATATTTTTATTTTAATTATATTTCATGCAATTTATCACTTGCCACTTTACGTATTGTGCAATTTTTTATTTCATATATATATCAATTTGTTATTTTTTAGTAATAATAGTTATAGTGGGGGGATTGTGATTTTGGGTGATCAAGTCATTAATAAGAGTATACGTTTTAGATATCTCGAGTCTATTGTTTAGAGTGATGGTGAAATAGATGGGGATATTATTAGTAGAATTCAAGCTGGATGGTTGAAGTGGAGAAATGCATCGAGCTTGTTGTGTGATAGAAAAGTCTCCCTCAAACTTAAGGGAAAATTCTATAAGATGGTAGTTAGACCTGCAATGCTTTATGGTGCATAAGGTTGGTCATTAAAAGAGAAGCATAATATAAAGTTCATTGTTGCAGAGATGAGGATGCTCAGGTGGATGAGTGGCTTTACTCTTAGAGATAGGATACAAAATGAGCATATATGTAAAAAGGTTGGAGTAGCTCCAGTGGAAGATAAGATTAGAGAGAGTCACCTTAGATGGTTTGGTCACATAAAACGACGACCTTCTGATGACCCGATAAGAAAAGTAGATGTATCAGATTTGACTTATGTTAAGGGTAGAGGTAGACCTAAAAAGACTTGGTTAGAAAATATTAGAATTGACCTTTCTTTATTAGATTTAAATGAGAATTTAACTTTTAACAGGGCACAATGGGGAAAAAGGATTCATGTAGCCGACCCACATAGTGGGATAAAGGCTTGTTGTTGTTGTATATATCAATTTGCTACTTGATAGTTCAATAAAAAGATAATATGTCATCTTTTAACATATTATTTGAGTATTATATAAAAAATCACTTTTAACCTTTATTTGCATTTTATGCAATTTTTTTTTTATTTTGAGGCTCACGCCTCAAAACGCCTTGAGGCTTACGCCTCGAATCATGAACAAAAAATGCCTCAATGCCCAATTGAGCAATTTTAAACATTGGTTGGGTTTGCCCGATCTGGGGTGGTCGGCTAGCTTCCGTTTTGCGGCTGACTCCTGGTTGTTGGCTTAACAATACTCTCTCCCCAAATAAGCACCTTATCCTCAAGGTGGAAGGATGAAAATTGTCTCTTAATCATCTTGTATGGCTCCCATGTAGCTTTGTGCTTTGGTAAATCCTTCCATTTTATGAGTACTTCATGTGCCCCTATTTCCCCTTGTTGGGTTCGCCTGATCTGGGGTGGTCCGCTAGCTCCCGCTTTGCAACTGGCTCTTGGTTGCTGGCGTAACAATACCCCCTCCCTAAATAAGCACCTTATCCTCAAGGTGGAAGGATGAGAATTGTCTCCTGATCGTCTTGTATGGCTCTCATGTAGCTTCGTGCTTTGACAAATGCTTCCATTTTATGAGTACTTCCTGCGCCCCTATTTCTCCTCGGCGCACCCCTTCTACTTCCAGGGGTTCTAAAATAACCTCTATGTCTTCCGTCAAAGTCGGGGGTAGTAAAGACGGTGTGTGATCTCCTATCGCTCGTCTCAACTGTGAGATATAAAATACTGGGTGAAAAGCTGATGACGGCGGTAATCCCAGTCGATAGGCCATTGCTCCAATGCGCTCCAAAACCTTGTATGGGCCAAAGCATCGTGGGGACAATTTTTCAGTTCTCCTCATGGCTAGTGTCTGTCGGTAGGGCCTCAGCTTCAAATAAACCATGTCTCTTGGCTCAAAATGTATTTCTCTTCTGTGCTTATCAACCTTCCCTTCCTGATTTGTTGGGCCCACAATAGATGTCCTTTGAGCTCAGTCGATGTCCTTGGAGCTCCGCTAATATCTTTTCCCACTCCTCTAAGTGTTGATCTATATTGAAAACAGGTGTAGTGCTCTGCCCATAATGCACCAAATGAGGTGGATGTCTCCCATGGAGAATCCTGAAAGGGGCGGTCCGTGCTGCTGAATGGTACGAAGTATTGTACCAATACTCGGCCCAAGCAATCCACTTTACCCAACTTTTCAGTGTATCCGATACAAAGCATATCAAATAGATCTCCACGCTTCTGTTGACGACTTACATCTGGCCATCTATTTGGGAGTGGCATGCTGTGCTTCTCTTCAAGACTTTCCTCTGTAAACGAAACAACTTGATGCAGGACTAGTATGCTTTGATTAAAATATAGGATTTGCACGCATTATTTTAAGAGCAAGTACTTAATTAAACTACTAGCGATTAGAACGATAAAATAAAATAAAGGAGGGGTGCTTGCGTTTATGCCAAATCACAGTAAAAGTGCTTGAACAAACAAATAGATTGAAAAATCAAATTAAAGCTAACAGAATAGATGTTCATTCATAATCCCTTAATTAACATTAAGACAAGTATGAACATTAGGAGCTCTCAAAGTAACCCTACGTTTACTAAGCTTTTGTTTTAGCAAATCAAGCGGCGTAGATCTTTTGCAACTTCATCACCACCTACAAGGTTAGTAGAATGACGAAGTGACTTGACGAGGAAAGAAAGTTCACCTTAGCCGGAAAGGATTCGTCGTCGGAAAGTAGTCACTTGACGGCCTATGGTATGGGTGAGGAACCGTGGAATTTGAGTTAAATATCCTCTGAGTGGGGAAGTATCCGGAGGGGAAATAGTCGCGAACCGGCCGAGGATGGTCCACCGTCCTTTCTTCCTCTGATCGTCGATCGTATCCACCAACGTGATATGGATCCTCTCGAAGTATTCTTCGACGGTGTTGTCGAAGTCGAACCCAACGTCGAAGAACGGCGAACGGAGGATGTCGATGTTGTCGTGTTCGTCAAGAATTAACCCGTAGTCCCATTCGGGGACTTCCATTCATGTTGGTGAGGAGAAGAGAGGTTGGAGTCGGTGATATCTTGCTGCCCTTGAAGTTTTCCCTCAAGGGTTTGAAGGTTTCCTTGGAGAATCAAGTGGGAAAAGGTCTAGGGAAGGGGGTGGCCAAGGGGAAGGTAATGGGGGAAAGTGGGTTCAGATTTTGGAGGGGTAGGGTTAGGGTTAGGGTTAGGGTTTGGAGTCCAAAATCTGAAATTGTTTTCAGATTTTGAAATTGGAGGGAGGTGGATAAGGAAATTAGGTTTAATTTCTAAAGGGAAGGATTTAATGTGAGAGTGGGGATTGGGGAGAGAGAGAGGGGAATTGGAGAGAGAGAGGGGGCGGAATAGGGAAGGGGGGCCGGCGGCTATGAGAGGAAAAGGAAGGGGATTTGGGGATTGATTTGGGTTTCTAAATTTGGATTTAGGAATTAGGAAAGTTTTAATTAAATCCCCTTTATTTGAAAATTTCAAATAGGACTCAATTATGAAACTTTCCTAAAATAGATTGAGTCAATTAGGAAAGTTTTTAATTCTAATTCAATTTGAATTTGAATTTTAAATCCTTTCCTAAACAACCCCAAACTAATTTAGGAAACTAATTCAAGGGGGAGGGAGGAGGGATGTGGCCGGCGGCTTGCTTGGGGGTGGGGGTCGGTTTGGATGGCCGGCGGGTGGGGGAGTGGGAGGAGGGGCCGTGAGGTGGAGGAGGGGATTGTGGGGCTCGGTTTGGTGGGGAGAGGGGAGGTGGTCAAGTAAGAGAGAAGGGAGGAGAAAGGAAGATAATACCACGAAACTAACCACGAATCCGGACTCGTCCCAAGATTGGTGGGTGATCCAATTCCCTCTCCAAGGGATCTCTTTCTTCAAGCTCTTTAGCTCTCAACTCTCAAACAAAGTGCAGGAAATTTTTGTAGAATTCATCCATTAACATCAAAAGACAATAATGAGGCTATATATAAAGCCGCGTACAAAGACTCAAGAAATAAAAGACGACAACGCCCCTTAGGGCTTACAAATGATCTCCCTTAAGTAAGGGTAAAATGGGAATACTGAAAGTAAATAAAACATGACATCAATAAAGAAAATACATAATACAACTCAGAAATATTTCGAATCAATCGTGGCCGTAGGTCGACGGCCACGTCTCTGATAGACCTTCCATGCTCTGATGTCCCCATCATTCTCCTGGGGTGGGAGAAAGCTCGACTCCGTCGAGTAAGCGTCTCTGATGCTCTCGTAGATCTCTAATGCATCAGGGTCAATCTGCTGCAGCTCCTCGCGATCCAGCCATGTATCCTCTGACTCGGGTTTACCCTTCCACCTAATCAAGTACCTTCGTCGTCCACCCTCCTTTGTAGAGATGATTTCATCGCTCAAGATCATGTCCACTTTATCTGCTATAGGTGATTTAGGAATATCTGGGAGTGGAGGTAGGTTAGGGATCTCACAAGGTGGGGTCACACAAGGCTGTTGTATAAGTGGGTTTGGCGGATTAAAATCCGGGCCTTCATATGCCACTAGATCTTCTATGTTAAAGAGGGATTGATGTTGAACTCCACAGGAAGATCTACTACGTAAGCATTATCATTGATTTTCTTAAGTATTTTGAATGGACCAGCACTTTTGGCATGCAATTTCTTAACCGTTCCCTGAGGGAACCGTTCCGGACGAATCCGCACCATCACGGAATCACCAACCTCAAAAGTTTTAAATTTTCGTTTCAAATCAGCACGTAATTTATAATCAGTATTGCTCTTTTCAATTTGTCGTACAATTTCCTTATGAAGTTCATGCAGATGTGATGCAAATGATGATGCAGACTCAGAGATCCTATACCTAGGACACATATGAATGAGATCTAAAGGTTGCCTAGGTTTGTACCCGTACACAATCTCGGAAGGACTTAGGCCAGTGGTTCGGTTAATAGAATTGTTATAAGCAAACTCAGCAGTGGGTAAAATGGAATCCTAATCCTTGACATGCTCGCCAACCAGAGACCTTAACAGATTACCTACGCTCCTATTAACTACCTCGGTCTGACCATCGGTTTGTGGATGAAAGGCAGTAGAGAATTGCAATTTCGTACCTAATTTCATCCAAAGGGTTTTCCAAAAGTAGCTAGTGAACTTAACGTCCCTATCAGACACAATTGTTTTAGGTAGGCCGTGCAGACGGACAACTTCATTGAAATAAAGTTTGGCAATATGGGAGGCGTCGGAAGTTTTGGAGCAGGGTATAAAATGAGCCATCTTAGAAAACCTATCAACTTCGACACAGATGGCATCATTTTTGCGAAGAGTCTTAGGCAGGCCTAAAATGAAATCTATGCTAACGTCCTGCCAAGGACAACTAGGGACAGGCAATGGAGTGTACAGGCCTGTGTTCTGCTTCCACTATTTGGCTAGCTGACACGTGTGACAACGGCTAACCAATCTACCAACATCTCTCTTCAGGCTGGGCCAAAAGAAACAGTACTCCACGGATTCTATCGTTTTGTCCCGTCCGAAGTGCCCAGCAAGGCCTCCGGCGTGGAGTTCCCAGACCAGAAAATCCCTTAAGGAGGTGCTCGGGATGCAAAGCTTTTGAGCTTTAAAAAGATAACCATCCTCCAGAAGGAAATCGTCCACAAGGCGCGTGCTGCCCGTGGACAGGAGAGAGTATGTTTCCTTGAAGTCGGGGCAGTCCAAATAATCTTTCCTTATTTGGTCAAAACCCACGACTTCGGCCCTCAACTCAGTGGTAGTCATCATGCGACGACTGAGGGCATCAACAGCTTTGTTCTCAACTCCCGCCTTATGTCTAAGGGTATAAGTGTACTCTTAAAGGAATTCCACCCAACGACCGTGGCGTGCATTCAACTTCTTCTGGAGTTGATATAATGTAAAGCTTCGTGATCCGAGAAGATGACGAACTCTTGCGGGAGCAGGTAGTGTTGCCAATAACGGAGGGATTGGATCACAGCATAGAACTCCTTATCGTAAGTGGAATATCGCTGTCGAATATCATTCAGTTTCTCACTGAAATACGCTACAGGATGAGCTTCCTGGGAGAGGACTCCTCCAATTCTGACCCCCGAAGCGTCGCAGGTCACTTCGAAGACTTTGGAGAAGTCAGGAAGTCTCATTACTGGGGCCTCCACCATTCTTTTCTTAATGTCCTCGAAAGCTCTGGTGGCGACCGGGGTCCAGTGGAAATCAGCTTTTTTAAGACAATCAGTGATAGGAGATACGATCGTACTGAAGTTTCGTATGAATCTCCTATAGAAGGTGGCCAATCCGTGGAAGCTGCAGACTTCCCGGATGTTTTGAGGAAGGGGCCACTCAACTATGGCTTTCACCTTCTCAGGGTCAGCAGAAACCCCGCGAGCCGATACGATAAACCCTAGAAAGATGACTCGATCTACGAGAAAAGTATATTTCTTGGGATTAGCGTATAACTGTTCCTTCCTTAAAACAGAACAGACTTGCTTAAGGTGGTCAAGATGTTGCTCAATAGAATGATTATAAATAAGAATGTCGTCAAAGTAGACAACGAAAAATTTACCCATAAAAGGATGCAACACTTGGGTCATAATTCTCATGAACGTGCTCGGGGCGTTACTCAACCCGAAAGGCATGACCATCCACTCATAAAGACCGTCCTTGGTCTTGAAAGCAGTCTTCCACTCATCACCGGGTCGGATCCGGATCTGGTGGTATCCACTCTTAAGATCGATCTTGGAAAAGAGAGTGGCACCCGTCATCATATCCAGCATATTGTCTAATCTAGGAATAGGAAATCGATATTTGACGGTGATTTTGTTGATAGCACGGCTATCAACACACATTCTCCAAGATCCGTCCTTCTTAGGAGTGAGAAGGGCGGGCACCGCGCAGGGACTAAGACTTTCCTTAATGAAACCTCGCTGCAGTAACTCGTCTACCTGCTTCTTAAGTTCGGCATGCTCCGTGGGGTTCATGCGATAGTGTGGCAGGTTTGGGAGGGAGGCTCCAGGGACTAAGTCTATAGCATGCTGAATGTCTCGGAGGGGGGGGGGGGGTAACTGATCAGGGAGATCATCCGGGAAGACATCAGCAAATTGCCCTAAGATAGGTTGGACTTCCTGAGGAATGGGGTCATCAGATTCGGTGGGAATCTCACGACCCACTAAAGCGTATAGAGGTGCACTACGAGTGACCTCAGAGTCCAGAACCTTGGCGGTGACCAAGTTTAGTCCTTTCTTGGACTTAAGGGGGTGGGGTTTAGGTTCTTCCTTGACCCGGGGCTGCGATGGTAAAAGCTTAATCTTTTTACCCGCATGTTCAAACACGCAGGTGTTTGAACGCCCATAGATGTGGACATCATTATCAAAAATCCAAGGTCGCCCTAACAGAATTTGTCAAACATCCATAATCAGAACATCGCACCATACGTTCTCCTTATAAGTGGCAAAGGAGATAGGTACGAGACTTCGTTCTCTCACTTCCAAGGCAGTGGAGTTGACCCAAGCTATCTTATATGGACTGGGGTGAGGAACGGCAGAAATGCCTAATTTGGACACCATGCTGGAGGATACAACATTGATGCAACTGCCACTATCTACGATGACTTTACAATTTTTATCTTTGATTTTGGTGTAGGTGTGAAAGATAGAAGTCCTACGCCAGTCATCGGAGGTAACAGGGTGTGACAGCGCACATCTCACCACGCAGATGGGAGATGTGTCCAACTTCTGAAGGCAATGGAGGACGGCGGTGTCCTCGTCCTCCTCGAAGAAATCACCCTCTTCTTCCATTTGGTGAACCTGATCAACCTCGGGCTCAGGATCCTCCTCAGTAAACTCCTCAATAATGGAAACTTTGTAGGGACTGGAGCACTGGGAAGCGATATGCCCATACCCCTGGCATCGAAAGCACTTGGTCCCGGGACTGGACCGAGGGGCATCCGGGTTGGGAGGTTTACTTCTAAAATCAGGTCGAGGTGCAGGGGAACCCGTGGGAGGTCGGGTGCTGCTACCCGGAGTAGGTCGGGTAGTAGAGGAATGCGGGGTGGAACTACCTGACGGTCTGTAGGGGGGTCTAGGGTCGTGGTGACGGCTAGAATGTTGGGATCGACTCTCCTCTAGGTCAAGTACTAAACTATACGCATTCTCAAGGATTGTGATATTTCGGGCGAACAGCTCGTTGCGAAGGTCCTCTCGCAACCCGGTACGAAACATGAATAGAATCTGCGCAGGGGTAGTGGAGGTCTCCCCTTTACAACGGATCAGAAAATCATCGAAGGAGGCAATGTAATCTTTGACGGGTTTGCTACCCTGAGTCAGTCTATGCCACCTATCTAAGAGCCTAGGGAAGTACGAAGGTGGAAGGTACTTCTGCTTAAGCTCACGCTTCATCGACAACCAATTAGTGATGGGGTACTCATTGCGAGACTCCCTAAGGCTTTCTAAGTTAGACCAGAACTGGCTAGCCCTACCAATGAGTTTCATGCTGGCGAAACTGACCATACCTTTGATCCAGTCTAGAAAGAGCTGGGGATCGAGGGTACCATCGAAAGTAGGTGCATCGACCTTGATATTCTTCATCAGGGGAAGATCAGGATCGTGGTGGTGCTCTTGCCTATGTTGGGGGACTCGATGAGGAGCTCGAGGGTGCCCTTCATCCATAAAAGGATCGTCCCCGTACATAGAGGGTGGCCTAGAAGGGGTATACGGAATCGGGTGGCTCCTACCATGCTCTATGGTATCAAGACGGTCAGTGGTGGTTCTATGAAATTCTGCGAGATCAGCTTGGTTTTCCTTTAATTGTTGGCTAATAGCATTCATTTGGCCTATCAGTAGGTCCAAAGTCCTTCCAAGTTGTTCGGGGTCCATTGTTAAACACTAGGGAAGGTTTAGGGGGGGGGGGGGGGGGGACAACTAGGAGTGGACAGCAAATGTAAGTACAAAAAACACCCTAAAATGACACTAAAAGCTGCAGAAAACTTAAGGACAGCAAACTAAACTAAGGTGTTAAGTCTCCTAAACAACTAGCAAGGTTGAAGGGTTAAGGACAGCACTTAGACACCAAAGAAAAGGCTTAAAACTTACTAAATGCATGCAGAAATTTTAAAAGACAGCAAACAAAATTGGAGTTTTAAACAAATTAAAAGATGTGATGTATGCAAAACTAAATGGAACTAGCAAGGTAGCAACCTAAGATGGATTCTAGCATGTAAACCTAGGTTAACCATGCTCTGATACCAGATGATGCAGGACTAGTATGCTTTGATTAAAATATAGGATTTGCACGCATTATTTTAAGAGCAAGTACTTAATTAAACTACTAGCGATTAGAACGATAAAATAAAATAAAGGAGGGGTGCTTGCGTTTAGGCCAAATCATAGTAAAAGTGCTTGAACAAACAAATAGATTGAAAAATCAAATTAAAGCTAACAGAATAGATGTTCATTCATAATCCCTTAATTAACATTAAGACAAGTACGCACATTAGGAGCTCTCAAAGTAACCATACGTTTACTAAGCTTTTGTTTTAGCAAATCAAGCGGCGTAGATCTTTTGCAACTTCATCACCACCTACAAGGTTAGTAGAATGACGAAGTGACTTGACGAGGAAAGAAAGTTCACCTTAGCCGGAAAGGATTCGTCGTCGGAAAGTAGTCACTTGATGGCCTATGGTATGGGTGAGGAACCGTGGAATTTGAGTTAAATATCCTCTGAGTGGGGAAGTATCCGGAGGGGAAATAGTCGTGAACCGGCCGAGGATGGTCCACCGTCCTTTCTTCCTCTGATCGTCGATCGTATCCACCAACGTGATATGGATCCTCTCGAAGTATTCTTCGACGGTGTTGTCGAAGTCGAACCCAACGTCGAAGAACGGCGAACGGAGGATGTCGATGTTGTCGTGTTCGTCAAGAATTAACCCGTAGTCCCATTCGGGGACTTCCATTCATGTTGGTGAGGAGAAGAGAGGTTGGAGTCGGTGATATCTTGCTGCCCTTGAAGTTTTCCCTCAAGGGTTTGAAGGTTTCCTTGGAGAATCAAGTGGGAAAAGGTCTAGGGAAGGGGGCGGCCAAGGGGAAGGTAATGGGGGAAAGTGGGTTCAGATTTTGGAGGGGTAGGGTTGGGGTTAGGGTTTGGAGTCCAAAATCTGAAATTGTTTTCAAATTTTGAAATTAGAGGGAGGTGGATAAGGAAACTAGGTTTAATTTCTAAAGGGAAGGATTTAATGTGAGAGAGGGGATTGGGGAGAGAGAGAGGGGAATTGGAGAGAGAGAGAGGGGGGGCGGAATAGGGAAGGGGGGCCGGCGGCTATGAGAGGAAAAGGGAGGGGATTTGGGGATTGATTTGGGTTTCTAAATTTGGATTTAGGAATTAGGAAAGTTTTAATTAAACCCCATTTATTTGAAAATTTCAAATAGGACTCAATTAGAAAACTTTCCTAAAATAGATTGAGTCAATTAGGAAAGTTTTTAATTCTAATTCAATTTGAATTTGAATTTTAAATCCTTTCCTAAACAACCCCAAACTAATTTAGGAAACTAATTCAAGGGGGAGGGAGGAGGGATGTGGCCTGCGGCTTGCTTGGGGGTGGGGGTCGGTTTGGATGGCCGGCGGGTGGGGGAGTGGGAGGAGGGGCCGTGAGGTGGAGGAGGGGATTGTGGGGCTCGGTTTGGTGGGGAGAGGGGAGGTGGTCGAGTAAGAGAGAAGGGAGGAGAAAGGAAGATAATACCACGAAACTAACCACGAATCCGGACTCGTCCCAAGATTGGTGGGTGATCCAATTCCCTCTCCAAGGGATCTCTTTCTTCAAGCTCTTTAGCTCTCAACTCTCAAACAAAGTGCAGGAAATTTTTGTAGAATTCATCCATTAACATCAAAAGGCAATAATGAGGCTATATATAAAGCCACGTACAAAGACTCAAGAAATAAAAGACGACAACGCCTCTTAGGGCTTACAAACGATCTCCCTTAAGTAAGGGTAAAATGAGAAATACTGTAAGTAAATAAAACATGACATCAATAAAGAAAATACATAATACAACTCAGAAATATATCGAATCAATCGTGGCCGTAGGTCGACGGCCACGTCTCTGATAGACCTTCCATGCTCTGATGTCCCCATCACAACTCCTTTCAGAAGTGGCTAAAGAATACCTTGTCTCTATCTGACATATGGATTCTGGAAATCCATGTAAGCGCACTACCTCTCATATGAAAGTCGTAGTCACAGAGACCTCGGTGTAAGGGTTCTTCATAGGGATGAAGTGTGCATAGTTGCTCAGACGATCCACTATTACCAGTATCTCTAAAAATCCCTCCCAGCATGGCAACCCCTCGATGAAGTCCATCTTCACCTCCTCCCACACCCTCTCTAGCAGAGCTAGAAGCTGTAGTAACCCTGCTCGTGTCATGGCTAAGTACTTGTGCCTCTAGTGCACATCACATCTCGCTATCCAAGCGTCTACATTGCGACACATCTTCACCCAGTATAATTCCGCTAACAGCCTGCTGTAGGTTTTCTGAGCTCCTGAATGTCCTCTAATTGCGTTGTCTTTAATTAGACAATCATTAGAGCTATTTAATTTCATTTATCAATAATAAAATCATATATCAATAGAAGCATATTCTATTGATCAAAATATTCATACACATCTGTATTTATTGACCCAAAATTCATATACAATACTCAAGAATCATATAATCACAATATATCATTCAATTCCTGAGTACAAAAGAATATCTAGAACAAAAAGAAACATAACATGAGGAATCCTGATCAAATCAATCTCACACACCTGATTCTCTGCTTTGACATAAAATCATTTAAACCACATATAATGAGCTCAAGAGCCCAGCAAGTCATCCACTCCTACAACTGACTCAAAGCACGGTAAAGAAGCAGTATGCATATTGTCAGTCAATTTATTACTGTAGCAATCAATAATTATGAATCAGTGTAGAAAGAATAAAACTCACATGCAGTAGCAGTAAAGTCTGTAAACAGCAAAACAGTACGGTACGTAAGCCAATAAAACAGTACGGTGGGAAAACTAATAAACCAATATGAATGTCGAATCGATAAAGCAATCGTCGTATTAGTGCTGTCAATCAGTAAAGAAATCATATAAAGCTATAAAACCAAAATAATAATAAAGGCTGTCGGAATCATATAAATGCAGTAAAATCCTATAAGGATGTATATATGTTATCCAATTGTTCTATATCAATATCAAATCGGTATCTTAATCACATACTCAGTATATCACGTGCTCAGTATGTCATATGCTCAGTATCAGTACAGTGAATCAGTAGTGGTATCAAACAATATCAATGTACATATTGGTTTTAGTGTTAGAATAGTGTCGTCAATGAAACTGGTGGCAGTAATAATAAAGTAATGCAGTAACCATAAATCTGTATTGTGACAGTAAATCAGTAAGCAATAACAGTACAACAAGCCTTTGTCCCACTACGTGGGGTCGGCAACATGAATCCTTTTTCTCCATTGTGTTTGGTTCAAAGTCAAATTCTCGTTTAAATCTAATAAAGAAAGATCATTTCTAATATTTTCTAACCAAGTCTTTTTAGGTCTACCTCTACCTTTCTTAACATAAGTCAAATCTAATACCTCTACTTTCCTAACTGGGTCATCGGAAGGCTGCCGTTTTATGTGACCAAACCATCTAAGGCGACTCTCTCTAATCTTATCCTCCACTGGAGCTACTCCAACCTTTTCACGTATATGCTCATTTCGTATCCTGTCTCTAAGAGTAAATCCACTCATCCACCTGAGCATCCTCATATCCGCAACACATAACTTAGTATTGTGCTTCTCTTTTAATGGCCAACATTATGCACCATAAAGCATTGCAGGTCTCACCACCATCTTATAGAATTTTCCCTTAAGTTTAAGGGGGACTTTTCTATCACACAACAAGCCCGATGCATTCCTCCACTTCAACCATCCAACTTGAATTCTACTGATAACATCCCCATCTATTTCACCATCACTCTGAATAATAGATCCAAGATATCTAAAACGTGTACTCTTATTAATGACTCCATCGCCCAAAGTCACAATCCCCTCACTAGGTCTATTACTGCTAAAATTACACTCCATATATTCAGTTTTAGATCTACTCAAGCGAAAACCTTTAGACTCTAAGGTTGATCTCCAGACTTCAAGTTTACCTTCAACTCCCTCTCTAGTCTTGTCAACAAGAAGAATATCATCAGCAAAAAGCATACACCAGGGTACATCCTCTTGTAAATGTCTAGTGAGAACATTCATGACTAACGCGAAAAGATATGGGCTTAAAGCTGATCCTTGATGTAATCCAACCGAAATAGGGAAATACTTGGTCAAACCACCTTGTGTTTGAACACAAGTAATAGCTCCTTCATACATATCTTTAATGATTTGAATATAAGCATTATTAACTCCTTTCTTTTCAAGAACTCTCCATAGCACTTCTCTTGGAACTTTATCATATGCTTTCTCTAAATCAATAAATATCATATGTAGATCCTCCTTATTCTCCCTATATTTCTCCATCAAACCTCTCAATAAATGTATGGCTTTCATAGTAGACCTACCAGGCATGAATCCAAATTGATTTTGAGAAACATTAGTATCACGCCGCAGCCTACGCTCCATAACTCGCTCCCATAGTTTTAAAGTGTGACACATTAACTTAATTCCTCTATAATTCGCACAATCTTGTGCATCACCTTTATTCTTATAAATAGGAATCAATACACTCATTCTCCACGCATCTGGCATCTTTTTAGTCTTCAAAATATTATTAAAAAGTTTAGTTAGCCAAGAAATTCCTTCATCTCCTAAGCATTTCCACATCTCTATTGGGATATCATCATGTCCAATAGCTTTTCCACACTTCATTTTCTTTAAAGCCTCTCTAACTTCAGTTTTACTAATACGCCGATAAAAACAGAAATTTTTATTTTCATTTAGGATGCTAAGGTCACTAAAGTCAATTGTATTCTTACAATCTTCATTAAAAAGTTTATCAAAATATCTCATCCACCTTTGTTGAATATCATCTTCTAATAAAAGTACTTTTTGATCTTCATCCTTAATACACTTTACTTGAATTAAATCCTTACTATTCCTATCTCTTTGTTTGGCTAGCTTAAACATATATCTTTCTCCCTCCTTAGTATCTAATCTATTATATAAATCATTAAAAGCTAAGATCTTTGCATCACATATTGCTTTCTTAGAATCCTTACATGCCTCTTTATATCTTTCCCAATTATCAGAATTTTTATATCTAAACCAATTTTTATAACAAATCTTCTTATTTTTTATCTTTTCTTGCACAATTGGATTCCACCACCAGCTGTTTTTACTATTAGGTGATTTTCCCTTTGATACTCCAAACACATCTTTTGCAATATTTTTAATATCACTAGCCACTTTTTCCCACATAACATTAGCATCCTCATGCACAATAAAAATCTTAGAATCTAAAATCTTACTCTCAAAAATATTTTTATTACTATTCTTTAAATGCCCCCATCTAATCCTAGAAAATCTCTTTACTTTATTTTTTATTTTCTGTCCTTTCATCTTAAAGTCTAAAACTAATAAGCGATGTTGGGTACATAAACTTTCACTCGGAATAACTTTACAATCTTTGCAATCTAAACGATCTACTTTTCTTATAAGAAAATAATCAATTTGAGTTTTACTATAACCATTCTTATAAGTGATGAGATGCTCATCTCTTTTCTTAAATAAGGTATTAGCAATTAAAAAATCATAAGCTAAAGAAAAATCTAATATGGTCTTATCACCTTCATTAGTCATTCCAAACCCATAACCACCATGAATGCTTTTAAAATCATTTACCTCTCTACCAACATGTTCATTTAAATCTCCTCCAATAAAAAATTTTTCTTTGAAAGGTATCTTTTGAATTAATTCTTCTAAATCATCCCAAAATTTTAATTTTGAACACATATCCAAACCTACTTGAGGAGCATAAGCACTTATAATATTAATAATCTTAGCATCAACAATAATCTTTAAAGCCATAATTCTATCTCCAATTCTATTAATATTTATAACATTATCCTTCAAACTCTTATCTATAATCACGCCTACACCATTTCTAATACGACTCTTACCTGAATACCAAATTTTAAATCCTAAACTATCAATCTCCTTACAGTAAGCAATAACAGTAAACCAGTAAACTCAATAAGGATGTATATATGTTATCCAATTGTTCTATATCAATATCAAATCGGTATCTTAATCACATACTCAGTATAACTCGTGCTCAGTATGTCATATGCTCAGTATCAATACAGTGAATCAGTAGTGGTATCAAACAATATCAATGTACATATTGGTTTTAGTGTTAGAATAGTGTCATCAGTGAAACTGGTGGCAGTAATAATAAAGTAATGCAGTAACCATAAATCTGTATTTTGACAGTAAATCAGTAAGCAATAACAGTAAACCAGTAAAATCATACAGTAGTTTTAATAATGAATCAATAATACATTTCAGTAGTCACACTAAATAAGTAAGAAGTTCTAGCTTAAGTGGTGTTTTTCTAGTATCTGTATCAGTAGTCAATAACCATTAGCTCAGTAAATAGAGTTGTTACTCTTTGTCCGTCGGCATAGTAATAACTCCTTATGAAATCAGCTTTTATTTGTCCTCACACATTGTTATCATAATATTATAATAGTAATACCGACCAACTATTACCCAATCGCATACCCTTTTTCATTCTCAATGTTTATATTAGCAGTATGCTTAAATAAAAATACTTAATTTCTATGCAATGTAAATCATACATAATTCAATTACTTCTATTTTATCTGGTGAAATTCATAAATGTTGCAGTCAAAATGCCCAGGATAATTTGTGCGTAACATAGAAAAAGTTGTGCGGTAAAGTTCAATGAAGCCTAAAATCAATTTTGAGAAGAATTCAATGGTTAAAATTAAAATCTTTGAAAACAGATATAGAATTAGAATCATCTACCTCGATTTGAATAATTTTTGTAAAAGCGATGAAACAATCTGGTGACCAAAAAGCCAATTTTCTCTTTTCTCTCTCCTTTTCTTCCCCTTTCTCTTTCTTGCTTGGCAAGCCACGATGCTGGCTTGGAAAATGAGGTGGTGAGTGGAGAGAGAGAAATATATATATATATATATATATATATATATATATAAATAGTTTTTAGTGTGTAGTACCACAACGTTACTACCTAGTGCTGCAACGCTTCTCCACCCTAACTTCCTTTCCCGCCAATGGTTCCCCCCATGTATCAAGGGTGGGAATCCCACCTTTTTTCATTCTGCCTCCCATGACCCGATCCCCAAGGCTCGGTTCGTCCACCTCCTTCTCCGGTATTTCCTTCCTCTTGCCCAAACGACTTCCCATAGTGGTTAGTCATCCTACCACCTTCATCATAAGACCCACCATAAAACTCTCTGTTGTCCCCCCATTTGAAAACCCTATTCTGTCCCTTATCGGAGCCTTCAGAGGTGGCTCTTGATGAAAGGGACTCGCTTCGTTGAACTCTTTCCGTCCTATCTCTTTCCCTTTAGATTCGGCCAAGGGAATCCCTATCGAATCGTGTTAAGGGTTAGCCATCGGAACTGTTGATGGATTTATGAGCTTCTTCATCGTCTCTTCCGATCCCCTAAATCCGCTCTCCATCCGATTCTTCATGGTTGAAAATATTCCTTCGATGGTTGAGAATTTCTCCTCCACCTTGGATTTGAATTTCTCCAATTCGCCTTCCGACACATCACCTTCTTTGCTGCCATTGTCTTTAAATTATCTCGCTCTGATACCAATTTGATGCATCTTTGAAGTAAAAACAACAAATAGAGAAGAAGGAAAATGTAGGAACCAAAGATTAAGGTTGGAATTTGATTACTCAAATAACAATAAAGCAAGATACAGTTGATCTACTATTTTAGAGGTAGATCAACTCTCCCACAAACCCTAGCCAATGCTGGGAACTCACCAAAACAAAAACTACTGCAAACACAAATTATCTGATGTCCTATACCTAGACAAAACTCTCTTAAATAACCCTCACTCCAATTAACCGCAATTAAATCCTTCGTAAATATCTCTCCCATGATTTCTCTTTCCAACATAGTGAATATTAACTTCCTTGGGCCCCACACGAGGAGCCAAAACTTCCCCCCTGCTGGCCTGGTTTCCAGCCAGCTGGTTTGCTGGGTTCGCCTGATCTGGGCCAATCGGCTGGCTCCCGCTTTGCGGCTGGCTCCTAGTTGCTGGCGTAACAGGAGCCCATGCGGATTTGTACGATAAAATCATTTATTAATTTGCTTGCCTCCATTCCTTTGTTTGCTCTAGTAATTTTGCTAGTTTCGTTCTTTCATTATTTTTCTTGATGGTTTTGTGAGGATTTTCATTTTGGATGACTATTGGACTTCATTCTCTCATGCCGAGTCTCTTGAACATCTAATCCTTGCATTTCCTTGGTTAAAACTTGTTGCTTTTTCTCTAATTTTGTGATTGTGCCTATAATAGCAAATGACGGTTGTGTACGTAGATCCATTCATTTTTGATATGTTCATCATCCAGGGAATCATACAAACGAGCCTTTAGCGAGACAAGTTCCAAAATTTTAAAAATGGTTTTGCGTTTTCGCTTTTGTCGCTGTCCTTTCCATTTCATTCTAAATTTACATTTTGCAATTTCCGTTAATTTATTATGTTTCTAATGCACTAGCAATTATAGAAATCATTTTTTTTCTTATGCTTTGTAATTATTGTTGTTTAGGTTTGCACGACAGCCTTCATCCATCACAACATGCATTATCTAAGGCATAAATTCGATCAATCTAGTAGGCCTATTCCTATGTCGAGTATTCCATTTAAGAGTTTTTTTCCCAATGATGGTTTGTTAAGTCCCCCTATATTGTGACAAATTGGGGACACACCCTCAAGAAAAATGATGGATTTTCCTAAAAAAGGGCATCTATAAGAAATCACCGAGAAATTGGAACTTATTGAATCTTAAATAGCGCGACCTCTAATATGATTTAACGAACTTTTTCAAATTTAAATCCCTCAATGGCTCAGCTTGATAAATTTGAGAGGTGCAACATTTCCTTAATGTTACTCATTTATTTTTATATTATTTCCTTTAATTGAAAAACTACTCAAGGAATGTTTCTGCTTAGCTATTCTATTGCAAAGACTTTTTTAGCTATATTATATTCTTCCACATTTCAAGTCGAAAGAATGGTTTGATATGTATGGTAGCACTTGTAATCTGTTTCAAATGTATCCTGCATGATTACGGCCATAATTCCATATGAGATAAAGTTGTGCATCTAAAGAAGAAAGAGGAAGCATATAAAAAAAAAAACACACCTTTAAATCTGCTAGTTTACAGCTGGATATTTCCTTTCTTAGATTACATGGAAGAGCTTGCAGACCTATAATTATTATGTTTGGGATAACTATCTTCAGAGAAGAATCATCCTTCCATTTAGTTGGAATGGTTGAGTATCTGATTGTAATGAACATTAATCATCTTCATCTAAGACGTTCTGCCTTGTGCATAACTTTTTAGCTTCTTCCCTTACAATCAATTTTTACATGATTACACTATCAGCAGTCAATTGATCGAGTAGTAATTCTTGCCCTCCATACGAGGTGCCAATGTGTTTGAATACCCTTAGAAAGGTAAGCTATAAGCTTAGTCAAGGAGGTCATGCTGGTGATCCTGCTGATTGCTTTTAGCTGTTTGTTTGAATCTGCAAGCATATTCAGAATTATATCAACTTATTAATTATACATAAAAATATGGTTGGCTGTTGTGCTTAAGCATTGTTCCCATGTTGTTGGTATAATATTATAGACAAAAGGTTTATATGGTAGTTGGCTGCTCGTTGTACTGCGGCAGATATTGATCAAGATTGGTAGGTCGCTGTAGCAACTTAGGTCACCAGAAAGACGAGACCATCTTTTAATTTATGAGAGTAATGATGTTAATCAGGAGATATGAGGATGAAATCACAAAGCAACGGAGTGGGATTGCATACTAGACATGGCTGGCAATGATGTCTTCTTTCCTTCTTTTATCTCTCCATCTAGATGGGAATGTATTTCCTTATTTTTTCTTTCCATTTCCATGGGCATTACTGGCTCTTTTCCCCTTTTTTTTTTCAATTTATTTGTTGGTTGGGTCCGTCCTAGCCCTTCTTCATCATGTTAAGGTTGCCAAAGGTTCATCTCTTTTTTTTTCCCTCATGGACATCCACGTAACTGCAAGATTTTGCCATTGCATTTCTTTTCCCCCATGCAGGCTATATGGAAGTAGGTAATTTGTGATAGGAAGATCAGAATACTTCAAAATTGTTGAACCCATTTACCCGTTTTATTTGTTTTCTTTTTATATGATTTCTTTTAAATTTGTTGTGGTTTTTTATTGGCCATTTTTAGTTAATAAACATTTGGATTTATGAGTTTAATTAAATAATTAAAATCTAGGAAATATGAAAATCTAATCTCAAGATAGCTTTGGTAGTTTAAAATATTTATGCCACCTATTTTTGGGTGGTATTATGATTCTTTTTCTTTTTCATTCATTTTTGTAGAATGTATGAGGTATTAACTTATTTTGTGAATATTTTTTCAGAACTTTTAACCATTTTAGTCTATTCTATTTCCTCCCTAATCTTTTCGTATATTATTTGGATTATTGTTGCATCTTCTCTTTCCATTATTCATACCTAAATCATTTAAAGGCTCATTTTTGCTTTCTTGTTTTCCATAAGTGGTACTCCTATTCTTCCTCAAATATAATTTTTTATCACTCTATTCTTTTAAATTTTTGTTGCACATTTATGTACTATTCTTACATGTCATACTTAGACTATCAATGACTTTTATTGCTAAACATTCGAATTCATGTAGCATAATCAGTCTAATTGTGATTTTGAAGAACAAAAATTTACCTTTGCATCTCTAATTCTCTCTAGGCATAATATTCTTGAGGCACTCATTTTGACCATCAAGTTTTAAATTTTGAAGTTGTGTCATCATCTATAATATTCCTTTGTATGATGTATTCAAGATAATTAATTACATCACTCTTGAAGTAATGTCTCCACAATATTCTCTTTTTTGCCCGTGAATATGATTTGAGTTAAGATTGACCTTAATGTTAGTTGTGATACTCTGAATATTATTCCCGTTTCCTTAACCAACTTAAGATAGTTAAAAAAAATTAAGTTAGGAGAAAAAATGTCGTGTGGTTTGGCTTTGATTTTCCATCTTTAGTTAACGATTTTACACTTTGAATCTAGTTGTGTATCTCCTGTCAAATACATCGAAGCATGTTATATATTTCTTTTGTTTTTTTTCTTCTTCTTTTTTTAATTTTCGTCTAATATAAATAAATCAAGTTGCCTTTTCTAACATAATTTTTTTTTTCTCTGTTTTTGTTAATATCATTTAGTCTGGATGAAGAAATGCTTCACATTTCTGGATCATTAGTTCCACCGAATACTGGATGCATCTATTGGTTATCCAAACATGAAGTTAACGATGCAGCACAAAAAGAAAGGTATAATTAGACTTGCATTTTGTGCGTTTTTTTTACCTCCTTCAAAATTTTCTAGCAACGAGGCAGTGTCTTAGAAGAATGAATAGAACTTTCTTTCTCTTTTGGTCGTTGAAGATTTCTCCCTCACAATTGAAACTACTTTCTGCACCGAAGCATCACAAAGCTTGATATTTGTAGTCTTCTCTCTTTAGACTAGAGAACAGATCCTCAAATTGTAGTTTAGTTTCCTCCCTTGTGACCTGAAGTAATAGATTCAAGTCATCAAAACAGTCTCTTTGTAATCTAATATTAGACAACCTTAAGCTTCCAACCCTATATTAATGGAGAAATTATTCTGTGCGGACACCGGACATCAGACGGGAGAACCGTCCGGTTACGCTTAGGTACCGAGCCTCAGTACCGCTCAGTACCAAGCTCGGTACCGGACCTGGCGCATTTTCATTGGAGTCCGGACGTCATTCGGACTCTGCATAAAATAATTTTTCGTATTAATGGAGCCTTTATGGAATAGGCACACCCTTATTTTCTCTTTATGCTATTTAATTTCTTTTGCATATAATTTTTATAAATAATTTGCAGAGGCATGAAGAGGAATCGAGCAGATGGTGTCGAAGAGAATGCACTCGAACAAGATCCAAGCTTCTTCCAATCATCTAAACGAAGCCGTCCAAATAAAATCTAAGACTAGAAAAGAATGATGAAACTCTCAAAGCAATTTCTTCCAACCAAGTACATTTCTAAAAAACTCATGATGCTAACTTTCAATAATTGTTTATGCCATAAATCTCTATTTCCTTAAGTGGTAGCATCCTACTTCAAAAGCTTGTTACTTCCATGCAGGCTCATGCAACTATTTGTGGCTGAACGGTTTCCTGATAAGCTCAGCCTAAGCATGGATTGGAGTTCCCCGGCAGCAGATCACAACTCTCAAAGGAAAAAAGAAATGCTTATAAAATTAAGATTTCCTCATTGAAAGATCCTAATAGAACTATTTTTTACCTTAATAGAACTAAAGTTTAATTATGACTCTATATTATTGTTTAGGATGCTACAGATGGTGTAATGCTTTCAAATTCTTCAAGCATTTACTTTCTCCTTAACCTTTTGACTGCAAATTCCTTTTCTTGGTCTTCTTGTATGTATAGTAGATGAAGCTCCAAAAGCTTTGCCAAGTAAGAAGCACAGAGTTGTAGGTCCTTGAATAAGCCTAACTTAAGGCCCGTTTGGGACGGCTTTCTTACTATTTTTTAAAACAATTTTTTAGTAAAATAATTATTTTAAGAAACAGTAAGAAAGCCGTTCCAAACTTAACCTTGATAATGCTGTCTGCAGTAGTTGTGAGAAAGAAACATACTCTTTACATTCAAGAAAAGTTGGTAGAACATTTTTAAAAAAAATAATGGTTTCTGAAACATAAGCGAGTGGTTGTGGCCTTCCATGAAAATATAAATTACTAAACACATTAAAAGGATTTTTGAACTTTGATTTATACGGTGTGGAATTGATGTATTACAAATTGAGAAATTGACCTTCTTTTCTATCTTATCACCTTATCACTTCAGTTTTTTTTATTCGAAGTTGTTATGATTCTCGCTGGCACATTAATTGTTTTGTCTCAGTATAATATGGTCGCAGATGTTTATTTGAGTCTTTTTATATTATTAATGTACGGTTACCTATCTCTATTAATTTTTTAAAATCATAATAAATTTTTAAGAAGTAGGTTGTTAATGTCATCAGAAGGTTTATGTGATTAAAGTTTGGCTTTTTTATGACTTATTAAGGTTTTGTTTGCGACAGTTTTTTTGTTATTTTTTTAAAACGATTTTTCAGTATAAAAATTTTTAATTCATGAAATTTTTGCATTAAAAAGCTGTTTTAGAAAGAAGTAAAAAAGCTGTTTCAAACGATGCCTAAAGCAGCTTTTTAAATGTTGATGTATGACCCCTATAAAATAAAAGTATCAGTGGTAATATGTCAAGTACCTACAAGAAAAATATTGTAGAAAATCAACCTGGCTACACCCTAGTTCAAAACTTAACTACTAAAAGTCATAACTATCACAACATCTTAGGGCTTATTTGGCAACCAACAGGATTTAACTAGTTAGGATTTAATAAATCTTGTAAATTCTGGAGCTGTTAAATCTTGAAAATTGTTTGGCAAGTTAAGTGATAAATTCTGTTAAATCCTATAGAGCTGTTTGGTAATGTAATTCATAATTTAAGGTAGTTAGTTCATTTAAAAATTAAATTTATTATGTTTTTAATTTAATTTGCTTATTGAGTAAGAGTTATTTATAAATTTCAATTTTAATTAAATCGATAAGTTATAATGATAAATAATATAATTAAAAATTAATTTAATTATCAAATAATTTAACTAATAATTTATTTACTAATTATAGTACTAAGTATCAAATTACTTATTTAGTTGTTAATTTAATAAGTATTTGATATCTAATTAATTAGTTCATTGTTTTTTGAAATAACTAATTATTAAATTAATACTCATATAGAAATTTTATTAATTATTTAAGTATTATTAAATTAGTTTTAATGATATTTTAATAAAGTTAAATATATTAAATTTTAATTACTAATTATAAAACTAATTATTTAATTAAGCTAGTTTATTTCTAATTGGATGATAGGGAGTTTAGGGTTTAAGCTTATCTTATATTTTAAGTACAAGTTATCTATTAATTTCAATTTTAATTATCATTAATGAATTATAATTAAAAAATCACATAATTAAAGAATAGTTTAATTATGAAATAACTTATTAAATTTAATTTTAATTATATTTTAAATTATTTACAATTTATTATTAATTATGAATATTAATTATCAGTAGTAAGTAATGATTATAAATAATTTAAAATTCAAATTAATTATCAATTAATCTTGAGTAATTAATTTATTATTAAGTATATTATATTTTTTATTAACTTTAATTAAATTAGTTGAACCAAATTAATTAATTTCTAAGATACTTCTCTACCAATATAATGGCGGGCGATTTTGAGAATTTCTCTCCTCTGTTTGCTTGTAGGTAGGGTTTACTTTTCCTACTCTTCGTTGTCCATACCTGTTCGACTTCACCTGCTTCGAACGTGAGGTAAAGTTTTGAACAAGTCGATAAAAGACTTCTTTGCTTCATTCGATGGAGAAATTATTATGTACGGAATTCTAAGACAGTTTGCGTCTGAATTCCAATCAAAATAAGTCAGGTGTCTATAAATTTTTTTACACATTATATGAATATTACGTGTGATCATGAGTCAGCTTATATGATTATGACATCAAACTAGCTTTCTAACATATCAACTTTTAATTGGGCAAAATTTTAAAAGGATCATTGTTGATGTGTAAATTAGAAGAAGGATCATCTAAGAAATAAAATTTAAAAAGGATCATACACACAATCAGAAATTATGTTTTTATATAAAGATACAAGAGAGACAAGAGAAGGGGGAGAGAGAGACGGTAGAGAGAGAAAAATGAAGAGAGATGAATTTAATCATCTAACTTTAAACATTGTAAAATTATATTTTTAATATTTAATCCAATTTTAATTAATTTTAAATTTTTTAAGTAACTTTTGAATTATATTTTAAATATTTAAGAAAATTAATTTGAAATATTATAACTATTATGTTTATTTTAAGACATGTAATTTTTAGTTAACTTAAATATAAATATAATTTAAAATTAATTTATTAATCATAATTATAATATTTAAATTTGAAAATTATAACTATTAAAATTTAGAGTTTTTCAAAATTTAAAGTTATAAAAAATATATATTAAAATTTTTTCAAATTTTAAAGTTATTAAAAATATATATTAAAAATTTAATAGTTATAATTATAAAATATTACAATTTAAAGTTATTCAAAATATATATTACAATTTTAATAGCTACAATTATTAAATATTAAAATTTATAATTTTTAAATTTTAAAATTTAATATTTAACAATTATAAGTATTAAATTTTTAATATTTATTTTTTTATAACTTTGAAATTTGAAAACTTTTTAATATATATTTTTAATAAGTTTAAAATTAGAAAATTTTTTAATATATAATTAATATTTTTAAAATTTTAAAAATTTAAAAATTTAATAGTTATAATTATTAAATTTAAATATTATAATTATGATTAATAAATTAATTTAAGTTTTATTTAAATTAAAGTTAAGTAAAAATTATATATCTTAAAATAAATATAATAGTTGTAATATTTCAAATTAATTTTTTTAAATATTTAAAATATAATTCAAAAGTTACTTAAAAAATTAATATTAATTAAAATTGGATTAAATATAAAAAAAATATAATTTTACATCATTTAAAGTTAGATGTTTGAATTCCTCTCTTTATGTTTCTCTCTCTCTAATGTCTCTCTCTCCCCCTTCTTCTCTTTTTCATGACTCTCTCTGTCGAGAAATTATTCTGTGTGAGTCCAGACTTTAACAAAAATGCACCACGTCTTGTACCGAGCTTGATATCAAGCGGTACTGAGGCTTGGTATCGCTCGATACCTAAGCGTAAATCGGACGGTTCTCCCATCTGGTTTCACACAGAATAATTTCTCCTCTCTACCACCTTTTATCTCTCTCTCGTCTCTCTCTCTCTCTCTCTCACTTTCTCTTTCTCCTTTTGCTCTCTCTTTTTTGCTGGTAATAAAACAAAAAAAATTCTTTGCATATAAAACATAATTTTGAAATGCATTTTAATGAAAAACTCAATAATACAATGAGTGTTAATAGAGAAAAGCAATTATGTATGATTAGGGGTGTCAATTTTGGGTCAAGGGTCGGGTTCGGGTTGAACCCGGAATTGACACGACACTATTTGGGTCAAACCGAACCCAACCCATTTTTGCAAACGGGTCAAAACATTCAACTCGAACCCGACCCGTCGGGTTTCCGGGTTGACCCGACCCGACACGAAACGGGAGGAACTCTGTTGAAGCTGCAGGAGTTCAGGTTGACCAGCAGCCAGCGAGCGAATGAGAGCCTCCGTCCGATTCATCGAGCTCGTATCGTCGACTGGACATGAATGAATCACGAAACACGGCGGGAGAGTGGGGTCGCGGGACGGCGGGGCACGAGGTCAACGTGATCGATAAACTGACAGCGGGATGACGTGACGCAGACGTCTGACTGCGAGAGCTAATGCGATTTGACGAGAAGAGACGCGGAGGCGGAGTTGAAGCCTGACGCGACGCGGGATATCGATTGAAGTGGACGACTGAGCTGACTCGGATGTGGTTTCCAGGTCAGTCCGGGTCAATGTCGGGTTTTCAGGTCAAGTCAGACCCGACCCTTTTTTTTAATGGGTCGAAATCTTTAACCCGAACTCGCCCGTTTCGGGTTCGGGTCCTCGACATTTTCGTGTCCGATTCGAATCAATTTTCAAGTCGTATCAAATATTGACACCCCTATATATATATATGACCCTTTTAAAATTTATTTTAAACGTGGGCGATGATACTTTTAAAAATTTGTCCCCTTTAATTAAAGTCATGTAAAAATCATAGTAAAGAAACAAAAGTGGAAAAAGGTTAAGCGGATACGCACTCGTTCCAGGAAGTCCTCTCTGGCCATCTCCGTCCAACCAGTCGTCGGCAATCGGATTCCTCTGACGCTATTTATTCTTTTCCTCGTTCACAACTCATCAACGGTGCATTAATACAGCGTCTAACAGAACTCCAACCTGCATTCATCGATCGATGAGATGGATCGATTGAAACCATTCCTCAAATGAACACGATATCATCTCCTCCCTCTCCTAATCCACTCCACTCCCTTTCCTTCACCATTGTCTCTAAGTTCTACGACCTCCACTTCCGTCTTTTTGTTGACTGCTGCAATTTTGATCCCGGTGGGCGCCGCGGCCTCCTGATTAGGCTCGGCCTGACCCCTTTGTAGAGGATGTCGGCGCCGCCTCCAGGTGGCAGCGGGTGCAATCCTGTGAAGAAGCCGGGCCCTGTGTCCATGGATCATCTCCTGCTCGCCCTAAGGGAGACTAAGGACGAACGCGAGGTCCGAATCCGGAGTCTCTTCAGCTTCTTCGACAATACCGGAGCAGGTTACCTCGACTACGGGCAGATCGAAGCCGGCCTCTCGGGCCTTCGTATTCCCGCTGAGTACAAGTACGCGCGGGATCTCCTTAGGGTTTGCGATGCCAACAGCGACGGTCGCGTTGATTATCAGGAGTTTAAACGCTATATGGATGCTAAGGAGCTGGAACTCTATTCTATTTTTCAGGCGATTGACATCGAGCATAATGGGTGCATCTTACCTGAGGAACTATTGTTTGCACTTGCCAAGGCAGGTAATGACATTTGATGGTCCACTGTTTTTTGTTATCAGATAGATTGCATGTTTTCCAACATCATCATGCTTTCTATCCACAAGCAAACAAATAAGCCCTTGGGGGTTCTGGAAGAACAAAGTTTTTTCTAATGCAAGATGTTATCCTTTTAGGACTCTGCTCTATCCGAAAAATTATTCTGTCCGGTGTCCGAACGCATCCGCATTTCGGTATTTTAGCGATACCGAGCGGTACCGATCGCGGCTCAATACCGAGTGATATCGCTAGAATACCGAATCCGGATACGTCCGGACAGAATAATTTCTCGCTCTATCCACAGTTTTTATTTTTATTTTTATATGAGTTTCTCACATTGTGTCCTGTGGCAGCATAGCTGACTAATGATCATTACCACTTTTATGATTCCCGGACCTGATACTAATTTGTAGAGATAGGTGAGTATATGTAGGATGCCACTTTTTATTTTGAAGCATCAGTTTTGTTCAGAATGCTCTATGCCTGAACATATGAGAAAAAAGGTCAAAAATGGTCCCATCACTTTTTGTATGGGCCGATTTTAGTCATAACATGTTTAATTTAATCCATTGACATTCAAATATGATTCAAAATATTCCGAATTAGATTTAAGGAATCAAGAGACCAAATTGGATATATTAAATATTATGGGACTAAAATAACCTCTTATTAATAGTTCAGAGTTATTTGACCTTTTTCTCATAAAATTATATTTGTTCAACTTTTCTAATTTGCTGCTGTCATGTAGTGCCTATTGTTTCCATATTTTCACTTTAGGAAGTTGAACTACTCCATAAAGTCTGGTAGACTATAATGAGAAATGGTTGGATCATATGATTCATCAATTTTTGGGCCAAAAGTATCTTTCAAATTAGTTTCTTATGAAGGAATCCTTTAGTTAAAAGCTCATAAGCATGCAATTTAAAGGCAACTTTCTCAAATGGGTTCTTCCAATAATTTGATATATCTAGCTTAATAGAGTCATTAACAAAATCAATATGTTGTTCAATAATGGGAAGAGAAATTTTTAATAGCTATCCTTTTGAATGTGAGGAGATGAGAAGGCTTAGCTATGGTAAAAACATTAGTAAACATGAAATACTTCGATTGAAGTTTTGATTTAGTCTTAGACTAGAGCTCTGGTTCAGGTTCGTATTTAGATTTAGGTTCATAAGTAGGTTTAAGTGTGAGCTTGGGGGCAAATATTAAGTTCAAGTTTAAAATGTTGATGTTTTGAGAATCTTCTTGTAAAGGGGTTTATGGTGTTTTATATTATCTTTATGAAATGATTTCAAGAGATTTAACATAGATGCCATGTCTTGAGACTCATTTATTAGATGAGGAAAGACTAGAGCAAGCATTGGCATGACTTGAGCAGAGTGATCAACTTTATCCTTAATGATATTATCAACATAAAGTGAATTATTGTGGCCTTTAGGCTTTATATGCTGATAATTAAGGAACGTCTTTATCATGCTGATAATTTAGGAAAGTCCTTATCATGTTCATGATCCCAAAGGGGATTATAATAATTTATGCAACTTATGATGATGCATATGCTACTAATAAACAAGATATAACCTAAGAGTTTTTTGAGCAAGTTGTCGATTCCATAGTAGAGAATTAATTTGATGGCTAAGATCATGACATCTACTAAGAATTTGCTAAAATACACATGTAAGGAGTTTAATATTGGATTTAAGTTTTCAGGCCTTTGTGAGATGTCTCAGTCATGATAAGTTTTCAGGCCTTTGTGAGATGTCTCAGTCATGATGATACGATGAAAACATTTATATGCAATGATAATATAAATTGATATGCTAGATATGCTAAGATGCAACTAGCAAGAAGTGTAACCTTAATGAAATGATATGAATAAGTTAGTAAGTTGACATTGTAAATTAAACACACACGAGATTTAGATTTTAGAGCCATCAACTCATTTTATGTGAGTTTTAGTATTACATTAAATTAAACTAAGTTTAGTTGAACGGTGTAATTTGCAACTATTATTATTCAATCTTACGTTGTTGAGGGCTCTGAAAAATTTCATTAGAGTAATCATGAGAGATGAGGGGCAAACATGTTTCTTAAGAAGGCCTATTAAAGTAATGATAAAGCATTACCCATATATTTCACCCTCTTGCAAGTACTTTTTTATGGTTTGAAGGTTTCCAATGATTGTAATTCCCATGGTTAATTACCTCTCTTGTGAGGGAGATCATTATTCAATAAGGGTAGTATTAAAAACTCTCTCATAAACGCATTGTTCCAATGACACTTAATGCAAGAGAATAAATGATAAACTCTTATGCTTAGTGGTTTGGTTGGGATATTGATGACAAGCCCAATCAAGATTCATGGTTCCATTGTGTTAGGCTTACGCCGGCCCAGGAGGGGCCGGCTTCCGGTTCTACACCCGGCGGCCCAGGAGCGGGCGGAACCAGGCGGAACCAGAGGAGGGGGCGGAAGCCTTGTGGGCCCAAGCATGGGTTAAACACATTGTTTGGAGGGAAATTTTGAATTGGAAGGGCTGTTTAGGTATTTTGTAAAACTCTTTTATTGTTAATTAGGAGGATTAGGGGGGAAGGAGGGTTATCTTGAATTTGAATGTATTTTTGAGATCTAGGTTTTCTTTGCTTGGGCTCTTGGCATTGCCGGAGATTAGGAGAGTTGTTCTTCTTCTCGAATTGAAGAACATTGTATCTTGTTTGTCGCTTTGCTTTGATTAGTGGAAATCCTTTGCTTTTCTCTCAGATTTTCTTGAGATTTGTGAGTTTTCTCGCTGTTTTCCGTAGATTGATAGGAAATATTTGAGATCATCAAGTGTTTTCTAGCAAATTGGTATCAGAGCATCGTCTTGGGACCATCAGCGGCTGAAATCTTGAAATTTCAGCGGATTATTTGGGCATCCGGAAGAAGTTTTCTTGAGTTTCTTGAGAGAAAAGATGACCGGGAAGAAGGTTGAAGTCTTGGAAGGCAAATTGGGACAGTTAAAATCAGATCTGGAGGGAAAATTTTTTGATTTTCAAAATCAAATCACCTCCAACAATGAAAGATTGGAAGGGAAGTTCACGGTTATGGAAGAAATGCTGAAGAAATTACTTGAAATAAAAACCAATCCGGCGACATCGAAAGTAAGAGAGACCACCGACGGCCATGGCGTAGGGGGAAATTTGAACCCATTGCGGGGGAGGAGAAATCCGGAGGTGGAGATCCTTGAGGAGGAGAACGACATGCCTCCTCTAAAACCGCTTTCTAGGGAAGAGATGAGCATGGGGTACGACAGAAGGGGTGCTGATTTTGTTGGAAGAAGGGAAGAGATTCACCGCAGGGGTGCTGATTTCGAAGGGAGAAGAGGGGAATATGATGAAGGGTTCGGGTATAATCGCCGGAGGGACGATTGGGACACTTGGGGAGCACATCCTCTTCGAGGAATGTGAGGTTATGGAGGATACCGGGGATACGGAGGAGATTCCAAGGTGAGGAAATTGGAGATGCCCATCTTTGAGGGCGAGGATGGCCATTGTTGGATTTACAAGGTGGAACGATATTTTGCCGTCAATGGGTTGACGGAGGAGGAGAAGCTGACGGCGGCGGGTCTGTGTTTGGAAGGAAAGGCACTGGCATGGTATCAATGGCATGACAAGAGGGAGCCCATCCGGAACTGGAGAGAGTTCAAAGAATGCTTACTAGAGTGTTTCCGAGCCGATAGGGGAGGAGACTTCTATGAGCAATTCTTTGCCCTGACTCAGGCAAGGACCTTGGCGGATTACCGTGACAGGTTCGAGTATTTGGCCAGCAGGTTGGACCATATCTCGGAGTCAGCCCTGGAAGGGAATTTCATGAAGGGGCTGAAACCTGAGATACGTACAATAGTCAGAGTGTTGGAGCCAAGGAATTTAGGGAAAGCCATGGAGCTAGCACAGTTGGTGGAAGACCAGAAGAAATCAGAGAGGGGGGGTCGGGGAAGCTACTCAGGGGGATCGTACAGGATGACTACCACCTTCTTACCGTCCAAAGGGGCAGCTCCAGGGAGTCTGAAGGAAGTGCCGAAGGAGAGAACTGGAGGAGGGGTGAAATGGGGGACAGTTTAAAAAGTTGACTGAGAAGGAGTTACAGGAAAAGAGGGCAAATGGGGTGTGCTTCAGATGTGATGAGAAGTACATACCGGGTCATAGGTGCAAGGACCGGACTCTTCAGGTTCTCGTTTGTGAAGATGAGGAAGACGAAGAGGGAGGTGGGAGCAGGTCAGAAGAAGAGGAGGAGAAGTTCCATCTGGATGTGGCAGAAGTCTCTCTGAACTCTGTAATGAGATTCACTTCGAGTTACACTATGAAAGTGAAAGGGGTGATAGCTGACCGCGAGGTGGTGGTGTTGATAGATAATGGGGCAACCCATAATTTCATTTCAACCCAGATTGTTAAGCTGCTTGGGATGAAGTTAGTGGATACAGGAGGCTATGGGGTGATGATGGGCATAGGAAAGGTGAAAATGGGGAGCGGAGTTTGTAGAGGGGTAGTATTGAAGATTCAGGGGATCCAGGTAAGGGAGGACTTCCTTCCCTTGGAATTGGGGAGTATTGATGTCATCCTAGGGATGAAGTGGTTGCAGACCTTGGGAGAGACCAAGATCAATTGGGGCACTTTGAAGATGGAACTGGTGGTGAGTGGAAAGAAGAGGGTGATTCAGGGTGATGCTGAGTTGACCAAGGCTGGGGTTTCTCTCAAATCCCTAATTAGGACCATTCAGGAGGAGGGAGGAGGCTACTTAGTGGAGTTGCATCGTTTGGAAGGGGTCGGAACTAGAGGAAGAAGACAATATTCCTTTGTCAGTCCAGCCGCTCATACACCAGTTCAGCGAGGTTTTCAACCTCCACAGGGTTTACCACCGTAGAGGGAGCTGGAGCACGCCATTACTTTGAAGGAAGGGGAGACACTGATCAGTGTCCGCCCTTATCGTTACCCTCAGATTCAAAAAGATGAGATTGAAAGGTTGATCCGGGAGATGCTGGAGGCGGGGATCATAAGACCGAGTGTTAGCCCTTTCTCGAGTCCAGTTCTCCTGGTCAAGAAGAAGGACGGGAGTTGGAGATTCTGTGTGGATTACAGGGCTCTGAATAAGGGCACTGTACTAGACAAGTTCCCAATTTCGGTGATTGATGAGCTATTGGACGAGCTATATGGGGCAGTGGTGTTTTCTAAGCTGGAATTAAAATCCGGATACCACCAGGTCAGAATGAAGGAGGCATATGTTCCAAAGATAGCTCTCAGGACACATGAAGGGCATTATGAGTTTCTGGTAATGCCCTTTGGTTTGACTAACGCTTCTGCTACTTTTCAGTCTTTGATGAACAGGGTCTTTAAGCAGTACTTTAGGAAGTTCGTACTGGTATTCTTTGATGACATTCTGGTGTACAACAAGACTGAGGGGGAGCACTTAGAACATTTGAAGGTGGTTTTGGGAGTATTACAGGAACATCAGTTAAAAGCCAACCTGAAGAAATGCAGTTTTGTCCAGGCTAGTGTAGAGTACTTGGGACACGTGTCCCAAGAAGGAGTGGCAGCAGATCAGAATAAAATAGAAGCAATGCAGAATTGGCCAATGCCTAGAAACATAAAGGAGTTGAGGGGGTTCTTGGGGTTAATTGGGTACTACAGGAGGTTTGTGAAGGGATATAGTGCTATTGCTTGGCCTTTGACTAAGCAACTGAAGAAGGATGATTTTTTATGGGGAGAGGGGCCAAACCAGGCCTTTGAGAAACTGAAGGAAGCCATGACTACAGTTCCAATGTTAGCGCTTCCAGATTTCAGCCAGGTCTTTGTAGTAGAGATTGATGCGTCAGGATATGGGCTGGGAGCAGTGTTGATGCAGAACCATAGGCCAATAGCATACTTCAGTCAAGTGCTGTCAGCCAGGGCTAGATTGAAGTCAGTATATGAGAGGGAGCTAATGGCCATTGTCTTGGCTATTCAGAAGTGACAGCCTTATCTTTTGGGAAGACATTTCATTGTAAGGACTGATCAGAGAAGTTTGAAATATTTGTTAGAGCAAAGGATGGTGACCGAAGAGCATCAGAGTTGGTTATCCAAATTACTGGGCTATGATTTTGAGATCCAATACAAGCCTGGTTTGAAAAATAAAGCAGCCGACGCCTTATTCAGATGTGTTGGGGAGCTTCAGGAATTAGTTGTGTCAGTTCTATTGATGGTAGATTGGGGGGCCATCAAGGAAGAAAGTATGCTGAACGAAGAGTTGAGGAAGATTAGGGAGGATCTGGGGAAAGACAAGAGTAGCCATCTTGGTTACTGCCTTGAGGGGGAGAGACTATTGTATCAGGGGAGATTTGTGATGCCATGAACTTCCATACATATTCCCCACCTTTTGCAGGAGTTTCATGGCAGCACAGTTGGAGGCCATTCAGGAGTTTAGAAGACATACAGGAGGCTAGCATCTGAGCTCTACTGGAAGGGGATGCATAAAAATGTTGAGGAGATGGTGACGAGGTGTGAAGTGTGACAGAGGAATAAGTACATGGCCATGGCTCCAGGAGGACTACTACAATCATTGACACTTCCAAATAGAGTTTAGGAGGAAGTGTCCATGGATTTCATCGACGGCTTAAAGATCTGAAGGATTCACGGTCATCTTGGTGGTGGTTGACAGACTTAGCAAATATGCACACTTCATCCTGTTACGACATCCTTACACCGCTGTATCAATAGCAGCAGCATTTATCAGGGAGGTTGTGAGACTGCATGGGGTTCCTGAATCGATTGTGTATGATCGAGACAAAGTGTTCCTCAGCCAGTTTTGGAAGGAGCTGTTCCGGATGCAGGGCACTGTCCTCAAAAGAAGCACAGCTTACCATCCATAGACAGACGGGCAAACAGAGGTGGTAAACCGAAGTTTAGAGACCTATTTGAGGTGTTTTGCTTCTGAAACACCGCGGGTGTGGGCAAAGTGACTGCCATGGGCCGAGTATTGGTACAATACATCGTACCATTCTGCATCTCAGATGACTCCATTTAGAGTGCTATATGGAAGGGACCCCCCACACCTAGTGCACTACGAGAAAGGAAGTATGCCAGTCTCTTCAGTTGAGCAGTACCTGGAAGAAAGGGACAGGGTGTTAGAGGAATTAAAGAAACATCTGCTGAGGGCACAACAAATCATGAAGAAGCAGGCAGACTCACACAGGAGAGACATGCAGTTTGAAGTGGGGGAGAAGGTATTCCTGAAATTATGACCCTACAGGCAGAGGACAGTGGCGAGAAGGAGGAATGAGAAATTGGCACCAAGGTACTTCGGCCCCTACAAAGTTTTGGACAAGATCGGAGCAGTGGCGTATCGACTGAAGCTACCCCCATCAGCTATCATACACCCAGTCTTCCATGTGTCTCAGTTGAGGAGAGTTATAGGGGATCATACTGCCAGTACCGACTTTTCAGAGACCCTGACTGAAGACTTGGAAGTAGCGTTTGAACTACTAGAGCTTATAGGTGTGAGATCAGATAAAGAGGGCAAGATAGAAGTGCTGATTCGATGGAAAGGTCTCCCTGAGTTCGATGCAATGTGGGAGCCCTTTGAAAGTATGAAAGATCCATTCCCTTCTTTTCACCTTGAGGACAAGGTGAATCTTTGGGAGGGGAGTAATGTTAGGCTTACGCCGGCCCAGGAGGGGCCGGTTGGACCGGTCCAGCCTGGACCGGTCCGGTTCTACACTCGGCGGCCCAGGAGCGGGCGGAACCAGAGGAGGGGGCGGAAGCCTTGTGGGCCCAAGCATGGGTTAAACACATTGTTTGGAGGGAAATTTTGAATTGGAAGGGATGTTTAGGTATTTTGTAAAACTCCATTATTGTTAATTAGGAGGATTAGGGGGGAAGGAGGGTTATTTTGAATTTGAATGTATTTTTGAGATCTAGGTTTTCTTTGCTTGGGCTCTTGGCGTTGCCGAAGATTAGGAGAGTTGTTCTTCTTCTCGAATTGAAGAACATTGTATCTTGTTTATCGCTTTGCTTTGATTAGTGGAAATCCTTTGTTTTTCTCTCAGATTTTTTTGAGATTTGTGAGTTTTCTCGCTGTTTTTCCGTAGATCGATAGGAAATATTTGAGATCATCAAGTGTTTCCCATCACATTGCCTCAGTTGGGTCATTGATTTTGGTCTACTTAATTATAATTAGTCTACCCAATCCGATTTAGAGATAATTATTGGCTTCATTAGGTTGTTTCATCAAGGGGCTTTAGAAATTAGATGTGGAAGTGAACTGCTTGGCCAATTTTAAAAAAATTCAGGTTGAGGAAGGGCTTTCCGCACTATATGATGCATTAAGTAGGGCGAGCAGCTTGAATGCATGCCATTAGATGATGCATTAAGCAAGGCGAACAGCTTGAATGCATGCCATTGGATGATATATAGACTTTGATCATAACTGTAATATAATGATGATATGATAATTAGGCTCACCATCTAGTCAAGGGGCAAGTGCCATTCATATTCTTGTTGGCGTAAAATTTTGAGGTACGCTTTTTTGATAATATTTGATATGAAATTGGCTTATTTGTGAGCTTAGATCAAAGTTGAATTTGATATCTGTGTTTAGCTTAATGCAAAGGGTAGAATTTGCTATGATCACAGAGCAATTAACATTTTTGCATATTTTATGGGTTTTTTTTTATTTTAGGGCAGTTTGATAGGCTTCACAGGCCTCACATTCTAGAAGTCCTTTTTTTCTGTTGGATGGGGGCTAGGATTTATATAAGAGGACTAGAGGGAGGCCCTCTCTATTGGGGCATGTGTGAACAAAGCCCCTTATGATTTAGTTGATGTGTTGAAGTAGACCCTCAAATGGCTTTAGGATAAATTAAATTCATGTTGAAATTCAATCAACATTGCCTACTTCTAAGTTGCAGTGAGTGGCTAAGTGCATGGGGGACTCTTAATGGTGATTCAATGAGTTTGTTAGCGAGCGAACGAGTGTGTAGGGTTAAGTAGGTGAGTGCATGGGCAAATTTGTGGCTGAGTCACAAGTGCATATGGTTGAGTATGTGAGTACATAGGTGACTTTGTTGGTTAGTTAACATCTTCATTGGTGAGTCAACAAGTGTATAGGCGATTAGCTAAATGTGTATGGTCGAATGGATGAGTTCTCTTATGCTAAAGTGACTTCGAGGGTGAGTTGATGAGCATGTATCTTCATAGGTGAGTTGGCAAGTGCACTGATGAGTTGGCATCTTCCTTGGTTAGTTAATAGTTTTGCTGGCAAGTTGACAAGTTGTGCGGGCGAGTAGTCAAGTTTACTCAAAATAGCAAACAATTAGATTTGGATTTGACTAGTGTTTGATATGGTAGATTTGGGTTTGATCGATATTTGATTACATAGACTTGCTGAGGCAACGACTACGTACGTGATTAGCTAAATGTGCATGTTTGAATGGATGAGTTCTCTTGTGATTAGGTGACTTCAATGGTGAGTTGATGAGCATGCCATCTTCATGGGTGAGTTGCCTAGTGCAATGATGAGTTGGCATCTTCCTTGGTGAGTTAATAGCTTTTTTAGCAAGTTGGCAAGTTGTGCGGGCAAGTAGTCAAATTTACTTAAAATAACAAACAAGTAGATTTGGAATTGACTTGTGTTTAATATGGTAAATTTGAGGTTGATAGGTATTTGATCACGTAGACTCGCTAATGGTATTTGATCAGCTAGGCTTGCTAGTCTTTTAGGTTGAGGATTATAGGGAAACAACTCTTAGCACATTCCAAGATCATCTCTATGTTGACCTCCACACGTCCGCCAAATCAGCTCGAGCAAAGAGCGAGATCGACGACTTGAGTGACGGTTGGCAGGTGTGACGCATCACTGAAATAGTCAAACGACCTCTTATCGACAAACAGACTGTGCTGTTGTGATCGGAGTGTCGAATTTACCTAAAAGGGAGCCTCTCGCAGTCAAATCGAGTAAGAACGATCAAAATCGGCGATCGACACCCGAAAATGACGTGCGACGTTGCCTAAATGTCGTTCGATTGCAAAACGGACTTCACCATTGTGTCTTTAACATCAAAAATACCTAAAAATGACAGTAATATTTAATAGGTCCTTGCATAAGTGAAAACTCAAAATTTGCAGAAGTTTTGATGTGATGCATGCAAAACGAGACGCATGAGGAATGAGGCAGTGCAATAATCAATTTATAATAATTTAAATTAACTCTGTAATGATAATAAGATATTAATCATAATTATATTATTATATAATTATATATTTTAAAATATTATATCTTATTATTATTAATGTACAGATCTCCTGCTTAAATCCCTGCAATTCGTCCACCCATTCGCTGTACATTCGGCGCCATTTCTGAACAGACCACAGTTGCCCATCCCTGCGTGCTCAAATCCTGCTCCCACAAGCAGGCCGTTCGTTATTAAAACGAGAAGGAGCGGAACGGTGGTTTGTTTCCTCCCGCTCACAAGCTGTAGCTCCCGATTTCATCACAGCTGCTCTGACCCCTTGACCTCTTCCGTTCAAAATCCAGCCGCTCTTGCTCTCTTGTCACTCCTCAGCCATTCGAATCCCTTCGATCCTTGCAACTGCACTCAACCTCCTCTTCACATCCAGCCGATCCACGCAAGCTGCCCCCTGCTCAACTGACGCTGCAAGCCCACCAATTAGCAGAGCACTTCAGTTCGCCTCCCGTTGACTGCCTACCCGACCTAGCCCTCCATCTGAACTCCACTCTCCTCTGACTTCAAGCACCTGACAGTTGCACACCACTCTAATCCAACCCATCCGCTTACTCAAGGCTCAAACTCCTATGCGGCTTCCTCTCATCTCGATCCACACAGCCAACTCCGATCTACCCCCCTTCAATCCAGCCCCTCACCTGATCTCGCCGAACCTCACGCATATCCCTTGCGAATAGGCCGTTCCCACATTCTGATCCGGTTGAACTAGCCGGTCCTGGGCTACCTCTGACTTCCACCTCACAACTCGAACCCACCTGTCGCCCAATATTTTTGATCCTGTAAGCTGACTAGGCCCCCCTCTCGTCTCCCTGTTCGTACTAGACGGGACGATCCGCCCCTTTCCTCTTCACTGTGCCAAGCTCCACAAGCCACTTGCTATGCCAATCCTACAACCCCAACACCTCATCTTTCCGATTTCCTCTTACACTTGTCTCTACTCTCACCCAACTCCCTCTCATAACCAAATCATTCAACCCGTTCTAGCTTACATCTTGCTACTCCAGCTCACACGAACAACACTAATCTCGACCTCTCCCTGTTTAAAGACCACAACAAGCCACTACACTCACCTCCTATCCTTTCTTCTACCACCCAACTTTCTCCACTTAAAGCCCACTTCAAATTGAATTTTCTACTGTACCCAAACGACCCACACAAATAGCCACCCATCCTATAACTCTTCTACAACAACTTCCTAGCATTTCAAAACAACCCCAACTCCATAGTAACCCATTCCATTTCCCCTTTATTATCATTATTATTAATTACTATTATTAATATTATTATTATTACTAGTATTATTATTATTAGTATTATTTAAAAAAGAAGAAGAAAGAAGAAAAAAAAAGAGAGGAAGTTTCCAAAAAAAGAAGAAAAGAGAGAAAATAAAGAAAAAGAAAAGAAGAAAAGAAAAAAAAAAGAAAAAAAAAAGAAAAAAAAAGAAATTTTGTGCATTTTTTGTCGTTGTCGTCGCCTCAACACCGCCGCCTGCGGCCAATTCTCGCTAAGGTGTAAATGTTCTTTAAAACTTAACAAAAATCTCAAATTTTGCTTTTGATGCTGCGGTGCACCGGGGGACCACCTATACATGTTTTTCTTAGCGTGGTGGGAGGGACCCCAATGCAACGGTTGCGGGAAGGCGGGTAGGCCCTATACACGCTTTTCGTAGCGTGATGGGGACACTCCTAAGTACCCGTGTATGTTCTATTATGCCTGCGGGGAAAAATTGCAACTCTTTCACATAGGTACCTCGAAGACCCATACACGCTTCTCGTAGCGTGGTGGGATCCAAAACCATGGTCGCGATGTCGCCCGATACCTATCATACTCGCTTTTCGTAGCGTGGTGGGAAGACTCAGCTTCCCAAAATTCTCCTAAACAGGGGACATGTCGGGAGGGTGCCGAAATTTAAACTAATGACACAGAATTTGAACGACTACACGGGACTGAACTTGCAAATTATTTAACCAAAGGGAACATAACTTTAACAATGACAGGGAACCAACTTGTAATCAAAACTCACAGGGAATCGGACCTTAAACTAATAAATGCACGACTACACTGAAACTACAAATGCTAAGTAACAAATCCGAACTATTCAAGTCGACATCAACGAACAAGTATAAGATAAGTGGCGAACGAACATGTTAAATCCGCTTGCAAGCAATAATGATCAACATACAATTAGTGTAGTAGTTTCCCACGCTCAACAATCAACAATCTTGCAAATGAATACACTAATCCACTTGTAAGCAAAAACAATGGACAAATTGCAAATGTGATAAGTTCCTACAAACATATACAAGCAGCATGCGGCGAATGCACAGCGTCAGCTGGCTTGCAGGGGCGTGATTGTCGTAATGAACACAGTAATGTGCTCATGAAGAGTGTGCAACGAATGTAGTGGCATTCCTACAGTCGACACTAATCAACATGCAAGCAACATCAGTTAACCTATTGAGAATATATGCCACCTGCAAGTGTGCACATGATCTTTGCGGCAAATGTGATAGCCCGCACAGATCTTTTGCAAACATGCATGAGAGGGTTGTAATGAGCGCGACATACTGTCTGCCGTCAAAAGTAGCAAATTCATGATGAATACGAGATCCTATGAGTCACTATAGGAAGCTCGTCATGCACATAGCAGCTTGCTTATGGGTAACAACTGGAGACCTGAAATGTACATAAGAATCCACCTATAGGCAACACTAAGAGGATGTGCAGTACACAACAGCATGCCTGAAGGAAGCAGCAAGTGATCTGTAACAACATTTGCAAACAATAGCAGATGATCCATCATGCATACAACATTCTACCCACGAGCAACACTAGAAGATCTGCATTCAACGTAGCTTGTCCGTAGGTAATAGGAGAAGGCCCATGATGCATACAGTGGTCCTGCCTACAAGCAACAGTAGTTGATGTGTTGCAAGTGGGAGGGATTCCCTACAAGTATGAGCAAGGAAATGGTAGCGAGCGCTACACACTGCCTGTGCGCAAAAGCAATGAGCTTGTGATAAATATGAGCATCTACGAGTAACTGTAGAAGATCCATAATGTACACAACCTGCTATCTATGAGCAAATATAGAAGAACTGTAGTAAATGCAAGTGCTTACGAGCTAAGCTGGCGACTTTCGAATGCCCGCTAATGACCAACGAACAAATCTAACAAAGCTTGAAATGCACAATAGCTTGTTCGCAAGAGGCAACGGGTGACCCATAATGCAACACTATAATTCACTTGTAAGCAGGAGCAGGGAATTTGTAGTAAAAGCTGTGGGCCACTGGTAAACCAATCGAGGCAGTAAATTTGGGGTGCCAGGCTGTCACACTAGATAAATCAATCTACTTGCAAGTGATAGGTAGGAGGCTCCTGACTCACGGCACAGCTTGTTTGCAGGCTGAAGTACACTCCTGCATGTTGAATATTGAAGAAAATGATGGCTCGTAGATGACGAAATGAGCAAAGCCACACTATCAAAGCACGATAAATGAGGCCTGATGCTGTGCTAAAAAATACCACCGGATTCACAACATTCATACAAACGGACAGAAGACATTCACAGGCCCCCTTAAGAAAACTTGTGCATCTGCTAAATGACATAATTAACCATATCTGAATAGTGCAAAAACACCACCTCATGCATTTGCACACTGACATATTCCGAATGTGCATACGTTTGTAGTATGCAGGCCACGTCATTCAAACACATCATTCAAAAATATAAAATACGCCATGATATGGCGGCACATTGTATTAACATGCAAAATGCATCGTGCATATACACGTTGCAACATACGAAATGCATTACGCAAGTACACCATACAACATGTAAAATGTGCTGTGTAGCGGCATGCGCTACGACGACATGTAAATACTTCATGCATTACATGAAAGTACTGGTGATGCGGACATCCGACCATGAAAGCTTATCAGAGGAGGAGACGAAGATCGACAACCATGATTGCACTATTATATTTTAAGTTATTATTTGTATTTTTATTTATTTATACATTTTTCGTTTTTACCCTCACTTGAGGGAGTGGACTCTTGTGACCCCAGGGGGCACTTTTATCTTTTGTTCTGTATTTTGGGCTATTTATAGCCTCATCCTTTCTTTTCATGGTTAATGGATGAATATTAAGAAAAATTTCAGCACTTTGATCTAGGAGCTATGGGAGTTCTTAGGAGAGTGAAATTCCCTATATGAGGGCACGCAATACCCACCAGCTGCAGGAATTGTCTGGGCTTGTGGTTTGCAGTCCCTAGGTGAGGGCAATGCATCACCCGTCAGCAGCAGGAAGCATTCGGGCCTATGGTTTATCTTCTTTCTCTAATCCCCCACCTCCTTCTCCTTCAACCATTGGCTAAATCTTCCCCTAGCCGCCGGATTTCTACCTCCCATCCTCTTCCTCACCACCGGCCACCCATCCCCTTTCCTCTCAACCGTCGGCCACCACCCTCCCCATCTTCCAACTGGCGGTCTCCTCCTCATCTCCACCTCAAACCGTTGGCCAACCGCTACCCATTCCCTACAACTGGCCAAGTCCCATTCCCCCACCTAATCGCCAACCCCAATCCCTTTCCATACCCGCCGGCCAAGCACCCTAGCCTTGCCGCCGGCCACCCCACCAATTCTCCAAGCCGCCACTTTCCAATCATCTTCTTATTATTTTTCTAATTTGATTTAAAGCAATTTGGGAATTTCAAATTTGAATTTCAAATTAATTTGATATTTTAATTTCCCTCATTAATTTGAATTAATTACACAATTCCCTCCCATCTCTTAATTTCAAATTTTAAAATTTGAAAGGTCTTTAATCCCTTTCCAAATTTAAATTCTAATTAAAAGAATCAATCAATTACTTCAATCAAACCCCCATTAATTGGCTGCCCCCCCTCTCTCTCTCTCTTTCCCTCTTTGCTCCCTCCAATTAAGTCTCCCCCCCTTCAATCTTGGACTGATTAAAATCTAAAGATTAATTAGCATTAATTGTCTCTCCACATTCAATGAATGTGGACACCTCTCTCTCCTCTATCTTGGCCCGCCCCCAATCTCTCTCCTAGTTTAATTAATTTTTTCACAAACTTGGAACTCCATTTAAGGGATTAATTAAGTAACCCCTTCCCTCCCTTTTCCATTTAATTTGAAATTTCAAATTAACATGACCCCCTCCCCCCTTTGTTCTACATCAATTGGAGTATCGTTTAGATGCATTATGTAAACAAACAGGCAATGCATAGATACATTATACATGTATATCGTGCAAACATACTATATGCTACGTTAACGCGCTAAGCTACTACATTGCATATCAAGCACATCATTCAACATGCGAAATATCATGCACGATGCAAATACATGTGCATACATGCAAATACGCAAGAACATACGTGATTATGTTAACATGCAGATGAAAGCATAAGCGTGTGTACAAACATGCAAATGTCGTATGCACCCGATATGTTGCATACGTACAACCGCTATATAAACACATAATGCAAAATGCATTCAAAAATATATACTCGCATGGGCCCTGACGAGTGTGATGTATGTACATACGTGACGTCTGAGGATGCTGTGCGGGTCAAAGATATAAACTTAAATTCAAGTCCGATCCTTCTCTTTAAATGGAACAAAGTTGACACGATATGAACCACCGAGCAAATACACGGTTGTAGCGCCAATCAGAGTAGTTGATTTTATACATTCATATTAGGCCTTCAAGATCTTTTATAAAGGAAATTTATCTATCAAAATACACATTCTCGATTTCGATGTGTATATGATAACTCTTAAAATTAGGAGCTTGACTCGATCCTTGGTTTGCAAGCAAACAAAGTTGACAAGGTTTAGTCGATGAAATGATCATATCCATAAATTTCCCAATGATAGCTGTATTGACAGAAGATCTCAATCGAATGGGATCCCAAACATTCAGAATGCTTCCAAAATCCAATAAAATACATTCAATTGACTCTTACGTATTCATGAACGATATTATTGTTTAAAATCAAAACAAAATGCCAAAATACTTAAAGCAAAATGCCCATCCATCCTCCGCAACAGTTTGCCGAGGTGGATAAATTTGAAAAGCACTTTGATGTAGAACGGATATGGGGGAGCATGTCATTTGAAAATTTGAATTGATTAATTCCCATAATGGAATATCCAATTAGAGAATTGATTAATTAAGAGGGGGGAATTAAAGTAAATTAAGTGGATTGGAGAGAGAGGGGAGGGGAGAGAGAGTGTCCAGGTTCGTTGAATGTGAAATTCGAATTGATTCCCAATTAATTTCAGATTTAACAAATCCTTGATTGAAGGAAGGTTTTCCAAAATTAAGCTAAATGATTTAGGAAAGAATTTGAAGTTTCAAATTCGTTTGAATTTTGAATTCAAAAACTTAGCAAAATTAGAACAACTTAATTTGGGAAAGAATAAATTTTAGAGGGAAAGAGATTTGATTGAGAGCATTAATTGAGGGGAATTAATTAATATGTGAGGGAAAGGGGGGGCGACCAAAGAAGGAGGGGGAGAGATGTCTAAATAAAATAAATGAACAAAAATTGATGATCATTCAACAGCTTATAGAAAATAAAAACAATTGATCTTTAATGTTTAAATTAGTTATCTCTCTTAATAGTTTCAGTTTTTGTAAATTTGGATGCAACTTCTCACATAGAAAGGACAAATCTCCCAAGTCAGTTTTACTGCAAGAGTGGTGATGGCGTTTACTTAAAACAGAAAATGACACTACATATCCCGAAATCAAGTGGCAATACATATCAAAAAGACTTTTTTTAAATATAATTTAAAGTTTGGCGCTGTGGCATTCTAAAGTTGGAATTTTTAGGAAAGGTAAATAGGATTATTAGCTAAGGGGCTGTTTGAAATCACTTTTATATTTTTATTATATAAATCTAATATATTTGCTATGATAAATAACTATAATAATAATAAGATAATTTAATAGAGGATTGAGTAGAAAAATCTAATACTAATCTAATACTACTAATAAAATTATTATTGAAACAAGAAGAGTAATTTTCATTGACATTCCAAATTATTAGAAATTAGATAAGATTCTAATAGATAAATTATCTAAGAAATTCTTTAAGAAATTATCTATATCTAGATTAATATAGAATATTCTATATATACTATAATTCTATGTGAATATGATTAATATGATATATTATATATTGAAATTTGAAATATTAGAGATTCTATATCTATTCTCAGCATATTCTAAGCAATTATAGTAACTTAGAGTATACATGAGTATAAATTATAATATTTAGTCTTTATATAGTAAAAGTGTTATGTTCTAGTAATATCTGGCAATAGTATTAGGGTATAATAGTAATGTAATATAATACTACTATTTTTCATCTTTAATTCAAAAATTCATTAGTGAAAAACAATTTTTATTATAAATGAAAATTGAAGTTCAGCATTATATTCATCTTAATGATTTAGTATATTTTTTATTTTTAATATATATATATATATATATATATATATATATATATATATATATATATATAATGATGGTAGCCAAAGGTGGATAGTAGAAACAATGGCACTTGCACGAAGATGACCATTGTATTGATGGATGTCAATCGTGACAGCCGACGGTGATAATTATATTTATAAAAAAACAAATTACTTAAAAATTTATTCTGAGTATTTTTAAATACAAAGAGATTAATTATTAAAATAAAAAATAATAACAATTAAAAACACACTAATCATATATTTAAAAAAAATGAAAAGATAAAAGGTGATCCAACAGAAGCCCTAATGGGTTTATGTTAGACTAAATTTGGCAATTGGGGATTATCACGATAAATATATAACTAGAATCCATCATTAGCGAGTGAAATTATCAAAGAAAAGGGGTTTGCTAGCTGTATAAAATGCATTAGATAGCCATACCCATCTTGTAAATGAATAAGAAGGTTGTTGAAGAGACATTCAGCAAGTTGAAGAAGTAGGATGATGAGCTGATCAAAGTTGAATTTGATATCTGTGTTTAGCTTAATGCAAAGGGTAGAATTTGCTATGATCACAGAGCAATTAACATTTTTGCATATTTTATGGGTTTTTTTATTTTAGGGCAGTTTGATAGGCTTCACAGGCCTCACATTCTAGAAGTCCTTTTTTCTATTGGATGTGGGCTAGGATTTATATAAGAGGACTAAAGGGAGGCCCTCTCTATTGGGGCATGTGTGAACAAAGCCCCTTATGATTTAGTTGATGTGTTGAAGTAGACCCTCAAATGGCTTTGGGATAAATTAAATTCATGTTGAAATTCAATCAACATTGCCTACTTCTAAGTTGCAGTGAGTGGCTAAGTGCATGGGGGACTCTTAATGGTGATTCAATGAGTTTGTTAGCGAGCAAACGAGTGTGTAGGGTTAAGTAGGTGGGTGCATGGGCAAATTTGTGGCTGAGTCACAAGTGCATACGGTTGAGTATGTGAGTACATAGGTGACTTTGTTGGTTAGTTAACATCTTCATTGGTGAGTCAACAAGTGTGTAGGCGATTAGCTAAATGTGTTTGGTCGAATGGATGAGTTCTCTTATGCTAAAGTGACTTCGAGGGTGAGTTGATGAGCATGTATCTTCATAGGTGAGTTGGCAAGTGCACTGATGAGTTGGCATCTTCCTTGGTGAGTTAATAGTTTTGCTGGCAAGTTGGCAAGTTGTGCGGGCGAGTAGTCAAGTTTACTCAAAATAGCAAACAATTAGATTTGGAGTTGACTAGTGTTTGATATGGTAGATTTGGGTTTGATCGATATTTGATTACATAGACTTGCTGAGGCAACAAGTACGTACGTGATTAGCTAAATGTGCATGTTTGAATGGATGAGTTCTCTTGTGATTAGGTGACTTCAATGGTGCGTTGATGAGCATGCATCTTCATGGGTGAGTTGCCTAGTGCAATGATGAGTTGGCATCTTCCTTGGTGAGTTAATAGCTTTTCTGGCAAGTTGGCAAGTTGTGCGGGCAAGTAGTCAAATTTACTTAAAATAACAAACAAGTAGATTTGGAATTGACTTGTGTTTAATATGGTAAATTTGAGGTTGATAGGAATTTGATCACGTAGACTCGCTAATGGTATTTGATCAGCTAGACTTGCTAGTCTTTTAGGTTGAGTATTATAGGGAAACAACTCTTAGCACATTCCAAGATCACCTCTATGTTGACCTCTACACGTCCGCCAAATCAGCTCGAGCAAAGAGCTAAATCGACGACTTGAGTGACGGTTGGCAGGTGTGACGCATCATAGAAATAGTCAAACGACCTCTTATCGATAAACAGACTGCGATGTTGTGATAAGAGTGTCAAATTTATCTAAAAGGGAGCCTCTCGCAGTTAAATCGAGCAAGAACGATCAAAATCGCGAGATGGCGAATAGGAAAAATAAAAAAAAGGGGGGGGGGGGTTGGTGGAAGTAGGGAGAGGATGGAGATGGCGAATATGAAAAATAAGGAGGAACACAAACAACAACAACAACAACATCAAGCCTTTATCCCACTACGTGGGGTCAGCTACATGAATCCTTTTTCTCCATTGTGTCCTGTTAAAAGTCAAATTCTCGTTTAAATCTAATAAAGAAAGATCATTTCTAATATTTTCTAACCAAGTCTTTTTAGGTCTACCTCTACCTTTCTTAACATAAGTCAAATCTAAGACCTCTACTTTCCTAACCGGGTCATCGGGAGGCCGCCGTTTTACGTGACCAAACCATCTAAGGCGACTCTCTCTAATCTTATCTTCCACTGGAGCTACTCCAACCTTTTCACGAATATGCTCATTTCGTATCCTATCTCTAAGGGTAAAGCCACTCATCCACCTGAGCATCCTCATCTCTGCAACACTTAACTTAGAATTATGCTTCTCTTTTAATGGCCAACATTCGGCACCATAAAGCATTGCAGGTCTCACCACCATCTTATAGAATTTTCCCTTAAGTTTGAGGGGTACTTTTCTATCACACAATAAGCCTGATGCATTCCTCCACTTCAACCATCCAACTTGGATTCTGCTGATAATATCCCCATCTATATCACCATCACTCTGAACAATAGATCCAAGATATCTAAAACGTGTACTCTTATTAATGACTTGATCGGCCAAAGTCACAATGCCCTCACTAGGTCTATTATTACTAAAATTACACTCCATATATTCCGTTTTAGATCTACTCAAGTGAAAACCTTTAGACTCTAAGGTTGACCTCCACACTTCTAGTTTACCTTCAACTCCCTCTCTAGTCTTATCAACAAGAAGAATATCATCAGCAAAAAGCATACACCAAGGTACATCCTCTTGCAAATGTCTAGTGAGAACATCCATGACTAAAGCAAAAAGATATGGGCTTAAGGCTGATCCTTGATGTAATCCAACCGAAATAGGGAAATACTTGGTCAAACCACCTTGTGTTTGAACACAAGTAATAGCTCCTGCATACATATCTTTAATGATTTGAATATAAGCGTTATTAACTCTTTTCTTTTCAAGAACTCTCCATAGCACTTCTCTTGGAACTTTATCATATGCTTTTTCTAAATCAATAAATATCATATGTAAATCCTCCTTATTCTCTCTATATTTCTCCATCAAACCTCTTAATAAATGTATGGCTTCCATAGTAGACCTACCCGGCATGAATCCAAATTGATTTTGAGAAACATTAGTATCACGCCGCAACCTATGCTCCATAACTCGTTCCCATAGTTTTAAAGTATGACACAAACAAAGAAACAAAAAGATAAAAGATAAACCGCGAGCTTTGGACTCTTCCGACGACTAACGGGTGATACGTTGCCTTTCTCCAAGGGACTTCAAGCCACGAGCCCGGACCCATCCTGCAGCTGGTGGAAACTCCGATTCCCTCCCATAGGAATCTCACTAACGTTCTCTCCAAAGAACACAAGTGTAATCACAAAATTTTATTAATAATCTGATAGGAAATACTTGAGTTCGCAAGTAATCCTATCGGATTTACTTGAGTTCGCAAGCAAACCTAAGCAAAATTGATAAAAACAGCGGGAAAACACACGAATTCGGAGCAAATCAAACTAGGAACGATATATTGCGTCTTGGAAATAAAGCAAAGCAAACTTGAAAACAAGATACAAGAGATCCTCAATTCGAGAGGAGGATCGTCTCTCCCAAATCTCTAGACAAGAAGGTCTAGAGCCCAAGCCTCCAAGAAACCCTAATTTCAATTAATCAAAACATAAACAGGCCTAATCCCTCCTCCTCTTTAATATCAAAACTTTCCTAAAACAAATCCCTCTTAAGCCCAAACCACCCCCTCCTTTCAAATTTCAAACTCTCTACTTGAAGTGGGGCCCACTTGTGGGCGGAATTAGGAGAAGGAGGCGGAAGGCCTCCGCCTCCTATACACCTGAACCGGCCCTTGGGCTGGCTGGGCCGGTTCAGGTTGAACCAGCACATCAATACCGCCCTCCCAAAGAATCTCCTTGTCCTCAAGGTGAAAACAAGGGAACTGCTGTTTCATCCTCTCGAATGGCTCCCACGTGGCCTCGTAGTCAGGAAGGTTCTTCCACTGGATCAACACCTCCTTAGTTCCATCTTCTTTATGGCGAACCCCTATCAGCTCTAAGGGTTCCAGGATCACCTCTAAATCCTCCGTGAGTGTCGCCGGCAACTCAGGGCTGGCTGTGTAGTCACCAATAACTTTTCTCAACTGTGATACATGAAAAACCGGGTGTATAGTCGCTGTTGGTGGGAGTTTCAGCTGATATGCTACTGCTCCGATCTTCTCCAACACTTCATAAGGCCCAAAGTACCTCGGAGCTAGCTTCTCATTTCTCCTGTTGGCGACTGTCTTCTGTCGGTATGGTCGAAGCTTCAAGAACACTCTCTCCCCCACTTCAAACTGGATGTCCCTCCTATGCCCATCCGCTTGTTTCTTCATAATCTGTTGAGCTCTCAGTAGATGTCTCTTCAACTCCTCCAGCACTCTGTCCCTCTCCTCCAAGTACTCATCTACTGAAGAAACGGGAGTGCTGCCACTCCCAAAGTGCACCAAGTGGGGTGGATCCCTTCCGTACAACACCTTGAATGGAGTCATATGAGAAGCAGAGTGAAAAGAGGTGTTGTACCAGTATTCTTCCCACGATAGCCATTTCACCCAAAGCTTGGGTGTCTCTGATATGAAGCATCTCAGATAAGTCTCCAAGCTCCTGTTTACTACTTCCGTTTGGCCATCTGTCTGTGGGTGATAAGCTGTACTCCTTTTCCGAACTGTCCCCTGTAACTTGAACAACTCTCTCCAAAAATGGCTGAGGAATACCTTGTCTCGATCCGATACTATCGCCTCGGGTACTCCATGTAATTTGACCACCTCCCTGATGAAGGCTAAAGCCACTGTCACTGCTGTGTAGGGATGTCAGAGGGGAATGAAGTGTGCATACTTGCTCAACCTGTCCACCAATACTAGAATCATTGTGAAACCTTCTGAACGGGGCAACCCATCGATGAAGTCCATGGATATCTCCTCCCATACTCGTCCCGGTAAAGCCAACGACTGTAGTAGTCCTCTTGGTGACATAGCCAGGTATTTGTTCCTTTGACAAATCTCACACCTGACTATCATCTCCTCTACGTCTTTATGCATCCCTTTCCAATACAGCTCCGTCGCTAGCCTTCTATATGTTTTCTGTACTCCTGAATGGCCCCCAATGGCACTTCCATGAAACTCCTGGAGTAAGTTTGGGATGTGGATCGAGGTCCGGGGAATCACAAATCTCCCCTGATATAGCAATTTGTCTCCCTTCAATGAGTACCGGGGGTGGCTCCCCTCTTCCTTCAGTAGATCTGACCCGATCTTTCCCAAACCTTCATCTTTAGCACTTTCTTTGCTGATGGCCTCCCAGTCAAGCATCAAAGGAACAGATAATGTCACTGTCTACAGCTCTCCCATACATCTGGACAAGGCATCTGCCGCCTTGTTCTCTACTCCTGGTCTATACTGGATCTCAAAATCGTACCCTGACAACTTGGACAGCCACCTCTGATGTTCCTCTGTCACCATCCGCTGCTCCAGTAAGTATTTCAAACTCCGTTGATCTGTCCTGACGATGAAATGCCTTTCCAGTAGGTAAGGACGCCACTTCTGGATGGCCAAAACAATGGCCATTAACTCTCTCTCGTAGACTGATTTTAGCCTGGCTCTAGCCGTCAACACCTGGCTGAAATAGGCGATGGGCCTACGACTCTGCATCAGTACTGCACCCAGCCCGTATCCGGACGCATCTGTCTCCACAATGAAAGTCTGAGTGAAATCTGGCAAGGCTAGGACCGGTACTGTAGTCATCGCCTTCTTCAGGCTCTCAAATGCTGATGTGGCCGCTTCCCCCCATAGGAACCCGTCCTTCTTCAATTGCTCAGTGAGTGGCCATGCTATGGTGCTGTATCCCTTTACAAACCTTTTATAGTAACCAGTCAGCCCTAGAAATCCCCTCAGCTCCTTCAAATTCTTTGGCACTGGCCACTTGAGCATTGCCTAAATTTTGGACTGATCTGCTGCCACCCCTTCTTTTGATACAACATGGCCCAAATACTCTACACTAGCTTGTGCGAAATAATATTTCTTCAAGTTGGCCCTCAGCTGGTGTTCCTGCAGTACTTCCAACACCCTCTTCAAATGCTCCCAGTGCTCCTCCTCTGTTTTGCTGTAGACCAAGATGTCATCAAAGAATACCAATACAAATCGCCTAAGGTAAGGTTTGAAAACCTTATTCATCAGTGCCTGGAAAGTAGCGGGAGCATTCGTGAGGCCAAACGGCATCACCAGGAACTCATAGTGCCGCTCATGAGTTCTAAAAGCTGTCTTGGGCACATCTTCCTTCTTCATCCGGATCTGGTGGTAACCTGATTTCAAGTCTATCTTGCTGAATATCACCGTTCCACTCAATTCATCTAACAGCTCGTCTATGACTGGTATAGGAAACTTGTCAGGTACAGTTTTCTTGTTGAGAGCTCTGTAGTCCACACAGAATCGCCAAATGCTATCCTTCTTTTTCACCAAGAGAACTAGACTAGAAAAAGGACTGATGCTGGGTCTGATGATTTCTGCCTCCAGCATTTCTCTAATCAACCTTTCAATTTCATCCTTTTGGAACTGTGGGTAGCGGTAGGGCCGTACACTAATGGGTGACACTCCCTCCTTGATCACGATAGCATGCTCCTGCTCCCTCTGCGGTGGCAATCCCTGGGGTGGCTGAAACACCTCTTGGAACTGCTGAATCAACGGCTGGATGGAGAGGGATATGTCCCCTCCTTCCTCTACTCCTGCTCCCTCCAAACTGTGTAGCTCCACCAAGTACCCTCCACCTACCAACTGTATATCCTTCACCATGGTCTTGAGAGAAATCATGGATTTGGATAGCCCCGCATCTCCCATAATCTCCACCTTCCTTCCATCTATCACCAGCTCCATCGTGAGTGATCTCCAGTTCACCTTGGTGTCTCCCAAAGTTTGCAGCCATTTCATCCCCAGGATGACATCTGTGCTCCCAAGCTCCAGTGGAAGAAAATCTTCCTTCACCTGAATCCCCTGGATAGTCAGTAGCACTCCTCTGCAGATCCCCTGGCCCTTCTCCATCTTCCCCGTACCCATCATGACCCCATAGCAACCTGTATCCACCAATCTCATTCCCATCTGGTTGACGACCTGAGTGGAGATGAAATTATGGGTAGCCCCACTATCAATCAGCACCACTACCTCCCTGTTCTCGATCTCCCCCTTCACCTTCATGGTATGATTCGTCGTGAATCCTACTACCGAGTTCAAGGATACCTCAGCCAGATCCAGGTGCATTTTCTCCTCCATCTCCTCCTCTGTCTCCTCCTCCCCTCCCTCCTCAGTTTCCTCGTCATCACAGACGGTGAGAACCTGAAGAGTTCGGTCCTTGCATCGATGCCCTGGCGTATACTTTTCATCGCACCTAAAGCATAACCCCTTAGCTCTCTTCTCCTGCATCTCCTTCTCTGTCAGCCGTTTGAAATTTCCCCCACTTCCACCTCCTCCTGTTGTCTCCTTGGTGGTCTCTCGATTTCCCCCTGTTGCAGGAAATTTCGATGCTAGATGGGTGGTCGTCATCCGGTAAGTTCCTCCTGTGCTGCTACTCCTGGCCCCCCTCTCTAGATTTCTCTGATTCTCCACCAGCTGGGCTAACTTCATAGCCTCCTCCAAGTCGCGGGGCATCAGAACCTTCACTGCTGCTCGGATCTCCGCCTTCACCCCTTCATGAAATTTTCCTCCAGTACTGTATTTGAAAGTCGCTCCACCCTGCTAGCTAGGTGCTCAAATCGCTCCCGGTAGTCAGCTACTGATCCCTCCTGCGTCAGAGCAAAGAACTGCTCATAGAAATCTCCTCCCCGATCGGTTTGGAAACGTTCTATGATGCCATCCTTGAATTCTCTACAGGTTCTGATAGCCCTCCTCTGGTCTCTCTATTGATACCATGAAAGGGCTTTTACTTCCAAGCATAAGCCCGCTACTGTCAGTTTCTCCTCCTCCGTCAGCCCATTAACGGCGAAGTATCGCTCCACCTTGTAAATCCACCCATAAGCATCCTCTCCTTCTAATATGGGCATCTTTAGCTTCATCACTTTTTGATCCCCACCATGTCCCCGTAAGCCTCCATAATTTCCCCTCTCCCATGTGCTCGAGCCCCCCATGTCTCCCGATCCTCTCTTGCTTTACCATGTCCCAAACCCCCTTCGAAATCCCTCCTTTTGTCTTCAAAATCAGCACCTCGACGGCCATAGTATCCCTCTCGGTGCTCCCACTCCGCACCTCTTGGCTCCACGCCTCTATAACCTTGTCTCTTTTCGTATCTCCCTCCTCTCTCCTCCCTCTGGAAAGGCTCCAGATGGGGTCTTCCTCTTCCCCCTTCCACGATTTCCACCTCTTCTTCCTCCTTACGGATTTCAGATTTGGTGTTTTTCTCTTCGGGGCCCTTTGCCTCAGATGCCGCCGTTTGGGTTTAGAATTCCAACATCTTCTTCATCATATCCCGTAGATCGGCCACTTGCCCTTCCATGGAAGACATCCTTTCCTCCACGGTTTCCTTGATTTGATTTATCTCCCCTTCGATCCTTTCTTCCAAAGCATCCACCTTTTTGGCCGCCATCGTAATCCGGAGTTTGTAGATTCACGAAATCTGATTTTTGAAGTCAAAAAACAGCAACTTCCCCCCTTTCCGGCCAAAAATCTGCAGCAGGAATTTGCCGAAATCAGCCCTCCACCGGTCCCAAGACTTGCTCTGATACCAATTTGATAGGAAATACTTGAGTTCGCAAGTAATCCTATCGGATTTACTTGAGTTCGCAAGCAAACCTAAGCAAAATTGATAAAAACAGCGGGAAAACACACGAATTCGGAGCAAATCAAACTAGGAACGATATATTGCGTCTTGGAAATAAAGCAAAGCAAACTTGAAAACAAGATACAAGAGATCCTCAATTCGAGAGGAGGATCGTCTCTCCCAAATCTCTAGACAAGAAGGTCTAGAGCCCAAGCCTCCAAGAAACCCTAATTTCAATTAATCAAAACATAAACAGCCCTAATCCCTCCTCCTCTTTAATATCAAAACTTTCCTAAAACAAATCCCTCCTAAGCCCAAACCGCCCCCTCCTTTCAAATTTCAAACTCTCTACTTGAAGTGGGGCCCACTTGTGGGCGGAATTAGGAGAAGGAGGCGGAAGGTCTCCGCCTCCTATACACCTGAACCGGCCCTTGGGCCGGCTGGGCCGGTTCCGGTTGAACCGGCACATCATAATCCATCCTTCCATTACACAAGCAAGGGCCTCTATATATAGGCCTAAGAAACTAAAACATGACACATATGCCCCTAGGGCTTATATAGGACGACCCTCTTAAGTAAGGGTAAAAATAGAAAATTCATAATAAAAATATAAAATTACAAATAAAATTTAAGATAACGTGGGACGATCACGACCATTGATCTTCAGCTCCTCGGATAAGCATGGACGGTTGAATGTCCGCATCACACTTCAGCTCACAAAAAAGTGAATGTCTAGTCGAGAATATTACTAGGATTCATTCTCAAATCATCTCTTGCCAATAAGGACGTGAAACGTGCCCTCTAACCGGTGGTTTCCTTGGAACATGGCACCATAGGGAAACGGTTATGACCGGGACCCTTTGACTGGGTAATTTTACCGCTAAATGACACCATTAAATTACGGTCATGGTCAGAGCCCTTATGTTCCCCAATGACGCTAAATCTTTGAGTATGAATCTATAGGATATGACCGATATGACACAAAGCTTTTTGTCAGCTAAGGTGGCTCAAATTTGTCTCCTTAGGAAATATTTACTCAATGTCTACAAGGTACTCTTGGACGAAGCAATCTGTCGACAAGGATCCTTCGGTCAGGTTGGGTCGATTACCTCCCCTGACTAAGTAGACTAAGAACCATGATGACCCAGGACGATGGAAACATGGGATCTTCATCGGGTCTATCATCATTCCCCCACCATCTGCTTTAAGTACAAGGTGATGAATTTCTAATTTTAAATATTAAATTTTAAATGCCTAAACACGCCACCACTATACGTCGGATACTATGTATCTGTTTGACCACTAGCCTTAATCGAAAGTTTGCTCTCGTTATTGGGAGGGGTAATTAACTATAGGGGTTTGCACCTATAAGAAACTTGAACTCAGATCATAAAGTCCTCACAAAATGAGGGCAAAGTCACTGGGTTATATCTTATTCAAAACCCAATCTGCCTTATGAAAATTTTCCTCAGAATCTACTCGTTAAAACTCTCCTCGACGACCCGGAAAAAGAAAGAGGGGCCGATGAGAGGCTAGGGCGCGAATTTTCGGAGCGCACACTCTAACCACTATCTCTCTCAGGTTATTCATATAGGCCCTCTTTTGGTACAACAAGTTGATTAGATCTATTTTATCAATATCACTCCTACCTTGGAGATCTTTTAGAGGTCAACAAATGTATGTTATGAACTCACAATGTGATCGAGAAATAATTCACTCTACTTATTAAAGCAGGAGAGGTTTTTAATGGACGCTCAACTCACAAACATTTAGAGTTCCCAAACGTTTTCCGTAAGTATGACATGAGAATTTTCAATGAACAGAAACCTTAGACCAGACTTTCAAGTCAAGGATTGTACCTTTATAAGTGAAAAGTTAAACTCAGTTGGCCACATATCTCCTTGGATGAAGCTCTGATTATCTAGTTGGTCTAGCAATATAGATTTCTCATCATATAGCAAGCCGGTATAGTGCCAATCAACTACTCGCTGCTCGTCAGTTGCTGTGGACGGCAAGGAGCCACTATCTGGCTCACATTTCAACCCAAGAACGGGCATTTGATGCCTAGAATGGTCCAGGATGGTTAGATTCATGTTTTCTGTGAATTGGCTCACCCAATGAAGATGGTTATGGGTGTTAGAGTTCAATTATTATTTTTAATTCAGATGTTGAATTTTAAGTTTTGAGCTTCAAAATTTAAAATTTATATTTTAAACGTCTGATTTCAATTTTCAAATTTTGAAATTTGAATTGTGGTTAAAACTACAGAATGGGTGGATGGTATGTGGAGGTGATTTTGACTAGGAACTAGATTTGTAAATCTGCTAGGAAGGGGGCTGACTGCCGGGGAGCTTGATGGTTCCAAAATAGTCAGTTTTAGCTAGGAGGTGGCCGGAAGAATTTCAGGTGGCTGTTGACTTCGGTAATATCGAACAGTTTTTTCAACAAGGATGACAACTTGGAGGTGTCAAAACAGCTACAAACTCGGGAAGCTCAATACAAGAAATACAGGGAAGGCATTGGGAAGGAGATGCAAAATTTGCATGCTGATTACAGGCTTTAAGGCTCTTGACAGTGGAGTTTTAGCAGGCTTGAGACAATTTTGTGATGGGATTGCCCACTAGTTGTTTATTGTAGTTTTAAAGGAAGCTTTGGGTTAATCTTGTTCTGTAATGGATACGAGAAGGTATGGATGGTTGTTTGCGGTGAGTGGGATAATGGTCGGAGAAATCGATGGTGGGGCTGGCATTAGGAGGTGAAGGGATTGAAGAAGATATGTAGAAATTGGGGTTATGATATTGAGAGAGGATGAGATATAAGATGGAGAGGGATTGGGGAGAGAGAAATTGGGAAAGGAATAGATGGGAGAGAGATCAAGAAAGTGAGAGATAGGAGCCAGAGGGATGGATAAATGGGATAGAGAGGAAGGATGCAAACTGGTATGGGTTTTAGTAGGAGAGAAAGAAAGAAGGAATACTTTGGCGAGCAAACATTCAATTAATTATTCCTAAATTTATAACAAAAGCTATGTCTCATTTTATGGAATAAATACACTAATACATATGAACTTAAAACAGTTTAAATAAAATCAATTAAAAAAGGAACTTAACGAGCATAACTTAAACATAATTAGGACGCCCCCATGTACATCAAGCTAAAATTAGTCATCAATAACGGGTAGGAAATGAGAATGTTGGTAGAAGTTTGATGATCATTATATGGTTTTTGCTGCATTTTGTCATTTTTTCCTATAAACTTCAATCAGATGCTACACCCTGGGCTTAAATTCATAAGCTTGAGTCTTCAAAAATAACATATTTACATATGTTATTCATAATTTCAATAAAATATTAATTTCATCCCTGTTTGCTTGAAGATGAACTTAGGTTATGACCTGTTAATGTTATTAAACAGATAGCTGTCAATGGTGCATTAACACAGGATAAAACCTGAATTTTTCAAGATAACTTATGATGGAAGAAAGGATTTTTTTTGTGGAAGGAATAGAAGGAGATTTTCAAAGCCCTTAACAGTGAACAATCAATTGTACGTAGTGTTGCATATTTGCATCTCTTCTAAATCCAGTTCTGAACTTGTGTTTTAAGGCCGCAAGAGGGAAATTTTTCTGTTAGCTCTTTTATGGAGTCTAAGAAAGAAGAATGTAAAGGCTTAATAAATATGGAATATAAGTTATTATTAATTTCCTTTGTGGCTTATGTTTTATTCTATAAATCAAGCGCAATTACTCTTTTCAGGAATTGAGATTGATGATGAGGAGCTAGCACGTTTTGTTGAACATGTGGATAAAGATAACAACGGAATCATAACTTTTGAGGAGTGGAGAGACTTTCTTCTCCTATACCCACATGAGGCAACCATTGAGAACATCTACCATTATTGGGAAAGAGTCTGCCTTGTAGATATTGGTGAACAGGCTGTTATTCCAGAAGGGATCAGCAAGCATGTAAATGCGAGCAAGTATTTGATTGCAGGTGGAGTGGCTGGAGCAACTTCTCGTACATCAACTGCTCCTCTTGACCGTCTCAAAGTGGTAATGCAAGTCCAGACAAAGAGTGCTCAAATTATTCCAGCAATAAAGGATATTTGGAGAGAAGGACGTTTGTTGGGATTTTTTAGAGGTAATGGGTTAAATGTGATGAAGGTTTGTCCTGAGAGTGCTATCAAATTTTATGCCTATGAGGCACTGAAAGATCTCATTGTAACTGCCCAAGGTGAAGAAAAGAGAGACATTGGTGCTTCTGGGCGCCTAATAGCTGGTGGCCTAGCAGGTGCGGTTGCACAAACTGCTATTTATCCTTTGGATCTCATAAAGACGCGTTTGCAGACTTATGCCTGTGATGGTGGAAAAGTTCCAAAGCTGAGTACTTTGTCAAGAAATATATGGGTGCAAGAAGGACCTCTGGCCTTCTACAGAGGTCTTATCCCCTCTCTACTCGGGATAATCCCTTATGCTGGATTGGATCTTGCAGCATATGAAACCCTAAAAGATATTTCTAGAACATATATTCTTAAAGATAGTGGTAAGGGGCTCTGGTAAACTTATTTTCTTGCCCGTTATTTTCATTTTTTTTTATGTTTATATGATCAGTATATTTTCTTGAGATGCTTCAAATCCCTCAACTGTTTATATGACGATAGCGAGCAATACTACCTGGAAAGCTGTTGGTAGACTCTTTGCATGATATATTCTTGAACATATTCTAAAGTATTTAATTATGATGTAGAGCCGGGTCCTCTTGTACAATTGGGTTGTGGAACAATATCTGGAACTCTTGGAGCAACATGTGTTTATCCCTTGCAGGTTATTAGAACACGGTAATTCATATTGTCTTTTTGATTTACGTTTATATTTTTTGGATTTTCCTCTCTTCTGTTTTTTCATCATGACTGCTAGCGTTATCACTCTACAGAATGCAAGCTCAACGTACTGATTCAGCCAGTGCTTATAAAGGAATGTCGGATGTATTCTGGAGAACCTTCCAGCATGAAGGGATTTCGGGATTCTACAAAGGATTGTTTCCAAATTTGCTCAAAGTGGTTCCTTCAGCAAGCATTACCTATCTAGTTTATGAAACAATGAAGAAAAGCCTTTCCCTTGATTAGGAAAGTATATATTTCCAGCCGTTAAAATGATCTGGCTGACTATAGAGTATGACGAAGCTAACGAGGCTTAAATAGCTGAGGGGGTTGGTCTTTTCATCAGTTATGTAACAGAGGTTAAGTTCTGACCATAATATCAAACATCTGCTTAGCAGATTTTTGTTTTGTAATCTTCTTTTGAAATCAATAAAGTTCCCATTGTGAAGTTGATTTTGAAATACTGCAGTAGTAGTCTTTCTGGCATATTTCCCTTTCTGTTAATGTTTGACTTATGCTTTCTGCAGAAAGAGAAAGATTTCTTATGCATGATTCTAAATTGTTGTCTCTCTGCAAAACTATGAGAAAATATATAACTTTGTTTTTATGTTCTCCTGCATGTCTATTTGCCTTATATTCAACTTTATTACTAATTGAAGTTACAGATTTGACATGGGAATTGCTTCCGAAAAGTTCTCTCCAGATTTAGACTTCTAGCTGTAAAATTGTTTATGAATATTGCATTTGTTTTATAGCCGTGCGGCACAAATATTGAAGTTAACAATGGCTTGAAACATAAATTGTGTTAAGACGAACAATCGTATATGTCCAGAATGTTACCTTCTCATAGCAAATAACGATAATAGGAGAAACACACGCAGCAAATTGCTTGGAAGATTACAAAACTCTCGTAAATATCAGAACAGAATATCATTGAACTTGCGAAGATGATAACAAAAAGTTGCAGAACAAAAATTTCAAATGAAGAGGGTGATAAATAGAAGCCAAGGGGGCAGATGGTTGGAGAATTTTGAACATTGGACATCTGCTGAAGGAAGGCCATAGATGCTATTCAAGTTGGGAAGTCGCCCCAATCGCAACTGCCATTGAAAGGCGGGTAAATAGGAAGCTGTATAAGAAGCCTGTTGTTATATTGATGCAAATCTCAATAACCATTGGAAATGTAATTTTTGTTTTTTTAAAAGAGCAATTTAGAGGTAAATTTATAATTTGATTGTGCTATTTTGATTTCCTGGACTCCTATCTTGTTTGAGCCTTTGTGGCATTTTCATGATAGATTATAGGGCTATCAATCGGGATTTGATTTCTAGGCAACAATTGTGTGAGATTTCGATTATTTGTTAGATTTGATTATTAGAAAGGGGAATTTTAAGTGATTTGATGTAATGTTTGTTATTATGACTTTGTTGCTGTATTGATTTTTGAATTGACATGGTTAAATGTTTGGTCTATGATTTTGTAATGAAGGTCAAAATATGATTGTAGGAATACATCATAAATTATTTAACTTAATTTACAAATACTATTCATATTTTTCGTATGCCTAAACATAAATAAACTTTGCAGGAACTCTTATTACTGCCAAAGAAATAAAGAAAATGAAAAACAGTCCTATCAGGTACGCCTTTTTTCCCCCTAAAATCCAACAGTTTTCACGAGAGTTTATTTTGTAAGACTCGAAAATACACTTTACAAAGCATTTTGTCCAATTCTGTAAACGTATCTCAACTGAGACTCCATTCCTAAAGAGATTATTTTATACGGAGTTCAGGTGTAGAGTTATATTTGAATTATGAGTATATATAATATGTACACACTATATATCAATATACACTATATATTTTTGTATAATATATACTCATAATCCACACGTTACTCTACGTCCATACTTTGCATACTCCGCATTTAATAATTCCTTCCATTTATGACGGCTTTCACGCTGCTTTGAAAAATTGTTATGAAAAAAATAAATTTTGAAGTTGATCTAAAAATTAAGTCTTTAGTAAATTTTTTTGAAAATAAAAAAATAATGACAAACCAAAAATATGAGTACAATCTAAAAGATAAAGCAAAAACATTGAACCAAATAAGAGATATTATTATGTACAAAGTCCATATGCAATTTTTCATCTGGAGTCCAATCACATGAAGACATGTACATATTCTTTCCTATATATAAGAGAAAAAAACCTTAGTAGGCGGAGGTTTTAATAAAAATGAAAAATAATAAAATCACCATCACCAGTGAGAGAGGGAGAACAGCAACAAAACTGGCTCAAATCCTCCTTAAACAATGAAAATGGTACACAGAACAATTATTTAAAATATAGCAAGATCCTGCATTAAGTACAGGACAAGTATGCAAACCTGATCTTGCAATTTAAATAAACATTTTACACTCCGAATACATTTTGACATGAGGCCCTAATAAAATTCATATCTTCCCAATCAATCCTTCCGTAAGAAAAAAAAGGAACCTTCTGCAATATTATAATGGATTCCTTATGAAAATTTCAGTTAGAGCTAATACATATTTTATTTTACATTGGGATTTAAATTCACAAGGCAGAAAACTAGCAGTGCTGCTAATTGTATGCTGCTTCCTTTGCCTTTTAGACAGTTTTCAAAAAACAAATAAATAAATAAATGAAAAACAGCAGCATATTGTTCATATTTTAGTCTAGGGGAGTGGAGAGCTGGGTCAAGGTGGAGTTCTTCCCTTACAAGGCTAGATTTCTGACTGATAATTCCTTTAGAGTGGTGATTGTTCTGTGAAAGAGCTTTAGATTGTGCCCAATTTTATCCTGCATGAAAAATAAAATAAATGAACAGAAATTGATAATCATTCAACAGCTTACAGAAAATAAAAACAATTGATCTTTAATGTTTAAATTAGTTACCTCTCTTAATTGTTCCAGTTTTTGTAAATTTGGATGCAACTTTTCACATAGAAAGGACAAATCTCCCAGGTCAGTGTTACTGCAAGAGTGGTGATGGATATCCCGAAATCAAATGGCAATACATATCAAAAAAACTTTTTAAATATAATTTAAAGTTTGGCGTCGTGGCATTCTAAAGTTGGAGTTTTTAGGAAAGGTAAATAGGATTAACATATTATTAGCTAAGGGGCTGTTTGAATCACTTTTAGTTTTCTATTATATAAATCTAATATATTTGATATGATAAGTAAATATAATAATAATAATAAAATTTAATAGAGGATTGAGTAGAAATATCTAATACTACTAATAACATTATTATTGAAACAAGAAGAGTAATTTTCATTGACATTCCAAATTATTAGTAATTAGGTAAGATTCTAATAGATAAATTATCTTAGAAATTCTTTAAGAAATTATCTATATCTAGATTAATATAGAATATTCTATATATTCTATAATTCTATGTGAATATGATTAATATGACATTCTATATTGAAATTTGAAATATTAGAGATTCTATATCTATTTTCAGCATATTCTAAGCAATTATAGTAAATTAGAGTACAAATGAGTATAAATTATAATATTTAGTCTTTATATAGTAAAAGTGTTATGTTCTAGAAATATATGGCGATAGTAATGTAATATGGTGCTACTATTTTTCGTCTTTAATTCTAAAATTCATTAATGAAAAACAAATTTTATTATAAATGAAAATTGAAGTTAAGCATTATATTCATCTTAATGATTTAGTATCTTTTTTATTTTATTTTATTTTATTTATATTTTGACATGTATATATATATATATATATATATATATATATATATATATATATATATATATATATATATATATATATATATAATGATGGCAGCCAAAGGCGAATAGTAGAAACAATGGCACTTTCATGAAGATGACCATAGTATTGCCATTGTTTCGATGGATGTCAACAGTGACAGCTGACGGTGATAATTATATTTTAAAAACAATCAACTTACTTAAAAATTTATTCTGAGTGTTTTTAAATACAAAGTGATTAATTATTAAAATAAAAAATAGTAACAATTAAAAACACACTAAACATATATTTTTTAAAAAATGAAAAGATAAAAGTGATCCAACAGAAGCCCTAATGGGTTTATGTTAGACTAAATTTGGCAATTGGGGATTATCAAGATAAATATATAACTAGAATCCATCATTAGCAAGTGAAATTATCAAAGAAAAGGGGTTTGCTAGCTGTATAAAATGCATTAGATAGCCATACCCATCTTGTAAATGAATAAGAAGGATGTTGAAGAGACATTCAGCAAGTTGAAGAAGTAGGATGATGAGCTGATCCCTATTCCCAGCCATGCGACACATTTCTACCATCGCAATGTACCTCCTGAGAAAGTACAGGTAGAATTAAAATAACATAGTAGAAGTGAGAGCATATGAATTAAATAAAAAAAAAGGCTAGAACAAGATACATCCAAACTCTAGGAAGATGATGAGATGCCTAGATAGTATGATGTAGTAATTGTAACGAACAACATCACACGCACTCATTGCAGCAGTAGGAAGAACTTTATGTTGTTGTAAGGGTACACTATTATCATTAGTCATTTGTACAGGCTAACCTTAAACCAAACTCGACTGAGCATTGAAATCCTCTATATACATCAATGTAGATGGATTCATTTACTAGGTTATTAGAGATGTTTTCCTAGATGCTTGTATATTTTATAAATTGCCAACAATGCCTAACATACAAACAGAAAATTTATGCTCATATTCAAATGTCATATGATGCGTTAATTATCTTGCCTAGTTAATCGTTGCATTAACTAGATATTTTCGAATGAAACATGTGATGCACAAATTGTACTTCACCGGCCTCCTGGTTCATTGCTCAAGGAACATCCTAATTTCAGTAAACAAAAAAATCTGAAATCTTTAGAATTCGTGCAAAGAAAAAGAAGCCGAAAGAAGCCACAAAAAAAAAAAAGTGAAGGCTTCAATAGATAACGATAGTCATTCCTGAAAGTTTGAGCCATATCATTGCTGAAAAGCAGCAGTATCATTGGCGTTGACATAATTGCCCCATTTAAAAAGCCAAATAGGAATTAAAGTTTGAGCAATATTATTATTAGTTGACAATTAAATAATGGTCCCACAGATAAATACAAAAGGAACTGTAAGAAGATTATGATTAAAGTGCATACAGGTAAGCATTTAACCTATTAAATCAACAAACGTTAAAAGAAAAAGTAATTTACCATGAAAATGCAAACATGGTTACCAAAAAAAGGGTTCAAAAGTAAAAGCCAAAAAAAACCCATCTACTGAAAAATGTACTTACCTTTTCCGAATATTATCATTAGGGGAGAGACAATCTTGTCTCATGCAAACATGAATAATCTCATCAACCTCCTGCCTTGATAATTCATTGATGTTCTGAATCTGAAGGGAGGCAGACAAACGAATGATCAACACTTGCAATAACATCATCATATAGTATCATTCTTTTTCAAGGGATTTTATTTTTTGTGAAGCTGTATGAATTCCATCAATCATAACACATAAAGGTAATGCTTAGATATCCAAAATACGCATGCATCAATATGAACTCATGGGTTTCCCACCGTTTAAACTTTCAACAACCCTAGCTAAAGAAAAATTGAACAAATTAAAATAAGATTAATTCCAATGGTCCAAAATACCTTATTGAGCAGTAAAAACTTTTCTTCAGCAGCCCTCACCAAGGCTATCGTCAAAGAATCAAGAAGATGCGCTAAGGAAAGTAATGTAGGTTGCTGCTGGCTTACCGATTCAGCAAGACCACCAGGGCTATCTGAGACCTGTCAAACATCACAGTTGTGGAGCAAAATAAAAGGTTAAGAAAAATCATGATAAATAATAATAGTAATTATTGCCTATTGGATAAGAAAAAATAATCATAATTATTTGAATGATTAAACTTGAGCAAAATGAAGAAGACGTGCGAAACATCTAAAGCTTCAGATGCAACCATATCCCAAGACATGCGAAACATCTAAAGCGGTTTGGCCAACAGTAAACCAATGGGGAAAGTATCACCGGCAAATTCAACAAAAAGCTTTCAAATAGGTTCCGTAGAGTCCCAAAATATATTATTAATTTAATTAAGAAATATTAAATTAAAATTGTCATTGAATAAACTATTATAAATAATTTAATACTTAATTAAGTTTTGCTTGCTCAAAACAAATACTTCATTACTTTAGTTATGTAGAACAACAACAATAACAACATCAAGCCTTTATGCCACTATGTGGGGTCGGCTACATGAATCCTTTTTCTACATTATATCCTATTAAGAGTCAAATTCTCATTTAAATCTAATTAAAAAAAATCATTTCTTATACTTTCTAACAAAGTCTTTTTAAATCTATCTTTCTTAATATAGGCCAGATCTAATACATCTACTCTTCTAACTAGGTCATTGGAAGGCTGACATTTTACGTGGCCAAACCATCTAAAGAAACTCTCTAAATCTTATTTGCCACTGGAGCTACTCAAACTTTTTCACATATATACTTGATTCACATTCTATCTCTAAGAGTAAAGCCACTCATTTACTTGAGCATCCTCATCTCTGCAACACTTAACTTAATTTTATGCTTCTCTTTTAATGACTATCATTTTGCGCCATAAAGCATTGCAGGTCTCACCACCATCTTATGGAATTTTCACTTAAGTTTGAGAAGCACTTTTCTAACACACAACAAGCAGATGCATTCCACCCTTAATTTTATGCTTCTCATTACTTTAGTTATTTAAATAATATAAATTATTATAAAGAAATTGTTTGTTATGCAACTTTTATCGGAATGAGATCGCTTAATTATATATATATATATATATATATATATATATATATATATATATATATATATATATATATATATATATATATATATATATATATATATATATATATATATATGTTATGGTGACACCGTCACCAATATATATATAAAAGAAATAGAAGGTGAACGGCTAGATTTGTTCAATTGAACTTAACTAAAAAAGTTGGTTGTTTGCCTTTAAGATGCAAGAAGGGGAGTGGAAGAGAGGGGAATGGAAAAAGTGAAAAAGAGAGTAGGAGGGAAAGGACGAGAGAGAGAGATTACATGAATGAGAGATGGAAGGGGGAACGAGTTATCATACAAGAGGAGAGAGAGAGAAAGAGACCGCGTAAGCAAATAGAAGCGAGTGAGGGCGCAAGAAAATAAAATTCCTTATTGTCTCTACTTCATGTTTAAAATGAAATTAACTTTTTTGTGCGCAATTATAGGTTTTCACATAATTGGTTTAATAATTCCTTTTGGAAGCGATTAAGAATTAGGGTTAAAGAATTTATGTTAACTTTTGCATTTTAGGAAAAAAAGGGTTACTATTCTTGTAAACGGTGAGTCTAAGTTTTATAAGAGAAGAATCATCTATGTTGTAGTTAATTTTATTAAAGAAAGTCATTATTTCCTTAGAAGGAAATTATGGTCTTATCATTCAATTAAGGTGAGTTTGCATGATATAGTCATATATTTTTAGATGCACTTGCATTTTTCTTGATGCACTTATGCGATGAACTTCTATATTTGCACAATCTTCGATGCATTTACATAACGCACTAGCACAATCATCAGTGCATTTATACATCTTTCTCTGTGTTTGGATAGTACAACTACACATCTTTTTTCTATGGACTTGCACAATGCATTTGATGAAGACATCCGACCATGGGGAGTCTACCAGAGACGGGGCCGACGATCTACGGCCACGATCGCACCACTTTATTTTTGAGCTTTCATTTGTATTTGATTTATTATCGCAGTTTTTTTATTTTTACCCTCACTTAAAAGAGTAGTTGTTTGTGACCCTTAGGGGCACTTTTGTCTTTTATCTTATTATTGTAATTTGGCTATTTATAACCCCTCCTTTTTCTTTGGAGAGGGTAATGATGAATATTATGAAAAAATTATGCACTTGTGTTTTGGTGAGTTTGAGAACTCTTGTGAGAGTTTGAAGTCCATAGGTGAGGGCAACGTACGACCCACCAACTGCAGGAAGTGTTCGGGTTCGTGGTCCACCTCCTCCACCCTACTCCCTCTCAGCCGCCGACCCACATGCACCCTTTCCTCTAACCGCCGACCATAAGCCCTCCTTCTTCCTCTTAGCCTCCGGCCAAACTCCATAATCCCCCCTCCCCCCATAGTCGCCGACTATAACCCCTGTTCCCTCCTCACCCGACAGCCACGCCTCCTCTCTAAGCCGCCGGCTAACACCCTTCTTGGCTCAAAAATTTCAAAACCTAGTATTCAAAACCCTTCCTAAATTAGCTCCTTTTAACTTTGAAAACTATTTAAATTCATATTCAATTGAATTTGAATTTGAATTTTATTTCCTAAATGAGAAACCCTATTTTAGGAAAGTCCCTTAAATCATGTCTATTTGAATTTTAAATAGGATTTGATTTAGAACATCCATTCCTATTTTAGGATTCTAAATAGAGTAAGCAATAACTCCTCCACTTAAAGCCCCACTCCCCAAGCAAGTCGCAGGCCCCTCCCTCCTTCTCTCTCTCCTACATTATCTCCCTTTCTCCTTTGGAACCCTCATCAAAGGGCCACCCCCCTACCCTCCTCCTTTTCCCTCTTTGTATTAGAAATTCAAAATTCAAAATTTCCAATCCACTTCCTGAAATTAAATTTCAGTTTTGGAATTTATTTTCCCTCCCTAGTCAACCCACAAAATCTGAAATCAAAATCAGTCCCTCTCCTAGCCTTGGACGACCACCCAAGCTCCTCCCTCCTCCTCTACATCTTCCTCTCCTACGCTTGGTACTTCACCTAGAGAAGAAGAAGAAGAAGACGAAGCAACACCTCTCCCTCTCCAACACATTGTTAAACCTCCCTACTCATGGATGGCCGATCCTGAACAAAATCACAGTTTCCTATTCGACGACCAAGGGTTCATTGACATCCTCCGGTCTTCGTTCTTCGACATCGACTTTGAGAACAACCAATTCGTTGAAGACTACGTAGAGAGAATCCTCTTTTTCCTCGCCACCGCTATCGACCAATAACACCCTCCCGTTCAGTGACGACTTTCTTCCGAATCCTGACAAAGGTGAATTCTCTTCCAAGTATTATCTCTTCTAAGTTTTCTCTTAATTGTGGCATCATAAAGGTTATGTAAGCTTTCTCCGTTTTCACCAATCATTAAAGAATTGAGTGAGGGATTTTTCATAGTGACTATTATGTATGTTAATTTAGGGATTTCTATCGAAAGACCCACATTATGCAAAATTGATTGGTTATTTTTGTGTTCTAAATCTTTGTTGTGTAATCTATTGCTTGATCTAAATCATTACTTTGTTGTTTTCAATCACCGTTTAAATCAACGAAGCTGACTAATTGCTCTTGCTCTTTCAAAGACATATAATTTCAAATGCAAAACATCAACATACACATTTAGTTCTACATCAGCATTTGGGGAACATGCAGAAAAAATTTCTTTTGGTGATTTGACCAGTAATACACACTGTCGAAATGGTTGTATGATTGTATGAAGCATGACGCAAAACATTGCATTGCTTTTTCGTATTTTGGAAAGTTTTAATTCACATGCACTATTCATTCACGGGACATATTGTTTGTCCATGGGGTGTATATGGGTCCCTTAATATGCGTGTCGTAATAGGAGCTTGTACAATTTGTGATGCGCAACAGGTTGGACAATTCTATTTGATTTGAAAGCCATTTATGTGAAAGCAACTATTGTGATGTGTAGGGGTTTGATATAGTAGTTGTGCATTTGAACGTGCTATTCTTAGAACATGCACGTGACCGTATATTTTGAGTTTATTATTGTTTCATATTACATACACCTATGAGTATATTTAGGATTCAATTGTGAGTGTAACGGGTTAAAATCTTTCGCATGCTTTTCTAAATGACATGATTAATTTGTATGCTGCGCATTTTAATCAGATGGGCCTGATAAGGAGTCACTCGTCCATTAATAAATAGACACTTATCCTGGTTCATTTTTATTTCAAGTTCAACTCACCAAGTGTGTTTTAAGGTTCTTCAGTTAAGATAAAATATTAATTCATGAGAAATTTTGAGATGTGTCTAGGTATTAGAGAATTCATCTAATTTTACTTTAAACGTGCTTATACTTGAATATAGTGATTAATTATTAAGGATTGATGTTTGAGAAGCTAGGGATGCTGACGTAATATAGTTATAAAGGAAAAAGAAAAAAAGAAAAAACCTCGCACCTACACTTCTCTGCCCATGCCCCACAATCATCGCCCCCACCCTTTTCCACACATGAAATCAAGCAAACACATGCATGACCTTACTCCCTCCCTTTTGCTATCTCACTCTCCCTCGATCTCCATTACTCACACTCTCTTCCGTCGTTGCTCTCGCTCCCTCGATTCCTCGCCACATTCGAATTTGGAAACCTTTGATGACAGAAGCCAATAAACTGTGTGGGAACTCATTGAGGAAGGCATCGAATAAAACCCCTGCCACCACCTCTCAACCTCGTCGTTACTGTTTATCTTTTTAAATGGGTAAATACACTTTGCAAATGCATCAAAACATGTAAGATGTGATGCATTAAATTACTTAAAATAATTGAACCTCGTATGCTAGAATAAATGAGTCAATATCATATTATGGAGATTAAATGCTACATGGGCTTAAAATCAATGTGAACCAAACTCCTCATACCCCAAAATACATCTTATTACTATGTAAAACTTGCAATCATTTTTTAATATGCAAACTCTATTGCACCAACAAAGTTGCTAAATGCACAAAGTTTTAAGTCTGAGGATGATGTGCGAACCAAAAATAACACTAATACAAACTTTACCATCCCTAGAAGTGTGTGATCGCCTAGAAAAGCATACAATAACTTTGAAATCTCACAAATTGTTTTCTAAGTTAAATTCACCAAGAGATAATATGTTCTCAATAGAGCTGCACTACCTCTAGGGTAGAGTCATAAGCCCAATATTTCAAATCTGACCCTCCTTACAAGGATTGGAGTTGACAAAAAAACAGTTCTAAATGATTCACTATATATCTTATTCTCATGAATGAACGCATTATCAAAAAAAAAAAAGTGAAGATATTTAGTTTCCAGTTCACATTAAATGTCCAATATCTTTTACGAGGAAAACTTATTATAAAAATATAAACTCTTGAATTCACTTCTTATATGGCAGATCGCAAAGTTCATTTTTTGACTATGATACACGGTTGGCAAGCAAATAGATTTGATAAATATAATTAATAAAAATAAAATATTCAATTTATCCCGATGATACCATAGTAACAGAAAATATTAACCATAGGGGACCTTACTCTCAAATTCATCCATATTTCAAAGTTAATCAGTTGTGGCTTAAACTCTGATGAAATTTAGAAATTATATATTTATTAAAATATAAAAATATTTCAAGCGAAATCAAACACTTTTTAAATTCCATCCATCCTCTTTCAACTGTTTGTTGAGGGCAATAAATTTACAAATAACCTTAGCTCACAAATGGACAATATGTTATCGAGTGTTTACTACGATTATGACAAGGGACCTCTAATCGAGTGATTTTTACCGTAATATGACACCACTAAATTATGATCATGGTCAAAGCCTGCAAGTTTATTACTGCTAAAAAAATTCTTAAGCAATGAATCATAAAATACACTTCATAGGGCATAAAACCCTCTATTAGCTATGATCCACTTAAATTTATCTTCTTAGATAAACATCCATCACAGGTCTATAATGTTCTCTTATGGCGAAGCAATCCATGGCTTCCGACCATGAGATCTTGATCAAGTTCATCATCCTTTCCCCCGCAATTCATTTAATTTCACACTGAACTTTAGGTTCATAGTGGTAAATTTTTAGCCCCATACTAAATTTGTTGTTACTATATACTAAGAATTTAACTTCCAATGAGTAGTCTTAATCAAAAGTTCTCTCCCATTACCAGAAGTGGTAAATAATCATAAAGGCTTACACCTATAAGAAACATGAAATTGGATTATTAAATTCCAATGAAATGAGAGCGAAATATCTAGATAGTGCCTTAAGTGCAATCTAATCTGTATTATGAAAAATTGACATGAAAATACCTAAAAATTCTCTCGATGAGCCAGGGTGCAAATTTTTGGAGCCCATAAGAGACATGATTGATGTGTAGTACTTGCACATATTAAGGAAGGTGATCATATTTCTAAATTGAGGTAATATTTTTATTATTCTAGACATGCTGCATTTAACTGATATAGTCATGATTCTTGTTCATTTAGATACATAAGTGATTTACAATTACCAAACAATGACGGTAAATAGTTTACAATGATGTATCTTTTCTAATACAAAATGATTCTTCATATTGAAATGTGTGAAATATGTCTCCACACAATATTACAACTATTTATATTATATTATACAATGATTCATCCTAAAAAGATATTCTATGCTAAAATGAATGCAAATAAAGTGATATATTTAGGAATGTTTGCATGAGCATATATACAGATAGAGTTTCTTACCCTTGGATCATTTCCTTCATGATTATTTTGATTTTGGGTCCCATCTAGTCTTCCTTTAGCATGATTGAAGACATGATTCTCATATTTTTGGGTGAACCCAAGTACTGCCACAAGCAAAATTTTCATGAGGGGCAATGTGCATGAGAGTAGGCACTACGCCTAGAGTGACTATGAAAATTCTGTCTCCATATCCAATCAACAACATAATAATAAGATAGGCTTACGGTGATTCATTGATATGAATAGATTTTGTTGTAATTAAGAGTTTTTGAAAAACTCGCCTCTGGCTTTGGCTTGATGCGCACAGTCCACGGTTGATTTAGCAAGATTCACTCAAGTAAGATTTATTTTTTATTTTTAATAGAGGAGCCTCCACTTATGACCAAGAGAGAGACAGGTGGCAAGGCAAGGTGACATTAAAGATGAGGGAGAACCTTGTCTTTCCTTGAGATTCTGACAAGAATGACAATAAGGAGGGCCATTAAAGGCAATATCATCAATTATTTCAACTTCGACCATCTTTCTATCCAAGAATCATTTTGTATTAGATTAGGACCATTAGGTTGCACTTAAGGACTTCTATTGCTATTGTGGTGATATGTATTTCCATCTCTAGCCCATGCCATCATCCACTTCTCTCCTTTTTCCTCTTTCCTTAATTTCCTCATGCACTCCAACCAAGGACCTTGTCATTTTGAAGTTGGATTGTCTCAACGTCTCCTCATCTTCTTTGTGTTGTCCCTCCAATTTCATTCTTCATTATTCTTTCATAATTTTCTTTGTTCACTTTACTATTGTGTTACCATCGCCAGCCACCTCTTGCTTTACCTTCACTCAATTCATCACTTTCTTCCTAAGGATGAGGTAGAGTGGCATAGGCCAACCATGCAAAGTGTCATGTCTTACTCCTCATTCATCCATCCACGACAAGGGAGTTCTTAGTGGAAACCATATTCCATAAGAGTTCTTGCAAGTTGGCAGCATGTGTTCTGACATCTATCTTAGGTTAATGCTCCATAATGAGTTATTATTCGAGGCTAAAATGTCCTCAATTGGTCATGTGTTTGAATCATTGAAGACAAGCCTTTCAGAGTTTGAAAGGACTTCTGTATACAAGTCAGGAGGAGGGTTTTCTGACCTCATTGTAACTTCCTTGCTCCAGTAAAAATCAATAAAAAGATGGTTAAATAAAATCTTAGGAGTTTAATTTTGGCTACTTAGCCTGTTTTGTGCTTTCTATGTGCTTATCTTGTAATTTTTCCCACTTGGAAAGATGAATCTGTTTGCTGGGAAACATTGTAAGAGTTGAAAGTTATACTAAATGCAAGCTTTCTGAGGCAAATCTTGAACCGGCCGAACATCTTTGTTCATGTTAAGAACAAAAAACTAATTTTGAGTTTTTATGGCCAAAGGGCAGTGTTCTACCTACTTGAGCTTTTAAGGCCCTTCCCATAATGCTTAGTCGATATTAGGATGCATCAAGCTTCTAAAACTCAAAGGTTTGCTCAATCACCTAAGAGTGACTCAAAAACCTTGAACTGGTTTTAGCATTTAATGCCTGAAGGCTATGCTTGGTCATCTAATAGGAAACGCTTGAAGATTTCAAGTAAATCCTATTAATAGAGGCAAAAACAACAATTTGCTCCTCAAATCCAATGGAAAAAACAACAAAACATTAATTTTTATTGAAGAAATCAAACTAATAGAAGAAATAAAGCAAGATACAACTGATCCTCTATTCGAGAGGAGGATCTTTCTCTCCCAAATCTCTAGACGCCGCTAGAGCCCAAAGAAACTAAGAGATCTCAAAATTCAGCCAAATTCAAGATGCCATAACCTTAGGAAAACAAAATATTTAATGTATACAATTCAAAAGGAAATCTGATGCAAGCAAAAATGAGTCAAAATGGGTATTTAATTAGTGGGCTGATTATAGCTTAATGGGCTTGGCCCATTATTTAAAATGTTGCTGTTTGGTTCCCTGCTTTTCTCGTGAATGCCTGTTCGGTCCTTGTTTTCCCATGGATGCCTGTTCGGGTCCCTTGCTTTCCCGTGGTTTGGCCTGTTCGGGTCCCTGGCACCTGTTTCGTTCGCTGGCTGTTCCTGTTTCCCGTATGCCCCTTTGTGTGCTGCTTCAATGGTTATCTTTTGGTCTTTTGGCTCCCTCTGTTTTATTGGTTTTAATGGACGGCTGGTTGGCTGTTTGGCTCCCTTTCTTCTCCTATATATTGGGCCTGTTTTGTGACATTGGAAGCAGATTTTGGGTGAATTAAAATATTTGGAAAATGTAAAACTTACGGGTTTTAGAATAGCTTGCGAGCTATTGTCTCCTTTCCTCTTCTCCTCTTAAAACTTCGTCTTGGACTTCTAACCTCTTTCTTCTCCCCGCAAGTGACCATTCCATATGTATCTTTTTTCTCTCTAAATTTTGTAAGTTGCAAGGTGTCCTTGCGTAGTGTTGTCTTTTAATTTCAAGTGTTATTTTAAGTGCAAGTGGGGTTTGTTGTTACAAGTTTGAAAGTAATATATTCATGTGTTAGAAAGGTGTTTTTAGTGTTCTCAAAGTGTTTTTTTTGTGTCCCAACTGTTTTTGGAGACCTAGTTTTCCTCATTTGTGTCCAAGTGTTGTCTTACTTGTTTTGAGATTTTCTTGCCTACATCAAATAATGTATACAATTCAAAAGGAAATCTCTAAACAGTCCCTTGCAGTAGATACAAAATGAAATCAAAATCAAATAAGAAAATCCACGTCATACCTGTCGAAAGCCTCTGCGAATCCTGCAAAATTTTCGTTGAAATTCCCCGAAATCCCATTTAAAATCCTCAGACTGTCGAACCCGCAAATCTCGCGTATCTGCTCTGCTTCGCGGTCTCTTCCCGCGATTCCTGCGGAAATCCTGCGATCCCACCTCGGTCGGGTGTCCAGGCACGTCGTTAAAAACGATGGCAAATAGAGCCTTCGGTTCTTCTTCCGCAAAACGAACCCAAGCTGATCTCCTGCTATCTCTTCCACACTCGCGAAGCCAGCTCCAAACTCCCGTAGCTGCTTTCGATTCCCAGAGCCAACCAAACTCCTCTTCCCTGTTCACTGTCATTTCCTCCTTCTCATTCCTCCTTCAGCCATAAGACTCAAGTCCACACCCAGTTTCGACCTCGACAAACCCGGGAACTCCCGTCGCCAGTACCTACGCCCGACCGAAGTTTCAACTCGACCAGATCGCCTCCAACCTCCCTTCCTCCTCTGATCTCACCTAGCCACTCGATCTTCTCCCTTCCCGCAAGCAAACGTCGGACCTCCCAATCTCTGCCCTAGACCCGCCGACCTCCACACCACAGGCGAATCCACCTCCTTCCCAACTTCCAATCCAACCCTTACCTATGTCGAAGCTTCACAACCGAAAATCCAATCCTCCATTCGCAGACATCCAACTCCTATACCGACGTCTAGCTCCCGATTCCGACCCAGCTTCCATTGCCTCTATCTCAAGTAGCCGAAACCCCTCTTCCATTCGCAAGCTAAAGCCGAGGCATCCACTTGACCTGTCCAAACTCTTCCCCATCTAGCCGACTCCAATCGAGCTCCTCCTGCAGACCCTCGACCAAATCCTCTGGCCGAACCCCATTTGATGGAACTTTTATTAGGTCCGGACACCTGACGTAGCTCTACGTCCGGAGTCGAATAAAATTAATACACGTGGACCTGACGACGTGACCCAGCCCACTAATGAAAATTTTAAATCCGCGCCAGCTCACTCATTTTTTATATTTTTAAAAAATTGTATATATTGCTAGATACTGCTGTGTATAACTGTTAGGTATCGCTAGGTATCACTCGGTATCGCTGCTAGGTACCACTAGGTACCACTAGGTACCGCTGGTAGGTACCACTAAGTACCACTGTGTATCGCTGCTAGGTACCACTAGGTATCGCTGCTATTTATTCATTTTAAAATTTTTCTAAGATATAATTGTGTAAAAACAAAATAATTTTAAAATGAATAAATACAATTTTTTAAAAATATAAAAAATAAGTGAGCTGGCGTGATTTTAAAATTTTTATAAGTGGACTGGGTCGCGTCTCCAGATCCACGTGTATTAATTTTATTTGACTCCGGACGTAGAGCTACGTCCGGTGTCCGGACCTAATAAAAGTTCCATTTGATGCCTCATACCCGAGCCCTTTATCTTGCACCAAATCCCTCTATTAAGCTCTATTAACCTCCCTCACACAGAGAAGAGGTGATATAACTCTTTCTCTCTCCTTTTCTATTTTATTATTATTTATGTTTGTTATTAATGTTAATATTAATTGTTCTTTGTATTAATTTTAATATCTTACTACTACTAATAATACTAAGTAGTTCTATTATTATTTATTATCAATAATATTAGTATCATAAATAAATATGTGTGTGTGTATATATATATAAAGCAAGAGAACAAAAAAAAAGAGAGTTTCAAAAAAAAAAAAAAGAAAGAGAAAAAAAAGAAAAGAAAGAAGGAAAAAAAAGAGAGGAATTTTGCAAGCTTTGAAAACCCGTTTCGACACTTGCGACACGACGAACGACCACCCATACACGCTTTTCTCTAGCGTGGTGGAGGAAACTCGCCGTTATGCTAGCGACGAAGCGGGTAATCCCCCCTAAAGTCCTATTTTTAATGTTTGCGGCGCGCCGAGGGAGCCCCTATGCACGCTTTTCTTTAGCGTGGTGGGAGGGAACTCGGTGCAACACTTACAACGAGGTAGGAGGGCCCTGTGTGCGCACTTTTCTCTAGCGTGGCGGGATTGAAGATTTTAAACAGGTGCCTGAAGACCCATGCATGCCTTTCTCTGGCGTGGTGGGATTGAAGATTTTACAACCGCGGCGTCATCCGACACCTACCGTGCACGCTTTTCTCTAGCGTGGCGGGAGGCCCAGTTTCCCGTAGTTTCCCCTAAACGGGGGGGATGCCGGGAGGCTGCCGAAATTTTGTCTAAAAAAGACAAGGACTTGAACTTAAAAGGACAATAGGAGACTATATTTGGACTGAATTTGAACATCAAATGACCATGAATTGGACTCAAATGAACACTGAATAATAACATTGAGATCAAATGAATTTGAACATAAGAGTGATTGTATGTACCACTTTTTCAGAAGATAGATAAGATATTGGATAAGAGACTACCCACCTTTCTTGCTGTAATAAGGACTTCACGATCTGATTTGTGTTTTCCCATAATAGATAAAAGCATATATAATTAATTACTCCTTATGATTATAAGATAGCAATTTCGATTAAAACTCATTTATAGACTATAATATTAAGTTCTAGTAGCATCAATTAGAATTGGGGAATGAAGAAATTGCTATTGGATCAAATCAAATGGTAAAAAAATGAAGAAAACTTAATAAAGATCACATAGTCTATTGTTTTGGGTTGTCATGGGCCCTATTCAACCTAATTAGCAAAAATAGAGAACAAAACCTAACTGAAGTATCCTTGTTACCAATCATATTGCATTGTGCAAAGCGAACTCATAGACTTGGGAAAAAGCTTGCCAAGAGAGCTGATTTTAAGCCAACCTTGACTAATAGAGAGCCTAATATCCTGCCAATTTGGTTTATAGCTCAAAACTTATAGGCTTAGTCATTAGTGACCATTCAAACTTATGTCATAACAGTAATATAATAGCACCATCATAATAAAGTTAATCGCCAAATCAAAGTGTACATGTTACCTCCTTATTGTTGTGAGAGTTTTGAGAGGGATTATATGCATATAATTTTTATGATATTATTTTTTGTGAGATTCATTCAAACTAAAATTTATCGTCCTCAGCAAATTGGTGCAAAGGATAGTTGGGAGGCAACTCTGAGTGCAAAAGGGCAAGAAAGAAAGTCATCACGATATTCTTGATTCTTGAATTTGCCGTTGCATTGAATTTCTAGTTGGTCTCCTCCACCGCATAGAAACTCGCATAACTGCAACTAGTCTGGTTCATTGGTTCAATTGTCTCCTCCAAACCCATCATCGATCAAGAGCCGATGTCATTAACTTTCATCTTATGAATGTAGTCTTTTGCAGCCAAGGTTCTTCACCATGCATTGTTTCCTCCAAATTGTATTGATTTTGCATCCGGATGTAATAATTGCCTATCTTCACACACGCCTACTCCACCTTGAGTGCCTCCAACATCGACTTCATTACTTTCCCAGACCCAAAGAAGTCACCTCCAGCTAGCCTAACATGAGGCTCTGCATTGTCCTTTATTGCCCCTCACAATCAAATTTGCATAAGGTTGTGAATAGAGGTTTTCTTGTTGTTGAGTTGCTGCTAGAACCAATTGAGCCATCGTTTGTTGTTGATGGCCTGCTCACTTCTCCTCATCAGATTTTGTCGATTGTCGTGCACCATCATTTATCACCGAAGAAGTTTGGCTTCGATACAACTTGATGCAATTATGAGGCAAGGGTTCCGTGAAACCCAACAATAAAGTAGAAAAACACTATTGTGCTTTCAATTTATCAAAAAATATTTCTAAATAGCTATGAAAACCCTTTTACCAGCTAAGGGTGAAAATGAAAAAAATTTTAATTAAAAAATAAAGAACAAGAAACTTAACAATTAATAAAATAATTTATTAGGAGACTAATTCTTATGGTCAGCGTTAAATTGTATCATAAGCCCTTTCTTCGTATGGCCCCATAACCATCCTTATTTGCGTATGCTAATGCAATGAGCATTGCTCACCTCTATATGACCATATGGATTCTATGATACCGAATTTTGCACGGGCATGTCAGAATTTTTAAAAAATAAACGAGAACAAAAGAGACCCAACATATATGATAAATAAAAGATGTGTTTATGAAGGCGCATAAACAAACAAGGAAGTTGATGACCTTTTCGAATAGGTTTTAGGTTCTAGTGTAAAGAATAAACTACGAATTGAAAGCATAAAATATACTTTAATGTTCAAAGAAACAAACTATCACCCACCTGCAACCTGATGAGCTTCTTAGTTATCAGAAAATAAAGATACGAGAGAAGGCTAAAGCATAGTCTGAACATGATAAGCTCTGAGTTCCTTCTGTTCTGCATATCATAAATAAATTTCATAATCAGGAAAACTACCAGTAATAGAAGCATGCTACCAGCATATATTTCCGCATATATGTTACCTCAACTGAATCTGATAATCGACCAAAATCAGTTGAGCCAATATCAAGTTGAAAAACAGAAATCATCATGCTGAAAAGCCCTTGCAGAAAACCATGTTCATCATTCTCTTCATAAGGCCAAATCTTCATGATAACAAAAGTTGCACAAAGTAACAGTAATGTTAGTAGCTAAACAATGTGAGAATATATTGTGAAATATCGATTGAAAGAAACCACAGGAAAATATGTTGCATACCCTGCTAAGTATTGAGACAACAAGATTAATCCGTTCCAAAGTGCCTTCATCAGCTACGGAGATGTCTTCTCTTAGAATATGATCAAAAACTAACTGTTGAGACTTGACAAAATCCAAAACCTCCCGTACGATTTTATTCTTAACCTATGAGCAACAAATGAAAAGAAGTTTAAATAAAATACAAAATTTAACATCATCAAAAGTTCTCATTTTGAAGTGCAGGCATAAGCAACAGATTGAACCGCAATGATTTTGGTAAAAGCAGAAGTTGGTTGTTTCCATCTCCTCCTCACATAAATCGTACAAAACATAAAGTAAAGGGGCATAAAAAAATTTAGTCAGGATCAATCATCAGAATAATAAAAAAAAGTTATTAAAAAATTTGGAAAAAAGGTGGTTTGGGACAGGCTAAACAAAATCAGAAACAAAATAACAGATCGAAGATAATTGTTTTCTATGTTGTTGAAGAAAAGAGCTGGGATCGCTTATTTAGCTTGTTTTCATTCCAAAATATCCTTACCAAGTAAGAATTACCATTATCTATGTACTCCGGTTTAATACACCAGATACGACTTCCAAGAGTAAAGCATCATGGTAGGCATTTTAGCACCTCACCGCTAAAATGAGAATTTGCAAAAAAGCAACCCTACAAAAAAATACATACAAATAAACTGCTCTATTTCATTATTCAAATGTGCATTCATTCTCCACGTGCATGCCTAAGAGCATAAAAACATAGTGTACATGCAAAAGTCAGTAAATGATCTTTACATGAAGATGATAAAAGAAAAATATTAAGCATGTTTGAAACCTAAATCCCAGTGCCACGGCATGTCTGGTTGCACTTAAACCTATGTAATTGAGTCAAGCTCGAGGTAGTGAGATCAGGCTCCACCAATTTTGAGAGGCTAAGGTTGAAATCAAATCAAGCCTGACCTTGAGGCTCAAACTAGACTTTCCTCACTAACTCAATGACTTGAGAAGTTTGAAAGTGCAGAATAGGGAGAGATGAGGTGATGTTCATGAAGAAATAATCTAGTCAAGGTGAAAAAAGGAGAATGACATAGCTGAGATATGTTTTGCCCTTTATACAGAGTTCTAGAAGAGAAGGGTGTTTTGTAGGCAAGAACCTTTTTGATGTAGGACATATATGAAAATATGATTTAAATAAGGAGTTTGCAAGCTTAATGATTAAGAGCAACTTAATTAGACTTGATGCTGATTCAAACAATGAATAAAACACAAAGAACGGTAAACACTAGCTTAGGCCAAGCTACTTGCGTGAAGTATAAGCCACAAAACGATCAATTACTCTTAACGTTGCATACATGGTGGGTTTCAACAAGATATCCTTAATCTAACAATAAGAGTAATGCTATGAAAGATCTCTTACACACTTCCTACTAAATACTAAGCTTTAGCGGAGCGTTCCAAGATTTAAGTGAATCAATTAAGTCACAAAGTAGGATAGTTAAGAAGATTAAAGACTAGGGAAAGAGTTCACCAATTCAAGCATTAGGCAGCGGTTGGTGGTTTCCAATTAGTAACCTCCTTGGTCTCCAAGATCTGGACAGCATTTGGGGATCGTTCCGGCAACCTGGACAGCAAACTTCTTTGCTGAAAACTGCAGAACAGCTGTTTTTGGTTTTGGGAGTTGCCGGATTGCTGGGAGAAGCCTTTCCAATGGTGCTACAGTGAAGGAAGCCGGCAGGAACTGATGGACAACAAGTTGTCCTTCTAGGACAGCAGTTGAGCACCTCTGTTTGGATGGAAGAAACCCAGGATAGGTGCAGGAAAATTCTGGCAGCAGACTTGGAGAGCAGGAAAACACAATCCAAGAAGAGTTTAGGAGGAATTTGGAGAGGGTAGACCCAGCAAATCTGCTAGGGAGGAGGCGGATAGGTCTTGGCCATAATTAGGAGTTATTTCCAACTTGAGGAGGTTAAATTTCTGGACAGAAATTAAGTGGGGCCTTGGAGATTTCGGTCAAGAGAGGAGGAAGGAAGTTTGAATTGTTTCCATGAGAGGAGGTAGGTTTTAGGAAACAAATCCAGCTTCAATTCCTAAGGGGGCCGGCGGCTTATAGAGGGGGAAGGGATTTAATGGGGTAATTAATGCTTACTTAAATTATTAAATCAGGTTTGGAAAGAAATATCCCATCCTCTCTTGATTTAAAATTTAAATAGGAGTTAAATTAGTAGGTTTCCTAAAATAGGATTTATAAATAAGGTAACTTTGTTAAATTGAAATTGATTTGAATTTAATCAAATAAAGAGTTACTAAATTTATGAAAGCTAATTTAGGAAAGATTTAATGGCAAGTGGGGATGAAGGTAGGGCCAAGGGGAGGCCGACGGTGGGGTTGGCCGAAGATGGGGTGGTGGGTGGGGTCTAGGCGGCGGATGGTGGTGGGGTTTGATTTGCCGGCGGGTAAGGACTTGGGGAGGGTCTTTAGCTGGCGGCAAGAGGAAGCAAGAAGGAAGATAAGGGGATAGTTGAGAAGAACCACGAACCCGGCCGTCTCCAAGGTTGGTGAGTGATCCAAATTCTCCCTCTCCTAGGGATTACACTCTCAAGCACTCTCAAGATCTCACAAAGAAATCAAGCAAGGAAAATTTTTTTTATCATTCATTCATTAACCCTCAAAGAAGAAGAGGGAAGCTTTAAATAGCCAAATACATGAAGGGAATTAACAAAGACACTATTGCCCCTAGGGCATACATAAGATAAAGCCCTCAAGTGAGGGTAGAAAGGGAAAAAGAACAATAACAAATCAAATACATAAAATAGATCAAAATAAATAGGCACAATCATAGCAGTAAATCTCTGATGTCCTCATCATTCTCCCCGGGTGGGAGAAAACTCGACTTCGTCGAGTGGGTGTCTTGAGAACTCCCGTGCATCTTGAGAACTCCTGTGCATCTGGGTCAAAATAATATTTAAAAGTTTTGTAAGTCAAGAAATTCCTTCATCTCCTAAATATTTCTACACTTTTATTAGAATATCATCAGGTCCAACAATTTTTTCACACTTCATTTTCTTTAAGGCCTCTCTAACTTCAATTTTATTAATTTGATGATAAAAAACAAAAAAAAAACTCTATTTTTATGGAGTGTGCTATGATCACTAAAGTCAATCGTATTCTCACAATCTTCATTGAAAAGCTTATCGAAATATTTCATCCACCTACGTTGAATATCCTCTTCTAATAAAAGCAATTTTTGATCGTCATATTTAATGCACTTCTCTTGAACTAAATCCTCACTTCTCTTATCTCTTTGCTTGGCTAACATACATACATCTTTCGCCCTCCTAAGTATCTAATTTATTATATAAATCATTCAAAACGAGTAGCGATGCAAATAATCTAGCTAATTATACATAATCTACAAATAACTCAATTGATTTATTCAATTCGAAAAGTTATAATAATAACAAAATTAACTAGTACTAATAATTATAGAGGAATCAAACAGTTGAAGCGTAGAATGATTAAAAAAACCTCAAGAAATTCTGAGGAATCCACAAGTGATGTCAAACTAGAAACCAATCTCAGTATTAGCGTCACAAGCAGATGTTGCTTATCAACCTCTCCGGTGTGACCTCTTCTTAAGATGGTACCACTCTGCCTTGCAAGTCCCTGTAAATAAAAATGCAAATTTGGGCAGCTTGAAAGATACATAATGACAAACTTAGATTATAACAAACTTAAAAATAACCTTATTTTGCAAATTCATGGCCCTGCATGACCCAAGATGCTCCAAAGCACCGGTGGATAGCAGAATTTTAGCACCATGCCTATTGTACTTGTGGCTGATCCTCAACAGAAAAGCTAGTTGTGCCTCAAGGGTGCAAAAACGTTGCAAAGCTTCTATGGAACGTCGACTATCCTATAAAAGATACACAAAATAGTCAAAATTCAGTAAAAAAATCCCCATGATGCCATGAATGCCACCAGCTGTATCCAACTGATATCGTAAGACAAGGAGAACGGTGATCATTTCACTTGATAAATGACTTAAAAAAGAAATCATTTTATTTCACGACTGGAATTAGCCTTCTCCAAAGCCTTTTGAGTTATAAAACAAACTCTAAAGCAAGTTTACAATATCAACTTCAGTTTCGGTCTAGACTATTATGAAAACTCCAGTTTCAAATAGTTTTGGTATTCAACTACAGTTTAAGTTTGGGCTATTTTTATTGTATCAAATAGTTTCGGCGTTTACAAAATTATATTCGAATATTTTCTTCATGAATCCTAGTTTCTAGGATATGAAAAAACTTTTCAGGTTTAGGTAAAGCTGGTGACACTTCAATCGTTACTACATTTTATGTCTAGCCCAATCATACGCTCAAGGATCCACATCCTTACAGTTGTCTTCCTAGTTAAGGATGTAGCTTAGGTATATTTAAAAATTAAAAATTATGAAAATTAGATAATAGGTTATAATTAATCTATATTTATTGCAAATTTTGAAAGAAAGAATGATTTATGCTCCAAATTATGTTCATAAAAAGTAACTTGTATTACAAATTTGTATTATAAACATAATAATATTGCATACTTTAATTTGTTTCATAAGCATTAAGTCAAGAAGCATACTGATATAATTTTGGGGTGGATTATTTAAAGAAAAAACTAAGGACAAATACATTTTCAAAGAAACTATCCTATTACAGTGATTTCTCATATTGTTGAATAGAATAATTATCTCAGTAACATTGAAGGTGGTCTCTAGGCTCCGTGGTTTAACGTTGCAATTTTCTGAAAACGCTCAGCTTCAAATCTTAGGTATGATAGAGTTCAATCCTCAATTCATATAATTCTGATGGTTCTAGAAGCAGCGAAGTTCTTCTAGCGCTCACAAGAAAGCTACCAAATTTACAGTGAGTTCCATTATTGTTCAATTCTGCGTTCAATTATGCCTTTTCATCTCATTTATAACGTTGAATTTTTCATTGTAGTTCCCAGTGTGCATATGCATTCTCATTTTAGTCCCGTAGGATCTCTTTATTGTCATATTTTAAGTCCAGAATACATTTTAAATATGTTCTTCTCAAGTGCATCCAGAGTCCAGAATACATTTTTTATTCCACAAGTTTATCCTACCGCAGTAAGCAAAACCCGCACAAATTTCTCATGGGTAAAACACAGCATAGGCGAGAAAGATTGCATTTTATACCTTCGAGCTCAACTTTGCAACGCCGAGGGAGAAACATCTCTTTTTTTTCTCTTTTTTTCTCCTTTTTTTTTTAACTTCTATTTTTTAAAGAGAGAAAGTGAGAGAGACGGGATATGAAAGAGAATTTATTACAAAATAAAAGCAGTAGAATAAAAAAGATGTAACCATAAGGATATCATAATTTAAGTGAATATATTACAAAATAATGATAATGATGCGGACATCCGACCGTGAAAGCTTATCAGAGGAGACGAAGATCGACGGCCACGATCACGCCATTTTATTTTAAGTTATTATTTGTATTTTTATTTATTTACGCATTTTTCATTTTTACCCTCACTTAAGGGAGTAGGTGCTTGTAACCCCAGGGGGTACTTTTATCTTTTGTTATGTATTTTGGGCTATTTAAAGCCTCCTCTTTTCTTGTAATGGGAATGAATTATTAAGAAGAAAATTTCTGCACTTTGTTCTTGAGAGCTATGGGAGTTCTTAGGAAAGTGAAAGTCCCTATGTGAGGGCAATGCAATACCCACCAGCCGCAGGAAGCATCCGGGCTCGTGGTTTGAAGTCCCTAGGTGAGGGCAACATAGCACCCATCAGCCGCAGGAAGCGTCCGGGCTCATGGTTTATCTTTCTTTCTCTAAACTCCCCTACTCCTTCTCCATTGACCGCCGGCCAACCCCCCTCCATAATCGTCGGCCAAGCACCCCTCTTCCCCACCTCTAACCGTCCGCCCTTCTCCCACCCCACCCACGGCTCAAGCCCCACCACCAAGCCCTCTCCCACCGAATCCAAGACCCACCTCGTCTCCCCTAGCCATGGGCCTGCCCAACTTCGCCCCTAGCCGCCGGCCTACCCATCCCCACCCTCTTGATTCCCCTTCAATTACACCATTACTACTTTCCTAATTTAGCCCAACTCTTATTTGGAAAGTTTCCAAATTCAAAATTCAAATGAATTTGAATTTTAAATTCCTTCCTAAGTAGCCTACAGACCTATTTTGGGGATCCCTTAATCACCTAAAATCTAAAATTAATTCAGATTTAATTCTTCAATCAACAATTAATGCAAGGGTCTACATACATCGAATGTGGACACCTTTTCTCCCTCCTCCTTTGGCCAGCCCCCCTCCCTTTCCTTTTCTCTCTCCAATTAATTCCCCTCTCTATTAATTAAGCCCATTAAACACCCTCTTAATCGCCGGCCCCTCTCTCCAATCTCACCCAATTAATTCCCCATTAAGGGAGATTTAAATTTCAAATATTCTCTCCTTTTTCCACTTACAAAAATCTGAAATTAAATTTAGATTTAAACCCCCCCCCCCCCCCCCCCCGGTTCTACATCAGATAAGTATTTAATAATTACTAACTTCTAATCGGATGAATTTCTATGATAACGATTAGCAAGGTTGAATTGGCCTAGCTAAGCTTTGACAAAATCTAACAGCATCCATAAGGCGGTATTTAAGTAAAAGGAAGTGAAACAAAGTGTAGTTATAAAAAACATAAAAAAAATCCAAAGATGAGACTGTGCACTTACAAATAAGAAGCAAATGAATGCTATATATGCTGAAGGCCCTCTAAGATTTAATTTAGTTGATTCTCTAGTTTAAGAATTACCTTGTAATTTAATGACAGAAAATAACTTCTTAAACCATTTAAATGAAGAACTTTCAAGTTAAGCAAAGATGCATAGTATAAACAAAAGATGAACAAAAGTTAAATAATTAAATTTGACATTAAAAATCATGAAGGTATGCCCACCTTAAAAAAAAAGTTGCTAACGTCCAGTAAAGATGACCTTGGAATTTCTTTGCTCTGAAGAAGGTTCAGGAAAAATCTCTCTTGATCAATACTAATAAATACATCTAATACATAAAATGCCATTGCCTTGCACACTTCACTGCCTTCAACCGCATCCTTCGAGACCTTAAATTTTTATTAAAACAGAATTTAAGATTAAAAACCGCATCTCAAAATATAATACTGACAAAAACAAATTATCAATACTTCAACTATAACATATATATTCAATAGGAATCAACAAAAAAGCTACTTCCAAAAGTCTACAAGAAAGTCACGAGATAATGGGCAAACAGCAACCATAAATCAAGCAGGTTATACTAGTCCCAAAATTTTGGAGACTCCTATGACCGGAATATCAAGAGGGATACAAGCAAAAAAGTGATTCCCACATAAAAATTGAGGTGATAGCCAATGAAACTAAAACTTGCACTAAAATGATAGCTCAACGTATTAAATACAGTAAGAATTTTCAGTTATACACCAGATGACGACTTAAATTTCTATCACCTTATATGTCTTTGATAAACATAAGAAGAAATCCGAAACTTACGATGAAAGACCAAAATGTGCTCCACATATAAAAATATAGAAGAACAAGAATGTTAAGTATCCCTGATGGGGACATCAGACCATGAAAAGTATATCTGAGACGTGGTCGACAATCTATGGCCACGATCACGCCGATCTATTTTTGATTCATCATATGTATTTATTTTATTTATTCGCCTTATGTATTTATTTTATTAGCATTTCCCGTGTTACCCTTAAAGGTTTTGTCATATGTAAGCCCTAGGGGCAAAGTCGTCTTTTAGTTTCTTTTTATTGTATGAGGCTATATATTGGCCCTTATGTTTCTTTTGAGAATTAATGATGAATTACGAAGATTTTCAGATTTTTGAGTTCTTGTTTGTGAGTTCTTGTGAGGAGAGGCGAAGCCTAGGAGAGGCTCAAACGAAGTACCCAACAGCCCCTTCGGGTGAGCTCTTGGTTTTCTACTTTTCTTCTTCATTTTCCCTCCTCCCCTACCCACCACCACCCCTAGCCTTCCCTCCTTGCCGCCGGCCAAGCCCCTCCCTAGCCTTTTCCTTTCTTTTCCCTAACCCGCCGGCCCCTCACCGCCTCCCCAAGCTGCCGGCCTCCCCAAACCCTTCCCACCGCTGGTCTCCCCTAGATTCCCTCACCGCCGGCCTCCCCTAGCCTCCACTAGCAGCCGGTCCCTCCACCCAATTACTCTTGAATTTTGAATTTCAAAATTCAAATCAACCTTAATTACTTTCCTAATTTACCGCACTATTAATTTGGAAAGCCACATCATTTGAATTCAAATCTACATTTGAATTTCAAAAGCTTTCCCTATTAATAAACTCAAATTAGGAAACCTTCCAATTATATTAAATCTGAAATCAATCTCAGATTTAATGATAATCACTAATTAAATTCCCCCCGGGCCCACATACTTTGAACCTAGACATATTAAACCCCTCCCCATATGGCCGGCCCCTCTCTATCCCCTTTCTCTCTCCAATTTACATCAATCGTTTAAGCATACGTAGTCCTACATCAATCACACTCTCATGCATGGCTGAAGAATTAGCCATTAAATCTTTCTTATAAGAATTATAGATTACCGGTGATCAAATCTCCTAGTTAGCCTATATTAATAGGTGGCCTGCCCAAACCAACTACTATCTGATTTAGCCAACCATATGAAAACCCCAATACCACAAATATATTGGCCCATAGGATGGCCCATAGGAGGGGTGAATTTGTGCACTTCCCCTTATCATACAGAAGAAGTGCACAAATATTTGTTTGATGCAGCTTCAATCGATTTGTTTTGTATTGAACAGTGGTTTGGTTCTTCTTGAGCTTAAATATATGGCCCAAACGCTTGAATGGGATTTCCTGCACTATGTAAACTTATTCAAAGTGGGTGAAGCTCAATGCCTCACAACAAAAGCTTTTTTGGCAGTCCAACTAAAGATATCACCTCAAAAATGCCAAGACCAATAACAAGTTTAGAAGAGAAAAGCTAACAAAGTTGACAACTAATCATAAAATTTATAGCAAAATTCATAAAAAGAATCCAACTTCCAATAATACTAGCACTAGAGTGTTGCCCGAAAATGACACATCATGACCAAACCCACTTGTGGTTAGAAGTTAGTCCAGGTTTGCTAGGGCATCACACGTAAAAGAGACCAAAAATTAGCCCGATTATTGAGAAAAAGTAGGCAATGATTAGCAATGTGTGTGATGAGGATATCCGATCATGGAGAGTTTACCAGAGATAGGGCCGACGATCTATGGCCACGATTGCATCACTTTACTTTTGAGTCATCAGTTGTATTAGATTTATTAATATGTTTGTATTAAGTTTATTACTGCATATTTTTTATTTGTACCCTCACTTGAGGGAGTAGTCCTATATAAGCCATAGGGGCATGTTTGTCTTTTATTTCCTTCATTGTATATTGGCTATTTAAAGCCTCCTCCTCATCTTTTGAGTGCATGATGATGATTATTATGATATTTTTTACACTTGTGTTCTTTGTGAGTTTTGAGAGTTCTTGTGAGAATTCTTGGTGAGTTTGAAGTCTTTAGGTGAGGGCAAAGCAACACCCGTCAGCCGCAAGAAGCATCTGGGCTCGCGGTCGATATTATTCTCCCATCTTTCTCCTTCCTCCCCAAATCGCAGGCCAACCCTCTTTTCCCTCCAAGCCGCCGGCCATCTTCCCCCCTCCCCTCCAAACCGTCGGATACCACCATCTTCCTCCCTCCAAACCGCCAGCTCTGAGCCCCAACACCGCCGGCCCAAGCCCCACCTAGCCCAAGCTCCACCATCTCCCATAGCCGTTGGCCTTCTCCTCCAAACCCTAGCCACCGGCCACCCCTTTCCCTCCTAGATTTACTACTTTCCTAAAATATTTCGTTATTAATTTGGAAGGTTTTTGAATTTAAATTCTTTTCTAAATGATATAACTTATTTTAGGAAAGCCCTACCCCCCAATGATTGCAAATCAAAAATTAAATAAGATTTGATTTTAAATCCACATTCAACATATGTGGACACATTCAGCATATGTAGACACATTCAATGTATGAGGAGACCTTCCCTTTTTTCCTCCTTTTGCCCCCCCCCCCCCCTCTCCCTCTCCCTCTCTCTTAACTGTTTCCTTCCCCAATTGGAATTCCATCCCTTCAATCCAATCTAGACAGAGTTGGGGATCCAAGGTTCCGTCAAAGGTGGGAGCGTCGACCTTGATATTTTTCATCAGTGGAATATCAACGTCGGGGTTGTGATTATACCCATATTGAGGGACTCATAAATATAAATAACTAATATATCAATAATAAATCTGATACAATAAAATCAATTTTGGAGAAAAGACTAACATGCCCTTTGGGCTTACATATGACTAACCCTCAAGTGAGAGCATAAACGGAAAAGAAACAATAAACTCATAAATATAAATAACTAATATATCAATAATAAATCTGATACAATAAAATCAAAAGTAAGGCGGTGCGATTGTGGCCGTAGATCGGCCTCGTCTCTGATAGACTCTCCACGGTCGGATGTCCTCATCACCGGCCCACCCTTCCTCCCTCATTTAATTGGAGAAGATTCAAATTTCAACTTTTTCCTCCTCTCCAAACATTAAAATCTAAAATTAAATTTCAGATTTTGAATTGACCAATCATGGCTAGCTTGGTTCTACATCATAATGAGAGTTTGTAAGCCCGACTTTTATTAGAAGGATGATGATACAAATGGCTGAAATCTATAAGCATAATTTAACATTAAAGATAAGACATTAAAAATGAATATGGCTCAATATTTTTAAAGTAATGATGAAAATGAAATAAGAAATATATAGTTCATTTCATGTTCATGTTGTTTCCTGATCATATAAGACTAATAACTCATGTATTGCATAACATCTAAGGCATTGAGCTTATTATGCATAATTGAATGTGGATAAGTTTTATAGCACATATGAGCATGGTAATTTTATGTCCTTTTCTTGTACATTTGACTTTATGCTGGAATTGTTTATCTCACTCTTATAGCTCATTTGTGGATAAGCTACGATTTCAGCAAAAAGGAAAGTAACACAAGGATTAAAAATCAGGAATCTAATTCTATTATTAATAATATGTGGGATTTATGATTTCAGAAATTATAAAGATTTATATTATATTGATGTAAATGAAATATAGTGAGCATATATGAATCTTATTTTGAAAGATGCATTAGAAGCTTTGTAACTGACTTGATGATTTTAATTACATACGCTTCCATTTCAATGTATACGATGGATGTAATAGATTATTATTAAATGTTAGGTATGTTTTGGGACAATTGAGCCTAACTATTTTCATTCACCCTATCATGAGTGAGTTAATCATGATGGGTGTTGTGGAAACTAAGTCTATTCAGATTGTCCGCTTTTTGTTACGTCCCATGATTTCCGGGGAGGTGAAAATAGGGCCTAACAAGCTGTTCTAGAGCCGAAAAGTAAAAAAGATGGGGAAGCCTTGGCTATAATCAAATCTATGGCTAGACAAATAGTTAGCCATTCGTTGACCCATCTAGTTGCGCATTTGATCAGCAAGAATTACTTGTACTAAGCATATGGAAAATCTTCTAGCAGCCAGATTTTCATACTAACAAGGCAATCAAAAAACCGAAGAACATTGCTTAAATATGACATTATGTATTTCAAATTTCCTTATTTTTTATTTTATAATTTAAACAAATACATATGATTCTCATAGCACATTGGGCAAAAGGAAAAGGCGCACACAAATTTAAGATAAAGATTTAATTTAGTTCCCAAAACTTTAGTTTGGCTGCTTATGCTTGTGAACTTGAAACTGCTCCAATTTTTTAGATTTTGATTGCTTTATTGCCTTCTAACTTCTTTTTCTGCTTTATTTTACTACCGAAAACTTGACATGAAGCGTCCTTGGACCAAACACAGTTGCCTAAAAGGCAACATGCTAGCGATGTTTTCATACAGACAACATTCCCTGAATTCTTTGGTTAAATTCAACTAAGTTAATCTCTATCTGTTTATTAACTTCTTTATTCGCTTACATCTGCAACAACCCCTTGCAGGAGTGGCAGCATTCATCAGCATATCTCCTAGTATTAAACATCAAAATAAATTAACAGGGCAGGAAATCACCTTGAATGTTCACCAGAAAAACAACATAAATTTAAGAAATATATACAGAATAACCATTTAAAAGATGCCACCACGTGGGAGCAAATTCATTAATAAAACTGTTTTAGCTAACATTCTATTAAAAGTACGAAGAAAATGAGATGCATACCAGATCAATGACAGCTTGTGCCTCTTTCTTTAGTATGGCAAAATTCGCTCTAGCTAGGTCTGCTTGTTCCTTGTCAATCTTGGGGAAACGTAACATAATTATGAAAGAAAAAAATATTATCTAATAGTTGTACGGGCTAAAATGGAAAACATCAAACCTTTTGCAAATTTAGCTCATCATCCCCTTGTTCTTCACGAAGCAAGAAGTCCAATACTGAAGCTGGGATTTCTGGATCAAGAATACTACGGCAGTATTGAAAGTAAATAAGGAGTAATCCATACTGTCTGCAGTAAGGAAATTTCAATGTCATTAGGAAGCAATAAAAAAGACGGGAAAGTTACAGCATGCATATTTTTCCATGCTCGGAGCATGGCTCAGTAATCTCATAAAGTACCGTCTTCTTAATGCTTCAGATGATTCAATCCTAAGAATAGCCATCATTAGCTTAAAAAGTATAGAGTGACAAGCTCCATTTGGTAGTTGCTTAACAGAAACAATATCAAGGCATGTGACAATATCAGAATCTGAACCTCCAGGGCACAAGAATCTTTCATCTCGTAATTTGGCCATACAAGTAAGTGCCACCTGGCACCATAGAAAGCAGAAAAAAAGAAACAGTAAAATAACTGAATAAAAAGAGATATAACAGGTTGACATATAGGAACAGAAGTAGACTCACGTGGCTTAGTATCAATGCCATCTTTAAAGAACAATCTGGAGAAGCTGATGCACTCAATGAAGCATCAAGCAACCTGAAATTCACCCGGAACAAATGTTGCATTGCTCATGAGAACTGAGATTAAAAAAATAGTGAAAAGCTTACTCAAATAGTAGTTGGGAATGATCTTCCATAAATAACATTTTTCTGGATATAGACACCTGAAAGATGATAAATGGCCAATCAAATAAAACAAAAAAGCCACCACGGACTCAATAAGAGATACCATACTATACCAAGAGAACATTGACAAGGATATAAAACGGGGGGAAAAGGAAAACTACCTCAACTATGTGAGACCAACCAGTCAACATATGAAGCTGGGCTGCTTGTTCTTCAAGATTTTTGTTGTACTTCCAAGCCCACCTCAGTAATTGCTGAATGCCTTCTCTCAAGGCCTCCTTCTCTACTTCATTAAGATGGGATATTGCTTGCGGGGAGGAGACTTTAAGCATCTAAAAATACAAAAAAAAGAGAAGAAAAAAATTTCATCATTACAACCAAATATGCAAATTAGCTTGGAAAATAATCTAAAAATCAAATTTTTTTAACTTTGAAGTAACATAAAATGAACATAAGGAATTGGACCTGCCATAGTCTGTCATGAAACGCTTCAACATCAATTAATCTATCACCTCTCTCTGAATAATAATAGACACCACCCATCTCAGATGTTGAAGGATTCCTAAGTATATCTTCAACCTAACAAAATTATCGTCAATCATAGAGAACAACAACAATGAGGATAAACAAAATAACAAACATTCACCTGAGTATGGTACTTCATATTCAGAAAGAATTGGGGATATCTCAAGGCAATGTCAGGAGGCTTAAACTGAATAATTTCAAGACATTCCAAAGCCTGAAATCAAGAAATATATGATGAAACTGATATTTTTTCAATTCAACTAAAGATGTTTCAAATCTGAATGTAAGAACTGCTATTACAACCAAAGAAAAGACAATGAAAAAAATAATTGCTTCATTTGAATACCAAATATTTAAAGCAACACTATGCAATCTAAAAAGTGATAAAAGAAGAGGAACTAAACAAATTACAGGAAAAGCAGACGAAAGATTCAATCTCATCATGGCATTTGTGAATACCAAATCATGAAAACATGTACCTAAAATTGTTTACCTAAGTCTTTTCATCAGAACATGAACAAATAGAATGGAATCATCCAACAACAAACTAGTGTTGTATAATGAAAACCATCATTAATATAGTAATTAACAATTGTAAAATGGAATGATTGTAAATTATAGTTCTATTATGGTTAGGAGTGAAACTAGTCAAGCTGACTCGTGAGCCAGCTCAAGCTCGACTCAACAAATGGCTCGTAAGTTGAAATTGATCATCTAACAAGTCATGTTTCAACTAGCCCTGACTATACTTATCAACTTCTGAGCCAGCTCATTTAAAAAAATGTTAATATTAAATACACTTAACTATATACAAAGATTCAATACATTTAGTATAAAGTTGCTGAAAATATTTAAAAGTTAATAGTTTTCATCCTTTTTCAAGTAATTTTTTAATATTATTTTTCATTTAAATTCTTCTACTTTTTATCATGTTTTATAATAATTCCTTCAATAAGAATGACTGATGGGGACATCGACCAGAGATTCCGACATGTGTACCCTCAGAAGAATCGTAGATCGATGGCCACGATTCAGAGTTTATATTTTTGATGTATTTTCTATTCATGTATTTTGCTTTGAGTATTCCTATTGTACCCCTACTAGGAGTTGAGTCTATGTTGTAGCCCGAGGGCACTTTAGTCTTTTGTTTTCTTTCTTTTGGCCTATTTATATGAGGCCCCTTGCATTGTATGAGAAGATGAATGATTAATGAAAATTTCCTTTGTATTCTTCTTCATCTTGTGTGAGCACTAGAGAGGAGGGAAAGAGAGCTCAAGGTGAGAGCAAGCGAAATACCCATCAGTCGTTGGAAAAGTCCTCGGCTCGTGGTTTCTTTTATTTTTTCTTTTCCTTCTCCCTCCCCCACCACCACCCGCCGCCCCCTCTTAACCCCTCTACCGCCGGCCAACTTCCCCACCACCCCTTCCCTCTTACCCTACCCGAGCACCCCCACCCAAGACCCGCCGGCCTCCACCCCTCCTCCCTAAGGCCGGCTGCCCACATCTCCCCCAAGCCCTACCGCCGGCCCCTCCTTGCTCAAATCCATTGAATGATGATTCAATTCATCATTACCACTTCCCTAAATTAGCCTAATTAATTTGGGAAATAAATCTTATTTATTTGAAATTCAAATTTTGAATTTCAAATAGTTTCCTAAATTAGCAAAGCTAAATTAGGAAAGTCTTAAATCTAATCCCAATTTAATTTTAAATTGGATTTGATTGATTTATTCTTTTCCTAAGTTGGAAAGCTCAATTAGGAAGCTATCATAACTCTCCCCAAATCCCTCCTCTTCTCTCCATGTCGCCGGCCCCTTAATGGGATTTCCCCCATTAAATCCCCAATTAGCCCCAATCATTATTTGATTGATTTGGAATTCAAATTGGTTTCCTCCAACACTAAAATCTGAAATTTATTTCAGATTTCTTAAGCCTTCCTCCTTCCTCTAACCCTAGCCGCCCCTCCATAACCTTCTCCCTCATCAAGCCGCCGCCCACCCTCCTTCTCTCTACCCGAAGACTCTTCCACTACGTCTCCTCTACGAACTCCCGATGTTCTCGTATGGCGGATCCCGACCATGATCATGGTTTTGTCGTGGATGAACAAGGTAGGGTGATCATCCTTAAATCGCCTTTCTTTGAGTTGCACTTTGGAAACGAAGACACCGTTGAAGACTACATTAATCGCATCATCTACCAATTGGCGTTATCACTTAAGCTTACATCCGTCCGGGTCATTGGACGACCGTCGGTCATCCACCACCACCTCCACCTCCGGCTACTTCTCCGTTGGCAAAGACCTTCGGCACTGTCTTCCTTGTGGCGATCTTGATTCTAGTGTGGAACATCTTCTCCCACCAAGCTTAGTCTAGCCGAGTGAATAATTCCCAAGGTGAAAACTCTCATTATTAAGTCATGGATTGTTGATTAAGAGCAATTAGTATTACTACTACCTTTGTTTTATCTACAAGATTTGGTCATTCTGTATGTACTTCTTCGCCTAAGCAAGTGGAAAACTAAGATTCCTTAATCAACTTTGAATGTTATCATAATAAGCTAATAATTTGGAATACATTGTCAATTGCAATCTTAATTCTTTATGAGCTCCTTGCATGGTATTACATCAATGACTTTCTCTCATTTATGACAAATAAGCTGACTCATGAGCAACTCAAACTCATAAAATCAAGCTCAAGTTTGATCTCAAACTCGATTAATTATTTAAGCTCAAGCTAAGAGTGGCTCGAGCTCAGATTGACTAGTTTACATCATCCACCGCCCAAATGCTCCAATCAGCTCCCTTTTTGTGCAAAACGAAGGATTTGGCGCAAAATTGACCAGGATTTGAGATGAAATCTGAGACGTTCACTTGATTTCCTGATTTGGGAAGCCAAATGAACCAAATTTGATAATTAAGGCTGGAATTGAGCCCTAATTAGACTCAATTCGAATCGATTTGGGCCGATTCGGGTCCAATTGGGTCTGATCGAGTATGTTTTGTGAAATTAAACTTGAATCGGCGCCGAATTGCGTCAAATTTGGTTCGACGATGCTCAACGAGGCTTGATTGAGTTCGATTTGAACCGACTTTGGATCGATTCGATCGATTGGCCTTTAATTTGATGAAATTAAAATTAATTTCACCTAATTAGGGCCCGATTTAGGTAAATTGACGCTCGACGACGGTCGATTTAGTCGATTGAGAGCGATCGAGCCCAATCGGGTGATTATCTCATAAGTGCATTGGCTTCAACTTTTTAATAGAGAAATTGATATTATAAATTTTGAGAAGGTTATTCAACTTTTGAATGAAACCCTTACTATTACATAGGAAGATTATCAGAATTGCAATGTTATGCCATTATTATATTGATTAACTCCTCTTATCAAGATGAGATTTTCTTAGATGAACATTAAAAAAAAAGTTGAGCATCCACGACATGATATATTCTATGTTTCAGCGTATCTAATAAACAGAAAGATGTCAAATTACTAATATTGTTATAGGATCCTCTTCCCTTTGTGATTCACCTGGTACCTTAAACATCCTAGTTGCCTTTTTTCTAATATACTTGACCAACTTATCTCTACATTTGATTGTCTCATCCACACTAAAATTATTGAATTCCACTAAAAAATTGAACATAGTAGTAATGTCATTAAATCTTTTTAATGAACCTGATATTATTAAAAGGATTATAAACAAAATTCTTAAATACTTCGTTTTTAAGTTCTTAGTCATGTATTTTGACAACATCCTCATTTTTAGCATGTACGAAGCAATTCATCTTGATCATCAATGCCTTTTATTTGTAAGATGCATCAATCTAAAAAATATATATCGATTACAGAAAGTGCACTTTATTCCAAACCAATCATATTATAGAGTTGTTATATTTTCCAAAGGATTGGAAATTGACCCACAAATATTAAAACTATTAACACAATTTTTGATGTCCAAAGTCTCCAAGTTCCAACTTCCAACCACTTTTTCTTGCAGAGCTAACAAAGGTTTTAATTCCATTTCAACACCACCAGCATGCATCTTAAAATGAGATGAACCTGGTCGTCAAAAGAGCATTTAACCTGGTTGAAATGTGAATGATTGATTTGCAACCATAGTTTGGAATTCTTAATTTTAAGGATTTGAAGCATAATGTGATATTTCTAGTGAGAATTGGTGGTGCATTCATTCAAAAAATCATGATGCTACACATTTTAAAGAGAAGATGAATTATAATATGCAAAGATACTCTACAAGAGGAGTCATATGATGTGATTCAAGTACTAAATTATTAGCATCATACTCCATCAAGAATTTGTTTTACAATCAAGTCACCAAGCCATAAAATATTGCAATCCCAAACAAAAGAATAGTCAACAATCTAAATGGGTTGCATTTATACAAGAGTACTCTTTTCTTCTTGAGAGTCAGTATGGTTTTGCAGAATAGTTTTTGAGTTGAGCTTATATCTACCGGATAAAATGAATATGAGAGTGATGTGAAACATATATGGAAACAGGAATTGCTTAGGAATTAATAACAAATTGTAAAGCTTTGATAATTGAAACTCAATGTTTTCACCAAGATAAGGATCCAAGATTCTTAGTTGCAATTATGCTTTGGTATTTGGTTACACGAAAGATTAACAGAACGATTTAAAATAATAACAAATTCGTAATAACACTAGATGCTGGATAACAAGGAATCCATCGTCTAACAAATAGAAAGTTCACCTCGAGTTTCCCTCACTTTCACTCTTGAGGTGGGGTCAACGAGAGAACAATCTCAGCAAGCCTAGTGATGCCACCAAAAGGATGAGAATGCCTACGATCTTGCTCCACAGAGAGTTAGCCGAGGAGGAGGAGTAGATAAATGTCCGATGATTCGCCAAAGTCCGAAGCGTTGGAGTTCTTCAATAGCAGACGTCAAGGTGAAGAGGATGTGGTCAACATAATCGTTGACGGTGTCGTCAATTTTCAAGTTGAGGTTGAAGAAGGAAGTCTGGAGAATATCCACTCGTCCTCGGGGATTATACATGAAGCCGTGGTCTATTTCAGGATCGACCATTCATGGAGGATAGGCCGGTTTGTAAAGCTTAGCCCTTGGTTGTGTATGAGGTAGTGGGGGAGAGAAGAGACGAGGGAGGGAGGTTGGGGAATTTCGGCTAGGGCTAATAGTGAAGCCTCTTTGATTTGGCCTTTAAGTTAGATGAAGGGGAGATAAAAATCTGAATTTAATTTTAGATTTTTTTTTTGTAAGTGGAAAAAGAGAGAATATTTGAAATTCAAATCTCCCCTAATGGGGGGAAAATTAATTGGTGGGGATTGGAGAGAGGGGCCAGCAGTTTAGGGGGGGGGGGGGTGGGGTTAATGGGTGAATTTATGGAGAGGGAAATTAATTGGAGAGAGGAAAAGGCAAGGGAGGGGCCGGCCAAGAGAGGGAGAGAGGGGGATTGTCCATATTCAATGAATGTGTCTAGGTTCAATGAATATTGGAATTGAAATTAATTCTAATTGATTTCAGATTTGGAGAGATTTTCCTATATTAGATTTATTAATAAGGAAAGAATTTGAAATTCAAAAAATTTTGAATTCAAATTAAAAATGACTTTCTAAATCAGTACTTGGATGCTTTAGGAAAGTATTTGGGAGGCCAAATGAATTTGAAATCCAAAGCTTGGCCCTAGGTAGGCCGCGACTAGGGATGTGGCTGGTCAAGCCGGTGGTTAGGAGAGAGGGGTTGGTCTTGGGTCAGTGGAGGATGGGCTTGGCCGGGAGGGGGGGGGGGTTGCGCCGTGGGTTGGGGTAAGAGGGAGGGCCGGCAATGGGGAGAGGAAGGTGGCGGTTTGGGGTGGTACATGGGATGGTGGATGGCCGGTGGGTATGGGGGAAGAAAAAAGGGGTTTCGGTTGTAGGAAGGGGAAGGAGGAAAGAGAGGTGGTGGCTTGGGAAGGGAAAGAGAAAAAAGAGAAGAGAAAACCACGAGCTCGGATCCCTCTAGTGGCTGGTAGGTATTGCGCTATCCTCCCCACGGAATTTCACTCAAGAGCTCTCAAACTCACAAAAGAATAAGGGGCTGAAATTTTATTCATCAAATCATAATCCCTAAAACAAAGACTAAGGCCTTAATATATATGCCTCCAAAAATAAGAAAATAAAAGACTCATATGCCCTCGGGGCTACAACACAAAAGCAATCCCTCACAGGGGTACAAAGATAAAACTGAAATATAAATAAAGAAATACATAAATGCTTCATAAGTAGAGACTCTGAATCGTAGCCGTCGATCTATGATTCTTCCGATGGTAGACGCGCTGAAATCTCCTGCTAATGATCTCATCATTCTCCCTGGGTGGGAGAAAGCTCGACCCCGTCGAGTAAGTGTCTCGGGAGCTCTCGTACAACTCTAAAAGGTCAGGGTCCAATCTCTGTAGCTCATCCCGATCAATCCACGTATTCTCCGTCTCCGATTTTCCTTTCCATTGAGCTAAGTACCTTTGGCGCCCACCATCTTTAGTGGAGATGATTTCATCACTAAGTATTGCTTCAATTTTCTCCGTATTAGGTAAAGTAGGGATATTTGAGAGTGGAGGTAGGCTAGGGTTCTCACCAGGTAGGGTCACACAAGGCTCAATATTTAGTGAATTTGTGAGGTTAAACTCTGGTCCCTCAAACGCTACTAGATCTTCGATGTTAAACATAGGATTCATGTTAAAGCCCTCAGGGAGGTCTAGCACATAAGCGTTACTATTTATTTTTGATAATATTTTAAAAGGTCCTGCGCTTCTAGCATATAACTTTTTAACAGTTCCTTGTGAGAACTGCTCCGGACGAATCCGTACTATTATAAAATCTCCAACCTAGAATTCTTTCAATCTTTTCTTAAGATCCGCATTAAGTTTATAATTAGCATTGCTTAATTCAATTTTCTTATTAATTTTCTTATGCAATTCCTGGAGATGTGATACAAATGCAAATGCAGAATCAGATGCTCTTAACCTAGAATACATAGGGATCAAATCTATAGGCTATCTAGGTTGGTACGCATACACAATCTCAGCGGGATTTAGGCCTATGGTTCGGTTAACAGAATTATTGTATGCGAACTCAGTTGTAGGAAGTTTGGAATCCCAATCTTGAACATGCTCTCCTACCAAGGTCCTTAGGAAGTTACCTAGACTCCTATTAATGACTTCAGTCTGTCTATCAGTTTGCGGGTGAAAGACAGTGAAAAATTAGAGTTTGGTACCCATTTTGTGCCATAATGTCTTCCAAAAATAACTAGTGAATTTTATGTCTCGACAATTTTGGGTAGTCCATGAAGTCTAATGATCTCATCGAAGTAGAGCTTAGCGATTCGAGAGGCGTCAAAAGTTTTGGAACAAGGGAGGAAATGGGCCATCTTAGAAAAATGGTCGACTACCACACAAATTGAGTCATGCTTTCTAAAGGTTTTAGGTAGTCCAAGGATGAAATCCATTCTCACGTCCTGCCAAGGGCAATTGGGTACAGGGAGAGGTGATAGAGACCGGTGTTCTGTTTCTGTTGCTTAGCTAACTGACAAGTATGACACCTTTTGACCAATTTACTAACATCTCGCTTAAGACTAGGCCAGAAAAATCAATATTCAACTGCAGCGATGGTTTTCGCTTGTCCAAAGTGTCCAGCTAAACCACCGACATGCAATTCCCACACTAGAAATTCTCGTAGTGAAGTGTTGGGAATATAGAGCTTTTGTGACTTAAACAAATAGCCATCGTCCAAAAAGAAATCATCCACTATTCGTTCACCTCCAGTCGTCAGTAAAGAATATGTTTCCTTAAAGTCAGGGCAATCCTTACAATCTTCTTTAATTCGTTCAAATCCAATTACGTTAGCCCTCATCTCTCGAGTGACCATCATACGACGACTTAAGGCATCGACCACTTTGTTTTCTGATCCTGCTTTGTGTTGGATCGTATAGGTATACTCTTGCAGGAATTCAACCCAATGACTCTGTCGGGCATTGAGCTTCTTTTGGGAGTTTATGTACCGTAAGGCCTCGTGATCCGAGAAGATAACAAATTCTTATGGCAGCAGATAGTGTTTTCAATACCTAAGGGACTGAATGATGACATAAAATTCCTTATCATAAGTGGAGTATTGTTATTTAATGTCATTCAACTTTTCGCTAAAATAAGCCACTAGATTTATTAATAAGAAAATAATTTGAAATTCAAATAATTTTGAATTCAAATTAAAAACGACTTTCTAAATCAGTACTTGGATGCTTTAGGAAAGTATTTGGGAGGCCAAATGAAGTTGCAATCCAAGGCTTGGCCCTAGGTAGGCTGGCGGCTAGGGATGTGGCCGATCAAGCCGGCGATTAGGAGAGAGGGGTGGGTCTTGGGTCGGCGGAGGGGGGGGGGGGGGGGGGGCTTGGGTAAGAGGGAGGGTCAGCAGTGGGGAGAGGTAGGTGGCGGTTTGGGGTGGTGGGATGGTGGGCGGGTATGAGGGAAGAAAACAGAGGTTTCGGCTGTAGGAAGGGGATGGAGGAAAGAGAGGTGGTGGCTTGGGAAGGGAAAGAGAAAAAAGAGAAGAGAAAACCACGAGCTCGGATCCCTCCGGGGGCTGGTGGGTATTGCACTATACTCCCCACGGAGTTTCACTCAAGAGCTCTCAAACTCACAAAGGAATAAGGGGCTGAAATTTTATTCATCAAATCATCATCCCTAATACAAAGACTAAGGCCTTAATATATAGGCCTCCAAACATAAGAAAATAAAAGACTCATATGCCCTCGGGGCTACAACACAAAAGTAATCCCTCACAAGGGTATAAAGGTAAAACTGAAATATAAATAAAGAAATACGTAAATGCTTCATAAGTAATGACTCTGAATCGTAGCCGTCGATCTACGATTCTTCCAACGATAGATGCGTCGAAATCTTCTGTTGATGTCCTCATCAGAAAGTGCTCATGTTTGATAAATATAAAGTTAGAATACTCACTATGTCTTGACTTTCACCTAATTTACCATGGAACAAAAGACTACCTCTTGTTGTCTTATGAGTTTATCATTCGATATGGATGCCTTATGGAAGGATAAAAGTTATGCATTCCACCTATTCTTATGAAATTTTCTTGTTTAGGACTTAGATGATAGAAGAATTGTTGATCACAAAGATAGTAAAAAAAGATTTACCTAGTAATTAGAGAAACAAATTAATTGAAGTTTATTTAAGAATAGTCATCACACTAAATGGGTTGCATCTCGTGCAGTTTTGTGCTTCATCAACTTGACTTCATTATGTGATCCATGCGAGCACTATATCGACCTATCCCTCTGATTTGGGCTTCGCAGCACCTATCACTTGCTAATGGCCTCTATCTAATCTTTTAGAGTTATGGCACAACTCTCCTTTTCACTCACCAACCGCCACTCACCCCTATGTACAGTAATCACTTACATCATTTTTTATCTGCTTCGCTCATGTCCTCACCGCTTTTAGGATTTGCTCATCCCAACTTTCCCTATCTTTGCACCAAGTCCGACTAAATCGTCTCCTTCCTTGGTGGATCCAAGGGTTTCAATGGTTCCCTCTCAGCCATCGCCGTCACACCCTATTCAAGTTGTCTCGGGCATCTTAGAGGTCATTTCGCATATTGTTCACACCTCTCAACCTTTTGGAAATGTGGTGGGTGGAATGTCAGGATAAGGATCACTTCCATTATCTTTCCACTCAATCCCCATTATTTTTTCATCATGCCTCAGATATGCATGTACAAAAGAAAGTTTCCACTTTCTAAGGTAAACCTGCGCTCATTTTCACTATTGTTGATATCTTTTAAGATTGCTTGACCATTCTATTTCTCTATTGTTGGCAAATTCTTGCTAGATCTCATTCGTAAATTCATGTAAAAATTGATGAAGTAGTTGGTGAATATGCAATTGGTCTCATTAATCATCATTATATCCTTATCAAACTTTTATTGGAGTTGAATTACACGAGGCACTTTTCTTGCTAATCCTATTATAATAGTCCCCCCCCCCTCCCCCAACACACACACAAAAAAAAAACAAAAGATTCTTTCAAGGAACCACTTATTACACCATATGGGTGGTGATGTGAAACTAAATGCAATGAAACAAGAATTGCAATTAAGATAATAATAGAAGTAGTGAACTTTGCTTGGCTACTTATAAACCTTTGTTTGCTCAAGTGAAAGCGTAAGAATTTAGCATGAAAGACTAAGTAATAACAAGTGGTTACGATTTTGAGATTGATAGGCCTTTGTAAGATAATAACCAACAATTTGTAAGTAATGCAAATAGCGAGTATAACAAAAGCTCCAAGTTTAAGATCTAGATCTTCACCATGAGATCCCTCACTCAATCTCTTTAAAGTGGTGGTTAGCGGAGGAAAGTTGCAAGCACACTTAGCGATGCCACTAGAAGGCAAGTGACGCGTAGGGTAGTAGTCGCCAGAGAGGTAGCCGGAGTTGTGGAGTAAGGTGGTCGGCCGATGATGATCCAACGTCCCTTTGATCTTTGTCAGTCGATCACATCAACTAGGGTGTATTGGATAAGATTGATGTAATCTTCCACGGAATCGTCGAAGCCAAAGCCTACGTCAAAGAAAGGCGATTGGAGGATGTTGATTTGACCTTGATCGTCAAGCACAAGTCCATAGTCCCATTCGAAATCCGCCATACATCCTGAAGTGAGAGGAGAGGGGAAAGGGGTGGGCGGCTTGGGGAGGAGGGATGAAAGGGGTGGCTAGGGTTAGGGGGAGTTTGGGGGGATTCAATAAATCTGAATTTAATTTCAGATTTAAGTGTTTTGGAGGGAATTAATTTGAAAATTCAAATTAATCCAAATAGGGCTAGGGGCGGCAATTAGGAGAAGAATACGGGCTGATTTAGTGGGGGAATTGGGATTAAATTGGGAGGGAAATGGGCCCACTAAGGGGCCGACCAAATAGGGAGAGAAGGGAGGGGGATTTGCTTTAATTAGGTGGGTCCCAATGTAATCAATTAGGGATTTAATTAAATCTGATTTTATTTTCAGATTTAATTAAGTTAAGAAGGTTTCCAAATTTGGTTTTAGCAATAGGACAGAATTTGAATCCAATTATTTAATTGGAATTCAATAAGGAAGCTTTCCTAATTTACTAAAACTTATTTTAGGAAAGAAAATAAAGGCCAATTGGAATTTTAATTTCAGATTTTGGGCAATGGGGGGCCGGCGGCTAGGAGGGAGGAAAGGAGTTGGTGGCGGGGAGGAAAGGGGGTGGTGGTCGGGTGGTTGGAGGTGGTGGCCAGCGGCTTGGGCGGCCCAAGGGTCCGACGGGTTGAGGTAGGGAGGCCGGCCAAGAGATGGGGAGGAAGAGGAGGCCGGCGGGTGTAGGGGTTAAAGAAGAAATTTAAGTATGGGGAAAAAGAAAAGATTGTAGAACCGCGAACCTCAGAATCCTCCAAAGATTGACGAGTATTGCTTCACCCACCTAGGGCTTCTCCTCTCAAGAACTCACTTAGAGATCAAGTAAAGAAATCTGAAATTTTCATTCATAATTCATCATCCTCAATACAAAGCATAGGGACCAATATATAGGTCTCAAAACTAAAGAAAAGAAAAAGACACTAATGCCCTCGGGGCTACAAAGAGACTCAATACTCATGAAGGGTAAACTAGGAAAACATGAAATAAATTACATATAACATGAAATATATCAAAGATAAAGGCTCTGAATCATAGCCGTCGATCGTCGTCCTCGTCGATAGTACACGTGTCGAAATCTCTGACTGATGTCCTCATCAGGTGGCTACTCCAATGTTATGTTTAAATTAACTTAATCAATTAACTCTTAACTCTATGGGATCTATTTTTTATAAATTTTTGAAAGTTGATATTGCTCCTTCTCCCATAGTGGTTATTGCTCCATCAACTGACGTTTGCACTCAAAATCTGCCCCTATTAGTCCTAAAACTATATTATCAACACCTCCTAAGAATATCTTGTATATTGACCTACTACTTGGAAGTCCAGCATCACCCACCTATTGGTGAAAATATAGATTATCATGATTCACAGCATCCTCTTAATTCTGATGGGGGCATTCTGAGTGATGATACATTGATAAAAAAGATATTTAATGGGAAAAAAATAAAAAAGAAATCTATCATCACTCTCCTGTTTTCACCTGACTTCAAGCTAAGCAGTCCAATTGAGTTGGATTCAATTTCTAATGATTGCTTGTGCTCCACAATATTTGTATAGTCCTATGTATTTTTCATCTTTCCTAACATTTTTTATTTATTGGCCTTGTTGTACTTTATCATTATCTAATTATAAAATTGGATTTTAAAAAGTGGATTAGGCCAGAGAATTAACATTATATATAGAAATTCCCCCAACCCACAAGCCCATCTAGCTTTGCATGTATACATTAAACAGAACATGTACCACTATATCCATATCATAAACCCCATGTATAATATGCTGAAAAATAGAAGGGAACAAAAAATCAAGTTTGAAACCTCTCGATTAGATACCATGTTAAACTCTAGATGATGTAGAACATACATGCAAGGATGAATAGATTAAGTAATTTGCACGCTTAATTAATGTTAGAAGCCACAATAATTATATCTCTATGTTGATTTTAAACGACCAAATAAAACACGAAGAGTGGTGAGACAAGCTTAGGCTAAATCACATGCATAAGAGTTAAGATCGTAAAATAGCCAATTTAATCTAACGTTGCATACATGAATGGTTTCAATAATAAATCTCAATGCTAACAATAAGATTAAAACCTAAGCAAGGATCCCTCACTCAACTCTCTAACTTACTAAGCTTTTGTAGAGAGATTAGCACAAGTCTTTATGATTTAATTATATCCACAATTGAAAAGCGACTTGGAAGGTAAAAGAATCGGAGGATGAGTTTACCCAGAAAAGAAGAGGATGCGAAGTTCGGGTGTAGTAGTTTAGAGCCTTGAGAAAAGGTGGACAGCAAAACCCAACTCTTATCAGCCTTCGGACAGCATTCTTGAGGATCTCTGATGGTGGACAGCGAACTCCCTTGGGCAGGAATCTTTCGACAACTAATTGCAGCTTCTGGACAGCCCACGAAGGTCTCCTGGCGGTAACACAGCCACCAAACGCTGTCCTGAACTTCTGGACAGCAAGCAGGAAGCAACTTATCTTGCCGAAATTCCTTGGATAGCAGCCAAACAACGTCTTGGACAATCTAGGAAGCAGTTCTGGCAAGTCGGGGAGGTCTTGGACAGCCAGGAACACCACTTGGAGAAGCAGGACAGCAAGGTTGACTGGCTGTACTTCTTGGACAGCGGTTAAGGAATTCCCTAAGAGATGAAATTGTGAAGCAGGGCCTTAGGGAAAAGGATGGCTAGGACTGCAATAGGTTTTCTTAAATCTGAAATTACCTTTTCAGATTTGAGTAAGAGAGACTAGGATTTGAAATTTGAATTCAAAGTCATGGGAGTTTTCAATTAGTTTCCTAATTGAATCCAATTAAATTATGAGGAATTAATGATTGATTATGGATCATGCCAAATAGGAAAGGTTTCAAATCTAAAATTTGAATTCAGAATTTGAATGATTTCCCTCTCAAGCTCCTTAACCCAAGTTTGGAAAGAAGTAAAACCAAGGGAAGAGGGGAGGGGGAGAGGGGGCCGGCCCTATGGGGGAGTAGGGAAAGGATTTCATTAAATTAGAGGTGGGCCCAAATAATCAATTAGCTATTTGGTTAAATCTGAAATTGATTTCAGATTTAAAGGATTAGAAAAGTTTCCTAAATGAGTTTTCTAATTAAGGAATAAGAGTATTCAATCACATCTAATTTAAATTTAAATTAGAATTAGATTGAAGAACCTCCCTAAAATAGAATTGGTAAATAAGAAAAGAATTTGAATTTCAAATAATTTTAGATCCTTTCCTTTCTTGCTTGGTTTAATTTAGGAAGGGAATTGTGTTGATTGAAACCATCATGAAGGACGGGAAGAGGTGGGAGGGCCGGCGGCGGGTTTGGAAGGAGGATGGTGGACGGTGAGATGGGGAGTTTGCTTGGCAGCTAGGGAGCACGGCGTTTGGGTGGCCGTCGGGTAGTGGAGAATCGGTGGGTGACAGACATGTGGGGCTATGGAGGAGAAGACATTGGCTAGGGCAAATGAAGGAGGGCCAGCGGTGGTAGCAAGGGGAAGAGTCAGACCATGAGCCCCGGACGATTCCGGCGACTGGTGGGTATTGCTTTGCCCTTCACCAAGGGACTTTCTCCAAATTCTCTCCAAGAACCCTCAAACTCTCACAAGAGTAAAACGCAGAAATTTCATTCATAATCATCATTAACTAAAAATACAAGAGAGCTAGCCTATAAATAGGCCTCATGAAAAGAAAAGAAACAAAGACTAAAACGCCCTTCGGGCTACAACACCACATGACCACCCCTAGGAGTAAAATGGGAAAAACAGAAATATAAAATAAACTAGTACATAAGACACATCAAAATTAAAATAAACTCCAGATCGTAGTCGTTGATCTTCCGATGTCCCCATCACTAGAACTAACATATTAAACTCGGGAATTAGCTCTCATGAAAAATGTTAGGCTTTTCTGCATATTCTGAGAGTCTAATTCCACTAAAAAGTAAGAAACATGCACTCTAAAGCAAATAAGCTGAAGCAAAAAAGGCACAAAAAATTTTCTTCACTTATTTCCATCTCCAGGCAAATAGATCTTTCCAACAAACGGTTTTAGTTCTTCAAATAGAAAATCCTGAAACAACTGAAATTTTCGCAAGATGTCACAATTCTTAAACCATACCTTATTTTTGCCGGTTCCACAAAGAAAACCAGAAGCATGCGCCTCAATAGTTTTGGATGGATTAGGTTCAGTGCAGTTCTCGCCAGCACATTGACCAAAAGTATGGGAGATAATAGTCATGCAAGTCTCTCTATGCGAGGCTTCAGCCATATCAGCTGAATGCAATTCCAAAGCTAGCAACCTTAACAACCATCCCCTCTGCAAAGGAGGACAATAATCAGGTAAAACTCCACAAAATTTTGGGAGTCTAAATAGATCGTACAAGCAACTTACACCTATTGTAAAATATAAAATTTTGGATTCAGCCAACTGGACAGAATCAACATATAAAAAACGATGATCTTTTCCACCAATATCACAACAATATTTAAATTGTTCAGAGCACATCCAAATCACAATCCATTATAACATTTTCGATGCATTTATATTTTCATTTGATAAGTTGTAAATACAATCCTATTTGTAATTCCCTCGTCTAAATGAGAGCTTGCGGCAGAATGACGTCTATTTTTAACACTATTTTTAGCAATATGTTGACTTAGCATGCCAACATATGTTAGGCAACTAACGAAACTACTAAAACTAGGTCATTACTTTATGGTGTTTATGCATGAGTCTCTTATACATTATACATAGGGTGGGTTAAAGGTCTGTATCCTTATGTCATTAACCTATATAAAATATAAAAATAAATGAAGGCATACATGAGAGGTTCCAGCACATTAATCAATATACTAGACCTAGAAAACATAGAGATGCCAAAAACATAATAAATGCAAGGAAAGTGACAATGGTCAATAAGAGGCAAGCCAATTAAAGGAGTACGGAGAGAAATTGGCATATGGGACGATGTAGAAGTGGGCGAATCATATAGCAAACACACATATACATGAACCTCTATACAGCTTCTATAATCATCAGGTAAAGATGGCAAGAAGATTAGTGTGGGATTCGAAAATTCGCGCCCTGGCCTCCCCTCTTGTAGGAGAGTTTTAACGAGAAGGCAGATTGACTTTGGGATAAAGCACTATCCAGAGCTTTCGCCTTCATTTTATGAGGACTTGATAATCTGATTCTAGGTTTCCCGTAGGCTCAAGCACCTATGGTTAATTACCCCTACTGATGATAAGAGAACACTTTCAATTAAGGCTAGTCATTCAATAGGAATGAAATACCTAGCATATAGTAACAACATGTGAATTTTTTAGAATTATAACATTTATTATTTTTATACTTAAAGCGGATGGTGGGGGAATGATGACGAACCCGATCAAGATCCCATGGTTCTGTCTTCCCGAGCCGTCATGGTCCCAAGTTTATTTAGTCGAAGGAGGTACTCGACCCAACCTGACCCAAGGATCTTTGTCAGCAGCCATGGGTTGATTCGTCCAAGAGTATCTTGTAGCCTTGGGGTGGATGCTTGTTTAAGGAGACAAATTTTAGTTAACCTTAGCTAACAAAAATCTTTATGCCTTATTGAGTGCACCATATGATTCATTACTCAATGGGTTTTTAACCATTGAGGAAAATACAAGCTTTGACCGTAACTGTGATATAGTTGTGATATTTTGCAGCAAAACAACCCGGTAATAGGGATCATGCCACGTCCCTACTGGTGAGAAATTATTTGAGAATGAATCACAGTGATACATTCAATTAGACATTTTGCTCTTTGTGAATTGAAGTTATTCTTAAATTTATCATCCTTAACAAACGTTTGCGGATGATGGATGGATTTTTGCGTTAAGTTTTAAATAGTAAATTTAATTTGAATAATTGGATATTGTAAAATTTGAGTTTTTATATTTTTATCAAAATTTCGTTCCAAACATGATTAACTTATGAAATTTTGAGGAATGTTAAATGTTTAAGATTCCCTCCGGTTGAGATTAGCTTTAAATACGGCCATCATCGGGTATTTAAATAGCTTGTATATTAAACCATGTCAATTCTGTTCGCATGCTAACAGAAGATTGGGATTAGTATCGATTTTATGCTTTAAGTAGTGAACCATTCTTTTAATAGACCATGAAGGCCTAATATGAACTTATAAAATCAAATTCTCCGATCGGCACTACGATTGTGTATTTGTTAGTATTTCAAGTCGTGTCAACTCTAGTCCATTCGGACATGAAGATTATACTTGAACTTAGGTTTACTTTTGACCCACGCAGCATTCTCAGACTCTATATTTATCTGTATAGTACATTTTATCAGAGCTTATGCGGGGTTTTAAATTCTTATTAAATTAATGTGCACGCTTCTCGAGGTAGTGACTCGTTTCTCAAGGCAGCAGCACTCTTCTTGGGGCAGTCGCTTGCTTCCCAAGGCTGTTATACGCATCCTACAGGCGTCAGCACCCTACTCGATGCTGCATATTGAAATTTAGAAAATTCTATTTTAATGCAGGAGGGGGGTATTTTAAATACACAAATATGATTATTTGTGTAAGTGATTGTCATTAGGTTGTGCATAAAATTTCATTTAGGGGCCTACAAACGCCTTCCGTCCGCTTGTTAAAGTGTTGCAGTATGGTGGCGTTAACAGGAATTCCTGCAGTATATGGTAGAGACTTCAAAAAAAAAAAATTTATGTTGTCTATGACCCTAATATCATTATCACTTATGGTGCAAAGCATATTAATAATGAGTTTGAGTTGTTCTGTGCTAGCATCATGATATTCTTCAAGGCAATAATATTCTCATAACATAAATGTCTAAGGAGCTTCGACTTCTCCTAGACATAAATGTCATTTGAAGGATCTACTATCTTCGTCATTCCTTCTCAATCTTCTTCCCAAAGCTTGCATTTAGATAAAAGGATCTTTGGTTAAATTAGAAACACAACTAAAGATCTGCTCAATAGCAAATTAAATTCCCTTTATCACTAAACTCCAACCAAAAGCCAAACTCCTATGTTGAATCTTCTGGTAATGGCGTGCAAAGCCCTAAATTTCATAACATAAGCAACCCTATTTTTTTTTTGCCTTCTTTGATATCACACCAAGAGGGATTTGCACTCTATACATACATGAATAGAGAATTGCATTTTTTTAGCATGTTGATTTGTCTTTATGATTTTTGTTTTTTATATAGAAGATATCAATTCCAATGTTGAAAACTCACTGGTGGCTACATCATAAGCCAAAGTCAACTAACCAAAGCATCAAAGACAAAGAAATCAAACTCATCTTTCTTTCTCTTTTTATTTTCTTCTTCCAATGGGTTGGTGTTTGCTACCACATGCTTGCTTGCTATTGATGATATTTAGAATTGTCGTGCTCATTATGATCATAATCATGGTAACTTGATAGGTAAGAAGCTGTGGGGATTTGATTCTTTGGGTATGATTCATTGTAGTAGTTGATGTGTAAGAAACATACAAAGTTAACAGCAAATCTTATGTAATATGGAAAAGTCATGCTATAGGGTAGGTTTAATTGGAAAAATATTCCAAGGAATTCACATATCAAAAATAAAACCCTCTATAGAAAGTTCTACAAGGCATGTTTATAGAATATATTCTATGAAGACAATTCTGAAGCTAAAAATGATTGGGGATAGATATTTTTTTATTTAAAAAAAATTATAAGATTTTGTTCTTGATGGAGAACATATATTTTTTATTTATTTCTTTTCTTTAATTTAAGTTTAAGAATTCTCCAAAATTATTCCAAACATGCTCAAGAATTCTCCAAAAATATTTTGATCCGATTTTTCTTTCAGTCAAAATTTTGGCAACATCCCAGCGTCTCCCCCGCATAGGGGGCATGTACGGGGATTCTAAGCATGCCCACCACATCAAGAAAGGCGTGCATGATCAGTGTCGGGTAACACCACGGTCGTGGTCTTCAATCCCACCAAGCCAACAAAAGCGTGTAAGGGTCTTTGGGATACGATGAGGACATCAACAGGAGATTTCGACACATCTACCATCGGAGGAATCGTAGATCAACGGCTATGATTCATAGTCTCTATTTATGATACATTATTGTATTTCTTTTATTTATATTTCAGTTTTTCCATTTGTACCCCTATGAGAGATTTCTTTATTTTGTAGCCCCGAGGGCATTTGAGTCCTTTATTTTTCTTTATTTTAGAGGCTTATATATGAAGGCTCGAATCATTGTATGAAGGTTAATGAATGATTGTAAATGAAAATTCAACTTTATGTTCATGATCTCTTTGTGAGCTCTTGAGAGAAGAAACCCTAGGAGAGGGCCAAGCATCACTCGTCAGCCGTCGGTAGAGGTCGGGCTCGCGGTTCGTATCCTTTGTTACTTTCTTCCCCTTCCTTCCTCTGTCCCCACCGCCGGCCAACCCAGCCCTCCCTTCCTACCCGTCGGCCAAGCCCTTTTCCGCCCACCCAACTCGTCGGCTACACCTTCCCCCGACCCCAAGCCGCCAACCACCATCCACCCTCAAAACCCCCACCGCCGGCCATGTTTCCCCTACACCCAACCGCCGACCCACCCTCCAAGATCCCTTGATTCCAATTTAATTTCACCATCATTACTTTCCTAAATTAACTCCTATCTTATTTGGAAAGATTCTGAATTCTAATTCAAATGAATTTGAATTTTAACTTCTTTCCTAAATAACCTAAATCTATTTTAGGAAACCCCTCAATCACTTTAAATCTGAAATTATTTCAGATTTAACTCTCCAATCTTCAATTAATACTATGATCCACATACATTGTATATGGACGCATATTCCCCCCCTCCTTTGGCCGTCCCCCCTGCCTTTTCCTCTCTCCAATTAATTCCCCTCCCCATTAATTACACCAATCAAATCCTTCCTAAACCGCCCGCCCCTCTCCCTAATTTTCCCCCAATTAATTTCCCCATTCAAGGAAATTTGAATTCAAATATTCCCTCCTTTCCCAATTACAAAATTTGAAATTAAATTCAGATTTTGATTAATTGTTGTTTCCCTCCACCAAAACAAAATTGAATTTTCTAGAAGCCTCCTCCCTATGCCTTGGCCGAACCCCTCCAAGCCCTCTTCCCTCCATCTCTTCTCTCATCCATTACTTCATACACTACCAAGGTTTGATCTCCACCCACCGGCTTATCCTCCATGAATGGCCGATCCTGAAAAAGATCACGGCTTCGCGTATGATTCTCAAGGGCGAATAGATATTCTTCAGCCTCTTTTCTTCGACCCCAACTGGGAGATAGAAGACACCGTAGACGACTACGCCGACTGCATCCTCTTCAACTTGACCAAGGTTATCGACGAACAACAACCCTTCGGACAGTGGCGAATCATCGGACATCCACCAGCTTCTTCTCCTCCGGCTAACTTTCTGTGGATCAAGACCGTAGGCATCCTCCTTTCGATGGCATCCATAGGATTGTTGAAGTTATTCATTCGCTAACTCCACTATCAAGAGTGAATGAGAGGGAAACTCAAAGGTGAAATTTCTATTTGTTAGACGAGGGATTTTTGTTATTTGCACATTTAGTTTTACTATATTTTGTTGTTACTTTGAATTGTTTCGTTAATCTAAATTGTAACCACATGCCAAATCAAATCAACAACTAAGAAAACTAAAAATCTAATCTTAGTGAGACATTAACTTATAATTGTATCGCATAAACAACTTTCTTATTAAATCGTGCAATTCCTGTTGTTTGTCTCACATCAGGATAACTGCATGGAAGCTAGCAAATTTCCCCATCAACATGAAAGCACGCACGAATACTTAGTTTTTATCCCGCTGTGCTAAGAAAAGCGCACACAAGACTTACCCGCCTAACCGCAAGTGCCGCACCGAGCTCCCTCCCACCGTACTAGGAAAAGCGTGCATGGGGGGGGTCTGCTCGTTGCGCCGCAAGCGCCGAAACGAGATTTGAGTTTTTAGAGTTTGGCGAATGAAATACATTGATGAGCGAACAAGGCGACGATGACGGGAAAGATTTGCGACGAGGCTACAAAAGAGAGTTTTTTTTTTATGACTTTTGATTTTTTTTATTATGATTTTCCCTTTTTTTAATATATACAAATATATATGAATATAGGGAGAAATACGGTTTGGTTGCCAGAGAGGCGATTGATTGTGAGGGAGAACTGGATTCGGAGTTCGATCGGCACAGTAAAGGGGTTAGACAGGCTGTTGGGGTATGTCGGGTTTGTTGTTGCTTGATTTTAAAAAATGGTTGAAGTAGAAGAGGTTTTACTCTTATAGTGTAATTTGAGTGGAGCTGCAAGTCGTTGGTGACGGAAACAAGGAGGTGAGTGTACGGTTGAGGGAGTTGAGGAGCTGATGGATGCTATTTGGGAGGAAGGGAGTGTAGCTCGGGCCGTTGTTGGAGACAAGAGCAGAAGGAAATGGGTTGAGGTATGAGAAGGACTAAGGCGTGAGCGAGCTTGATTTCACGTGAGAGGATATGTGGCTTGGCAGCTTGGAGGTATCACGACAGCAGGAGTTTTGGAAGATCAATCGAGAGAAGTGGAGGAAACGAGAGGTTTTTTTTTTTTGGATTTTTGTGAGAAGAGCAGAAGAAATGGAGATGGGTTCGGTTGAAAGGGTTGGGAGACTTGTGTGCATGGGAAGACTCAACTGATCATTTTACTTTTTTTGTTTTTTTTATCATTTATCTTGTATTCAGCAGCGGGACGCATGCAAGCCAACACATAGGTAGACGAATTTCGCCTTTGCTGTAGTTCATATGATATTATATTGAATGTTGTTTCAGTAAAAGAAAAAATGTAGTACTCGAATAAGGGTCCTTTTTTTATCAACTACTTTATTTTTTTAGATGTACAATTTTGTTGTAAGATAAAGCATGGTCAAATATTTTTTTTGTTTAATTTGATGACATACACAAAAGAATCATGATGTATTTTAGAAGCATTGTGGTTAAACAAATGGACAAATTTTAAGAATTCTTCTGCCAAATTAAACATGCAAATTTTTATATTCTCCCGGGCTAAAGATTTTTTTTATTAAAAAAAATGCAAAAGTAAATGTCCATTCTCGCCCCATATCGATCTAGAGGGGTCATCGTGGAACATGATATTCAGCCACAAATTCCCGGACAATATAAATTATAACATAGGCCGAATTGTGAAACAAAATAATAAAGTTAGTTCATCTAGAGACCACCAATTCCAATTTGTTAGCAGAGATATCCACCCCAATAGCACATGAGCATATCTTTGTCACCTTCTCTATTAGTAGCAAGCATTACACTCTCTAGAGGAGAGTTCTCTTTATCTCAAGAATTCTTTGGATTGCAAACAATATGATCTTACAAGTTACTTGACAAAAAATCAATCCATAAGTCATGAAAAATCCATCAATACTATATATGGTTTTTCCACCTTAAATCCATTAGGAATGGAATTTTCATGAGTTTTTTTATTTCTAACAAGGGATTCTTTTAATGACGTTTTTGGTCGCTAAATCATTAATGATAAGTAAGACTATGGATGAATTTTCATGTAGGCCATTAAATCTGCGCAGTTGCAAAACTTCAATCAACTTCAACAATCCCTTCCAACATTATTCAAAAGAGAATGTATTCTCTTATGATTATTTTTGAAGTTTAAAGGATCTTCATACAGCCACTGATCAATACAAACATTCTTGAAAGCCCCCTCATCTTTATGTGGTGGTTATCAATGACTTCCATAGCGTGAAACAAAACAATACATTTAAAGAACATGTAAATCAATTTTCTTTGCCAAGAAAAAGTCTACACCTTATACCTGATGGAGTGTACTGATGCGGAGAGCCTGATTACTTGTCCTTTTTGGTAGCGGGGCAGCACAAACAGATTCCAAGTGCTAAAATTAATGAAGCAAAATGCAAAGAAATTGAGCTTAATATGTATGCACAAATACAAAAATAATTATGTGATGGAAAGCAAAACCTTTGAGAAGAATTGGTACTTCTTTATACTCAATAAATCTACTATGGGACCAGAAGTGAGAGGATCCAAACATAATTCATAAAAGAGCTGCAACAAACATAAAAAGAAATAAACATCCATATTAGAAATAAGGATTTAAAAGTTGGGCAGCAACATTAGTTACCAAACCTGAAAACCAAATTCATATAGTAGAGCATTAACTTCTGGCCTCAAAAGCTTCTCCAAACTATCAAGAATAACCTTCAAGCAACTGGAAAAATTGTCAACGTATAGCCTTTAAAAACTGTAATCTACACAATTATTTAAAATATGTACCAAAGAATGCACGTCAACGTGAGAGAGATTCAACCTGAAGTGATATTTTGGCTGTAACTGGGTCTTTTCCACAGGACCATTTACATCAAACTTGAGAAGTAAATGTGTAAGACTTGGAGCAGGCTGTCTAATATTATCAATTAGAAGCTGCAAATAATAAATCAAATATTACAAGTTTGCTTGAACTATATTACAATATTCAAAGAACACAGTATCATAAAACCTGCATTATAAGAACACCAGGGTCATCTTTTGTATTCTCAACAACAACTGACTCATCAAAACGTGCCTCCAGACAAGCAGCATAATCCTCAATTAGATATTTTGCTGCATTTGCTTTCAACAACAATGGTACAAGTCCGGCCATTCTTGAGCTGTCAACAAACAACAATATTATACAAGCACATTTAGTTGAAAAGACAACGGCACAGAATGTAAGGTTATCATACAATATAATACAACAACAATATAGTATTAACAATAAGCTTCCAATTTAACTGAAACGAAATCATAACAACTCATCGAGCTTAAGCCAACTGAAACTACATCGTAACTCTTCAAAACTAAACTTGACCTTTACTTTCCTAACTTTTCTAAGAATAATAATCACTAACTTTAAAAAAGAAATTTCTGCCAAACTTTCATAGAGCCAAATAATTCCCAGACTTTTAGATATGAATTACATACTGCCAATTTTTTAAAGTAATTATCCTATTGTTATTACTATATCTGCTCTTCATGCTAGAGCTGATTTCACATGGTAGAAAGTATTGAGCATGGTTACTGACTGGCAAGTTCAACCGAGAACAAGTTAGATGGTCAGTTCGGTTCATTTAAGAAACCGACCCTACATCAAACTAGTATGAACCTGTCAGAACCACTAGCTAGACCAGCAAACTGTGAATCGGTCTCAGTTTCTTAGAACTAACCAATTCAATTGCTATCCAATTTAAATAATTAAATACATTAATTTAATAAATTTAGTAAAAAATTAAATTAAGTAAAATAATTTAGATTTAATATATTTAAAATTTAGAATGAGCATTAATATCTATAATGATTATTTACCAACCAAGCACTAATAAAATATACCCACATGATCCAACCACCCCATATGAGTTCCTAACACATGCAAACTAAAAAAATTATGTAAGCATAACCCCAAAAAAACTCCCGAATGATGTGGAACTAAATAATTTAGTTGAACTTTTCAAACAACACGTACATTATATATTTTTAAACTGATTTTTTAATTAATTTTTTAATAATACAAATAATATTTTTCTTGGTTAAGCATATTTAATTTTTTATCCATTTATCCTTTTTATTTTTTTTATTATAAACTATTAAAATTACTTTTTATCAATTTATTAATTATAAATGATCTAACATGAATGATTTATAAATGCAATTTTATAATGTGAATTTAGTATTAGAATTTATAGTTGTAATTTTTTTCTAAATATATAATATAAATTAGCAATAATTTATATTAATTTTTTATAAGTTTATATACTAACCAAATTTATTTTTTAACTTAAATTTATATTATTGTATAATTATTATGTCATTATTATATTTTTTATTTTTTATTTAAATAATTTTAATATTTATTATATCATCCGATTCAATCCGGATCAAATCATTAATCTTTGAACCTCTCCTTTTTTCTGTTCAATATCCGGTCCAATTTTCACAAACTCAATATTGAATTATCCAAAGAAAAATAACATAACTGTAGTTTTTTAAAATATTATATTCCATATTTATCCCCAAGACTCAAAAACATGATTCACATTTTCAGTTGTTTAATATAACTTTTTTTCCTCTTGAAAACATAGTAGTAATCCAAATGGGACTTGTTGAGAATGTTTATTATTCATGGATTAAATAAAGTTATTTCTCAAAACACAAGCTTCTTGATCTTTTTCCATCATTTATAACCCAAGTTAGATTTCTTTCATCTAACCTATACAGTATGGATTACAATATTCCAAATATAAAGCACAATGGCATCATTTAAATTTTGGAGCAACCTTCCCTGAATACTAAAAATAGGCTTGAATAAAATCATTGAAAGTCATTTTATATTCACATGAGAAAATTATTTAAAACTTCCAGGCTTGATTGTAATATCAAGAAAAAAATTGCTAAGCTAAATTTCCACTAAGAAGTTCAAGAATTATTTATATATAGCATCGAGACTTTATACATGCACAAGCCCATAGCTACTTAACCTCTCAGCACACAAGAATAAACTCTCAATAAAAGAGATCACTTAGGGGATGTTTACAATAGTAAGTATTTTAAATGTTGGGGTTTTAAAAATATTAGTGTTTAGTCTGTTGTAAAAGAATGCAGAGTAAACTAATTGAAATTTACCATCTAATTCAATTTTAGTGATTTGAAAATTATTATATTTGGCTGATTTTCAAATACAATATAAATGCTTAGTCATAGCTACCACAAACTGCCATCGCCGCTAGCCACCTTCGCTACCCACAGCCCGTCGCCGCCTCCACCACCTGTTGCTAGCCGCCGACCATGGCCATCGTCACCGCAGCCCATCTCCCACCGGCCATTGTCCACTAACATCATTGAGTTTTACACTACATTCATTTTACTTCAAGACAAATATAAAAAAGGTAATCACCTACATTTATTTTACACTCATCCATACAAGTCCAAATATTTCAGATATATTGCATTTATTTATATTGTATTCAATTTTACTTTGCGTTCCTTTTTGATCCAACCAAACGGCCCATTAGTCTATATAGATTATGTTCAAATTTGGCTAAATGGGGGGTGGCTATAGGAATGAAAGCAAACCAAATGGTTATGGCATCCTAGGTTTGCAAGCGTACCCACTCAACTAACATCAAAGGGCTTTGATTTGTAATGTCAAAAAAGCTTGATTAGTAACCCTGAGTTGCCACATCTAACATTTCTTAAGAAAATTAGGGTAGAGGTGTGAGTCTAAAATGTGCTTTAACTCAATAACTAGCAAAAAGCATATCATACAAACTTAACTAAATAGACTTAAGATCCGAAGTAGCCACTTGTGATTAGAGGTGCTTTACATAACAGATAAATAAAACAAGACAAATAATTATTTCTAAACTAAATTGAACAAAAGAAGATCATCTCAGACACATGGGAAGTTTGTTTGGTTTGGAGAGGAAGTTTTAAACTAGCACAAGTTCCAAAAAATGTGGAGACTTTACTCCAAATGTTAAGTGAGGACAATTGTCCCATATACCAAAGGTACCACTAAAGGTTGCAATCATGGCTCGTTTTATTCATAGAGTGCTTGCCATACCGGATAAGCTGAAGGGCTCAGAGACACAAAGCACGGCCAATCATGGTTCAAAGGTACTGGACATAGCCAATAATGTTTATAAGACATGAAATAGCCATTTATTTTCATGAGAGTGAATAGAAGTTTTACTTTGAGGCAATGTGTTTATATAATTAGTTTTGGTTTGTTCCTAATTTTCAGTGAGCGAGGGATACAAAAATTCTAACATGGCTCCTTCAGGAGAGGATTCAAGGTTAAATTTTCAAAAGACAGATTAAATAATAAATAAAACACTACATAAATAGTTCTCTTATTTTGTGAGGACCATATGATATGGATGGATGTTTTTCATAGGCATATGCCCTCATGGTTAATTATCTCTCTCAATCACAAAAGAGAACATTAAATTAAGGCTAGTTCATAGGCTCTAAATATTTTGCTTATATTAGCAATGATTTGATGTAGGATTCATAAAAAAATCTTTTTCCGTACAATGCCCCGACGCTGCATACCCGAGCGCCCCGGCGATGTGTTCCCGAGCTCCCCAGCGCTGAACGACAGAGAGCATAGCACTGCAGCGATCGAGATATGGCGTCGCAACGGGTCCAGACAGAGACTGAGCGCCACATCGCCCCAAACTGGCGCCGCAACGTTGCGAGACGGACTGAACAATTATTTTTCTCAAGGGTTGCATCCCTTGGGGTTATAACTTAGTTTCTCTTATATTTTCTGTGTATGTAGACATTGAGAACAATGCATGTGAAAAGAGAAATAAGGAGAGAGTGAGAGAGAAGAGAGATCTGTACTTACTTCTCCCAATTTTCATAGTGGATTTCTTGGTGTGGTGTGGCTCCGTGGTTTATTTCCCTATTTTGAATTTTTCCACGTTAAATCCTGGTGTCCTTTATTTTCCACTGCTTTTACTTTCTTGCTTGTTTTTTCTTTGTGGTTTTACTCATCTCATTCACCCCCAACAATTGGTATCAGAGCCAGGTTCTTCAGATCGACTAAGGGTTGGTTTGGGACGCCGTCTCGACTACTTTACGTTTTAAGACGTAACCATCTAACGGTTTGAGATAATGCTTTTTAATGGGTGTCGTAAAATTTGCACGTCCGCAGCCTGCTTTTGGCGACCAAATAGAAGTCTCTCCTTTTTGCTGTGTTCCGCGGTTCCAATATGATAAATGGCCTAAATACCTTCATCTCCTTGGACGATATCATGTTGAAATTTTCTACCCTCGTCCTTCAAGATCAGTTCCAAATTTCCTACCTACACCTTCACACCTTCAGCCCTTCGTCGAGCTTCACTTTCAATCCTGCTCTTTGATCACTGCTACATCCTCTACCGGTCGTCTCTTGTCGGTAACACCATCTTCTTCGTCAATGGAACATGTGTCCTCTGCTGTGGATTCGATCTTCTTGAGTTCTTCCGCCGTCATTCCTCCTTCCAATCTCCACATCGCTCCCTCCGATCCAAACAATCGGCAAATGTTGCCGCTGATAAGCCTCCTCTTGGCGGAGCTAGCATGGGGGCACGTGCCCCCACCAGACTAAAAATAAAAAAGAGAGGTGAGCGCGAGAGGGTTTTTAGAGAGCAGGAGCAAGTAGCTGATAATAGCAGATAAAGAGATGTGAGAGCGAGAGCTTCATCCGCCACTTGGTCTACTCCGAGCTTGAAGAGATTGTATAATTGAAATGAGAAATAGTGAGAAGAAAGGAATTCTGCAACTTTAGTTTTTACTCAATAACACAAGGTACGGTAGTTATAATGTATATAAAGAAGTCTAGGAGACAAATTGTTAGCTATCTTTGTGCTGCCGTGAATGAGAGAGAGGAGGTGGAGTACCGAGTGGAGCAGCAAGTTTTTTTCTACTAAAGGTTTTATTTTCCTAACTCAAACCAACTAGAATTATTATTCGATTTGTTAAAATTATTCGATTTTAATTTGAAATTATTAGTTTGTAATTATATTTATTTTAAGAAATTTTTCATATAAATATTTTTTTCATTTAATTATATTTAATGGTATCAAAATAATTTATTCTCATACTGTTGTAGCACACAACTCAACAATTAAACTTTTCAAATAAAATATACATATTTAAAAAAATTTATCTCTTAAATAATTTTCTTTCATCTCAATATATATAAGGGTATCAACATAATTTTTCCCGCACAGCTGCAGCACAGTAGTTTCACAGTCATACTATCCAAACAAAATATAATAATTTATGTACAGCAATTTCAGAAAGCAACTTTCAGTACAACAATTTCACAACCTGCTTTACCGACAGCTGCAGCCGTCCCAAACGCACCCTGAGAGTTCTGGCGAACAAAGCAAGGTACAAGATTGAAAAGTTCAATGGTTCGAACTTCGCATTCTGGAAGAGGCAAACTGAAGATTTTGTTGTATCAGAAGTTGTATTTACCGTTAGAATGAATCACCAAGAAGCTGGATTCTATGACTATGGAAAAATGGGAGGTTCTTGATCGGATTGCACTAGGTTTGATACAACTTTCACTTTCCTCATCTGTTACATTCAACACTGTAAATGAGAAGGCTACAGACGATCTCATGACTGCACTGACCAATGAAGAGGTTCGCGGGAGGGCGAACAGTGAATCTTCAAATTCTACTCCAAATGTTGAAGCAAGAGGAAGGGGTTTAGAGAGAAATCCAAATAGAGAGAGATCAAAATCCAACAGGAAAGTCTACTTTTGGTAGAGGAAAAGTTGTGTGTTGGAGTTATGGGAAGAAAGGTCAAGATAAAAATCATTTTTCAAATGTATTTGTAGTAGGATGTTAGTCATATTCTCTGATTTTGTCTTTGGATAATTCTGAATCTTGGATGATAAATTTAGGTGCTTCTTTTCATGTAAGTCCTAACAAGGAAACATTCAAGAACTATACTCAAGGTGATTTGGGTAAAGTGTATCTCGGGGATAACAAGCCCTCTAACATTGTCGGACAGGGAGATGTTGATATTAGAATGTTTTATGGGTCAATTTGGAGACTCCAGAATATTAGGCACAGTCCTTCTCTTAATAGGAGTTTAGTTTATGTGAGTCAGCTTGCAAACTAAGGCCATGTGACATCATCCACAGGAGATACGTGAAAGGTGACAAAAGGGGCTATGGTTATAGCTCGTGGCAGTATTGAAGACACCCTATATGTTATCAATAGAAGAGCAGATTCTATTGGAGTAGCAGATTCAGATGTTAATGGAGATCTTTGAATAGAATCCGCTCTTCTATTGATAACAGACATGGTGCTTTCAATACTGCCACGAGCTACAATCATAGCCCCTTTTGTCATCTTCCATGTATCACCTATGAATGATGACACATGGCCTGAGTTTGCAAGTTGACTCACAAAAACTAAACTCCTCTTCAGACAAGGAATGTGTCTAACATTCTTGAGTCTCCAAATTGACCCATTCGGCATTCTAATATCAACATCTCACTGTCCAACCATGTTGCAGGGCTTCTTGTCCCCGAGATACACTTTACCCAAATCACCTTGAGTATAGTTCTTGAATGTCTCCTCGTTAGGACTTGCATAAAAAGAAGCACCTGATTCAGAATTGTTCAGAGATAAAATTAGAGAATCTAACTGACATTCTTCTGCAGGTACATTTGCAGAATGATTTTTGTCTTGACCTCCACCATTGCCCTTCTTCGAAACTGTACAGTCCTTCTTAAAGTGACCCTTCTTTCCACAACTCCAGCACACAACTTTTTCTCTACCTGAAGTAGATTTTTCTCTATTGGATTTAGATCTCCCTCTGTTTGTATTTCTCTCTAAACCCCTTCTTCTTGCTTCAACATTCAAAACAGTATTTGAAGATTCACTGTTCGCCCTCCTGTGAACCTCTTCATTAAGCACTAACCCATAATGTCCTCAAAGTTCAATTTTGACCTTCTCGAAGAGTTACAGCAGTAACAAGCTCATCCCTGCTTTCTGGCAATGAAGATAACAACAACAATGCCCTCACCTCATCATCAAAATTGATGTCAACTGAACACAATTGACTCATCACAGTCTTCAGATTATTCAGGTGTTCCGCCATTAGGGTGTTGTCCAACATCTTCATATTGACTAACTTTTTCATCAAGAATACTTTGTTTGAGGTCAATGGCTTCTCATACATCTTGATCAGTGCAGCCATGAGATCGACTGTAGTCTTCTCATTTACAATGTTGAATGCAACATCAATCAAACCTAACCAAAAGATCCGTGTTAATAACCATTAGTTGCATCATCTGAAGATATCTTATAAACCTGGGATGGATTTACTTAAGAGGTAAAATTTAAGTTGACATTCGCTAACAAAGAGCTTCATGTTCTATCAGGTGCAGCTTATGGCTCACAAATCACAGGTAGAGTCATTAGATAACATCCAACCTTTGAAAGTAACGGTCATGTAATGCTATCATTTAACAATAAACCACTCGATCAAAGGGCACATGCAACATCCTCACTGTCATAAAAAATTTTAGAGCGATCATAAAGATACACTAATCACATATAAAATCTGAATTTGATCAGGTATGTATCACATTTGGTTCAATTTTAAAATGCCCCACTTTCACGAAAATCAATATCATTGTGTTCTACCCGTTGAATGTCGCAATTCGACATGTAGAACTATATGTTGAATTGCAAAGGATTGGAATTAAGGAAATTAAATCTCATTTGCATTTTTCCTAAGTTAACAAAATTCATTTACTGTTTATAAATGCAAATTAAAGTAGCAAGGGTAATATTTGTGAATGGGTGGCTAACATGCAATGGGTTGGGAAAGGGGTATTTAAGCAATATCAATTGCATTAGGTTATTTTACCCTATTTCCTGCTAAACCTAGGAATTTGCATAAAGAAGTCTCTTGGTTTGGCTATTGGAGCAACAAGTGGAGACGGATTCGAGGATGTTGGAGCTGGGAAAGCCGTTGGTTAGGAGCTGGTATTAGGTTCTGTAGGTGGCCATAGGTGGTAAGTGCATTGGGTGATGGTCGGGTGAGGTATCTAGTGCAGGAGATGGATTGGCCGAGTGTTTGGGTTGGCCGGTTGGATTAGGGAGAGAAGAGAGTGAGAAGAGAAAGAGAAAAAGGAGGATAGGAGAGAGATCGTGCGGGCAGTTTGGAGTAACGGGGAAGATATTGGAGTAAGGGTGATAGTAGGGAAGTTAGGAGGATGGGGAGAAGAGAAATGAGTAGGAAGAGGTAAGTGGGAAAGAAAAAAGAAAAAAAAAGGACAAAAAAGAGAAGAAATAGAAGAGAATTAGAGAAGAAGGATATTCATAGTGAGGGGGAAATTTTAAGGATAATCCAAGTTGTGTATGTGAAGTGAAAATTGGAAGGTACCCTAAATGTGCAGGTGGACACGAGGTGTCCAACTTGGTGAGTCGGCACATCAAAGAGGTAAAATAAGCTTTTTTATGTAGCATGCAAGTCTAATTTTGTATGCATTTAAATTAATTATGTGTTAGATTTGACTTTGTACTCCTACATGGTTGTGATTAGCCTGAAATTGTGATTCATATAGCTATTCCACCTGTAATTCTCTAAGATCTGTGATGTGATTTACATATTATATTCTTACATACAACTTTATGTCATACATACCACACATATTGTCTGTTAAAGCACTGTAGAATTGGTTTGATTATATATGATTCTTATATATACATGTTGATTCACATGTTTACACATGTTAAATATTTTTTCCTATACTTACCTTTATATTAAAGCTGCGTATCTTTAAGGGCATCATTACTCACCAAATTGTTATAAGATTGAGCCAAAGTAGTGACGGGTTCAGTTTTTTTTTGCCTTTTTGGTCAATGTAAGGAAATTCTGAATTAAGGTCAATAATCTGCTAGTAATTACATGTTTTAGTTCTCCTGTGGTTGATCTGTAGATTTAATTTATAAATGAAATTTTAAACAGCTGCAGCTTACATTGAAGATTTTGATATCTTCTATAATTATTTGATTTCTTGATGACTTATGAAATGTAATGTAAATGATTTATAATTTTCCCTCAGTTGTGTCCATCCTCGATTGTTAGGATTGAGGTGAACGGTTAGGAATGTAATGTAATTATTAAACTATTTAGAATAAGTTAAATACGTGAAAAGGTTGGAGTAGCTCCAATGGCAGATAAGATTAGAGAGAGTTGCCTTAGATGGTTTGGTAACATAAAACATCGGCCTTCCAATGACTCGGTTAGGAGACTAGATGTATTAAATCTAGCATATGTTTAAAAAGATAGAGGTAGACCAAAAAAGACTTGGTTAAAAAATATTAGAAATAATCTTTTTTTATTATATTTAAATGATAATCTGACTCTTAATAGGATACAATGAAAAAAAATCTAGATGTTGTTGCTATAGTATTTAGATTTAGTTTGCTATTTCAAGTATTTTGATTCAGAATTCATCATATTCCCAACTACATTACATGTTTCAAGCCCGTTCTCCTCTCCTTATACCTATGGAGTTCTCTGTTTCCTAGCTGAATTGGAAAGGGTAATGCGTTTCACATGGGCCTGGCTCCCCTTCTGCTGTCACTTTACTTCACCCGGTATTTTGCATATGCTGCTTTGTTGGTATTCATGTAAGAAATTCCCTCTATAGCAGCATTAGGCTTATCCTACAATGAACTATTGCAGTCTTCAATTTCTTCCTAATGCGGTTCCAAGTTCAAGGACTGTAGCATGTGGACGACCTTCCACCAATGAGTTTACCTTATTAGAGCTGTGGCAGTTTTCAGTTTCTAACCTCCTTCCCATTTTAATAACACATGGAGATTGAGTTTTGAAGGAATTGCTGGAATGCTAATTTTAATTTCGTTAAGTTTATTTCTTTGATGGAATCAAAGTGTTTTGTACAACAACAACAACATCAAACTTTTATCCCACTACGTGGGGTCGGCTACATAAATCCTTTTTCTCCATTGTGTCCTGTTAAAAGTCAAATTCTCATTTAAATCTAATAAAGAAAGATCATTTCTAATATTTTCTAACCAAGTCTTTTTAGGTCTACCTCTACCTTTCTTAACATAAGTCTTTGTATTAGAATCGTTTTGTATTGGAACTAAAATATTTACACTAAATATTCAAGTATTCTAAAAATTTCTTGCCTAAGTCAACAAATAAGACGAACTAATACATGTAAACATTATTAAAAATTTTATGATTAAATAAAATTAAGTTCTCTAAATTCTTATTTGCGTGCTGCTGAATGTGGATTCTTTGAGCACTTTATAAGTCTTAACTAATTTCGGACAAGTCTCCTTGTACCGACATGAGGCATAGATCTATCACTTGTTGATTTCTATCCATATTCTTTCTATTAACTTATGTGCGTGAATTGAATTTTTCAAGTTTGATACATATCAAACTCCTTTTGTGATGTGAATCTTAATTGTTGTAGAAATTTATCTTAATAATTGAAAAATTTTATCTTAAACTAATGAATAAACTATATGTATTCACAACTTTGTAGAATTTTAGATTTTTGGCAACTATTCACACTTTGTACTCACGTAATGAACTAATATCTACTATATCAAATTAAAAATAAATGTTTCTTTTAGGCAATATGATCAGTACTGCATTTTATTTGACCTCCTTATATATCTGAATTTATGTTGGAAATTATTAGCTTAATAAACAAATATCTCATTAAAAGCTGTTCTATGATTTCATGACAAGGAATGGGGCATGAAAAATAGGCGGTAGGTAACTTGTTTTGTTCTAAAGTTTTTGGATGCTTAAATTTCAGTTAGTGTAAAAGATATAATGATAATAATGTAAACAAAAGAAATTGAGTATATATGTAATTATTTTGAAAATTGTATTAGAAGCTTTGTAATTGACTTGATGATTTTAATAATATACGATTCCATTTTAATATTTCTAGTGAATATTAAATGGCCATTAAATGTCAGATATGTTTTGGGATGATTGAGTCAGACTATGTCCAGATTGTCCGTTTATGATACACTTCATGATTGCCTAGTAAGGGAGTGAAAAATGGGGTGTGACACCTACTCTTACAATAGCTCATAAACTTAACCCTTAACCATACCCTCTACAAGCAAATAGGAAGAGTTGACAAGGTATAAGTAACAAAATAAAATCATATAAATGCCCTGACAATAGGCGCCATAGCATAAATTTCAAACCATATCGAACGCTATTCCACTAAGCATCCCCAAATACCGTAGCAAATTACTTCCACCATAAATATCAATAAAAATACCAAAAACAAAAACACAAATTTTACGTATAAAAATATTTTAAGTAAAATCTATAACTTCAAAGCTAAAATAAATAATCTGCCCACCCCTCATAACAATTTGATAGGAATGGCAACTTTAAGATTAACCACAACTCACAAAGAGCCAATGACAATGTCAAATGTATCACTATGTTTGCTCTCAAAAGATCTCATGACAATAAAGATGTGAAATGTGTCCTCTAATTGGGAGATTTTGCCGCCAAATGGCACCAATAAATAACGATTATAGGCCAAAGCTCAAATGTTCCCTAATACCTCCAAATTTCATGAGTGGTGAATCATTGGGTACAGTTGATAAGGACATAGGGTATAACTTCTATTAGCTAGAGTCGCTTAAATTCGTTCCCTTAAACAAGCATCCACCCCAAATTTATAAGGTTCCCTCGAACAATGCAATCAATGGCCGCTGAAAAAGATTCTAAAGCCAGGTTGGGTCAACTATCTTCTCTAACTAAGTAGAGCTAGGTCCATATCAATACTAAACAATGAAACTATAAGATCTTAATCGAGTTCTTCACCATTTGCCCCACCACATGCTTTAAGCTAAAGGGATAAAATTCCCTTTAATCATAAAATGAAATTGTTGTTAATATACGCTAAGCGCTTAGGACCTATCCAACAACTAACTTATTTGAAAGTTCTATATCATCACTAGGAGTGCCAATTAACCATAGGGGCTTGCGCCTATGAAAAACCTGAAACTAAACCTTAAAATCATTGTGAAATGAGAGTGAAATCTCTAGGTAGCGCCTATATGAAATCTAACATGTCTTCTGAAAATTTAACCATAGACTCTCTCTACATAGTTGGATAAGAATTATTGGAGGCCGCATTTAGTTAGCTCTCATTATTCCTACTCAAAATCGGAACATTCAATGGCATGGAAATATCCCTACTTCATTCCAAATTTGGTGTTGCACATCATTATTCTCTTCTTGTTGCTATTTATCTTAATGTTTCCAAAAATATTCCTCATTGGGAACTCTATCCTAATAGCTATTCCATTAAAATCTCTTTTATAGCTTCGTCATCACAGCAGCATTATCTACTACTTTAGCTGGTTATAGAATATTATTTCCCCTAGTAAAGTTCAAATTCTGATTTGGATCTTGCTATATCGCAAATTCCTTGGAAGACATTTTTCATGTTTAATATCATTTAATCTAAAATGTGTAGTAAGTTCAATTCTGCATCAGAATATGTTTCTCAACTTTTCTTAGATTTCAGAAGGATTTGTAACAATTGGAGAAGGCTTGTAAACTTATTCTAGATCAATACTTCATTGAGCATTGACTTAAACTCATTTTCTAATTGAAGAAATAATTTTGTGTCTGATGTCTTGTTCTGTTCTACTACCTGGATATTTGGATTGACAGGAAAGAAAAAATTACATTTTTCAACAGAAAAGGAAGGTTGATAATGTTATTTGGTAGTACATCTGCTTGGCTCATTTCTCAACTCACGCGGTTAAGAGAAAAATAGCATCAGACTAACAAATGGATGAGAGAATATTCGGTTGTCAGATAATACTACTCTATTCCAAGACCACTTTATCTCTTAGCTTTGTTTTGTCTCATTGCTCCAGTTTTCTGTCGTTTCCATTTCGAGTGTTCTTGTAATACTGATTACTTGACTTTCATATTAATGAGAAGGGATTTTAACCACAAGCCTTACATACCAGAAAAAAAAACTTATCCTTTCAAGTACATATAATTCAATAATAATTAATAAAGAAGTTTATCAAGATTTTCATACTGCAGAGAAACGCAATATAAAATATGCAACTAAAAAATGTATATATGTGAAACCTCTAATATCTTTTTTATATCAAAACAGATTTAACAACTGGCAAAAAATTTAAGATCCGAATAATTCAATTCTTGGATATCATATCATTTTATTATAGAAAACAATTTAGTTTAAAAAAATTAAAAAAGAAAAAAATTACATGCATGGATGCACGTGCAATTTAACTAGCGCATATAAAGTTTGTCACATAATTAGCATAAAAACTAAAATAGAACCTTAAATGGCAGAACACAGCAATTATCAAAAGAAAATCAGTTATGCATACCTTAGGATGCTCGCAATTTTTATCGAGCAAAGTTGAATTTGAGGTAAAAAATCATAACGCACATACTCCAGCAAGGAAATGATATGATTATGATCTTGAGATAATACAATATCCAACGGCTGCAATAATGAAATAAGAAAAATTTACAGCAATAAGCCATTCAATAGAGGAAAACTCCTATAAATACAAAGAAATATCAATAAAATGTCCAAAATGATCCCCAAATATTTGTAGGAGATAATATTAGTCCCAGACCACATAAACGGTCCAATTTAGTCCTTTGATTCATTAAATACGAGCAAAAATAATCGTGCAATCAAATGTGTCAGAAATTCAAGTTGAAGTTAATGGATGAGGTTGAAGGAGGGTATTTCAATAATATACATATTCATGAATTTGTTTATGAAATCTAATTTCTTATTTATCTTGCTTCCTTGTGTATAATAGTTACAAGAGTGAATTAAGATTGTACAGCCTATGGAACAAGATGATTTTTTATAATAAATAATTTTATTTTACATAATACATTGAGAATATTCTTTTTTTACTTTGGAATATTAAAATTTCAATTTTGTATATTGATTTCATTGAAATTATTCTTTTCGTAAGTTTGTTCTTACTAAAAAGTTAAAGTCAATGTATTTCATTACAAAGAAATCAAAATAAAAAATATATCAAACAAAATTATTTATTACAAAGTCTCAATCCACTCCTATCGTCAAAAATTGGCTACTATACAAAAAGAAATCTAATAAATAGGAAATTATGTCTTATAAAATTTCAATATATTTATTTCTAAAATACCTATGTTTTTAACAGCATCCACTAACTTTAACTTCAATTTCCATTATTTTTTTATTGCAGGACTATTTTGCTCTGATTTAAAGAGTTCAGGGACTAAATCAGACATTTTATATAGTACGAGACTAAAATGGCCCACCACAAATAATTAGATCATTTTGATCATTTTCTCCATAAATACCTGATATAACGGGCGCCAACACTCAGATAGGAATAGATCTCTTTCAAAAACAAGAATTATAATTTCCAATGAAAGATGAATTGCTTTCTCTAACAAATAGCCATGCACTTGTTTGGTCCGATCATTGATGAGATTGTTTACACCCATTAAAATGATACCCATAACATTGCGAAAAACTACCTTACCACTCATGAAGTCCTAGAAAATATCAAAAAGAAGCTTAGTTAGGATTCCCCTTTTCGTTTGGTGTCAAAAAACAATAATAACAATTCAACATAAAAAAATATTTGTAAGAAGAAGGATGGTGCATACATCAACAGGAAAAAGAATTTGAACTGTCCTTATAAATTAAATATTTAAAATTTGAAACATTTAAAACATGTTTAAAATTATGAACACATGATGTAATACTGTATGGAGAAGAACCAACAGCTATGACGGGCCTTCATCAAATAACACCCAAAAAAGTAAAATTCAGTGCCGGAACAGACCTTCAACGAAATCTGTGTATACACATTTATCCTGGCTGCACAATAAGCAAATTTGATACTTACATGTAAAGAAAGACCTCAAGAAACTAGGATCTGCAATGCTATAAGTGTACAAGAAAAAATAAGGGAGAAACAGCAATATTCTTGAATTCCATCAAGTATATGACCTCTAATGGAATAATAGAACCATTCTTACTAAGATTCATGGAAGAAAACAAAAACAAGGGAATAAATGATTGCTCCAGCAGACATATATCCCGACAAATATGAAACTGACTCCCATGTCATCAAAATGTTTCGGGACTGCAACAACTTATTGCAAATATTGCTTCTGAAATTAACCATGAATATCTAAAAGTACGTTTGCCGGCATCTGGTAAGCATACATGTGGCTTTTTATGCTTGGTGGAGTTCAAACAGTCAATTAAAAACATCATTGCTTAAATTTCAAGTTTCTACAGGACTTGGAAATAAGCCTACAATTTTTTTCCAATGAAGAGATTAGCCATTAACAGCAATCCTATAGCTACCAGGGCTTTAAATATCATCACAGTTGATGTCCTGCCTCTTAAAAACTGTTAGAAAATAGACCAGCAGAACACTTCACTAAAAAACATCAGATTGATTCCCATGTCAATAATAGATGTGACTAGAAAAATGCATTTGCTGGTCCAGCGTACCGAATCAATAATCTTAATGGGGTAAGTTGAGCAGAGAGAAGCAAATCCCCAAACACAGCTCAAATAGGTCTTTAAACATGCTGGAATAATTAAGAACACTACGTTTTTCTAAGAATTTAAATTCCCTGAAATTAAGGAAAAACATTAAGCTTGATAGAAAGTTTTGCTGTATGACCTAGAAAATATTGAAAATAAAATAACGCAGATACAAAATCTCCAGAGAAATGTTGAAGTATTAAGAAGGCCAAGATCAAGATTTATTTTTCATAATAAACTCTTAAAGACATCAGATCTAATATGAAAAGGTGGCATACTTTCAACAACTCTAATACAGGAAGCTGGACTTCAAGCGTGGAGTTAAGAGTGGCACTCAATTGCTGGGAGTCAAGAGCATTATTCACATCTTCATCGCAGATATCATACATGCTCAAAACCCTGATAAAAACAGAACAATGGAATCTAATTTCAATAATGAAAAAAAAAAACAGAAACAACTAATACAAGTAAGGCATAACAAAGTTATGCATTTAGCCTATCAAGGTTAAGACAAATGAATTCTGCTAAAAGGTTGTACAGGAGCATGATTTAAACCAAACAAAACCAGATCAAAGCTTCCATCTGGGAGCAATTCAGCTGAGCCCACTCCAAGAAGATGTGTTTTAATAGCCCATTAGGGATTTAAGTGTAACAACCCGAAAATAAAAAGTATTTTAAAATATAATTTTTTTAATTTATGTTTGAACTGGAGCACTTTGGCATTGTATTTGTGAGCATTGCGGCGCTAGGTTTGAGAGCATAGCGGCTCTAGATTTGAGAGATGTGATGTTTGAGTCTCTGTTCTACAGTAATTTTGAATTTGACATGCAGCGTAATGGCGCTAGGCCACTAACAGTGTTTTTAAATATTTTTTATTATAAATATCCCTACCATCCCTCTCCCTCCCCCCTCATTGAGTGCTGCTTAGACGGGAAGAAATTGAAGGAGAATGAGAGAGAAGGGACTTCGGGAGACTTTTGCCCGTCGTTTCTTTTACAAAAAATGTTCTATTCGTTGTAAGTAACTATTTTCTTACTTCTACCATATAACTTTTGATATGTGATAGATTTGATCATTCTAAATAATATGATATGATTTTATTGCACTTTTACCGGTTAAATATGTGTATAGAAATTTCTGGTTAAAATGAGTAGAGAAAAAGGCAGACTGGAAATGGGTTGAAAAGTGTAGTGCTGTGATTTGACATGATAAGACTGCAAGGTAATATATACTGAAATGATTGATATGATTGAGTTATGCAAGAATGAAATATTATTACTAGTCTAAATCTGATATGATGTACTGATTGATAGTCTAAATCTGATATGATGTACTGATTAATATCAGATATATGATAAGATAACCTTATGTGATATTCTCAAGATCCACGTAATCCATAGACGGGAGTCAGTGGATAGGAGTCATAATAAGCTGAAGATTGATTAGGAGTTATAAAGAGTCAGAGTGATTGATTCACATGATTCAAGGTAAGTTATAAGGAGTGCACTGATTTCGAGTCGTAAGGGGCGATTGATTGGAAGTTATAAGTGAAGGAGCAAGATAAAATACCCAAAATATTCAAAATAAATGTAAGCATAAACTTCCTCATAACGTTAACTTATTTGCAATGAATTATATTTTTTTTTTCAAGCATTTTGACATATAAAAGTACATTTAAAATATCAGTCTAATTGTATATATATATATATATATATATATATATATGTATAGCTATTTAATTACTAGTTGTTTACAGTTAATTAAAAACTAAGTAATAATTAAGTTAATTCATTTCTTCAAATTACTATTCCTATAGTTGTCCCACTTAAGCTTGCATGCAACGGTTTGATGGGGATCTTGCAGCTAGGAGAGAGTAAGGGTTGTTAGTGGAGCCTTAGTGGAAGATTAGTAATATTATTATATTAACTTATCTTAAGCACTAAAGCTACAACATTTCTCTTCATTCCTTTTTCCCCTCCCATCCATGACATTCACTGGCATTTGAAGCAAATGACTGCTGCCGAGTGGAATTCACGATCCAGAAGGGGGGGGGGGGGGGGGGGGAGAGGGGAAATTAGCTCTGAGCCTGCAGCAGTTGCTTCTAAGCTTAGGTAAGGAAAAATTAATTGTTAAATTTAGGTATTTGACATAGATAAGAGCTGCTGAAATGATGTTGTGAATGTTGAATTGATGAATTTTTGGATTCAGGGATATGAAACAAATTAGAATTCTTGTAGGGTTGTTTTGTTGTAAAAGGGTTGAAACTAGGTAAATTGTAGTGTTTGTCTAATTTAGCAGGAAAGAGAGGTTGGTTGAATTTTGATGTGGCTAATTGTTGAATTCAGGAGAAAATTTTTGGGTTGAATGAGAAGTTTGGTAGAGGTAGTGCACAAGAGGAAAAGAAAGTAGGATCTAGGAGAACCAATTACTAATAAGATGAGATACACAAACTATGGCATAGGAAATAGTAAACATTTCACATACTGCAACTTCGTATTTGATATGACCATAATAGCGTTAAATTCATATTTCATAATTTATAAATTTATTGATTCATTATGTAGTGATTACAATAGCACATGTTATGATTGTTAAAAGTGAATGATATTGGAAAGGTGAACTAAGTCATATATAGGGGATATGCCCGCACAAGTAAAGGCAAAAAACCTGACAAGGTAAGCCTACACCCTCGAAATTCTAAAAATTGAAAATTCGAACCCAACATTGAATGAGAGAGTAGCTTCAATTCCAAAAGTTGGGAATGCAGAACCAACTTTGAATTACAAAGCTGTAAGGGTGCAAAAGACTATAATCATCATATGTGATGTAGAATTACATGTATAGGCAAATACGATTCATTTAAAAATTACACATACATAAACAGAGCTTTGAAATTATCAACTTCTCTCGTTCTTAGCAAAGATTTAAGCCAACAAGATAGTGATTAAGATCAGGTAATCAATTATATAATAATATTAGGATCACAAAATAATCAAATAAAATCATACAATGCTAATGTGAGGCTGCCAAAGAGAATCCATAAATTAACAATTAGAATAGTCACTATAAAAGATCCACTCACACATGCTCTCAATATGGATTAAGCGGATAAGTCTTCATAATTAAACGATTCCATGATTGAGGAAGAGTCAAAGATATAGGGTTAGGGAGAGAGTTTACCGTTTTCATGTTCTTGGTGCTTGTTCCACCATTTCCCAAGCAGGTCGTTGAGTTGTTGGGATTGCTCCTTGAACCAAACAAGTCTTGTAATCGATAATAAGTTAAGGCTTCGAGATGGAGGTAAGGGGTAAAGTGTAGCTGGCCAGAGGAGGAGGGTTCATGTCTTCCTTCCTCCAGAGAAAGATCAAGTTAGGACCAATATTTTAGGAGAAGGCGCGAGGGGGGGGGGGGGGGGGGGGGGGTTGGCCATCAAAGGGAGGGAGGAAGCATGAGTTTTAATTTCAGATTTAGAGGATATATTATAGCAGGGACATCAATTAGGAAATCTGAAAATAATTCCAGCAATTACAAAAATCTGAAATTAATTTGGCAGCAATTGATTGAGGAGAATTAATTGGAAGGAGCACTTAAGGAAAGGATAAAAAGAGGCAAGAGGGGAGAGTTGATTTGGGGAGTTAAGAGACCTGTCAAACATAGAATATTAATTAATGAACGAGGAATTATGACAAATCTTCTACTTAAATTCAAATTGGCATGATTGGGGGACTTTCCTAACATAACTCATCTTATTTTAAGAAAGAAATTCAAATTAAAATCTGAATTTAAGACTTTCCTAATTTAAGATGCATCAAATATGAAAAGTATTGATTACTTGATTTGAAATTTTGGAGGCATGGGAAAGAAGAGGATGGCCGGCGGCTAGGAGGGGACGGTGGTTAGGGGGGAGGATCGGCCAAAGGGGAAGAGAAAGGTGGCCGGCAGTTTAGGAGGGGGGGGATGGCTGGCGGTTTGGGGTGGGAGTCGGCCAAGGGATGGGTTGTTGAATGGCCGGCGGCTAGGGAAAAATAGCAAGATGAACTTGAGGTGAGATAAACCACGAGCCCGGACACTTCTTGCGACTGATGGGTAGTACTTTTCCCTCACCAAGGGACTTCAAACTCTCACAAGAGCTCTCACAAATCTCTAAGGAACAAAGTGCAGAAATTTTTTTATCATCATAATCATCATCCTCTCCAAAGAGGGAGAGGGGTCTATAAATAGACAAAATGCAATAACATATCCAATGACAAAAGTGCCCCCTAAGATCACATAAGCGTACTCCCTCAAATGAGGGTAAAAATGGGAAAGATACATAATAAAATCAAATACAAATAGATGCTCAAAAATAAAGTGGCCTAATCATAGCCGTCGATCTCCTGCTCCTTCTCTGATAGACTTTTCACAGTCAGATGTCCTCATCAATATGACTGCATAAAAGTGTTGAACAGCACACAGAACAAAAATTGATGTTATACATATCTTATGTCTAGCATGGAAATGTATAAATGTTTGCAATTGATTGCCAACATATTTATTATTATTTCTTATACATTACTTGCGTATTTTATTGAGCACTAGCTCATTAGCAATGGTTGTACTATAGGAAAAGGGAAAGGAGCCAGTGGGGTAGTAGACAGAACAATTGACTGTCATTTTTGTGTACATACGTTTTGGGTGTACATATAGGTCAAAGTGGAAGCTGTACAGAAAATTTTGAGTATTTTAATGAATTTTAAAAAGTTTAGTAAAGCTTTGTATTTTATTTGAGATGTTTTATGTATGCTTTGTGTTATAAAGAATAAAACTTAATATGTTAGGATAGTCTGAATAGGCTACTTCTTACTCACCTGATTCTGATAGAAGTAGTTCAAAATGGGTGTTAGTAAGAAGGAGGTCTATTCAGATTCTTCTTCTCTATTACACTCCATGTTGACTTTAAAAAGGGTCAAAATGGGGTATGATACAAGATACCCTCTTCTGAATATTTGAATACTGTTACTGATATTGATATTGTTTATTGTTACTGATATTATACGGATATTAATATTACGAACAATGGTCACTATTACTGATTACTGTTACTATGACTGACACTGAGAACACTAATACTGATACTGATATTCTGACACTATGACTAATAATGTAATGGACTGAGATATAATGTGTTAAACTGAGTAATTAATACAGATACCTGATATATATATATATATATATATATATATATATATATATATATATATATATATATTGATGCATAAATTTTTTTATATAATTTACAGCATATTGTTTCACTTTTTATTTCATTGATTTCAGTTGTAAAATTTTAGTTACTTACTAAGCTTTAATGCTCATTATCTGATTTTACATGATTTCAGGTAAAGTTAAGGAGCCTATGGATTTAAGCTTGGCTGTAATGATGATTTAATTTTCTTTCGATTTTTCTAGTTTATGTATATTCTTTTCTAGCCTATGAAGGCTATTGTAAATATTGCTTTGAACTCGGTCTACAGAACGTAAATATTGACTACTACTATAGTAAATGTGAATTATATTTTCCGTTGTTAGTTGGTTTTGTTTAATGTAATTAATCAGCTATGGATATCAAAATGATATAGATGTTTATCAATCTGATTATTAAATGAAAGATAAAAAAAAAAAGAATGAATTGAACAAATACTAAAGAAGAAAAGAAAAGAAATTTCTTCCGATTTGGATCACGGGGCTTGACATTCAGCCACTAGCATTTTGGTAGGTAACTGAAATTTTCATCCCATGCCACCAAAACAAGCACCTGTATAGTATCAAGCAGACCAAATTTACAGAGAATTTGCATGCATAAGCGAAACACTATTATTAATGGCAAACAAGCAGGACTTAAATATTAAATTAACATCCTGGCTACACAGTATTTGCGTGTGTGGATGCTCCCGGAGGTAGAGAAATGGACAATAAGTCTTAAGCATCCAGTGGAATTCGATCTCGATTATGCTGATATGAAATTTCATTACCAATTAGCAAGCAGCTTATTTTCCTAGACATTGAACTATAACGTATTAAAGTGGCAACATAAACCAAGACCTGAACTTGAGAACAACATTTATAGGTTCATTACAAACATAATATTATGAAATGTGAGACATCTATTGGAGCAAGTGAAGAGTTATCAAATTGAAAACGATGCTAGGATTAGAAGAACAAAGGCTAAACCATGAAATGCAATCGTAGATCAATTATATAAACAATATACATATATATTAATAAAAACAAATTTAGAGCTAAAGTTTAGTTATTAAATGGTAGAAGAGGCCCAAAAGTGCAATGCAACAAGAGAATGAAACTGAATTAACAAAACCATAATTAGACCAACTATGATATCAGAATTTAAGTGTAGGATAACAAAGAAGTTCCTAATGGTCAGGGGAATGTGGTGAAAATATGAATGTCAAAAGGAATAACTACAAAAATAAGGAGATAATAAGATATGATACAAGAGTTGTTACGAATAACACTTATTGAAAAAAAGAAGAAAAAAAAAAGCTTATATGGTTTAAACCTGTATAAGAAGAAGCGGGCAAAATAAAATTACTGTGAAGGAATAAGATGAAATCGGGTAAGAGCAAAGTCAGAATCAGAAAAGTTTGAAAAAAGAAAAAAAAATGGAGAAATTAAACTGCACATTGATATAGCATTCAATGGAAATCAATGAAAGAGTATTCATAAAGTCGATCTAAACAGCTAGGATGACAATTAAAACATATGGATAACCTTTCTTGCACTTCTATAATTTATAGGACTTAAACTAATATTACAATTAATTTCATATCCATTTAAAGTCTTATTAAATTAATCCGTACACGCAATTTAACATATTTTCATAAATCAATGTAAGAGATGAGCCAAAGAAATTCAATTGGTACATGAGGCAAATCTATATTAACGTTACACATTATTTACAATCCATGCTACAATAAGATTTTATAATGAACTTTGCATCATTCATTCACAATAGTTATAGATTCGAAACAGAAAATAAATTTTAAATATAAGATAATATTTAAATTTTTTGGCAACGGCGGCCTCCCGATGACCCGGTTAGGAAAGTAGAGGTCTTAGATTTGACTTATATTAAGAAAGGTAAAGGTAGACCTAAAAAGACTTGGTTAGAAAATATTAGAAATGATCTCTCTCTATTAGATTTAAACGAGAATTTGACTTTTAACAGGACACAATGGAGAAAAAGAATTCATGTAGCCGACCCCACGTAGTGGGATAAAGGCTTGATGTTGGTGGTGTTGTTGTTGTTGTACCATTAGTAAAAATGAACTCTGAAGCAAAAATATATGATAGTTTTGAAACCAAAAACAATAGGAGGTTTAAAATTTTGAAAAGAGAATAGAAATCTGAAATAATCCTAAAAAATGAAGACGAATTCATTATTCATCAACAAACATATGTCAGTTCACTATAGAAGTAAATCAAATTGCTAGTCAGATAAATATACTCACATATGGAAGTGTTGCAGGCAAGAAATAACCAGTTGCCATTTTTCTTTAGGATCAGCATAGGCCCTCTGGGGGAAAGGCCTGAAGACATGATCATAGACAAATCTAAAGATGCCAACAAACCTGGTGAAGATTTAAATAAAGAAACATAAAACATTGAGTTCAACATTACCCAATTAAATAACTGAAAAGTCTTAAGATAAAAATAAAAAAAACAACTCAACTGTCATACCTTCGGCCTCGTCACTTACATCTCTTTCTTGTGAAATTAATGCATTTAACAAATTGACGAAAGAAATTGTTGATGGATACCTTTCCCTTCTTGCTTCAACTCATTCAACTCAAATTGCATGTCATAAACCTTTAATACATGTAGAAGTCCAGTATCAACATAATTCACAACAAAATAACAAGTCATGATGACATAAGTGTGAAGATAAATTTATAAATAAACCATATCATGAGCCACCATTATCTCAAATTAATGCAGTACATGTAAACTATTTTTGCCATGAAAAAGATTAAATTTTCATAGGGCAATCAAACGGAGTTGAATCAGACAACAACGCAGCTGAACCAAACAAGTTTGCAAGCTTGTTTATTCTCATTTCTATTTTTGGCCTGATTTTTATATATAATTTTATTTTTAAGTGTAATAAATATAAGAATGATCACACTTTTGGTGATATGGATAAGTGCTCTCACATCCTATCCTCCAATTTATTTCCTTATAAATAGGGCTGATTGAATGGCATTTTTGAATGTTGAATGAATTAAAGAATTTTTGTGAGGCAAATAAAGTTTTCTCTCCTTCAATACAAGTTGTGTGTGCGGGAACCTCCAAATTGAGTACATAAATTTTATGATTGCAAGTGAACAAATGCACTAGATGAACAACCCAAACTCAACTCGAGTAATACTCATTTAAGTTCAATCAAGTTAATAACTAAATAAATTTGAATGTTTTATGAAAACGGGAATGCTACATAAATCAAGCTTGGACACAATCTAATTTGTTTATTTATGTTCATAAATAAGTTTGTTTATTTTTTCACAAGTAACATGTTAAAGGCCTAAAATTAAACTCGATGATAGCTCATATAAAATTTAATTAATTTTAATTAAATATAAAATGCTTAATTACTTATTTATAAATAATATATTATAATTTAATATCAATACTATTTGAGGATTAATAATCAAACAAATGCTTACTTTATTAACACATTTTTATTTATGATATATAAATTATATCAACATTATAATTATATTATTTAATTGGAAATATATGTTTTTTGAACTTTTATTTATAAATAATACTTTTTAGAATGTTGAAGTACAAATTTAATATAATAAAATTTTATTTCAAGCTATAATATTTTTAATATGTTTAATCCACTAAAATATATGTCAATCGCTATGATTAATGATTTAAGAAATTATCAAATTTGATAAATAAAATTGAATATTATAATTATAAATCTATCCTAATTCACATAAATACTCTTATTCCATATTTTCTCAACTCCTCTAAGTTAAAATCCCTCATCTTCTCCCACGCCACCCTGACAAAAAAATCTCAAAACCCTTAACTCTGGCCTTGATGAGAACGATGCGAGGAAATCATAATAGGAGCTTCAATGTGATAAGAAATTGGCATAACTAGCAATATGTGAATGAGGAGTTCGTGAAAGAACTGATGAATCTGATCTAATGAAAGCCCTAATAAATTGAAAAACTCACATGATCTTGTAGCACGAGAGTAAGATTTACTTGACCCAAAATTGTTAAAAATTGTTTGGCATTAACCTAAATTGACTAAATTTCAATTAGGTCTTACAAGAATAAAACTTATTTATGTTATAAGATTACAATAAATATTGGTCGTGACTTTTTTATCATCTTTTTTCAATAGCGTCAAGTAGTTAGATATTAATTTCAAATTTATCGAACTGCATGTTAATTTATATTTGTAAAATTATTTATTAAAATGAGAATTTATGCACTCAATTAAATTTTCTGCTTGTTTATTAACTTGTTTAAGTAATTATTCCATCAATTTAGGCAAGCCAAGTATGATCATAGAAAAAATTTAAAAAGTCAAATACGAATATCGATGTAAAAGCTTGGCTAAACCTCAAACCAAACATGAATAACTTGTAGTATGACCAAATCAAGTCAAATATGTGATGTACTCAACTCGATTACAACAGTAGTAGAGTTCTCTTCCTCCCCTCTTCGATTGTGTAAATGTGTGGCCTCCGAAAATTTTCAACCCGCTGATTACACGAGTTTTTGTCACACCCCACACTGACCCCTCATAACAGTCGATGCAAGGCGTAATAGAGAAAAAAGTGTAAATCACGATAGATTAACATTTTGAATTCATTAAGATGGAAAATCTTCATAAAAGACATTAAATACTTCAATCATAAGTGAAAGCTAACCAAATTTTTCATCTCCGGAGCAACTATAGGAATACAAAAATAAGTAATTAATAACAAACTATTCACCTCAATTCAAACCTTTCTTACATTGACGAAAAAAATATAAAATAAAAATTGAACCTAATGCTATTTTAGCTCAAACTTATCTATCTCTTTTCCTATAAAGATCAGCCAGAATAATTGTCTAGTGAGCTCCAACACCATAAAGATATACAACTATAATACAATAATCTACAATAATCAAGAGTGAGAAAAAAACTGATGAATCTGAGCATTAAAATGTAAATCAATGTTTCATGTAACAAGTGTATATAAGCAACCCAAGTCTACAGTAACTGCAACAGAAAATATACATGGTATGTATCACCTATAATCGAACATGTAAGAACAATGCTCATCTAAATTACATATTCAATTATGTCACATAATATCAATAGCATCACTTTAAGCCAATTGCATTTGCATATGATATGTAAATCATACAATCAAAATATGTAATCATAGCTATAGATTTTCATTCATTTTATAACTTTTCTCTGTCAGTCTCAGAAGGTGTCATGTTTAGATGTCTAGGTCTACAGCCTGTAAGCTCTTGAAGTCACACTGCCTCTATAGCCTGTAGGTTCCATAACTCGTAGGTCTCATACCTCGTAGGATTTAAATTATATCATAGCTCGTAAGATTGAAATCATATCATAGCCCGTAGAATTCGTCATACTGAGGTCACACTACCTCTAATGGGTCGCACTGCCCATCGAAGTCGCACTACCCCACCCGCCTATCACCTAACATGACTATTTCTCAGGCTTACTTAATCATTGTAGTTTCCTTTCTTCTACAACAACATTCTCTGTGTTACTTGTATATATAAATATGTACATACATATAGATCAATGTGACCGTAATATATGTCAGCACAAAAGCAAGTATAATTGTATAAATCATATGTCACAATTCAACGTATAACAGAATTGCACGACATCAAAACATTAAAAAAAGAAATCTATATACATCACAAATCAAGCTTAGGCTAATTACAAATGTGTAAAATAACGATCGCACATAACAAATTAAAAATACATGTATGCAAACTTTTCACGAGCAGACTCGCCTATTGCATAAACAAAATTGCATATCTCACATTGTCGACACGCGGACTCACTAAGTCAGACACCTTCCATGTATAGGGTACCTAAACCTACCCAAATAATTAATTGCTAATTCGCACAATCTCCTATCAAACTCATACAATTAATTCAATTTCCAACTAACATACCTTCCAATTTTCATGTTGCATACATGAATATAGGTATCAAGTCCCCTAGCACTACGAATGTCTCAATCAATAACTGAAAAAATATTAAATACACTAACCATATAAATTTTCCTCTATGCACAAAAAAAAGTCTTACATCCTTTCTTTTTTTCTCCTATTCCTCCCCTGATTCTTCTTTCTTCTTCCCTTATTCCCTTACTCTTCTCCCAAACTTCTTAGATGTCTTCTTCCTACTTCTTTTCCCTCTCTTCCCCACACCTTACTTCTCTCTACCTCAACTGGCCAACACCCCACCCTGCATGTAATGCTCAAGTTTATCAGGTAAAGGGCAAGAATTTCCTTCAAGTTAATTATACCCCTTTTTTTATATACCTCAAAATATCTATATCACATGTTTATTAAATTCTAAAAATTGTTGGGATCATTTAATTATATAAGTTTAATTAAATTAAATTTTGTATAACTACATATCTAAATAATATTTAGTGTTCATGTACAAATATATATATATATAGCATATTAAAGTATTACATTAATGCTTAAGGACCTAAAGCACTTATCTATGCATGCAACAACCTAAAGAACTAAGGAGGGCTAAAATTAAACCTTTTAGTAGTGGAATTTTAAACCCTTTTTAATTCCTTTGCATTACCGCAATTAGGAGATAAGGTGAGCTCTCGATTTTCATTCCAAACCGAGGCCAACCGGGTTTGGGGAAGGTGGACCGAGCGCTAAATGAAGAACTACTAAGGGAGTTCGAGTAAGAAATTCTGGAAGAAGAAAAAAAAAAGTAGAGGAAAAAAAAAGGAAGAATAAGAAAGTGAATAAGATATATAGAAGAGAGAGAAGAAGCAAAAAAAGAGGACGAAGAGGTTTCAAGTTTACAAGCAAGAGAATTTTGAAGATTTGAAAGGTGTATGAGGAGAGGAAAGGATGTGAAACATGTAAATAAACAAGAATTGCTTTGGAGAATTAAAAATAATTTGAACAATAACCTTGCCAATTGTAACCTTATGTTTCACCAAGTTAGATCCTTAGAAAATTCCATTAGAAGTTATGTAATAGCAAGCAGTTACAAACAAGATTAACATGATACTTGCAAAGCAACAATAAAATAAAGAAGTAAAACTAATGACAATGATTAACAATAACCCACAGTTTAATAACTAGAAGTGTTCACCTTGAGATCCCTCACTCTCACTCTTGGAACTGGTGCTTTAGCGGAAGAAGATTGCAAGCAACCCCAGAGAAGCCACTAGGAGACAAGTGATGCCTACGGTGTTGTTCGCCGGAGAAGTAGCCGGAGTTGAAGAAGTCGGTGGATATCCGATGATTTGCCACGATCCGGATGGTTGTTGCTCGTCGATGATCTCAGCCAAACAGAAGAGTATGCGGCCGACGTACTCCTCGACGGTGTCGTCAAATCCAAAGCCTGGATCGAAGAACGGTGACTGAAGAATATGGATTTGTCCTTGAGAATCGTACATGAATCCGTGATCAACGTCGGGATCGGCCATCCACTAGTGAGAGATGGGAGGAGGAGGCTTGTCTTCTCTTCTTTGCCATAAAACTCATGAGAGGAATAGAACATCCAAGAGAAAAAAGGGGAAGAGTAGGGGTCGGCCAAGGAGAGAGAGGACGTTTGTGGGTTATGCTCGATTTAGTGTTTGGGTTGGGAGGATCCGAGTAAATCTGAAATTAATTTCAGACTTAAGTGATTTGGGAGGGAATTGAATTTGAAATTCAATTTCAAATCCAAATAGGGTTTAGGGATTTGAAGAGGAAAGAAAAGAGGTGGTTATGGGGAAGGGGGCCGGCGGCATCTAGAGAGAGGGAGGGGTTTTGGGAAGAGAGAATTAAAAGCTTTCTAAATGGGTTATGTAATTTAGGAATAGAAATATTAAATCACATCTAATTTAAATCTAAATTAGAATTAGATTTAAGAACTTTCCTAAATTAGAAGTGGTAATTAAGAAAAGTATTTGAAATTCAAATTTGAATTTCAAATAAATTTAAATCCCTTTCCTTGAATTAATTTAGGAAGGAAATTATGATGATTGAAATCATCATCATGGTGGTGAAGATGGAGTGGGGCTGGCGGCAAGGGGAAGGGAGGAGTATGGGTGGCATCGGTTGGAGAGGGAGGGAAGGTGGGAAGGGCCGGCGAGTAGGGCTGGGGTGGTGGATTTAGGTCGAAAATTGGGAGGAGGGTGGGTGGCAGACTGGTGGAGGAAGGGAGGGGATGGGGTGGTGCTTTGGCCGGTGGCATGGAGGGAGTGCTAGGGGTGGTGGCGGGAAGAGGAAAAGGGAAGAGAACAAAGAAAATAAAGAAAACCAAGAGCTCACCGGGTACTTCATTTGAGCCTCTCCTGGGCGTCACCTCTCTTCTCTCCGAAGCACACATGCAACAAGAGCAAAGAAGAAAATTCAAATTTTGTATGCATTCATCATTCACCTCATACAAAGCAAACGACTTCTATGTATAGGTCTCAATAATAAAGGAAAGAAAGAAAGACTCAAATGCTCTCGGGACTACAATAAGGACTCACTACCCATAGGGGTAAACTACGAAAACTGAAATGCAAAATAAATAAAACATAAAATACATCAAAAGTAAAGGTCCTGATTCATAGCCGTCGATCTACGATTCCGTCGATGGTACACATGTCGAAATCTCTGGCTGATGTTCTCATCAGGAAACTTAGATATAAGTGTTATTTTTGGAATAATGAAATAATATGTATATTGTTAGGATATATATATATATTGTGCAAGTAGTCAAATCAAGAAATTTGGATTAATATAACGTACTCGCATATGAGAATACATGGTGTTAAAATTTCAGAAGCAACTAGGAATGGAAGTTAGATATACAATTTTAGTATAGTATGCCTGGAATTTAATTTCATTTGTATGCATGTATTTGAATTGATTGTGACTGAAATTATGATCCTCGTACTCTTGCCTGTTGGGATTAACCTGAAATTATGATCCATGCACTCATCCCACATGGGACTTCATGTAGTGGGTGATTTGGAATTTGAATTTTAAAACCTTTCCTAATTTAGAATGATTTAATTTAGAAAAGTCCCTCCAATTATGCTTTATTTGAATTTTAAATAGGATATTATTTAAATATCATTTCCTATTTTAAGATTCCAAATAAAACAATCATTAAACTCCTCAAATCAAGCCCCCCATGCCCATGCTAACCGCCGGCCCACCCCCTCCCGCTTTCCCTCTTCGAAAACATGTCATGACACCTCTTCCTTAAATAATAAATTGTATTTAGCAAGTTCTTAAGTGTCATAAACCAAACCCCCAATTAAGCTAGCCGCCCCCTCCCTCCTCCCCTTTCCCTTTTGGCTCTTCCCAATTAATTCCCCAATCAATTTCTCCAACTAAAATTTCAGATTTTGGAGGATTTCAACCACACAAGTTTGCTGTCCAAAAATTTCAGCAAAGGCCACGTGTTGTCTCGCTATCCGGAAACCCCTTAATTGCTGTCCAAATATTCCAGTACTCTATAGTTTGATGTCCACTCATGTATGGCTAATTCGGAACATGATCACGGCTTCATTTTTGATGATCAAGGATTAATCGACATTCGTCAATCTCCGTTCTTCAACATAGACCTTGACAACGACCACTCCGTCGAAGAACACGTAGAACAAATCCTCTTCTCCCTTACAACCATTATTAATCAACGACAACCTCTCGTTCAGTGACAACTCACTTCCGAATCTTGACGAAGGTGAACTTTCTCCCGAATCTTATTCCTTTGAAGTCTTCCTCAATTGTGGCATCATAAAGATTATGCAAGCTTTCTCCGCCTAACCAATTATTAAGAGTGTGAGTGAGGGATCCTAATAGCAACTAGTCTAACTGTTAATCTAGGGATTTCTTTTGAAAACCTCCACGTAATGCAAAGCTTGATTTGAATTGAATGCTTTGTGCTCCTAACGATTATCGTGTAACCAATTACCTAATCGAATTGTCTCTTTATTGTTTTTAATCTTTCATTTAAATTTGCCAGAAGTTAAATAATTGTTCTTACTCTTCATAAAGCGTGCAATTTCCTAATTAAATACCAACCTACGCATATAGTTCAACATCATCTGGTATCAGAGCATTGTTGTATTTAAATGCCTGTTAGGGTTTCTTTATTACATATTTTAGCATCTAAATCACATCCTACAAATAACAACGCATTTGATTGTATTTTCATATTATTTTCTTTTTATCTGCATCATTCTGAGTCACCCTTAGACATAAGATGAACCCATAATAAATTCACAGGACTTTAGATCTGTTGGTAGGTCAAATGAGCACGATCAGTCAACAATTTAGAGAAAACCAAACCGACCTAGCTGAACTTCGTCGCCAAATAATGAAACGATTTGACACACTAGATCGAGTCAGGAATCACCCTACACCTTATACACCTTCTAGGCCTCCTTCCATGTATGGGGATGACACTGTACTGGATGAGGGACACCCCGTGCCCCTTATCGAGCTCCTCAGTACGGTTACGATCTTAAGAATGATCCCGATATACCTTTGATGAAAAACATTAAGGTCGATGCCCCAACTTTTGACGGTACTCTTGATCCCCAACTCTTTCTAGATTGGATTAAAAGTATGGATAGTTTCTTTAAATGGTACAACATATCTGAGGCTAGAAAGGTTAGGTTTGCTAAAATGAAACTCATGGGTAGGGCTAACCAATATTAGGCCAACCTAGAAAGCTTTAGGGAATCCCGCAACGAATACACCATCACTAATTGGACTACTATGAAGTGTGAGCCCAAATAGAAGTACTTACCCCCGCCCAAATTATGTTCATGTTCCGAACCGGGTTGCGTGAGGATCTACGCAACGAAATGTTTGCCCGGAGCGTCACTATAATAGAAAATGCTTACAGTCAAGTCTTAGTGATGAAGACATCGTTCAGAGATTCAGACACGTGTACCGGCGACGGAATCGTAGATCGACGGCTACGATTCAGTGCCTTTACTTTTGATGCATTTCTTTATGTTTTTATTTAGTTTGTTGTTTTCCGAATTTACCCCTAGGGGAAGTGTTTTGTTATTATAGCCCGGAGGGCGATTGTGTACTTTTTCTTTTCATGTTTGAGACCTACATATAGTGCTCTTATGTGTTGTAAAATGATGATGAATGAATATTGAAATGAAATTCAGCTCTTTGTTTTAGATCTATTTGTGAGTTCTTGAGAGGAGAGACCCTAGGCGAGGGAACAAGCAATACCCGTCAACCTTTGGTGGATTCCGAGGTTCGCGGCTCTTCCTTCCCCTTTCCCCTACACCCACCACCTTCCCCTTCCCAAACCAAGCTCCACTTCCCGGACCTCCCAAACCCGCCGGTCCCCTTGACCGCTCAAACTGCCAGCCAGTCAACCAACCGGCCGTCGGCCACCTCCCCACTCCGTCGGCCTACGGTCCACCACCCGCCACCCATCCCCCCCCGCCCCCAACCCACCGCCGGCCCACCTTGCCCTCCAATTTGAATTCCCCAATTCAAATTAATTCAAAACTTTTCATATTTTAATTCCTAGCCATTTAGGAAAGATTTCAAATTGAATTTAATTAATTAATTGAATTTGAATTATTTCCTAAAGCCTAAATCCAAGATAGGAAACCTCTTATTTAAATCAAATCTAAAATTAAATTCAGATTTGATTTGAATTAGCTATTTAAACCTTGGGCCCCACCTAATTAAAACAAATCCCTTTTCCCTCCTCTCTCTATGTCGTCGGCCCCCTTTATTGGGCCCCCTCTCTCTCCAATTTATTCTCAAATCCCACTAATTCAGCCCCTAATCCTCCCCTAAATTTCCGCCCCTATCCTTTTGGGAAATAATTTGAAATTCAAATTAATTCCCTCCTCTTTCCTAAAGCAAATCTGAAATTAATTCAGATTTTCTTAACCTAATCCCTCCCCATCCCCAACGCCTAGCCCACCCGCCCCCTACTCCCTCATCCACCCGCCAATCTCCCCCAACCGGCCAGCCCTCTCAACCGCCCCTCCCATCGGCGGAATTCCCAAGGCACCACCACCAAGAAAGCTTCAATGATCATGGATGGCTGATCCTGAGATAGACCACGGATTCGCCTACAACAACCAAGGAGAAGTTGATATTCTATTATCTCCCTTTGATCCAGATTGGGAGCACGACGATTCAGTTGAAGACTACGTTGAGCGCATACTCTTTCAACTCACCAAGACGATCGATGAGCAAAGATCAAAGGGACATTGGGTCATCGCCGACCGACCACCTTCCTCCGCTCCTCCGGCTACTTCTCCGGCGGACAAGACCTTACGCGTTGCTTGTCTTGTGGTGGCATCACTCGGATTGCTTCTACCGTTCCTCCGCTAAACCCATCCTCAAGAGCGAGTGAGAAGGAACTCATGGTGACTATCTATTGATGTTACGCCGTGGATTCTTGTTTATTTGCTATTGGTATTACTGTCTTGTTTTCATTGTTATTACGATTATCTTACTAGCTTCATTGTAACCGCTTGCCATCACTTAATCTTTTAACGGAATTTCTAAGAATTTGACTTGAGTGAAACATAAGTTTTAGCTAGCAAAGTTCATGTTAAACTTTTTTTGTTAAAACCCAAAGCAACTCTTATTGCATGTATGTTTTCACATCACTTAGACCTGGAAGAGACCCGCTCCCAGCACCCTAGTCGACACCAGAAAGCTAAATCCTCCTACAAACCCTCTAGTGGATCGGCCCCACACCACTCTAGCACGCGGCCGACCCCAGGAAGCTCTAGCAAACCACCCTCTAGTCCTCCCCACGCCGTTCTAACTTTAGGGGCAAGTCTCAAACCCTAGACACATCTCGGTCCCACCCAGAGACCAAGTGCTTTCGGTGTCAGGGCTATGGACACATCTCCGCCCAGTGTTCTAGTCCATACAAAATCCTTATTATAGAAGAAATCACTGAGGATGAGTTTGAGCCCGAGATTGAACAAATTCACCAGTTCGATACTGAGGGTGAATTCTATGAGGAGGACGACGACACTACTGTCGTCCATTGTTTACAAAGAGTCGAAACCACTCCCATCTGTGTGGTGAGATGTGCACCGTCACACCCTGTTACCACTGATGATTGGCGTAGGACCTCGATCTTTCACACCTACACCAAAATAAATGACAAGAACTGTAAGGTTATCGTGGATAGTGGCAATTGCATCAATGTTATCTCCTCCAGCATGATGTCTAAACTTAGTTTGCCTGTCGTTCCCGACCCTAATCCTTACAAGGTAGCTTGGGTCAACTCCACTGCCTTAGAGGTGAAGGAATGAAGCCTCATACCCATCTCCTTCGATGATTATAAAAAGAATGTGTGGTGTGATGTTCTCGTAATGGAAGTTGGACAAATCATCCTAAGGCGCCCTTGGCTCTTTGATAATGATGTCCACATCCAAGGGCGTTCAAACACCTGTGTGTTTGAATATGCGGGCAAAAAAGATCAAGCTTCCACCTACGCAGCCCAGAGTTAAGGACGACCCCAAACCCAATCCAGTTAAGCCCAAGAAGGGGCAGAACCTTGTGACAGCTAAGGTTCTTGATTCTAAAATAGCACAAGGCGCACCCCTGTACGCCTTGGCTGCCCGTGAGACTTCCACTGAGACTGATGATCCTTTTCCTCAGGAGGTCCAGTCCATACTAAGTGACTTTGCTGATATTTTCCCTGATGATCTTCCTGATCAATTACCTCCACTAAGAAACATTAAGCATGCTATTGATCTTGTCCCCGACGCCTCTCTTCCCAACCTGCCACACTACCGCATGAACCCCACGGAACATGCTGAACTAAAGAAACAGGTGGATGCGTTATTGCAACGGGACTACATAAAAGAAAGTCTCAGCCCTTGTGTTGTACTCGCCCTTCTTACACCAAAGAAGGATAGTACTTGGAGAATATGCGTTAATAGTCGTGCTATCAACAAAATCACTGTTAAATATTATTTTTCCATTCCAAGGTTAGACGATATGCTTGACATGATGACAGGAGCCTGATGAGGACATCAGAGATCAACGGCTACGATCTGGAGTTTATTTTCTTTTATATGTTTTATGTATGAGTTATTTATTTTCTATTTTCCCATTGTACCCCTATGAGGGGAGTTTAGTGTGTTGTAGCCCGAAGGGCATTTTAGTCATTGTTCTTTTTCTTTTCATGAGGCCTATTTATAGGCTAACTCTCTTGTATGTTGGGATGATGATTATGAAAATATTTTACATCCATGTGCTCTTTGGAGAGTTGTGAGAGTTCTTGGAGAGAACTTTGAAGGAATCCCTAGGAGAGGGAAAGCGGATCACCCACCAACCTTGGAAGAGTCCGGGTTCGTGGCTTTCTTGTTATTCTCTATCTTTTCTTTCACCCTCCCCTTCCCCCTTGCCGTTGGCTTAGGGTTTTCCAAATCCAAAACCGCCGGCCTCCACTTCAAGTCCAAGCCCCACCGTCGGCCAACACTCCTTCTCTTTTCCACCTAGTCGCCGGCCATCCAAGTTGGCTCACCCCTTGATGGGTTGATCCACTTAATTCCCACCACAACGCCTCCAAAATCCACAAACCCTTACCCTAATCCTAGCCTAGCCGCCGGCCACCCATCTCCTTCTTGCTTCCAAATTTCAAATCTCTCCACTACTTCTTTCCTTTCCCATACAAATCATTTTGGGAAAACTTTCATTCCAATCAACCAATCAAGATTTGAAATTCGAATTGTTTCCTAAAATAACATTCTATTTTAGGAAACTTATCCAATCAAGTCCAAATCAAATTTGAATTGGATTGGAATTAATTTCCCCTCCTTGATTTGGAAATCCCAAAAGGGCAAGTTATAAAACGAAATCTCCCCCAATTCCCCTTGGTGCCGCCAGCCCTCCTAGTTCCCCCATTCTTAATGCTTTCCAAAATAAAACCTCTCATGTGGGAAAGAATTAAATCCTTTCCTAATTTAGATCATCTTAACTTTGGGAAGAATTCAAATTTCAAATTCCAATTAAATTGAATTTGAAATACTTTCCTAATGAGATTGATTTATTTTTGGAAACTCCCAAATCCTCTCAAATCTGAGATTGATTAGAGATTTCTCTCTAATTCTCTTTCCACAATTAGCAACCTAAGTTTGGAAAGAAATTCTAAATCCCCCCAATTAAATCCCCATGTATGGCCGGCCCACTTCCTCTCACAAATCCCCTTAATCTCCATAATTACTCTCATTAATTCCCCACCCAATCCCAACACAAGCTGCCGCACTTTGTGTTCCCTCTTACTGAATTAAATCCTCCCCATATATTCTCTAACTCTCCTTTCCAAACCTGTCCCAATCCCAACCGTCACCTCCCAATAGCTCCCCCACGTTCACCTCTCTTGTCCCTGTGATTCCTGCTGGCTGTCCCTATGTTCCAGCAGGTGACGTGCTATCCTGCATCCCTGAAGACCATACGTTGTGGTCCAGAGCTCCCAATGCTTTGTAAAAGCTGTCCAAGGTGTTCCCCAACATTGAAAGTTGCTGTCTAGGGACTCCTGCTTCTCCCCCTGCCTTCCAACCAATCGGAGTCATCTCAAACCGCTGTCCAAAGAAGGACAGCTTGCTGTCCATCAATTCCAGCCAAGGGAGATCAACAGTTTTGCTGTTAGCAATCCTCCAATTGCTGTCCAGAAGAATTCCAGCAGCTGAAACAGCTGTTCTGCTGCCCAGAAGTCCTCCTGCTGCCGCCCCCAATTCTCCAAACAAGATCCAGATCTTTGTCCAGAGACAATTCAGTCACAAGAGACGACTGCTAGCTTGGGAAAACCTTCTATGTGCTGCCTCCAAGTCCCAAACCAGGATTCGGTGACTTTTTTTTTCCCTTATTCTTTTATTCTCCTAGTCGCATTCAATTGTGGAATTAATTCATTCACTGAAATTGTGTTAGTCCTATCCGCTAAAGCCTAGTAAGATAGAGAGTTGAGTGAGGGACCCTTGCCTAGTGACTAATCTTATTGTTAGCATTGGGATTTATGGTTGAAAATCATTCATGTATGCAACGTTAGGTTAAATTGATTATTGCGACCTTAATTTCTATGAATGTAATTTGGCCTAAACTTATTTTGCCGCTCATTGTGTTTTACTTCGTCGTTCAAACTCACTTGAATTTAATGATTATTTTGTCCTCTAAATATTAAGCGTGCAAATTCCCTAATCTATTCATCCATGCATGTACGTTCTACCTCATCTTGGTATCAGAGCATGGTAGGCATAGGTAACGTATGCTAGAAACATCCTAGGCATTTACCTAACCAACCATATGTTTGTTTGCATGCATCTCATCACTTAGATAATTTAATTTGTAATGATAACTTGCTGTCCAGAAATTTTCTGCAGCATTTAGAGAGATATAGGTGACCCTAACCTAGCGTTTTAGGTGCTGTCCACATCTTAAAACCCTTCCTAAACACCTAGAGAACTTAAGGTAATGCTGTAGTTTGCTATCCCCTCACTTCTTACCTCATTTAGTAACTTTCTAGCAAGCCTAACATTGCAATCAGGTGCTGTCCTTGCACCTTAGGACCCCTCTCCTTCACCCACTCACCAATTTCTTGTGTGAGTTGAAGGTAGCATGATACCCCACCTTGTAGCTTGCTGTCCAAACAATTCCTGCAACCTTTAGTGAGCTTAAGTGAGCCTAACTAGTGGTCTAAAGTGCTGTCCTTTACATCCTATCATCCTTAGGTATCCCTTAGAGCTTCCCATGGACCCGATAGGACTTCAGAAGAAGTTAGATGACCTAGTTAGTCTAGTGGGTTCTATAACTCAAACCATGAAGGAGAAGCATGTTGACTCTCCCCACTTTAGGAATGTACTCCATTTGGTCAATCATGCTAATCGAAAGATACCCCACTCTATTTATCAACCTAGACCTGAGCCTAAGCTACAACAACCTCACGTAGAGCCACCTTACCGTCTACCCACCTTTGATGGTTCCTCGAACCCTTACGATTTTAAGGAATGGGTTAGACAGTTAGAAGACTATTTTGAAACCCATCTTATTCCTTCGTCCCACCAAGTTAGCATTGCTAAGTCTCACCTTAAAGGTCGGGCTCTTCAATTTTGGATGAGGTTGGAAGATCATAAAGAGTCTCGCGGTGAGTACCCTAATTGGAAAGACATGAGGCGAGAACTTAATTTAAAATACCGGCCCTCTATCAGTGACCAACCATCTGGTCTTAAGTTTAGGTCACCCCCTATTCATCAAACCTTTGGGTGTTGCACTTTCGAGAGCCCTACACATAAAACTCAGTCCTACCCACTTGTTACACCCCCTTCTGATCTCATAACTAATCAGAGAGTGAGCCCTACACTTAGTGACCGTCATTTAGAGCACCACCCTACCTCTTTTGTTGGGACAAACCGTGGACATTACTGTGGTCGAGACCACCCATCCCTTAGTAACATCAGGGTTGCTGCCCCACCCTGTAGGTCTTCACCTAGCCTTGATGGCCAACTCTCTATTGGGTTTTCTGTTGGATCGGGTCCCTATGGCTCCCCACTTGGACCGACTCCTAGCCATCCCAGTAAACCTGTAGCCTCACCTGTTCTTGCCCCTGCAACTATAATTGTAGTAAAGAAATGCATTAAAAAGAATAAGTCCTCTGAACCTAAGATAGAGTGCATCCATTTTGTGGATGCTAATGATATCACTGATAATGAGGACTTCTTTGAGGATGAAGCTGAAGTAGTTAGATCAGATTCCCTATATGACTTAAAACCTGATTTAGGAAATTTGGAATCTTTAAACGTGGACACCTTTGCCCATCCCGATCCTAAACTCATTAAAGATATCCCTTTGGATAAGGTCTATCTAGATGACATTAATTTGACTTCAAAAGAAACTGATCTGACCTTGAGCACAACGAAAATGAATTCGGAAGACAGTAATATGAATTTGGATGATGCTGAGCCTAAGTGGAAAAATGAGCCTCCTCTTGTTTTATTAGAGTATATTATAGGAGTTGCTCCTTTAGATTTACATTTGACTGAGTGTGTCCGTCTTGATTGGACTTATCTTACCCTTCCTCGTACCGATTTTAATGTTAGAGAGAGCCTTAGCCCATACTTTCATGTCATCTCTCTAACTGTTGTGCCCACTTCTGTTATGGATGCCCTACCCCATTTCTTGAGTCCCATACCTGCTGGAGACTCTTTGGGCTATCCCATTTTGGCTGTGAGTCAGGACCCCTTGTATTATCACGTTCCTGATTTTCCCATTTTATCCTCTATTTTCTTGCCCTTTCCTGTTAAGGACCAACTCTCTCCTAGCTGGATGATCTTACTAGATTACCTTATTGCCCCTAGGAGATATTCTGTGACCCTAGCTGAGACTCCCTATGAAGATGCCCTTTTAGCTAAGGATGTCTTCATTGCTCCTCCTACACCAGTTCCCTTAGATGTGAAAATTTTATGTCCTCTCATTTTGTGACTGATCCATCTTTATTCCTTTCTTTGTGTGCTTGTGAGTTAGTATGTTTGTGTGTGTCCTTGTAGTTTGTTGTCTTCCAAAATTTTCTTTTGATTTAAAATTTGTATGTGAGTCCACATTTCATTTCATTCATCATGTTTGTCCCATCTCTTGCATCACATTTTTCCATATCATTTATCTTGTTGAGTCTTGACTTTTGGACACATGATTTCGCATTTAACATGCCGCATTTGCATCTCATCCTCTGAAATTGCACGCCTGATTGAACAGAACAATAATAATTATAAACTTCATATTGAATCTGAACGACGATTTAAAACTTTTGAGGTTGGTAATTCAGTGATGGTGCGGATTCGTCTGGCTCGGTTCCCACAAGGAACTGTAAAGGAATTACATGCTAGAAATGCGAGATCATTTAAAATAGTCAATATAATCACTGACGATGCTTACGTGGTTGATCTACCTGTAGAATTCAACATTCAAACATTCATTCCTTTGCTAACATAGAAGATCTAGTAGCCTATGAGGGTCCAGAGTTTAAACCCCAAATCCACTCCAAATTAAGCCTTGTGTGACCCCACCTCGTGAGAACCCCAAGCCTACCTCCACTCCCAAAATACTCCCAAAATACCCATAGCGGAGAAGGTTGACATGATTCTGAGTAATGACTTTATTTCCATAAATGAGGATGGATGAAGAAGATATCTGATAAGGTGGAGAGGTAAACCAGAGTCAGAGGATACAGGGTTAGAGCACGAGGAGCTACAACAGATCGACTTAGATGCACGAGAATTCTTGAGACACCCACTCGACGGAGTCGAGTTTTCTCCCACCCAGGGAGAATGATGAGGACATCAGAGATCAACGGCTACGATCTGGAGTTTATTTTCTTTTATATGTTTTATGTATGAGTTATTTATTTTCTATTTTCCCATTGTACCCCTATGAGCGGAGTTTAGTGTGTTGTAGCCCGAAGGGCATTTTAGTCATTGTTCTTTTTCTTTTCATGAGGTCTATTTATAGGCTAACTCTCTTGTATGTTGGGATGATGATTATGAAAATATTTTACATCCATGTGCTCTTTGGAGAGTTGTGAGAGTTCTTGGAGAGAACTTTGGAGGAATCCCTAGGAGAGGGAAAGCGGATCACCCACGAACCTTGGAAGAGTCCGGGTTCGTGGCTTTCTTGTTATTCTCTATCTTTTCTTTCACCCTCCCCTTCCCCCTTGCCGTTGGCTTAGGGTTTTCCAAATCCAAAACCGCCGGCCTCCACTTCAGGTCCAAGCCCCACCGTCGGCCAACACTCCTTCTCTTTTCCACCTAGTCGCCGGCCATCCAAGGTGGCTCACCCCTTGATGGGTTGATCCACTTAATTCCCACCACAACGCCTCCAAAATCCACAAACCCTTACCCTAATCCTAGCCTAGCCGCCGGCCACCCATCTCCTTCTTGCTTCCAAATTTCAAATCTCTCCACTACTTCTTTCCTTTCCCATACAAATCATTTTGGGAAAACTTTCATTCCAATCAACCAATCAAGATTTGAAATTCGAATTGTTTCCTAAAATAACATTCTATTTTAGGAAACTTATCCAATCAAGTCCAAATCAAATTTGAATTGGATTGGAATTAATTTCCCCTCCTTGATTTGGAAATCCCAAAAGGGCAAGTTATAAAACGAAATCTCCCCCAATTCCCCTTGGTGCCGCCAGCCCTCCTAGTTCCCCCATCCTTAATGCTTTCCAAAATAAAACCTCTCATGTGGGAAAGAATTAAATCCTTTCCTAATTTAGATCATCTTAACTTTGGGAAGAATTCAAATTTCAAATTCCAATTAAATTGAATTTGAAATACTTTCCTAATGAGATTGATTTATTTTTGGAAACTCCCAAATCCTCTCAAATCTGAGATTGATTAGAGATTTCTCTCTAATTCTCTTTCCACAATTAGCAACCTAAGTTTGGAAAGAAATTCTAAATCCCCCCAATTAAATCCCCATGTATGGCCGGCCCACTTCCTCTCACAAATCCCCTTAATCTCCATAATTACTCTCATTAATTCCCCACCCAATCCCAACACAAGCTGCCGCACTTTGTGTTCCCCTCTTACTGAATTAAATCCTCCCCATATATTCTCTAACTCTCCTTTCCAAACCTGTCCCAATCCCAACCGTCACCTCCCAATAGCTCCCCCACGTTCTCCTCTCTTGTCCCTGTGATTCCTGCTGGCTGTCCCTATGTTCCAGCAGGTGACGTGCTGTCCTGCATCCCTGAAGACCATACGTTGTGGTCCAGAGCTCCCAATGCTTTGTAGAAGCTGTCCAAGGTGTTCCCCAACATTGAAAGTTGCTGTCTAGGGACTCCTGCTTCTCTCCCTGCCTTCCAACCAATCGGAGTCATCTCAAACCGCTGTCCAAAGAAGGACAGCTTGCTGTCCATCAATTCCAGCCAAGGGAGATCAACAGTTTTGCTGTTAGCAATCCTCCAATTGCTGTCCAGAAGAATTCCAGCAGCTGAAACAGCTGTTCTGCTGCCCAGAAGTCCTCCTGCTGCCGCCCCCAATTCTCCAAACAAGATCCAGATCTTTGTCCAGAGACAATTCAGTCACAAGAGACGACTGCTAGCTTGGGAAAACCTTCTATGTGCTGCCTCCAAGTCCCAAACCAAGATTCGGTGACTTTTTTTTTCCCTTATTCTTTTATTCTCCTAGTCGCATTCAATTGTGGAATTAATTCATTCACTGAAATTGTGTTAGTCCTATCCGCTAAAGCCTAGTAAGATAGAGAGTTGAGTGAGGGACCCTTGCCTAGTGACTAATCTTATTGTTAGCATTGGGATTTATGGTTGAAAATCATTCATGTATGCAACGTTAGGTTAAATTGATTATTGCGACCTTAATTTCTATGAATGTAATTTGGCCTAAACTTATTTTGCCGCTCATTGTGTTTTACTTCGTCGTTCAAACTCACTTGAATTTAATGATTATTTTGTCCTCTAAATATTAAGCGTGCAAATTCCCTAATCTATTCATCCATGCATGTACGTTCTACCTCATCTTAGTATCAGAGCATGGTAGGCATAGGTAACGTATGCTAGAAACATCCTAGGCATTTACCTAACCAACCATATGTTTGTTTGCATGCATCTCATCACTTAGATAATTTAATTTGTAATGATAACTTGCTGTCCAGAAATTTTCTGCAGCATTTAGAGAGTTATAGGTGACCCTAACCTAGCGTTTTAGGTGTTGTCCACATCTTACATAGTTTATCCAAGACCATCGTATCTGACAAAGATGTCAAATTCACAACTTACTACTGGAAGACTCTTTGGATGAAAATGGGCACCAAACTACAATTTTCCATGGCCTTTCATCCTCAGACAGATGGTCAAACTGAAGTGGTCAATAGGAGTTTAGAAAATTTGTTGAGGTCCTTAGTGGGTGAGCACGTTAAAGATTGGGATTCTAAACTCCCCAAGGTTGAATTTGCTTATAATAATTCGATGAACCGCACCATTGGTTTGAGTCCTGCTGAAATTATATATGGGTATAAACTTAGACAGCCTTTAGATCTCATACACATGTGTCCTAAGTATAGAATTTTTGAGTCTGCATCTTCATTTGCATTGCATCTGCATGAATTGCATAAAAAAATTACACGCAAAATTAAACAGAGTAATATGAATTATAAACTTCATGTTGATCTTAAACAAAGATTCAAAACATTCGAAGTTGGTGATTCATTGATGGTCTGGATTCGTCCGGAACGGTTTCCAAAAGGAGTCATTAAGAAATTAAATGCTAAAAATGCATGACCATTTAAAATAATCAAGAAAATCAATGACAATGCCTATGTGGTGGATCTACCTGCAGATTTTGATATTAATCCATCTTTTAACAATGAAGATTTAATAGCCTATGAGGGTCCAGATTTAACTAACCTAATCCACTCTAAACAGCCTTGTGTGATCCCACCTTGTGAGAACCCAAGCCTTCCTCCATTCCCAAATATTCCCAAAACACATATTGCGGAGACAGTTGACATGATTCTAAGTGATGACATCATTTCCATAAAAGAAGGTGGACGAAGAAGGTATTTGATAAGGTGGAGAGGTAAGCTAGAGTCAGAGGACACTTGGCTAGAGCACGAGGAGCTTCAACGGATTGATCCAGATGCACTAGAGATTTATGAGAGCACCCGGAATGCGTACTCCACGGAGTCTTAACTCTTTTCCAGCCCGGGAGAACGATGAGAGCATCCGATAGTGGAGAGTTTACCAGAGAAGAGGCCGGAGAGTTTATTATTGTATCTTTTTCGATTTTACCCTCACTTGAGGGAGTAGATTCATGTGATCCCAAGGGGGCACTTTTGTATTTTGAATTTTCTATTGTATTTGCATATTTATAGCCCCCTCCTTTTTGGAGGATGATTATTATTATTATGAAAATTTTAGCACTTATCTCTTTGTGAGTTTTTAGAGTTCTTGAGAGAACTTTGGTGAGATCTCTAGGTGAGGGCAAAGCATTACCCATCAGCCGCAGGAAGCATCTGGGCTCATAGTCCTTTTCTTCTCCAACTTCTCCTTGTCATTTTTCCCTAGTCGCCGCCCCTTACCCATCCTCCTAGCCGTCGGCCTCCCCCTCCTCCTCCAAGCCGCCGGCCTAAATCCTCCCCTCTCCCCCTCCTAGCCACCGACCCCCCAAGATCCCCTTCCCTCCTCCTAGCCGCCGGCCAAGCCCCAAGCCCCAACCCTCCTAGCCACCGGCCATAAAACCCTACCCACCCTCCTAACCGCCGGCCACATCACCCCCACACCTTTTTTTGCCTCCAAATTTTAAATTCCAACTTCGTACTTTTCATTCATAACTCACTTTAAATTAAGAAGGGTTTTACAATTTAAATTCCAAATTTATTTGAATTTAAATCTCCTTTCCTAAAATATAATGACTTAATTTAGGAAAATCCATCCAATCATGCTTTATTTAAATTTTAAATAGGATCTTATTTAAATATCCTTTCCTATTTTAAGATTCCAAACATAACAATCATTACCTCCTCAAATCAAGCCCCTCATGCCCATGCTAGCCGCCGGCCCATCCCCTCCCTCTTTCCCTCTTTGAAAACTTGCCATGACACCTTCTTCCTTAAATAATAAATTGTATTTGGCAAGTTCTTAAGTGTCCTAAATCAAACCCCCAATCAAGCTAGCCACCCCCTGCCTCCTCCCCTTTCCCTTTTGACTCTTCCCAATCAATTTCTCCAACTAAAATTTTAGATTTTGGAGGATTTCAACCACACAAGTTTGTTGTCCAAAAATTTGAGCAAAGGCCACGTGTTGTTTCGCAGTCCAGAAATCCCTTGTTTGTTGTCCAGAAATTCCAGCACTCCATAGTTTGTTGTCCACTCATGTATGGCTGATCCGGAACATGATCACGGCTTCATTTTTGACAATTAAGGAATAATCGACATTCTCCGATCTTCGTCTTCGACATAGACCTTGAGAACAACCACTCCGTCAAAGAACACGTAGAACGAATCCTCTTCTCCCTTGCAACCGCTATTGATAAACAACAACCTCCAGTTTAGTAGCAACTCACTTCCGAATCTTGACGAAGGTGAACTTTCTCCCAAATCTTATTCCTTTGAAGTCTTCATCAATTGTGGCATCATGAAGATTATGCAAGCTTTCTCCGCCTAATAAATTATTAAGAGTGTGAGTGAGGGATCCTAATAGTGACTAGTCTAACTATTAATCTAGGAATTTCTTTTGGAAATCTCCATGTAATGCAAAGCTTGATTTGAATTGAATATTTTGTGCTCCTAACGATTATCGTGTAACCAATTGCCTAATCTAATCGTCTCTTTATTGTTTTCAATCTTTCATTTAAATTCGTTAGAAGTTAAATAATTGTTCTTACTCTTCATAAGCGTGTAATTTCCTAATTAAACATCAACCTACGCATATAGTTCTACATCATTAGGTGAGAGGTGGGAGGGGCAATGCAACATTGATGGGCAGTGTGACCCAGATGAGGCAGTGTGACCCAAATGAGGCATTGCGACCTCAATTAATATGAACCCTACAGGCTATAACATAAGACCTACAGGCAATAAAGGCAATGCATCCTCCAAGCGTAGGCGGTAAACCCAGAAATTTGGACATAACATTTTCTAAGATTAGAAAAAAAAAGAATTTAGGAATGAACCGAATTTTAATTATGATTACCTATAGCAATATATAATGCAGATATTGGAAACAACTAATAATGTATGACTTACAAATAATGTATCATTTTTTTTACATTATGCATCTCACTTAATGTGATGATATTAATATTATGTTCTGCATAATTCCTATGACGAGGACATCGGAGATCAGCGGCTACGATCTAAAGTTTATTTTTTTGATGTGTTTTATGTACAGTTTATTTTATATTTCTGTTTTTCCCATTTTACCCCTAGGGGTGGTCATGTGGCGTTGTAGCCCGAAGGGCATTTTAGTCATTGTTTCTTTTCTTTTCATGAGGGCCTATTTATAGGCTAGTTCTCTTGTATTTTGGGTTAATGATGATGAATAAAATTTCTAAGTTTTACTCTTGTGAGAGTTTGAGGGTTCTTGGAGAGAACTTGGAGAAAGTCCCTTCGTTAAGGGCAACGCAATACCCACAAACCTTGAAAGCGTCCGGGTTCGTGGCTCGTTACCTTGTCCTTTTTTCCCCTTCCCTTCCTCTCCCTCCACCTTTTCGGCCCCTCCCTGGATCCCACACCACCGGCTACCTTCAAGCTCCATCACCGCCGCCCATCCCTAAGCCCACATTCCTTACTCTCGGCCAACTACTACATCCCTCCACCTTTCCTACATAACCATCCTCACCACCACACCACCTCATCTCCAAACCTTAACCCTCACTTTCCTTATTTGGTTCGACCTCAATTTAGAAGGAAATTGAATTTAAATCCAGTTGGATATAAATTTCAAATTCTTTCCTATTTTAGAGAACATAATTTTGGAAGTGGACCACAATCAAATCAATTATTCAAATATGAATTAATTGATTAATTAAAGTCCTAGATCCAAATACATTGAACCTAGACACATCCTCCCTCTCTCTTGGCCAAAACCCCCCCTATTAAATTCTTTCCTAAATTACCCACATTATATTGGGAAAGTTCTTTAAATAGAGTCAATCTAATTTGAATTTAAATTAAAAGGGATATGAGCAATAATTCTCTTCTAATCTAATCAGCTTAAATTTAGGAAACTAATTAAAGCCCCCTCCCCCACGTTGCTCTCAGATTTCCCCTGAACTTAGCTGATGTTCCCCTATTCTAGAAAGAATAACTTGCTGTCCAGCACCCTGGAAGACCACAATTTGCTGTCCCAAGTTTCCAGCAGCCCAGAAGAGCAGTCCAAAGCTTTTTGCACCTGAAAGGTTGCTGTCCAAGACCAAACTGCTGCTATCCAGAAGACTTCCAACACTCTACAGCTGCCGTCCAGGGAATTTCGGCAAAGATCAGGGGCTATCCTGCTGCCCGGATACTCCCATTGCTGTCCAGACTTTCTATTGGAAGACTTCTCCTTACCGTGCAAAACATTTCAGCCAAGACCCTTGTTGTCCAGGAGATTTCGGCAAGTTGAGCTGCTGCCCTGCTCTCCAGAAACCTCCTGCTTGCTGTCCTGAAAGTTCATGGCTGTTGTCCTGAAAATTTCTGACAAGACGAGCTACTGTCCTGCTCTCCAGGAACCCCTGTTTGTTGTCCTGAAGAGTCACAGCTGCTGTTCCAAGATTCCAGCAGTTTTCTAATGCTAATTCGCCATCCGGAAGGCTCTTATTTGCTGCCCAGAAGATCCCACACGGCTGTCCACACGCAGGACTTCTTCGAGATCAGCCACCAGACTCCGGATCTTCTCCCTCGCACCTCAAATCAGATCTAAGAATTTGATGACGGTGAACTCTTCCCCAAGTTTCCTATCTTCCTAGTCGCTCTCAATTATGATTTAGTTGATTCACAAAGATAATGTTAATTCTCATCCGCTATAACCTAGTGAATTAGATAACTGAGTGAGTGGATTCTTATAGTAACTAAACTCATTGTTAGTTTAGGGATCATCATTGAAAATCAATCATGTATGCAACGTTAGATTAAATTGACTGTTTTAAGATCTTAACTCCTATGCATGTGATTTAGCCTAAGCTTGTCTTACCGCTCTTTGTGTTTTATTTTATTGTTTATAATCAATATAAAAATATAGTTATTATGGCTTCTAACATTAAGCGTGCAAATTCGTTAATCTAATCATCTTAGCATGTATGTTCTATATCATCCTACCTGTAGTAATTATTCTAGGGGTCACGCTAGAAACTATTATACTTAATTCCTACTCCATAATTACAAGTAATTTTTCTTACTTTCACCTGCCGATGCACCAATTAATTAATTTTTTTTCTTTCCTACACCTTACTCCTATATTAGAAGTGCCTATCTTGTTAGGCCTTCTAGCTCACCAAATGATTATTTTGAATGTTGCAAGGAAAGGGAAAGATATGGTTGAACCAAAATAGAGTCAGGTTCCGTTTTATTTTGTTTATTTAGTTGATATAAGAAAGACCTATTCGGAGGTTAGTAGTCTGTCAATAGATACATACTTTGGTTTCCTAAAGTCGCTCTATAAAGAACAATTTTGGAAATAACAAGTTGATAGCTTCCGCTTATGATGGATGTTTTAAGTTATAATTTCTTTCAAAAAATTTCTGCAATTAAATCTCAGGAATTACTGAAAGGTGTTGTGTGGTAAGTGGATGGTGGCATCCTCCTTGTTGCGGTCCGCATCGATTATTTGAGGGATGGTCGGCGTGGGCATGACACTGCACCTACTCAAACTATAGCACATCCTCTCCTACCCGAGCTCCGCCTCCAAGTCGATCCAGCACTCTATCCTTCACACCGAGAGATCTCAGCAAAGAAATGAGGACTTCGATTGGTAGGGAATGAAATAGAATTAAAATAACCTAAGGCATTTGAAATGCCTTAACTACTCCTTCCCAAAGACTTGCATGCAAACCACCTCTTCCACCAAATACCCTAGCTACAGTAAAATTTATATTTAAAGAGTAATCTCATTTTCTTAACTTACGAAAAAATACAAAAGGGATTTAATTCCCTAGTTTTCAATTCTTCGCAATTTGACATATAGTTCTATATTTGAATCGCTCCATTCAAAATATAGAATACAATGACATTAAATTTACGAAATTTCATGAAAGTTGGGATTTTGATGTATTTTTAATTTGATTCAAATGTGGAACATGCCTAATCAAATTCAAGTTTTATAGTTTCCAAGTTAAATTTAAAGAATACAAATTTAGATATAAGATAAGACACTACCTAAACATTAAGTCCTCTTTTTGCACGAACTTTATAATTTTGTTCAAGTTTTATCATAGACGCAAGTTCCTATGATTGATTACTTCTATATCACATGAGAAAACATTCAATTAAGGCTAATTGGTAGGCTCGAAATATTCAGCTAATAGCAGCTATAATTTTATTTAAAGACAAAAGAAATATATTTCCATTAATTCGTAATCGATTGTGGGAGAATGATGATAAACTCAATCAAGATCTCATTATTCCATCATCTTGAGTTATCATAAGCCCTAATTTACTAAGTGAATGCATTCGACCCAACCTGACCGAAGGATCATTGTCAGCATTCATAGATTGCTCGTCTAAAGGGCAGCTTACAGATTTGGTGTGGATTTTTGCCTTAAGTGGCCAATTTTAACCCAACCCACCTAACAAAGGATTTTGTGCCCTATTAAATGTACATTATGGTTCACAACACGCATGTACCTATTGGAAAACAATACAAGCTTTAGTCGGGACCATAATATAATTATGTCGTTTATCGGCAAACCACTTTATCAAAGAGTAGGTACCACGTCTTACAGGTGCAAGATTTTTAATAGAGACTAAAGATAAATTTGGTATGACATTGGCCATTTAGAAGGACTGATCACACTTAAATTTGTTATCTTCATCAAACTATTGTAGAGCATTAAAGGGTAACTTTAAACTCGTAGCGACAAATTTTGATGAACAAGGCTTTTATTTAATTGTTATTAATTTTTTGAAGTTTTTCTTTTACAAGACTTGAGCCCGAAAAAATATTGTTTAAAATTTGAGACCATTTGCATTTGTATTTGAAACTTGAGAGCTTGATTTTCATAGCAAATCACTCTGGTCATAATATACAATGACTATGCCCATCATAGGAGCATTAAATAACTAAACTTAATTACTTTGGACCATCAAAACTATCTAATTTCTTGCAAGACCACATCTAAGATTTTGCATATAAGTTTGAGCTTATTTGCACTTCATCATGTTATCGGCTTTGTCAACTCTACCCCATATACAAAAAGGATGGGAAATAAAACTAGAAACTCTCTAAGTGTATCTTATATGCATGGCACAGAGAGTTTGCATTTTAAAAATGAATCTTCATTGCATAAGACTTAGAAAGTTTTATGCAAATAAAAAATTAAATATCGTAAGCAAGATTCGTAATCAACTATCTGATTCCCAATCTATGATGGTGCTTAGCTTAATCAATTAAACAGGGAGTAAAAAAAAATTAACTTTGATCACACGATTGTTTTAAACTTATTGCATAAATATTTGCCAAGGCTTAAGTCATGTCAACAACGAATCATTTAGAAATGGAGGACAAACTTGAAAATTTTAGACTTACTATCACGCCCCAACGTCTAAATTGAAAGAATTATATATTTATCATTTAATCATTACTAGAGCTTCTATAAATCATCAATATATATTTATATATCCAACGGAAGCATCTAAAATCATATACATCAAAATATTTCACTATATTCATTCTCCAAAATTATATATGCAATAGCTAAGATATCAGTACAATCACTAATCAATCCATAACCCCTAACTGCAAAAGAATAAAAGAAAAGATATAACAAAATTAAAAAAAAAAACTAAAAATCTCTGTCAATCTCACTGCAAATGATTATGACTCCTTTCCTGACCTGAAATCAACAAAATTCACATAATAAGCTAAAAGGCTTAGCAGTAACTCAAATTCACTAAATCTTCCGATGCAAGACTTAAAGAATCAATATGCATGCTCAGTTCAGTCAATATAATTAATAGCATTCAATCTCATCAATGATTAACTATTATTCGTAAGGCTCAAAAAGATCAATGATAACATAGTCGATACCTTAATCAACAAATCCGTAAAGCAATCGTATTGAAATCAGTAAAGAAATCATAACTTACAAGCGACAATATCATTAATCTTATTTATTATCAATCATATGTATTATATGCAGTATCTGTATTCATTATGATCTATCTATCAATATTATCTATGCACATTACAGTTATATCTATCAATATTATAAATGCATACACGCTTCATTATATAAGCTAATAAGGCAGGACATTTAGCTTCAATGTAATATTATAATCATCTTTTAACCCCAACTGCTTCCCAACTAGTCATCAATCATATCCATCATAATTAATATTTATCAGTAAATCAATCATCATTACAGGTGACTTTCATTAAATCAATAAAGAGTCGTCGCTCTCTACCCGTCGGAGTAATTGGTCATCAGTTACAGGCTACAACCGGGATAACACTACAAATCATCTTTAAAGGAAAGTCTGTCGGTCCACCCACCCTCCTGCGTAGGGTATTATGTTTTAATAATCTTCCTTGCTTTCATGAAATGCATTTTAATATATGAAATGCAACATAAAATGCCCAATTCTATAAAATGTAGGAAAATCTATATTTAGTCTATAATTTCAAAAAATCATAACTTTTATTTCACTCAATAGAAATCGATAGTATTACAATCAAAATGTCCATAATATTCATATCAATCTCATACAAAAAGTTACACAGTAAAAATATGATGAATCAGAAAAAATATATTGTTATCAATTTAGGAGAGAATAACTCTTTAAAACTCAAATCATTGAAAACTAAAATAAGATTTATGTTACTTACAACGATCACGAGAAATCTCTAAACGGAATCGACGGATGAAAATACCCTGAATGTCTTTCTCTCCTCATTGCGCGGCAAGCCTCGGCAAATGAGGTGGTGGCATAGGTGGCAAGGATATTTATAATAAAATATATTAAAAAATAATATTTGTGGCCTAGTTCTGCATGTCAAATCCAGAATTACTATAGAACGGAGACTCAAATGCCGCAACGGCAGTTTTCAACGTTGTTGTGCTCTCATCTAGCGCTGCAACACTCCTAAGCATAGCATCGCTGCGCTCCAGTTCAAACAAAAATTTAATTTTTCATATTTTTTTCTAATTTAAAATATTTTTCATATTTTCGGGTTGTTACACTTACGATCCTACTTATAAGTAACATAGACAACATATGAATGTGATGGGGACATCAGAGCTTGAAGGGTTTATCACCGTAGAGGTCGGAGATCTACGGCCTTGATTGAGTCTTTATATTTTTGTTTTCATATGTTATAGGAGATTTATGTAGTGTTATTTATTTAATTACAGTTTTACCCTCTCTTGAGGGAGCTTTTGTGTTGTTTGGCCAAGGGCCTTCTTGTTTTTTATTCCTTTCATATTTTGGTGCCTATATATATGGTCCATTGTTCTCTTATAAGGATGATGAATACTTGATATAAATTTTCTGGTTATATGTTTCCTCTTCTCTTGATGAGTTGAGTTTGTGTGTGAAGTCCTTTGGAGAAAGGCAAAGAAATACTCAACAGCGTGTGAGCTCTTGGTTGATATCATCTCCCTCTCCATCTCTTCTTCTCCTTCCCTAGCCGCCCAAACAACCCCATTGCTGCAGCAACCTACTGCCCTCAACCCACCACAAACTCCCTCCCCTTCCACGCTACCCGCCTCCACCTTCTCCCTAACACCCTGGACCCTTGGGCTTCCCAATCTTGTAATTAATTCACATTAATTGAGCATTTATCTCAATTAATTGTGACCTTTGGAAACCCACAACAGCTTTAACTTTTCTCTCTTCCCAAAGCAACCACTTCAACTTTTCCTTTTCCCAAACCATCAAGTTCCCTTCCCAAGCAAGCTACATTAAATTATCTCTCTTCCCAAAGCAACCACTTTTAACTTTTCCTTTTCCCAAACCAACTAATTCCCTTCCCAAGCAAGCTACATTAAATTCTCTCTCTTCCCAAAGCAACTACTTTGACTTTTCCCTTTCCCAAGACAACTATTCCCCATCCCAAGTAAGTCACATCAACCCTCTCCCTTTCCCAAGCTAACTTTTCCCTTTCTCAAACCAACTAATTCCCTTCCCAAGAAAGCCACATCAGCCCTCTTCCTTTCCCAAGCTAAATTTTCCCTATCCTAAGCCAACTACTTCTCTTCCCAAACAAGCCACATCAACCCTCTCTCTTTCCCAAGCAACCAACCCCACCTCTTCACCTCCCAAGCTGACTTCTCCACTTCCATATCCTCATATAGCTGAAACTTTCTTTTCCCCTCACTATTCTACCTTTCTAAGGAAACCTAGCTTCTTCTAAAACAACAAGGACATCAATTCAACAATGAGCAAGGGTTTCAAGGGCAAGCCAAGGAGGAACTTGTCGGCATTTCATCAAGGACTCCATTCCTCCCATTCATGAGCTAAGTATCAAACCCTCCCCTTGTTCTTCTTTTAACTAAATATTAATTTTATCATTTCATCTATAGTAGCATCATCTCATATGTATTGATTAATCCATCAAAGCCTACTTAAATTTGAGCGATCAGAAACTCTAGTGACTAGTCCATTAATTAAATGTTGGGCTTGTACCAGCTCATGTTAGCTAGTCTAAATTGATTCACCTATTTTTTAATGTTTAGCCTTTACTTGTTAGTTTTTTGCTATCACATGATCTAATAGATCAAATTTTCTTATTGTTCTTAATATTTTATGACGTTTATTTTGCTGTTGTTGATGTTATCTTAGCATAAATCTCTAATTGCATGACTTATGTCGCTTAGTTATGCATCAGAATGTGCATGCAATATGACGATGAGTTTGGATTTGAAAAGGAGTCTACGCATCTATATAGCAAGTATAAATCTTTCAAAACATTTGGATGCTTACGAAAACGGACATTATAAAAGTGTGAAGCCTTCTTTTTAAGTTATTCAAATTTAGATTTAGACATCATCAAGTTTATTAAAGCACAAGTGCAAATTTGATTTTCAATAATTAAGCACACTCGTCAAAGTATGCATGCGAGAATTTGATTTTGGTGGTTGAACGTACTTGATGCGGACATCCAACCGTGAAAGCTTATCAGAGGAGGAGACGAAGATCGATGGCCATGATCGCATCATTTTATTTTAAGTTATTATTTGTATTTTTATTTATTTATTTATTTTCCGTTTTTACCATCACTTGAGGGAGTAGGCGCTTGTGACCCCAGGAGGCACTTTTGTCTTTTGTTTTGTATTTTGGGCTATTTATAGCATCCTCCTTTCTTGTAATAGTCAATGGATTATTAAGAAGAAAATTTTTGCACTTTGTTCTTGAGAGCTATGGTAATTCTTAGGAGAGTAGAAGTCCCTAGGTGAGGGCAACGTAGCACCAATCAGCAGCAGAAAGCGATCGGGCTCATGGTTTATCTTTGTTTCTCTAAACTCCCCTTCTCCTTCTCCCTTGACTGCCGGCAAAACCCCCTCCATAGCTGCCGGCCAAGCACCCCTCTTCGTTTCCTCTAACCTAACCCGAGTCTAACCGGGTTGACCCAACCCAGCCCGCTAACAGTATAGCCATGAGGCGCAAGCGAGCAAGCACAGGGGCCACAAGGGCAGGGGCGAGCCTGCGACAGAGGAGGCTCGCGAGCAGGGGAGCACATGCAGGCAAGTGCAAGTGCGATCGGCACGAGCTGAGCGTGGTCGTAAGAGCGTGGTGGGCGTGAGGCCGTGAGCGGAGGGTGCAAATGCAGGGGGTGGGCACACTACACAAGGAGAGCATGACTCGGGTCAAGCTGGTTGATTTCGGATTTTTGGGTTGACCCGAACTCGACACAAATTTTCAATCATGTCAGAATTTGCAACCCGAACCCGACTCATTTTCCCAACGGGATGACCCGAACTCGGAATTTTCGGATCGTGTCAAATATTGACACCCCTACTTACCAGTGGTAGGCAGCAGTGAACAGGCAGGGATTTACTGCAAATGCAGTCATTTCTACAAATCCTTTTAAAGCTGCCTAGGCAGATTAAGGTGATATGTTTAAAATTACCGAATTTCAAATTTAAGTCTCCGAGTCTTAGTAAAATATTCAACAAATGAGGAAACTGGAGAGAGTAGAGAAAATTAAAGAGAGAGAATGTAAAACTTGAAATCAATAGTAATTGCGCACAACACAGCAATAGCTGAAAAGCTAATTCAAGAAATCAGCTTATAGCCAAAAGATTTCATTTCAACCAACTTGGTCAGCATATCATGTTTCTAACATTTGCATGTGTGAAGATAGCAATATGATGGACTGGCCGATTAGGAAGTTTCCTAATGAAGAGGGAGCTGTTTAGGAAAGTTCTTAATCAAAAGTGAATTGTTTATGAAAGTTTAAATTACAATTAGGAGGGAATTATTTAGGGCAAGAGATATAATTGGAATTCAAAATCTAAGAGGATATTATTTACAGAAAAGGAGAAGGAATTAACGGGAGATTGTTTAGAAAAATTTTAATAACAATTGGGAGGGAATTAATTAGAAAAATAAATCTAATTTGAATTCAAATCTGAGAGGAAATTATTTAGGAAAAGGGATTGATTTGGGAGGAAATTATGAGAGCCTATTAAAGGCTAACAATAAAGTGATTTCAGGAGGATATTTTGGAGTTAGCTTAATTTAGTTTATTCTTAGATTATTTGGGCTCTAACCGACAGCTAGGGATTTGGGAGAGTCGAATCTTCCTCTCCAATTGATAGATGCATGGAGGTGATTTTGGAGCCACTTCCAAAAAGGGGAAATGGTGAAGGAATGAGATTTTTAGTGAAGCTGTAGAATTTGGAAGGCGAAGAAGATGGGGAAAAGATAGAAGCATCATACATGGTTCAACCACTCCTACAGCAGTATTGAGAGGTGTTCTAACCAGTTCAGGGGTTACCTCCTCCGCGGGAACACCAGCATGCTATCATTTTGAAGGAAGTAGTCTCACCTATCAATGTTCGTCCGTACTGTTATCCCTAAATCCAGAAGGATGAGGTCGAGAGATTGATCAGGGAGATGCTAGATGTAGGGATCATTCGAACCAATATCAATCCATTTTTCAGTCCAATGCTATTAGTCAAGTGCTTCAGCAGCAGTTTCTTTCGTTCCACCTTGAGGACAAGGTAGCACTTTCGGAGGGAAGTAATGATGGACCGGCCGATTTGATTGGGAGGGAATTAGGAAGTTTCTTAATTAAGAGGGAGATGTTTAGGAAGGTTCTTAATCAAAGGGGAATTATTTAGAAATGTTTAAATTACAATTGAGAGGAAATTATTTAGGGTAAGAGATATAATTTAAATTTAAAATCTAAGAGGGAATTATTTAGGGTAAAGGAGGAGGAATTAGGGGGAGATTGTTTAGGAAAAATTTAATTACAATTGCGAGGGAATTAATTAGGGAAATAAATCTGATTTGAATTCAAATCTAAGAGGGAATTATTTAGGGAAAGGGGCAGATTTGGGATGGAATTATGAGAGCCTAGTTGAGGCTAACAATAGGGTGATTTTAGGAGGATGTTTTGGAGTTTGTTGAATTTAGTTTATTCTTTGGTTATTTGGGCTCTAGCCAGCAGCTAGGAATTTGGGAGAACCGGATCTTCCTCCCCAATTGAAGATCCAATTGTATCTTGCATTTCTCTTTATGGTTTTTTCAATAAAAATTGTTTTGGGGCATCCTTCCCAATTTTTCGTATTTAATTTGCTTATTTTTGTGTAAAGTGGCATCCACTTCCTACCACAATATCAAACAAATTCACAAGGAAAAGGATATGAATAACCACCAACAAACTTACTTGTGATGAGAACTGAAACCCACTACTCCCAGGAGGTGGGCCTACAACAACAGGAAGATCATATTTTTCAAGATAGCTCCAAATAGTGTCTTTCAAAACTGGAGAAATTCCAATGAAAGACGAAATAGCATCACGGAGTGCTCCCTGCGCCAAGTTGCAGCATATGTTGGTACGAGACCCACAAAAGCAGACATTAAAGATTTTCCACACTTTTGACTACTAACCTTCAAATATGGAGGTACATTTTCATAACTAAGAAGCTTAAATAAGGGTTCAATATCTGGAAACCACTTCTTCCTTTCATTGGGATCTCCATTTTCTACTACCTGCATACAATGTCACATCTGCATTGTCATTGATGATCAATAAATCATATTGTGTGCAAAAAATAAATAAAATAATTTAACTGTTTAAAGCATATTTTATAAGCACAAAAAGAGAAAAAGAGGAATACAAACCATATCATTCCACAAAAATCAAATATGACGAAGTAAAAAGTAAAGAGCTGTTAAACATGCGACAAGAAAATCATATATCTTAGTAAGTACTTCCAAATAGGATAAAACAATGCATCACTAGATTAGACTCCCCATCTAGTATTTTGGTTATTTCTGCCATTTTACAAAGATCGGGACCGTAGCCATTCAGAATGGCTAAAGCTCCACTCAAAATTGGAGAATAAACTTTCTCAGATCTTGAACTTGGACTGCAGGCGTTAAAATCAATTGTGGCGGTTCTCCTAGCCGCACTTTAATCAGCTAATCTAAAGAGAAGCAGCGGTGAATACGAAACAGAAACAACAGTAAAAAAAGAACTAAGAAAAACCACTCATGCGGTGATTACGAAACACAAACAATAAGAAAATGATAAAAAGAAATGTGTACTCATATGCAAAGTAATCATTTGCATTATTACGTTATTATATTTTCCACACTTGCTGAATGGAAATTAAGTGAATTAAAGAAAAATATTTAAATTTCAGCACATCATGCAGTTTCATGCTGTGGCCCAGCTCCAAAAAACAAATAAGTAATAAAAAACAACAAGAAATCAGTATTAAAAACAAAAGCCCACACTATTCTATGCATTATAGCTATTTGGATGATTTCATTTTAAAGATAAGTTGAGGTGACAGGCCAATAAAATTTCACCCTTTCTCCGGAAGATAAGCCAAACCAGAGACAAATTCTAGATAATCACTATCCAAACAGAATATCAGTAGATAAGAGAAGATAAATAAGATCAAGATATGGTTGTTTGAGACAAATGCCTGCTTCTTATCACGATTATTTGAAATATTTTATTTCAAATAGAAATTATCAATAGGAGAAAGCAGCATACAGCAGTTTAAATCCTACAACACCAAAAGTTTCTATAATATAAAGAAATTGTAGACATACTAGATATTAAAGCTAAGCCATTTGCTTGAACTCTATTCCAAAAACCAACAAGGGCAGTTCCAATGCCAGATGAACAAACATTATTCATGCTTCGCTTGCAGACAGTCATAACAATGCATAAAATTTGAAATTTCAAGATAATTTAATGTAGGAAAAAATCATATATGAAGAATAGTAACAACAACAAAATAGATCTATTTAATGAGTTTCCCGCAAGTAAATAATCTCCTGGAATAAGTCGGGCTTCACCGTGCATCAAGAAAGTAAGATGTTTTCCTAACATTAAAATAGAATATGACTTGGGACCTTTTGCAGAACGTTCAAATAAGCAACGAGTGCCTGTGCATCACCCTCCTGAATATCAGGTAAGGGAGCTCCGGAAGATTGGAGAGATTGCCTAAATCTCTCATCATAAATAGACAAGCAATCAAATAAGGTACCCCAACCAACTCTCCGGAACATTTTACCCTGGAGCAACTCAAAAACCTTTGAAGCACCCTCCTGGGTAGAAGCCTGCAAATACCAAAAAATATCAAGTAAATAAGACATTGAGAAAAGACAAAAAAAATAGGAGGATTTATATACATAACACTTAATTCATTCATATGTAAATATTTAACACCTAAAATTTATATTTACTCACATAACACCCATATCTCTAAATAAACTCAAAAATACCACTCTCTTCCCTTTTCCATTCCCGTCATAAATGATGTTGGAGCAGGTCAATTCACAACAACAAAGATGAGAGCAATAAAAAGGCATGTGCGAGCAAAGTGTCATGCATCCTGTGCACGCAACAGCCAATAGCAAGCAGTCGAAAGGATCGCAGGCAAGGGCGGACCACAAGCAGAAGGAGGGTACAGTATCATGCTCCAACATTTTGGATGAAAAGTTAACGGTGTAATGGTTGAGTAAATAGGAACTTTTACAAGTTAAATATGTAAATATAATTGAATTAAGTGTTATGTATGAAAATCCACCAAAACTTTAGTGTGCATACCTAATTTAAACTAAAATGAACTAAGTTGGGATGAATCGTTACTTTTAAAACTCATAAAACTCAAGTTATGCAATGTCTAACATGTGCCGAATGCCAGCACATTCGACACAGTTGAAAAGGCACTGGAACTTGCCAAACAAGGCAAAGGCGCGTCCAAAAACATAATATTTAAAACTTTTATTCACTTGTCAGGCAGGGCAAACACATGAGGGACAGCTTGTAATTTTGGCCTTCATTTTGCGATTTTTTCAAAAAATTTAATATGTTTCTTTTCACTTTTTGAGGCAAAGGGGCATCCCCACCTATACACAATCAAGACTGATATGTTAAAAATTTTAATATTTGTCATGATTGGATTTATTATTTAAGTTTCAAGTATTATTACACTAGAATCGTAATTTATTTCTATTATATAGTATAACTAATAATCATCCAGGTCTGTGGCCCACATATTTTAAGATTTGTCATGTTTGGCTCGTGTTTGTATTCATGCATCAAAACTGGTATTAAAGGGTGTGCCATACCAAAGTTTTCAGCATTCCAAGAAAAGCCACAAGCGTTGGTATGTTAGTATGATCCTCTCCAGCAAAATTAACAAATGTCCATAAATCATCATTTCCAATTAACAGCTCTGGTTGCCTCTGTTGTAGGTAACATATTCAACAAGATACAGTTAGTAAGTAGATAAGTACAGATTTCCCAAAAAAATGTCACAATAGTTTGGCGCCCAAATTAAGCAATAAGCTACAATATTATAAAGACAAGTAGAAGATAATGATCTAATCAATTCCGTGACACAGAAAGTCCAGACAGAAAATATATACATCACATAAACTTCAAGGGGAGTCCTGTATTGAAAAACAGTCACTTTAGAGCTCAAAAAATAAAAATTAAAAATACAAAAAAAAGTAAAAAATTCCAAGCAAGTATCAAGATCTGCTCAAGGTTTCACTAGAGCATATCGTTGAATATCTAAAAAAATGCATCAGAAAATTATAATTTGATTTATTATTTGAAGCACAAAAATAATAGAAAACATCTGCAAGATCTTGAAAGTAGAGAATGAAATCATTATATTACTCCAATGAGTGCTAGTGTTCCATATCCTAATACCTTGTAAGCACTATTACGTAAATCTTTCTTTACCAGCAGTATTATTTAAAATGCTGCTAAAGAGAAGCTGATGTAGAACGGGAAGGAGGAGTCATGTGAATTCAAAATTGCCTAAGTAATTGGAAAAAGGGACGGAAGGGGGCCGGCCAAATCAAGGCTTGATTGGCTTTAATTTGAGATGTTTAAGTCGGATAGGAGAGAGAGGAGGGGGAAAAGGGGCTGATTAATTAATTCCCTTAATGGGATATCCAATTGGGGACTCAATTAGGAAAAAAGTGTCCACATACAATGTATGTGGACCCAAGCATTAATTGTTGATGGGAAAATTAAATCTGAAATTTAATTTCAGATTTGAGGTGATTAGGGAGGCTTCCTAAATTAGATTTATCAATTAGGAAATGATTTGAAATTCAAATTCGTTTGAATTTTGAATTCAAAACTTACCAAAATCAAAACAACTTAATTTAGGAACTTAATTTGGGGAATCAATAGGAGGAATTAATATGGGTTTATTGGATTGGAGAGAGAAGGAGGGCCAACCATGCAAGAGGGAGGGTTGATTGGGGAAATTTTGAAAACCTTTCCAAACATAAGACTTTAATTAAGGAAAGGGAATTAGAGGGGAATCTCTAATTAATTTCAAATTTGAGGAGATTGGAGAGGTTTCCAAAACAAATCAACTTATTTTAGGAAGGAGTTCAAATTCAAATAATTTTGAATTTGAATTTCGAAAACTTTCTTAATTTAAGATATTCAATAAATGGCAATTATTAAATGGGGATTGAAATTTTGGAGGCAAGTGGGGATTGGGGAATGACACCGGCGGCTAGGGTTAGGGTTAAGGTTGGGGGGTGGCGGCTTGGTGGAGGGGAGGACTATTGGGGCCGACAGTTTGGGGTGGAAGATGGGAGGCCGACCGGGATTGGGGAGGTGGTGGGGATTTTGGCTGAGAGGTGAAGAAAGGTGGAGTGGCTGGCGATTAAAGAAGAAGGAGAAAAGGAGTTTAAAGAACGAAAGATAAACCATGAGCCCAGACACTTCCTGCGGCTGACGGGTGATGCATTGCCCTTCACCAAGGGATTTCAAGCCACAAGCCCGGACCCTTCCTGCGGCTGGTGGATACTACGCTTCCCTCCCATAGGGATCTCACCAAAGTCCTCCCAAGGAACAAAAGTGCAGAACAAATTTTTTATTAAAAATCCATCATACTAATACAATAGCAAGGACCTCTATATATAGGCCTCAAAATGAAAGAAACTCAAAAAAAACAAACATGCCCCTAGGGCTTACATAGGACTACTCCCTCAAGTGAGGGTAAAAAAGGAAAATGTATAAATAAATCAAAATTACAAATAATAAATTAAGATAACGTGGGACGATCACGGCCGTCGATCTTGGCTCCTCCTCTGATAAGCATTCACGGTTGGATGTCCGCATCAGAAGCAGTGTATATGTCCAACGAAATGTTATGTTTTCTCTCATCAGCAACAGTGAAACTCCACTCCCTCCACCACCGCCAATCACAAAAAATTTTCAAAAACCAAGAAAACCAAATATGATGCATATCCGTAAACCACCCAAACCAAAGGGCCACTACATTATAGCTAGCGTCAATTAAATAATACCCCACCAAAGTGGGAGCGAAACCTTAGAAGTGAATATTTCAGCTCATATCCCAAAGTCCTATTAGCAAGCGACATCAGCCATACAAAGCCTCACAATAAAAATGGTTTGTTTTCACAAGTGCAGCCAATATATCCTCAGCTTTGCCTTCTCATAATCTAAAACATGCTTTTTAAATCCATTATGACCACGCATATGAATGAGATTCAATACTTTAACTAACATAGCTGCAAAATATAGTCAAACTTTCCGGAGTGCAGCCTCTTAACTAGTGGCATGAGCCATACAACCTCACCTAATAAAAATGGCTTTCTTTCACAAGTGCAGCTTATATATCCTTAGTTCGGTAATCTCATAATCCATAACATGCTTTTTCAAATCCAGCATGACCATCAATATGAATGAGATTCAATACATTAAGTAACATAGCTGCAAAATGCAGTTTGAAACACAAATGAAAGGCACGAGTAATTAATGATAACATTTCTCACCACACACACACACACACATATATATATATGACAAGAACAAATTTAGCATAAGAATTAACAAACCAGAACAAATGGGAGATGCTTACTCTGTAAATTTCACTGACCAATTCCAAAATTGAAGCAAATGGCTTACAAATCAAAGGAGCACGTAGCAGGTTAGCACCATCCAGAGGTTCATCTGATCTTGGCTGAATATAAGGATCAAGAGCGCTCATAGCTTTCTCTTTCATTTCTTTCACCTAATAAATAACGTTTTAGATAGCATCAGAAGTTAGTCAACCAATAAAAATTAGAAAAAAGATGGGAGCCAAAAATTTGGTTTTTAAATAAATCAGGCCAAATCACTATAAAATCCATAATATCGTGGCATACCAATCCTGAAAAGCTAATATAAATGTCAAGTGTGAACCCAGTTGGTAGCATATAGACACAAACTTCAGCCAACAATTTAGAGTTAACAGCTTTTCGAATAAATAGTAATGAATAAGAGGATGCGAAATGATTAGAGAATATGCACGTTTCTCAAAAACAATCAACAATAAAAGCATGTTAGCCAAATAGAAGATTATCAAATGGATATTGGAGATTCAAATAGGTTCTCTATTAAAAGAGATTAACTATGGAAGTGAGTTTTGTGATATGTTAATTCAGAAAAAAAAAAATCATCAAAATATCTCTATATGATTTGTATTTGACTATGAGAAGGACAATCATTGGCAACTGTTAAATTCAGAGAATTGGAGAGGAAAAAAGCTTAATTTTATCATACAAAACTATCCTTATTTATATCTATACAAGATGTCTAAATAAAAAAATAAATAACTACAGAATCATGCATAATTGCCTTAATATAATCCTTCCTACATCAACCACCCAAATATAGAAGGGGATCGGCGTGAATCAGGTGAGACTCCCACAGATCCCATTGCTGGCCGTGGGATCAAGGGCCAAGGGACGGCTGAGATTTAGCAGCATGATCCAGGTGAGCCTCCCATGGATCCCCATGCTAGCCGTAGGATCAAGGGCCAAGAGATGGCTGAGATTTAACACTCCCCCTCAAGCTGGGAAATACAGATCAGTCAATCTCAGCTTAGTAATTAGCCCCAAAAAAGTAGAGTTATCAAGTCCCTTGATAAGAATGTATGCAGCATCGGTTTCATCCTTTTCCTGCACCCCATGCACATTGGTTTCACCTTCAATAAACTCTCACTGCTCTTTCTTTAGGAGCAGCACATCTACATCACCATCATACAAAATTTTATCTATTCTTGTACTTCGATCAAAAGAATTAACAATACTATCATAAAACCTCTGATCATCTTGCCACCAAATTTTTATCTTTGAACCAACAATTGTGTCATCCAAGCATTTCCTACGCTTACGTGGTCCAGAAGCCTCTTGTACGCCCTGAGCACGCTTCCATCTTGATTTTGTTTTACCGATATCTTTAACATGGTTATGATCTTTAACCAAATCTTTCACTATAGACTTTTGGCAGAAGAGACCTTCTTTTAATTTCAATTCTTTGTCTTCAACCTCAACATGCTTAACTCCTTTTGCTTCTTAATGCCAATAGTTTGATTGTTTTCCGATAATCTCATTCAAACTTTTCTTTGAGATCCATTTCTACCTCCATTACTTGGAAGTCTTTTGTCAGAATTATTCCGAGCTTTTTTCTTATTACCAACTCCATAATGATCATTGCTAATTGACATCTACAATGAAGCATTTCTTTCTCCTTTGCGAGAACTTAGATCTAACCTTCTATCAGGTTTTGTTGTACCAGAATTCAAGCTATGTTCAGTATTAACTCTAGATTTACCACTATGATGGTGAAATTCAACCTTTTGCTTTGCAACCATGGAATCACAATTCTCATTCTAAAAAGATCCATTATTCGTCTCCAATTTGGAAGATCCGTCTGCAACAGCAACAGATTTTCCTAAATGAAAAGTTTCACCTCCTGTTGTGCAGATCCCTGAAGCGAGTCGTCAAAAAGGAACCGCTCAGATAATTCTGATTTTCATCAGAAGCATTCATTTGATTATGTATCGAAGTGTCAGGTTTCCCCTGAAATACAACAGCAACAATTTTGCTGCAATCACATAACAGAGCAACATTGCCATTAAATAATTTAGCCAAATACGGCTTTAGCTTCAAGGAACAACTAACAAGCACTTTCTCTGCTAGCTTCTTGGCTGTGTGCGGAATATTCTTTTCAACAACATTCACACCATCTAACAGATATGAAAGAAGATGTGCAGAAATACTTTCAGTCTCCTCCAAAGCAAATGTCATGATAGTCTCCATTGAGGATAAGACAGTATCAGAATGCTTTGACCTTATTGTCTTCAAGAAATGCTGAAATATTTCTAATAGCAAATCATCACAATCAAGATCTAACATCAAAACACAGGATCAGACCATTGCAACAGTTTCAAGTATTGAAACTCTCTTTGGAAATGAACAGCTTGCGATCTCATCCAAATTCTTGAAAGCTCCAACAATCAGCCCAAAAATTTTCTTCATTATATCATCATCATATGGAGTTGTTATTTCACTAAGACAAGATGCAATGAAAAACTTCACATCCATGTCTGAGTTCCCCAAAAGATCCTTAACAATCAATGCCTTCATAGTAGGCTAAATAGTAGTCAACATTGAAGTAGATGGAGAAGCTATTGTAAATCAGATGGACAAGAACCCAGCTTATTTCTAATGTCTTAACCCCATCCTTCAGCATTAAATCATCAAGCAACATTTGCACAGATGTGCACAAGAGAGGCTGCATGTACTGTAATAGGGCTCCAAGCTCTCGGACCCTTGCAGGCAAGCACAAACCACAAATCCAAGTGTTCGGTTCTTCCCAGGCACGCACACAGAAAAACTCCTACACAACTCCTCCATACGCTCAGTTATGCTTCCGCGTAGGTAAGAACGCACACATAGAGGCTTGACCTCCTTCACACGTACAAAGGGTTCCTGCTTGGCTCCCAGGAAGAGACGCACGAAGCGGATGGCCAAGAGAAACACAACACCTTTCTCGATCGCACGCAGGGACGAAGACTAGGCCCAATGCTGCCATTCCGAGGAGAAGGTCCTGTGCTCGACTTCTCTCGCTCGGTCTTGGACGCACAAGAGACTCCCGTCTCCGCTTCTTCTAGCCGCAGGCACAAAACATAGGGCACGAGCGATTTGGACCACTCTATTCTTGTTCAATCTCCAACGGCAATGAAAGCTGCTTGCTCCTCTCCGCTTCCTTCAATTCGTATATCACAGCAATTCTGGCAATGAAGGACGGTGGAAAGATTAGTATTCCTCAAAATTCAAGCAATGAAAGGCGATGGTGGGAATCTGACTCTGATATCTGTTGACCCCTACACATCAAACACGCGAAAAGAGGTAAAAATGGCAATTTCAGCAAAGCGCACGTCGGTGTGATACATTACTTGAAAGGTCAAACAACATCCGATGGATAAACAGACTGCGCTATTGCAATCAGGATGTTGAATTCGCCTTAAGAGATCGGTCAAAACGGATGGCTGACACCTGGAATTAATGTGCAGCATTGATCAAACGGCATTTGATCGTAAAACAGACTTCGTCATTGTGTTCGAAGCATCGACAATACCCAAAAGTAACAATCAATTTGTTCAATCAAACTCACGCGAGAAAATCGGTGCAGATCCCGAGGCAACTGCAGCAAACCGACGAAGTTGACGCAAGACGTCGCCCAAACGACGTCCAATCGCAAAACGGACTTCGTCGTTGCGTTCGAAACGTCGACAATACTCAGAATCAACTATATTTTTGCCCAATGAAAATCGAGTGAGTAAATCAGCGTGAGTTCGAAGGAGATTGCACACAAATAAAGGAGCTGCGCTCAAATCGAGATAATTTAAAAGAATTGAGTCAATTCTTCCCTTTCAAAATTTAATAATAATAAATTATTATTATTAATAATTAGAATGTTTATGGCTCATTATTCTTACGCCTCAAAACGCCTTGAGGCTTTCGCCTCACCTCATGAACAAAAAGCGCCTCAATACCCAATTGCACAATTTTAAACATTGATAATTACTCAAAAAAAAGATCAAATCATATTAATTTATGTCAATGGTAATCTACCTCGTTCCGTCAAAAATCCTGCACTGAATTCTGATCAAATCCCTAGATATCCACCTGAATACCTAGGATGGACGCTCAAATATTTTCCGGTAAATCACTCACCTCGATCAGACCTCCTTGCTCGCGTTAACAAAACGAGAAACAAAATGAGGTCTGGCTGGTTTTTGCTTTCTCACGTTGAAATCCCCTCACCCAGCCACCTGTTTTCTCCACTCTACACTCACAGAGCTTCGACTCACCGAACCAACCGCCTGCAACCCACAAACAAACCCCTACCAAACCCACGACCAGTAAGCCTTTCAGTCGAACTCTGATTTCGCGAGAATCCACGACCCTTTCTCAGCCTCGCAAGCCCGAACAGATACGCCGGCTTCGTCTCCTCTAGACGTACGCAAACCAGAGCATCCGATCCCCTCTTGCCACAACACATCCCCAAGCTATTCAATCCTTGGTCCCTTACTCATCTCTGTTCACTATGCCGATTATCAAGCCCACGCCCCTTTCTATACACAACAGTCCAACTCCTTCCTTGTCAAAGTCGAGCACCCTGCACCGTGATCTACTTCCCACAGCCACTATTCTTCCGTCAAAATCTCGTCCCTGCTTGTGGTTTGACGTGGCAGCAAGTCTCCAGAACACGACAGCACCCTATTGCTTTTTCGAAACTCCCTATCACTGCTCGCGGACTTCAACCGATCCACATAGAGATCCCCTTCTCCAACCGCAGTCAGCTTCTCCCCTCTCCACTCTCTCATGTGCAAAAACTCAACATCCCTCTAACAACTCCTCTGACAGACGACCACCATATGTCCCAGCAGACCCTCCACCTTTATTTGCTTCCTACAACCGATCATCACTCATTTTCCCATTTGTTTGAATACAAGCTGAAGGCTCCCCTCTCACCTGCACTTCAATAATTACACTTCTCTCTGCTTTTACAAATCGTCGCTTCCCATTCACCAAAACCAGCACATAAAGATCTAATCAGCCAACTTTAAAAAAAAAAAGAGAAAACCCTCCAACAGCCCACTTCAGACTTCAAAAGCCCACCAAACCTTCGCTACAGTTGAACACCTCAACCTACTATCTTCTCATAACCTCACTTACAGCAACCCATTAGCCCACTTTCACCATCTGTCGTCGTCTCGTCGTCGTCGCTTCGCAGAGGTATAACATCCTAAACACAAACCCTATTTGCAGCGCTCACGGCATACCGGAAAACCACCTATGCAAATTTTTCTCTAGCGTGGTGGAAGGGAACCCGATGCGACGCCTACAGCGAAGCGGGTGAGCCTCATGCACGCTTTTCTCTAGCGTGACAGGATAAAAAATTAAGTGCGTGTGTGCCTCGATGCCTGCGGGGAAAGGAATGTGTTTTCAAAACAGGTACCCCCGAAGACTCGTGCACGCCTTTCTCTGGCGTGGCGGGACCAAAGACTACGGCTACGGTGTCGTTAGACACCGACCATGCACGTCTTTCTCTGACATGATGGGCAGGTTATGACTCCTGAAATTTCCCCTAAACATAGGAGATGCTGGAAGATTGTCGGATTTTTCATTGACAGGGGACCTAAACTTAAGCAAAATAGAAGGGGAAAAGACTTGAACTTGACTTGAACAAAATACAGAAGACTTGAACCTGAATGTGCACTACAAGGAACTGAATTCATAATGACGACAAACTGAACATGCACTCAAACGAACAGCAGGGAATCGAACACTTAACTATTAAAAAAAACACTCATGATTAAAATGCAAAGGATAAACAACAATTTTAAGCATGTAAATGAACATCAATGAATGAATATTTGATTCAGGACGAATAAGAACTTCAAGGAAATGAAATTTGCAATAAATGTCGTAACACACATCACAAATCAACTAGCAACATTGTCTAGAGATGGTAATAAGAGACATGCTATGAATGCGGTGATTTACCAGCAATCATGTGCAATGAATGTTGCTTCTCTACAAACGAATCAAGAAAGTTGTGAAAGAGATAATCTCCTCAATATCGGCGCCAGTTAACTTAATAATAGATACATTAAGCTTTCTAAAAGTGATGTTAATGGGCATGCAATGATCGCAAGGACGCCCTTGCCAATCAAGTATTTATCAAATACACGAGTTCCCTGTAGACGAAGGAAGTTGACTTGCAGATGAACACAGTAAACAGCCTACAGTTGATGATGTTCTCTGTAGGTATATACAGGAGTGTGCAACCAATGCTAGAACATTCGCACAGTCTACAACAATACAGTGGCAAGCGAATACATTTAAACCCTACAAACAGCAAAGGGATTCGACATAAAACGAACTATTACTTAAGATATGTTTAAAGAATTCAAAGCAAGTGTAACTCATGCAATTAATGTCACTTAATTACAAGTGAACATGCCATTACAAGTGAACATGCCAATCCACCTATGAACGATGAAGCTTATTGCAAGTACACATAGTGATGTGTATGATGAATGCGAGCATCCACAAGTAAATGTAGGAGAGTCCTCATTCATACAGCAGTCCACTCGCAGGTGACGATGAATAACATGCAGTGGATGCTAAATCGTCCCTACAGTCAATAACCACTCAATATTAATCAAATACATCGGCCCTCTACAAGCAGAAGCAGATGAGATGTAGCAAATATCTATAGGCTGCTGCAAGAGACCCGTTATACACTCAACATGTCGCCTGCAAGCAAATATGAAAATATATAAAGCAGATGTGAGCGCCTACGAGCGGTTATAAAAGACCTGTTGTACATTCAACATGCCACTTGTGAGACTATACAAAAGAACTGCAACAAATGTGATCTCCTATGAGCCATTGTATAAAACCAGTTATATACCCAACACACTATTCAAAAGCAAAATGCAGAATAACTACAGTAAATACAAATGCCTATGGGCCACGCTAGAAGATTTGCATGCAAAGCAACTGGCTTGAAGTAAGAGGAATCAAGACTATGGCGAATGCAGTTATCAACAAGAAATAGCAGGAGGTTCGTTAGTGCACGACAGTCTACCTGTATAAAGCAGCAAACAACTCATGATGTAGCGCCACGCCATTGGATCCGCAACATCCATGCAAGCGAACATAAGGCATTTACAAATTCCCAAATGAAACTCAGGGCCACGCCACCGAATCCGCAATGCTCGTATAAGCGGACAGAAGCGGCTACAAGCTGCAACACAACGCCACCGAATCTGCAACTCATACAAGCAACCAGAAGGCGTCTACAAGCTTCCAAATAAAATGCTGCGCACACTCAAAAGACATCACTTGCATGGATGATTGATGTCAAAAATTTAAAAGGTCCTCCCACATGCATTGCTTATTATGTGAACATGCAAGCACTCGTGCAAATGCGTAACTCATATGCATATACGACATACATATCGCTATATATGAATGATAATCGTATAACTTCATCATACAAACTGCATGCAAAATCATATACCCGTATGGATCCCGGCGAGCATGTTATGGGTACACATGACGTCTAAGAATGTTGTGCGGGTCAAATGATAAATTTAAGTTCGAGCCCAATCCTTCTATGCGAGTAGATAGATGTCGGCATGACTCAAACTATAAAATAAATATACGATCACGACATCAACCGAGATATTTATTTTAATACGTTCATATTAGGCCTTCAAGGCCAATAACCATGAAAATTCACTAATAAAAGCATACAATCAATAATGAACCCGATCCTCTGTCAACATGTAGAAAGAGTTGACAAGGTTCAACCGACAAAATAAAAATTGCTCATAAATACCCCGATGATGACTATGTTGACAGAAAATCTCAACCGAATGGGACCACAAACTCAAAATACCTCCCAAATGCTCATTAAAAAAAAACAAAACTCCAAAAACTACAAAATCTAAAATATTTAAAATTGAAATAAATCACCAAAACGCTTAAAGCCTATAGCAAGATTTGGGCAAGGGGGTAAATTAAGGCCTAGGTATATAGGACCTTTTGAAATTGTTGAGAAGATTAGCAAGGTTGCTTACGGGCTTACTCTTTCAACTAACATGTTAAATATTCATAACATTTTTCATGTATCACTGTTAAGAAAATGGAGTTCAGATGTCCAACAGAGAATTTCATATGATGAAATTGACATACAAAAGAATCTAACTTACAATGAGGAACCAAAAAAAAATATTAGAATTTGATACCAAACATCTTAGAAACCGTCAAATTCCTAACGTCAAAGTAAAATGAAAAAACAGACCAGAAAAAGAGGCAACCTGGGAGAAGAAAGAAGATATTAGACTAAAATTTCTTCATTTATCTAAGGTCACTAAGACAATTAATTTTGAAGACGAAATTTCAATAGAGGTGAATTGGAAAGCATAAAAATTTGCCCCAAAAGTTACCCCATTTTACATCAAAGTTATTTCCCTTAAATCTTATTTTTAATTTTGATCCATTTGATATATATAAGTATATTTCAGCGATTGTGAGAACCGGACATGACCGGTTCAATCAAACAGGTCCGTCTTTTCAGTGGGCGAAATCCCGCGAGCAGACGACTCAGGCGCAACCCATCCACTGTGAGCGTAGAAACGCCTCCTGGACTGGTTGATTCGCCATTTTAAGTGGACAAGCACGTGAGGGAGTGAAAAAGAATAACTCCTCACATGAGAAATATCTGTTTCACTCATTCCTATAGAAGAAAATGCAAAAGGAAAGATTATGTCGTGAGAAACGGCTGAGAGGAAGAAGGAAGTAAGTTTTTCAAATTCAATTCTTTTAGCATTTTTTCTAGTGATTAATCCTAAGAAAAGACAAATTATATTAAAGGAAAATCTGGAAAAGAGAGAAGAAGAATTTGGATTTTTTGAATTTCTTCTTAAAGAAAAATAAGTGATTTAATTTGAGGTTATATACTTTCATTTCTCGTTTCTTTAGTTGAAGAAATAATAAGAAAATATATTTTTTATTTTTATGTTAGAAGAATCTAAACTTTGGTTCGATGGTAAAGAAAGGAAGAATTTCAAGGAAGGAAGGGAAATTTTGGTGAGATAAATTGTATAGGAAATGAGATATTTTATCAAATATAGAAATAATAATAATCAAACTTAAATTTAAGATTTTAAAAACAAATAATTAAAGAGAGCGTAAGTTTAAGAGATTATGATATTTAAATAAAATATGAATTTTAATTGAAAATGTTTCTTAGGAAATTAATTATATATATAAGGAATTGAATGATTAGTGATACATATTATTAATATAGAAAATATTAATTAAATAGAAAATATATAGTAGGAGAGAAAGAAAGTATGTAGGCAAATTTTAATATATGAGATTTTAATTGTTATAAACATTTTAGAAATCAATTAAATGTGAATAATTATAGGTTTTAATTGGCTACTTTGAGAAAGAGAAAATGAGAGCGAACAACATGTATTTTAAAAATATAATAATAAAACCAATCTTAATTAATGAAATACGCTATGATTATTTTTAAGAATTGAAGTATATTTAAAAAGAGATGAAGTTTTGAAATATTAAATTAGAAAATTATAAGTAAATAATTAATTAATTTAATGAAGTGATCTTTTATAGATTTTAAATCTATCGTTATTGAAATAAAGAGTAAAAGTGAAGCAGCGCATTTCCTAAGTTCAAGGTGAATACTCATGTCTTTTAATTACAGTAATGATATGTGTTTCTCCTACACATGATACATCAAGTACTGTTATTATCTAATTGCTCACTATTAATGTTACATGATTTTTCTTTATTAAAGACAATTGATTATGTTTAACTAAAAAATTTGAAATGAAATAATATAATTTATGTAGTATGCTTGTATGTGCATGTTGACTGATGGAGCACACTCCCTTATGGTACTGACTGGGGACACAAGAAATAGAAAAGGAAATGGAAAATGAGTACCTTCATTGATACTAAATTAGACGTGGCTCCTATGACGGTTGTATTATTTATGAAAAATGAAAAAGATATGAATACAGATATGATATATATATATGACATATATGATTTATGCAAAACATTGAACGTCTTGATGAAATGATATGATTAAATAAAATTATTTTATGATATGAAATAAAAAAGGAATCATGCATATTGTTCTGATTGCCTCGACTTACTGTAGTTTAGAAACATATTTTACTAACCGAGCTATGGCTTACTTTTAATTGCTCTAACATTTTCAGGTGTAATTTATTAAAATTAAAATAAATAGAAGAGGTGAAAATGTGTACTGTAGATGTGGCGCACCAGAAGAAAGATATTTGAATGAATTTGTATCAATTTATTTTTGAAGTTTTAGTGGCTCTTTTAGTGTATTGGAGATAGATTAGCAAATAAAAATTTACTTTACGTCCGACTGTCTGTTTCCGTCTTGTTAATTCAATATATATATATTTATTTATTTATTTATTTATTTATTTATTTATTTATTTATTTATTTATTTATCTTCATTTAATAGATATCTCTTAACCTTAACCTGAGGCAAATTAACATTTAATCACTTAAATGTTTACTGTAGCACTACAACCATTCCATTTATTCCACTTAAAGCCACCTGCAGCTGCTAATCTATTGGGGATTTAATCCAACGGCTGGGAATGGCTGAAATGATATAGTGGGACTTATATTAATATATAATTGAGTTAAGCACTGGCTCATTCCATCCTTCCTCCCCCGTCACTTGTTCTCTGGAGTTCGAATAGCAGTCGTGAGCGGTGCAAGGAGTGGGCTGTTGAGGGCTGCTTTGGGTGGGGGGGGATTCAGGAATAAGCTATTAAGATATGGTAAGGAAAAGAGGTCATGGCTATAGTATTTGCTGAAATTAGTGAGATGTTGTTGAAATTAATGAGTTGTTGTTGAAATTAGTGAGTTGAAATCGGTGGAAAACTGAAATCCGTGAGGAAAAAGAAAAAGAAAGTAAGGGACATAGAGAAAGGAGGTTTAGGAGAGAAAAGATAATTGTTATGAATGAGGAGTGCAATTGAGATAAATTTGTAAGGTTTTCATATAGCCTGTTGTATTTTATTTGAATGCATATTTGAAAAACAAATAATGATGCTTTAGGTTGTTTATAAGAGGAAAGGTGGTCGGGTTACGATAGGAGAATAAATTCATCCAACTACCCTAAATGATGAGGTGAGATACCCAACCTGTAGTGTAGGAAATGGGAGCATTTTTATATACAATGTAATTGTGGTAGCTATTATTTGATGTTAAGCATGTAGTTTATTTCTGGTGTAATTGAGAAAATTAATTATTATTTGAATTACTTGATGAACACTACATGCTGAAATGTGATGCTACCGAATGACACTACAGATGTAGGTGATGAACATTTGAATGTTTATGAAAAGTAATTGAGATAAGTCATATATGAGAGATAGTCCTGCACAAGTAAAGACGAAAAGACCTGACAGGGTAAGCCTTAATCTCTCTTCTAAAAGTTAGAAATTTAGCCCCAACCTTGAATGAGAGAGTTATCCTCAATTCTTAAATTTGGTAATGCAAACCAAACCTTGAATTAGAGAAGATGTAAGTATACAAAAGTCTAGATGATGAGGACATCGTCAGTGATTTCGACATGTGTACCATCGGAGACACCAGAGATCGACGGCCACGATCAGGAGTTTATATTCTGAGTCATTTTATGTAGTAGTTTATTTTATTCAGTTTTACTGTTTTACCCTTATGGGTGGTCACTTGATGTTGTAGCCCGAGGGCATTTTAGTATTTTGTTTTCTTCCTGTCGGCCTATTTATATGAGGCCCCTTACATTGTATGGGATGATGATTGATTAATGAAAATTTCTTTTGTCATCTTCTTCATCTTGTGTGAGCACTAGAGGAGAGAAAGAGAGCTCAAGGTGAGAGCAAGCGAAATACCCATCAACCAGTGGAAGAGTCCTCGGTTCGTGGTCCTTGTATTTTATTTCTTTCATCTATTCTTCTTCTCCTCCCCGCCTCCCACCCGCCGATTCCTCTTAGTTTCCCCCCCCACCGTCGGTCACCTCCCTGTTTCCCATCATCTCCACCTCCAACCACCCGCCCCAACCCCTAACCCGCCGGCATCTCCTTCCCCACCTCACCGCCCCCTCCTTTTCCCCTTGGACCGACCCCCACTCCCCCACCACCGGCCTCCCCGGACGCCTGAACCCGCCGGCCACCCCACCACCAGCCGCCGGACTTCCCCTCCCCACCGTTCCCCTCCTCCCAAGCCCAAAGTCGCCGGCCTTCCTAATTTCCCTCCAAGGATTTTGAAATTTTCAAAATTCAAAGCCCATAAATACTTTCCTAAAATAACTCTCCCCATTAGGAAGGATTATCAATTTGAATTCAATTCAATATTTGAATTCAAATAGTTCCCTCCCTAATAAATCCCAATATTATGAAACCTCCCTCTAATTACTCAAATCTGAAATTAATTTCAAATTTGATGTCAATTAGCATTTAATCCTCATGGCCCACATACAACGAATCTAGACACCTTGCTCCTCCTTTATGTGGCCGGCCCCTCCCTTGCCTTTTCTCCCTCCTAATCAACTCCCAATCACAATTAATTGTTCCCCTAATTCCCTCTCTAATAATTGCCCAAGTCCTATTTGAAATTTAAATTTAATTTCAAAGTCTTTCCCTCCAATTTCACTTAACCTGAAATTAATTTCAGGTTATCTAACCCCAACGCGTTCCAAATCCAACCTAGCCTCCTACCTTCTCTTCCTCCTGCCATCCCAAGCCCCCACCCCTACCCAAACCGCCGGCCTCCCTCTCCACCCGCCACCTCCTTCCCCTCTCCTCCCCACTACAATATGCATGGAGGAACCCGAATGGAACTTTGGATTCGTGCATGACGATCGAGGTCAAGTCGACATCCTCCAATCACCCTTCTTTGACGTGGGCTTTGATTTCGACGACACCGTTGAGGAATACATCGACCGCATCCAATACGACTTAGTTGACGTGATTGACGAGCAAAGATCAAAGGGACGTTGGATAATCTACGGTCATCCACCACCTCCTCCAATTCTGGCTACCTCTCCGGCGACTACTACCCTCCGCGCCACTTGTCTTCTAGTGGCTTCGCTAAGTGTGCTTGCAACGTTCATCCGCTAACCTCCACTATTAAGAGAGCGAGTGAGGGATCTCAAGGTGAACGATCTAAATTTTAAACGTGGGGATCTTGTTAAACTTGTTATTTGCATTACTTAGTAGTTGTTAAAATTTATTTTGCAAGTCCTACTAATCTCAACTTGTAACCCATTGCTTTTACCGAATCTCTCATGACACATTCTTAAAGATTAACTTGAGCACGCAAAAGGTTTACTATTAGTAAGCAAAGTTCAATAGTTACATTAATCTCTTATGTGCAATACTTGCTTCCATGCATATGTTTCACATCATCTTGGTATCAGAGCATGGCTAGCATGCATTACATGTGCTAGATGCATCCTAGGAGTCTACTTAACTATCCCTTAGCTTGTTTACATGCATACCATCGCATTATTACTTTACATCACTGTTTTATTTTGCTGTCCACTATTTTCCTGCACTCATTTAGTGTGTTGTAAGCCAATTTCTTAAATGTTTAGGTGCTGTCCACATCCTAAACTCATTCCCTTACACTTAGACTACTTAATCCATTAGGTTATGCTTGCTGTCCACTCATTTTCTGCACTATCTAGTGACAATTTGGAGAGTCTAACTTAGTGTTTAAGTGTTGTCCACACTCTAGAGACCTTCCTTAAACACTTAGATAACTTTATGCCCTTCTGTAGTTTCCTGTCCACATCATTCCTGCACACATCTAGTGATTGTAGGCTAGTTTCTTAAGTGTTTAAGTGTTGTCCTCAACCTAACAACCTTCCTAAGTGCCTAGGTTACGTAACTCACCGGTGTAGCTTGCTGTCCAAACAATTTTTGCACCCTTAAGTGAGTTTAAGTGAGCGTAACTTAGTGTCTCATTGACGTCCCTTACACCCAATCATCTTTGAGTGTCACTTGACGTTTCCCATGGACCCGATAGGACTTCAAAAGAAGCTAGATGACCTAGTTAGTCTTGTGGGTTCTCTAACTAAAACCCCGAAGGAGGAACATGTTCACTCTCCCCACTTTAGGTATACGCCCCATTCGATCAATCATGATAGTCGGAAGATGCCCCACACTGCTTATCAACCAAGACTTGAGCCTAAGCCACAACGACATCACTTGGAATCACATTACCGTCTACCCACCTTTGATGGTTCTTCGGACCCTCACTACTTTAGGGAATGGGTTAGACAATTAGAGGACTATTTTGAATCATGCGATATCCCTAAGTCCCACCAGGTTAGCATCGCTAAGTCTCACCTAAAATGTCGAGCTCTTCAATTTTGGATGAGATTAGAAGATCATAAAGAGTCTCGCGGTGAGTACCCTACTTCTAATTGGAAAGACATGAGGCGAGAACTTAGTTTAAAATACCTGCCTTCTAACAGCAACCAACCATCCGGTTTTAAGTTTAGGTCACCCCCATCCAATATCATGATTCCTAGTCCTCACTACACATCAGTTACCCATTTCCCTACCACTATGATTACCCCTAAACCTGTCTGACATACCACTCCCACCCACATAACTAATCAGAGAGTGACCCCTACACCTAGTGACCGTCATCCAGAGCACCATTCTACCTCTTTTGTTGGGACAAACCGTGGACATTACTATGGTCGAGATCACCCATCCCTTAGTGACATCAGGGTTGCTGCCCCACCCTGTAAGTCTTCACCTAGCCTTGATGGCCGACCCTCTATTGGGTCTTCTGCTGGTTCGGTCCCACATGACTCCCTACTTGGATCAACTCCTAGCCATCCCAGTCCACCTTTAGCCTCCCCAGTCCTTAACCCTGCAAGTATAATTGTAATAAAGAAATGCATTAAAAAGACAAAGTCCTCTGAACCTAAGACTGAGTGTATCCATTTTGTGGATACTAATGACATCATTGATAACGAGGACTTCTTTGAGGATGAAACTGAAGTAGTTAAATCAGACTCCCTATATGACTTAAAACCTGATTTAGGAAATTTGGAATCTTTAAACAGTGATACCATAGCCCATCCTGATCCTAATCTCATTAAGGATATCCCTTTGGATAAGGTCTACCCGGATGACATTAATTTGATCTCGAAAGAAACTGATCTGACCTTGAGCACAACAAAATTGAGTTCAGAAGACAGTAATTTGAATTCAGATGATACTGAGCCTAAGTGGAACATTGAGTCTCCTCCTGTTATATTAGAGTCTAGTATAAGAGTTGCTCCTCTAGACTTACATTTGACTGAGTGTGTCCTTCTTGATTGGACCTATCTTACCCTTCCTCGAACTAACTTTAGTGTTAGAGAGAATCTTAGCCCATACTTTCATGACACCTCTCTGACTATTGTACCCACTTCTGTTATAGGTACCCCACCCCATCTCTTGAGTCTCATACCTGCTGGTGACTTTGTGGGCTATCCTACTATGGTAGTGAGTCATGACCCATTGTCCTCTCATACTCCTAACTCCTACATTTTCCCCTCGATACCCTTGTTCTTCCCTGTTAAGGACTTTCCCTCTCCTAGTTGGATGAACTTACTAGATTACCTTACTGCCCCTAGGAGACATTCTGCGACCCTAGATGAGACTCCCTATGGAGATGCCCTTTTAGCTAAGGATGTTTTCATTGCTCCTCCTACACCAGTTCCCTTAAATACAAAAGTTTTATGTCTTTTCATTTTGTGACTGATCCATCTTTATTTTCATCTATGTGTGTTTGTGAGTCAGTGTGTTTGTGTGTGCTTTGTAGTCTGTTATCTTCCACTATGTTCAATAATATGTGTGAGAGTCCACGATTATTCTTCAGGCATATCAAGTCTCTAGCATCACATTTTCTCATATCATTGATCTTGTTGATTCTTGAATTTTGGGCACATGATCTCGCATTTAACATGCCGCATTTGCATCGCATATTCAAGAATTGCACAAAGAAATTAATAAAAGAATTGAACAAAGCAACGCTAACTATAAACTTAATGCGAACTGCAAGAAAAGATTTAAAGAATTTAAAGTGGGAGATTCTGTAGTGGTTCGGACTCGTCCGGAGCGGTTTCTGCAAGGGACCGTTAAGAAGTTACATGCGAGAAGCTTAGGACCTTTCAAAATAATTTCCAAAATAAACAGTAATGCTTATGTGCTAGACCTCCCTGAAGGTTTTAACATTAGCCCCACATTTAATTTCGAAGATCTTGTAGCCTTCGAGGGTCCAGAGTTTAACCCCACTAATCTACTAAACAATAAGCCTTGTGTGACCCCACCTGGTAAGAACCCCAGCCTACCTCCACTCCCAAATATTCCCACTTTATCTATTGCGGAGAAAATTGAGGCAATACTTAGTGATGACATCATATCCACTAAAGACGGTGGTCGCCAAAGGTATTTAGTTCAATGGACAGGAAAACCGGAGGCGGAGAACAGATGGATTGATTGGGATGAGCTACAGAGATTGGACCCCGACTTACTAGAGTGGTACGAGAGCTCCATAGATGATTTCTCGACGGGGTCGAGTTTTCTCCCACCTGGGGAGAATGATGAGGACATCGTCAGTGATTTCGACATGTGTACCATCGGAGACACCAGAGATCGACGGCCACGATCAGGAGTTTATATTCTGAGTCATTTTATGTAGTAGTTTATTTTATTCAGTTTTACTGTTTTACCCTTATGGGTGGTCACTTGATGTTGTAGCCCGAGGGCATTTTAGTATTTTGTTTTCTTCCTGTCGGCCTATTTATATGAGGCCCCTTACATTGTATGGGATAATGATTGATTAATGAAAATTTCCTTTGTCTTCTTCTTCATCTTGTGTGAGCACTAGAGGAGACAAAGAGAGCTCAAGGTGAGAGCAAGCGAAATACCCATCAACCGGTGGAAGAGTCCTCGATTCGTGGTCCTTGTATTTTATTTCTTTCATCTATTCTTCTTCTCCTCCCCGCCTCCCACCCGCCGATTCCTCTTAGTTTCCCCCCCCCACCGCCGGTCACCTCCCTGTTTCCCATCATCTCCACCTCCAACCACCCGCCCCAACCCCTAACCCGCCAGCATCTCCTTCCCCACCTCACCGCCCCCTCCTTTTCCCCTTGGACCGACCCCCACTCCCCCACCACCGGCCTCCCCGGATGCCTGAACCCGCCGGCCACCCCACCGCCAGCCGCCGGACTTCCCCTCCCCACCGTTCCCCTCCTCCCAAGCCCAAAGTCGCCGGCCTTCCTAATTTCCCTCCAAGGATTTTGAAATTTTCAAAATTCAAAGCCCATAAATACTTTCCTAAAATAACTCTCCCCATTAGGAAGGATTATCAATTTGAATTCAATTCAATATTTGAATTCAAATAGTTCCCTCCCTAATAAATCCCAATATTAGGAAACCTCCCTCTAATTACTCAAATCTGAAATTAATTTCAGATTTAATGTCAATTAGCATTTAATCCTCATGGCCCACATACAACGAATCTAGACACCTTGCTCCTCTTTTATGTGGCCGGCCCCTCGCCTTTTCTCCCTCCTAATCAACTCCCAATCACAATTAATTGTTCCTCTAATTCCCTCTCTAATAATTGCCCAAGTCCTATTTGAAATTTAAATTTAATTTCAAAGTCTTTCCCTCCAATTTCACTTAACCTGAAATTAATTTCAGGTTATCTAACCCCAACGCGTTCTAAATCCAACCTAGCCTCCTACCCTCTCTTCCTCCCGCCATCCCAAGCCCCCACCCCTACCCAAACCGCCGGCCTCCCTCTCCACCCGCCACCTCCTTCCCCTCTCCTCCCCACTACAATATGCATGGAGGAACCCGAATGGAACTTTGGATTCGTGCATGACGATCGAGGTCAAGTCGACATCCTCCAGTCACCCTTCTTTGACGTGGGCTTTGATTTCGACGACACCGTTGAGGAATACATCGACCGCATCCAATACGACTTAGTTGACGTGATCGACGAGCAAAGATCAAAGGGACGTTGGATAATCTACGGTCATCCACCACCTCCTCCAATTCTGGCTACCTCTCCGGCGACTACTACCCTCCGCGCCACTTGTCTTCTAGTGGCTTCGCTAAGTGTGCTTGCAACGTTCATCCGCTAACCTCCACTATTAAGAGAGCGAGTGAGGGATCTCAAGGTGAACGATCTAAATTTTAAACGTGGGGATCTTGTTAAACTTGTTATTTGCATTACTTAGTAGTTGTTAAAATTTATTTTGCAAGTCCTACTAATCTCAACTTGTAACCCATTGCTTTTACCGAATCTCTCATGACACATTCTTAAAGATTAACTTGAGCACGCAAAAGGTTTACTATTAGTAAGCAAAGTTCAATAGTTACATTAATCTCTTATGTGCAATACTTGCTTCCATGCATATGTTTCACATCACTATAGTCATCATATGATTTGTCTAAAGTATTGGGAAGTAAACAAAACAAGAAATGTGAAAAGTAATGAACACAGAGTAATTAGCATTATTATGTATTGATTTCTTACAGTTCATGATTCTTATAGAGATCCCAAGATTATTTAAAATTGATTGTCAATGTTATGTTTCTTATTTCTTGTACAATGCTTGTGTATTTCATTGAGCTTTAGCGATGGTTGTACTACAAGAAAAGAGAAAGAGCCCGTGGGGCTCTAGGCAGGAGATTGACTGTACTTTTGTGTACATATGTTTTGGCAGTGTATAGAAGCAAGAGTAGGTGACTATACAGACAAACTTTTGGATATGTAACTTTATTGAAAATTTTGATAAAACTCTGTATTTCTTTGATATATTGTGCATATATTTCCAAATAAGAAATTGATAGATAAATTGCTAAAATTGAAAAGTGCTTTGAAATGGGATAGTCTAGATAGGTTATTTCCTATTAACCTAATTCTGATAGAAGTATCTTAGGATAGGTGTTAGTAAGAAATATGTCTATTCTGATTCACCTTCTCTATTATACTCTAGGTTGACGAAAGGGGGTGAAAATGGGGTGTGACAGAGACTGAGGAAGGATGGATCCAAGTCGCTACAGAAGTTGCTTCTACTATCACAAGCTTGCCGGAGTTGATTTGGAAGACAAAGAGGCTCCTCTTTTTCACTGAACTTTGAAGAGGAAAGCAAACAGCATCCCCTCTTGCTTTCAAATTTTGAAGGACTGAAGAAGTGAATGGCAACAACAAATACCATTTGTTGGGCAAGGAAAGAGCAAACAGAAGTCTTCTCTCTCAGTTTGCAAGGATGATGGCAAAGAAAAGAAACTTCCCTCTCTCAACGAAAGAAGGAAGAAGGCGGCCGCAGCCCCAGGTGGAAGCTCCCCTTGGACTTGTCCCCGCTCTGACCTCACACGTGGGGACAAAATCCCCAGCTGAACCTCGTGCTCCTCCCTTGCACGCGAACAAAAGCCTAGCAACAGGCGTGGTTACCCTCTTAATCTGGAAGGGCCGCAAGCACAAAAGAAGGAGAAGATGAGTGCTCTCTTTGTTAGAAGGAACCACGCAAGCAGTAAACTGCTCAACCTCCCCGCTTTCTCCCTCGTCTCTCCCGGTTTCATTCGGTTCCGCCCCAAATGCCACAAGCAGTAAGGAAAAAAGAAGGAAATGAATGCTCTCTCTCACGCTTGGTTTGGAAGCCCACGCAGGAATGAGGCTCTGCTCCCTCTTACACCCTCTTCTCTCTCTCGGCTGAAAGGAAGTATGCGGAGAATTCAATAGAATCCCCTCTCCCCACTCTATCGACTTTCCTCTATACACCAAACGAGATTTATGTTGCTAGATTCTTGCTAAAGCCACCCATATCCGCTCCTAGTCGATCACGTGACTAGACATTAGGACAGCCGCTCAAACTTGCATTTTTAAGGAAATTGAAGTCGTTGGATGCATATTTTGATTTGGAAAGTCAAATTAAACTTGATTTGATTGATTGGGCTGATTGATTTGAAATTGAGCTCGAATCGAACTCAATTTTAATCGATTTGAGTTCGAATTTGCTCAATCGAGTTAATTTGAGAAAATTAGACTCAAATCGACATAGATTGGAGTCAAATTGGGTTCGACGGGGCTCAATTGGGTTGATCGGGTATAATCGGGCCGATTCGACTCGATTTGAGTCGAGTCTGACACCAAAAAAAAAGTGTCAATAATTAATAGAAAGAATGAATAAAAAGTTAGATGAAGATAGTAAATTAATTATTAATGAGGAAGATTTGACATGGGGCACTAATACAAAATCTAGTGGGAATAATAAAAGATACAATATTAAATAATGATCTAAACAAAAAATAAGCGATATTTTAAACAAAGTTTTAACTAGCATGATGCGATGTTCCATTGACAAGTATGTTTTATATCATTTTTTCTCTTTTTTCTATCTTTATATGGTAAACATCTTGCTAAGTGTTTTTGCATTCATGCACCAAGTAAATAAATAAACAAAATACATATTTAGTCAGGTTAGGATGTATTGCACTGTTTTTCCACTAAACTTACTCTGCATTTATTGGAATCGACCCAATCACCCAAAGTGAATTGTACCGCTAAAATATGACTAATTGAACTATGCAATTGCCACAATAAATGAAAAGATTGAACTATGCGATTGCCACAATAAATGAAAAGAATGCAAACTCATATAAATATATCTGTGTAAACTCGTTCTGCCATAATTATGAGAGTTAGAAACCTTCTTATTGAAACTGGATATTTTCATATTTGATAGAAAGCAAACAAAAAAAAACAAGTCAAGATATCAAGCCTGAAATTCATGTGTGGATATGCTGGACTCCAAAGCCTATAAGGCACCTACCGTTTGCAAGTTATCTACATCGTTCTGCCCCGAAATTGAAAGAAAGAAAGGGCAGTGACTATAAAACTGTTTGATATCATACTGCCAAACTAAACAATAATTGTTCTCAATCAAGAAAACATACAAATTAACGGTACACTTAATTCTAAGAAAAATATATTAGGCTTCGAGAGAATGATAAATTTTGATGGAATAAATTTCAGCTTGATCAAGAACAAAAAACATAGTGTAAATCAATCAAACTAACCTTGGCTCTGGTAAATGGGTGGGAAAGAAAGCACATCATCAGTTTGTGCATGTAACCATCATACACATAAACGATATCTTCATCTTCATTCTGTGCATAAACGAATTGATAAAAAGACTGCTATCACAATAGACACTTGACAACACAAGTTTTAACAAACAGAAGGATGCAAAACAATTAAAACTTAAACTAAATACCAAGTGCAAATGGCCACTTATTTTTAAAGGAGTTATTTGGCAGTTGCTCTCATAGACATTGTAGATTTCAAATGGCTGATTCTAAATAACCACAAAAAACTGACACAACAAGATAGGATCAAAACAGCTACCATCATCCTTAAAAATTTACTCAGTAAACAAAACAAATTAAAATATAAGTTAAATTTTGACAAGAATTGGAGAAACTTGATTTAGCAACGAAATTTAACTAAAAGATTGGACAGCCCATAAATAGATGAGAAGGCAAAAAATGATCACATAGATCAAGGAGATGGCAATCAAAGGACATGACAGTTGGGATGCAAACTGCAGGAGGCTGAAATTGGCAACAGCAGCTGGCGTGGGCCAACTAGGGGGCAGACTGCCGGCTAGCTTGATGTGCTAACGGCAAGGCATTATTTCAGGGTTGCAGGTTGTTGAATTCAACGAGAACTACATAGAGAGCCACTACTATGCAACAAACATTTTATGCATTAAACGAGAAGCCAGGCTCAAAAAGTGGACTAGGTCGACAATGATACAACTGATGGTTATGTGTCAGTTGGGACATTGGTGTCGAAGGGAACACCAGGATATCAATTGGGTAGATGATTTTGGCGGTAACATAAGGACGTTGGCTAGCTCAACAGCATCACAAGTTGCATCACACACAATCGTGTAAACAACAGACATGAAGGCGATATGAATGGAGGCAATTTAATTAACAACTACAAAAACTACAAGTTTCATTAAGAAACCATTTGGTTTCTGCAAGCCTTTAGAATATATGAGTACTTCAAATACAATAAGTGAATAAAAAGGATTTGAAATAATCAAGGTTGTTTTGGATTGTTGTAAAATAAATTCAAAAGATCATTTATTTAATTTGGCAGGAAGAAAATGAACAATATTTGTCGTATTAATAACAAAATAAAAACTACAAGTTTCATTAAGAAACCATTTGGTTGCTGCAAGAATTTAGAATATATGTGTACTTCAAACACAATAAGTGAATAAAAAGGTTTTAAAATAATCAAGGTTGTTTTGGTTGGTTGTAAAATAAATTCAACAGAACAATTTTTTTTAATTTGGTGGGAAGAAAATGAACAAAATTTGTTGTATTAATATATTTTTTGAGCCAATATTTTTGTATTACTATTTATTTTTGCATAAATGTTTTTTTTTTCAGGGCATGGAGTAGTAGCCACGACGAGATCGACGGGGATGGCAATGACGGTGGACAAGGTCAACAATGATACAAAAGATGGTAAAGAGTCGGTTGGGTTAATGGTGTCAAAGGGGATACCAGGATGTCAATTGGGTAGATGGTGTTCGCAAAAAATAAGGACGTTAGCTAGGTCAACAGTGTCAAAAGTTGCATCATACACAATAGTGAAAACAACATACATGAAGGGCGAAGGTGATATGAATGGTGGCAATGTAATATACAATGACGGAAGATGCCACGATGGTGGTGTAGTGGATGGTGGACAGTGGCCTATTGGACGTATCCAAATTCCATAAAAAAATACTATGCCTTTGTTTGAATTCCTTGGATATATTCCAATGCAAGTCAAGAAGATATCCATTGAAAGATAATGCTAGCTAAATATGCATGCCCCAGTAATCAGAAAATAATCAGCTATATGTAACAATCCTATAGCAAGAGCAATAGCTAAAAGTTAAATTTTTCTGAACACTAAATAAAACAATAAAAAAATGAAGGAATGTGCTTAAATTGAAGGTACAAGAAGAAAAATGTTTCATAAACAAAACTCTGAATAACTTTATAGATATTATTTCATGTGTACCTGGTAAAATGGAGTTTGGAGAACTTTAATAAGTAGAAACTGGAAAACATTTCTTGAGCAGATAGTCTCTAGGCATGCTTGGACAGGTGTCAAATCTCTTGAATCCGAAGCTAGCGTACTCTCCATAGCAGCACCGTGATCCTGGGTATATATAAGATGCACTGCCCATGCAAGTCTAACAACATCTACAAATCCTTCAACATTTGGATAGTTGCCCTGTGTCATTACCTAGATAACAGCACTATAAGAAATCGAGAAAGGTGTCTGCTTAAACAGAAATCAAAAAATAAAATATAAAAACTGAATAGTAGTTTGCCATACTAATTTCTGGAACTCCATCCTGAAGGTGGAATCATGGGACAGCAGAGATGTTTTCACAAAACTTGAACTCAAAGCATCAGATACAAAGGAAATCACAAGAGAGAACATTAAACTGATTGTGATCTGCAGTAGATAAAAAATATGAATATAAGGAAATCAAGGTAAGATTACCAAAACAGCCCACCTAAAAGAAAACATAATAACGCTCAGGGCTCAGAGCAAGGTATTTATTATAAGGATCATGAAAACAAAAGATTCCCAAGTTACACGCTGTAAAACACCGATTCTATATAGGGGAAGCAAAAAATTGGTACTATGTGAGACCTGAAGTTTTATAGTGTTATCACTTTCATCAACTTCAGCAGCACAATCTCTTAGCACAGCAAACACATCTTTGACCTCTTTTGGACCTGCAAATCAACAGCAAGGGTAAAATTGATATTCGATTTTCTTCCATGTGAAGGGAGCCTTTCTGTAAAAATTTCCTCATCTAATCAAAGCAAACAAATAGCAACAGAAAACGAAGATAACTGTTTCCTGGAACACAAAGCAGGCCAATAGCCACTCTTAAATAAGGTAATCCTTCGATAAATTGCATAAATAATAATGTAATATAGCAAAAAAAACTAAAATGTGCTAAGAAAATTTATAAGCATCACTTGAACACCCTGCAGTGTCAAAACTTCTTAATTTCTAGGTATCTTGACAAGTTATGACTACTGTATCCCTCTTTCAGAGTCAATAAGACTAGGGTTTATTTCCTGCAGGATGAAATTTGAAAAAGTTACAGCCGTGATCATGTACATAACATGCATGGAAAGGAGAATAACCAAAAGGAAGGACCTTAGAAAAAAAGTACTTGCATAAATGAGCAACAGGAAAGGCATGGAGAATACGTAAAAAAACACACAACTTCTATTAGGAAAATTCAGACTGAGCCAGAAATCAGCAGGGGTTGAAAAATGAATAGTCAAACAAACATGAACTTGGAGTGGGCAACAAAATGTCATGACTAAGTTTTCCACGGCCTACATATTTATAATTCAAGATTCAAGTTTGTGACACTAAAATTTAAAAAGAATGTGAGATGAAAATCTCTCAAAAAAATTATACAGCACTTTTTAGATGTGCCAAAAAATTTTGAAACTATTTTTATAATATTCTACATTTTATTCGATCATTTGATATATAAAAGTTTATATAAATAATAAGTATATTAACAATTATCAATTAATTTCCTAATTAAATAAATCTGCTTAAAGTTTTAATTCAAGAGGATGCTTTTTGATGATGATATTTTTCTTGACTTCTTGTTGATAAGACTAGAGAGGGAGTTGAAGGTAAACTTGAATTATAGAGGTCAACCTTAGAGTCTAAAGGATTTAGTTTGAGTAGATCTAAAACCGAATACATTGAGTACAATTTTAGTAGTAATAGATCTAGTGGGGAGATCTTGACTTTGAGCGATCAAGTCATTAATAAGAGTACACATTTTAAATGTCTCGGGTCTATTGTCCAAAGTGATGGTGAAATAGATGGGGATATTATTAATAGAATTCAAATTGGATGGTTGAAGTGGAGAAATGCATCGAACTTGTTGTGTGATAGAAAAGTACCCATCAAACTTAACAAAGAATTCTATAAGATGGTGGTGAGACCTGCAATGCTTTATGGTGCAGAATATTGACCATTAAAAGAAAAGCATAAAATTAAGTCAAGTGTTACAGAGATGAGGATGCTTAAGTGGATGAGTGGCTTTACTCTTAGAGACAGAATGTGAAATGAGCATATACGTGAGAAGGTTGGAGTAGCTCCAATGACAAATAAGATTAGAGAGAGTTGCATTAGATGGTTTGCTCACATAAAATGTCAGCCTTTCGATGACCCAGTTAAGAGAGTAGATGGGTTAGATTTGGCCTACATTAAGAAAGGTAGAGGTAGGCCAGACCTAAAAAGACTCGGTTAGAAAATATTAGATATGACATTTTTTATTAGATTTAAATGAGAATTCGACTCTTAACATAACACAATGTAGAAAAAGGATTCATGTAGCCGACCTCATGTAGTGGGATAAAGGCTTGATGTTGTTGTTGCTGCTTAAAATTTTAATTCAATGTTACTGTAGTGGATTAATGCACGGTAGCAAAAAATAGAATCTTTCAAAATTCTGTATCGTGCAAGAGTAAATCAATAAATTGATGACATTAATAGCTTATAGGATACTCAATTAAATTGCAAAAAGACTGATCCTATTTTATCCAATTTCATCATTATCCTAATTATAACCCTCTATCCTAAATGGCAGCTGATGGAGGCTTGGGTAGGCTTGCAAATTAAAGTAAAAGAGCGTTGCTGTAATAGGGGTTAATACTTCATTCTTATCTGATTTCCCTTCTAAACCGGCAGCTGGAGGTATAAATCTGAAATAAAATGGGGAAGAGGCTCTCGGATAGTGAAAATAAAGATTAAAAAACAGGAAGAAGGGGAAGAAGAAGGGAAAAAGGGAAGAAGGGAAGAATAAGAGGGGGAGAAGAAAAGGGGAAAAAGAAGAACAAGAGAAGAAGAAGAGGAGAAGAATTAGAGGAAAAGTGATGCATCAAAAAGGGAAAGAAAGAAAGAGGAATAAAAGGGGAAGAAGAGAAACCCAGACTTTCGATAAGAATCTGTTACAACTAGGGGCCAAGGGAGGCTGGACCGGCCGGCCCAACAGGCAATGCCGGGGGGGGGGGGAACCTGAAACCAAATCAAAGGAGATTTCAGCATCTCCTGTGGGGCCCAATAAAGCAATAAATCATTATGTTATGAGAGTAATTAAGGAGGGAATTAAAGAGGGAAAAATCTCCTATTTGAATTCAAATAGGAGATGAAAATTAATAAGGAAAGAAAGCTGATTTGGGGGCTGATTTGAAGGGGATTAATTAGGAGATGTTTCCTAATTAAAAAGGGCTGATTTTGGGACTGATTTGGAGGAGATTAATTAGGAGATATTTTCTAATTAAAGAGGGTAGATTTGAGGGCTAAATTAGAGGAGATTAATTAGGAGATATTTTCTAACTGAAGAGGGCTGACTTGGGGTCTGATTTGAGAGGGAATTGCGGGAGGGTTGTTTTGAAATTTGTTGTTTTATTGTTTGTTATAAGTAGTAAGATTTATGTTATGTTTGTATGCATAATTTGATTTGAGAGTGTTGTAATTTTCTTTTTGTGAGGGATTCTAACGGCATCTAGGTTTGGGAGAGAATATCTCTTCTCGAAAAAGGACTATTGTATCTTGCTTTGTTCGTATTTGATTTTTTATCAATATAAATCTATTTTTGTGTTGAATTTCTTGGAGTTTGTTGTTGTTTTTGATATTAAGGCGTATCAAATTGGTATCAGAGTGAGATTTTGGAGAGATGACAACAAAGAAAGTGGATGTGTTGAAAGGCAAAATAGACCAATTCAAATCCGACATAGAGGAGAAGTTTTTAACTATGGAGAATCGAATGTAGAGCCAATTTGGAGGGATAGAAGAGACGTTAAGGAAACTCATGATGATGCAATCCAAAGCTCCACCGGTAGTTCCAATTACTAACCCTAACCAAAATTTAACTAGGATTCCATTGGCCGAATCTAAGGGAAAAGAGATCAGACGGAAGGGGTTCGACGAGGAGAGTTTCTCCATCAAGAGCCTCCTCCTAGGGCTCCAATAAAAGGTGGATCAAGGTTTCCGAAAGAGGAGACAGCAAGGAGGAAATTGTGTGGTGGAGTGGCCTACCATTATGTGAGGCATTTTGGTCAAGGGGAGTGGCCGACCAGAGATGGAGGGGGTCAAGCTAAACAATGGGATTGTGTCATGCAAGAACAGATAGAAGAAAGGTGGGAGTCCCACCCTCGATACACGGGGGAAACATGGAAGGATCATGACAACCGCTACACTGGAAGAGAAAGAAGCTATTGGAGTGGTAGTGATCCTAAGGTGAGGAAGTTGAGGATGCCAGTATTTGAAGGAAGGATGACGAGAAAGCCCTTATAGTGAAAAAGCAAGATTTTTGACTTTCGATCCTAGAATGTTGATACTATAAAATTGAGCCTTGAGGTCGAGGGAAAATTGATAATTACTATGTTGGATTATTCAAATTTTATCGGTGATTGATTTTTAGAGCTGACATGCTAGGTGACAACCAATGATATTAATGTGTCAAAAGCCTATAAACATTATATATAACATTTCTAAGGAATTAATGAGTAGTAATGAAAAGTGAAAATGAAAGTGGTGCAAATAAATTAAAAAGTAGAGTGCACATCGTGATTTAAAAATTGACCGATGCATTTCATGTTCTTGCATGGGTTCATGATATTAGCTTAAAATTCTATCTTTTATTTATTTAAATGTCAAAGTCAATTTGCTTTAAAAATTAACAATTTATGAAGCTAATTGTGTCTATATTCAAAAATGATCATGTTAGTACAATAGACCAACATGAATATTATTACTTCATTTTTGTATATTTGAACATTATATTATTATTATTTATCTCACCGAGCGTGTAACTCATCGCATATTATGATCACAATTTTTTAGGAAAAAAAAGAGCACGTATGATCATAAATAGATAGCCCAATTAATTTGCATCCAAGTATTACGGGTGGATGTGCAATATATAGAAAAAATTCAACATTATGTAAATTAAAGACTTCAAACGTATATAATTTTTTTATAAAAGTATTAGAAACTCTGTAATTTATGTTGATGATTTAAATTATACACACTTCAATATTAAGGAGTATGACGAATCTATTAAAAGATGACAAAGATTTTATGACAAGCTAATTAGATTGATTTTTTACTCATTCAATCTGAATTAGTAAGTCATAATGGGTCTTCGTGGGGAATGAGTCTGACTAGATTGTCTGCCACTTTTACGCTTCATGATTGACTAGAAGAAGGTTGAAATTAGTTGTGACAAAGTGTGAACATGTTAGAATCCAGCCGTTCCGAATGCAAAGGATCCGACGGTCACAGAGAGCAATCCGTGGGAAGCTCTCATAGATCACGCCAGAGATAATTGACTCATTTCCATAATGAAAGAACTGACTTAGGAAAGAATATATTAGAGATATTATGCGTTAAATTTGTAATTACTTGTTTCTTTATTGAGATATCCTGTATAGATCTATAAATAGGGAAGAATTTATGCAATAAAGCTAAGCTCTTTCTTCTCAAACCTCTGATTTCTAACATGGTATCAGAGCCACGAGCAAAATAAAGAGGAAGCCATCAAAAGAAATCTTAACGGATCCTGAAGTCGGAAGCTCGATCCTAACGGGACAACGAAGCCTCATGAAAGGCAAAGTCTCGCGAGACGAACGACTTCGCCTTGCTCCGACCTCTAGACGCTCAGACGCTCGGAAGAAGACGAAGCTGCTCGGAAGGCAAGAAGAAGACGAAGCCACTCGGCGCTTGGAAGGAAGAATCACGCTCAATGCTCGACTCTTGGAGAAGACGACGTCCGGACAATTCGATCGGAAGCCCCATCGTTACCGCCTGCTCCTGCACTCACGCCGAAGCTTGCGAACGAAGAAAAAGACAGACACCACAAGAGGCCGACTGATTCTCACGCCGACGCCGAAACCAGGAGCTTGTTCGGGACGGAGACGAAGCTCCTCACGCGTGCGCCCTAGCTTATGCTCAATCGAGTCTTTTAAAGACTCAGCTCGGTTCTTAAAACCGAGTGTTTTAAAACTCGGCTCGATTCTTAAACCAAGAGAAAGCCTTCATTGCTACCCAAGGACTTAAAGATAGTCATAATTACTATCATTCGACATTATTATAATGTCAGAAATTAATTCCTCCCAGAGCATTGACCAAACCGAGGAGTCGATGGTGCATCAAGGACGAGGTGACCTCCAAAGCATGCAACCTTCCTATCGTCTAAATGGGAAGAACTACCTAAAGTGGTCTCAATTTTTGAAGACCTACTTGAAGAGGAAAGGGAAAATACACCACCTCCTTGGAGGAGGACCAAAAGAAGGAGATCCTAAATTTAGGGCATGGGATGAAGCAGACTCCATGATTATGTCATGGTTGTGGAATTCCATGACTCTAGAAATCAGCGATACATTTATATTCCTTTTCACTGCAAAGGACATATGGGATGCTGCCAGACAGACCTTCTCCAAAGCTCGTGATGCAGCTCAAATCTTTGAAATCAAAGTCAAAGTTGAAAGCACAAAGCAAGAGAGTAAGACCGTGACGGAGTATGCCACCCTTCTACAAAATTTATGACAAGAACTTGATCACTGCAGACGCATAAAAACCAGATGTCCAGAAGATGCTGCGATCTTAAAGAACTTTTTTAAAAGAGATAGAATTTATGATTTCCTTACAGGACTAAATGCATAATTTGATCAGGTTAGAGTCCAGATACTCAGCAAAGAGGAGACGTCATCACTAAACGAAACTATTTCTCTTATCCGCACGGAAGAAAGCCGGCGAGGAGTGATGTTAGAACCAAAGGTCGTTGAAAGTTCAGCAATTGTGATGAACAAAGAATCATCATGGAAGGAGAAAGGTAAAGATTCCTCAAAATTTAAAGACAAAGACTCACTTTGGTGCAGTTATTGCAAGAAGTCAAGACACACAAAGAAAACATATTGGAAAATACATGAAAAACCCCCCAGTAAGGAGTGGAATCAAAGAAATGAAACAAGGAGCACGTCGCATGCCAACAACACTACAAGTTAGCCCAACCCAAAAGCACAGTCCAGCCTTGAAGAATTCAATAAAAAAGATATTGATAAACTGAAACGACTCCTGGTATCTCTTGAAAAACCAAATGCATCTTCTTCACTTACACTCTCAGGTAAGTTTTCAATTTCTATTAGTTTAAGTGCCTCTAGAAATCATTTAAAGGAATCATGGATTATTGATTCCGGAGCTACAGATCACATGACCCATTCACTTACCCACCTCATCAACTATACTCCTTGCCCAAACAACAAGAAAATCATCACTGCTGATGGTTCTCTTACTACGGTAGCAGGCCAAGGAGACATAACATTATCTCCCTCACTCACCCTGAAAAATGTGCTCCACATACCTCAACTATCCACAAACCTAATATCAATACAAAAACTTACCAATGACCATAATTGTCAAGCCTTATTTAATCCCACTTATTGCTTATTTCAGGACTAGAGATCGGGAAAGAAGATTGGACTTGCTAAGGAGGAAGCAGTATTGTACTACTTGGAAGAACCAAACTAATCTAAAAATAATTGCTCTATGTTATCCCTAGTTGATAAGAATTCCACTGTTTGGCTTCATCATTATAGAATAGGACACCCATCTTTTGATGTCGTAAGACATATGTATCCACAACTTTTCCAGAAATTAGAAAATAAATATTTTCATTGTGAGACCTGTGAGTTAGCTAAACATAAAAGAACTTCCTTCCCAAACAAAAATGAGAGATATGATACTCCTTTCTACCTTATTCATAGTAATATATGGGGACCCTCAAAAATCCCCAATATTTCAAGGGCACGCTGGTTTGTGTCATTCATTGATGATTGCACTAGAGTCTCTTGGATCTATCTCCTTAAAAATAAATCTAATGTTAGCACCATTCATCCCATCTTTCATACCATGATCAAAAATCAATTCGGGGTAAAAATAAAGAGATTTCGCCCCGATAATGCTAAAGACTATTTCAACCAAACACTGTCCTCCCACTTCCAAAGTGAAGGGATCATCCATGAGTTCTCCTGTGTTCACACCCCACAACAAAATGGGGTTGCGGAGAGAAAAAATGGCCACCTTCTAGCCTCCACCCGAGCTTTCCTATTTCACTATAATACACCCAAATCCTATTGGGGGGAAGCTCTCCTAACTGCGAATTATCTCATAAACCGACTACCTTCAATAGCCCTGGGACTCAAAACTCCAATGGAGATGTTGTCCTCATTCTACCCCGTGTTCATATTCACAGCCAAGACAGAGGAAAACTAGATCCAAGAGCACTCAAATACATCTTTATTGGCTATTCAGCTACCCAAAAAGGTTATAAGTGTTATCACCCGCCCACAAGAAAAACCCTTGTCTCTATTGACGTTACCTTTGAAAAACAAAATTCATATTTTTCAAAATCTCATCTTCAGGGGGAGACTGAATTTGAGGAAGATGAGAAAAATGAACTAGCACCTCTTGACCTTCCTCCACCACCTCAAACCAATCCACCTGAAACCCAGGATAGGGAAACAAATGATAAAGCTGTCATTAGATTTGGGAAGGTTTAATCCAGGCGTACAAGCTCAAGTTGTGCTCCAAAGCATATCCAAGAATCTGTACCATCTCCTAGAAATAAGGTAAACTCACCACCTCCCTTATACCTTATAACAACTCTATATCCTTCAATAACTTCTCATCCTTACATAAAAATTTCTTAGTCACATTAGAAGATATCCATATTCCTAAGGATATTTCTGAGGCCTTATCTGATGTAAATTGGAAAAATGCCATAAAAGATGAAATACAGGCCCTAGAGAAGAACAAAACATGGGAAATCATCAATCTACCGACAGTGAAAAAACCGGTCGGCTGCAAATGGGTGTTCTCTGTAAAATACAAAGCTAATGACACACTGGAAAGATACAAAGCAAGACTAGTTGCGAAAGGTTACACTTAGACATATGGCATTGACTACCATGAAACTTTTACACCAGTAGTCAAGATGAACACTGTCATAATTCTACTCTCAATAGCAGCTAAGTACAATTGGCATCTGGAATAATTGGATGTAAAAAAAGCATTCCTATATGGGGATCTGTAAGAAGAAATATTTATGGAAATACCACCAGGATTTAAGAAAAATTCTGGAGGTAATAAGGTGTGCAAATTAAAAAAGGCTCTATATGGGCTCAAACAATCACCAAGGGCCTAGTTTGGAAGATTCTCAAAGTTTATGCTCCTTAATGGGTATAAACAAAGCCAAGGGGATCATACACTATTCTTTAAACACTCAGACTCAGTGGGAGTCACGATATTGCTAGTGTATGTGGATGATATTATCGTAACTGGAGATAATGAAAAGGAGAAAGAAAGTCTAAGGAAAAGTCTTACCAAGGAATTTGACATCGAAGAACTTAGTAGACTAAAATACTTTCTTGGAATCGAAGTAGCTCACTCCAGCAAAGGAATCTTCATCTCACAACAAAAGTACATTAAAGATCTTTTAAAAGAAATGGGGAAACTAGCCGGTAAGCCAGCACCAACACCAGTAGAACAGAATCTCAAATTAGGAGAAGTTAAAGAAGAATCAAATGTAGATAAAGGAGCCTACCAAAAACTTGTAGGAAAATTGATTTACCATTCCCACACAAGACCAGATATAGCATTTGTTGTCAGTATGGTGAGTCAATTTATGCAAGCTCCAAAGCAGGTCCATATGCAAGCGGTAGAAAGAATACTGCACTACCTTAAAGGTAACCCAGGAAAAGGGATTATCTTTAGAAGAGACCAAAAAATAACTCTAGAGGCATATACTGATGCTGATTATGCAGGATCACCAGTAGACAGAAGATCTACTTCTGGGTATTGCACCTTCCTTGGAGGAAACTTAGTCACATAGAGAAGCAAGAAGCAGAACGCAGTGGCAAGATCCAGTACAGAAGCAGAATATCGAGCTATGGCCCTAGGAATATGTGAGCTACTGTGGATCAAGATGATTCTAGAAGACCTAAGGATTAAGTGAAATGAACCTATGAAACTACATTGCGACAACATGTCAGCAATCAGCATAGCCCACAATCCAGTCCAGCATGATGGGACCAAACACATAGAAGTTGACAGACATTTCATTAAAGAAAAATTGGACAACGGTCTAATATGTATCAACCATGTCTCATCAAAAGATCAACTTGCAGATATCCTTACCAAAGAATTGGACAACTCGGCCTTTCTCAGAATGATTGACAAGCTGGGAATGATAGATCCATATTTTTCATCTTGAGGGGGAGTGTTAGAATCCAGTCGTTCCTAGTGCAAAGGATCCGACGGTCATAGAGAGCAATCCATGGAAGCTCTCATAGATCACGCCAGAGATAAATGACTCCTTTCCATAATGGAAGAACTAACTTAGGAAAGAATATATTAGAGATATTATGCATTAAATCTATAATTACTTGTTTCTTTATTGAGATATCTTGTATAGATCTATAAATAGGGAAGAATTTATGCAATAAAGCTAAGCTCTTTCTTCTCAAACCTCTGATTTCTAACAGAACACCCACGCAAGAAAAAATAGCATAGAACCGGCAACTGGAATGACAACAAGCAGCAAATTTTTGTGTTTGTGTGCATTAATATTCTGCAGGATTAAATAAAATTAAGTGCTGGAGCCGTAAGCCTGCAAAAGTGTACATTATAATAACCTAATTATATTAAAAAAAATGACATTAAAAGAACCACAAGCTGCAATTTCATACTGCTGCTAAGTGGTTCACCTCAAGCAAAAAATCCAAAAACTGCAGAACCCAATGTCGTTTTACCATAAAACTGTTCAAAGCGTTTATGAAGCAACCATTGTTTCAATAGATAAGCCTTTGAATTTTTAAATCAAAAATTAAAAAAAAAGTTGAGTTAGCATACTCATTCTCCAGACAAGTACAGAAAGGACAAGACAGTGACTAAGAAGCAATCTTTCTTGAGCAACAGCTGCTTTACGCTCAACAACAGCACCTCTAAAGTCAATGACATAGCGTTCAGAATGAGGTCCACCAAAACCTGCTGGTTCTTCTCGATTTAGTTCCTGTTCGTAAATAAAACATTTAAAAAGTGGTTAACTTCAGTCTTTTCAAGGATATGTAAAGATATATAAAACCAAAGAACATAGATAATAATTTTTATAAGAGCATCGCATTCACTCAGGAGGAAGTTCCATGAATACACAAGAGGTAATGAAGATGGGAAACAAAGCATGCCAACCTTTATGAGTGCAATAAGCCTCTGCCTAAGGCCAGAGTCAAAAAGATCTTCCAGATATTTCTGAATATCAGCCAAGAGATCAGCTTCCAGGCCATGATCCAGTACAACAGCCTAAAGTACAGAAGGATTGGATTAATTTTCATTAACAAAGTAGAATAAAAAGTGAATTTTACACTTTAATCATGGATTCAGATGCAATAGTTTATGCAATTTACCCGTAAAAGGGCGTGTAAAGAAGTTATAACACTCCTTCTTTCCATGTACCAAAGGCCCGCTGCAAGACGGTATATCTCCAATGGCTCTCGCCCAAATAGAATCCACTACAGATACAATTAATTAGTAAGGTAGAAAATTCAATATATGCTATATAACATTCATCAATAAATAACACTTAAAATTGCAAATAAATATAAAAAACAACATCATACCTCTTTATTGGTACAAACAAGTAGACGAATACACTCAATTTCATTAAGATTCAAATCGTCACTTAATTTCAAAGCCTGTATGAAAAGTACAAGTAAGTTCATGCACAAGCACGTGAATTACCCCAAAAGTCTAAACATTGAAGTTTCTAAACATTATTTTCCAGAACCCAAACAGATATATACAAAACAAAAGAAATAAATATAACCCAATAGAAGATTACAGAGAGAATGCATATGGAAGATATAAGGGAATTATTGAGCCATAAACTTGTTGAAAGTAAATACAAATCATACATATATATTCATTGCCTATGTACACATGCGGAGACAATTACGGTAATATGCGCTAGCATTCATTGCATTACTAAAGCGCCCTTCCATTCACATATAACTATGATCACCGAATCTAGACTATTTGGCCTTCCAACCTAGTTCCAATAATGCCCTTTGATAACGAAATTGGAACTGCTTGTTTGTTTTTAATTGTGATTGAGTTGTGAGAAATCAAAATTCAGAAATTAAAACAGTTTTGTAAAGTCTGCTTTTAATAATAAATGAGATCAGTGAGGTCAGAAGTACAACGTAAATTTCTTTTGTATAGGAGAAAAGTAACCAAAGTCAATAAATTAATAAAACAATAGTTAGAACATAGTGATAAATCACGCTGAATGCAACTGCATAGCATAATCTCAAACCTTTTATTAGGCACGGAGGCTCAAGAAAATGCAAGTTGTAGTGCATAAATTGATGAAACTTTCGTTGTTATATTAGACAGACAAATCCTACTTTTTTTTGGCAAAACGTAGTCATCACTCTTCTGTAGTGTACAATAGCAACCATGGATTTGATTATTTTCGACTTTGTATTACAGAAGTAAGAAAATTATAGCTCAGTTAAGTCAATCATTTCAGAAAGGAATAGTAAATGGAAAGTGCAGGTTACAAAGCTATGTAGATCATCAAAAAAATAAATTTCAGATAACTTCAACAGGTTATTCCATTTATTCAGCTGACTATATGAGAACACCTGCTGCAGTGGCAGGGCTAGAATTTTTTTTTTTTTGTGAGGGCACAAATTATCATGTTGTTGTTGTTGTTGCTATTGTTGTTGAGAGCACAAATTATCCATTTTAAAAAAATGCTCCCAATTTTTTTCAATAGAGTTTGGCACTAGCTGTTTTAAAATTTTAATTATTAAAATTACTATTATAAAAGATAAATTATATGATAAAAGTATTTTAATGTACTTGAATATAATGTTATGATTTTAAAAACAGGTCAATTTAAAATGAACCATTTGATTTAGTCTTATCAAATATGAATTTTATTTACATAACAATTTAAATAAAAGCTACGACACTTAATTAGATTAATTAGTTTTTATAAAATTAAAAATTTGCCTTTTAGATTTTTATATAAAATTAAAAAAATTGGGATGTTCGGACAGTGAGGGCCTGTCCCCCCAAGGGCCCCATTATAGCTCTGCCCTTGACCAGGTGGTGATTGAAAATCCAAGACAAACACCAAAATAGGTACCTAAAAAATCAAGGTTTTTAAGTTGTTGAGTTTCTATAAGAGATGGCCAACAAGAGAGGGAATATTAGGCTTCCATTCTACGAGGCTTGTTCAAGCATGATTTGTTTGAGAACAAGCCCAACTAAAAATTCCATCAAGCATGGTGGAACCATAATAGATTTTATCTTTTTAATTTATCTGAAACTCAATAAGGCTCAAACGAAAAGGACTGAATTAAGGAGCCAACCAATTCTGATGTGATACAATCGGAGTTACATTAATAAATTAAAGAAAGATAATCAACAAAGCATTCCAAATTAAAAGTATTACTTATAACAAGGAATAGTTCTAGGAATTCTTAGCTTTCAACTTGCTTAGGCAAAGAAGAGCGATGAAGATTAACCAAACAATCTAAGTAAACGCAAAGAGAAATTGTAACGCTACAACGGCAAACAAGAATCCACGATTTAATAAAGAGAGCTTTCACCTTTGAAACATTTCACTCAACTAGTCTAGGCTTTAGCGAAAGAAGAGTCTCCACGTTAGAATCGAGATCACTCCAAGGAAGAAGGAACCTAGGATCATCGTTCTTGGAGAAGTAGCCGGAATAGCCGAGTACGTTGGTCGTCCGGCGATGACCCAAGGTGTTTTGGGTTTTTGTTCGTCAATCGTCGTGGAGAGTTGAAAGAGTATCTGATCCACGTATTCTTTTACCAAATCATCATACTCCCAATTTAGATCAAAGAACGGAGACAATAGAATGTCAACTTCTCCTTGATTGTTGTAGGCGAATCTGTGGTCGATCTCAGGATCGGCCGTTCATGACCATCGAAGCTCTCTACAGAATAGTGCCTTGGGGAATCCGCCGGTTGGAAGAAAAGAGAGGGGAGGAGAGATGTGGGCGGCGGCAATAGAGAGAGAGGGTAGGGGCGGGAGAGGCTAGGTGAGGTTTTGGGAGAGGGAGGAGGGAATAGATTTAGAAAAACTGAAATTAATTTCAGATTTTTCTAATAGGAGGGAGGGAATTAATTTGAATTTCAAATTAATCCCATAAAGGGGCTAGGGCGGCTGATTTAGGGGTGGATTAATGGGGTATTAATTGCCATTGCGAGGGGGATTGGAGAGAGAAATTCAAGGGGAAGGGGGCCGGCCATGTAGAGAGGGGAGAGAGGGTGCTTTGCTTTAATTAGGTGGGCCCCAAAGAGTAATTAGAGATTTAAATCAAATCTGATTTTAATCTCAGATTTAATTAAAATAGGGATGTTTCTAAATTTAAGCTTTAGGATTAGGAAAGTATTTGGGTTTCAAATTTTAAATTTGAAATCCAGTTAAGTAACTTTCCTAATTGGCTAAACCTATTTTAGGAAGGTGAATAATGGCCAAAGGAATTTGATTTCAGATTTTGGGGCTAGGGAGAGGGGTGGCCGATGGGTTGGGCTAGGGAGGGGCTGCGGCTGGGAGGAGGCCGGTGGTGGAGCAGACGGCCGACGGCTGGGAGGGTAAGGGGCGGCGGCTTGGTGTGGGGAAAATGGTGGGCTTGGTTTGGAGAGGAGGAAGGAGGGTGAGGGTGGTGGGATGGAGGTGGCCGAAGGCTTGGGAGTCCAAGTATGCCGCCGGTTTTGGACAAGGGAGGAAGAGCTTGTCCTCAAAGTGATCCCACTCCAAATCTCACAAAGAAATTTTGGACAAAAAAGCCTAGAACTCACAAAGAGATCTATCTCCTCTAATGAACTCACTAAGAGATCATGCTAGTAGAACAAACTTTTCATTCAATCATTCATTAACCCAAATACAATAGAGAAGGACCTTATATATAGGCCTCAAAATGATAAAAGAAAACACATGACTAAAGTTCCCCTTGGGCTACAATAACAACTAGTTACCCCTAAGGGTGAAAATGGAAAAACTGAAATAACAACATACATAATTCATAAAATGCATCAAAAGTAAATGCTCTCCATCATGGCCATCGATCTCCGATGCTTCCTCTGATAGACGCGTCGAAACCTTCTGTTAATGTCCTCATCATTCTCCCCGGGTGGGAGAGAACTCGACCCCGTCGAGTAGATATCTCTGGAGCCCTCGTACAACTCTAGGAGATCTGGCTCTAGGCTCTGTAGCTCGTCCCTGTCAATCCAAGTATCATCTGTCTCCGGTGTCCCTTTCCAATGAACTAAGTATCTTCGGCGCCCACCTTCCTTTGTGGAAATGATCTCATCATCTAGTATTGCTTCAATCTTCTCCGCTATGGGTGAGTAAGGTAAATTGGGGAGTGGAGCTAGGTTGAGGATCTCACCAGGTGGGGTTACACAAGGCTGCTTATGGAGTGGATTTTGGGGGTTAAATTCAGGCCCTTCAAATGCTACTAGATCTTCTATATTAAATGTAGGATTCATGTTAAAACCTCTAGGGAGGTCCAGTACATAGGCATTCTATTAACCATTGAGATTATCTTAAACGGCTCGGTGCTTCTTGCATGCAGCTTCTTCACGGAGCCAGGAGGAAAACGCTCCGGGCGGATCCGTACCATCACGAAGTCTCCAACTTTGAATTCTTTGAACCTTCTTTTGTTGTCAGCAATAGTTTTATAATTGGTATTACTTTGTTCAATTTTCTTTTTATTTTCTCCGTGTAACTCCTGAAGGTGAGATGCAAATGCAGATGCAGCTCAGATGTTCTACCCCTAGGACTCATGGGTACTAAATCAATGGGCTAATTGGGTTGGAACCCATACACAATCTCTGCGGGACTTAGACCAGTGGTTCTGTTGACGGAGTTGTTGTAGGCAAATTCTGCTATAGGAAGTTTAGAATCCCAGTCCCTAATGTTTTCTCCTACCAATGTCCTTAAGAGGTTTCCTAGGCTCCTATTAACGACCTCGGTTTGTCCGTCGGTTTGAGGGTGAAAGGCTGTCAAAAACTGGAGTTTCGTTCCCACCTTATGCCATAGAGTTTTCCAAAAGTAACTTGTAAATTTAACATCCCTATCGGACACAATGGTTTTGGGCAGGCCATGGAATATAACTATTTCGTCAAAATAAAGTTTGGCAATTCGGGAGGCGTCAAAAGTTTTGGAACAGGGGAGAAAATGGGCCATTTTTGAGAATCGGTCAACGACCACGCAAACGGAGTCATGCTTCCTAACAGTCTTGGGTAACCCAAGAACGAAATCCATGCTTACATCTTGCCAGGGGCGATTGGGTACGGGAAGAGGAGTGTAGAGTCCTGTATTTTGCTTGCGTTGCTTGGCGAGTTAGCAGGTGTGACAACTCTTTAGAAGTTTACTAACATCACGCTTAAGGCTAGGCCAATAGAAGCGGTTTCTAGAGCAGCGATAGTCTTAGATTGTCCAAAGTGGCCAGCTAAACCTCCCGCGTGTAATTCCCACACAAGATACTCGCGGAGAGAAGTTTGGGGAATGCAGAGCTTTTGAGCTTTAAATAGGTAACCGCCCTCGAGTAAAAAGTCATTAATCGTACGCTCATTCCCAGAGGTCAAAATGGAATAGGTCTCACCGAAATCAAGGCAGTCCTTATAGTCTTCTTTGACACGTTCAAACTCAGTTACCTCAGTTTGCATTTCTAGGGTCACTAACATTCGTCGGCTTAAAGCATCGGCAGCTTTGTTCTCAATCCCGGCTTTGTGTCGGATGGTGTAAGTGTACTCTTGTAAGAATTCAATCCATCTACCATGACGGGCATTGAGCTTCTTTTGTGAATTTATGTACTGGAGGGCTTCGTGATCAGAAAAGATGACAAACTCTTGAGGAAGTAGGTAGTGCCTCCAGTACCTAAGGGATTGGATGATTGCGTAGAATTCTTTATCATATGTAGAGTAGCGTTGGCGTATGTCATTGAGCTTCTCGTTGAAATATGCTACGGGATGTCCTTATTGGGAATGGACTCCTCCAATACCTATGCCAGATGTGTCACAGGTTACCTCAAAAACTTTGAAAAAATCAGGAAGACGCATAACAGGTGATTCCACCATTTTTCTTTTAATCTCCTCAAAGGCCTTGCTGGCATTTACCGTCCAATGGAATTCCCCTTTCTTCAAACAATCAGTTATGGGGGCTACTATCGTGCTAAAATTTCTAATGAACCCCCTATAGAAAGTGGTCAATCCATGAAAACTCCGAACATCTCTAATACTTTTGGGTTCAGGCCACTCATTAATAGCTCGAACCTTTTCGGGGTCAGCAGAAATCCCTTGAGAGGATATGATAAATCCGAGAAAAGTGACGCGATCTGTAAGGAACATACACTTCTTAGGATTGGCATACAATTGTTCTTTCCTCAGAATTTCACAGACTTGATTTAGGTGAGTTAAGTGTAAATCCACCGAGCTATTGTAGATTAGGATATCATCAAAATATACCACAACGAATTTTCCTAAGAAAGGCCGCAAAACTTGAGTCATAACTCTCATGAATGTGCTAGGAGCGTTACTAAGGCCAAACGGCATAACCATCCACTCATACAACCCATCTTTAGTCTTGAAAGCCATCTTCCACTCGTCCCCACGGCGGATTCTGATTTGATGGTAGCCGCTCTTAAGATCGATCTTGAAAAAATGGGCTGCCCCGGTCATCATGTCCAACATGTCATCCAAGCGTGGTATGGGAAAACGATACTTCACAGTAATCTTATTGATGGCACGACCGTCAACACACATCCTCCAGGTGACATCCTTTTTAGGGGTTAGAAGGGCGGGGACCGCACATGGGCTTAAGCTTTCCTTTATAAACCCTTTTTTAGTAGATCATCCACTTGCTCCTTTAACTTGGCGTGCTCCCCTGGGTTCATACGATAGTGGGGAAGATTGGGTAGCGAGGCTCCGGATACTAAGTCTATCGCGTGTTGTATGTCCCTCAGAGGGGGCAGTTGGTCTGGTAGGTCTTCAGGGAAAAATTCAGAAAATGTTTTTAAGGAGTGGTTGGACCTCTTTAGGAATGGGTTCTCCTAATTCCTCATTTGCTTCGCGAGCCACTAGGGCGTACATGGTGGTTCCTTGGTTAATCTCGTTTTCCACATCCTTTGCAGTCAAAAGGTGTAGTCTTTTACTTTGTTTGGCAGGGGTAGGCTTGGCTTCTGTCTTTTGGGGCTTAGGTTGTGAAGGTATCAACTTGATTTTCTTCCCGTTATGCTCAAACACGCAGGTGTTAGTTCTCCCATAAATATGAACGTCGTTATCAAATAACCACGGGCAACAACAACAACAACAACAACAATAACAAGCCTTTGTCCCACTACGTGGGGTCGGCAACATGAATCATTTTTCTCCATTGTGTCCGGTTCAAAGTCAATCTCTCGTTTAAATCTAATAGAGAAAGATCATTTCTAATATTTTCTAACCAAGTCTTTTTAGGTCTACCTCTACCTTTCTTAACATAAGTCAAATCTAATACCTCTACTTTCCTAACTGGGTCATCGGAAGGCCGCCGTTTTATGTGACCAAACCATCTAAGGCGACTCTCTCTAATCTTATCCTCCACTGGAGCTACTCCAACCTTTTCACGTATATGCTCATTTCATATCCTGTCTCTAAGAGTAAATCCACTCATCCACCTAAGCATCCTCATCTCCGCAACACATAACTTAGTATTATGCTTCTCTTTTAATGGCCAACATTCTGCACCATAAAGCATTGCAGGTCTCACCACCATCTTATAGAATTTTCCCTTAAGTTTAAGGGGGACTTTTCTATCACACAACAAGCCCGATGCATTCCTCCACTTCAACCATCCAACTTGAATTCTACTGATAACATCCCCATCTATTTCACCATCACTCTGAACAATAGATCCAAGATATCTAAAACGTGTACTCTTATTAATGACTTGATCGCCCAAAGTCACAATCCCCTCACTAGGTCTATTACTGCTAAAATTACACTCCATATATTCAGTTTTAGATCTACTCAAGCGAAAACCTTTAGACTCTAAGGTTGATCTCCAGACTTCAAGTTTACCTTCAACTCCCTCTTTAGTCTTGTCAACAAGAAGAATATCATCAGCAAAAAGCATACACCAGGGTACATCCTCTTGTAAATGTCTAGTGAGAACATCCATGACTAACGCGAAAAGATATGGGCTTAAAGCTGATCCTTGATGTAATCCAACCGAAATAGGGAAATACTTGGTCAAACCACCTTGTGTTTGAACACAAGTAGTAGCTCCTTCATACATATCTTTAATGATTTGAATATAAGCATGATTAACTCCTTTCTTTTCAAGAACTCTCCATAGCACTTCTCTTGGAACTTTATCATATGCTTTCTCTAAATCAATAAATATCATATGTAGATCCTCCTTATTCTCCCTATATTTCTCCATCAAACCTCTCAATAAATGTATGGCTTCCATAGTAGACCTACCAGGCATGAATCCAAATTGATTTTGAGAAACATTAGTATCACGCCGCAGCCTACGCTCCATAACTCGCTCCCATAGTTTTAAAGTGTGACACATTAACTTAATTCCTCTATAATTCGCACAATCATGTGCATCACCTTTATTCTTATAAATAGGAATCAATACACTCATTCTCCACGCATCTGGCATCTTTTTAGTCTTCAAAATATTATTAAAAAGTTTAGTTAGCCAAGAAATTCCTTCATCTCCTAAGCATTTCCACATCTCTATTGGGATATCATCAGGTCCAACAGCTTTTCCACACTTCATTTTCTTTAAAGCCTCTCTAACTTCGGTTTTACTAATACGCCGATAAAAACAGAAATCTTTATTTTCATTTAGGATGCTAAGGTCACTAAAGTCAATTGTATTCCTACAATCTTCATTAAAAAGTTTATCAAAATATCTCATCCACCTTTGTTGAATATCATCTTCTAAGAAAAGTACTTTTTGATCTTCATCCTTAATACACTTCACTTGAATTAAATCCTTACTACTCCTATCTCAAATAACCACGGGCGACCGAGGATAATCTGACCTACATCCATAGTCAACACATCGCACCAAATCTTCTCCTGATATCCTACAAACTCTATACGAATAAGGTTCCGATCTTTAATCTCTACGGTAGTCGAATTTATCCAAGCGACCTTATACGGATTTGGGTGATGTGTCATCTTGAGGTTAAGTTTGGATATCATAGCTGAAGAGACTGCGTTGATACAACTTCCACTGTCGATGATAACTTTGCAACTCTTTTCTCCAATCTTGGTAAAGGTATGGAAAATCGAAGTTCTTCGCCAATCGTTATTGGGTTTGGGTTGGGACAAGGCGCATCTAACAACTTGCAAGCCAACAGGATCGTCCTCGCCAAAGAAATCTTCTTCATCGTCCACATGATGGGTCAATTTAGTCTTCGGTTCTTCCTCTTCCTCTTCTACTTCTTCGATGATGGTGACCTTATAGGGACTAGAGCATTGCGAGGCAATGTGCCCATATCAATGACACCTATAACACTTGGTTCCAGAAGTGGCTTTAGGAGTGTCACGCTCGGGAGTCTTTCCTTTAAGGTCGGGACGGGATTGAGGTTGACTCGCAGTTGGTCGGTTAATCACAGGGCCAGTAGGTCGGGTTGGAGGTTGATGGGACGAGGTTCGATAAGGGCCAGAGCGGGAGTCTGGATGTCTAGAATGAGAATGGGTCTTGGACTCTTCAAGGTCGAGCACTATACTACAAGCTGCTTCTTAAGTGTCAATCCCTCTCGCAAAAAGTTCATGTCGGAGGTCCTCTCTCAAGCCGGCTCTAAACATTGAAAGGATTTGGGCTGGGGTAGTGGTTTCCTCACCACTGCAACGAATCAAGTAGTCATCAAAGGCAGAGATATAATCCTTCATAGGTCTACTTCCTTGGGTAAGTCTATTCCACTTATCTAAGAGCTTAGGGTAGTATAGGAAGTGGGAAGATATTTTCTCTTGAGCTCCTGTTTCATCGTTCTCCAATCAGTGATGTCGTGTTCTCCTCGAGCTTCACGCATGTTCTCCAAGTTCGTCCAGTAGTGGTTAGCTCGGCCCGTAAGTTTCATCTCCGCAAACCTAACTTTCCGTTCCTCAGAGATAGTGTACCATTTGAAGTAACTATCCATTGCTTTGATCCAATCTAAGAAGATTTGAGGGTCGAGGGTACCATCGTAGGAAGGAGTGTCGATACGAATGTTCTTTAACAACTGAGCATCGTTATCTCTCAAAGTGGGTTCAATTTCTACGGTGTCCTGATTGGGTCTAGGGTTATGACTGTAGTGATCTTGGGGATGGCCATGATCGGTCCGGTTGTCATCACCATAGGGTGAGTGTGGCCTTGAAGGGGTATAAATAGCGGGGTTCCCTATACGCTCGATGTTATCTAGTCGATCACTAGTTTGGCGCCTAAAGTCTGCTAAGTCCGTCTGGGTGTTTCGGATCTACTGCGTAACTATTCCAAGTTGGCCCACTATGAGGTCTAGAGTTGCTTGAATATGTTCCGGGTCCATGGGTGGAAGCTAGAGGTTGCTAGGGGAAGTACCGGGGTGGTGGACAGCACTTAGACACTAGGGTAATATGCTCCTAATGCCACTAAATGTTGTTGAAATGTTGTGGACAGCAACCTACAGCAAGGGCCTAAGTTGTCTAAGCTTTATGCGTGGGTTTTAAGGTGTGGACAGCAGCTTGACACTTGCCTAAACTCTCTTAAAAGCCAAATATTGGTGCAGGAATTTTCTGGACAACAGGTTTTATAGTTTGGCAAAGCATCCTAAGTAATTGGGGAGTTGTAGTGACAAAGACAGCACTTAGACAATGATATAGGGTGGCTCAATATGATGAAAGCATGCAGAATTTTTCTGGACAGCAATGTAAAACAGTGAATTTAATATAAGTAGGCAATGGTTTGCATGCAAACGTGTTACCAAAATGATTAACTAGACTCCTAGGACTTCTAGAACATGCAAGGTATGCTAACCATGCTCTGATACCAAATATGATGAGATACAATCGGAGTTACATTAAGAAATTAAAGAAAGATAATCAACAAAGCATTCCAAATTAAAAGTATTACTTATAACAAGGAATAGTTCTAGGAATTCTTAGCTTTCAACTTGCTTAGGCAAAGAAGAGCGATGAAAATTAATCAAACAATCTAAGTAAACGCAAAGAGAAATTGTAACGCTACAACGGCAAACAAGAATCCACGATTTAATAAAGAGAGCTTTCACCTTTGAAACCTTTCACTCAACTAGTATAGGCTTTAGCGAAAGAAGAGTCTCCACGTTAAAATCGAGATCACTCCAAGGAAGAAGGAACCTAAGATCGTCGTTCTTGGAGAAGTAGCCGAAGTAGCGGAGTACGTTGGTCGTCCGGCGATGACCCAAGGTGTTTTGGGTTTTTGTTCGTCAATCGTCGTGGAGAGTTGAAAGAGTATTCGATCCACGTAGTCTTTTACCGAATCGTCGTACTCCCAATTTAGATCAAAGAACTGAGACAATAGAATGACAACTTCTCCTTGATTGTTGTAGGCAAATCCGTGGTCGATCTCAGGATCAGTCATTCATGACCATCGAAGCTCTCTGCAGAATAGTGCCTTGGGTAATCCGCCAGTTGGAAGAAAAGAGAGGGGAGGAGAGATGTGGGCGGCGGCAATAGAGAGAGAGGGTAGGGGCGGGAGAGGCTAGGTGAGGTTTTGGGAGAGGGAGGAGGGAATAGATTTAGAAAAACTGAAATTAATTTCAGATTTTTCTAATAGGAGGGAGGGAATTAATTTGAATTTCAAATTAATCCCATAAAGGGGCTAGGGCGGCTGATTTAGGGGTGGATTAATGGGGTATTAATTGCCATTGGGAGGGGGATTGGAGAGAGAAATTCAAGGGGAAGGGGGCCGGCCATGTAGAGAGGGGAGAGAGGGTGCTTTGCTTTAATTAGATGGGCCCCAAAGGGTAATTAGAGATTTAAATCAAATCTAATTTTAATCTCAGATTTAATTAAAATAGGAATGTTTCCAAATTTAAGCTTTAGGATTAGGAAAGTATTTGGGTTTCAAATTTTAAATTTGAAATCCAATTAAGTAACTTTCCTAATTGGCTAACCTATTTTAGGAAGGTGAATAATGGCCAAAGGAATTTGATTTCAATTTTTGGGGCTAGGGGAGAAGGGTGGCCGACGGGTTGGGCTAGGGAGGGGCTGCGGCTGGGAGGAGGCCGGCGGTGGAGCAGGCGGCAGGCGGCTGGGAGGGTAAGCGGCGGCGGCTTGGTGTGGGGAAAATGGTGGGCTTGTTTTGGAGAGGAGGAAGGAGGGTGAGGGTGGTGGGATGGAGGTGGTCGAAGGCTTGGGAGTCCAAGTATGCCGCCGGTTTTGGACAAGGGAGGAAGAGCTTGGCCTCAAAGTGATCCTACTCCAAATCTCACAAAGAAATCTTGGACAAGAAAGCCTAGAACTCACAAAGAGATCTATCTCCTCTAATGAACTCACTAAGAGATCATGCTAGTAGAACAAACTTTTCATTCAATCATTCATTAACCCAAATACAATAGAGATGGGCCTTATATATAGGCCTCAAAATGATAAAAGAAAACACATGACTAAAGTGCCCCTTGGGCTACAATAACAACTAGTTACCCCTAAGGGCGAAAATAGAAAAACTGAAATAACAACATACATAATTCATAAAATGCATCAAAAGTAAATGTTCTCCATCATGGCCGTCGATCTCCGATGCTTCCTCTGATAGACGCGTCGGAACCTTCTGTTGATGTCCTCATCAAATTCACTGCTCAGCGGGAGGAGCAGATCAAGACATATGGAGAAAGAAAATAAAATGTAAAAACGGTGAACCTCACAAATTGGGCACTTTCAGATCTCTTTTTATTATTGGCCTTCATCTGGAAAAGCTACATTGATCTGCTAAGCTACGCATGAAATAAAATACTTGCTGCTGTCACAGACACGCACCAACAATTAAACAGGTGTGCCCTTCACGGAAACTAAGTTTTGGAGGGTTTGCATACCTAGGGAAAGTGTTCGTGCTTTTCCCACAAAGATCAAAATTACGTTTTGGCAAGTTTAGGCAACACATTAATGAAGAAGCCTAAGTCATGTCACACGCATTTCTAACCTAATTTCATAGGCAAGATCAGGGATCTAGTGTTTAGGTGAGATGCGTAACTACATTAAGCGGCTGTTTTGGCTACAAGTAGGATTTTACTCACTAAGATTTAGTAAATCCAGAAAAAAAAAATTGGGAGGAATAAAACTTAAAAATTGCTTAGCATGACAACTGTTGAATTTTGATAAATCCAGATAAATTCTTAGGTTATTTGTTTTGGAATTTAAGATTTGTGAGAAAGAAAAATCATTAAATCCGTTAAATCACATGAACGTGGGATTTAACCATTCTTAAATTTAACCAATAATGGAATGAAATGGAATGTATCAAAATAGTAGGATTTAAGCTCTCCAAAATTCTTTTTGGCATGATATAAGCTAAATCAGGCTAAATATTGCCTGAAATAGGGTACCAGGCAGCCCTTAAGATGTTGCAAAGTAGTATTTATTACCTATCATTAAAAGTTCATTACATAAGCGACTCTGCTCAATCTTACCCTCAGCATTGAAAACAACGAATTAAAAGGCTTACAATATGAACATCGATGTCATCGAGGGGTATAATGTGAGAGTCAGGCAGTCTGACTTCTTTGGACTGCACCTGAGATCTGTCAGATGCCTTAGGACCCTGCATACGTAGCACAGTCAACAATGCAAATATTTGTTAAGGAATCTGAATGACAGAGCGAGCGAGAGAGACAGACAGAGAGAGGGAGGGATAGAGAGAGACCGGATAGCATAGGAGTGACTGGAAAAGAGGGAGAGAAGATCGAATGGAGTGCACAAGCTGTATCCGTTGATGGGGTGTCGGGGGATAGGGACCGGAAAGAACCGAATCGATGGTGGAAAAGAACTCGTGTGGAGTGGGCATGTCTTCTTCTTCAGTGGCGATTTATCTGCTTGTAGCGGTAGACCTTTCTCTCCACTTCTCTGTGCTCCGCTCTCTGTGCTCCTGAAATCTAACCGCTGATAAAAGGAGATCGACGAGACATGTACAGAAGAATCAAGGCGCGAAGAGGTGATGACAAGGGTGGCTACTCGGCAGCGGACTATAAGTAAAACCCTAACGCGGGCTTTTCAAGCCTTCGGCTGGCGGTTTGGCTGCAAGAATATTAAATTCACCTAATTTAAATCGCTGCGAAATTAAATATTGAAAATAATTTGACATAAGGGATGTTAAAGTCGATTAATTTGTTTTTAACTATTACTAAATTTATTTAAATTTTTTTATCAATTTTAGTTAGATTAATTGAAGTATACTTAATAATATTAATATTAATATCTCAATTAATTATTAATTAATTAAATATTAAATTAATGAAATCCAATAAATTTTATTTAATCTCTAATCTCTAAATGAAAATCTAAATATCAATCCCAACTATATGATAGAGATAACCTAAAATATATATATCTCAAATTTCATTTATAATTGACTAATATTAATTTCCTTGCTATCCAATTGACTAGTTCTCTAATTTATTATTGTTGTAGTCATTATGGGTTGTTTGGTTTGCTTAAAAGTAATGTTGTGTAAAATGAATACTTTGGAGTTGTATTTATGAATGTAAATTAAATACATGAGAATGATTTTTTATTTGGTTAGAAATAATGAATATAGAATAAAGTCTTAAATGGTGACGGCTAACAGCAGCGTGAAGTGGTCGCGGTGATGGCGGGCAGCGGGCGGCTGCCAAAGGCTGGCGGCGGCGGCGACGGTGGCCGAAAGTGGCCGGCGACAATGGTCAGTGGTGGTGCGATGGCGGTAGTGGTCGGCATCGGCGAAGGAGGGTGGGTGGCGGCAGGTAGCTTGCGGTGGCCGATGGTGGTTAAGCAAGTTTGTGGTGTAAATAGTATTCACTCAAAATCGGAGGATTTTAATTTACGCTCAAAATGAACTATTTCACTTAACATTACATTTACTATACTTTACTTTGCATCATTTTATAGTCCAACTAAACACCAAAATTTGTAAATCCCCTGCATTTAGATTTGGGAATACTTTACACGCTAAAGTAATCCAACCAAACAACCACTAAACACAAATAAAAATGTGGAAATAAGAAAAGTTAAAGGACAACGGAGTTGAGAAAAGGGCAGGCAATGTTTTGCCTGTTCATCTTTATAATTTATCTTCTTTTGATCTTTATCTGTGCTCTTCCTAAAGCCTTTGGCCTATCTTGGATTTGCTTTTCCACATCACCATTCCTTCATTGATGCTTCGGTTTTGCATCAAGTGGTGTTTTAGATGTACTTCATTAGGTATTGTCATCCTTCGCTCTCTATTTTTCAAGGAGACCAACATCTATAGCTTTTGCGTCATAGCAAGCTCGGATAGCTGCCTGCCGAGCTTAAAAGTTATTGCCACACCTTCCTCCTGTGTTTCAAGACCCCTAAATCTTGTATATACGACAAATTTTAGAATTTAATAAAACCATAATTTAAGGCAAAACAAATAAAAAATAGGATTTAAGATTATTTAAGATTTAAAGCTATTAATTTTTTTTTCTTGGCAAGATTTAAGCTTAATACTATTTCAATTTTACATCCATACATCCGCATAGAACTATTATGTCCACATAAGCCTAATGGTTTATTTAAATGAAAAAAAGGAAAAACAATGACTTAAACTTCAAAATATCTTTTTAGATATCTAATGATTTTTTATTTAGCTTTTCTCAATGTCCAAGTGCAATTCACATGTATATCTATCCATGGACTAATAATCTTAATAAAGGAGTGTTGGGAAGTAAACCAAGTGCGAGACAAACAAGAAAAATTAAACAACATAAAAATAACACCAGGATTTCTTATGAAAAAATAAAAATGGGAAGAATTCACGGCTCCACACCAAAAAAATTCACTATTAAAAGTTCATTATAAATCATGTCGTTAAACATACAACACAACGATGTTGAACCTACAACACAGTATTGTTAAATCTGCAACATAATGGTGTTGAGTTCACAGTGCCATGGCATTTGAATTATAGTATTGTGTCATTATGTTCTCTATCTTAAAGGAGGTCCACAGCTATTTGCATTTTATTTACAATACTGTGATGCTGTGCTTGTATCAATTATATTATATATCACATGTGTATCATATAATATCAAATCATATTACTTTTGCTATTTATCATGTATGATGATGTCATTTGCATATATAACAAAGGCAAAGCAACTAGCTATTTGTTGTATTTTTTTTATATCAAATATTGTAAGTTAACCCAACAAGAATCAATCTCAATCATGCTAGTCTTAATTTCATGAATCAGTATAATATCACATATCACAAGTCAAGTAATTTTCATGTAAGAAATCATCACTTCATACATATCAGCATGTCATATCATTCCAATTAGTTTCCTTATACCTCAATTTTCATTTCATTAAGGATTACAGCATAAACTTTATTTAAAGGAAAATCCATTAGCCTACCCTCTTGTACATGGAAACATGTCTTCAACTAATCTGAATCATTCAATCATTCACAACTAATCTTTTTTGCATTTACACAAATTTCATATTATATATATCAAAATAACAAACACTAAATACACATCATATGCAATGTTCATATCATATAGACCTATATATATATATATACTTAGTATACAAAAAATACATGTTGAACCATATGAATAGTAGATTAATACACCTGATGTATTTCAAGCCCAAATATTATATATTAACTCATGATCATTTTATACCCAGTATTATACTACTAATTTCAAAAAGAATGACATATATGTTGTGACACCTATAGGTTCAGCATTTGAATTGGTCTATTCTGACTCGATTGAAAAGATGAGGTAAATATTTGAACTTTTAACTTTTGAACCTATTTGTATGTGCTTGGAAGTATTTTAATGCTTTAAAAAGGCTGATTGTGTTCAAAAATGAGTCCCAATGGTCAAGTGTAAGTTTTGTCAAAGTCTAAAAAATATTACTATTTGAGCGCCTCAATGGGTGTCCCAGCATCTCGGCACTACTACAACATAAGACATCAAAAATAGTGATATTGCATCACTATAGTCTCAATTTTTTTGAAAAATGAACTAGCGCAACAATGTTAGGTGGTAGGGGTGTTTCTTTGGATGACCCAAGCTTTGGGTCCACTGGGTTAGCAATATGGCTTGACCCAAGTGTCCAAAGAGAGCCTCCTATGAGCCAAATTTCACCCTAGGTCAAATTAAATCAAACAAAAGCCTAGGTTAAGTCCCTCATGACCCAACACACTTACCCTAGTTGACCCAGCCCTTGGGTCAACTCAGGTTGGAAATTGAGCTAACCCAAATTAGTCAAAACCACTAGGGATTGAGTCATTTCTCAACCTAAGATTCACCAAGCTAAATCAATGTTTGCATTGGGTGACCCTAGGTCCAATGCATCTACCTAAGCCAGCCCAGCCCTTGGGTTGACTTGAGTCAACACCCAAGCTAGCTCAAAGTGGTCAAAACCACTTTAATTGGAGCTAATTCCCACCATAGACCAATCCAAGTGTAATCTTCACTTGCATTACATAGCCCTTGACTCAACCCAACTTCCCCATCAAACCCAGGCCCTGGCTTGACCCAAGTTGCACCCAAATTTACAGGTTTGGGTCAACTCGAGCCATGTTATTAAATTGGGCTTCACCATGGTTAATCAAGCTCGTCTAACCCCCAGCTAGCTTTCCATCTTATCCTGACCCAGCCAGTGGCAGCCGAAGATAATGATATTAAGTTATGGTGGTCCTCTCCATCTCAGGCCTCATCCAAAGCCTTTTAGAGCCCGAGCTCATTAGTTTTGAGCTTACGGGGCTCAGAGGAGGTGTCCCCTCCCAATTAGCAGCCATCTATTAGCTCTACCATGCCGTCCATGCCTGCGATTGTAACTTGAATAGGGCGTTCTATTTGAATCCAATTCATTCGCCTCCAGCATTTCAAAAAGAATCTCTATAGCTCTCTGAGCATTCCAGTTATCTCCTCCAGCTTCCCAGCCTCTCCAGAGCCCAGTTCAAGTGAACTTCAACTAGTTTCTTTCGCCCTTCGCTCGTAGTCATACCTCCGACGATCCTCCGACTGTGACATTTGAAGGAAAAGTGGCCTCTATCTTCCTCTCAAGCTTCCTGATAGAAAAGCTCATTAATTGAGACATTCTTTGAGGTATAAACCTAATCCCGAGCTCCTTAGATATGTAATCTAGTCATGTGTGAAGATGTGATGCCCTAGAATTAAATTTAAAAGAATTATTTTTTTGAATATTTTAATAAACAACAACTAGAGATATCTAATATCATATATGAGTAATAAACAATAAATTATATAATTCAAAATACTAATGTACACATCTGTATTTAATCCCAAAAATCATATATATACTACTCATGATCTATACAACAATAAGAATAATGCCTTAAGAACATATATTTTAGTAGTCAAACTAAATAAGTAAGAAGTCCTGACTATCATGGTATTTTTTTAGTATTGTATTAGTAAATCGTTGGCTCAGTAAATAGAGTTGTCATTCTTTGCTCGTCGGCACAGTAATCATCTCCTTATAACTTTTAATCAGTATCACGTGAATCAATAGAGGATAACACCAAATCATAATATTTAAAGGAAAGCACGTTGGCCCACCATCCTGTAAAGGTCAGTCAGTCTCCAACTAACGGGTCAACTAGTCTTTACTTATCTTTTACATATACATTATTATCACATAACTATAACACTAATTTCAATCACATATCCATATTTATTTTCAATGTATTGCAACAAATAAAGCATAATTATACTTAATTCAGAAAATATCAAAGTGTCCTAATGGCAGACAAAAAAATCGTACTGAGCAAAAATTCATATCTTTAAAATTTAACTAAATTATCAGATATTGTATAAAATAATATATTCTGAAGCTTTAGTTGAACAAAATTACTATTTTTAGACATCAAAATAAATTTCTAAGCTAGCAAAAATTGATGTATTTTTAAAATTATATGGTGAAAAATCTCAAACAAATATTCAAAATGTTCATAATCTCAATCTCTATAACATATAAAAAGTTACGTGGTGAAAGGTTTACCAATATAAAATTATTCTCGTTTTTAAGCAATGAAAATACAAATTTGATTGAAAAAATATCTAAAACACAAAATTTTTTAAAATAAAAAATATGGTAAATATTTCTTACAACGATATGAGTAAATTTTTCAACTAGGCCGACTGATGAAAATCGCTCCGCGACCTCGAAATCAATGTTTCCTCATTTCTCTTTCCTCTCTTTCTCTCTTAAATTATTTATCCCATTCTCTATTTGACCAAACGAAATGGATAATGGGATTTTAAAAGGTTTTTAATAATGCTTTAAGATACTTTGAATATAATATTTAATTTAATTAATTCTTTAGTATAAAATTCAAAAAATTATTTTAGGACTTAAAAAATTTACAGAAAAATATATATATAATTAATCATTTTATTTAAAAAATATCAGTAAAATCTATTTGCATAATAGACACATGATTGTCTCAAAGTCTCCACTTGTACTGATATGTGCCAATTTTTTAAATATTTTCATCGGTGCCCAAAAATTATAAAAAAATTGTGCAATTAAAATGCCACAATCTCAATGCTATGGAGAATACTATTTATAATTTAGAGTTATATTGACTCTAGAAAAAATTATTTACCTAGGTTAAAATACAAGTTATTATAATATACCAGAATTATCTAATATCTTGTATCAGTAATAAACAACAAATTCTATAGTACAAAATATCATTGTATATATATGTATTCATTCTAAAAAATCATATACACAACTAAAGATCTACAAAATCATAACATATCTAGCCTGTCCCGAGTATAAAAGAATAATTATTCCAAATTAGATTTTGGGGCATCACAGAAGAGAACTTCCAACCAAACAGATTTACACTATTGGATTGGAATCTTTCGTTATCCTAATCCTTCCTCTGAAGTTTGGTTGAGATTCACTGGTGTGATATCTCGAATCATGCCGGAGAAAGTGTATGGCTTCGGACGCCCGCGGGAGGTTGAAGATATGATCTACTCCATTGATTTAAATTAACCATTGGGATTATATCCCGCGGTTCTGGAGTTGGTTTGATCATAGCCATTTGATTGATCATCCGATGGTTATGGTTAATTTTGCATTTACACAGTAAGCGCTAGTGATTGACTGCCCAATCAGGTCACACCCGTGTGTAAAGAGCACGACTAACTGCGTAATTCCGGGTTAATTAATTCCAGAAATCATAAGAAATTTCAAAAAATCAATAACTCCTCACATACTTTGCCAAATTAAGTGTTCTTAGGCTCATTAGAAAGGTCTTGAGGAGACCTACAAAAGCCCTATGGTCTCAGTTATGATTTTGCATGAAACTTAGTTAATTCCAATAACTAACCTAAGGGTATTTTAGGTATTTCTCTAAGGATTGAATTCACCATAGCTTGAGACATGGGGAGCCAATCTTGGGCATATTTTTTATGTGTCCAAAATTTCTCTCCCCTATTTAATTTGATTAAGGGTATGTAGGGTTAATTTAGGTTTAAGGATCATGATTTGACCCTTAAATTTAACTTTAACTAATTACCTCTCCAATGGGAATTAGGAGTTGTGTTTTTTATGTTAATTGTGCTTAGTGTAAGGGTTAGATAGCTTCCAATTTTACCCCAATCCCTGGTCTAGATAGCCCATACTAAAATTTTAAAAGTAACCTTACCTTGGGTGGTCTGGTTAACCACCTTAGAGGATCCACCTTGGGCCCAAATTTAGTGGCCTTGGGCCTTGAGATCAAGTGAACACATGACCTATGTTTCACTGAAATTGAGGTCCATTTGGTCCACCATTTAGGCAACTAAAAACTAACCCTTAAAATTAACCTAAAAATTTAGTTAATTCACCATTAATTCAAATTATATCCAAAAAATTCAAACAATATATCAAAATTCTCATAGCTAAGCCCCCAACTCAAAAAAATCAATAGCCCTATCAACTGGTTTTAAAATTAAACTTAATTTAATTTTTAAGAAAAAAATAATAATTAATGAATTTAATTAATTAAAAATAATTAAAAATTCTCAACTCTTGAGAAACTTCATTGGGACATTCCTGGCCTTTGGGAGTGATTTCAAGGAAATTGGGATCAAATTTATAAAAATCCCTTTTAATTCATAATTTAATAATTCAATTAACTACTTAAACTTTAAAAATTCATAATTAATTTTAGAAAAATCCAAATTGGCCAAACTCAAAGCTATTATAATCCATTAGCGGTCTAGTATTTTTTGAAAATATCAAACCCCATAAAATAAGTCAATGTCAAAAAGTCAACTTTAAGGTCACCCTTAGTACAAAGACATGTCAAAACTTAAAAAAATCCTAACTTAATGTAGAAAAACTCAAATCTAGCAAACTTAGAGTCTAATTACTCATCTTAGAGTCTACTATTCAGAAAAAATACTGAAATTCCAGAATTTACTTTAATTTAAAAAATTAACTTTTGACCCTTAATTTAAACATTTAAAATAATTAAAGCAATTCAATAATTAGTTAAAAAATTCAAAAAAATTTAACTTAATCATTCAAATCATTAATTAATCAATTGACTTAAAATTTATCAACCCTTTGTTGACCTCGTTTTAGTTTGATTTGCCCTCGAGCGTCTTCGAGTGACTTAGTTGGACTCCGTCGAGTCTAATTTGAGCTCGAATCGTCTCGAATTGAGTCGAATTACACTCGCAGGATTCTTTTAGCCCCGATCAATTTATCTTAGCCCTCGTCGAGCCCAATTCGAGTTAGATTGAAGTCAAATCGAGTCTAATTTTATTAAATTAATATAGTCAAATCGCATCGAACCCGAGTCGACCCGAGTTGGGTCGAATCTAGCCTGATTTTGGCCCAATTGACCTAATCTGAGTTTAATTAAACTCTAACCTACTTTATGATCAATTTAAATTATCTTCCAAATCAGGAAATGTGATCAAGTGGCTGAAATTGAATCAGCATGCAACCCGATGTCCTCTCTGGACGTCTGCGACTGCAAGTCCTATTCGCATGTCAAGGCCCCTGCAACGACGAATGGAAAGGCGCGGGCTTCCTTCTTTGGCATCGAGATACATTTACTCAGAAAAATGAAGGCTCTAGACAGAAAAAAGGCTCTCATTCGCACTCTCTCACTCCCCCATTCGCAGGTTACAGACACCCGCCCCTCTCCCTCTCGTCTCTCTCGGTTCGCACACCCCAGGAGAGCAGGCGGAAGGCTCCAACCCCCCTCTCCTCTCGGTCTCCCTTGCTATTTCGCACACTCAAGAGGCGGAGGTCCCCTTGCTGTCTCGCCTCCTTTGCCCTAGCCGAATCCAGGAGAAAGCCGGATCCTCCTCACTATCGATCTCTCTCTGTTTCGCGGAAGCCAGGAGGCGAGCCCCTTGTTCCGTTGCCCCTACTCGCAGGAGCCAAGAACCAAAGTTCTCTGTTCCGTCGCCCTTCCCAGTTCGGAACTAAACCTCAACCTCCGTCCGTCCCTAACGGCCGAAGCCCTGCCATCGGCCATTCCTTCTTTTGTAAGGTGAACTTCTTTTTCTTCTTCTTCTCCTTCTTCTTCTTCTTTTTCTTCCTCTTCCCCTTCTTCTTCTTATTCTTCTCCTCATCTTCTCCCCTTATTTCTTCCTATTCCCTCTCTTTCTTCACTTCCCTTTACTGATTTTTTTTTTCTTTCTTTCATTCTTCTTCTATTTTCTTCTCTTATCCCTTCTCTTCCTCCTCCTTCTATTTCACTCTCCTCTTCTTCTTATTCCCTTTCTTCTTTCTTTTCCCCTCAATCTTTCTCATTACCAAAATAAAGTAGATTTGATCTGCTTAAAGTGAAATATGTCTTGTATAAATGACTATGGTATGTGTAAATTTATTTGGAGCAAAGCTTACTTCATAGGGATGGTTGTTTATATCATGATGTCTTATACATTACTGTTACCTTATGTGGATTACATCGAACAACTATATTCAAAATGCCATGATCTTGTTTTGAGAAGTCTACCTAAAAGTTATGGTTTAATGATATATTCCCTCATTTGAAACTTTCTAGTGAAATGAGTAGAGGTGGCATTGTCATGGGTTAACTAAGCATGTGGATAAATATATACCTCCTTTTTCGCTAGGGGGTAAAGCATGATTTTCACATCGATGGGTTCCATTGATCTTCGTAGTACCGTATGTTAGTTGTTTGTTAAATGCCCCAATAAGATTTCATTCACATTGAAACTTTGCGTTAAGAGATCTTGAATGGCCACGATATATTTTCTTTCTTTTAATATTAACATCTTCCTGGATTAGTTTCCTTCAAGGAGAAATGGCAATGCTTGTTATGATCATTCATTTGGGATAAGATTGAGTATGATTTGTTAATATTTGCGATTTTCTTCTAGACCTTATCGATAGTACTTGTGGATGAGCATTGTTTCTTTGTAAACATTTGAGTGCAAGATCTGAAATCTTTCTTTAAATATAAGAATGAAGGCTTTGAGTGTTGCTGTCTACAAATTTAAATGCTGAAATCCTCTTGCGGTGCGTTATGTGGGTGCCTTATTTGAATTTTACCTCTTTTAGTTATGACACAATTTAGAGCTTTTAAATATTTGTAGCTAATTCATGGAATTGATATCTATGTTTATTTTATTTTTTTCTGTTAGTGTAGATTTTGAATAAAATACTAACCTCTCCATGTTATCCCCAAGATGGATTGTTGGGTATAAACCCTTGGCAAAATATTGTTTGTTTAGAAAAAGCATGCTTGTGAATTTGGGTTGAGAATTCCTTTAAAAATTCTTTGGTGGCTTATATCATGAAAGTGAAAAGTTTGTGGGAGAATATGTATGTGTTTTGTAGATTCAAAGTTATGTTGTTTATGTTATCGGAAGCATGCTTAGTCACAAAGAGTTAGTAGACTTCGGGATACCTTTACGCTTGTCTTAAATCTAGATTCTTCTCCACCTCTTTGAATTTCATGCGGAAGTTGTGTTGCTAATTACGGTTTAAAAATATTTATACATCTCATGCTTTAAAGTTGGGTAGTTATGCGAGTGGTTTTCTTTGGAATTTTGGTAAGGAGTCATGGTAGATTTCCTTATTCTCTGAATCATGCATTTACAAATGTTCTTTTGAGATTTCTAATGGCACGTAGCATGGAAGGAAGAAATTTGTTGGAAAGTTTTCTTTATGTGTTGCCTTATGTTGGAGAAAGTTATGGTTTACTTTATGTCGGAAAAAACTTTGGCTTGTCTTATATTGAGAAGATTTGTGATTTGGGTTTTATGTTGGAAAAGATCTATGAGCCATGTTATGTTGAAAGGTTTCATAAAGGGCTTTGTGTTGGGAAACTTCATGAGTTGCCTTTAGAATGAAAAATATTATAAGTTGTTTTATATCGGAAATATTTATGAGTTATTCCATGTTAGAAAGCCTTATGAGTAATTGTCTGTTGAAAAGCTTTTATGTTGGAAATTTCATAACTTTCTTTATGTTGGAAAATCTCATAGGTTGTCTTATGGTTGGAAAGTTTTATGGAGTGTTTTATGATGAAAAGTATCTATTTGGTTTATGTGTTGGAAAACATTCGTTGGGTTTATGTTGTTCTTATGGACTTAATGTAGTGATGTTATGAATTATTTCTGTTGGTGAGTTTCACAAGTGTTGTGGAGGAGAATTTAGAAATGATTACAAAATCTATGATATGCATTTATTAACCATTGTAATGAAAGTGAGTATAAGGCGGCTCGTTTGGTTTTGTATAGTAGTTAGAGGGGAAAGTTGCATTGCCTTTTTATATGCGACATGAAACGTTTCTCATGAATTTCAGAGTAGGTTTTCTGTTAAGAGGATTTATGATTGGCTTCAGATTTACTTTGCGTTGAAAAGTTTTATGATAAGTTTCTTGAATGCTTCATAATGAGAGGTTTTACAAATTTCTTTTGAAAAATTTTAATGAATTTACCCCACGTCAAAAGTGAAAGCACTCGATTGTTTTGTGTCAGAAAAGGGCTTTTGTGGATTTCTTATGAGAAGGTTTTGAGTCAATTTGTTTGAGAGGTTCTACAATCACTTTGGGATTGAAATTATTTCTATGCATGGTTTTGTGTTGAAGGCTCTTTAAGTCTCTTTTGGGATAAAATGACATTTCGTATGTGAGTTATCTTCTCTTTGTGCTTGCTTCTAGAAATGAGTTTTAATAAATATGGTGGTTGGAAAGAAAGATTATTTTGGTTTTAGTTTTTGGGAGCTTATTTTCCCTTTGTCATTTTGAGCTTTATTTAGAGGATAGTATATGTAATTGAGTCGGGTTTTCTCGAGTGCTTTATTTGGAATGTGGGGATAACAAAGGGCGCCAAAAACACCTTCTTCCCTATTCGTATTATATCGAATTGGGGTAGAGGTCGTTTTAGAGGCATACTTGACTTCAAAGAGGTATGCCTAATAATGAGACGCCTACATTCATTTTATCATTTTTTATTTTCATTTCTTTCTTTCTGACATTTTATCGCCTGTCTCTTTACTTCTCTTCTCTCTACTACTATTCTACTTATTATCTTATTTTACTCACAAATTCCTAAATTTATTGATATATGTACGAATGTCCAAAGGGTTAGGAAAGAACTTTCTTTTGTCCCCTATAACACCAGTGACACCTAAGGACAAAAATTAAGGATCGAGTCTTAGATAACATAGACTTAGGTTGCATGCCCCTCATAGGATAGAGACACCAAAACATAAACTTAGTGACATATTTTCTTAGGTTTTTTGTGCCTTAATTCATTAATAATCAACCAATAAAATCTCTCTTAACCAATAATAGATTACTTAATCTACCTTTTTTTTAATTTATAACAAACTAAAATTAACTTAACAAAGTTGGTTACTACTGGGCAACCCAGGCCTACGAGGCTATTAAGTTAGCCCCAAGGAGGGTGAAACAAACCTCATGGCCTCGGTGAGCAACAAAGATAGTAATCAATCAAATACTAAAATGAAATCTTTAAAATTAATCCTAAAATATTAATACTTATACTTAAACTAAAGTTTCCCCCTTAGCCTTCAATAAACTAAAACACAAGCAACCTTAGCTAAATTATCCTACATAGGACATACCCAAAATCACACAGCCTGTTACACACACCTAGGCTTGTTTGTTAGGACACGACTTCTAGTTCTAGGTTAGGCTGATGTTTTGTGTTTTATTATTTGATGCCAATTACTCCTGCTAAGTTAGAGAACCCCTGCATTATTTTATATTTTATCAATAACATGTGTATGGTTTATAAATATGAATATTAAATCTTCTGTTAGTCACATTTTTATTTACCTACATTCATATTCTGAATGGCATCTACGCTCATTTTCGTATTTTTCTTTTATTTTGTCATGCGAGGTACATTGGGTTACGCATGATCAAGAATCAGTGAATAATTTGCTCGCTTAAGCTCTTAAGTGGCTGCGCCACAAGTCTTGCATGGTTGATAATCAGTGGATAATTTGCTTGCTTGGAACTCTTAAGTGGCCGCGCCACGATCAGGTATAATCTCTGTAATTTGTAAAGAAAACTCCTAATTGTATATCAAAACTGCTACACACCACACATATCTTGTTATTAGCTTTTAGTTTAATATATATTCTAGCATGTTTAGGTAGCTGGCCATAGGTTAGTGCACTAACGAAGCTTTGGCCCTATAGGCCAAATCTTGCCCCTTCTGTGAGCCCTAGAGATCCTTATAGTCACCTTAGGCCTGTAGTGTAGGACCACCTATTTATGCTATATGCATCACAATTTTCCCACATGAAGTGAGCACCGTTAGGATGTTCCCTTTTTCTTCTGTTTTGGGTGTGATACCCCCCACCTTCTGTGAGCCCTAGAGATCATTAGGGTCATTTTGGGCCTGTAGTGTAGGCCACCTACTTATGCAATATGCATTGTTGTTTCCCCACACAAAGTGAGCACCGCTAGGATGATTTTCTATCGTTGTGTGATGTGAGTACCTTGCCTGGAGGGTATCCTTAGTATGTTTATTTACTTTCTGTACTCTAGATGTCATGCATGTATCTTTATACACCTTACTCCACTGTGCACATTGTCTACATACATGCATTGCATTAGCATTACTCAAATGAAAATGTCGCATTATCTTTCAGTAGTCTTTAGAATACTTCTATTTATGCATCTATTTCATGCATCATATATGGCGCTAGATAGATTCATTTGCATGTTATAGAGTCCCTGATTTAAATATCTGAACTAAAAGTCTTTGATTCTTCAGGATAAAGCCTTCTTATCTTGCATACATATAGGGCGATTGATTGTGTTTAGGATGTTAGCTGGCAGCTCACTCCAGGCAAACATAAGCCCAGATTGTACACCCCTCAATGTGTCTCTTTTCACTTCTGATGGATTTTGAATCTATCATTTCTTTTAGGTTAGTGAATTCCAATCTCTGATCTTCTAAACTCAAACTTTTAATCATATCTTTATACATTCAAAAAGGTTTAATCATCATTAACGATAAGGAGAAGAGCTTCTCCTCTTCAGAATATAACTTAGGAACTCTCTGTATGCACTAAATTAAGAAGAGAATAATATATAATCCTTAATCGAGAGTTTTCTTAGGCTGAGGTCTAATATGTAATTAACTGCGGGGGCTTATGCCCATGGGAGACTGATCCCCACATCAAATAAACCCTATTCGAGCTAATGTATAGAATAGGGAAAATCTCATGACCTCGATCGGGTCATACATATTATTATCCATCGAGGTGTGTAGGTGAAAGCCGCTATACTCCATGGCTAATCGTATGTATGACTCCATATGTTCTTTCATTGGCCTGCTTGCGTAGAGTGTAAAGGCCTACGATCATTTTGTCCTACAGGACAGTGCGATCGTATCCTTTGCATTCTGTTCCCCGTAAGCAGAATCCTTTCGGAGACTCACACCCTTTACTCTCAACAAATAAAATTAACCTAATTAATATCGATTACTATAGCGTAACCCGGGCAAACGAGGCTATTGAATTAGCTCCAAAAAGGTGAAATAAACTTCATAGCCCTGATGTAAATAAATGTGATAATCATTTAACACTTGAAATATATTATAAAATTAATTTTAAAACAACTAATACTTAAACTCAAACTTAAATTCCTTTGAGCTTCAACCAATCAAAATATTTGACAACTTTAATAAATTGCTCAGTCTAGGGCATATCTAAGTCACACAGCCTTCTACATACACTTTAGATGGTTTACTAGGATAATCAACTCTAGATCTAGGCTAGGCATGTGTTACTTTTTTACTGTTGTATGCCGAGTTTTCTATATTTTTTAGTGTATGATAGTTTTAATGATTTGATTGATATGATTGTTTATTTACTTATGTAATTTGTGAATTGATGTGATGGACGATAGATTACTCCTAAGGTAAGAATGAACTAGATGCTCACAAAATTTTCTGTAGGTGGCCATGCTCATACAGGGCTAAGTCGAGGGAGTAAAAATAAGTGATTTAAATTGGCATATTTTCTACTGGTGCTAAGATTTATTTAAGTCCCCCCTAAAAATAAAAAAAGCATGGCTAAGCGTGATTGTGAATTTAATTTAATGTAAATATATATAATGATTTGGGATGTAAATTACTTTATTTTTAATTGTCTAGGATAACCATGTAGATGGTCTAGAATTCTCTTTTATTTTTCTTAAATGTAATGTAATTTGATTAAGTCAAGAGTTGTGAAAGCGATCTTTTGAGTTGGCATACGTACATCTAATTTGGAATCTAAAGACGAGGAAGCATCCCCTTATGAGAGAGTTTCATTCCATTTGGAGATCCAAATGAGGATGATCTGTAATATCCAAAGAGAAAATAAAACACCCCTTTAGGGAGGAGTTTATTTTCATTTGGATATTCAGACTCGATGAATCCAAGGAGCTCGTAGAAGGAGGAAAGATGAAGAAGTGGAGATAAAGAGTATCCTACTCAAAGTCACTTGCATCAGTCCTATGGTTATAATGCAGGTTACTGTCAATGATACCCGACCACTTTTAATTTCTATAGACCTTAGGTTATAATTAAATGACATTTGCCAATAGACATTTGATTTATTTAATTATATAAATTAATTGATTAATTTACATTGATTATGCTTAGAAATTACCTATTTTTTAGTTTTTTTTTATGAATAGATACACGGAGACTCGTGAGGGTACGAATAAATCTTTTCTACTTAAAATTAAATAAAATTTTTTAGGCTCACATAATAATTCTAATGATCTAAAAAGTAAGCTTGGGACTACCGATAGTTATCATATATGCATATTAACTGCTTCTCTTTCTTGTTAGGCACCTCCCCGCCTGTCGGTTCAGGTAAACCATTTGACATATTAAGGTGCAGTTCTATCAAGGGGATGTTGTGCAAGCTCTAGGATAAAACTATTTTTAAGCCCCTTTCAAAATCTACTTCATATACATTTGAGTCAATTAACATGCTTTGTATTAGAAATAAATTAAAAGGGTCTAAAATTTATAATTGTATTTTTTAAAGCATTTATCCCCCTACATAAGTCAAGGGGTTAATTACGATCTGCTCTAGATGTCAAGCCAAATTCCTCAAAACTTAATTAATAAAATCCCTACAACTCTTTCATAAAAAATATAGGACTCATAATTCTAAAGCGCCTAAGTAGTTAGCTGGCTCCCTAATTCAGGCCTAGGTAAGTCCAAAATTGCAGTGCATTAGTTAGGTTTGGGCTACTATTATTCAGTGCCCAACTTAGACTTAGGATCTAGGGTACACTCAAAATCATAACTCTCTAACCTCTAGGAATATAATCCCAACTTTCTAATAAATTGACAACTTAAACTAAAATCTCTCTCTAATCCAAAAATTAAAGCCCAACACATAGGGTAGACTAGGGTGTTTCTAAAATGTTTCAAATCTCAAAATACATCATACCTTTTCCTCATTTGACTTCTAGAAATAAGTGTTCAAACTTAATCCTATCCCATTTGAAATTCAAACATCACTTCCTTTGATATCACTCATTGAGAATTCTTTATTAAATTTATGTCGTTATTTTAATCAAAAGTTTTTGTAGGAAACTCAGGTTTCCTACGATGTAATTAGCTATATGGGTTTACGCTCGTTGGAGATTTAAAGACCCCAGATCTACTTTCAAAATTGATTTTAAAAAACACAAGTAATCTTCTTTGGAAAAATTAGAATTGAACCCATCAAGAGATATTATCTCCACCTCTCAAGGTGGTATGTCATTTCCAATGGATGTTCGATTTTAGAATTAAAATTCAAAAGTCAATTTCAATTTTTTCAAAGAAATTTAATTCAAAACTTATTTTGCATCTTTCCAAAGCAAAGCAAATATCCTTTTAAACAAAATAAAAAAATGACAACTCCATTGGGGAGTAATCTCTCTCTCCATCTTTAATAAAGATAGAAATTTTATGGCATTGGTAGTTTTGACTATCTTTCTTCTATTAGTCTCTCTATCCATTTCTTTCTTAGGTGAGTGTGGCCTACATAAAAAAAGTTGAGAGGTGAGTAAGGAAACCTCTACCCAGATTCAGGCTTTCATAATTCGCCCCCAAGTTAATTGATGGAGCTAAATAGTTAAGCCAAACTTTTAGGATCTTCTTATCAATTTTGTAAGCGTGCATATTTGAGTGAAACTCAATATGTTGAGTTTCAGAATTTGAAGAAGATCCGTTAAAGTTTAATTTCAAAATTCAAATTCTGTGGTCAGATTTAAGCTTAGACATTTTACCCAAAGTTAATTGGTGGAACGAAGGAGTCAAGCCAATCATTGAGATTTTTCATATCAATTTTGTAAACGTTCTTGTTGAATAAAACTCAATATGTCGAGTTTCAAAGTTCAAAGAAAATCTCTCACTTTCAAAATTCCAGTTCCTTTTCAAAATCCTTCAAATCAACTTTGATTATCGTTGCTATACGTCATGCAAATGTAAGAGTAAGCAATTATTATCATTTGATCATTCGTGCATGCAAAATGTAAAAGTTTTGTTTGCCTTCATCTTCAGCTCTATTTGAGTATAGGGGTATAAATAAGTCGAATTGATCTTGAGTCGGGCTTAACTCGAGACTAGCTCGTCGATTAGATTATGATCTCAAACTTGATCCCAAATGACATGCTTGAACTTTGCTCGAGGTGACCAGTATGAGCTCACGAGGCATAAGCTCTCTTCACATTCCAGTCCCAATTCTGGTTCCAATTCCGCTTTATGCTCCATTACTCAAGGTGAAGAAAACTCATAACTAAATTTCAAAGAGACTGATAATAATTGAATAGAACAAAGAAAAAATTGCAAAACCATCTTTCTCACAAAGGGCGAACCACAATGCTCCCTCAAATCATTGATAGTGCTTAGAAATTTACTAATCAATGAATATCCTTGACAATGCTAGGATACATGAAGTAATTTTTTGGTCACCACAAGATTTGGGTAGTCGCTGGGCCCACAACTGCTCCTCCTCAAGCTTATGAAGTCCACAACAGAAGGAGAAAAGTCCTAGCTCACGAACAATGAACCACATCACTAAAAAAAACCCCTTATTCCTCTTATCCGGCAGCTCAATTCGAAAACTAATATTAATGTTCTATTTGACGATTTGGTGATTCGATCCATCATATTTGACGGTTTGGTCGCTCATGCTTCACAATATGCATCATGGTCCGCGATCTGCCTTATGCACGGTTGAGCTGCTTGTCAAGCAAATGAGCCGAGCATCTACTAGGTCAAATTCGAGCTCGAAAGTTTATAAGCTTGACTCACGAGCTAGTTAGTTAGTCGAATTTGAGCTGGCTCGCTCGCGACTTGGCTTGACTCATTTGCACCCCTTGTTGAGTACCGAAAGACCCAGTCATAACGTTTAGTAATCATCTGCATGCATTATTGAATATTTCTTTCGTGGGGATGTCACTAATATTCTCGAAATTTGACCAATACATTATGACAAAAAATAAATAAAATTGAAGAAATCAACTGTTTGGTAAAACGAACATAATACAATCAACTCCACTCAATGTTTAACATCGCTTGAATATGCATTCCTTATATATACGAGGTTGAAGAAACTAAACCCTAAACACTCTAATAAATAATTGCTTCATGCAAACCCGCTCCAACTACTATAAGAATAATTTATTAAATATTATAGCTTTGCTGCTCACATAATATAACATGTTACTGCAAGTAATATCTTCAAATAAATAACTTTAATGAGAAATCATACAACAAGTACATGATCCAATGCTAGATATAATGATTTTTGCTAGGAATCCAATGACATCAATGTTGTCCATCCTTTAATAACCAGTACACATTTCTTAAAATATCATTTTGGGAAATCAACTCTATCTACTACAAGGTTAGTTGATTTGACACCACTACTTTATAACACATGTAATGTGACAAATTAATGCTAGCAATAACATAAAAAATGACATTAATGAATAATGAGACAACAAATACATGATCATATGCTTTAAATAGTACTTTTTCCTAGAATCCATTGTCATCAATAGTTACCAACCTTCAATAACAAGTATAAGATCCTATGCTCTGAATAATATTTTAATTACTCTATATAGATTTATATGTATATATCAAATTGCCTAAAAAAATTAAGTAATCTAAACAAAAAATTCATGCTAAAAAAATAAATTTTAATTCATTAGTTAACTTTAGGTTGACCTAAATAAATAATTATCATCGTTCAAATTAATAATGCAAAATTTAATTTTGAAAGTATTATAATATAGTCTTCATTCTTCAATCAATTTTTTAGTTAAATTATTAAATATTTAACATAACTGATAATGGAAAATTAACAAACTTAATTACAAATAGAATTTATCTTCTATTACAAATAAAAAGACACAATTTTTTTTATATTTTATATAATATCATAACATAAAAACTTATTTTTTAAAAAACAACAGTTTTCAACTTCATTGTATATTAACATTATTTGAGTTAAAAATAATATAATTATATTTAGTTTTTATTTTATTTCATTTTATAAATTAAATAAATTTTAAATTAAATATTATATAAATAATTAATAAAAATTAAACTATGATTTTAAATGAGAGAACATTAATTATATTTATAACATTCATTTTTATTAGATATTTAATAAAAGCGAATGTTATAAATATTATTAATGTCTTAAAATTTTTTTTTAATTTCAAATTTAAATAAATTTTAAAATAATTAAAAAATATTACTGATAGGATAAGAAATTCTATTTTCTGTTAAATAGAAATTATATTTTCTGTTAATAAAATCACTAATTAATCTTTATGTAGTACTGAAAACGCAAAATAAAATTGCATTTTCAGTGAAAACATAGATTACTTTTGTGTTTTGGGTAAAAATTCAAATTCTTTTGCATTTTCGTTGCAAACCCAAAAGCATTTTAGGATTTTGATACTTTTTTATTTGGGGATTTACAAACATATTATTTTATATTTTATTTTTTATATATCTAATATTTTATATCTATTATTTATAAATAAATTTAATATTAAATATATTACTCTTATTTTTAATTCCTATCATTTATATAAACTTATAAATTTTAATATTTTATTCTTTGTATTTATATTTGATTCATAAATAATATGGATGAAATATTATAATTTTAAATATTAGATATATAAATAATATGATATAGAATGATAAGTTTATAAATCCTTATATATCTGAAATGAAGAATGGCAACTGAAGCGGAAATCAGAAGGGGGTTGCTCAGATTTCTGCTTATAAATCTGCATTAACGGCGGACAAAAGTGATAGATTGCTGATTCATTAGAACATGTATATATTTCTTCATTCTGCAGAAATTCCTACAGAACTTGTGTGAGCGACGCTCTAAACGCCGCTCCCTGACCAACTCTCGGCTTTCGGAGTTCCGATAAGCTTCCACACGACTCAACAGCTTGAAGGTATTGATTTGGATCCCGACCTTTTATTCCGTTGTCGGGTCCTTCTCCTAGCAAATGGCTATTTTTCTCTCTATTTATTCAACGAGGCGTTCGGAGCGTCGGATATAGTTGCTCGTCATCTCAGATATGTAAACATTTGAGTTTATGAAGAACTGTCGATTTGGTGGTTTTCTTTTGCTTCGTTGTTTTTTTTTTCCTGTCATGTTGGATGGTAAATTCTTGCAGGGAATAAATTAATTAGGACTTCCTCATATAAGAATTGATGATGACTGAAAGACAACTATTCATAAACAACAAAACAACCATATATAAACAACAAGAGGGTCAAATTTTGTCTTAAAAAAAAGAAAAATTTGAGTCTTGCGTGTGAGAAGAGTTGTCTTTCAAGGGTTTTATAGAACCTTTCCGTAGTTTCTATACAGCGAAAAAATGTATCTTGTATTTTTATATAAACTTCTTGTAGTGCTTATAAAGTACTTTTTTATTCAGGAGCGATTTTCCACACTTCTGATAAAATTTTATTTCATGAGCCCTGGGTCTTTTTTTTGTCCATTCCTGGAACGTTTTGCTTATCCCACCGGTGGATTTCTTTATAGTCGAATAATTTTCTCTTTAGGTCCCATTTGATTGCAAGGAAGCGGCACGTTTAAGTGAGAAGTTGGTAGGGGTACGACTTTTTTGGTTGTTTGTTAGCGCCATATGTGAGGAACATCCGAATATGCATGTACTACTTTGGCTGATGATGTGGAAAACAAGGATTTTTGCTCAGAGCACTGGAAATTAGGAAACTCCATTTCAGTTATAGCTTATAGTCTAGTTATATCTGAATCGACTCATCTTGTTCTCAATTTGAGGAGTGAGGAGTCTCACTTCATTATATTTTTGGACAACCAAACCGATTGTTGGGCGAGATTAAAGAGTTTGTGAATTAATTAGGGGGCTCTCTTTGTTGTGTTGTTTTGGTTCATACGATTTCACTTTTCCTTTTAAGTGAGTATGAGGCAACATAATAGAATTGCTCCAAATTTGCATGGCTTGCATGCATTTATTTGGTTTTGTACTCATATTTGAACTGGGTATTAGTTTAATAATGATAAAAGTGGAGTTGGGATTTGATAATACCAGATTGACATGACCCAATATTATCTTTGGGAAGATGAATAATAAGTTAATTCATTGCTTGCATATCATTTAATGCTACATGTTGCTCGATTGTATTTGATATTGAGGCAAATTTCACATGGGGACATGTTTAGGCTATGTTTGGATGCTGGGAATTTGAGTGAAGGTGAAAAAAGGTTGACAAGATCAAGTCAATGTCTGTATATTTACAGTCAAGCGGCAAAATAAAGCCCAAGGGATCTAGATGATAGGATGCATTTTACATTCTTATCTACATGAGCAAAAAATTCTTGAACTTCAGAAAATGATATTTTCCTTGTTACCCCTGCATCAATTTTCTAATTAGTTCTATTTCATAAATGATCCGAAGAAGAGAAAGTAAATAGGAGTTAGAATGTTAGCTATTAAAAATGATGTCGTGAAATTGTTAATTACAATTTGTGTATTTTAAAAATCAGGTTTCTTTAATGAATATGGCTTTGTTAGGTACATGACTTGGGAGATTGTAAGTGTTGAGGGTCAAATCAAAATCTCATATGGTGTAATATGAAAGAACTCAACGTACCACCTCTAAACCAACTGGTAGGTAGAAACTGTTAAGGTTGGGTTGAGCTTGACCTTGTAGATAAAAGAAAAGAGAGACGGTTGAGAGGGTTAAGCTATATTGTTTCTCATTTTGACCAACATTGGAGGTTTATTTAGAGATGAACCTCAACTACCACCTAATGACAGTTGAAAATATTATTCAACATACTCTAGTATAAAATAGTAAAAGGCAAGTATAACTGCATATACTATTTACAATTCAAGTACAACCTCTCAAGTTAGAGCATATGAATTATATGTCACAAGTTTGTTACAAATGTAGATTATTCAAAGACCTTATATGATAACATGCTTTGATGGATCTGAATGTTAAATTCTATCAGATCAGGGGATAAATCAAAGTAGATATAGAAGATTTATCATTATCTCCGTAGAAGAGCTAAGACATTGGATGCGCCAATGATATCTAATGATTCCACATTGTTGTCTCGATATGTTGAACTTGAAAAAGCTATGATAGCGTAAATGTAATGGGAGAGAAGAGTGTGAGAAATTACATTGTAATTCATATTGGCCAACACAAGAGATAAGATATATACAAAGAAGATCCTCAAATAACACCTAATGACAACTGAAAAAATTAAATACAACTATAGTTACTTTTCAATTCCAACATAAGATAGTAAATCAAAGTAAATACTAAGCACAACTACTTTTATCAATTCAAACAGTGTGGACTGAGTGATTGAAGGACGCAAGAAAATTAGATATGATTGAAGAGCGAGAGAGAAATGACAAGGAAAAAGTAAAGTGTAGTCTCAAAATGCACAATTGAAGGAAAAGAAAGCAGCAGGATGGGGAGTAATTGTAGTTTTGAAAATAATCAATGGAGAAAGGAAATTATGATTTTTGTGTTGCTTCCTGTTTACACTATATTTTATTATATGTTTTCTTATAACTACTAAGTGAAATGTCATTTATGACGTGCTTAAAATTGCTGGTACAAATCTATGGTCTATATTTCTTTTCTAAGAAAATTATTAGGATGCCAAGTTGTATATTTTTAAACATGTTGATATAAGATATCTTCTAATTGATTGGTTTTGTTTTTTCTTAGTTTGAGCTCAACTCAACAGTATTCCTTTTTTTCTCACGAAGAAAAAAATAGGAAGACAAGAGACCCCTAGTTTGAGCCCTGAAACTTTAGGTTGTCTCAGGTAGTTTTGGGTTTGACTGTTCCATGTTTTAGCTTTTATTGGCTGAATTTCATTATCTAAATTATTTTACTTGTGATCAGGTGAGAGCTTGTGATATTTTGATGGATATTGCAGAAGTTAAATTCACGTCATACATGCTGTCAGGGCTATATTCATCACTTGCTCTTGTCATGTGTTTGTTTTTGAATGATGAATTCTAATCGGCAATTCCTAATTTCCTATTTTAGTTGCAATTTTTTATGACTTAGACTAACGCTTACTGACTCGCTCCAAGTTACAATGCTCTTTTAAATGTTTGACGAAACTTGCCATATAGTAATGTTTAACTAGACCCGCTACATCATTTCTATTTAATATTGTCACGTATTGTGCCATTTGTTTTGGACATTAAACATGGGCTAAACATTAACTGGCTATCGGGTATAACTCAACAAATATAAACTTGATTTTACATAGATCCTGTGCCTATTGCAGTGGTGAAGCTCATCTCATTACGGATGGCTCAGTTGGTGGAGACAACCGGTAGTAGTGGGCTGCCTGAAATTTCACCAATTTCGATTGTAGAGGCCGCTATAGATGAACTCTATGACATCCGTGATACATTCTTCCCCAAGGACCAGATGGAGAAGACTGCTCGTTTACAAAAGTATGCTGATGCTGCTCTTGCTCTTGTGGAGACAGCCATCCCACAAGGTGTGGGCTACATCATCTCCCTATCTCTCTCTCTCCGCCCCTCCCCCTTCAGAATAATCATTTACATGCTTGCAATTGCCATTTAAAATGGGAATGCTTAATTTGTTTGTGTTTAGCAGCTCAAGTCGTACCCTTTACTCTGTGATCCTATGCTCATTTGGTTTTGATACTCTTTTTAATGTGTGATTGCCAGAAAAAAAAAAAAAAAACTTTTATGTGAAAGTTTCTTTTGCTGGTGTTTATTGGTTTGAATAATGGAGTATAATACATGCGATCAGTATATTTATTCACCAAAGCATATTTTGTTATATGTCAAGTCTCAGATCTTACTGCCGTGATCCTAGAAAATGATTGCAGTGTAACATCGCTAGTTTTTTGTTTTGTCCAGTGAGAGGGATTTGAGGTGAAACCGTGAAACTCATCCAATCAGGTTAAGCGTTGATAGGAAAAATTTTAGAATTACATAGATGCTTTAAACATTTAGATATATATTTCTGTTAATCTTGTACCTATAATTTAATAATTTATGAAAATTTGAAGTGCTAAATAAAAATTAAAAACCCACAACAGGCTGCCCCAATGAGACGTTACTGAAAAACATGAATGCTGAGTAAAACTCATTTTAGTTTCAATCGCCAACTGCTATGGTTAGCAGGACTCCTAGTTCTTTGATTAAGGCACCTTTTGTTATTATTTGCTCATGGTCCTTTAGTATCACTTTCATTTGGAAGTTCTTTTTAAAGTTTGAGCCATCTAAGTATTGCATTTTTTTCTTATTTTTCAATTTCTTAAGATGAGCATCTTAACTTTTTGTTGAAATAATCCTGAATCCGTTGCCAGCACCTTTTCATCTATAGCTACCCCATGCGTACATTAGATTTTCATCTACATTAATCTAGAAACTGTGGACAGCAGACTTCCAACTGCAACAATCCAACAATATTTGGATAACAACTTTCTATGTACGATAATCCAACAATTTGTGGGCAACAATATTTCATTTTTTCTATGTAATTAATTTTGGATTTCAAAATTGAAGGTTGATTTTCAAATAATATGGAGTCTCCACCATGCCGATGGGTCATTCGCCAACATTGAAAGCCAACCTTCATGACAAAAGTGACATAAATTTTTGTAAAGATGTTCTTGGAAAGAAGACGGTGGCAACTACCACGAAGATGATGGCAAAATTTACAATAAAGCTAGCCAAGAAGTTGGCAACTCCAATGCTAAAAATCAAAATAAGCCACAAAGGCGAATTGTTATAGCATTCTCGTGGTCATTTCTGCCATCTAGACCACAATTCAAAGACAATTAACTATTCTCCCAATCAAAATTTATTTCGGAACATTTGGTTATTCAAAATGGTTATTCTTGCATGCAATCTTTGCGAACACGAAGAAAGCTACTAATTGGATGGTAGACTCGGGATGGAGCTGAGATCATATGATGGTAGAAAAAGAAGCCTCTAATAATTCTAGCCTATGCTATGAAAATTTTAATGCTCTGATGAGGACATCCGACCTTGGAAGGTTTATCAGAGACAAGGTCGACGATCTATGACAACGATCGCGCCGATTTATTTTTGAGTTATCATATGTATTTGATTTATTTTATGCATTTTTCCGTTTCTACCATCACTTGAGGGAATAATTGTTTGTGACCCTTAGGGGCATGTATGTCTTTTATTTCTTCATTGTAAACCTTAGCTATTTATATCCCATCTTCCTCTTTAGAGAGGTTAATGAAGATTATGACAAGAAATTTCTGCACTTGTGTGTTTTGAGAGAGTTTGAGAGTTCTTGGAGATTGAAGTCCCTAGGTGAGGGCATCGTAATACCCACCAACCGCAGGAAGCGTCCGGGTTCGTGGTCGACCTCCTCCTTCCCTTGCTCTCCCCCCACAAACCGCCGGCCATACCTTGCTTCCTCCCTCTCGGCCGAACCCCACCACCTCTCACATCCCGGCCGGCCATCCCTTCTTCCACCTCCAAGCCGCCGGCCATAAGACCATTCCCCTCCTCTAGCCGCCGGCCACCTAAAACCCTCATCCCTAACCGTCGGCTAAGCCCACCAATTAGCCTCCGGCCACCCCACCTCCAAACCCTAGCCTTCGGCTAATCCTTTCCCTCCTAATTCTATTACTTTCCTAAGATACCTCTTATTAATTTGGGAGGTTTTTGAATTCAAATTCAAATAAATTTGAAGTTCAAATTCTTTCCTAAATATTTCTAAATTATTTTAGGAAAGTCCCTTAATCATTGCAAATCTTAAATTAAATTTGATTTGATTCCAAATCCACATTCAATGAATGTTGACATCTTTCCTTTACTTTCTCTTCTCCCCCCTTCCTTTGGCCGGCCACTCTCCCTCTCTCTCACCTAATTAATAGTCCCATTAATGCTCCCCCCAATTAAGCCATTGATTCCCCAATTACCTTTTCCCCTTTTGGTTATAATTAATTTCATAAATTCTCAATTGGTTCCCTCCTAATTCAAATTCAAAAACCTGAGATTAACTCCTTTGCTCCATTCCCACCAAATCGGACCCTTATTTTTCTACGTTTTTCCCTCCGAAAGTGAGACCCCTCCACCTAAGTTTGCTGTACAGAAATTCCAGCAACCTCACCCTGCTGTCCTGCCTCTCTAACCATCGAAATTGCTGTCCAAAGAAGACCGTGGTGCTGTCTAGATTTCTGGACTAGGAGTTTGCTGTCCAGAACTCCCAAGTCCCGCAAGATTGCTGTCCAGTTATCCGGAGCTTCGTCTTTGCTATCTTGAAATTTTCCAGAGCAAATAGTTGCTATCCTAGTATCTGAAGCAAGCTAGTCTGCTGTCCGAACGTCCGGGATCTATTCGATTGCTGTCCAAACAACCTGAAGGTATCAGATTGCTGTCCAAGACATGTAGAAGGGTTCGTACTGCTATTATCTTCTCAACAACAACCAAAGCGACTACACGGAAGCTTATTATCTTCTTTCTTTGGATAGGCTCTTTTCCTAATCATATTCCTTCTAAGTTTTCTCCTGATTGTGGCATTATAAAGATCGTAGACTTTCTCATCAAGCCAAATTTATTAAGAGTTGAGTGAGGGACTTCTTTCATAGTGACTAGTCTAAATGTTAACTGTGGGATTTTATTTGAAAACTTCCATCTATTGCAAAGCTTGATTTAAGAGATTATTTTGTATTCCTAAATGATTATCGTGTGGTTTGGCCTAAGTTACGTCACCTCTCTTATTGCTTTTGATATTTGTTTAAGTAGCTGAAGTAAACTAATTACTGTTGTTTTAACCTAAGGCGTCTAATTTCACCATCGCATAATTCACTCGCATTTTAATTCTACATCATGCTCAGATTATAGATGGGTCACTATCAAATGCGGTTGGAATATGTTTTATCTTTCTCTCAAAAGATTTGATACTTGACTTTGCTCTTTTAGTACCTAACATAGATTGCAACTTATTATCAATCAATAAACTCACTCTAGACAAAATTGATGTGACTAATTTTTCATACAATCTTTATAACTTTCAGAACTTGGACTCAAGGTGGATGATTGATAATGCAGAGGTTTATTTAGGACTCTAACATTCTAAAGAATTATTCCTCAAAAAAGGTACGAGCTCAAACAATAGGTTAATTATCCACCAAAACCTCAAGTTCAATTTCCAAATGCACCTCAGAGAATGATAATGATATTTAACTTTGGCACTTTGGCCTAGGACATTGTAACTTTAAAAAATTAATTATTTTCTTATTTATCAACAAAAAAATTAAGGATTTTTAGTGTGAAATTCATCATCTTGCTAAACACCCTCATAATTCTTATCCGACTTAAATGTACAAATAGTTTCAATCTTTTATTTAAGTCCACAATGATGTGTGGGGATTATCATTTAACGCCTAAATATCAAATTTATAAGAATTATCTATTTATCATTTTAAGAATATACCAGAGCTTTTATAATTCATCAATAAATCTATATCCAGTGAAAACAACTAATATCATATATATCAAAAAATTTTTATTATTCATTAACCAAAATGTCATTTACATTAGCCAGAAGATCACTACAATTACTAATATATCATAAACTCCTGACTACAAAAGAGTAAAAAAAATGCAGAATAAAATCTAAAGATGAGCCTGAAGATCGTTATCAGTATCACTGCTCACGATCCTGACCCTTCACTGACCTAAAATTATTAAAGTCCAAATAATGAGCTAAAAAATCCAGCAGGTAACCAAAACTCTATCACTGCTTTCAATACAAGGCAAAAGAATTAATATGTATATTTCAGTTCCAGTCAATGTTAATCATTAGTTAATATGAGCAATAAAAATATCAAAATTCAATAATAAAATCAATATAATCAGTGAAGTCAAAAGAGATATATCAAACTATATGACATACGGTAAAGCGTACTATCATCCAATGAATTATGTTAGTATGCTATGCTATGTTGTATCAATATTGATGTTAGTACGATTTCAATTATACTATCAATTAATTCAATGTACTATCAATCAACTCAAATGTATTATCATGTAAATATTGTCATGAATGCAATATCTTTCTACCCCAATTGTCAACTAATTGGTATCGGTCAACCCCAATTGTCGCCCAGTTGGGTATCAGTCTTAATTAGGCCCAACTTTCAACCAATTGGTATCAATTTACCCAAATTGTTGCCCAATTGGGTATCAATCTTAATTAGGCCTAACTGTCAACCAATTGGTATCATTTTTGATCTTTCATGTTAACAATTAGCCTTCCATCTTGCCTCCCTTATATGCAAATGCTATATTTTTGTCAATGTCATGTATGAAATGTAGTAATTCGTAGAATACCGGAAAATCTGCCGAATTTATTACTATGCATTTACTTCAAAAAATTAGAACTTTTAATTTAACATGTAAAACTTTAATATATTCATGTCAAAATGTTTATATTGATGAGATCTATCACATATCAAAAGTTATACTGTGAAAGTTTTATCAATACAAAATTATTCTCGTTTTCATTAACGAAAATACAAATTTGATCAAGAAAATAAAAAAAATTAAATTATTGAAATAAAAAATAGGGTAATGGTTTCTTACAGTGAGACGAACAAATCTCTCAACAGGATCAAGTAACAAAAATCGCTCTACGGCCTCCAAATCATGAGTTTTTTTTTCTCTCATCTAATTTTGGTTTTCTGTTTTTTTGGCTTTGTTAAAAACGAATGGGAAGAGGTAATTGATTAGGATATTTGTATTAAAATAATAATATAATATTATATAATTTTCTAATTTAATCAAAATTTCAATATAAAATTCATACAAATCCTTTTAGGGTTTCAAAAATTATAGAAAACGATTCATAAAATAACTTATTTTATTTAAAAAATAATGGTGAAGTTAGTTTACAAAACGGAGATTTGACAGTCCCAAAATTTTCACTTGTACCTACATATATCAATTTCTTATGTGAAGACAGTTTTCAAATTAGACTTATAATAACTTCTAAAAAAATTATTTGTTTGGGTTAAAATACAGGCTATTACACATTAAGTGTAAGAAAAAAAAACTTCGAAACTAGATAGTTTATTTCTTTCATTTATGATCATACTTGTCTCACTTAGTTTTTTTCTCAATAAAAGAAAAATTTGAAGTACAACTTTTGATATGCTTCAACATCATGGTCTAGACTCAAATTTAGTCCAAATTTAAATCTTAAAAATGATATTGCTAAAGAATATTTTGAATCAGTCCTAGAAATTATCTCCTACATCAATGGATTGTCTGCCAATCTACTTGTGTTGACATCCCTCAACAAAATTGTCACGCCCCACGTCACACCTCAACAAATCATGTAGGGTGCAACAGAGAATATGCAATTCATCAACATTAATAACTCAAATCATTTTAACTATTTATAAGCCACATAAAATGGAAGCATTTAAATTTTTTTTCATTTACATCATATATATATATATATATATATATATATATATATATAGAGCAACTAACCATCCAAACAATTTTATAATGACAATTCATATACCTCTGCTTGAAACTCATCTTATCCTTGTCATTTCCTATAACAATAACCATAATAAAATTCTGATGAGCTATTAGACTTAGAAAGATATAAAGCACTATATTTATTTATGTATCAACAACTAAATGCAATACTACTTGTAATCATTAAAAAGGAAATATATATGGCATGAAATTATTTAATAGGTAAAAATAATGTCATATGTAAGAACTATGTTTATCTGAACCAAACATTCGAGTATGTCTCATAATGCCAATATCATCACCACATGTCACATAATGTCAATAGCATCAATTATGCCAATGCATTGAATGAGTATATCATACTTCACACTACGTAATCATCCTTATGCATTTTAGTTTGTCACATAGCTTTCTTTTCTTTTTCAGCCGTAGAAAGTGTTATGCTCACATGGTTAGGTCTAGGTTTACAGCTCGTAGGCACCTGAGGTCTCACTGCCTCTATCGCTCGTAGGCTTCATAACATAGCCCGTAGGCTTTTGAGGTTGCAGGACCTCTATCACCTGTAGGCTTCATATCATAGCCCATAGGATTCATATCATATAAAGGTCGCACTGCCTCTACTGGATTGCAATGCCCATTAGGGTCACGTTGCCCCATTCACCTATCCACCTAACATCTCACATGACACATTTTAAGACTTTTTTGATTATTGCATTTCTTTTAGTTTCGTATGTTTGTTGCATCCTTTGACTCAGCCTAAGTATGGCAATTCCAATAAATCCATCTCACCCTGCAATTATCAATGTATAAGTTACCTGTTTTGGCAAAACAAATAGCATATACAAACATTCTCACATCTCCCCATTTAATGGCAATAACTATATACAACAATTTAGACTACTTTCACATGTGAAATGTAAAAGCACATTATGATTAAGGTCTATGCACATATATAGTCATATAAAATTTCCGCTTACATGCCATGTTTAACACAATTTGGATATCTTACCTTCTGGACTCACAACTAACTAATTTGGATCCCTCGTATCCTTTGGCGCGTAAAGGTCTCCTAAACAACTCAAGTCATTGATTGACAATTCACCCCAATTGCTATTCAACTCATACGGGTAATTTGGTTCACAATTACATACCCTTCAGATTCATGAATCCAAACAGAATGCAATAAAGAAAATGTTAGAGAGGATCATACACATGTCCAGCATAACAATAGTCATTTATGCTACTTGAAATACATTTCATTGCATACTAACAGTCATATTGTAGTAGAAGAATTATTTCTCTTGTGACACAGTAATGCTTGCTTATGTTCATCAAGATAACAGCCGTAAGTTACACTGGTTGTGTGTTGAAGGTTATTCTCTTCACGAATAAGATAAAAAAATGATAGAACAAAATTATAAGCACTATAGAATTAATAATATGATTGGGGTCTCTATTCCTCACTGAACTTACCTTCAGCCAGCCCCTAACATTTCGGTATCTCCAGACTTCCACCTAACATGCGAACCAGAGCCCACTCCAGCACTCCTGCGGCTGCCTGCTCCGTCTCCTAGCCCCGATTCCACCACTGTAGCATGAAGAATGAAGAATACCCTCACTCGGCTGTAGGGTATTAATTATCCTAAGTATAGCATGCCGCCCTAAGTGCGGTTCTAGGGAAAAAAAACTACCCTGCTACAACGATTTTTATAAGGGAAATTTACATACATACCACTTTCTTTCATGCTATTTACATATCTAACACCCAAAACTTTAATATTACATTTCTATTACTCATTTAAAATTTTAATATCAAATATACCACTCCTATATTTCATTATCACCACCCATACCACTCTCAAACTTTAATATTTCATTCCATGCACTCAATTTTGTTCTATGGATGATAGGCATGTAATATTAAAGTTTTAGGTGTTATGAAATAAAGTGGTATGTATGTAAAAATTCCTTTTTATAATTGAACAGTAAAACATATTTAAAACTTCAGAAAAATAATTCAAATCCAAACTAATACAATAACTTCCACAGCTTTACAATTTAGCATATAGTTCTATATATCAAATTGGTCCAATTGATAGGTAGAACACAAGGACATGCTTATTGACAATTTTTGGGAAAGTTGATATTTCAGGTATAATTTAATTAAGAAAAATTTGTATTTTTACCAGAAAATTTTGGGTATTACAAAAATGAGGTCACTCAAAGAAAAAATTAACTTCTCTTAGATATGGCTATATCACTAATGTTCTCCACAAATGTTCCTAAGTATATTTGGGGAGAAGCTGTCCTGACAGCTACATATCTCATTAATAAAATACTCTTAATAGCACCTAAATTTTTGAATCCCTATTCAAACCTTTTTTCTATTCATTTTTCAAGAACAAAAATATATTTTTTGCTTCTTCCAAAAATCCTTAGGTGTTTAATCGTTGTTCATATTCCCTCTCAGCAGTAGAGCAGATCATACTTTGTCTATCAAGAGCAACTTTATTGAATTCTCTTCAAATGAGAAGCGGTACAAATGTTATTACCCAATTTTTAGAATGTATTAACCGATTTAGTTCAACCGGTTAAATTGAACAGGCCCTAGCAATAGCCGAGCGGATCAATGGATGATGCCGCGACCTGAGCGGGCCGAACGTGGGCACCGACCGAGGCTGGCGGGTTCGAATCACGTTTTAGAGCAAGGGATCACGTGCATGAGTGAGAGGAAGCGACTCCTCGTGAGTAATAACTTCGATTCAATCACTCCTATGGAATCAAACGAACGAACGAAAAACTTCAGCCGAAGGAAACCGATCGAGAGAAAGGAGAAGGAAGGTTTGTTCGTTGATTCTTTTCATTTTTGTGCAAATCATTTTGTGATTTCTTTTATCTAAGCAGAGAGGAATATCTCCTTTAAAGGTAAAGGAAGGAATTAGGAGAGAAATTGAAGGAAACCTGGGAGGAGAAAATTTTTGGAACGAATGAAATAACAGGTTCAATTTCTAGCAACGAAGAAAAGAGTACAACAATAACAACAACAACAACAACAACAACAAGCCTTTAACCCACTATGTGGGGTCGGCTACATGATTCCTTTTTCTCCATGATGCCCTGTTAAAAGTTAAATTCTCATTTAAATCTAATAAAGAAAGGTCATTTCTAATATTTCTAACCAAGTCTTTTTAGGTCTACCTCTACCTTTCTTAAGATAAATCAAATCTAATACATCTACTTTCCTAATCTGGTTATCGGAAGGCCGCCGTTTTATGTGTCCAAACCATCTAAAACGATGGAGGAAAGAATAAGTGATTTAAATTATTATTTGGGATTTCTCTAATTGACGAAATAATAGGTGATTTCCATATAGGAAGAAGAAATCTAATAGGGAAAATCTCGATTCAAAGAGGAAGAAAAGAAGGCTTATCGAGGTAAGTAAATTTTTATAAATTTAGAGAGTTGCAATAGATTATAAAATTGAATTAAAATATATTAAATTAGAAAGAGTCAATTTTCTATAGATGATTCTCGACACATTTGAAGTTTTCCTTAAAGATCAAATCAATTCAGAAGTGTTTTGAAGTTTAGTAAAGCAGTTAATGCAAATGGATGTTATTTGAACAGTAAAAGATTTTTATAATTGAGCTGAGACGAGTGTTGAAGTCTATATCAAAGCTTTGGTTTTGAATAGAATTGAAGCCTGAAAGAAATCGAAGTGCTGAAAGTGTGCATATATTGCAATCAAGTAAAAGCTGCTACATACATGTAAAGCAGAAGGCCAAACCGGCCACTAAGCAGAAAGAAAAACTTTCCTATCTTCCTCAAGAATATTTTAATATTCTTGAGGGGTACATTGATTATTTCTATCCTCTAAACTCCAATTAAAAGAAGTATGTATGGCCCATTGGGCACAAAAGTTGGCTGCTTTATTAAATCTTCTATAAGTGTGAATGAAAAGAACTTTGTGAAATAGCTTAATCCAATTAAGCTAAGGACTTTCTTGCGGTAACAGGTTCCACATCTCCCTTTGTTTGAATTTCTGCATATACTGAATGACACCGGCATTGTCTCCCTCAATTATAACTCCCTGAGAGTCAAACATCCAGTCAAGGAGAATTCTATCTATGTAGAGCAAAGCCATCATCTCTACTTGTGTGGTGTCTCTATGCAAGAGCCCCTAACCGGTTGCAACAACCAATTTCCCATGACTTTCCCGAACAACAATGCCAATACCCCCTGCATTCGATCTCTGTAAAGCTCCATCTATATTGATCTTCAACCAACCCGTAGGAGGAGGGCACCAATAAAGGGAAGAAGACAATCCAAAGGATTGAATACTACCCCATTGCTCCAAGTGGTTGGAAAAGAAATCCTGATTAATAGCTTTAACAATACTCGATGCCATGATAGTAGGAGAACAGCACGCCTTACCATGCTTCGTGGCATTCCTATTCCTCCAACACTGGTATGTAGCATAACAATAAAACAACACCCATCTATCATTCCGATCTGCATTGTCCGCCAGCGAGATTTGTAGGTCTTCCAGATTGGTAAACCGAGGAATTGTGAATCCCCATTTGCCCAGAATATCCAGAGTTGCATGTAATTGTTTACATCCCGTGGATATATGATTAATATCCTCAATCACCTAGCATCCCATAGGACAGCTAGTATCCTCCTGCAATCCACGAACATTAAGCCAGTAGTTTGTAGGAATAGCACCTTTGTAAACTCTCCACTAGAAGAATCTCTCAGGGGGTCTTAATTTAATCCGATAGATGATGCAACATGTATCTTCATCTTCTGCGAATAATCTCCTGTAAGTAGCCGCTGCAATGGTAGAGTTTAGAGGGCTTTTAATAAGTTCTAATTCATCGGAATTTTGATTCCTTCCAACCGGAATTTTCATAATTCTCTCAGTAAGCATACTGCCAAAGCATACCAGCAGCTTTGGCATATCCCAAAGGCCATTCTCTGTAATGAAATCAGAGACTTTTGAATTCTTGATGGCTTCAATGTTGCAAAAAGTCGGCCATTCACTAATAGCACGATCCAGGATCCAGATGTGGTTAACCACATCAATGTCAATACCCCTATTCACTTTCCACCGAACACACTTACTCAAACTACATGCACCCTCACAGATAACTTTTCAGCTGGAAGAATCACTTCGCCTGTATTCTTGGTCCCATGGCCAATCACCATTTTTGCACCTCATGCACCTTTGGAAATGACCATTAGGCTTATTTAGAAATTCCCACACAATCCTAGCTCGCAGTGAACCAATCTAGTTGACATTTGCATGAAATCCGAGCCCTTCCAATTCTTTTGGTCTGCTGATGCTTTCCCAAGAAACATAATGAATACTTCTTTGATTGGAATTCTTATCCCAAAGGAAACTGCGACACATCTTTTCAATGTCCCTTAGGAACCATAGTGTGAGTCATCATATACATGGAAAGTGGAAGTAGAGCAGTATTAATTAAAGTGACTCGACCTGCCATAGATAAGTGTCTGATGCCCCAAGCCGAGGTACTAGCTTGCGCCCTCTGTAAAAGTGGAGCAAAGTCCAGTTTTGTGAGTCTTCTCAAAGCAAGCTTAATACCCAGGTATTCCATCTCCTCAACTTTACGTAAACCAGCTATCTTAGAGAGTTGAGTCTTCTTCCATTGAGGAGTAAATTTACTGAACAAGATCACAGATTTCTCCTTATTGACCTTCTGAGCCATCCAAGAATAGTAATCTTGTAGCATAGATAAAATGATTTTGATATTTGAATAGAGGCACCTGCAAAGATTAAAATATTGTAAGCATAAAGAAGATGGGAGACAGAAGGTCCCCCAACACTAATCGGAATACCCAATTCTTGGCTTCTTTGGTGAAAGCTTAAAGAAAAAGCTCCGAGAAAAGAATGAAAAGATAGGGTGACAGCGGACAGCCTTGGCGAAACCCACATTCAGCCTTAATCTAACCCATCAACTGTCCATTTATGAGTAAAGAGAATCTAGGGGAATAGATATAACTCAAAATCCAAGATCGAAATCTTAATGGGAAACCCATCTGTTGAAGTACAACTCAGGAGTTTGCCAACTCATTTTATCATAAGCTTGCTCCATATCTACTTTCAAGGCCAAATACCCCTTGGTTGAAGTGGACACCTTAAACTTATTTATCATTTCCTGACTAAGTAGGCAATGGTTGGAGATGGACCTTCCTCGGACAAAAGCAGCTTGTTCCTCTGCAATAAGCCTCGGGAGAAAAAGAAATCAAAGTGGGTAATTTCAATTTTGTTATAGCAATTCTAAATTTTTTTTTTATGTTATTTAAATTTCTTTTTATTTATTGCAATTATGGCATGATTATAGCATTATGTTGACTGACTGGTTAGTGTATAAATGAATTACCTAAGAAGAATAAAAGAAATGGAAATGTGAAATATTTGCTATATGATTGTTATAGAATATTGTAACGCACCTAAAGTACTTGGTATAGTTAAATGTTAAATATGCAACCAACTTGAGATTGATTAAAAATGAGGTTTATAGTGTAATGTATATATATGGACTTAATCTTCCTTAAACATCAACCTTTTTTACTCTATACTTGAAATTTAGGGGGATGAAATTTCCCTCATCATCTTGTGTATAAATGCAACCTATGGAAAATAAGCTGTGTTTATACTAGGAGTGGAAAAAAAATCAAGGGAGGCAATCAACATATCTCCAGCATGTCCCAAAACCTGAACCTGATTCACGGGCCAATAAAGTTCAAACGGGTGAGAATAAATTCATAGATGATTATACTGAACTCCATTGTTCTATTACCTTAAGGAAATGGGTGAGTTCATGCACCAAACACCCAATCCATGAATTCATGATGTATAAAGGACTTTTACTTAGATTTTGTGCTTTTTATCACATTGTTTGATAAAATACATATTCCAAACAGTATTCATGATGTGCTCAAAATCTCTGAGTGAAAGAAGCTGTAATGAAAGAAATTCAAGTGTTAGAAAAGAATGGTATATGAGAAGTTTATGAACTGCTTCCAATGAAATATTCGGTTGGATAAATATAAAGCAAATGGGAGCGTGGATAAATTTAAAGCCCAGCTTATTGCAAAAGATACATTGGTACACCCAATCATGGGGTATGAACAATCAAGAAACTCTCGTAAGTTGCCATTCTCAGTATAATTTGAGTTTTGGTCTCTCTTATAGTAAATTTGGGCTTGCCTCTACTTCTGGTTTGACATTAAGAATATTTTTCTTAATCAGGATCTTGAGGAGGAAGTATACGTGGAGATTCCATTGAGATTGTAAAATCAAAGAAATGTCAATAAGACATGTTAGCTTAGAAAAAACTCTTGATGGCCTTAAACAATCTCCTCATGCCTGATTTAATGGATTCTACAAATACATTACAAAGTGTTGTTACATTCAGTGTTAAACTGATTATGCTCTCTTTATCAAGCACTAACCTAAAGAAGAAAAAGGCAATTTTGATCATTTATATAGGTGATGTTATATTGATAGGTGACTTCAAAGGACTAACTAGAATATAAAAGGTTTATTGCAAGAGAATTTAAGGTGAAAGATTTGAGAATATAAAATACTTTCTTGGCATAAAAGTAGCACAATCAAAATATTGTATTATTATTTATCAAAGGGAGTATATTTTTGATTTACTTCAAGAAACATGAATTCTTGGATGTAAGCCTTTAAAAACTCTAATAGTCCCAACAAAGAAAATTTTGATCACCACTAATAATGTGCCTGGTGATAATGGTAGATATCAACGGCTCAACGCCTTGTGTGCAAACTCATCTAACTTACTCTCACCCATCCTAGTAGTAGGTCTCCTATTAGTGTTGTAAGCCAATATACGAATAACCCTAATGAAGACCACATGAAAGCTGTTATGCACATTTGAAGCTTCATCAAAATGGCACAAGGAAAAAGCTTTTTACATAAAAATCTTCCAGTCAGAAAGTAAAAAATTTCACAGATGCTGGTTTGGCTAGAGATGCATTAGACTGAAGATCTACCTCTATTTATTGTTCTTACGTTTGGGGAAACTTGGTTACATAAAGAAGCAAGAAGTAATCTATGGTCTGAAGAAGCAATGTTGAAGTTAAATATCTGGCGGTGGCCCTTGGTATTGTGAAGGATGCAATTGAATAGATTGTCCGAAAAAGTAAACTATCAAGAAAAAAATCTCAAAAAGTGTATTATGATAACCAGGCAACTATAAATATTTCAAAAATACTTTTCACCATGGTATAAGTAAACATATTGAGCCAGTTCAACCTTTTTTATCAAGATAAAATTGAAAATGTAGTCCAACTAAATTATGTTCCAACAGACTCAAATTGCAAAAATTCTCACCAAGGTTTTATCCAAAATAAGTTTTGATAAATTGATCAACCTGACGGGTGTGATCAATGTAAACAGCCCAGCTTGAGGGAAGTGTTGCAATAATCCTGAATCTATTTCCATCACCTTTAAATCTATAACAACCCAATAGTCTGTTTACAATAGTTTTTCGTTTGCAAGAATCTAGCCCTTTGTGGATGACAACTTCTCATCTATGTCAATCCAACAATTTATGGACAACGTCTTTCCATCTACATCTATCTAGTAATTCATGGACAACAACATTCCGTTATTGCTATGAGTTAATTCTTGATTCCAGAATAAAGGCTTATTTCCAGGTTTATTTTTTTCCTTGATAATTATTTCTTTACCTATTTATATACAGCTTCTCATCTTGTTTCTTACATATAACATGAAAATATATTTTAGTCATACGTTCTCCTATTTTCTACTCTTTTTTTTTTCATTCTTATGTTCAAGACTTTTACAGGTTGTGTTATATTTTTTTGGTTGTAGATCATTCTCTTTTATAGATAACTTTCTTGATCCATTTGCCTAACCTTTTCATGCATATGGCACTTATTTTTGGTTTTAAGCAGAACTAAGGAAATCAACATCACAGCGTGCACAATATGAATTCTTAAGAGGAAAAATACTGGATGTATTTCCTTATTATCAAAAAGAAGCGGAAGACCATTTGTCAAAAGCAGTATGCACTAGTTCAATCTTTATCCTGGTAACATTTTCTGAATTATGAGCTTTATTTGCCGTGCATTTGACCTTGCAGGTTAAACTGAATCCATCTCTTGCAGATGCATGGCTATGCTTAGGTAACTGCATCTGGAAGAAGGGAGATCTACCCTCTTCAAAGAACTGCTTTTCTTTAGCACTAAGCAAGGTTTTTTACCCTTGTCTACGTGGATCATGTTGTTGCACCCACCTTCAATTTCCCTAGTAAATACCTAATTGAACTTTATTATGCTTATATTCCTTACAGGGCCCAAACAAGAAAATACTTTGCCAGCTGTCAATGCTTGAGAGAAGCATGGCTCAAGGCAAGATTAATCTTTAATCCTTAGATCTATTTTGGTTTAGAAGCAAAATAACCATGCATTTCTGTAGTGTTCAATGATTTAATTTTCACAAACATATGAGTTCAACATGCTAAATGCTATTTCAGTGGTTTCTAATGAAACCCTTTTTGTTTCTTTTATACTTATACTGGTTTGTCAGTTAGTGGCCACTTTCTAATACTCGCATCTCTTATTCCAACAAATATTCGTTGTATTGATGTTTTAATTATGCATTCTATTTCTGTTTTTATCTCAATTCTCTTGTTAGTTGCAAGAAAAGTACACATCAACTCAATTTGAACACATCAACTTGAAAAATCAACACAACAGTGCTATTAGATTTTGGTGTTTATTGGCATGAAGAAGAATTCCCTTATTAGTTGGGTTAGGTTTGAAATTTCTTAAATGACCTGAAACCAACCCAAAACTTTCACTTCTCTTACATGCTTACCCAAACTTGACTTGAACCTTGAACGGAATGACTCAAACTTTAAATTTTCACGTTGGATTTTATTTGGATTATTGCGAGTGGTTGAGCCTTGAAACCCTTAAACTTCATTTTGTTAAATTTGGCAACATAAGTGCCAAAGATATTGTAGCACTTTTAATATAACTTAATTCAAAATTTCATTCTCGCCTTCTTTTCTTTTTTATTTTTTATTTTCTTCCTGTCCTCTTATTCTTCTTTTTCTTCTGTTTTTTTTCATTCTGCTGCTACACTATCCACTGACAGCCTTTCTTCCCTTTTCTGCTAGATATTTGACGTTCGCCACTAGCTCCTATAGGTTTCGGTTAGGGTGAAATTGGTAAGGGAATGGGCAGGGTTAGTGTGCGTGTGTAGATGTATGCATGTCTATTACTTAATTAAATACCCCTTCAAGTCCACCACCATCCCAAACCGCTTGAGCCAGCTTCTAGAAGAATCTGTAAAAGGTTGCTGCTACCGTAGATTAATCTATTGCTACTGTAATTGCTAATACTATTTTATAAAAACCTTGGGGGATTGATTAAATTTCTAATCTAATATAAGTGCAATATTTGTATATACATCATTATATCAAAATAATAATTAATAAAATATAGAATTTAATAAGAATGATTTTGACGTATTTCAGGATGTGTGAAAAGTGAGGTGTAATTTTTGTAGAAAATTCTCACCTTTTTGAAAAATTGGGTGTTATAGGTTGGAGATGAAAGAAGGAAGCAAATGGAGGAGGCAGATGATGCTTGAGTGCAACAGGAAGAGGGAAGAGGGTAGCGGGAGATCAGTAATTTCAGGGACTAGTGGAGTTACTTTGAGGGTTCAGGTTTTGCGAGAAACAGGCCTTGCATGATTTGACGGAGAGAGCAACTAGAGGGTTGAGCACATGGGGTTGAGAGAATGAGCGAGGGAGAGAAGGATCCCGAATGAACTCCAGAGATTGATAGCGAATGTGTAGTGGGTCTTGAGAGGCAAGGGAAGGTTTAAGAGACATTGTGAGTGTGTGAAGGATGGGAATGGGAGATCCTGAGGGAATTTGGAGATAGAGATACAAACTTTTTCTTTTTAAAATAAAAGTCATATGGCCCTTGCATGTGAAAAACCATAATGTTGGCCGCACATGGAATGGGACAAAACTGTGGGAGTGAAGCATTTGTGCGGTTTGGTAGAAGATTTGATTGAATTTTTTTTAATAATAAATAAATAAGGAAATTAGGAAAGACTAATTTTGTTTATTTTCATATAAACATGTTATTATCCCCTTTTTTATATGGTTATGTGTGTATTGATTCTTTCACAAATTTTTGTCGCTCGTTCATGGCGATTTTTTTGTCTTTGCCTCACACATGAATAAATTTTCAAATTCTTCTTGTGCAATGACCTGAGCGTTATTTATTTTCTTTGTAATTCCCGTCGCATCAATGCAATCCATTTACAAAACATATCACAGTTGAATGATTTTGTTTGGGATCGATGCATTTCAAAACTAATTTTATGTAATGGTGTGTAAGTTGGCCATCACTTATGTTTTGTTTGATTGGGCTGATATGCGAAGCAAATATTGAGATCAATACTAAGCCACTATGACATGTACGCTCATGCATTAAGCATGAATCATTTCATTTTGAGTGTAGGATCATGATGGTAAGGTGTTCATGATCATCAACTATCTTCAAGGATCTTATAATTTAGATTTTTTTTTTGTATGGTGGATCCATATAGATCTTGTCTAGATGTATATTCGCAGGTTCTCTAGGCTGGCTAGTCCTTGCAAACAAACGCTCTTTCTACGTTAGAACATAAAGTGACTTTGTATGGGAGTAGGATTGTCAAAGTCCTCCTAATGAGTTAGACTATAAACTGAAGCAATCAATGAACTCGAGAGTTTTTTGATCTACGTGTGTTGCTTATCCACATTTGAACTGACATACTCTTTTGTTAAGTAGAGCTGACAACCGTACTAAGACATACAACACTTATGTGATGTAAGGTGCATTATATGTACATTGTAATATGCACATTACAAGTCCCTGGTTTACTGGTGAGTTTAGTTCTGGTCGGGTACTAGATGCAGGGTAAATTTGGCTTTGTTGTCTTAGAAGTATTTTCTTAGCTTATGGGCTAGTACTCTAAGGAGTTGAGGAATGTGACTCAAAGGAGTGTGAATAATGCATATAGTTAAGGAGTGTGAATCAGAAGGATGATCAAGGTTGGATTTTATGCATTTGGCCAATGGACAAACCTAGTTTCAACTCAAAAGTTTACACTTTATGGAAGTGAACCAAGTACTATATATTTCTCCAAAAAAAAAAAAGTACTATATATTTCTTCTACATGAATATATTTTTCTTTTCTATGATGTGGGACTATATTCAATATTTATGTGTGCTCTTAATAACATCCCTCGGGACCTCCTATCACTCCCCCACCTAAAATGAAAGCTTAAATCCTTAAGTATCATGCACAAAGAGCCTATTCAGCCTTGTGAATTCATTTCAAGAGTCATTCACCAATAGACCATGCTCAACCATGCTAGAAGGTTCAAAGACCTATAATTACAAAATGCATGAATTACTTGGTCCTAATTGAACCTTCAACTTTCATACCACTTGTTAAGGAGTGTGAATCAAAGGGAGACCAAAGTTGGATTTGATGCATCAATGGTCAAACATATTTTAAACCTACAAGTTTAAGTCCATGGAAGAGGTCCATTCAATTGGTTTTTTTACACCAACATATTTTTTCTCTTATCTGTCATGAGAATAAACCCAATACTATTGTATGCCTTGACAATACAACTATCACATTCATGGTGCTTGGTTTTATGACTTTAGTAGGAAAGCTATCCTACTAATGCAATTAAATGCTTCCTGCATCAAGGAAAGCATGGTTAATTACTTCCCTCCTTGGGCCTCTTCTGAAGGTCACTCTTTTTAGTCCCATTGTGTTCTTGTTGACGCATTTTATGCGTCGACTCAACTCGGATTGAGTCGAATCGGACCCAATCGGACTTGATCAACCCAATCGAGCCTCGTTGAACCCAAATCAAGTCGATTGGACCAAATTGAGTCCAATTAATATCAATTAAACCCAAATTAAATCAAATTCACTCCAATCGAACCCAATTTCAGTCCAATTGATTAAATTTGAACTTAATTTGACTTTCCAAATCAGCTTCGATTATCATCATTGCCTTGGAATTCCATCCCTGCGCGCCGCTGCCTTCCTGTCAGATCTTAGAGTAGGTAATCGAGCAGGATCTTATCCCTGTTCCTATACTCAAAACCGAGGCTTCAACTTCTTAGTTCTTCCCGCGTGCGTGTGTCTAGTCCTGTTTATCTTTGCTTGCATGTGGTCTGTCCAGGCCAAGGGAGAGAGAGAAATGAGCTAGTGAGGAGGGAGCTGCGGTAGTGTTCGTGCTTCCTGCATGTGTGCATCTAGTCCACTGAATGGAACCGAGTGCTCATTTGCGTGCGTTTCTTCTAGACTGAGAGGGAGACGGGGTAGACATGCCCACTCGTGTGTGTCTAGGTTAGAGACGGGAGTGATCTTCTGTGCTCGACTAGAGGAGATGAGCAAGCAGCTCTCGTGTGTGCTACCTAGGATCGAATCAAGCATGAGGCCAAGCATGCTGACTCTTGAGTGTGTCCAGAGGAGTCGAGTGCAGTAGCACGTCTTGCGTGCGACCTGGGAAGAGTAGTTGAACGGGAGCTTCCATTTAATGTCTGGAGTCAAAGTGAAGCACAGAGGGTGAAGAAGCTTCCTCGTGTGTGCGATTCTTAGAGCCGAGCTGTTGCTTGCATGCGTTTGGTGGAGTTGGAGTGGGAAACTGCTGGAGAAATTTTGTCATCCTCAATTGATTGTATATTTTGTAATCAAGCACGGCATAAAAAATAATATATTGCCCCAAAGGTAAAAAATATCATTTCCTTATGGACCTAATAACAAAATTTTCAATTTTAATTTGTGTAAGTTCTTCGACTTTAGGACTAAATCTTAAGTTTTCTCTTTCATTTGTTGAGACATAAAGTAAGCAAATGAATAATGCCCCTTCATACATGATATTTGGAGCATCCCATTGCTTCCAAAAATTTCATTTCATGTACCCTAACATCTATTAGGGGCTCTCTAGTAGAGCCTCCTTCCTCTTATGCATGATGATTTGTGGTTCCTCAAGCCTTCAAACATATCACTACATGAATTATTTTTAACCTAGGATCAAAATCCGTTCATTTCATTTTGTTTATTGATACAAAACCAACACACAATCATCTCTCCTTCCTCATATATTACATGTGGAACCTTCTCAAGATTCCTAATATTACATTACATGAGTCATTCGATCTTAAAACCAAATTCTAAGTCATCCACTTCTTGTTTGTTGAAACAAAACATCAACAAACGATCATCTCCAGCTCTTGTTTGTTGATGCACAAAATCAACAAGCAAACATTTCACCTATTCTTCCTCCATGTATGACTTTTGGAGCCTCCTCAAGGTTCCAAATGTTATAGTGCATGGGTCGTTGGATCTTAGAAACAAATCTTTAGTAATCCATCTCTTGTTTGTTGACATAAAAATCAACAAACAATCACCCTCTATTCCTCTTTGCATGATAGCTTGAAGTCCTCCAAAACTTCAACAACATCATTGCATAATGCTCTTGAACTTAGAACCAAATTCTATGTTATTTCGTTTCACTTGTTAGAGCACAAAATCAACAAGTAAACTTTCCTCCTAGACATAGGACACAAATCCTAGTCTCTACCATTTGCTTAGCCTAAACTAAGTAAATGACCGCCTCTCTTTGAACGTCAAAAGTTCAAAGAAACCTTTCCAAACTTGCAATATCTAAATTGTATCTTCCTCTCTTTTCCTACAAGCCAAGATTGTGGGAGAACATTCAAATCCCCTTTCATTCTCCTACACAAATTAGGAGAGTATATCTTTCTTTGGACACCTCAAGGTTCAAAGAAATTCATGATGAGTTGTAGCCCAAACCTACATGTCATCTCCTTATATTTGCCCAACACAAATTGGGTGGATTATCAACTTTATTTGAATACCAAAGTATTCAAAGAGACCCCTCTAATTTGCAACTCCCAAATTGCATTTCCTCCTCTTCTCATTTCACCAACCCGAGTTGGATGAATGACTCATCCTCTTTGAATATTAAAAAATTCAAAGACCCCACTCCAATTTGTAACCTCTAAGTTGCATTTTCTTCTTCATCTCCTACAACTCAAAATTGTAGGAAAACATCCAACACTCCTTCATTTGCCTAGCTTCAAATTGGGCAAATGAATCGATCTCTTTGAATACCAAATGTTCAAAGAACATTCATGAATTTGTATCCCATAAGCTACATTCTCTCCTTCTATCTTCTACAAAACCAAAATTATAAAAAATCCCTCATTTGTCTGGCCTCAAATTAAGCAAATGAATACTTCTCTTTGAACATCAAATGTTCATGAATTTGCAACTTTTAAGTTGCATGTTCCTCCACCACTGTTCTACAAACATAATTGTAGAGAAATTCCTCTCTTTCTACAGCTCAAAAGTTGTAAGAAATTCCTACATTCATTCAACTTATGTTGAGTGAATCAAACCTACATCAAATTATCTATTTGTCGAATCAAAATCAACTAGTAGTTCACACCAAATCATTTATTTGTTGAGCCAAAATCAATAAATAATTATATATCAAGTGTAGGAATTAAAGCCATAGCTTTCTTTCATTCCCCCACCTCAAATTGGATGAATGAATACCTCTCTTTGGACACCTCAAAAGTCCAAAGAATTTCTATTGATTTGTAAGTTCAAAGCTATAAATCTTCCCTCATTTCGATGGATTCCCAAAGTCCTAGAAGATTCCAACCTTAGCCCAAAAGCTATGGGTTTCCTCTCCTTCTCCTCTAACCCCAAAGTTGTAGGAAATTTTCTCATCTTTTTAGCTCCAAAGCTAAGGAGAAATCTCCAACATTTGATATAAAATCCATATGTTGAATATCTTTTCTCTTTTCCTTTAGCCTTCAAGCTAAAGGAAACATCCATTTTCGTAGCCTGAAAGCTATAGGTTTCATCTCATTTCTTCTAACTTATAAGTTGCAGGAAATTTTCCTCTCCCTAGCCCCAAAAGCTAAGGAGAATCCTCCAACATCTAGTCCAAAAGCTACATGTTAGATATCTCCCTCTTAGATCCAAACTCTAAGTGTCATTTAATTCACCAAAACACCCTTCATAGTGTGACATGCTACAAAAGTCTAACACACTTAGATGCACAGCCCCCTAGGCATGCTAGGATTAAGATTTTTCTCTTTCTGCGCATGTGTTTGATGATGTGGTATGATTGCCTTTGGATTGTTTGCATTGTGGGCACTTGCCCTTAAGTGGATAGTGTAGCAATATATATATACTATTCTTGCAGATGGCCATGTCCAAAAGGGGGCGCAATAAATCATAAATAAAAATGCTTGTTAACATATGCTGCTTAAACCCCTCAAGAGGCATGGCTGATAGGGTAGAAGTAGGGGCTTAGCACTTCAAGTGCTAGGCAATTTTGGATGTGTTTTCATGATATATATAAATAGCTTATAATCCATTATTTTGCAAGTTTTGAGCCTTTTCTTTTTCAAACATGTATTTGATAGATTTAGAATGTATATTTGAACTTGTGGGGTTCAGTTAGAGGAGTGGTGGATCAAGAGGATGTATTGTTAAAGATGAAGCCCAAGATTTACCTAGAAGCCAGAACTTGAAGACTCCCACAAGTAGAGTCTGTAATAAATTCTTTTGGGTTATATAATGGCAGACAACTCAGCTGCCAAATTTGAGTGTAATAATTGAGACATTATTTACATTTTTGTCTTGGTTGATTTATATATAAAAGCATGTGTTGATTGTTTACTTGATTGCGCATTAGAAAATACATATTTTTCTTAGGTTTCTTCTTTTCTTTGCTTGGGGGTGGCGTGGGCTTTTGATATGGTAAACTCTTAGGACAAAACTAAGATTTATACCTGTTAAAAATATAAACAACTTAAAATCAATCTTAGGCTCCATGCTTTTTAAATAAAAAAAAATTGCATGGCTCCTTTCAAGGAGCCAAGTTTTCTAAAATTAATATAATCATGCATAACCCAATCGGTCTCATGTAGAAAATTCTTCACTCAGGGATCAAATAACAAAAAATCTATACCTGTGAGTCAGCATTCTGCAATCCTTCACGGTCAGACATCTTGGCCTTAAAATTAAGTTGTAATTCCTATCCTCTAAACAAAACCTCCCTACTCTTCATATGCATTGAGATTGGATATTATGGTTTTAAAAACAACTAGCTGGTAGCCTTTTCATGGTAGGACAATATATTCAGAGATTGGCTGGCTATGCCTCATATGAGGTGCAGTTTGTAAGTCCCATTGCACTTCGTTAGACTTAGGTTCGAGGCATTACCCCTTAGTAGTTCTCACCTTAGTTCTAGGGTCTGAGGCAAGTGTTAATTTCAATCACTTCATAAGCCCTTACCTTCTGAGCATTTCCTCTAACATGTATTGTTGGAATGTAAGCCCCAACATTCTAAATAAAAAAGATTAACTTAAACATAAATTGGATTCTAAAATGTAAAGCCTAATATATAATAGTTTGAGTACCTTTGAGTATCTCTCAGAATCAAGTACTCCTACATTTCATTCCTTTGGCCTTTATTCCAAAAATTCTAATCAAAATTGATCCTCTCACCCTTGAAATTCCTATAGAGCAAAATCTTTCAACAAGAATTATATGAATTTTAAAATAAAAATTTTAGCCAATATTTTGATGATTTTCAAAAAAAGAAAACCACTAGTTTAATTAAAAGTTTTCTCAAATCTCAAATATTTGAGATATAATTAATCATAGGAGTTTGCTCCTATGGGGCATCTATACTCCAGAATAAAATAAATCCTATTCAACCAAATATTGAATAGGGGGAAAATTTCTAGTAAAAATAAAAAATGTAAATTTTGTTATTGAGTCCGTAAGAAAATGATATTTTTATCATTCAGATTAATATATCATCTTTTTTATGTCCTGCTCGATCACAAAATATGCAATCAGTTGACTATGACAAAATTTCTTCAATAGAAACGACTGCTGCTTCTTCTATTTCTTTAAAGCTGTGAGGAGGATTACTGCCAAAGCTTCTTCCTCATTTACCATCTTCGCCGAGGTCGTGACAATAGAGGCGACATCCAAAACAGCTTGGACAGCGAGCTCATTCTTCATCCTTCCGCTATCTTATCTTTTCAAGGCGAGAACACGTCAGCTAGTGTCGAACGCTTGCTCTGGCGAGGTATATCCCTCAAACTTTGGAAACCTAAGTCTCTAAGCCTTATGGATGCATGCTTGACGCTCTTCGAGCCCTTAGGTCCTTAGAAATCCCGCATTATATTTCAAAAAAAAAAAAAAATCCCTACATCCGCTGTCCTCTTGGTAAAATTGTGAAAATTCGGTGATTTTTTATAATTTGCACTCTTGTGAGAGCCAAAAGAGGGGCGACGAAGCAACGGGTCATTCGGCTTGTGTCCAAAGTCCCTACCTTGCATGTGGTGCATTCATATTGGACCCTAGCCATCTCCTACAACCAAACCCCAGGCTAAACATCATCATTTGATTCTAAATTAAATGACGATGTATAAGTTTCAAGTGTTATTACTTGTAAGTTGCATCTCTTCTCTATTTTAAATCATATGTCATGGCAAAATTGGCACACAAATTTATAAGAGCTTGCATATGTTAAAATTGGCAGTCTTTGGAGTTTGGAGAATATCAACAATGGATTTGGTTGATTAAAAAAAAATCAGATCATATTGAGATTTCCAATAGAGCCTCTAAAGGTCTGTGTTGTAAATTTCATAATGCGTATAATCAATCAAGTTCATGATTGATATTTTCATAAAACTTGGAGCACCAAAACGAAAATTATCATTTGCACAACACCTAGGAACTTCCTCGCATTAAACAAATCAAAATACATGTGTGTTGTAGGTCTTTTGCTAGGATCGTTGTATGCCCTAGAAAGTTGCAAAGTTCATGAATGCACTTATTTAGTTTCAAGTGCATGTAAAGCTAATTTGGGATATTTTATAGACTCAAAAGCCCATAGGTTATACCCAACTTCTCTTTTTTGAGATTATTTGAGTTAATTTATGCAACTTTTAAATTGAAAAATGATAAGCAACCTAAGCACATAAGGAGCCCTTAACTTTGCAACTTAATCAATGCATGCCTAAGCCCAATGATCTTCAAGTCATGTTAAAGTTGATTAAGACCCTTCCAAAGCCATATGTTTAATCTCTCCTATCTACATGAATCCAAAACATTCATAAAATATATCGTTGCATGAATCTTAGGATCTTAGAACCAAATCCTAAGTAGCCTACCTGTTGCACCCAAAATCAACAAACAATCATTCCCCCTAAACATAGGGCCCAAATCCTAGTTTTCTTCATTTACTTAGCCTCAATTTAGCCAAATGAATATCTTTCTTTGAACACCAAAAGTTTAAAGAGCCTTCCCCAATTGACAACCCTTAAGTTGCTCTTAGCTTCTCTCTTTCTATAAACTCAAAAGTTATAAAAAGTCCTCCATCTTCCTTAGCCTAAAAGCTATAAGAAATCCTTCTACCTCTTTGCTTTGTGCCTTCCCTTAAAACTCATGTAAAAGTTCCCAAACGATCTTTAGAGAGTTTATGAGAGCATTAGCAACCTTAGGGATCAAACTTACATCCAACCAATTCATTTGTTGAGTCAAAATCAACAAATAATCTCATCTTGAACCTAGGAATCAAAGTTCTAGTTCCTTTTATTTTTTCTAACCCAAATTAGGTGAATGAACATCTCTCTTTGAACACACAAAAGTTCAAATAACTTCTTATGATTTGGAGTCCAAAATTATACTTCATCCTTCTACTTGCTAAATGTGTTTGCTTCATTCACATTAAGCAAATCAAACACCTCTCATTGAATACAAAATTTCAATGATCTCTTTATGATTTGTAATCCCAAATATCACAAATCATCTAATCTCTATGTATCTAAAAGTCATACATATTTCTCATTCCGCCTTTAGCTCACAAGCTATAGGAATCCTCCAACTCATTACCCTCAAAGCTATAAGTTTTATTTGTTTCTCCTTAGCTCCAAAACTAAAGATAACTCTCCAACCTTTAGTACAAAAGCTATAGGTTGAACGCCTTCCTTCCCTTTGCTTCAAAAGCCATAGCAACTTCTTCTAACCTTAGTCCAAAGATTGAGTGTTAGCTCATTTCTCATTCAGCCCTTAGCCTCAAAGCTATAGGTTTAATTTTATTCTTTTAAGTTCTAAATCTATAGGAAATTTTCCTTATCCCTTAGCCTAAAAGTTTTGGGATCTCTTCTTCCTTTGGCTCCAAAGCTTTAAGTATTTCATCACCTTCATCTATTTGATTCATGATCAAGTGGATAACTCCTCTACTTAGACCCAAACTCCAAATATCCTATCACTTAATAAAAACAAGTGATTATCCTTTCATGATAATTAAAATGTAAGTTTCTGGATTTCCCTTCAGGAGCCTCTTTTTGCTGAAATCACCTTACCCAATTAGTTAAATTTCACAAAGCCCTAAGCCAAATTGTTAGTCATGTTTACTTTACCCTATTAAATAAACATCTCTCTCTTATCCAAATAGTAAGAGAACCCTAAAAAAATAATTAAAATTACTTAGATTCCTTTTGATGCAATAATGAATCATTTCACACTAAAAGGTGGAATGTCTGTATCATTGGATCTTTAGGATTCCATGAGTAACAAGCTGATGCGGACATCCGACCTTGAAAGCTTATCAGAGGAGTAGACGAAGATCGACAGCCATGATCGCACCATTTTATTTTAAGTTATTATTTGTATTTTTATTTATTTATGCATTTTTCGTTTTTACCCTCACTTGAGGGAGTAGGTGCTTGTGACCCCAGGGGACAATTTTGTCTTTTGTTCTGTATTTTGGCTATTTATAGCCTCCTTTTTGGTAATGGTCAATGGATTATTAAAAAGAAAATTTCGACACTTTGTTCTTGAGAGCTATGGGTCTTAGGAGAGTGGAAGTCCCTATGTGAGGGCAACGCAATACCCACTAGCCGCAGGAAGCGTTCGAGCTCATGGTTTATCTTTCTTTCTCTAAACTCCCATTCTCCTTCTCAATTGACTGTCGGTCAAACCCCCTCCATAACCGCCGGCCAAGCACCCCTCTTCCCCTCCTCTAACCGTTGGCCACTTCTCCCACTCCTACCAACTGCCGACCTCCAACCCCTCCACCTCAATCCCAAGTTCCGGCCCCTCCTTAGCCGTCGGCCTCCCTAGCCCAAACCTTAGCCGCCGGCAAGCCCCCCCAAGCCCTTGGTTTCAATTTCCAATTTTCAATTAACCATTATTACTTTCCTAATTTAGTTCAAAGTATTTTGGAAAATCCAAACTAAATTTCAAATTAATTTGGAATTCAAAATTTCGCTCCTATTTGAATTAAATAATATTGCTCCATCCATCTACTTAATTTGAATTTAAATTTTGAAAGACCAATCATTCCTTTCTTAATTTAACATTCTAATTATAGTAAACAATCAATCTCATAATTCAATCCCTCCATCCATGGGCCACCCCCCCTTTTCCCTTTTCTCTCCCTAATTAATGTCCCCTCCTTAATTGATACCCAATCAATTTCCCCCCAAGTAAGCCGCCGGCCCACACCCCCTCCCTTTGGCTCCAAATTCAAAATTCAGTATTTAAATCCTATTTGAATTTGAATTTATTCCTAAATTAAGTTGTTTTAATTTTGGTAAGTTTTGAATTCAAATTCAAATGAATTTGAAATTTCAAATTCTTTCCTAAATCATTTAGTTTACTTTTGGAAGGTCTTACCTCAATCAAGGAGTGATTAAATCTGAAATTGATTGGGAATCCATTCAAATTTTCACATTCATTGAATCTGGATCACTCCCTTCCCCTCTCTCTTTGGCCGACCCCTCTCTCCCTCTTTAATTAATTAATTTCCCAATTGGAGATCCACTTAGGGAAATTAATTAACACCCTTCTCTCCCCCTTCCCTCTCTCCTATCTTACCGAAATACCAACCAATCAAGCCCAAAGAGCTTCTGTCAACTTATCGTGCCATTCTCTTTTATTTTTGGGCTTATCGTACCACTTATAAAACTGCAATGCAGGCCACCCCATACTCGCTGGTTTTTGGAACCAAGGCAATATTACCTCTTGAGATTGAGTTGCCATCTCTTCGTATTGTCGTTCAATACGAATTAACCGAAGAAGAAAATGATCTTCTACGACTTGAAGAACTTGAAGCTCTTGATGAAGTTCGACTTCAAGCTGAACAAAATTTAGAATCCTACAAATATTTCCCTCAGAGATCGGACTTACGACTTCTATTAGAAATTACCGGTGTTTTAATTTGGGGTTAGGGTTTAGGTCAATTTTACCTAAACTTTCCCCTAAGGTTGGACTTACAACTTTCCTTTGAAAGTGGCCGGGTAGTGGGTCTTACAACCAAGTTCTTATAAACAAGGTTGCCCAAGTGAGAGGTCTAGGTTTGTGTTATCACCTAAATATTTCCTTCAGAGGTTGGACTTACGACTTCTATTAGAAGTGGTCGGTATTTTAATTGAGGGTTAGGGGTTAGGTCAATTTTACCTAAAACCTTTCCCTAAGGTCGGACTTACGGCTTTCCTTTGAAAGTTACCGGGTAGTGGGTCTTACAACCAAGTTCTTATAAACAAGGCTGCCCAAGTGAGATTCATGCATTCGTGCCGTTTTTCTTGAGCCAACAGATTTCTGGCTGATTAAGACGCGGACGTCGGGGGTATTCAAGATAATGATAAGATGCTGCTCATGTAAGATATGAATTTCGATCATATCCAAGGCCCCATGTTGGAAGAGGTATCGTAAGACAGCATCTGATCGATCACTTTCAAAGGAATGTTGTAAGCCCGACCTTAGGGGAAAGTTTCGGTAAAATTGACATAAATCCTAACCCCAAATTAAAACACCAATAACTTTTAATAGAAACTGTAAGTCCGATCTCTGAGGAAAATGTTTAGGTAATAACATAACCCTAGACCAACCACTCGGGCATCCTAGTCTATAGGGCTAGGTTGTAAGACCCATCACCTGGGCCACTTAGCTTATAGGGGTAGATCGTAAAATCCATCATTAGGCAACTTCTAAGGAAGCCATAAGACCTACCAAACCAAAATTTTCAGGCCACCCTTAGTAGAGGTCGTAAGTCCCATTAACGGGCCACTTTCTATGAGAGCCATAAATCTCTACCCAAATCTAAATCACATGGACACCTCTTGTTGAGAAATCAAGACAAAAGTTTCAAGAGAGAATTTCATCATTAAATAATACTTTGAAATACAATAATTATAATATTAATCCCAAAACATGTGGAATTGCTATGGTAAGATCCTCTACAAAACACACAAAGCATATGAGCATCCTAGTCTATAGGATTAGGTTATATGACCCGCCAACGGGCTACTTCCAAGAGAAGTCGCAAGACCCATATTTTAGGAAAATTGCTAAATAAATTGCAATGATCCTAAACTCCAAACAATCAAATTTAAACCCATGGGCATCTTAATCTAAAGGGATTAAGTTGTAAGACCCGCTTTTAGGCAACTTTCTAAGGGAAGTTAAACCTACCCCAAATCCAAACAAATTTCTCTGGGCAGTCTCGTTGCAGAGCTAGGTTGTAAGACCCATCTTTGGGCAACTCATAAATAGAGCATTAAACCCTATTTCAAATCAAATACCTGGGCTACTTTCTACGAAAGTTGTAAGTCCCAACCTAAATCTAATACCTGGGCTACTTCCTAAAGAAGCCAAAGACCCGCTCCAATCCAAACTCTTGTGTAACTTCTAAACGAAGTTATAAATCCCCAAATCAAATCAACTTTTGTGGATTCTAATAGATGTAAACCTCAAAACCCTCCAAATAAAATTAAAACTAAAATCCATATCTAATCACTTCAGTCTACTCGGGATTCCTGAGAGGAGGCAACACATGGTTGCTAATCAGATTCCCTGGACACTACTGTCAATGATTGTTAGTGTTGGTAGATTGAAACTACTGTATACCCGGGACGACTGAACCATGGGATCTTGATCGGATTTACCTCCATTTTTCTATAATTGAGACTAAAATCAATTAAAATTTATTCATCCTTAATTGAGAGTGCTCTCTTACACATTAAGGGGGGTAATCAACTATGAGTGCTTGCGCTCATGGGAAGTAAGAACCCCATATCTAATTAAACCCTGACACTACCCTCAGGGGAAATTTGGTTAATTCTAATCCGACTTAAGGGAAATAGAATCCTATAGCTATAAAGCGGGATTCATGCATTCATGCCCTTTTTCTTGAGCCAACACCACTTGGGGTGGTAGTAGAAGGGTTGTATAAGCAAGGGGAAAAAGGGTGTTAGAGCTTTAGATGTATTTGGAGTTGAAGCTTCTTGTCTTTGATGGGTCGAGGAACTCCATATCAAATGTTTGAGACATTAGAAAATTATTAAATGCATTTTTATGGGTTTTAGATTAGTGGTAAATGAGCAGTGAATTTTTTATACTTGTTGCTCACAACATGAAATTGCTTCTCTATATTTGGCTTATGGATTGGATATCTTTGGGTTAATGGGGTGTCAAGGCTTTGGGGAGTTGTAGGGGTTGTGTGGAAATGTAGGGGAAATGTTTGGAGATGTTAGAGAGGTATTGGATTTAAGGGAGGCCAGGGTTTAAGGTTGGTTGCGCCTAGCTTGTGGAAGGGGAATTTGCATTGGGGTGGAGAGGAGAAAGAGATGGAGTGGATAAGTACGGACTCACTAGAGGCTAAGGGATCAATCATCAAACTTCATCAAATGGTAGGGCACCTTCCAAAGCCATTCCTATACAAGCAAAAGATAATGTTTTACAATGATGCTCAATAGTATGAATCATTAGATATTTATAGGGTTTTTCCAGTCTATGGTCGCTCCAAGCTTATTTAGAAAACTATTGGAATAAAATACTACTACATGGATCGAAGATATTCATAATACTAAGAGAGCAAAATTAGCAAAAGAAATTACAAGAATAATACTAATATAAAGAGGGGATTTTGGCCGAGGCAAATTAGGATGGTGGATCGATCTTGAGAGCATGCAATCCTTATTTTTTCTTCTTACTTGATATGGCCGACCCTATGATTACGGGACTTGATAGGATTTCTATTCTTTATTTAATTTCGTAGGAAGAGGGGACAGCCATGTCTTGTATGGCATGTGGAATGGTCTTCAAATTGGGCATGTGTATTATTTCTTGTTGAAGGGTCCACCCTCTTGCTGGGTTGCCTTGAGATTTGTCTTGTCGATGATGATTATGATCATGATGCTTCATCAATCTTGATGTTATGCTCTTATTCAAATCTTGATCATGCATTCGTACTGCATCACAATATCTCATGAACATAAGATGTAATCAGTGATTTCGTATGGTAGAAATCAGCAAGGTGTGGCATGAGAGCGGCCCAATCAAGTCCACTTTAGAGCCAGGGCATTTGTGTGCAATTAGTATTCCCATTATAGAAATGTCGCAAGATGTGCCTAATAGCAATGCCGCAAGAATAGGAAACCATAGGACTGCCTAACATAATCATACAAGCAGGTATCTATCTCCTAACACAATAGTGCTTAAATTTTTATTGAAATAGGTGTATCATACCTGCAAATTGCAGCTACACTACATTCTCAGAAATAGAGTTGCTGTCCTGCATAACCAACTACCAGTGAAGTTTAAAACGACAGTTAAATCATGATATGCAAGCATTGCTCAAAAAATCACCCATCAGCTGTGTTCGGCGTTGTCATGTTTGTGCTTTATTTGGTTGGACAATTTGAGTTCTAGTGCTTACATAGCTGCATGCATGTTATTATCAACTCTTAATCAGACTTCATTCCATGTTGTTCTGCAAAGTAGCAATATAGCATGCATTGCGTTATTGTTTAATATTTGATTTTTTAACTTTGGTCCACAAGTTTAGGTATTACTTATTTTCTTTGGAGCAGTGCTTTGTGTTTTTCTTCCGGTTTTGACAATCTTCAAGTTTAAATGGTTAATAGCCATTCTGCATCATTTTCGTGAGTGCATGTACTCAAGAATTGCAGTTTACTATATCATGCTTTAAAAGATATACTAAATTTGAAATGCAGGATAAGTTTCATGATGCTCGCACATAAAATCTATTGAAAGACTAATTAACTTCATCTTAATTTATGCGTACCTATTGTTCATGAAATAATACGAAAGATCATCTCAATACATTACATACATGGTACTTGTTGTACTTGCACAACTACTGTGGCACTGCAGTTTTAAGCTAATGTTTTCTTTGGTTTTTCTTGTATAGCAATAGAGAATCAAGTCCACTTAGTTGATGAAAGCATTCAGCATGCTAAAGCTGCAGTCATGTTGGATATTAAAGATGGGAACTCTTGGTGTAAGCTCCTACAATTTTACTAACATAAAGACTGATGCATGCCTTTTTTTTTTCTTTCATGCTGCTACACGTTCAAATGGCACCAATATGTTGGTTCTTTAGCTTGTTATTGCTGTTGCCATTTTATAGTACAATTATTTCTTAAAATGCTTAGAATTATGTTGGGGATAACTTGGAAAGCCAAGTGAGAATTCTGCACATGAATAAATTCTCAGAATTTCATTAGGGAACATGATATGGTAGGACTGTTATGTCTTTGGGCATACATGTCAAATTTAAGTCAGCTTTACCAGTCAAACAAATATATTTGTGTGTTTGTGCGTGCGCCTGCTTTCCCACCAAAATTGTTCCCTTCTCATAGCATTGAACTAAAATCTGAAGTTTGATTTTGTGTGTGTTTGATTTTCCAGTTTTGCCCATAAAAATGTTTTGGTGTCAGAACAAAATCCTATAAGGAATTCCTTGCAGAAATTCGTACATGGAATTTAAAATCATTATGTAGTTCAGTTGGTGTTTGATAAAGAGCGCGGGGCTGGGGATATATGTAAGAATTAATAAAGACACTCATTTCACCAATTGCCAAGTGTTATGCATGGTGATGTGGAATTCCTTATAGGAATTTCTACGTGGAATTTCTTATAGGAGGGGTTAATTGTTTTTTATTTCAGTTATGCTAAACAATATCTGGTGACTATTTCCTTTGGTATCCTAGACAGAAATTCATTGGACTTTCAATATCCCCCTTGAAACAGTTCTAAGTGAACTAAAAGTTTCAAAAATGAATATCAAACCCTTGGACTGATGAGGACATCTGATCATGGAAAGTATATAAGAGACGTGGCCGACGATCTATGGCAATGATCGCACCGATCTATTTTATTTGTACTTAAGGGCCTGGTCTTGGAGTCTTGTCCCAAGAAGGTCACCCGTTGCCTATTTTAGCAAAAAGTTAAATGACATACGGCAACGATATTCCACATTTGACAAAGAGTTCTATGCTGTGATCCAATCTCTACGTTTTTGGCGCCACTACTTGCTCTCGCAAGAGTTCGTTATCTTTTCGGATCACGAGGTTCTTCGTTATATCAACTCCCAAAAGAAGCTTAATGCACGACACGGACGTTGGGTGGAATTCCTTCAAGAGTACACGTATACCCTTAGAGATAAGGCGGGAGTTGAGAATAAAACTGCTGATGCTCTCAGTCGTCGTATGATGACCACCACTAAAATGAGGGCTGAAGTAGGATTTGAGCAAGTCAAAAGGGACTATCTGGAATGCCCAGACTTCAAGGAGATGTATTCTCTTTTGTCCACAGGCAGCACACGCCTTGTGGATGATTTTCTCCTTGAGGATGGATACCTCTTTAAAGCTCAAAAGCTTTGTATCCCTAGCACATCCCTTAGGGAATTCCTTGTTTGGGAACTGCATGCCGGAGGTCTCGCTGGTCACTTCGGTCTAGACAAAATCATAGAAGCTGTAGAGTACTACTTCTTCTGGCTTAACCTGAAGAAGGTTGTGAGTAAAATGGTTAGTAGCTGGCCAAACAACACAAACAAAACACTGGTCTCTATACTCCCTTATCCGTTCCCAATTATCCATGGCAAGCCGTCAGCATGGACTTCGTCCTAGGATTACCTAAGACCTTTCGTAGTAACGACGCCATCTGTGTCGTAGTTGATCGATTTTCGAAAATGACCCATTTCCTATCTTGTTCCAAGACATCCGACGCCTTTCACATTGCTAAAATGTACTTCAATGAGGTCGTCAGACTATATGGCTTACCCAAGGCCATTGTATGTTATAGGGATGCCAAATTCACTAGCTACTTCTAGAAAACTCTTTGGATAAAAATGGGCACTAAGCTTCAATTCTTCATAGCCTTTCATCCCCAAATCGATGGTCAGACTGAAGTAGTCAATAGGAGTTTAGGTAATTTGTTAAGATCCCTTGTAGGTGAACACATTAAGGATTGTGATTCCAAACTCCCCACAGTCAAATTTGCCTACAATAACTCTGTTAACCGCACCACGGGTTTAAGTCCTACTGAAATCGTTTATGGGTACAAGCCTAGACAACCTTTAGATCTCATACCAATGTGTTCTAACTATAGAATTTCTGAGTCTGCATCCTCATTTGCATGAACTTCATAAAAAGATTGCACGCCGAATTGAACAGAGCAATAGTAATTATAAACTTCATGCTGATCTTAAATGAAAATTTATAATTTTTGAGGTTGGTGACTCTGTGATGGTGCGGATTCGTCTGGAACTGTTCCCGCAAGGAACGGTTAGGAAGTTACACAGTAAGAGTGCGGGACCATTCAAGATAATTAAGAAAATATATGATAATGCTTATGTGGTGGATCTGCCTGCAGAATTCAATATCAATTCCTCTTTTAACATAGAAGATCTAGTTGCATATGAGGGCCTAGATTTTAACCCACCAAATCCACTTCAAAAGAAGCCTTGTGTGACCCCATCCTGTGAGAACCCAAGCCTACCCCATAAGAGATGTGGCGGACGATCTACAACACAATTGCACTGATCTATTTTTGATTTATTATATGTTTGTTTTATTTGTTTGCATTTTCTGTTTTTACCCTTACTTAAGGGCTTGGTCATATGTAAGCCCTAGGGGCAAAGTTGTCTTTTAGTTTTCTTTCATTGTACAAGGCTATTTATAAGCCCCTTATGTTTCTTTTCAAGTTAATGAATGATTTTTGGAATAAATTCCTGCAATCATGTGTTTTCGTGAGAGCTTGAGAGTTGTGGAGAGAAATCCCTAAGAGAGGAAAACGGATCACCCACCAACCTTAGAAGCGTCCGGGTTCGTTGCTCTTTCTTCCCTATCTTTTCTCCTCTCTTTTCCCTTGTCACCGTCGAGCCTAACCTTCTCCCCTCACGGCCGAACCCCACCCAATCCCCCCTTAAACCGCCGGCCATCCAACCTCCCCCCTCCCCCACCGAAAGTCCCACCACCATCTCATAGTCGCCGGCCTCCCCCGTCCCCACCCAAGCCGCCGGTCTCCCTTACCCCCTTTTTCAAATTCCTCCCAAAACCCCCACATTCCTTATTTAGTTCAACCCCAATTTGGAAGGGAATTGAATTTAAATTCAATCAAATTTAAAATTCAAATTCTTTCCTATTTGATAAACCTATTTTTGGAAAGGGTCCACAATCAAATCAATTAATCAAATATGAGTTAATTGATTAATTAAAGCCCTAGGTCTAAATACATTGAACTTAGACACCTTTTTCCCTCTCTCTCTCTTAGCCGAATTCCTCTTGTCCCCACCTAATTAAATTCCTTCCAAAAGGAAGCCTCTCCCATTGGAATTAATTCAAATTCCTTCCCTCTCTCCTACCTGCCACCTCTCTCTCTCCCATCCCTCATTAATCCTCCCAAATCAAGGGGATTAATTAAGGAAACGCTCTACCTAATTTCCCTCCCTCCTCCACCTTTCAAATCTGAACCGTACTCCCCCACTTCCCTCTCTAATCTAGCCGGCCCTAACCCTAACCCTAACTCCACCAAAATCTGAACCTAAACTCTCCTTAGCCTCCCACCTTGGCCGGCCACCCTCCCATCCCTTCTTCGTCTTGGATTCTTTGGAGAAACTTTTTTCTCGCAACAAGAATCCTCAAGGACAGCATAGAGTGTCATCCACAGTACTTCAACGCCACGTGTCTTATGCATGGTCAATCCTGAACGTGACTCCGGCTTCATCTACAACGAACAGGGCTTCGTCGACATCCTCCAATCACCCTTCTTCGACATCAATCCGGAAGTAGATAATTCCGTCGAGGAATACTTGGAGCGCATCATATTCACTCTTTTGAACGTCATCGAAGAACAACTTTCCACCGTTCAGTGACAGATCACTGCCAATCGAAGAGAAGGGTGAACTCTTTCCCCTCCTCACTTTCCTTCCTGTTTTCCTTCGTTTGTGGTTGTGTATCAAGCATAAGGAATCTTGCAAAGCTCTCCGCCAAAGCTTAGTAAACGTAGGGAATGAGTGATGGATCTCTATGCATCTAATCTCGTTGTTAATCTAGGGATGTTATTGAAAATCCTCTATGTTTGCTTATGTTGAATTTTATAATTGTTTTGTGATCCTAACTATTATTGTGTGACTTGGCCTAAACTAAGGCATCTCTTTCTTGTTTTCCATTTTCGTTTGTTGGCTAAAGTTTTAATTCTTTATTGATCTTACTTGAAAGCGTGCAAACTCTTATGTCCATCATTTAAAGCATTCATAGTTCTACATCATGGACTCTTCTAAGGAAATGGCCTCTAATTTTCCCTTATGCTGGCGGCAATTTAACACTCATAGTCTTGCCAGAGTAGCCTGCTCTTCAGGCGGTCAACTGACCGCCGGTATTCAACAAATTTCCTGTAGTGAAAGATTTTGTCATGTGATATATGCTGGTAAATTATGATGACCTGGGAGGGGGAAAATGTTGATGATATGAGCATTGATTTGGTGCTAAAAGGGATTCCCGACTTTCGATAGTTTCCATGCTGGAGTAGTACATCCTTTATTGAGGAGCTGTTTAATAATTGCTATGTCAGAGCAAGTCCACCTTTATCGACAGTTATTATAAGCTGTCATGTTATATGATACCTCTAAACTTTGACGGGTTAGAATGAGAATAGAAATATGAAAGTAAATTAGTATTTTGATGTTAGCAATATGAGGCTGAGTTTGCTATCAAGATATGTTCCTCATTATGGAGTACCCATAAGGTAAAATGCCACAGATTTTTTAGGAGGCCCAAGGAATCAGGTGAGACTTGCTTTGACACCTTTTGACATCAATACATTTTGTCTTAATGGAAAGGGCTATTGAGGCAGTAATTTGGTAAAAAGTGAACTTTGATAGAAGGATATAACAAGAATAAAAAGTTCATGTTAGACAACCATAAATAGATACAATCTGATAAGTTAATCTGTGGGCAGCATGAAAAAACATATTTTGGGCAGTGTCTTGTTGACGTTTATTTTCGCAATAGAGTGTAAATCAACCTCGATTGAAAGCTGTCAAATTAAAATTGACCAAAATCGAGCCTCAATTTATTTAATTAAGCTCAATTTAATTAAATTAAAATCAAATTGATCGGGCCGACCCTAAATCGGTTCAAATCGAACTCAATCAGGCCTCTTCGAGCCTCGTCGAACCAAATTCGACGCAATTCCGTGCCGATTAAAGTTTAATTTCACAAAATTAATTTAATCGGACTCGAATCGATCCAAATCGATTCGGATTGAGTCTGATTTGGGCTCAATTTCAGCCCAATTCCTCTAATTCTGATTCAATTCACTTCCCAAATCAGTGTTTGAATCAAACGGCTCAGATTTATCCAATTTTTCAAACTTTGCCGTCGTTATCCCGTCAAATCCTGATTTCGGCGAGCGGCTGTGACAGAGAGATCGCATAAATCTCTTATCTTGCCGCAAAAAAAATCCCTATCTTGCGGCAAATCCTCTCGAGTAGGCATGGAACTTCGATGTCGCGCATGGAAAAAGCAGAGTGATGAGGACATACGACCTTGGAGAGTTTACTAGAGATGGGGCCGTCGATCTACGACCACGATTGCACCGCTTTACTTTTGATTATCATTGTATTAGATTTATTATTGATGTATCAGTTTATTATGTTTATGAGTTTTATTGTACCTTTCCTTTTATACTCTCACTTGAGGGCCTAGTCATGTGTATGCCCTAGGGGCAAGTTGGTCTTTTGTATTTTCTTCATTTTATTGGCTATTTAAAGCCTCATCCTCCTTCTTTGAGGGGATGATGCTTATTGAAAATAGAAATTCTGCACTTATGTCTTGGGTAAGGTTTGAGAGCTCTAGTGAGAGAAGTCCCTAGGTGAGGGAAACAGATCACCCACTAGCTGCAGGAAACGTTCGGGCTCGTGGTCTACCTCTTCTTCTTCCTCCCTACCGCCGTCCACCCCTCCTTTTCCTTCCCAAGACCGTCGGCCAAGCCCCCTAACCGCTGGCCAAAACCTAAAGGTACCCAACTCCTCCCTCCTCCTCCACCCATCGGCAATAAGCCCCACCACCATTGGCCTAACCCCCCATAAGCAATCCACCACCAACCCTAGCCGCCGGCCCCTAGTCCCTTTCTCTCCTTAATTTTCCTCTTTCCTAAATTAGTTTGATATTAATTTGGAAATTTTTTTTTAATTCAAATTCAAATCATTTCTTAAATTAATTAACATATTTGAGGAACCCCCCCCCCCCCCCCCCCCCCTCAATCTTGGATTGATTAAAATTTGAAATTAATTAGCATTAATTGCCCCTCCACATTCAATGAATGTGGACACCTCTCTCTCCTCTCTCTTGGCCGGCCCCATCTCTCTCCTATTTTAATTAATTCCTTCACAAAATTGGAATTCCAATTAAGGAATTAATTTAGTAACCCCTTCCCTCCCTTCCACAATTAATTTAGGAATTTGAAACTCAAATTTCCCTCCCCTTTCTCCACTAAAATCTGAACCAAAAGTCCCCTAGTCCTTCCAAACAAAATCTGAATTACTTTCCCTCCCCCTTACACTATTACTAGGGGTTCTTGACATCAGAAAGCTGCTGCCCTGCGTTCCAAAAGCAGTCCATTTGCTGTTCCACTGCAGGAAGGTTCCCGGTTGCTGTCCTGAAGATTCCTAACTGCTGTCTAGAGGTTCCAACATGTTTCTATTGCTGTCTCGCCGTCTGGAAGGTTCCTGTTTGCTGCCCGGAAGGCTCCATACTGCTGTCCTCACGTAGAACTTCCTCAAAATCAGCCGCCAAGACTCCGGATCTTCTTCCTTGCACTTCAAATCAAGCCTAATAACTTGACGAAGGTGAACTTTTCCTTCAAATCTTGTATCTTCCTAATTGTTCTCAATTGTGGCCTTAATTGGTTCATAAAGATTATGTTAACTCCCTCCACTAAGCCTAGTAATTTAGGGAGTGAGTGAGTGGATTGACGTAGTGACTAATCTCATTGTTAATTTAGGAATTTCTCGTTGAAAATCCTTCGTGTATGCTATACTTGAACAATTGATTATTTTGTAATCTTAACTTCTAGTTGTGTGACTTAGCCTAAGCTAGTTTCACCCCTCTCTTGTTTTCTTTGATTGTTTAAAATCACTACAAGTTTAATATTTAATATTACTCTCAAATAAAAGCGTGCAACTTCTTATTTAACATTATCTAAGCATTTAAGTCCACATCACAGAGATAGCGTGAGGAAGAGCGGATTTTTATTTCCATTCCATTCGGCCTCTATCTTGCGGCAAATCTAGGTTGATGCATTTTCTACTTTCTCGATCCTAAACTAAGAGTCGTGATCAGTGCTCATGGGAAATGCTTTTGACTGGGGTCCAAATGGGTGCGACACCTTAAAATATTTTGGTTCTTTTTTGGTAATGTTGTGCTATGCGGTCATCTCTATCTGAACAAGTCACTTGTGGTTTCTAGCAGCTTTTTTTTTTGTCTTCATTTTTTAGTGTGTTATAGAGCAAACATGTGAACTATCAAAATGAGGCATTATTGGTCATTGAGATCAGTTGATTATTTTCTTTTCAATCCTTGCTAATGTCACAATCCCTATTGTTTACTGTTTTTATGATGGTCCACTTTTTGATCTTTGTTCTGATACACCAAGCTCTAGGTTTTTATTGTAGCTTAATATATGATTTTCGCAGACAATCTTGGAAATGCATACCTTACAAGTTTCTTCGTGACTGGAGCATGGGATCATGCCAAATTACAGCAATCTCTGAAAGCATACCAAAATGCAGTAAGAACAAAACTCATCGAATCTCTTAAATCAACATAGCCTTTTGACATGCTCTCTCTTCTCAAGGAACAGCATCATTGGTTCTCTAAACTAGAATCGAATATAAACTTTCAATTTTTATTTGCTTATAGATTTTTAAGTTAATTAATTGGGATAAGGCTGATGATGAAGGTATGTTGATGAGTAATTTGGTTGTTTTAGAAATCCTGCTATATCCTTGTAACTGTTTTATTTAGCTGATTTTGCAAGCGCATTGGATCTTATGTTGGAAATTATTGTTTCAGGAAAAGGACGAACTAATGAAACTAAGTCCAGACCTCTACTTCAACTGTGCTACGGTAAGTCTCACGATCACCTGCTGATCCATCATTCTTGAATCAAACATTTAAAAAAATTGATATGACTTCAATTTCTTTTTCTGACCTAGGCTAATAAGTACCTTGAGAACTATGAAAGAGCCCTTCATGGTTTCGAAGCAGCTGCCTTCAAGGATCCCGGACTAAATGCTGATAAAGAAGTAAAAAAAATCGTTGTCCTTCTTGACAAACTTGATAACTCATTGAAGGTAGTCTTCTTGACCTTTCATTGGTATCCCATGTGAAACGGCCATTCAAAGTAATTTTCTTTATTCAGAACAATTCATCTGTGAATTCATGTCATGATTATTCGACAATTATTATGCTAGCTATCTACTACCTAACACAACCCCCACTTTTCTTATCAAGGATCAGTTTTAAGCCCATATCTTTGTGCTCTAGTCATGGATGTTCTTGCTAGACATTTGCAAGAGGATGTACCATGGTGTATGCTTTTTGTTGATAATATTCTTCTTATTGATAAGACTAGAGAGAGAGTTGAAGATAAGCTTGAACTATGGAGGTCAACCTTAGAGTTTAAAGGTTTATGTTTGAGTAGATCTAAAATCGAATACATGGAGTATAATTTTAGTAGTAATAGATGGGGATATTATTTGTAGAATTCATGTTAGATGGTTGAAGTGGAGGAATGCATTGGGCCTGTGTGATAGAAAAGTACCCCTCAAACTTAAAGAAATATTCTATAAGATAGTGATGAAACCTGCTATGCTTTATGGCGCAGAATGTTGGTTATTAAAAAACAAGTATAAAAGTAAGTTAAGTGTTGCAGAGATGAGGATGCTCGTGTGGATGAGTGGCTTCACTCTTAGTGACAAAATGCGAAACAGGTATATACGTGAAAAGGTTGGAGTAGCTCTAGTGGCAAATAGGATTATAGAGATTCGTCTTAGATGGTTTGGTCACATAAAACGTCGGCCTTCCGATGACCCAATTAGGAGAGTAGATGTATTAGATTTTGCTTATGTTAAGAAAGATAGAGGTAGACCTAAAAAGACTTGGTTAAAAAATATTAGAAATGACTTTTTTATTAGATTTAAATGAAAATTTGACTCTTAACAAAACACAATGGAGAAAAAAAAATCATGTAGCCGACTGTACGTAGTGGGATAAAGGCTTGATGTTGTTGTTTTAGAAAAATTCATATGTGGACTCATTACCCACACCTTATTCTCTTAGCCACATTTGAAGGAAGATTATTACAGCAAAGTTCTGATGGATTGTGATTTTTTCATATTACTCAGTTGAAATGTATGAAATCCATTTATGAGTGGACATTTTGAATAAAAACGCTGATGGTTAAACCTTTTGATGCTCTTGGTAGGGTTATACCATAAATTTAGATTTATGAAGTTGTTTGGGGTTGCAATAATTTGTGTTTCTGTTCGCTTTTGCTATACCGTGGCTCCCAAAATTTTGAACATCTCAAGCACACTTTCTCCTTTTGTGGGCTCTGAAAATTTGGCCCCGGCCTCCGCTCGCTTTTTTGCTTGTTTTCTTCGGGGGGGGGGGGGGGAGTTTTAACAGGATAAGTTCCGGGGTAAATTTTGGAAGGCTGATGGGTTTGTAGATAAGACACTACCCAGAGATTTCGCCCTCATTTTGCGAGGACTTTATGATCTGAGTTCTGGTTTCCTATAGGCGCAAGCCCCTATAGTTAATTACCCCTCCCAGTAACGAGAGAGAACTTTCGATTAAGGCTAGTCGTCAATCAGATACGTATAGATATGTGCATCTGGCATATAGTAGCAGCAATAGGTTGGGAATGTTAAAATCTGGAGTTATTTGGGAATTTGGAAGATTGGGATATTGGGAGATTTGGAGATTTAATATTTAAAATCGGAAATTGCACCATCTTGCACTTAAAGCGGATGGTGAGGGAATGGATGATAGACCCGATCAAGATCCCATGGTTCCGTTGTCCCGGGCCATCGTGGTCCCTGGTCTACTTAGTCAGAGGAGGTAGTCGACCCAACCTGACAGAAGGATCCTTGTCGGCAGCCATGGGTTGCTTCGTCCAAGGGTACCTTGTAGACCTGGGGTGGGTATTTGCCTAAAGGGACAAATTTGAATCCACCTTAGCTAAAAGAGGGCTTTGTGCCCTATCGATTATATCCTATTGATTCATGTCTCAAGGATTTGATGCCATTGGGGAGCATACGGGCTCTGGCCATAACCATAATATAATGGTGCCATTTGGCGGCGACCACCTGGTTCAAAGGGCCCCGAGTCATAACCGTTTATCCTGCAGTGCCATTTGGCGGTGAAACTGCCGGTTAGAGGACTCGTACCACGTCCTTGCTGGCAGGAGATTGTTTGAGAATGGATCATAGTGATATTTTCGACCAGGCATCAGCTCCATGTGAGCTAAAGTGAATTTTAATTTGTCCACCTCAGCAAACTGTTGTGGAGGATGGATGGATTTTGCTTTAAGCAGTTTGATAGTTGGATTTCAATTTTTAAATATCTGGAGTTGGAAAGATTTTTGAATTTTGGGATTTTTTAGAAGATTGGATTTTGTAGGGATTTTGGGAGTTTTGTGGAGTTTTGGATTTTGTGAAATTTGGGATAGTATTTTGATTATTTGAAATGGGCCCCTCCGGTTGAGATATGCATTCAACACGGCCATCATCGGGGTGCATGAGATCATTTATATTTATTGATTGGACCCTGTCGACTCTATTTACTAATCGATAAAAGATCGGGTTTCGTAGGCTTTGGACCTTTGTTAGTGAATTCTCTTGATTATAGGCTTTGAAGGCCTATATGAACTATAAAATAAATATTCCGGTCGATCTCACGACCGTATATTTATTTAATAGTTCGAGCCGTGTCGACTCCTATCTACCCGTATAGGAGGATCGGGCTCGAACTGGAATTCACCTATTGACCCGCGCAACATCCCTAGACGTCACGTGTGTACCAATAACATGCTTGCCGGGGCTCATGCGGGTATTTGGGGGCATTTTATAATTATTGATTGAGCCTTGTCTACTCCTATCTACTTGCATAGGAGGATTGGGTTCAAATTTATTAACCCGCGTAGCATCCCTAGACATCACGTGTGTACCAATAACACGCTCGCCGGGGCCCATGCGGGTGTTTAGTATATTCCCTTATGTGTACCTATGTGTATACATATTATGGTGTATGTGCGGGGGCATTTTAGAAAATATTTGTGAGCGCCTTCTGTCTGCTTTTAAAAAGGTTGCAGATCCGGTGGCGTTTTGCAGCAGCTCGGGGATTGAACTGTTTGTTACCTTGTACAGGTAGACTGTCGTGCACTACATGCATTATTTACGCAGGTAGATCATAGTACACTAACGAATCTCCTGCTTTTGCCTATGAGTATATTGTTGTATGAATGAGAACTCTTCTACATTTCGTTGTGGACAAAATATTAGTCGTACGACGTAATAAGCTTTCGTGGTAGTTCGTGGAAGGAATGTTAGATGCATGACCATTGTTCATCAAGGAACTTACAAGTCTCAATGATTTTATCCAACTTAATGTCCAGGACCCGGTTGAACTAAGATCCATAATGATCTGATTCGGTTTTCTATTCTCCAGAAATCGTATAGAAATTAGCGGGACAGCTCCTTGATCATCGCATAAGAATTAGTGGGCAATTCCTTGATTATGTTATCATTATTATCTGCTGCTGTTGGCTTCAATAAAGGATCAATCCTCTGAATCTTGGATGACTGTATGTTTACTGATGTTTGGTACTTCGAGATCAGTGACTGATATTCTTTAAAATAAGCTGAGGTATTTGGATGCTCTTGTTATTTCCAGTGTTCGTCGATGTCAGGACTGTTTTCTTCCCGAGTATAAGATCAGGAAGAGATTTTGGAATACCAGGAAGTTTAGTTCGAATTTACTCGAACATCTCTTTATCGCAGCATTGAGTTGTTTTCATACCTAACGTACTTGCAACATCTCAATCACCGCTGCTGTAGGTGCTATTTATACTTATGCCCACAAGGATTCATTGTATTTGCTTCATATCCACCTTTCACCAATCTCAGGTGGTTTAAAAGTGTTTGTTTGCAAGGAGTGATCTTTCACCGTCAATTGACAATGTTGCCTTCTTCAATCAACATGCACTATAGGGACTGTTGTAGGAGTCTATTACAGTCTTTGTTTGTGCGCATTGGAGCCTTGTAGTGTGACTGTTTGTACCTCGATGTTGGTGACAAGGATGTTGCAATATCCTTCCTACAAGAACTCGTGGGTGTTCGCATTTGTTGCATCTTAGTCACATTTATTTACAAGGATCAATATATTTCATCTAACATTGAGTTAACTGTTCTTGTATCTTGAGTTCCCTCGCATATGATTCAAGCTTTGAGTTCCTTGTATATGTTTGATTCCAAGTTTAGTTTCATTCAGACTTGAATTCATTCAAGTCTTCTACTGCCATATCGAGTTCATCCGGATTTGAATCTTATGCTTGCAAATTCAAATTTCACTTGGCGTTATACAGTTCAAGTTCAAATGCATAAGTTCTTATTGAGTTCAGAGTACATGTTCACAAGTCTACCGTTGACTTGTCCAAGTCCTTGTTCAAATATGGTTCAGAACTTGAGTACAAGTCTTGTTGTCTAGATCAAGTTCATGTCCACATCTTGTAAGCTCCCTGCAGTCAAACTGAAAGTCTTTGTTGGTGTTCAAACCAAGCAAGTCAAGTTTGAATCAAGTTCTTTGTTTATTTGAGTTTGAATCCAACTAGTCCGAGTCACATTCATTTGATATTCAAATTGAGTCCAAGCCTTGTCCACTTGATACTTAAATCAAGTTCAAGTTCTGAATTTAGTTTGAGCTCAAGTTTAGTCCAGGCTCTTTGTATACTTTTTGTTCAAGTTTCATTTAGTTCAAATGTTTGCAAGTCCCTTGTAGTCCATGCTCAAGTTCAACTCAATGTCAAATTTGAGTCTCTTGTTCGAGTTTTATTTAAGTCCTCACAAGTTCAAATTTGAATCAAGTTCAAGTCACTTGTTATTAAATGTGGAGTTTCAAGTTCTTTATTTAGTTCATTTAATGTCCAAATATAGTCCATGTCCTCTTCTTTTGGGTTCAAACGAGTCCAAGTACAGTCATATGATCACCCGAAATTTCGGCAGCATTCCGGCATATCCCCCGTTTAGGGGAAATTACGGAAAACTGGGCCTTTCCCATCACGCTTAAGAAAGCGTGTATGGTAGATGCCCTCTTTCGAGGACACCACGGCCGTGTAAAGTCTTCAATCCCCCACCACGCTTAAGAAAGCGTGTATGGATCTTCAACGTACCTGAAAAAGAAAAGCATTTGTTTCCCGCAGGTACAGAGCCGCGTACGGGTACTTAAGATCGTCCCCACCACGCTAAGAAAAGCGTGTATAGGGCCTACCCGCCTCGCCGTAGGTGTCGCATCGGGTTCCCTTCCCACCACGCTTAAGAAAACGTGTATAGGCGGTTTGCCGGTCCGACATGAACGTCGAATGCGGGATTTTGGTGATTACCCGCCTTGTCGTAGGTACCGCACCGGGGTTCCATCACACCACGCATAAGAAAGCGTGTATAGGCGGTTTTCCGGTCCGCTGCAAACGACGAGAACGGGCTCTCGGAGTTTTAGGGTTGGAGGGTTATACCTTGGCAAGTGTCGGGGTAGAGGTGTTTGCTCGTGGACCGAGGCAAGCATAATTAATTAGAATTAATAATAATCAGTTATAACTAACCTCAATTAATTATAACGAATTAAGATTAATACTAATTATAGATACTAAATGATAATTAACTTAAATTAACTATAATTAATAATTAGTTAATTAAAAATGTAAAATAATTAATTATAATTAACCTTAATTAATTATACTTAATTATAATCATTATTAATTAATTAAAATTAATTATAATTTAATTTAAAATTAATTATAAATCGATTAATTTTAATTTATAATTAATATTAAACCAATCATAATTAATTACATTTAATATATAATTAATTATGTTTAATTTTAAAATTAATTATAAATTAATTATCTTTAGTTTATAATTTATTATAAATTAATTATAATCAAATTATAACTAATTATATTTAACTTAGAATTAATCATAAATTAAATAATTTTAATTTATAATTAATTATAGATTAATTATAATTAATTATATTTCATATATAATTAATTATCTTCAATCTAAAATTAATTAGAAATTAATTAAACCTACGTAGAGTTGGAGCAGGATTTATGCTAAATCATCCTTGACGGGATTTGATCGTCCCGTAAATCTCAAAGAAGAATAAATCCTCTGTTTTCCCTTTTCGGCTTTAGCAGACTTAAGGGATTTGGCCGAAGAGCGTGTGAAAGGTAGAAAGTTACCTTCACAGCGATCGAGCTTTCCGTCTCTGCTTCCGATCAAAATGCCGCAACTTCTAATCCGATAGGAAGGGAATGTCGTCCCAGGAGCGAAGTAGCACAACCGTGGGGGAGTTCCGGTCTCACGGGAGGGGGACGTCGGAGAAGGTAGGGGATCTCGCTCTCTCTCTCTCTCTCTCTCTCTCTCTGTGGACCGACAAGAGCTAGGGCAAGGGCGTCGGACAGAAATTTGTTTGGCTCTGTAGGTTCGGCCGGATGTGGGAAGGATTCGGGAGGAGGCGGCTTAGAGGTGGAGATCGGTGCTAGGGCAGTCGGCGGAAGAAGAGGCGGGACCTGGGTTTGGCTCGGCAGTGGGGTCGATCGAAGGAAATGAATGGGAGCAGCAACGGGAGGTCTTCGCGTGAAAGTCGAAGCAAGAAGCAGGTAGCGAAAAAAAATGGGAGAGGAGAAGGTCCGATTGGTCTGCTTTTAAAGAGGTTGGAGAGCAGCGATCGGGGAGATCTCCACACGCGAGTATAGATTGCTGACATTCGGCGCCGTTTGCAGAGGGGGCAGGTACTGTAGCTGCGGCGGATGCGATTCGAGCCAGATTTCGGTATGGGTTGTGACAGGTAATCATTTTCTTGACATTTTTTTTTTTGGCTGCATCGTTGAGGTCAACACCTTTGTATATTAATCTTTGTTTCGTTTTTGCTTTGTATGTGTAGCTATTCCTGATCCAAGCTAAGAAAGTGTAATTCACCGCATCTTAGGGTATAATGCAAATTTAATGTGAAAATTGCTGCTTGATTAAATGAAAAGGTGCAAATAATTTAATGCGGTACTTTCTTTTATAGATTTTCTATATAAGGTGCAAATAATTTAATGTAACAATTGCGAGGATAATCATGCAAATCTTGCAGGGATGCGAACTATATGACAATAACAATTAGTTACTACTAAGATGATTAACAAAAAGAAACGGAATTCAATTTTAGTTTGAAGTTACTATCTCTAATAAAATCAAGCAATATAAAAGAATCATGAAAATTGCAATCATTGAAGCAATATATATAACAAATCTGAAAAATACATCAATTACACTGTTAATCAATCACTTTTTAAAGGTTTGAATAAGAAAATAATGAAAAGAATAAACCAGACTACTAGTCTTTTGCTTGAACAAAGAGAGAGTCTCTCCTGGGTGCTACAAGTCTCACACATGAATAAGGCCTGAAGCCCTGAAAGGTTGAAGAAAACTTAACTTTTGCAAAACTAGAATTTTAACTGCCTTAGAACACCCTTATTTATAGGCACGTGCTCTAGGTAAGACAGACGAAAGAAGAAGTCCATCCACGTAAGCCAATTGGTAGTTAATTACCATTCCGACGGAATCACAAGTCCAATAAAATTTGAAATGCCGCTATTGTCTGAAATTTGCATCTTTATACAGCTCTGTAAATAAGAAGTAGATGATTGTTACAGTCACATATAGAAAAGTTGCAGGTTGCTATGGTTTAAGTAGGGAAACACAAATAACTATAGTCTTTAATTGATAAGGAGAAGCCACAAAGTGTTATGCCCCATGCCGACTCTACTCCTAGCAGGCGGCATAGGATGCCACAGAGGAGCTTACCAGAAAAAAAAACATTTTTACTACCATTCAAATAAAGCATTCTCATCAAGTGAAGCATTTCAAAAAGGATATATAACATGAAACTTCAAGCTAGGATGGAAACATTCCCAAAAATTTCATTTCCAAAAAAATTTCTTGTATAGAGCCACTACGGATAAAAAACCATAATATTTACATTAACGGATCACTAACCTCGTTCCAAGTCTTCCTTACAAAGATAAAAATAAACTTAAAATAACAATTGAACCCGGTACTAATCTGGTTCAAACTTGCCTTTTCATTTTCCTGTAAAAATAGTTAGAATGATTATCTGGTGAGTTATGACGCGTATAAAAATATACAATTCTAATGTAATAATCAATTTAAGAAAGATTAATAACTTCAATGTATGCATAAGAAACCAGCGCAACTACTTAAGGCTATAATAAATGTAATGAGGAATGTGTAGGGTGCATAACAATAACTGTAATAAAGAATATATAGGATATGTAATATATAAACCGCCGCATGACAGCAATAGGCCCACCTGAATTACTCATTCAATTTCAGGTTATCTAATTTTGGGTAATATCATTATGCGCCAAATTCCAATATGCACGATATATAAATCACACAATCACAATATGAAATCATAACTAAGATTTCGTGTTCCTTTAATGACTTTCTATCATTAGCCTCACGAGGTGTCATGTTATGATGTCTTGGTCTAGGTTTATACTCAATAGACTCTTGAGGTTGCATTGTTTCTATGGCCCGTAGGCTTCATATCATAGCTCATAGGCATTCCCATATATAGCTTCCAATGGGTTGCATTGCCCATCGGGTTGCACTGCCCCATCTATCTCCTAACATGACATTTTCTCAGGCTTATCTTGTCATTGCTTTTGCCTATGTAATATATGTGTCCCTTAACTGAGGATAATTATCAATATTCAAGTAAATAAGTAGGACTATACAATATATTAGTGTGTAAGCGATTTTAACTTGTTAATTCACTTGCCTCAAGTTAATATAATAACATATAGCAGCATATGAAAACATTCTCCCCTCTCTTAATTGATGACCTTTGCAACAACTATGTACTATAGTTCAGACTAGTTACACATGTGAAATGCAAAGGCGAATGTCACACTACTTTTACAGTTGATACACACATACATTCATATAAATCACTTGCCGTATTTAACAAATTTGCATATCTTACCTCTTCGATGCACTGCCTCACCCAATCGAATACCTTGCGTCCAGCTACGTATATATAGAACCTTCCAATTTTTTCTTCGCGTGTACAACTTGAATTGTTTCCTCAAAATTTCCCCCCGTACTATAATAGTCCTGGATACAATCCCATTAATGATAAATACCCAGTTATACTAAAATATAGTACACAAAATAAATTCCTTATAATCACTCTCACTCTACTGCTTTCACTTCTACTCCAACTATCCAAACAACTACCAATACCTCTTTCTCTTCCTCTTCTCACTTAATCACTCTATCTAACAACATTTTCCTACAACTACTTTATCTACAACAGCTATTATGAAACCCCTTAAGTAAAAAATAAGCTAAACTCTTAAAAATCGAGACGCCTTTTTGTGTAATGGTTAAAATTTTATTTAAGAAACTCCGTAGTTAAGCATCCTCATCCCGGAGAAATCCTAAGATGGGCGACCTCCTGAAAGTTACACCATTATGACAAAACCGTGAGGCCCTTAGGACAAAATGGACAATATCTCGATAGTTTAGAATTTGAGCTATTACAAATGACATCAGAATAATACACTAGCCGAAAGATGAGAACTAAGTGCCATACAAAATAGTGTTATACTATGGGAGCCACCTCTTGATCCTGTATGGGATAAAGTGCTATGTGGCGGGAGCTACTACTTGAACTTGTAGGGGCCACCTCTAGAATCCTATTTGCTTGGTGGATGATTCTGGGACAAAGATATTGATGAGAGCATCAGTTACTTAAGTGGGAGAGATTCTGAAACCCTTTAAGTAAAAAGAAGCTAAATTCTTAAATATCGAGGCGCCTTTTGATATAATGGTTGGAATTTCATTTAAGAAACACCGCAGTTAAGTGTGCTAATCCTGGAGAAATCCTGGGATGGGTGACCTCTTGGGAAGTTACAATAATAAAAAAAATCGTGAGGCTCTTAGGTCAAAGCGGACAATATGTTGATAGTTTAGAGTTTGGGTTGTTATAGCTACTTCATTTACAATAGCTCCCTACATCAGTTACTTCTTGTACAACAGCTACTACAAAAAAAAAAAAAATTGTCCAAATAGTTTGTACACTCGCCTATCTCACCAACACCCCCAACCTGTCACACCTTATATCACCCCCTCACCAACAGCGTAGGGTGCAACAGAGAAACATATCAAATTCTTCAACATTTAAAACTCCTAATAATATATATATATATATATATATATATATATATATATATATATATATATATATATATATATATATATATATTCAAGTCACAGTTGACCATATTCCTCTATAAACGGAAGCATCCAAAATATCTGATTTATATCATGTATATATAATTATAAAGCCATTAAGAACTCCAAAATATTACAATAATAAATAGTCTACATACCTCTGCTGTAGACTTACCTACACAACTATACAACTGAACATAGAGTTTTATATTGACCTGAGGCTATTCTGCTTCCATCTTATCTTTGCCCCTTCCTGTAACAACAACTAGAATAAAATATGGTGAGCTATGAAGCCCAGAAAAATATGTAATTCTAATAAAGAATTAAATGAACAGTAACGAACAATATAATTGCATTCATAACCGAACTAACTCATAAGGAATTTTGCAAAGTAATTAAACTATATACATGCTCATTTGCATTAGTAATAATAGCAGATTTGCTACAGTATCATCGGTAGACACAGATCTTACTTAGCACTTAAACTTATAAACATTTTTTTTTTCATTTTCTTTGAAGCTTGTAAATAATATCATAATTAGTTATTTTCAGGTAGGCCGGCGGGTGTGGCATGGGTGGTTGTGGTCGGCGATCAAGGAAGGGGATCTGGTGGGAGCCGGTGGCTTGAAGGAGGATGAGGGGAGCCGATGGTGGAGCGTGGGTGGTATGTGGCTGGGGGTTGGGAAAGATGGGAAGAATAGGGAGGTGTGGGGCTTGGCCGGCTGTTGGTGAGGTGGGTGGCCGACGGTGAGGGGAGAAGGAGGAGGGAAGGGGAGAAGAAAGTGGGGGAAAGAACCAAGAGCTCACCAATGGTGGCTGTTGGGTACTCCGTTGAGCATCTCCTAGGCTTCACCTTTCTAAACTCTCTCAAACTCTCCCGAGGAACACAAGAGCAGAAATTTTCTGTAATAATTCTTCATTAACTTCAAAAGAAATATATGGGGCTTATATATAGCCTCCTACAATGAAAAAAATTAAAGACGACATTGCCCCTAGGGCTTACATATGACAAAACCCTTAAGTAAGGGTAAAACGGGAAATGCTAATAAAACAAATACATATGATGACTCAAAAATAGATCGGTGTGATCGTGGCCGTAGATCGTCGGCCACATCTCTGATATACTTTCCATGATCTGATGTCCCCATCACCTCAGGTGTTCTGTCATGCTGAGTTGATTGACCATTATTCCCCTCAGGCACCCTTTCAACCATTGTAACTACAATATATGACATCTACAATAATTTACCTCATAAAATATGCCTTTATATAATCTCATGCACACATATTAACATATTACTTTTATGTGTTAGATGCAGTTAGGATCAAGAGTTAGACTCATTACTAACTTATGAACACTACTCCCACCTAAGCTTTGTAATAATTAAATCTGATCAAATTTTCTTCCTTAAAGACTCTATATTCAATTAAACTTTCGTAATTAAATCCTCAGAATCTTAATTCTTTATCTGATACCACTTTAAATTTTTATAGAAGTTACTAATTCGGGGGATCATTTAAGTAAGAAAAATTTATATTTTTACTTAAAACTTTTGGATATTACACAACCACTTACCTCTCACGGCCAGCTCAGGATTGACTCCCAGCTCCTTCCCGCTCCATCTCCCCGCGATATGGGGAGATGGCTCCGTTCCCCCACACCTAAATGCTCCAGTTCAGGGAAAATCAGCCTCGGTTGAGAAGGAAATGAGTTAAAGCAGTAAAGCACTAACACTTACAAGCTACTTAAATGCCCAAGCCCTCAGCGAATGCATGCCGTAATATGTGCCTTAACTGTACAAAATTTCGACTTTGCTGCAGTAAATTCCATGAGTGAACAGTAATAGTATTTTATTAACTTAGGAAAAATCGAAATAGGATTTAATTCCCTAACATCCAAATCTTCATAATTCGACATATAGTTTTATATGCCGAATTGCACCGTTCAACTAGTAGAATGCAATGATATTAAAATTTTTGAATTACGTGAAAGTTGAAATTTCGAGTATTTTCAAATTTATCCAAATGTCAAATGTGGCAGATCAAATGTGGGTTTTACACAAAGGCAGGTGCCCCGTGTGCTCACTCATACAAAATCTGGCTGTATATCAATTTGTTTCAGCTCCAACGACTATTTATTGTACCTAATGTCTGTAAAACCTGGATATATTTTTAGGGAGGTTCTAAGATGTTTGGCAAAGTCATCAGTCATCATATTTGAAGGCCTGCATGCATTGCCTTCATAATTGGAACTTTTTGGTCCGGGAAACTTCTGAAGTAGGCTATGGTTCATTTTTTCATGATTCTGTTATTTCCTGCCTCTTGTATATAATTTGCCTATTCATTTCTTTCTTTCCTTTGGTCTTTGAATGTGCTCATTAAATATTCATTCGGCTGCAATGCTGGTCATATACTGCCTTTTCATTTATTTATATTTCTTTGCAAAAAGTGGAAGGTATGTTATAGTAGTTAAGACAGTATTACTCATGTTCTGCTGTATGATTTGAGTTTGTATAAAGTTTCAGAAAAGTTATGTAAATCGAAGTATTTTTGCTGATGTCTAGCATTATAATATGCATTTGATTAAAGTTTCACTTTCGTAGATTTATACAGTTTTTACATAAAGTCATGATTTAGTTTTTTTGCAGGGGCAAGCCGGGTCTAAAAGATTAGCTCCTTTGCTGGCATCTTTAGGTGAAGTTACTTGTAAGTACTTACGAATTCTTGACTCTACCTATCATTGAATTCAAGTAACCATGGTATACTAATTTAAAATTTATTCTTCTTGCATGTTTTTGAAGTAATTTCAACGCACAAGAAGGCCAACCTTAACACCCTAACACAGGGGCTGAACAAAGCAGTTATGATTGTTGGAAAAGTGCTTCTCTTTGTGAAGCATGATGATATTGCTCCATCGTAAGATATCTATTACTGGCTGCTCACTTAAAACTATTTAAACAAATTATAAATGACCAATGCTACGCTTTCTTAAATTTACACTTAATTTATTAACACAGCTTTGTTTGGATGACACTGGCCCCTGTAATCTAACAATACATCTAATTTATGCAAATTTCCTTGGGACTGTTTTGTCACTTGAAATACCTTATTCGTATGGCATTTATAAGGTGCTTAAGAGACGGTAGTTACTTTGGTGAAATATAAGCTGATTCACTGAGAAGTATGTCAATTACCTTTGTATTCTAAAATAGCTAATTATATATTGATTTATTTATTCTGAGTGAGTGAATTACATTCTGCGAAATAACTTGTTTTTCAGCAGAATCATATATATATGCAAGAAGAGATTTGAAGAAATATGAAATAGATAGCAATATCTAAGATATCACATCAGCTGTCACATAATCTGTGTTGTGGCACTGAAATAATAGTAGGCATATTTTTGGGACTGAAGTGTCAGTCATTCTATAATGATATTGATTACTAAAATTTTCCCCCTAATTTTTTAGGTACTATGTAGTGTGTGATTCGAATCAATGTTGTTTCATACTTTCAGTTTACGGAGTGCACCAAGATGCAGTAAGATTTTCTTGAGCTTTCTCATATTATTCTTATTTGCCAGTACACAGTTTTTTAGCTATCATTTTCTTCTAGTAAAGATATTCTACAAGGCATAAATCAACATTGTCTTTTTAAATATTCAAATATATAATAATTTGATAGCTAAATACTCATGCATAGTGTATTGTATTAGAATCATATGAATTCAAAATTATCTTAGAGTGAACTGTTTGGTGGAGGAACTATAATCTTATGCTTTTCCTGGTGTAGATTAAAGAAGGGGATCGAGTAACATTATTAGAACCATTTTACCGCATCAATGATTTGACCTGGAAACAAAAGGTATACTTTTGTTATTGCTTCTCTTGCCATTTTTTTATTTAATATGCTATTTGATGTTTAATTTATTGACATTTTTCTTGTGGATTTTGATCAAGCTAAAAATAGATCCAACGAATCAAATTCTTTGGAAGTATACTTGTTTTTTTTTTGTATAGTCTTGATCTTTTAGCTTCTCACGCACTCTGGATTTTGACAAAATAGGCAAGATTGGCCAAGATTTGAAAATTTAATTGATGGCTTGCTGGGCTTGGATTAACTATAGAAAGAATGGACGGAACAGTGAACCAAAAGTAATTAATCTTCTTCTTGATAATGAAACATTCTAATATAATTCTAAATGTTTAAGGGGTATATTATTAGCTGGTTTCTTGGTTCTTCTAAGCCTGTTGGTACAATAAGCTTCACATACAAAAGTTTTATGGTGGATGACTAATGTTGGATGATTAAAGCTCTAAGATTTCCAATGCATCTTATGATATACATAATAATAAAAAAAAGGACTAAAATGGTCCCTCAACTCTTTGTGAGGGATCAAAATACTCCCTAACTCTTTTGAGGGACTAATTTGATCCCTCAATTCTTTAAAATGAGGCCTTTTTTGTTCTAACATTAATGTTGGAGTTTTTTGTGTTAAATGTAAGGATATTTTGGTCATTTTTTAATTAAACATTTATTAAATGTATTTTTTAAGTAATAATAAGTTTTTTAAAAAAAATTATTAAACTTTTTTAATAAAAAAAATAATTTTAGTTTTAATTTCAAAAATTTAAGTCATATTTTATAAAATATGATATTTATTGATTTAGAGAAATCAAATGCAAATGAAAATAACATCTATTTGCATTTAATTTCTCTAAATCAATAAAATTTTCATTTGCATTTGATTTCTCTAAATCAATAAATATCATATTTTATAAAATATGACTAAAATTTTTGAAATTAAAACTAAAATTATTATTAAAATTTTTATTAAATAAATATTTAATAAATGTTTAATTAAAAAATGACAAAAATATCCTTACATTTAACACAATTAACTCCAACATTAGAAGTTAGAACCAAAAAGGTCCTATTTTAAAAAATTGAGGGATCAAATTAGTCCATCAAAAGAGTTTAGTATTTTGGCTCCTCACAAAGAGTTGAGGGATCATTTTAGTCCTTTTTTCTTTTTATTATGTATATCATAAGATGCATTAGAAATCTTAGAGCTTTAATCATCCAATATTAGTCATCCACCAGAAAACTTTTGTATGTGAAGCTTATTGTACCAACAGGCTTAAAAGAACCAAGAAACCAGCTAATAATATACCATTTACATCTAGAAAAGTTATAATTACTTGAACATTATATTTAATAAATATTTAATTAAAAAATGATCAAAATATCTTTACATTTAACACAATTAACTCTAACATTAGATGTTAGAACAAAAAAGGTCTCATTTTAAAGAGTTTAGGGACCAAATTGGTCCCTCAAAAGAGTTGGTGACCATTTTGATCCCCCTCAAAGAGTTGATGGACCAATTTTGTCCTTTTCTCATAATAAAAACATAAACATTTTGTTGGAGAATTTTGTATTCCTCTAAACGGATTGCATTTTTTTTTTATAATTGAGTACGTCATAAGAATGATGATGTATTACCCCAAAGGGAAAAGACATCATTTCCTTATGGACTCAATGACAAAATTTGCAATTTAACAGAGATTCCCCCATTTAATGTTTGGTTGAACGGGGTTTATTTATTCTGAGGTATAGATGTCCCATAGGGGCAAGCTCCTATGGTTAATTACATCTCAAGTTTTGGTATTTGAGAATACTTTTGATTAAATTAGTGGTTTTCTCTTATTTTTTGAGAGTCATTTAAATTTTGATTGATTTTGATTTTGAAAATTCATGAAAGTCTTATTTAAAAAATTTTTGGTCCTTTAGGAGTTTCAAGGAGGAAGTGATCGACTTGAAATTAAATTTCTTGGAATGAGTGCCAAAGGGAAGGAATATAGGAGTACTTGATTCTGAGGAAAACTCAGAGGTACTCAGACTATCCTATGTTGGGCTTTACATTTTAGAAGTCTAATTTTTGTTCAAGTTGATATTTTTTATTAGAAGTTTAGGGCTTACATTCCAACAACACTTGTTGGAGGAATTGCCTGAAAGGTGAGGGCTTATATAGTGATTGGAATCGACTATTGCCTCAGACCCTGAAGCTAAAGTGAGGCCTACTGAGAGGTAGGGCCTCGAACCTAAATCTAACGGATGCAAAAGGACTTACAAATTGTACCTCATAAGAGGCACAACCAGCCCGACCCCTGGATTTATTGTCATGCCTGGAAAGGACTACTACCAGCTAGACTCCTCCTAATCGCTTTTAAAATCATGCTTTCTGGTCTCAATACATATGAAGAGTAATTGACACTTATTATTTAGGAAATAGGGCTTACAACTTGGCTTTGAGGCCAAGATGCCTAGGTATGTAAGGTATGCAGAATGCTGACTCACAGACGCAGATTTTTTTTTGTTATCTAATCCTTAAGTGAGGGCTTCTACATGTGACTCTTTTTTAGGGCTATGCATGATCAGTTTGATTTTGAAAACTTGGCTCTTAAAAGAAAGCCATGTAAGTTTCTTTGTTAAAAAAAAGTGTGGAGCCTAAATTGATTTTAATTTGTTTATATTTTAAAGGGTAGAAATCTTATTTTTGTCCTAAGAGCCTACCGTATCAGAGTCCAGGCCACACCCACACAAACAAGTGAATAAATCTAGGAAAAAGACATGTTTTTCTATTGCACACAGTAAACAAGCAACATATGCATATATATAAACCAAATGCAGGAAAAAAAAATAATGTCACAATTATTACAAATAGTTTTGGCAGCTGAGTTGCCTGCTATTATACAACCCAGTTAATTTTTACAGACTCTACTTGTGGGGTCTTCAAGTTTTGTCTTCCAGGTGGATCTTTGGGCTTCACCTCCAGGAGGCATATCCTACTTGATCCACCTCTCCTTTGATCCAAACCCCCACAAGTTTTACATCCTAATTCTATCAAATATATTTTGAAAAGAAAAAGACTCAAACCTGCAAAATAGAGTTAGAAAGCAGTTTTTATAATAGTCACATCCAGAAATTATGTCTAGCATTTCAAATGCCAAACACCTGCTTCTACCCTATTGGCCACATCTTTTGGGGGGGTTTTAAGCGGTACCTGTCATGCAAGTAACTTATTATTTATGATTTAAGCGCCCCCCTTTTTAGACATGGCCACCTGCACAAAAAAAGCATATATACATATATTTCTATGCTAACCACTTAAGGGCAAATGCCCACACGCAGACAATCCAGAAGGCATTCACACCACAACATCAACCACATGCGCACACAAAGAAAAATTCTAGTCTTAGTATGCCTAAGGGGCTGTGCACCTAAGTGTGTGAGGGGCTCGTGTGGTATGTTACACTAGGGGTATTCCACTTAGAGTTTGGATCTAAGGGAAGGGTGTCCAACATAAAGTTTTGGTCCAGATGTTGGAGAGTTCTCCCTAGCTTTTGGAGCTAGAAGGAGAACGAAGATGCTTCTCTTAGCTTTGAGGCTAAAGAAGGGGAAGAGAAAGTGTCCAACATTAGCTTTTGAGCCAAGTGTTGGAAGATCCTTCCTAGCTTTTGGGGCTAGGGAGAGAGGATTCTCTTTAACTTTTGGCATTAAAGAGAGGAAAATCCTCTACAACTTAGAGGTTGGAGAAGAAAAATGAGTCACCAATTGATTTTGACTCAATAAGTGGGTAGTTTTGCAATTTTGAGATTACAAATCAAGAGGAGCTATCATTGAATTTTATGTTCAATGATGAGTATTTAGTTTGCTAAATTTAGGTAAAGCAAACATAAAGGAATGATGTGTAGGTTTGGGCTACACATCAAGGAGGCTACACATCAAGGGTTCCTTGGACTTTTGAGTATTCAAAGAAAGGAACTCCTCCACCTAATTTGGATTAGGAGGATGGAAGAAAGCTAGGATTGACTCCTTTGCTTGACACTAAATCATTTGTTGAATTGTGGTTCAACAAATGAATGGTTTGGATGAACTACTTGTTGATTTTGATTCAACAAATAAGTGATTCAGAATAAGATTGATCCACTCAACATGAGTTGAGTGAATGAGACCTTCATACAACTTTTGAAATATAGAAAGGAGAAGAGAAGATGCAACTTTGGGTTGCAAGCTTCTAAAACCTCTTTGAACATTCGGGGTTCAAAGAGGAGAATTCATTCTCCCAACTTGGGTTTGAGAGCATGAAGATGGATTTGGATGCTCTCCTACAACCTTGGCTTGTAGGAAGGAGAGAGGGGAAATGCAACTTAGAGGTTGCAAATCCTAGGAATCCTTTGAACATTTGATTGCTCAAAGAGAGAATGTTCATTCCTCCAATTGGGTTGGAGGGATGAAAGAGAGGAAGATATAACTTGGAAGTTGTAAATTCTTGGGTGCTCTTTTGAGTATTGGATGTTCAAAGGAAGAAAATGTACCAAACTTATGTTGGGTAAATATGAGAAGGTGGTATGTAGATTTGGACTACAAACTACCATGGATTGTCTTTGAACTTTCAAGTGTTTAATGAAATCTGATTATTTACCAAATTGAGTGTTAGGTAAATAGGGGGCAAAAATGTATAACTTAGATATTGCAATTTGGGGAAATCCCTTAAACATTTGGTGTTCAAATAGATGTATACACTCTCCTAATTTGAGTTTAGGAGCATGAAAGGGGATTTGAATATTCTCCCACAACTTTGGCTTGTAGGAAAATATGAGAAGATGCAATTTAGATATTGCAAGTTCATGAATGCTCTTTGAACATTTGAATATTCAAAGAGAGGATATACACTCTCCCAATTTGGGTTTAGGAGAGTGAAAGAAGATTTAAACATTCTCCTATAATTTTGGCTTATAGAAGATGATGAAGGAAATGCAACTTAGGAAAAAATTCTTTAGACATTTGATGTCCAAAGAGGAACGTGCATTTGCCTAATTTGAGTCTAGGCAAATGAGGGGGAAAATCAAATCATATGTTGGTTTCTTGCTCCAACAAATAGGATGAGAGGAATTTAGAGTTTGCTTCTAAGTTCAAGAACTTCCGACATAATGTATTTAGGATTTAGAGAAATTCATAACACAATATATGACGAAGATGGGTGATAACTCCTGAGATAAGCTAGGAGTCATGCGATGAAGTATTTGAAGCCTTGAAGAGGCTTCAAAGGTTATGCATGAAAGGGAATGATAATCGCTTGTTGATTTTGTCTCAACAAGCAAGAGATGGATGACTTAGAATTTGGTTCTAAGATCTAATAATCATATAATGATGTTTATTTGGAGCCTTTGGAGGATCCAAATTAAATTATCATACATGAGAGGGAGGGGGTATTCATTTGTTGATTTGATGGCTCAACAAACGAAGGAGGAAGCTTAGAATGTGGCTCTAAGCTCCAAATGATTCAACAAAAGAGATGAAAGAACATGGAAGGGAGAATATTTATTGATTTTATGTTCCAACAAAAGAGATGAAAGAACATGGAAGTTGGTTTCAAGTTGCAAATGATTCATGCAATCTAACACTTGGAGCTTTGAGAATGCTCCAAGCATTATGCATGAAGAGGATTGTTCATTTGTTAATTTCATGTCTTAACAAATGAAAGGATAGACTTAGGATTTGACCCTAAGGTCTTGGAGATTCATGTGATAGGATAATTTAGAGCTTTGAGGGTGCTCCAAAATATGACATATGAAGGGGATATTTGTTGGTTTTATGCTCCAACAAATAAGGTGGAAGAACTTGAAAGTTGGCTCCAAGTTTCAAAGAATTCATGCAATGATGTGTTTGGAGCTTTGAGATGCTCCAAACTATCATGCATGAGGAAGAGGAGGCTCTACTAGAAGGCTCCCAATATATTGGAAAAGATTCCTAAATCATTTTTGGCATGATTAAGAGACTTGGGAGATGGTTTGTTGATCTTACATTTCAACAAACAAGGTGGGAGAACTTGGAATTTGGCTCCAAGTTCAAATGATTCATGCATAGAACATTTAGAGCTTTGAGAATGCTGAAAGTATTATGCATGAAAGAGGTGTATATGTGAAAGAGAGTTTCCTTACTCTTTTATGAATGTTTTGGATTCATTTGGAGAAAGGAAAACTCACTCCTACGATTTCCAGGAGGTTTGAAAGACAACTTTTGGTGTTATCTAAAGAAACCTAGAGACATGTAAGTAAATCACCACTTGAATGCTCATGGATAGGTCCTAGAGATCAATTTGCTATGATCTAAGGAAAACTTAAGAATGAGTGCATTCAATTTGAAAATTTACTTGTTTTGGCTCTCAAATTTGGAGAAACTTCAAAGATGGTTTCAATTAATCAATTCGTTATGGGATTTAAAACATAAACTATGAATGTTCATGAAAGACCCCACCACTTCATAAAATAATTGAAGTGCACATTTGAATATCTAGTAGATTTGGAGAAGATCACGAGTACTATGGCAATGCAAACCTTCTACATGCATATGTTGATTTTGTCATAACATATAAATATAGAGGTCAAGCAACTTATGTCATATTTAGAAAAGATTTCTACACCTCGACATTCAATTTTGAATCGAATGTAATCACTTATCCTATGGTTTAGTTATAGGTGAAGGCGTTGGAAAGCATCATGATGCTATTTCATGCATTTGGAGGGGTGTTGGGTACCAATCCAACACCCCTATGCGTATCGGCATGCCTCTTTGGCTCTCACAAGAGAGCAAACAAATGAAAATCAATGAATTTTCACTGTTTTGCGGAGAGGACAACGAACATAGGAGTTGGGAAAGTAAGAAATTAAGTTTCTAAAGGGACCTATGGTTTTGGATCGTCAACCACACATCATTGGCTTTGAGTGGCCAAGAATTTACCTCACCCGGGCTGTCCAAGCGCTCCAATGCAAGCTCTAAGTGCTCCCAAGCTCCAATGCAAGCTCCAAGTTCTTTTGATGACTCCAAACTGCTGTCCAAGGCGTTTCGGAGAGAGAAAGCTGCTGTCCAAGATGTTCCGGATGTTTTCTTTGCTGTCGAAGGTGTTCCGGGGGAGGAAAACTGCTGTCCAAGATGTTCCGGATTGCTGTCTTTGATGTTTGAAGACTTCCGGATGCTGATTTTACCATCAAAAGGTCACCGGAGATGGTTTGGAAGGAAGTAAATGCTTCCTACCTTCCTTTGGCTGCAGTGGGGGGCTGATTTCAGCATACCTTTGCCCTAGACCTTGGAAGAGAAGACCACCAACAGCAGCAAGAGGGAAGTTCTTCTCTTGAATTGAAGGAAGAAAACAATGGCAGCAAGAGAGAACTCCTTTTCAGCCCAAAGAAGGAGAAGACAGCAGCTAGACAACACAAAATCCCCTCTTCTTTCAGTTTCGGCTCCAAGAAACGCATGCAAGGAGGAAGAGACTTGGCTGGCCCTCCCTCCTAGCTAGGTCGCACGCAGGGGTCACCTGTCGGCCCCCTTCTTCTCACCTTGACGGGTGCAGGAGGCCGCAAGCAGAGAGTCGAGCGGCTCTTGCTTCCGCTTTGCCTGGGACGAACCGCGAGCCAGAGGAGTTTCGACTCCTCCCTCTCTCGCCCTCTCTCTGCTTCGCTTGGGACGGACGAAACCCACACGGGAGAGCCGAATGGCTCTCCCTCTCCTTTTTTTGCTCTCTTGGAGACCACGAGAGGAGCAGGCCCACAGCCCAAATGCTCCAATTTGGAGCCCTCATTGCGGGAAACGAAGAATTTGAGCAGGATTTTACATGAGATCTGGGCCATTCATTTCAATTTCTGATTTAGGTATTTAATTTAGCTCGAATTAATCAATTAGGGCTAAAATTGGGCTCAAATTGAACTCGACCCGAACCAATTTGGGTCGGTTTGGGTCCGAGTGGGTCCGATCAAGTTAATTTCGTGAAATTGGACTTGAATCGACGTCGAATTGCGTCGAATTTGGTTCGACGAGGCTCGATTTGGGTTGATTTGATTTTAATTTAATTAAATTAAATTTGGGGTTAATTTGAGTCAATTGACGCTCGACGATGATCGATTTAGTAAATCGAGCCCACTCGGACTCGAATCGGCTCAATCGGGGCTGCGTCGATGTGAAAATATACGTCAACACATTTTACAATTTGCAGCTTACTAATTTATAAATTAAGCAAAAACTTGCTATATTTTTTATAAGGCAACAAACATATTGCATTCTCTCCAAAAGATAATTTAACGATCGGCAAAATCTAAAATTCTATCAGAAAGTAGTGATAAATATTAAAATTGAGAAACTTATCAAGTTCACACTTCAAAGAGAGAACTCATCATGTTTCTCAAATGACTAGATTTCAATGATTATGCAAAAGACAACAACTAGGCAAAGTAAAAGGGTGGAAATCAACTCAAAGGGAAGAACTAGGCCTCGTGCCAATATATGGATTTCTCTCCGTAATTAGTCATTCGCACTTGTTAAGTACTCAAAGAACACATATCTAACAAGCATACACAAAAAAAATGAAAAATGTAATTCTATTTCAATATTCATTGCTCAATGATTTTCTACATACATTGGGGGGGTCCTATTTATAAGCTTCAAAGGCCCCAAAATAAGAACCTACCCTAAGTTTATACTAATCTACTTAAATAACATGTTTCAATAGATCCAATCAAAATTACATGGTCTTCTATAAATTCTACTAGCTAAATAGGAAATAAATTGTTGTAAATAGAGGATGATAGAAGAACAACACATCAGAGAAAAATATCAATTTTATGACAAAAAAATCGATTGAAAACACTCAAAATATTCGGTAAATAATATTTCTGGCGGGTTTTCATCTGTTGGTAAAAGTCTCCTTGGAAACGCACACCAACGATTGAAAATTTGTCAGGAACAAAATTTCTAGTGGATTGGCCATTGGTACCATGTGCTTCGGGAAATGATGGATAACTTGTCACTTAGTCGTTAGAAAGATTACTGGTGGAAAAATCCATCACACTATGCAACAAATATTAAAAAAAAAACAGCATCCTCTCCTTCATTCTTTTACTCTTTACTTCCTTCTCGTGCTGCTGCTTGTTGGCTCATTGATCGGTGCACTATTATATTGATCCTTGATTGCATTTCAACACTTATGTGCGCTATGTCAGCATTCATGCTTGGCTAGAAATCTTCAATCACTGTAGAACCTATTGATAGAGCATTTCTTGGTTCTTATCTCCTGCATAGCTAGAGTAAGTGGTATGGGAGGATTAAACATCTTAAGCTATGCTTTGGAGCCTGAACCATAAATCCTACCTTCTTTCCTCAGACTATTGAGACGATTCACGTGTTGGCCTCTCTCCAGTAAAGCACCAAGTTCCTTGTTCTGTGATGCTTACGAAAGATTAATCTTAATAGCTTATTTATACTTATAAATGCATTAAGATCTGCTTTTGACCCATTGTTATTTTGTTTTTCTTCGGTAGGTGTGGGCGTGTAGCTATACTATTTTAGGACTCTACCCAACATCTCATTATGTAAAATTGTATTCAAAATTAATGGTATATACAAAAATAAGAATATATAAATAATTTTACATGTACTTTCGTATGCTCATTGTGTGGAACCTTAGTCATTGGTATAGAGGGAGGTGCTCATACCCTTACAATCGTAAGCTCAAATTTGTTTTTTTCTCTCTTCTAAGAATACTTCGGGCTTCCCAAAATTGCATAGAGATTGGCACACGCGCATCCTCCAACTCCCCATTCATATAGGGCCTCTCCTCAGTCTTAAAAATATGGGTGAACATGGCATGCAAGCAAGTTGCGCTTTGACATTAAAAATTCTTATTCATTAATCCATCATGATATTTGTAGCAGCTCATGAAAGAAAACAAAATAAAATGCATTGAAGTTAAGATTGATGCAAGTACTTCCCAACAATTTTAATTTATTAACATTGATCCCAATATATTGCAAAGTTTTGTGTGAAATTTTTAAACGTTCTTATAGAAAATATTTATTGATTTAAATACACAGTTACGTTATCTTTTGATTTAAATTTTGCATGTTTCTTTTTTGCATTTGCAGTAAGCCCATAATTGTCATATGATTAATTATTAGTTTCTTGCGAATCCCTTCATGCAAATCAAACAAGTCATGCAAAGTATAAAATGATATGAAAGAAATGCTGAAAATATTAGAATTCTAATTCACGACCTAAGAGTGCTAATAATCTATGTGATGAGTATTGATTTATTGTAATTTGTATTGTGTCCTTATGCGCGGGATGAGAAAAAAAATCTATTTACTTTTAGAAATTGTGAAAGCCTATCGCGGAAGAAATTATTTTGTCTCAAATGGTGATAATCTATTGCCTAATTTTGTAATAGTTGGAAGAGTAAATAAGGAGAATAAAACCATAAAATTCCTTTTTTTCTTGAGGCAAATGGAAAAATTAATTAGTTGTGCTGATTTGTATGTTAGTTGGCATAAAGCCAAACCATTATGATGGATTCCTATGATACATCGACACTTTTCATCAAGGAGGTACGTAATGTCCGACATGTATCAGACACGAACATGGACACGAATCTAACATGCATCTAACATGTGTCGAACATGACGGAAATGTGTCCGATTGAAATACGATTAAAAATAAAATGGACATTTGTCCGAAGTAATTGAATTAAAATTTTATTTTTAACTATAAATTTTATATTTTATATTTTACTTACTAAAACCTAAATTATAATATCATTAATGAGTTATAATTTCCTTATTATTTCCTTATAATTTCTTTGGGATCATAATTTTCTTATTTGTTATACCTGTTTAATTTCTATGTATTATTTTTAATTTTAAGATATAAAAAATATAATGCCATTTTTAATGAATATTCATGTTCTATATTTTCAATGATAGATGTGTCCTGTGTCCATATCATGTCGTGTTTGTGTTCGTGCATTCTTAAGGGATTTACGAATTTCTTATCCAATAGCGATTCATTATTCTTAGGTAAGTTGAACCCGTAGTGTTAGAGTCCTAACCAATGGCTTGATTAGTCAGGTACAATAATCTCCCGGTAAGGTACGCATGTCGAACCCAAAAATTTCGTGCGTACCTAACCGGTAGGTGCGTACTTAGGTATTGTCGAGGGTTCCGCTCTCGTTCGCAAGCCACACCCCATTCGCACACTGAGCTTTGTCCGTGACCTCATGCCCAGCCCCTGTCCACATTCGAACGCCCTGCCCCGTTCGCAAGCCGAGCTCCATCTGCGACCTCATGCCCAGCGCCCGTCCGCATCCGAAGGCCCTGTTAGTGTTCAAACGCCCCGTCTCGTTTGCACGCCGAGCTCCGTCCGCGACCTCACGCCCAGCTACGTCCGCGACCTAACGCTCTGCTTCGTCCGCACGTTCAGGTATGACCTCTCGCCTATCTTTTGGATGATGTCGAAGAAACCAAACGGAAATATTGGATGATCTTAGAAAATCATTTGAATTATTTCAGAGAAATATTCGGGTGGAAATTGCAAAACTTACGTCAAATGACTGTTCATGACATGTTTAAATTATAAATGTTGAACCCTATGCTTTGGTTACAATTTTGCGTACTTAACCGGGATGCGTACTTAAACAGGTGCGTACTTAAGCGGGAGGTTACTGTAATTATGCTTCCTTGGGAAAATTAAACATTTGTTCAAGAGAAAATAGCCATGATGCCCATTTTATTAAGTTATAAGCAATCATAAACCACAAATACCTCTGAACAAAAGTTTGCAAATTGCTTATACTTTTCATCGCTCTATCAAGGAGGATTACTAATTATGGCAAATCTCGTCAGTCTCCTTTATTCCAAATTGTTGTTCTAATGATAGATTTCGAAGCCATCTTTTAATTCAACATCTTGTCTGGTAGAAGCTCAGCCAAAACAACTAGTTCACCTTAATCACATTGCAACATCCACCTTCTGTGTTGCACACCCGTTGAAAAAGTGTTCTTCCGTTTCAAGCCACTATAACGAATTTGCCCACACCGTTGCACTTTGTCTAACACATATTCATTGCTTTAAATTTTGGGTTCCATTAGATTCTGGTTCTTCTTAGCTCACATTTCTTATATTTTTTTTATCTCATAGGCTATATTTTTGTTTACTATGGTGAATTTTGCAGCATTATCAATTCAATTCAATCCGTGTGGATTTTGTGGAACAAATCCTTGTGAATGAAAATGCACTGGCTCCCAGACATACAGTCCGTGCAAGCATCCATGCACAGCTGAAGTCCTGAGGATACACAACTTTTTCACAGCTCGCTTTTGTACATTTCTATTGGGCAATTTGTTGTTATCATTGGCACATTTTCTTTTATGTGATGAAAATCCTATTAAACACTAGTTTTTTGCAGAAATTAATTGTTAAGATTAATGCTCTATAGTTTTTGCTGCTTAATTTTGCAAGATTCTGCATAGTTAACTTGAGGAAGTTTTAGCATGATTCAATGGTTAAACTATTTTTCTGTCTCCATTTTTTTTCTTTTTCTTGGGCAACATTTCCTCTTCTCCAAAAATGAGAACCAAGAGCGCTTCTGTACCATATTTTATTTTTTTTGTAATGACAGAAGCTGACATGTATTGTATAATTATGAATAAAACGTCAGATTATCCTTATAAGTTACGCCAAAGATACACTGCACAATGACGATGAAGCAGCCTGGTTAATGCAATAAGCATATAACCTTCTAGAAGAACGCTTCTTTTAGTTTCAAGGCTGACACATCCACACTCAAGGGCATTTTGTTTTTTTGGAGAGATTTTGATGTAATTAATCCATGAGCAGTTGAAGAGGGCTGAAAAATATTAATCTCTTGTTATAATGGAATTAACGTATCTTGGTTGGTGTGGAGTGAGCTATTTTTCTACTTTTGTGTGTGAAAGACAACTTGATTTGTTGGCTACATCGAGCTCAAAGACTACAATAACAATTTTCCCAAAGGTGACAGTTGTGTTGAACCTAAAGGCGAGTATTGTGAAAGGCACAAAGGTGGCGAAAGTAGTAAGCTTAAAAGTTACAGTTCTGACAGACCGAGGGGTGTGGTCATGGTTGACCTGAAGCTAAGAGTCTTGATAAGCTTGAAGAAGGTAACATCTATAAGCCAAAATGCGACAATTGCACTGAACCCTATGGAAATAAGTGCAGAAGGTTCGATGACAATTACATTGACAATCTTATAAATTTATTGAAATTCTAAAGGTTAGGAAAACAATAGTATTGAAGGGGATAATTGTGGTAGCAAGGTGGTGAAAATCGGACCGGAAGTAGAGGTTCACAATTCGATGGTCCAATTGGGGTCGAACTGGGTTGATTCAGATGACGTAATAAATATTAATTATATTAAAAATTATGTAATTTATGCAATAATGATGCAATTATTTGCACAAATATAACAAAAAAATTAATAGAATCATAATATGAAACAAAAAATATGCAGAATAAATAAATGTAGTATTTTTAAAATTAAATACATTGATTTTGTGAGTAACTGACCTCTTTTTAGCTTAACTTGAATGATGAAATTCAAATATTTTTCATGAGCCTTATAATTTCTTCCTTTAATTGATGATGCTCTAAAAATAAAATAAATATAAAGATGGTTGCTATACTTGTACACTTACATAGTTATATAGGAAAAAAAAAGTGAAATGCATTAATAAATTTCACATTAAAGCATCATAACTTATAGAAAGACTTGTGTATTTTATACTATCAATAACATAAAGAAAATACATTCATGATGTAGAGAAACACTCAATTATGAAACTATACATGATTAATGAGATAATATCCAGTGGATAATGAATTAGGGAACTAAGTCTAACAACATCCATGAAATTTATCCATCAAAATTTGAAGGGAAAACTATAAATGCTGAATTGCTCGAAATCTCAAATTTAAAAGCAAATGATCGAACTCATTGGTCACAAATTTGGAAGATAACAAAACGAATTAAACAACTTATTTTTCCTTTCTCTAAGAAAAACGTAAACCCTAAAATCATAGATTAGCAAATTATAAAATTAGAAAGATAACATAAAACAATAACTACTAGATAAGATTGAAATGGATAGAAATAAAATCGAAACTCAAACGGTTAATAAAGTGAAACAATAAAATTTATTTACCGGGCGAAATCGTATACTTTTGGTTGATATTTGCGGTGAGATCTGGTTTTGAAGGAGGTTGATTGAGCTTAGAAGAGATGCCGACGATGCCTTTGTTTCACGCAGCTCGGGAATGGAATGAGGTCGGTCGGGGATGTAGTCGGGAATGAGAAGATAATGAATAGTAAATAGGAATCGTAATTAGGTTATTAGGACTTAACAACTAGTTTTCTATCATTTTGACCGTCCGATTCAAAATTAGCAGCTCATAATAAGCTATTTATAAGTCGCACGATTTTTAAAAAACCGGTTCGATCAGCGGTTTTGCAACCTTCGCACCTGGTTTCACTTGATCCCGATTTCGGTAGCTAACGAAACTGCCTGCCTGACCAGTTCCCGGTTAAACCGGTTGAACTGGCCGGCTCAGTCTGATTTTTAAAACCTTGTGTGGTAGCTCAAAGTGGCAGTACAGATAATTGTACTGCTTAAAAGCGTATTTAACCAGTAGTGCAAGGCCTTTTGATCCACACTCCAATGTTCAAAATACAAAATCCCTATGAATAGTTAAATGGAAAGGATTCACAAAAATGGGCATTGTTAAATTGGACCGGATGAACTCTCCTCCAGCATTATCCTAATATATCCGGTTATCTGTAACTGTGATTTTGATGGTGCGCAGCATGTTTTTGTAGTTGCTGAAAGATCTGCGGTGCCATTGGCAGAGGAGCACTTGTTATAATAAGTAAAGGGCTATTTTTTTTTTCCCTAAAACGTTGTTGTCAATCTTTTTGCTGGGATAGAAAGAGCTATCTTATGGTGGCATGTTACATCCATCAACATCTTTATAAAATAATACAGTTAGATGGTTTCCTATTTTCATAAGGGTGCCATTAAAGCATTCTTTTCTGTGCGGTGTGTGCTGAAACGAGTTGTCACTTCTGAGCACAAAGCTATACATGCTTTGGAATCTTATCAAATACATCTGCTGTCGGTTTTCATTACATTAAAGGTAGAAAAGACTGTTTTTTGAATTTCCTGTTCTACCTTTGAGCTGGTCTCGAAGTCTAGTATAATTGTTCTATTGATCTAGCTCTTAAAATTAATGGTGCCCTCACCCAATTTTGGTGCAATCGGGTTCATTTTGTGAAGTGATAACACTGCTAACTGGCAGTCTTGTCTTGTTGAATATTTTATCAGGGACTCAAACGCTTCAGGCACCATGTCAAACACAAAATATGGTCTCTTCTTTTTTTCTTTTAAATTTCGTAAAGAAATCATGACATTTCTGAACACCTTTTGTTGGAATACTTGAACATATTCTCACTCTTTTCTCAAATTTTCATGATTTGGTCTATGGCTTTTTCATTAGTGATTCATTTTTAATTTCAGTTCATGTGAATTTGGTGTACTACCCCACCGGGCTTAGCTGGGTTGGTGGGTGAGCGCGGTTGGGAACCCCCCCAATCCACGTTCAATTTCTCTCTCAAGCGGCGCGACTCCTTAAGCGGGGAGAAAATAAGTGCGTGGTCCGGCACCTGTGTGGTTGGTTGCCGTTAGGCCCGCCGAGGGATTAGTTACTCCGCCAAGCGCCTCCTCTACGGGGGTGGCAGCGGGTAGATACCCCCGTTCCAAAAAATTAAATAAATAAATAAATGGTGTACTGAACTTGAAGTTTGCATGGATATGATTTGTCAGGTGTTATGCGATTATTGTATCAAATTTCTTATGATTTTTCTTTTATAATTTTTTTTGGCTTGAGGGTTTGTAAGATTACAAACATATCATGCTTTTCAATTAGCCATTTCAGTATTAGCTGTAACTTTAGGATCCTCCTGTTGGTAGCCTGTATTACTGTTTTTATGACATAAATAACAGCAATTACAAAGTTTAAAGATTTGTGGCTTCAATTATTGGACATCATCAATGTGCTCAAAGATGTTTAGTTCAGATTAATCTGTGACATCTTATATCTCCTTTTATTAGATTGATCATGAAATATCTACTGATATCAATCAGAATTATGCTATTCCCACTATAAGTGGTCAACACTGCCTCCTTACAGAATCTTTCCAACTAGACTGGTAAAACAAAACTTTCTACTGTTGCTTGGCATAAAGAAAATTGTTGATTTATCAATGCATGCATGATAAGCTAATTGAACAGTAAAATTCTAATCTTAAAAATTTTATTATTATTATTTTCTGTTTGAATTGAATGAAAAAATGGTTGATACTGATAAAAACATGAGATTCCAAAGTATGATTTCTTGGTCCCATCTAGGGGCGTAAGTGATTTAAGCAGACTTGTGAGCTGGCTCAAGCTTGGCTTGATAAATGACTCGTGAGTCGAGCTCGATGAGCTAAAGAGCTAAGCTTAAGCTAGCCCCGACTTGACTCGTAAGCTGTTGAACCGGCTCGTTTAAAAAATATTAATATAAAATATACTTAAAATATATTAGAATTGAAGATTTTAATACAAAGATGTTAAAAATATTTAAAAATTATATTACAATTTCTTATATTAAATAATTATTTATTATTTTCTTATAATTTCTCATTTTTTTATTGTTTTATTATAATAATTATTTAAATCATAATTATTTGTTCTCTTTTATAATAAACGAGCCTGCTCAAACTTGTAGAATAAAGTTCAAGCTCGAACTCGATTAACTAGTCAAGCTCAAGCCCAAACCAGGGGTGACTCGAGCTCGAGCTCGATTTATGTTCCATGAGGTCACAAAATAACTCTCAAGTCATTACAACGCAATTTTAAATTGTGGTGAAGGCAATTGGATGCAATGCTGACCACTAATCATCTCATAAAATTATAATTAGTAGATATTAATTACATTGAGGTAAATTAGGTCCCAGCAAAATTAAATCATATTTATTTTTAAGCCTTTCCAAGTCCATCATAATTTTCGGTCTTTTTTTTTTAGGTGCTTTTAGTTGATTTATTTTATTGAATTTAATGATTTATTTAGATGATATTTAGTTTATATTACATTGTTTTCTTAGGATTAAATTTTCGAATTCATATTATTTGTTTTTATGTATGTAGTCCTATTTTCATAAATTAATAACATGTAAGTGCTCTAAGTGCATCAGAATATAATTCAATTATATTTTAATTAAAAAATGAATGTAATACTTAATTTCCTTTAAAAGCACTAGAGCTAATTATAATTAAAAAAAATATATATCAAATATATCTCTATATTAAGACTTTTTAAAAAATAATTTAAAAAAGTAATAAGAAAGTTGTCCATTGTCATGATAGACGAATTCCATCACCTTACATCTAAATTCTATTGATGCCAATTGCCATGATAATGCCTGACATCTGATGCATGTAATTGGCCAACATCATCATCTGGCATCCAACCTACATGCCATCCAACATCGGTTGTCATAAGATAGATAATATAGCGTTTTAATTATAATAATTTTTTGGTAATTTTTTAGCTTTGATACCATTTTTGAGCTGTTACTGCAGCCCACTATCATTTTACCAGCCATCCATAACATGTTTATCATCTTCTAACTTTTGACATTGTCTTCCATCACTGATTTTCAATAAAGCCATTGACCATAAAAAGACTCTCATATAGTCTGAATTATTACAACATAATATATTCTTCTATAATCATAGGAAGGATATGCAAATCATTGCAATCAATTATTAAATTAATAAACATGCTATCATTTTTGTCTGAATTATTACATTCTAGCTCTCTCTTTTCTGTGCATATAAAAAAAATATTCATATAATATGTAAACTAAAGTATTTGCTCTTGTAAATTTTCTAGCATGTCAAAATGATCATAATAATTTATCTTGTAAATGTCTTATAATGAAAAGTTGATGGGAACTTACACATTAAGAACTTGTGACCAACAATTATGAAAGTTTCATAGTGTTGACCCTTGCATCAAAAACGTGCAAAAGAGGCAAAATTGACGACTTACGTGACGTGCGTGTTGACGCGACGCGTCATTTGATGGGCCAACAAATCTTAGATTGTCAAACGGATCGTGTCGTTGTAATCAAAACGTCAAACTCGCCTAAGAGGGAATTCATTGCAGTTAAATCGGACGAGATCGATCAAAACGCACGACCAACACCCGAAATTGATGCGCAACGTTGCCCAAGCGGCGTCTGATGGTGAAATAGACTTTGTTGTTTCATCAGAACGTCATCAATGCCCAAAATTAACTACGAAATTGCTCAATGAAAGTCGCACAAAGAGATCGATGTGCATCTCGAGGCAAAAATGCGAGTATTTCAAGAAAATGCAATAAAATCAAGGCGATAGCATGTGAATCGAGATGAAAATGAAAATTCTAATCTCTGTTTTATTTTGTTTATTTAAAAAAAGAAATAATAATAACAATTTTATTATTATTAATTAAAATAAAAAGAAAATAAAAAAGTGCACTTACTGTAATTCGTCACCGATGCCGTCATCTCCCCCGATCTCTGCTCGAAACGTGCAAACCACTCTTCGATTGGAGAAATTATTCGATGCGGAATCCACACGCAAAGCAACATTCGGACACCAATAAAATCTTTACCCGTGGAAAGCTTATGTGGCAATTGCTAACGTGGATTATTTAGTGGATTGCCGACGTGGTTTTGACACTTAAATCCCAATAATGGTTAAAATTGAAAATGGCGGTTGAATTCTAATTTTCGAGGGGCTTTTCAACATCTGGCATTCCTTCTCTGAAGCGAAACTCCTCCGAAGCTCTCTTGCGAGCCGGCGTTCATCTCCAAAGTTCATGCATTCTCTCCGATGGATTCACCTTATCCACCAAAAAGAAAGGTAAATTGCTTGCGTATTTTATGCTCATGCTATGTATATTTTATGCTCATGCTATACGTATTTTATGCTCATGCTATGATTATTTCATATTTGCTAATTGCATAAATGTTTGATGCTAGTTATGGCCTATTGTATTTTTGCTATTTTTAGGGTTTATGCTGAAACCTAAACCCTAACAAGCTTTTAACAAATGAACTCTTTGGATCTTAGAAACTACAAAAAAGTACATAGATCAATTATATCACTAAAATTCATTCTCAAATAGTCTCTTACCAGTATGGACATGGCATATGTCCTCTAACTGATGGTTTCATCGCTAAATGGTACCACACCATAGATTTTATCACCAAATGGCACCACAGATAAACGGTTATATATGACCGGGACCCTCTGAACCCAGTAGTTTTTCTGTCAAATGGCACCACTAAATTACAGTCATGGTCAGAGCCCGCATGATCCCAAATGGCTTCAAATCATTGAGATATGAATCAATATGATATAATTGATAGGGTATAAAGCCCTCTGTTAACTAAGGTGGATTCAAATTTATCCCCTTAGCAAATATTCATCCCATGTTTACAAGGTACCCTTGGACAAAACAACCAATGACTGCTGATAAGAATTCTTCTATCAGGTTGGCTCACTACCTTCTCTAACTAGGGATCATGATGACCCGGGATGACGGAATCATGGAATCTTGATTGAGCCCATCATCACTTCCCCCACCATCTGCTTTAAGTGCAAGATGGTGAAATGTCCAATTTTAAATATTAAATCCAAGATTGTGAAAACCGAACCGGACAACGAACCAGAAGGAGAGGATGACGGTTCAACCGGTCGAACCGGGGTCAAACTGGATGACATAATAAATAATAATATATATTAAAAATTAATAAAATTAATATAATATAATATAAATATATGAGCATTTAATAATATTTATAAAATTTTAAAAAATTTATAATATAAATTTATAAATATAAATATCATTTAATAATAATATATTTATATGTTTATAATTAAAATATTTATAAGAATAATATTTAATATAATATATAAATTCATAATATTAAAAATTAATTATCATTAATATAATATAGATATATGAGCATTTACTAATATTTTATATTTATAAAATTTTAAAAAAATATAATAAAATTTTATAAATATAAATATCATTTAAGAATAATTTATTTATATATTTATAATAAAATATATTTATAAGAATAATATTTAATATAATGTATAAATTTATAATACACTAGCCCAAATTTGTAGCCCAACTAAGCTTACATACAACTTTTTTAGTCCCACATCATAGGAAAAGTTTGAAGTAGTTACTTTGAACCCTTTAAATGGTGTGAAGTACACACTTCCTCCTAACACATTATATGTGATACTTGAGATAATGTGCATATACTAAGCTAAAATTAATCATTATATTTAATAAAAAAATTTTAAAAAGTTAAAAAAATTAATAAACTAAAATATATTATTTAACATTTAATTAAAACAAAAATAAAATTTTTTATATAACCGGCTGGTTCTTTCCAAATCGGACCGGTTCAGCAGTTCACTGGTTGAACTGCCGGTTCGATGCGAAGCCGGTTCTGTGGGTTGGATCGGATCGGTCACTAAACCAGTTCACGGTTGAACCGGCCGGTCTGATCTAGTTTTTAAAACATTGATTAAATCTCAAGAAACCAAACCCATGCTGCTACTATACACCAAACACCACATATCTCTACGTATTTGTTTGATGACTAGCCTTAATCGAAAGTTCTCTCTCATTATCATGAGGGGTAATTAACTATAGGGGCTTGCGCCTATAGGAAACATGAACTCAAATCATAAAGTACTCACAAAATGAGGGTGAAATCTCTGGGTAGTTTCTAATTCAAAACCCAATCTGCTTTCTTAAAATTTACCTCGGAACCTAAGTGTTAAAACTCTCCTCGATGACCCGCACAAAGAAAGAAGAAAGGGGTCCACGGAGAGCCCGGGGCACGAATATTTGAAGCCTACACACAGGAACTTGCGCTTCTTAGTTCGAACTTAGTTAGGGCCCCATATTGAATATTTCATAGAAACTTAAAGTACTTCAAGTTAAACCTAATGACAGGCTTCGTTTGGGACGACTTTTTTTACTATTTCTTAAAGTAACTTTTTAGCTAACAAATAAAAACTTTTATATTAAAAATCTATTTTAAGAAGCAGTAAGAAAGCCGTCCCAAATGAAATCTACCCATTTGAGTTGAAAAAAAAACAAAAATAAAAAACATAGTAGTGAAATTCGCCACTATCTTGAACTAATAAGTTAACATCTTTAAGACTAAGCACCCAATCCTTAATTATACATAAATCAACCACACCTAAATCTATTATGCTCCTAACATTTATCATCTGCAGCCTCTTCGTTGCTCTTTTGCCTCTTCCAAACAATACCAAAGATGAAAGCAGCTAAGTTCACCATACTCAACACAGCAAGGAAGCCATAAAAGCAATCCAATCTTCCATTGTTAATGTTGTCTCCAAGCCATCCATTGCCTTTCTTTCCTCCTGTGATAAGCAATGCAGAAAGACAAAAAATCTCAATGTTGATGAATAACTCCTGTGATAACTAATGCAGAAAGATAATTTACGTACTGCATAGTGTAAACAACAGTATGACTCAAAGAGTCAGTTATAAAAATACAAATGAGATAGATTATTTACCAAATTCCAACCAAAGTTTTTATGAATATTTTTTGTAAAAGTAGTTATAGATCCAAGTGACCATTACCCAAAAAATGTATGATGTTACCTGTTATGGTCTTGATAATGGAAACCAGCAGGCTGCTGAGGAAGAAACCCAGGGAGATTGTTGAGAGAAAAAGTCCTGTGCTCATAGTCTTCATCCCTTTGGGAGATTGGGTTATGAAGAAATCAAGTTGACCTGTGTATACGAAGGCCTCTGCGGTGCCCACCAACAAGAACTGGGGGATTAGTATGAAGACACTTATGGGTAGTGTATCTCTACTGTTTTTTTGTGTCGTCGTCATTGTTGTTTCGACTTGCCGAGCAACGACAAGACGCCTTCTCTCCACTAATGCGGCAACGACCATTCCGATGGCCGAGAGGAAGAGGCCAATGCTAATTTTTTGGAAGTTATTGAAACCTGAAATTAAGCATTTATGTTAAACTGACTAGTTAACGTAGTCACAGGCTTAGATTTGAAAATTGAGTTTGATTGTTCTAGGTTTTTTTTTTTCACATTATCTAAATCATAGGCCCAATTATTATTTGGGTCGATTCGGGTGAACCCGAATAATTCGAAAGTGACCTGATTACTATTCGAGTTCGGATTAGACATTTTTGAGTCGGGTTAATTGAGTTAGATGGGTCAAATTTGAGCTATTTCGGTCTTCTTAATCTAAAAATTTACATGATTTGTATAATAAAAGGGTTAGACGGCTTGAGTTTGAGTTAGGCAGGTTTGAGTTGAGTCAGGTTTGAATCAAATAGCTTGACTCATATAATAAATAATTCAGGTCAAATAAATTTGGGTTGGATGAACTTCAAATTAGACCCGAATCTAACTCGTTAATCTAAACTGAAACCCCTGAGAGATTGACCATCATAGCTTGAATAAATAAATAAGAGAGGTTCATTGTTCACAATTTTGATTGACAAACAAATCCTTACTTGTGGCAGTGGTCGATCAACTATATTGCTGGGAAAATCAATAATTATTTGATTATTTTTTATTATGCTATCGAATTAATTTTATTTTATTTTTGTGAAAAAAGAATTGACTTGGAATGTTCTGAGTTCAAGCAGAACAGGGATATACTCATATATTGCTTTTTGATTATTCTAATCCATCTATCTTCTATGTGGCTCCTAATTGGCTTCTATCTTCATCAATACCTGTAGTGCCTTTGCATTTCTTCCACCAAGGCATGACAATACGATCATATACAGCAAGCGTAGCCAATATCGCCCCAACAAGGAAGACCGTTGAAGATCCCGCTGGAATTTGAAAATTCTTCCCAATGGAACGTTCCATTGTGATAGCTTGCTCTACTGAAAATGTTATCATCTGAGCATAAATAGTCCAGAACAATATTGTAGTTGCCCAAACTGGCAGCAACCTTATCATCATCTTCACCTCCTCCACTCTGGTCACGGAGCACAGTCTCCATGAGCTCCGGTTCAAGCTCCAGTTGACTTCATCGTTGTTGGCCTTCGCCGGATCACTGTAATCGGATTCCTCCATGATCGCGGCCTTGTCGAGGAAACTGTGTGAGGAGGGCATTATTAGGATAAACTCAAAAAATTCGAAGCCTATCATAATATATTTTGCATCAAAATGACAAATCCTGCTTTAATTATTTTCTTGCCGAAAATATATTCCCCAGAAAACTTACCAGAACTGGTTAGTGTGATGGATTTTGTTATCCTGAATTTGATCTTCATAAAAGCAGCTAACGCCAGGCTTGTACACCACATTCCTCTTTCTTAAAGCAGCAACCAGTACCTGAATAACATAAACCACAGGACTTCCGAATCTTTTTTTGTATCTGTACCTCTTGGTCCCTGAAAGGAATGCACCAATAGCAACCACCATGGCCACTGAGCAAATCCCATACGCCCAGCTCCGCCCCACCTCCTCCTGTTCTTGCACAATAGAAGGCTTTAATTGTTATCACAATTTTTACCTGTATTTACATATTTATTTTTGAAACTACAACTGCATTTAATTAGGGTCGTATTTTCGTAAATTATTGGGTAAAAAACTAATATTTTGAGCAAATTTTCTAATGTTGTAGTGATGCTTTAGCCTTTACGCATGGAAAAAAACAAGTACATAAAATAAAACTAGCATATATATAAGCACCTGCATGTAAACGAGCACAGTGACAGCGAGTAGAGTGCCGGTGCTGATGAAGAAGAAGAAACGGTTGAAGAAGTAGCTCATTTGAGTCTTCTCCTTCTCATCTGTTTCGTCGAATTGGTCAGTACCGAAACCGGAGACGCTGGATTTGAGGCCGCCGGTGCCTAAAGCGATGATATAAAGGCAGAAATAGAGCATGCCGAGTTGAATTCTAGTGGCGCGGTTGCATTGCTCGTCGGAGTTGCATGGAGTTGGTCGGAGTTGTGGTAGTTTGGTGGCCAACGCTAGCAACCCGGTGCCCTGCATAAATAAATTTAAAAGCTAGCCAACTTGATTATATTCCACTTGCCATATAATTATAAATTAATCATTAATGTGTACAACTGCACAAGCTCTCAAGATTATAGTGTTAATTGTGACAATATAAAAATATTGATGAACTGGTTTGTAAAGTTTATAGCAAGAAATAATTCAGGATGATTATATATAAGATCTGAAACTGAAGGAGAAGAGTAGGACTCACCAAGGCTTGGAAGGCGGCGAAGATGGCGATTGTGAGGTATCTACCTAAGAAGGAATCGGCGAGGAAGCCACCGAGTAAGCAAAGCATGAAGGAGGTGCCCATGAACTCGGTGACGGCGTTAGCCGATTCTGCGCTTGGAAGATGCATGGTGCCAATTAGATAGGTTACCAGGTTCACTGCTATTCCCATTGTGGACAGTCTCTCGCAAATTTCAATTCCTGTACGTATTAATATTCATTTATGTATGGATATTTTTAATTTTGATCTATACAGATCAGAAGAACATAAGTGGCAAAGTTCACACATTTAATTCTTTGTATTTAAATAATTACAATGAGTCCATTACAAACCTAGGATAAGGGCCGCAGGGATCCAACCCCCTGTCTTAGCTTTATCTGCAGGGAAGCCCTTGTAATCCACTGCATCTGACATCTTCCAGTTCATGTTCCCCTCCTAGTTTTTATAAGACATAGAAATAAAATCTGACTCTGAGAGAGAGAGAGAGAGAGAGAGAGAGAGAGAGAGAGAGAGAGAGAGAGAGAGAGATTGGCTCTTCACAGTCTCCTTTACTGAAGCTCACACATTGCTACTTCTGTGATTCATCCCACAAATATATAGCGAGAGGACGCAAATGAATGTCACTCTATGATTTGTGGCTGACCCACCACCTCACCGAAAGGGTTAGCCTTTACTATTGAAAATTGTTATATAGGAATACTCATTGGGAGGTCACATCGCTATTGAAAATGTAGTTCCAGGAGCTCAAAATCTAAACTCTAAAGAATTTGGATTTGCAGTTTGCACACGACATTCTACTTACTCAAAGATGCAACCAACACCTCAATAGCATGAAATCACAGGATCCCCCAACGGCCCAACCTCCTCGTATAACTGTAACTCTTCAACCCCATAAGCAAAGCATGTACTTCTCGTACCGCTCCTGTACAATAGAAAGCTATGATTGTTAAAAAAGTACAGCAAATTTCAGTTATAAGCACACAATTGTCAAACGAAGCCTTAAGGCTTCATTTGGGACTGCTTTGTTGCTATTTTTTAAAGTAATTTTTTAGTATAAAAATTAAAAGGTTTGTACTAAAAAGTTGCTTTAAGAAGCAGTAAAAAAGTCATTTCAAATGAAGTTTAAGTTTAATCAGTCTCATAGTTTCTAAAATAAAGACAAAAGTTTCGTTTGGGATGACTTTTTTACTGATTCTTAAAATAACTTTTTAGTTAAAAAAATATTATTTTTAATAGTAAAAAGTAGCTTTAAGAAATAGTAAGAAAGCTGCTATATCTTTATCCACATATTTTTATGTCATAGTTGATTCTTTTGAAAAATAAAATATGATTATTGATTGATGATGTAACTAAAAGCTATAATTCTTAAATAGAGACTAAAAGCAATAATTGTTTCTTTTGAAAAATAAAATTGTATAGATCTCAGTAAGAATATTCATAAGATCTGATGAAGAGATTTGATACCACCTTCATATTCTTTTGGGACAGCCACTAACTTAACTTGTCTGTCACATGAAACAAATCCAATCAACAAGATGCCTAAAATATACTTTAATTGTTTTATCAGTTAGTAGCATTCATAGGAGCAATATTAATGGTAATATTATTTTTTTAAAGAATATTGACAATTGGAACATAATTTTTAAGACTATGATGAACCTTATATGTTTGTAATTTCTCATCTATAGTTGGACTTCTTGCCATATTTCTATATATATTTTTTATTTTTTAATCTTAAGTCATAAAATAAAATTAAAAGAAATTGAGGAGAAGGTAACTCTGTGGAATGAGTCCAAAGTAATATGGGTTATATGATAAATATTAAATCAAGCTAAATTAAGATAAATTATTTCGCTATATATCTCAAGATTTAAGGATATATATGACTAAATATCTTATTATATTTTTATTTTATTTATATTAATCTTAATTAAACTAATTAAATCATAATCAATCTACTTAAATATTTGAATTAATAAGAAAATAATTTACTAAGCTAATTAAATAATAAATTTTATTTAGAAAAAATCAAATAAAAATAATATCAATTAACTTAAGACAATAATTTTTTAATGAACTAATATTAATTATTCAGATTATTTAAATACTTAATTTTCAATTAAAATAGATTTGTTCTTCAACTTAGTCAATTTTGATATCCTCACAAATAGGCGTGAAAGCCACTTTTTGACTCAGAGCTTCCACGCCAACAAATTATTCTGTGCAATGTCTGGACGTAGCTCTGCGTCCGGACTCCAATGAAACCGTGATGCGTGTATTGCACACGTGGATATTTGTTTCCGTTTTTATGTCTTGTCAGCCCGATCAACTCTATAAAATAGAATTTTGAGCGAAGATGAAAAGCCTCTTAGCCGATTCAGTTTTTCATCTGCTCTTCTTTTTCGACATTCTCTTCTCTCCTTGCATCTTTGACATTCCTGCTTTCGGAATCAGGCGCAAATGGCTTCACATTCGAAAAAAGTTAGTCCGTAATTTGCTTGCCGTTTGTTTAACCGCATTTAGAATTTACACTTAGGGTTTACATATAGGGATAAGGGTAGCCCGTGAGCAGTTAACGCGTATAACTATCATTTGCAAAATTGTGTATCAACTACATTTTATTTACATATGAACTGCCCACCAACTGCAGAAATTGCGTATCTACGTATGAACTGTATAATAACTACGTGTTAACTGTGTATGTACTGCGTAATAATTGGTTTTGTGTATCGAATTCTTCTATTTTTTAAGATTATGCTGCAAAGTTAACAAATTTCATTTTAGGGTTTAAGGTTTACTGCAATTTATAGTTGCTGTATAATATCTGCATATTTGTTGCATAACTTTTATGTATTTTTGGCATATTTTCTGCGTATTTATTACTTATTTACTACATAATTTCCTGATTATTTATTGCATAATTTTTTGTGATTTTTACAGTATGTTCGTCCTATTACTTACAGATGTTATGTATCAACATACCAAAGTATATATGATCACTTACGGAGGTAATGAACCAAGAAGTCGAGGACTCATTGAGGAGTTTAAACATCTACCAATTTCTTATGTTCCCTTCTCTTGAACAGAATGTTTCACTGATCTACCAGCTCATCAGCTGCTGGGATATTCATCGATAATGTTTTATAATCAAGGGCCATGCGTTACATTTCTCATCAAATGAAGTGGCCCTATTATAGGACTCCCTAACAAAGGTTAGGAACTCTCCTGGTTTAGGTTGCCACTTACAAGAGTCTCATTAAAAGACATTAAGATTGAGATGCAAGAGTTAAATAGATCAACTCCACTATTCACTATAATAATAACATTTATTATATATTTATGTTCAAATTTATTTTTCCAACTTAGTACATGGAAGACCCCACGAAGGCTCCAGTCAATTGCAAATAATATAGATGAGTTTTCATCTTATAACTAAGCGAGGTCAATAAGGCAATTTTTAGTAGGGGAGTTTAATAAAGCTTGAAGGGAGAATTTTATGCAGAAGCTAGCTGGTTACATAAATGGTTTTATGCCTCTGCTAATTATGAGTGCTAAGAGCTTATAATTATCGTTCTAATTTTTTTTACTAATTTATTTACTAATATTATATTTGATCTTATGCAAATTTGATTCCTGAAGCACTTTTCCCTAAATTCCCCTAGGTACCCAAAAATAAGGCTATGTTTCCTAGTTGGGGCGATGATTTTATTTATACTACCGTTTGCCCCCCCCCCCCCCCCCCCCCCCCCCCCCCCCCCTACCTCAGTAGTTGAGGTATGGAATGTTGTGCAGGAGAAGGTGATGAAGGCAATCGATACAACATGCCAAAAGCTCTTCATTGACTTTGAAGATAGGTTGGGCAGGAGGCTTGAGCATCAAGAAGCAAGAGTTGATGAAATTACTCAACACCAATTTGATCCAAAGCAAACTCTTGTTCCCTTATCTTCACCCTGCTAGCAACCCATCCCTGCTGAAGGCTTACTACCTCTTCTCCCAATCAAATAGCCTGCCCCAAAAGAGCCTATTCAGGTTTGGGATGATGAAGAAGAGGCAAATATTGTATATGGGAGGAGGAGGGATGAAGAGAGGTAGAGGAAAGTTCCCTCTCACCAACAAGATCCAATTCTCCCTTGAGAAAGGGTAAAAGCTGCTATAACTCCCCCTTAGATGATCAAGTTCACCCTCCCCCATATAAACTAATAAACGTCGAAGATTTTCAAATAATTCCCAAACTTGCAAGCCTAATAATGGAGTACAAGGGCAAAGAGATGTAGAGTCCAGAAATTTAATTGTTTCTGGATGAAACCTTTAAAAAGTACACTCTAACATAAGTTTATTATGTATTAGCTACATTTTACCTATTATTTATTGTGTTATTAATGTGAATTATCTGTATGTTAACTACATATTATTTGCATATTATTGACGTATTATATGCATTATTATTGTGTATTTTTATTTATTTACTGTGTATTTATTGCGCATTTTCTGTGTATTAACTACGTTATTTCTGTGTTTGCTCTAGGACTGACCCAATTTTTGTCTTGTGGGAACATTCGAATAACTAGAGCTGATAGTGATGAAATTATAATAGAAAAATGGCTTGATAATAAACATGTCAATGCCTTCACTCTATTGTTAAGTGATAAAAATAAATTTATACCTGATCTGTAGAAAAAACTTTTTATATGTCTCACCAATCTATTGAGTTAATATACAAGCAATAGATAATTTCTATATCATATTTTTAGCTGAGACAATTTTCATAGCCTTATTGTGTTCTTGCAGGCATACAAGAAAATCAATCCTGTTGTGAAATTATATGTTGAACATATTACTAAGGATGTGGTTAAGGCAAGTGATACTCTCCTTTAACCAATCATCCATAACTCACATTGGACACTTATGGCTGGGAGCCTGAAAGAGTGGAAGCGGAAATTATACGATTCCTTACCCAACCTTGTGCACAAACGAATCCTTAAAGATATCGTAAGTAGAGGACTATAGTTATACAATCTTTTATCTTGTAGCCAAGCAACTAATATTTGTGCGTTATATTGTTCAAATTAAAAACCTATGTGGACCTCCGAAAGGACACAAACAAAACACCGCCACCCCGCGAGGGGAGACGGTATCTGTTGCCAATGGGAGGGCAGATTCGATCACACATACGATTAACCATTGAGGATAGTGACTCTCACCAACACACCCCGATGGATAACAATATGTGCGATCTAATCACAACGGGTTTCCCCCACCCGATACATTAGCTCGAATGGGGTTTATTTAAGAGTGGGATGCAGTTTCCCATGGGCGCAAGCCCCCGTGGTTAATTACATCTCAAGGCCGGAGCCTGAGAAAACTCTCGATTAAGGATTCTACATTATTCTTTCCAAATTGGGATTGGCACATAGGGCGAAGACTAGGAAGTCCTACTCGAAGGGAAAGAGAGGTTCAACTAGGCTTAGTCAACATGCACGGCCCACATCAGCATCCAGAAGGACTAAGGTAGTGAGAAGAAACTGGAGAAAATAAATAAATCATGCACTCGAAGCATGCAGGAGGGAAGGATAGAGGTGGCGTCATCCGTGTGACGCGGATATGTAGGGTTTAGGGTCTCTGGAAGACAGAAGACCTACCTACTGATGAGGCGTACTACAAAACAATAGTAGCCTTGAATCCTAAACCTAATGGGTTTAGTGTTCAACACAACACTAACACCCGTGTCCTAACTAATGCAATGCAAAATCTGGACTTACCCCGGCCTGGAAGGGGGAGCCAGCTAACCACCTAGTCATTTCAAAACCATGCTGTCTAGTCATTTAATGAAAGATGGGTGGGTAGGTTATAGTTCTTGGAAGTAGGGCCGACATCTAGAGGATTTCCTAATTGGCCCCGGACTGATGTTAAGTGAATGCTCCTATGACTAATGCAATTAAAATTTTGATTTAGTTGATTTCTAATGCAATGCATGCTAGTTGAAGCTTCTAAATCAGGTATGCATAGAACTTTAAAAAGGCTTATAAAAATAATTTTTAGAATTAGACTGGGCTTCCCCAGGTCCGGCACCTCATCCTCATAGGTCAGATTATCTGGACTCTACCCGCAGGCGGGGAAGTGTCTTATAGAAGGAAAGAGAGAAATGCAATAATATGTATACGACCCCAGACGATTCCGGCAATTCTCTAGGTCGTTAAGTTTCTAAATTACTTAAACCTTAAAATTTTAAATATTAGTTGCGAGTAGAAAAAGTTTTAGTCCTTAGAGAGCCTAACGAAATCCAGGCTGAAATAAAAGCGGCACACAAACGCTAAGAAACTAAGAAAAGCATGTATCCTATACGCAATCAACATCAAATCAAACACACTAAATAATTAAATAAATCAATTAAATGTCCATAGGCCAACTGCCCTTTAATTACAAACCAGGGTCTGCAAAAAAATAAAGTGGCCAGGCACCACTGCCAACAACCCGGATTTCTAATTCTAATACTGACGCAAGTTATTTTGAGTGGGATACTGTAGATCTTCATCTCCTTGATCTTCTCTTCCTTAGACTCCTTGGATCTCAGCTTCTTTGGACTCCTCGGGTAGTCGTTGGACTCCTTGGATCTCAACTTCCTTGGACTCCTCGGGTAGTAGAATGATCCAAATTTGGATTCCCAAATAGAAAAGGACTATCATCGTATTTGGTGTCCTTTTTTTTTTTTTGGGCATCCAACCTTCAGATCCTAGTATCCCCACTCAAAATGAACTTTCACAACTCAATACCAGATTACAAGTAATTACATTAAATGAAAGTAATAAATCTAGACTCTCCTGCAAGGTTATCCTAGTGAAAATCATCCCAAGCAGTTATTGACACATGTAAAGAAAACATTCATGCCAACCAAACTTGGCCATGCTCTTAATTATTTTGAGGGCTAAGCAAGCTCTGGAGCACCTGTAGCAATTTATAATGATAATTTTATTTAGCCCTCATTTATTTAGGGGGGTTGAGCAATTTCTGGAGCGCCTGCATAAGACATCATTAGTATTTAAATCATGATTATTGCCCCCCTTATATTTAGTGCTGCATGATCATGGCCACCTGCAGACAATATTATTAGTATCAAGATCGATCCTAACTTATGGGTAGTCTATCGTGCAATCACCTCCATCCCAGAGTGCAGTAAAAGTAAGTAAACACATCAATAGTTCAATCACAACATGCAATGAAATCCGAAAAAGCTCGGCACACAGCAGAAAAAGTAAACACCGACCTAACCTAAGTCTAGAAGTGGTGCCCTAGCAAACAATTCTACAGTATGTGTAGAAGCCTGTGTGGTTGAGGTAGATCCTAAGCTGGGTAGTTAGTTAAAGTTGCCTACTATCCATGTTTGTTGTAGGTCTGAAAAGAAAATTTTATTTAAAGTTCAAATATTAGTGAATTAGGATTCATTTTAGTCAATTTAATTTGTGGATCAGTTTTAATGCTTATGATAATGATATTTGAAATTTAGATTGCTTTAGTAAATTTTAGGAGGTTCGGGGTCCCTACCTACTGAGCAAAGGGGAGTCCAAAAGATCACTGTTAGGGGCAGGCTAGGTGTGGGAGAGTTAATATTTTTATTAAATATTAGGCCTTATTAGGGGCGATTAGACTGTTAGTTTGCTGGATTTGGAGTTTTCTAGGCAAAGTTATGAATTTTGAAAGTTTGGGTATTAGGAGTCTTTTAGGTCTGAGTTAGGTCATTTCCAATTTTATAACTCCTTGAATTTAAATTTATTTTAATGATTTTTATTTAGTTAATGTTTAATTAAGGGGTGATAAATAGATTAGTTAGATTTGATTTAAGTTCATGTTCAAATTTTATCTCTTAGTGGTTTCGTATGTTGGTTGTGACTTGATTGGGAGTTAAGAGTTTTAATGCATCTGATTCAGATTATTGCCCATTTTATTGATTAATTATTAATGAATTAAAGCAAACTATCCTTAGGATGAAATATCACTAAGTTTTCTATATTTTTGTCTCTATCCTAAGGGAGCATGCATCCTAAGTCTAAGTTTTCTAAGACTCAGTCCTTAATTTTTGTCTTTAGGTGTCACTAGTATTGTAGGGGATGAAAAGGAGGTCTATCTCTAACCCTTTAGACATTCATATGTGTGCAAATAGGTTTAGGGATCTAAAAATAAATAAAAACAATCTAATGAAATTGAAGTTGCTACATGGTCCTAAGGTTGAGGAGCGTACAACCATAGGGGCTCCTAAGGGCTTTCTAAGTTTTAAGAAACTCACTACACCGGGGGCTATGACCCGGTGGTATCGCCCGTAGCACCCCCACCAGAATGAATGGGGGCGACTGATGCTCGGATCCGATTGTCCAAGCTCCTTCGTCTAGTGCTCCAAGAATCCTTCTTTCTTTACTCTCCAAAGGTACCTCACAAACAAATCACAGGAAAGAGAGCAAATATGGAGTGAGCGTAGGGGCTATTCAAAAATAAATGTAAATAAATAAAAATTTAACTAATAAGTAATTTAAACATTCAAATTCATCTAATATATGCATGCTATTATAAAAAAAATGATGGAAGAGTTTATAGCATAAAGCATAGGGAAAGGAAACATACGAATCATATGAAAATCTACCACTATCAAGCATGTTGCAGAGCATGGAGGGAAGTTATACATGAAACTCTTGATGATCCAATAACCTTAAACATACAAATTCACTATTGCAATGTAAATAAATCATAATTTATGTATTTATACTCAAACATAAGTATACATGATGGGTCTCAAATTTTAATGCGAAAGAGTTCAAACATCCTATCAAGTTTGGTTTCCAACTACGAGCAACAAACTATGGATATTTCCTTAGCAACGATTTCCTTACTTGATTTTTATCTTTATTTATCATGTGAGTCTTTTGATACAAGTACTAGATACAAAAGAGAAGTAACTTCAGAATTTTTTTTTTTTTTGAGAAAGCAAAGTGAAGAGTTAGGAAGAAATAAAATCTCAAACTGCTATTAATCTCTTCATCTCATTCATTTGTTTCTTCCAACCCAAATTCTATGTTCAATATATTTCCAAGAGAGAACAATCAAGACAAATATGCATGCGAGATTATAAACTTGAATACAAATATTTACCTCATATAGCAATTTTTTTGTTTGAGAGATTCACAAACGTGAACTAACAATTTTAAATTCAATTCATGTGTACTTATGAATGAGGTACAAAGATAATTAAATTACATAATGTAATCATGAATCTCTAGATAACATGATACCGTGCATATATATAAGCATATATAGTTTTACAATTTATATAACATATTTATAATTACATACACCAATCATGAATAATAATGGGAAAATGAAATACAGTACCAACGAAGTTGGGATGCCTGTGCCAAATATGTTAGTGTCATCAAAGCTAAATATATGAGTATACATATCATTCATTTGGATTAGATTCACACATAATTTGGAAAAATCAGTATACGCTAAGACGCAAATGTTCTATATAAGTCCCTTACTCTATTCAAACTCATAAGCCTCTCGAAAATATAAATTAGAAGATATAACTTAAAGTAGCTCGAATATATATATATATCAATACCAGAAATGCTTATTTTAGAGACCCAAATATTTAATCGAGATATGCATAAATATATATAAACAGCTCATCATATTTACCAACTAAGTCTCTAAACTCCTTTTTTTTAATATACAAAAATATGATATTTAACAACAAATAATATAGGGGTTGTACATTTTTAAACAAACGACGTACCCTTCTAACAAATTTACACAATTAGCGAATCATGGAAGAATTCGTCATCGTAGCTTCTATGACGAACACACATCAATATAAAGTTACAAGCCTTTAGCAAACAGATGCCTCCAAAATCCTCTTGCTGCAAAGAATTTGACATAAAATTGGAACGTCCAAGTAAACAGCCATGTGTAGTCATAATTATTTAATAACATTACAAATAAGGTGCTAGAGAAGCTTTATGCCATTCTTGATGTCTCATGACCAGAATGGAGGAAGAATCAAATGTGCCAATATTATCAACTATTAAAGATACATTAAGCAAAGCCTTTGCAAATAGAACAAGCCATAGATTTTTTTCTCTCTTTTTTTTTTTAACATTGCCAACTATCATATCAGCTAAAAGTTATACTAATTTGTAATACAAAATCAAAACCATCACGGATGAAGTTGTAAGCCTTTTCACTTACAATCTTACTTGGGCTTGGGCTTTGACGGATAGGTGATGCATTCCAGACAACAAATTTAGCAAAGCTTACACTTGTCATCTTCTAATGCCTTCACATCTTTTGTTGCTTTCTCCTGATGCTTGCTTTGACGAGGCGAACTAGGGAGATCGGGTGGAGCCCCTTTTTTTTTGCTTGCTCCTGGACTTCTGCGAACAAAAGGGAGGCTGAGCAGGGTCGCCAAGAGGGATTCGGCTCTTGTCCGAAGCTTGTGACTACACATGGACGGAGGAGGCTAGCGCCAGGTTCGGTCCTCGAGAGCAAAGTCAAACGCCTGAGAAGGAAGGAGTTCCGCCTCTCTTGCTTACGGGAGAGAGAGAGAACCGGGAAGGATTAGGATTGGCGTCCTGGAACTCGCGAACAGGGAGTCGAACCTGAAGTCCGGCGGGTTGCTTTCGAACTAGAGCAGGAAGAGGTCCGAGCCGGCCGGAGCAAAGCTGCGGCCTTGGCTAGGTTTTGCGAACAGAAGCCCAGGTCTCCCTTGGGCTTCCGCTGGGATCCTCTCTCATCTCCGAGACTGCCCGCTCCAAGGTGTCTTAGAGCGCCAATTGTTGGAGTCTTTCCTATCGAGTAAATGCATGCCCCAAATGGGAGAGAAAATTCCGCCACTTTCTCTGTTTTGCTGTCATACACGTCCCCGTTAACAGCGCTCAATTGCAGCCGTCGATGTAATTCTGATTTAGGAACAAAATTCAAGCGCATTAAAAAAAAGTCAAATAAATTTTAATTGAAACTAAATTAAATACACTGAATTAAAATCTAGTTCAAAAATTAGATCTGATTCGAGTCAATTTGGATCCGGTCGAATTTAATTGATGACATTAAGCTAAAATAAATGCAAATTATGTTCGAATCAAACTCGACGAGGCTCAAATAAATTAATTTAGCCCAACAGAAAATAATTATGCCTAATTTGATTTAATTCGAGCTGATGCGAGCCCGAATTGGACTCGAGTTGGTTCAATAAATTTAATCATATAAAATTAAACCCAAATTGACATCAATCAAAATAAAATCTGATCTGATACGGTCGATATGTGTTGATCGAAGTTGATCGAGTGTAGTCGAGTCAAATTCAACTCGATCCGTGTCAATTTGAAACCAAATTCTAATTGACGTCGATTCAATTTGAATTCAACTCGTCCAAGCACGATCGAGGGAAAAGCACTAAAATAACAACAACAAAAACGAGGTCAACAAACAGAACCCCAACAGGTGCGGCGAACAACAAGTGAACGGTACGTGTTGGCGTTGACCTCCCTACATCTAGGAAAGTATAACCCTACGCTCAACTAACGAGACTCACTAAGAAGATGCAATCCTACAATTCACTAATGAGACTCGGGCAGCATACAATCATACAATAATCATGCAACAGGCATCCCACCATGTTATAATTATACAGTCACACAATCATCACATAATTATGCCATAGTCATCTAATCATACAACAATAATCTAGTCACGCTCCAATCATACGATCACACAGTAACCACATAACTAAGAGGCAAATATACAACAGACAACTAATCATACCAAATCACATGCTAGTAAGCAAAAGACCATGCAATAATCATACATCGATCACATGATCGTACAACAGGCATTCAATCATACGATAATCATGCAATAATGTACACATAATAATGCCATAATCATTCAACCATGCAATGATCATGCACTCATGCAATAAATGCAATAATCACTCCATCATACATCAATCACATAATCGTGCAAATACCACTCGATCATACATACAATGCTCATACAACCACACTATAAGCAATCAATCATGCAATGATCACATCACAATCACACAATCATCACTTAAGCATGCATCAATCACATACATGCAATGACCACTCAATCGTATATATAATACTTATACAACTATACACTAAGCAATCAGTCATGCAATGATCACACTACAATCACACAAGCATGCAATGCTCACACACATACAATGATCTCCCAGACACATAATGGTCATCAAATCACACGATAATTATACATTCACATAATCATGCCATAGTCATCTAATCAAATAACAATCACCAAATTATATGACAATCATGTGACAAATATGCCATCATGCAACAACCATATGAACACACAGTGATCAGACAATCATGACATAATCACACAATAGTGCACACATAATAATGCCATAATCATTCAACCATGCAATGATCATGCATTCATGTAATAAATGCAATAATCACTAAATCATATAATGAGAAATCCAACATGTAATGATCATCTCACTACTACACAATCATGCAATGACTACACACTTATTCAATCAATCATGCAGTCATACAATATTCACACAATCATGCAAGCATGGTGGGACAAAAGAGAAGGAGAAAGAAACCCAGCATTCGCCTAACTAAATCAAAACAGCGAATGAAAGAGGCTCAATGCTCGCTTAACCAAATCGGAATAGTGAGGGAGAGTCAAGGAAAAAAAATCAACTATCTGCTTGATCACATCGAAGCAGCAGAGTGGAAGAAGAGAAAGGGATCTCATGCCCACATGAGCAGAATCAGAACAAAATCATAAAGAACTAAAGAAGACCCAACGATCATCTAGAATATGTCTACGATGATGTGAGGAGAAGGGACATCCAACAATCACTTAATCAAATCAAAATGGTAAAGGATAACCCTCCAGGAAAAGCAAGGAGGATCACCAAAGGAAAAGGGTAGATCATCTATCTGTCTTACCCTATATTAAGGGCAGAATAGAGAAGAAAGTAAAGGTAAAGGGTCTCACATCCACCTGACCATATCGAAATAGTGGGCGTGGACAACTCGATGTTCACCTAACCATATCGAAGCAGTGAAACAAAGAGTGAAAGAAAAAGAAAACCAACTACCTGTCTGACCGTATCGAAATAGCAGGATAGAAGGTGAAAGGTGATGAGATATGCCTTCCAGGAACGCTATTGGGCTCTCTCGACCGAGTAAAGTCTGATGTCCACTTGATCAGAGCAGGACAATCAGGGAAGAAGGGGTGGTGAGGAATGCCTCTCAGAAACTCTGTCGGGCTTTCTCAACCAGGTAAGTAAAACCAACCTCCTAACTGATCGTTTCAAACAGTAGGATAGAAGGTGCAAGGATCCTGTCTCCTCCTGCTCCTTTAAGAACAGCGGATAGGGGTGACTCAATACTTTTGCCTGACCTCAACAAAAGTAAATAAGCCACAAAATTGGAGTCTGAGTAGTCTTTTACAGAACATCCGGAGTAAAGGGGTGGTGAGGAATGCCTCCCAGGGACTCTATCAGGCTCTCTCAACCGGTAAGTAAAACCAACTACCTGACTGATCATTTCAAACAGTAGGATAGAAGGTAAAAGGCTCCCGTCTCCTCTTGCTCCTTTCAGAACAGCGGATAGGGGTGACTCAATACTTCTGCCTGACCTCAACAAAAGTAAATAAGCCATAAAATTAGAGTCTGCGTAATCTTTTACAGAACATCCAGAGTAAAGGGGTGGTGAGGAATGCCTCCCAGGGACTCTGTCGGGCTCTCTCAACCGGTAAGTAAAACCAACTACCTGACTGATCATTTCAAACAGCAGAATAGAAGGTGAAAGGATCCCGTCTCCTCCTGCTCCTTTTTGAACAGCGGATAGGGGTGACTCAATACTTCTGCCTGACCTCAACAAAAGTAAATAAGCCACAAAATTGGAGTCTGTGTAGTCTTTTACAGAACATCCAGAGTAAAGTAGTGGTGGGGAATGCCTCCCAGGGACTCTGTCGGGCTCCCACTCAACCGGGTAAAATCTGATGTCTGCTTAATCAGAGCAAGACGATCAGGGTAAAGGTCTGATATCTGCCAGTGCAGCGAGACAACCAGAGTAAAGGGGTGGTGATATATGCCTTGTAGGGGCTCTACCAAGCACTCTCCACCAAGTAAAGTCTGATGTCTACTCGGCGCATATGCCTGCATTCAAGCAATCAGGGAAAAGAGGTGGTGAGATATGCCTCCTAGGGGCTCTATGGGGCACTCTCAACCAAATAAAGTATGATGCCTACCCGGCGCATATGCCTACAGTAGAGCAATCAGGGAAAAGAGACGGTGAGATATGCCGCCCAGGGGCTCTATGGGGCACTCTCAACCAAGTAAAGTCTGATGTCTACTGGAAACAACAAGACTATCAGGGTAAAGTCTGATGTCTACCAGAACGACAAGACAATCAGGGAAAAGGAGTGGTGAGGAATGCCTTTCAGGAACGCTATCGGACACTCTCAACCAAGTAAAGTGTCCACCCGGCGCATGTGCCTGCAGTAGGACAAAGACAGCTTAACAACCACCCGACTGTGAGTCTGATGGCGGTGTAAGGAGAGAACCAAAGTGACATCCTGAATAAAGGAACTCACAAGTAACATCAAAGGGAAAACCCCTCTTACAGGTCTGTTTGTAGAGGAGCACAAACATGAAAGGAAGATGAATACACCCATGTAACATCAAGGAAAAGATATCATGACATCAATATGAGGAAGTACATAATAGGACCATCATATATAAAAAGGTCCAAGGGAATGAATCCAACTGAGAAATGAAATCAAGGCTTAAATGGGAGAGGGACTCCCAAACAACCAGATAAAATCAACAGCTTGAACGGGATAGTGGCTCCCAAACAAGTGGATAACCTCAATAACTTGAATGGGATGGTGGCTCCCAAACAAATGAATAGAACTACTAACTTGAATGGGATAGTGGCTGCCAAACAAGGAATGGTGACAAATAAGATATCAACAGAATAAATGCTCACCAAATAAAAATTTTAGGTCGACCAAATCAGAATGAATGCTTGGAATCATATTCACAAAACAACCATAACTCAAAATTACCAGAACTCAAAAGGAGAAAAGTGCAATCAAGACAAGAATCATATCAGTCCCTTAAGAATGGGATATAATCAGATGTTGGGGTCGTAAAATTTTTATGCATAAATTTTTAAAAGAATAAGATAAGTATTTAAACAAACTCAATAGTGGTGACACTAAGAGATGTTAAGCACTTACCAATTAATTGAGATAAGTCTGATTCACATATTTCTTAAAGAGCGAAAATTTCATCAAAGAGTAAAAGGATTATTTTTAAAAATGAAAAATCAACCTCTTAGTCATCTTGAACCTTAAAATAGGTTCGAAAGTTTAGTAATATAGGTTGACTCCTTCTAAACCCAAAAAGGTTAGGGATTTAAACTTTGCCAACCCAGCTTAAGCTCCCTACAAGCTAAGCTGGGCTCTCTCCCTTATATATATATATTTTGAATGAAAATCTAATTCAAAAGGGTTTAAATCAGAAAAAGAAATTGAATCTTCTCAATCTTCTTACATGGAAATATTTTTATATCTAATAGGATATCATTGCACAATGATGAATCCAAAATCATGATTTTCAAACTCAAGTATCACAAATATCAATGGATATGGATTTTCTGAGATTTAAAGATTTATAAGAAAGGAAAGCCATTTACTTATTCATTTTGGGCTCATTTTGAGCCCCTCAACTTAGTTTGGCGCACTGCGCATCTTTTAATTACTTGATGCACTTTGTGCATCTTTAACTTTGTGGCACATTTTGCGCATCTTTTCACTTTTGATACACTTTGTGTATCTTTGATTTTTGGCGCACTGCGCATCTTTTCATGGCTTGATACACTTTGTGTATCTTTCATTTTGTAATTGGCTCCCTTTCTAAATCCCTAAAAGAAAACTTTCTCAGTTGTAAAATTATCTTCCAAATATAAGAGAAGAAAACTCACTCTTTTATGTAAGGAAGAAAAAAATCCACAAAACAAATCTAATCCCATGATAAGAATGAACAACTTGATTAAGAAAATTATGAGGTAGATTCATTGGCATGCAAAAGATGCCTATGAGATAGAAAACTACAAGATAATGGAGAAAATATTTATTTCTAAATCGAATTTCAATTTGATATAGATTTTAGTTCAAAAATAAAATCACCCCAAACAAGGGATGGGAGGAAGAGGACATACTCTTTTATAGATCATCATGAATTTTTTTTTTCTTTAAGCGTTTAGAGGAGTCAACCAACATTTACCTCACCTTTTAAAGAAAATAGAGGTAGATTTTTCATTAAGAAAAATAAATCATGTACTCTCTAAGAAAAACTTCCTCCAAAGTTTACCTTGTATTTTAAACTCTCAAACTTTTCTCAAATTAACTTTTCTTTTAAAAATTTTGCATATGTCAAATTTAAGGACCCCATTATTGAAGATAGAATTTAGATCTTTATGGACTAATATGAATCAAGATCTAGCCTAAAAGAGCTCAGACAAGGGAGATGATAGAGATTAGAGTTTATGCCAACGTATGAATCACGTCATCAAAAATAATATATGGATTTGAATTTCAGAATTTAAGCAACGATATAATAGTCTCAAAATTTTAAACAAAATTTTATATATTAAAGAGTCTAACTTAGCTAGGGGGAAATCCTAACTAAGAAGAAGGAACAATTCTAACTAAGGAATGACCCTAACTAAGAGTAGGACGAACTTAACTAAGGAGTACCAAACCCGGAGTACACACAAGAAAAGGATAATATAGAATCCAAAGATTGAGAGAGAAACCTGTCCCACCGTGGTCGCCAGAAACCTGTGGACCTCCGAAAGGACACAAACAAAACATCGCCACCCCGCGAGGGGAGACGGTATCTGTTGCCAATGGGAGGGCAGATTCAATCACACATACGATTAACCATTGAGGATAGTGGCTCTCACCAACACACCCCGATGGATAACAATATGTGCGATCTAATCACAACGGGTTTCCCCCACCCGATACATTAGCTCGAATGGGGTTTATGTGAGAGTGGGATGCAGTTTCCCATGGGCGCAAGCCCCCGTGGTTAATTACATCTCAAGGCCGGAGCCTGAGAAAACTCTCGATTAAGGATTCTACATTATTCTTTCCAAATTGGGATTGGCACATAGGGCGAAGACTAGGAAGTCCTACTCGAAGGGAAAGAGAGGTTCAACTAGGCTTAGTCAACATGCACGGCCCACATCAGCATCCAGAAGGACTAAGGTAGTGAGAAGAAACTGGAGAAAATAAATAAATCATGCACTCGAAGCATGCAGGAGGGAAGGATGGAGGTGGCGTCATCCGTGTGACGCGGATATGTAGGGTTTAGGGTCTCTGGAAGACAGAAGACCTACCTACTGATGAGGCGTACTACAAAACAATAGTAGCCTTGAATCCTAAACCTAATGGGTTTAGTGTTCAACACAACACTAACACCCGTGTCCTAACTAATGCAATGCAAAATCTGGACTTACCCCGGCCTGGAAGGGGGAGCCAGCTAACCACCTAGTCATTTCAAAACCATGCTGTCTAGTCATTTAATGAAAGATGGGTGGGTAGGTTATAGTTCTTGGAAGTAGGGCCGACATCTAGAGGATTTCCTAATTGGCCCCGGACTGATGTTAAGTGAATGCTCCTATGACTAATGCAATTAAAATTTTGATTTAGTTGATTTCTAATGCAATGCATGCTAGTTGAAGCTTCTAAATCAGGTATGCATAGAACTTTAAAAAGGCTTATAAAAATAATTTTTAGAATTAGACTGGGCTTCCCCAGGTCCGGCACCTCATCCTCATAGGTCAGATTATCCGGACTCTACCCGCAGGCGGGGAAGTGTCTTATAGAAGGAAAGAGAGAAATGCAATAATATGCATGCGACCCCGGACGATTTTGGCAATTCTCTAGGTCGTTAAGTTTCTAAATTACTTAAACCTTTAAATTTTAAATATTAGTTGCGAGTAGAAAAAGTTTTAGTCCTTAGAGAGCCTAACGAAATCCAGGCTGAAACAAAAGCGGCACACAAACGCTAAGAAACTAAGAAAAGCATGTATCCTATGCGCAATCAACATCAAATCAAACACACTGAATAATTAAATAAATCAATTAAATGTCCATAGGCCAACTGCCCTTTAATTACAAACCAGGGTCTGCAAAAAAATAAAGTGGCCAAGCACCACTGCCAACAACCCGGATTTCTAATTCTAATACTGACGCAGAGTGGGATACTATATATCTTCATCTCCTTGATCTTCTCTTCCTTAGACTCCTTGGATCTCAGCTTCCTTGGACTCCTCTGGTAGTCGTTGGACTCCTTGGATCTCAGCTTTCTTGGACTCCTCGGGTAGTAGAATGATCCAAATTTGGATTCCCAAATAGAAAAGGACTATCCTCGTATTTGGTGTCCTTTTTTTTTCTTTGGGCATCCAACCTTCGGATCCTAGTATCCCCACTCAAAATGAACTTTCACAACTCAATATCAGATTACAAGTAATTACATTAAATGAAAGCAGTAAATCTAGACTCTCCTGCAAGGTTATCCTAGTAAAAATCATCCCAAGCAGTTAATATTTCATCCCAAGCAGTTATTGACACATGTAAAGAAAACATTCATGCTAACAAAACTTGGCCATGCTCTTAATTATTTTGAGGGCTAAGCAAGCTCTAGAGCACCTTAGCAATTTATAATGATAATTTTATTTAGCCCTCATTTATTTAGGGGGGCTGAGCAATTTCTAGAGCGCCTGCATAAGACATCATTAGTATTTAAATCATGATTATTGACCCCCTTATATTTAGTGCTACATGATCATGGCCACCTGCAGACAATATCATTAGTATCAAGATCGATCATAACCTATGGGTAGTCTATCGTGCAATCACCTCCATCTCAGAGTGCAGTAAAAGTAAGTAAACACATCAATAGTTCAATCACAACATGCAATGAAATCCAAAAAAGCTCGGCACACAGCAGAAAAAGTAAACACCGGCCTAACCTAAGTCTAGAAGTGGTGCCCTAGCAAACAATTCTACAGTGTGTGTAGAAGCCTGTGTGGCTGAGGTAGATCCTAAGCTGGGTAGTTAGTTAAAGTTGCCTACTGTCCAGGTTTGTTGTAGGTCTGAAAAGGAAATTTTATTTAAAGTTCAAATATTAGTGAATTAGGATTCATTTTAGTTAATTTAATTTGTGGATCAGTTTTAATGCTTATGATAATGATATTTGAAATTTAGATTGCTTTAGTAAATTTTAGGAGGTTCGGGGTCCCTACCTACTGAGCAAAGGGGAGTCCAAAAGATCACTGTTAGGGGCAGGCTAGGTGTAGGAGAGTTAGTATTTTTATTAAATATTAGGCCTTATTAGGGGCGATTAGACTGTTAGTTTGCTGGATTTGGAGTTTTCTAGATAAAGTTATGAATTTTGAAAGTTTGGGTATTAGGAGTCTTTTAGGTCTGAGTTAGGTCATTTCCAATTTTATAACTCCTTGAATTTAAATTTATTTTAATGATTTTTATTTAGTTAATGTTTAATTAAGGGGTGATAAATAGATTAGTTAGATTTGATTTAAGTTCATGTTCAAATTTTATCTCTTAGTGGTTTCGTATGTTGGTTATGACTTGATTGGGAGTTAAGAGTTTTAATGCATCTGATTCAGATTATTGCCCATTTTATTGATTAATTATTAATGAATTAAACCAAACTATCCTTAGGATGAAGTGTCACTAAGTTTTCTATATTTTTGTCTCTATCCTAAGGGAGCATGCATCCTAAGTCTAAGTTTTCTAAGACTCAGTCCTTAATTTTTGTCTTTAGGTGTCACTAGTATTGTAGGGGATGAAAAGGAGATTTATCTCTAACCCTTTAGACATTCATATGTGTGCAAATAGATTTAGGGATCTAAAAATAAATAAAAATAATCTAATGAAATTGAAGTTGTTACATGGTCCTAAGGTTGAGGAGCGTACAACCATAGGGGCTCCTAAAGGCTTTCTAAGTTTTAAGAAACTCACTACACCGGGGGCTATGACCCGGTGGTATCGCCCGTAGCACCCCCACCAGAATGAATGGGGGCGACTGATGCTCGGATCCGATTGTCCAAGCTCCTTCGTCTAGTGCTCCAAGAATCCTTCTTTCTTTACTCTCCAAAGGTACCTCACAAAGAAATCACAGGAAAGAAAGCAAATATGGAGTGAGCGTAGGGGCTATTCAAAAATAAATGTAAATAAATAAAAATTTAACTAATAAGTAATTTAAACATTCAAATTCATCTAATACATGCATGCTATTATAAAAAAATGATGGAAGAGTTTATAGCAAAAAGCATAGGGAAAGGAAACATACGAATCATATGAAAATCTACCACTATCAAGCATGTTGCAGAGCATGGAGGGAAGTTATACATGAAACTCTTGATGATCCAATAACCTTAAACATACAAATTCACTATTGCAATGTAAATAAATCATAATTTATGTATTTATACTCAAACATAAGTATACATGATGGGTCTCAAATTTTAATGCGAAAGAGTTCAAACATCCTATCAAGTTTGGTTTCCAACTACGAACAACAAACTATGGATATTTTCTTAGCAACGATTTCCTTACTTGATTTTTATCTTTATTTATCATGTGAGTCTTTTGATACAAGTACTAGATACAAAAGAGAAGTAACTTCAGATTTTTTTTTTTTTTTTTGAGAAAGCAAAGTGAAGAGTTAGGAAGAAATAAAATCTCAAACTGCTATTAATCTCTTCATCTCATTCATTTGTTTCTTCCAACCCAAATTCTATGTTCAATATATTTCCAAGAGAGAACAATCAAGATAAATATGCATGCGAGATTATAAACTTGAATACAAATATTTACCTCATATAGCAATTTTTTTGTTTGAGAGATTCACAAACGTGAACTAACAATTTTAAATTCAATTCATGTGTACTTATGAATGAGGTACAAAGATAATTAAATTACATAATGTAATCATGAATCTCTAGATAACATGATACCGTGCATATATATAAGCATATATAGTTTTACAATTTATATAACATATTTATAATTACATACACCAATCATGAATAATAATGGGAAAATGAAATGCAGTACCAACGAAGTTGGGATGCCTGTGCCAAATATGTTAGTGTCATCAAAGCTAAATATATGAGTATACATATCATTCATTGGGATTAGATTCACACATAATTTGGAAAAATCAGTATACGCTAAGACGCAAATGTTCTATATAAGTCCCTTACTCTATTCAAACTCATAAGCCTCTCGAAAATATAAATTAGAAGATATAACTTAAAGTAGCTCGAATATATATATATCAATACCGGAAATGCTTATTTTAGAGACCCAAATATTTAATCGAGATATGCATAAATATATATAAACAGCTCATCATATTTACCAACTAAGTCTCTAAACTCCTTTTTTTTTAATATACAAAAATATGATATTTAACAACAAATAATATAGGGGTTGTACATTTTTAAACAAACGACGTAACCTTCTAACAAATTTACACAATTAACGAATCATGGAAGAATTCGTCATCGTAGCTTCTATGACGAACACACATCAATATAAAGTTACAAGCCTTTAGCAAACAGATGCCTCCAAAATCCTCTTGCTGCAAAGAATTTGACATAAAATTGGAACGTCCAAGTAAACAGCCATGTGTAGTCATAATTATTTAATAACATTACAAATAAGGTGCTAGAGAAGCTTTATGCCATTCTTGATGTCTCATGACCAGAATGGAGGAAGAATCAAATGTGCCAATATTATCAACTATTAAAGATACATTAATCAAAGCCTTTGCAAATAGAACAAGCCATAGATTTTTTTCTCTTTTTTTTTTTAACATTGCCAACTATCATATCAGCTAAAAGTTATACTAATTTGTAATACAAAATCAAAACCATCACGGATGAAGTTGTAAGCCTTTTCACTTACAATCTTACTTGGGCTTGGGCTTTGACGGATAGGTGATGCATTCCAGACAACAAATTTAGCAAAGCTTACACTTGTCATCTTCTAATGCCTTCACATCTTTTGTTGCTTTCTCCTGATGCTTGCTTTGACGAGGCGAACTAGGGAGATCGGGTGGAGCCCCTTTTTTTTTTTTTGCTTGCTCCTGGACTTCTGCGAACAAAAGGGAGGCTGAGCAGGGTCGCCAAGAGGGATTCGGCTCTTGTCCGAAGCTTGTGACTACACATGGATGGAGGAGGCTAGCGCCAGGTTCGATCCTCGAGAGCAAAGTCAAACGCTGGAGAAGGAAGGAGTTCCGCCTCTCTTGCTTACGGGAGAGAGAGAGAGAACCGGGAAGGATTAGGATTGGCGTCCTGGAACTCGCGAACAGGGAGTCGAACCTGAAGTCCGGCGGGTTGCTTTCGAACTAGAGCAGGAAGAGGTCAGAGCCGGCCGGAGCAAAGCTGCGGCATTGGCTAGGTTTTGCGAACAGAAGCACAGGTCTCCCTCGGGCTTCCGCTGGGATCCTCTCTCATCTCCGAGACTGCCCGCTCCAAGGTGTCTTAGAGCGCCAATTGTTGGAGTCTTTCCTATCGAGTAAATGCATGCCCCAAATGGGAGAGAAAATTCCGCCACTTTCTCTGTTTTGCTGTCATACACGTCCCCGTTAACAGCGCTCAATTGCAGCCGTCGATGTAATTCTGATTTAGGAACAAAATTCAAGCGCATTAAAAAAAGTCAAATAAATTTTAATTGAAACTAAATTAAATACACTGAATTAAAATCTAGTTCAAAAATCAGATCTGATTCGAGTCAATTTGGATCCGGTCGAATTTAATTAATGACATTAAGCTGAAATAAATGCAAATTATGTTCGAATCGAACTCGACGAGGCTCAAATAAATTAATTTAGCCCAACAGAAAATAATTATGCCTAATTTGACTTAATTCGAGCTGATGCGAGCCCGAATTGGACTCGAGTTGGTTCAATAAATTTAATCATATAAAATTAAACCCAAATTGACATCAATCAAAATAAAATCTGATCTGATACGGTCGATATGTGTTGATCGAAGTTGATCGAGTGTAGTCGAGTCAAATTCAACTCGATCCGTGTCAATTTGAAACCAAATTCTAATTGACGTCGATTCAATTTGAATTCAACTCGTCCAAGCACGATCGAGGGAAAAGCACTAAAACAACAACAACAACAACAACAACAACAACAACAACAACAAAAACGAGGTCAACAACCTATATGAAGGCATGCTAGGAAATTTTTATTCTGATATGACACGATGGACTATCCAGGTTATGAAGGGTGTTCCAACATAGACAAACAGTGCTGATTATGGGATGTTTGTTTGCAAATATATGAAAAATTATTCGTGAAAGAAATGTTAGCTAGGTTGACAATAGTAATTTGCAAGCATAAATGCCAGAATCTAGGGCTTTATTCGTATATGCATTGTTTTATTCATCTTTGAAATGAATTTCTTCCTGTACATTATGTTATAATGTTTTCTTTGATTAATTTTTCCATGAACTTATACAATTTTGGTAAATAACAAGTCTTGTGAATAAAAAAAATTGTATTAATGTACACTCTTATACTAGTATCGTTTTTGTGTAATTTTTTGTAATTGAAAAATAACAAATTCGTAGAAAATTGTAGAGAATGCACAGTGAGTACGCAGAGATTATGCAGCGAATACACAGAAATACGTATAAAATAAAGAGATTTTATAAATTTCTTCATATACATTATGTTATAACTTTTTCTTTGATTAATTTTTCCACGAAGCTTGTACAATTTTGTAAAATAACAAATCTTGTGAATAAAAAAAAATTGTATTTGATGTCGACTCTTATACTAGTATCGTTTCTGAGTAATTTTTTTTAATTGAAAAATAATATTTGTAGAAAATTGTACATAATGCGCAGTAAGTACGCAAAGATTACGCAATAAATACATAGAAAATATGCATAAAATACGTAATGGATATGCAATAAATACGCATATAATACACAGTATATACGTAGTAAGAACTCATTTATGACGTAGGGTTTGGTGGTTACACATTTAATTTCGCTTGCACTAGGTTATTATTTGGAACAGTTTAGCTGCGAAGCTTTTGCTTGTTACCATGGAAATGAATTGGCCTGCTCGTGAAAATTTTTGCTTTTTCTCCAATAAAGAAAGATTTGATAGAGGAAGCAGAAGAATACAAGCTAGTATTTCACAGGCGGTCGATTTTCCATTAGAGTGAAAGGAGAATGCAAATGAGATTTTCAGGAATTGCGTCTATGAATGGTATGAAGATGAGGACCATATGCTTTAGAATTTGCATGCTGAAGTGATGAGAGTCAAGCTATATAGGATGAGAGATTTTCTAAAGGCTGCTGGCTAGAAATATCTAAAAATGTTGTTCTTTGAAGTTTATTAACACCTTGTAAGTTCTCATTTTTCGTAAATGCGATATCACCAAATCAGACGTGAACAAGAAGCAGGTAACACTAGGGGTGTAAGTGAGCCGAGCTGGCTCGTGAACCGTCTCGAACTTGACTCGTTAACGAGCTCGCGAGCCGAGCTTATCAAGCTTCGAGCTCGAGCTCAAGCCTGTAATCGAGCTCGTATGATAAACGAGCTCGAGTTCGAGCTCAACCCGACTCCACTAGAAAGCTTATCAAGCTACTCGATTAAATTATATATATATATATATATATATATATATATATATATATATATATATATATATATATATATATATATATATATATATATATATGTATTATATTTATAATATTATTATTTTTATAATATTTCAAAGCTTATTTTATAAAAAATCTACCCGTTGGCTTTCGAGTCGAGCTTTTCAAACGAGCTCGAGCTTTCGAGTTGAGCTCGAGCTTGATATTTTCTAAACGAGTTGAGCTCAAGCCCACTAATCGAGCTCGAGCTCGAGCTCGAGCTCATTAAGGATTAAACAAGCCAGGCTTGATAAGGCAGATACTCGACTCGACTCGACTCATTTACACCCCTATGTAATACTGAAATTAATGACTTGCCAGAAGTGTATAATCTTATACATTACCATCCATGGAAAGCATGACATGATGAGTTCATTGTTGATCTACATGGAAAACTAATGAATAACTTACTACTTGATGGTAGGAGAAGGGACTTTTTAATTGGGGATGATTGAAAAAATATTCAATATGAGTTCGAGCATTTCTTTAAATGTTGTCCTATAACACAACTCCAAAATCATTTGTGTATGTTCTTAAGAAGAAGTAAGGTGTTGTAGTTTTCCTCCATAATGTTGATTAATTAAAATGATTTGTGCTTCAATTTTTGTTGTACGCAATACAAACGCAATAAAAAATACAGTAAATATGCAACAATACAAACGCAATAAAAAATACAGTAAATATGCAACGAGTAAGCAGTGATATAGTGAAAATGCATTGAATACGCAATAATTATGCAATATGTATACAGTGAACACGCAATAGGTACGTCATGAATATGCAGAAATCACGCAATAGATACAAAGTTAATACGCATAGAATTCACATCAAATACGCAAATGATATGTAATAAATATATAGTCAATCATTCATTATAAATAAATTTAATCACAATAAATATTTTCAATTAAAATCAATTAATCATTATAAATAAAATTAATGTATTTGTTGCTCTGAAGCAATGATATCCATCATCATCCTCATATACTCAGACGACGGCTGATTGGATCCCATGCCGGTTATGAATTCCTTTGTGAAACATTTGGGCATGTTTGAGAAATTGAACTTTACAGGTGAAGGCATTTTTGATGTATTTACCTTCACGGGAGCTTTCCCTGTTAAAGAAAATTAACCTCAAGCATAGTCACATTATATCATAATACATAATGAAAAGCAATTAGCTAGGAAGTTAAATCGTACTCTTTGGCTTCTTCTTTTTATATTGGCTTTTCAGCCTTGCATTTGAGATGCCTTTAGGCCTACGCTTTAGTGGATCTTTCACTTTTGCAATTCCACCATGTGTTCTTCCTAGAAACTTCTGATTGTTTCTCTTCCCATGAAGAATCAAATATATATTTTCAGCTATGTCCTTCATCATAGCTAGCATGTATTATTCAGCCTCCTTATTCCCCTATGCTCGTGTGCTAATTGGATATGAAAACCTACTGAGATGATTTTTGAATATGAATCCACTACTAGCTTCAGAATTATTCTTTGAAGATCCTATGAGCATGCGGCTTGAATATATATATTTTCAAGCTCTTGCTGACCATTGCAGAAGTAAGTACTTCTCAGGGATTTTCATAATATTCAACTGCCTCAGAACTCTAATGCAATACGAACACAGCAAATCCATCATCACAAACTTTATGCATATGCATTGAATGCTACCCTCTTATGCATCAAAATAAACAACCAAGGATTAGACTGATACTTATTCTCTGTACAACTTATAAAAAAATTTGAAGAATCAGTTGACACAAACTCTTTACTTATTCCACCCATACACTGCAAAAAATTCTTCTTCCAAAAATGAATATAAATTTCTTGAGTAAAATCAAGCAGCTCACTTTAAAATAGGGCTGCTTTTTATTGCATGTGATATTCAGACTGGTTGCATTTGTAATCATCATCCTGTTCATTCTGGCGCAAAGTAGCCATCAACTTCTCTAAGCCTAAAAAATAATCAGTTATAGAACTTATGAGCTTCAAAATGCCATGACACACATTACTAGTAGAATCGCAACGCTATGTAGACTGAATGTCCATTTTAAAATATTCCTTATTGAATGTTGTTGACCACTTATTCCTTATCTTATATAGATCCCCAACCAACCATGATCGTGAAGGTTCCTTTCTGAAATTTGGCCAGTAATTGTGATGATCTTTGCGAATAATAAAACCAGCATTATGGGCCTAAATGTAGTAAACCTTGTACGCCTCATTCTCAATAAATCCTGCAAATATGTAGAAAAAATGCAAGTAAACACGCAGAAAACACACAGCAAATATACACAAGATACGTGAAAAATATGCAGCAAATACTCAGTGAACACTTATGTAAAACAAAAAACAAAATAAATAACAAACAGCCCGTAGACATCTCAAAACTGTGTATAATGGCTACATGTTTACATACAGTTAGGAAAACTTGGAAGGAGTTTCAACTTTACCGATAAGTTGAAACCTACAACACCTCCAATAAAAGTAACTTCCAATTCATCTCCAAAACCTAGCTTTCACTCCGGATGCAGTTCTTTCAACTTAAACTCTTTCGCTTCCTGGACATCTGCATGCTGGTTTTTGGCCTCCCCTTCCTGTGGAAATATCATCTGCTCCAAGAATGCAACGTCCTCCTCCAAATCAGTTTTCATCTTCATCAGCATTTTCTCTGTTTTTTCTTTCTCAGCAGGTAGCAATAATTTCTTCTAAATACTTTAAAAATGGGAGAGCTTTCGCGGCTAATTTCCTAAAAAAGATGCACCAACCCTAAAAATTGAACTAGATGGTTCGAGTCGGTGAGGCTGACAAGACATAAAAATGCAAACGAATAATTTCATGGGTGTAATACACGCGTCACGATTTTATTGGAGTCCGAACGCAGAATTATGTCCGAACTTCGCACATATCAAGTCTCAATCAAATTATTATACAATTGAATTATTTGCTGACTGATTAGCTAATCATCTATCTTTTAGTGAGAAAAAATTTTGCCATTGATAATTTTTTTCTTATTAGGATAAATTTTAAAAAGTTTTAGATCTATATTAAGGTAAGGTAATATAAATATAATTAAAATTAAATTAATCTTTAAATTATTTTGCTAAATCACTATTTAATTAAATATAATTAAATAATAAAAACTCTTTTTCACATTAAGTGAAAATAATATTCCTATTTTTTAACATATATGTTTCTATTTGCAAGCAACAAGTTGAGCCCCCAAATGTGCTCCAGGCAATCCCTGTTGATGGTTTTTGTGGCAACCAATTAGCATCTTAGATGGAGAAATTATTACGTGTGGAGTCTAGACATAGCTTCCATCCAAACTCCAATCGGAATAGGCCACATCAGCCTATACACACACTGTGTATAAGCGACGTAGCCGATTATGATTGGAGTCTGGATGGTGTCCAAACTCCACAAGTAATAATTTCTCATCTTGGATCCGGACTCCGCATGTAATAATTTCTCGTCTTGGATGGCCCTTGTTGCAGCCAGCAAAACTTATTCAATATCCCATGTGTAAACCTGGAGTTCCTGGTTTTGGGGGGCATTCTGAATCTCAACTTTTATATTTTAGCTGCCTTTTTTTGCCTATTTGGCTCTTTTGTTCTTGTTTTTAGTGTTTGATTGCTCTGCCCTTTCTTTCAGTCCTCTCCTCTCCTCTCCTCTTACGGAATTGTAGTTTGTTGTTTATTTTTGGGTTGTAATTTTTTTATTATGCGAATGTTCTAAAAAAAAAAAAGTTGAGCCCTCAAAGTTGAAGTAAAACAAAGATTTGGTTGCAAGAAAGCAACGGGCTATGAATAAAGCAAAGCTCGATGTGGACAGTGTTTTTTTGTAGTGGGATAAAAGGTTGATGTTGTTGCTGCTGCTGTGCTCACAGAAATATTTAGAGAGAGAAAGTGCGAGAGAGAGAGAGAGAGAGAGAGAGAGAGAGAGAGAGAGAGAGAGAGAGACACCAAATGCAAATTTATGAAGATTCTGTAGAGCCATACATACATCTCTAAAAGGCACCCACATGCATAATAGCTCTATACCCACCATTGCTTAGTTTGATTGATGGGCGAGTATCATTGAGAATCCTCCAACCCGTACTTGATTCCCCTCAAACCACAGCACCTCTTAAATGAGGCTCAATCAAGTGCGGGTCATGAGCTTTCTGGGATGATTGTCTCCTCTTGATCAGCCGAAGATTAATCACGCCGCTAAGCACCCTTCCGGAAAAAGCAACAGGTGAATACCCCATTCCCAATTAATAATAATAATAGCTCTACAAACAAGCATATCGTCCATTAGCCAACGCTGGGTTTCAGTCAAAAAGCGTCCCACTACTGTGCAGATAATGGCATTTTTTTGCTATCTTTAATAGTTTAAAATAACAATCGGACTTCCCTATCATAGCCTAAGAATTTCTTTATAATGCTTTGGAAAAAGTCTTGTTAGGATAACGATATGCTTCTGGTGCTAAATCAATAGATTGACATGAAGTCTGTAGCCACTAATCAATGGTTAAGAAAATCCCAGCGCAATTCAAGAACAATGATAACAATAACAAAGAATAACTGCTCAATCTGTGTAGACATTGGACAGCACAAAACAAATATGAGAACCAAAAACACCAGTTCCACTTGCTTAAGGGAAGTTCATCCAATCAAAGATATCAAAATTTACAACTATACATATATGTCATTAACAAGAGAGAGATAATGGCTACCTATTAAGTAAATATCTCAAATAAGCACTCTCTTGTTACACAGCATTACCTGCTATATGCAGCACATACTGAATACGGTTGCATCACTTCTGACCAATAAAAAAAAAAAATAGAAATCCCAGAGCAACATGTTTTTGTTCACGTAATTGATAAAGAGCTTTGCAGCGAAGGGAGCCGGGAAATTAAACTGGGTGGCATTTCAGTACGCAGGTAAATGGCTCAATTTTCTAAGAATATATTAAGAGGAGGCTACAATCAGAGAACACAATTATTCTTATGAATAATGCTATGAGTAAACTTAAAACGGATAAGTCAAGCTGTGCAAATTTCTAAGAATCCACTGCTACTGCGCTCTCAGAGGTACAGAGCACAGTTTCTGATATACTATGATGAAAATTTTGATGATATAGCAACAATTTGAATCCTAGAATTATCACAATGAATTCCTCATCCAGACCGCCATTGAAAGGAAAAGCAGCTGCCGTCACTTTCTCAACTAGAAGCCCACTCTCGCCTCTGTAAAATAGATTAAAACATAAACAGCAGCCATTACAACATGTAAAGATATGATAGTCCAAGCAAAATAAGAAACAGATTCAACTGGATACTAAAATGCAACAAAAAGAGTAATATACTATTGATCCAAATTGTCATTTCCATTGTATTATAGAGCATACACCACCAGAAAGAAAAAAAAAATAGTACCATTTTAATTTTCTATCTTTTAAAATATTCAACAAGAACAAAGGTCTTCATTTAGGCCGTTGAAGCTAGATTCTACACCCATTGAATGCTGATATAGCTTAATACAATTTGTCTAGATACATGGCCAAGATGCTGCAATGCAACATTCATATATTATTTTGATTAAATATTAAGTTATCATACTCAAGTTTTTTTAAAGAATACAAGTGTTCTGATTTACAAAAATACTGCATAAATAAAAGCTTTTTACACAATTACTTCAAAATCATTAATTATTTTTATTTCCTATTAATTAGCAGACAATCATAAAACTGTAAGCTTTAGCTCCAATGCATTATGGAACTTTAAGCAATCTTCCTGGCATTCAATATCGCTGTTTGGATTTAAATGCATGATGAATTTATCACCATTTAAAATTCCATCTACCTCCTGTTCATATCAGGGAAAAAACTTATAATTATCATAATTTGTAGCCATGTTTTTTGAATATCTGCATACACATCAGACAAATCATGCAAATGACTAATATGATATGAGACGAATAATGAAAACATTAGAAATCTAATATAAATCTTGATAGATAACAATAAAGACCTACTATTAAATCCTAGAAAATGAAATATAAATGGAATTATAAGCAGATAAATCACAAAATTATGATATAGCAATATGAATGGAAAACCTTTTTGAAAAAAAAAAAAAAACAGACAAAACAACATAGAGATTAATTTTGATGAATTATGCACAATTGACTAGATGGAAGGAGCTTGAGATTTCAAACTTGTTTTAATACGTTTACTATTAACAAATTCCCTACAATATTGACGCCACTTGGCTCTCATTATAATATTTCTTCTACGAATTTCTTGAGTTCAAAATGTGATCCATAAGTCGACCAATCAAATACAATGGCAATGGAAAAAAGCGGACACAATTTCATAAGAAATTGACTCAAATTCTAATTGAAATTTCATCTCACTATTGATAATGTCAAATGCAGCAGACAACATGAACTGACAACTTCAAATGTACATAGACACGCAAGAAAATCACTGAGAAAAAGATGCGGTCAAATGGACAGAAATTCATGAAGAACTGGCTCATAAAATCCTATTTTCAAGAAAAAAAAACGTTCGACCATCACACATTTCACCAAAACGGGCAATTATGATGTATCAAGAATATTGAAATGATCCAAGAAAGTTTTCCTATATCGCTGGAGTTATGGCACAAGGAAATTACTAGTGCATGCAGGGGAGGAAGTTTGGGTGGGGAGCTCACACATTCATCTTCAAAAAAGTTTGAAATTAAAAAAAAAAAAAAGATCAAAATTAGAAGAAAAAAAAACAAGTAAACACTAAGGGTATACATAAATACAATTAAAATTTTATAGACACACACATATACATATATATATATATATAGAGAGAGAGAGAGAGAGAGAGAGAGAGAGAAACTCGAAATTGACTACATTATAATTTGGGTTTTGGGTTAAATAGATCAAGTTCTAGTTAGTCAAGTTTGGGTCAAGCATTTTAAGAACCTCATGTGCAACTCATTCACATCATTTTGATGGGGAGCGCACTTTCAAGTAAATTATAACTGATTTTGCAAGCAAAATACCTTACACAAATGCCAAATCATTGCTTATGCGGTGGGAAGAATTTCATAGGTCATAATGCCACATGCACCACACCCAAAATATCCTTATTAGCATGGTAACATGGCCTATTTCTGCTACAGCCTCGTGGGGGTGATATGAAAGCATTGAGAAATTTTATTTAAATATTTTGGGACACCAAAAAAGAAAACATAGCGAAAAAACAAGGAAGACAAATGAATTTGAGCGCAAATGCAGGGAAACATTAAAATATAAATGTAATGTATGTATGTATATATATATATATATATATATATATATATATATATATATATATATATATATATCAAGAATTTGAGAAAAATTATCCCTGATAAGGGTTAGGGGTGTTAAAACGGGTCCATGAGTCAGGTTCGAGTCCAACCCGAATTGACCCGAGTCCAAATGGGTTGACCCTAACCCGGCCAGTTTTACAAACGGGTCAGGAATTCCAACTCGGACCCGACCCGCCAAGTTACCAGTTGACCCGACCCGCTAACCAGGAATACCGGAACGAGATTGGGCGCGATCAACACGCACGCGAGCGCGAGCCAGAAGGGGGTGGTGCGGGCGCGGCGGCAAGCAGGTCCAGGTGTGGTGGTAGAGCAGGAGCATGCTAGGTTGGATTCGCAGAGCGAGCGCGGGACTCAGCCCGGGCAATCCGACAGTGGACGCTAGTCGCGAGGGCATTAGGGCACGATCGCGGTGCGAGCGCAGGTAAGACTTCGGCAGCAGACACAAACGCGGAGGGGTGGGGGGGTCCTGTGGAGTCGCGAGTGTGGGTCGGGAGCGGAAGGTCCTGAGGGTAGCACATCTTCGAATTTCGGGTCAATTCGGGTCATCATCGAGTTCTCGGGTCAACCCGAACCCGACCTGATTATAAAAACGGGTAAGAATCTCGAACCCGAACCCAACCAGTATGGCAAATGAGTTGACCTGAACTTGGAATTTTTTGGATCGAGCCAAATTTTGACACCCCTAATAAGGGTGTAAATATAAGTAAACTTATGAATAATAATAAATAAATGGTGCATCAAAAAGAGTACTAATATATGCATCAAATAACATGCAAATGGTTCTTCATAGAACATGTCGCATGATGCATTGAAATGCATGTGCATACATGGTGCATCAAAAAAACATGCAATGACATACTTTTATGCGCGTCTCAATGAAACATATTATCAATCACTAGGCAAAATTTTGACAGGAAGTAATTCCAAAACTGCACGTAAATCATTTAAGGAAACTTTTGAAGCAAACCAAGTTACATCGTAATGCATGCAACCCGCATTTTTAAATGCAAAATTCAATGGAACTTCACCAACTTCAAAAGGCATGTGAACTCATTTCCTGTTTAAATTTCAATTGAGGGGCTGTTTGGTTGCCTCCAAAGAGAGTATAAGGTATTCCAAACGCAAGGGTTCTGAAAATATTGGTGTTTGGTTTGAAGTAAAACAAATACAGTATAAATTTTTGGTGCATTTGGAATGTGTACCATCTAATTCATTTTTTATGTATTTGAAATTCCTTCGATTTGGGTGAGTTCCAAATACACCGAAAATTGTAATTGTCGACTCCATGCGTCGGCCGTCAACCACCAACGGCCACTGACCACCACAGCCACCGTCGACCTCCGCAAAACACCACCACAGCCGCCAGCCTCCCCAACCACCCGCCACCAGCCACTCGCCGCCGACCAATGCCACCGCCACCGCTGGCCACCATCATCGCCGGCTACATCGCCGCCAATATTGGCCACCGACCACTACCTTCTTACACTATTTATTGCATTCATTTTACTTCAAATCAAACAAAAAAAAGGTAATCTCATGCGTTCCTTTTACACTCATCTAAACAACTACAAAGCATTCCTTTTTCAGGAAACCAAACAGTCCTTGAGTCCCTCTAATTACAATCTTTTTTTTTCCTCACGTTGAACTTTATTGAGAAGTTCAAAATAATGCACCCAAATTTTTTTAAGCATAGACAATATAAAATATAAAAAAATCTAAAAAGTTCAAAAGAATAAAGAAAACTCTTGAGAAAGAAACAAGCAAAAAAAGTACAAAATGCCCTAAAGCTATAAGACTTTCTGGGTCACCCTATGTATTAGCCAGGTGGAATGTCCCAACCTTCTAGCTTCTCCATTATCAGAAATTGAAGTCCCCTTTCAAAGCCTAGTCTTATACTTGCAGGAATAGAGCAAACAAAGCCTACAATCATCTAAAGCAAATTTTCTGCATATGAAAAGTACAGTCGGCAATGTTAAGCTAATAAGCTTTCAAAGTTTGATTCGTGAAGGTAGAGTGGATAGGACTTATAACTTCATAGTTGTCTGATAGATCGCTCCAAACAGGACCGGTCCACTGTTGCTAGAGGCGGAACAAGCAAGCGCCCCTATGATGTACATGGTTATTGCATATTATAATTGTGATTACCAAAATAATTGGAACTCTTGACTACAAAACTATAAGAAGTTGAAGACTCCAAATTCCTAATGATGGGCAAAGTTATCAGAAGAATATAATAAACGGAATCAACATCCATACATAATGCTTAAAATGCAAAGCCCATGAGAGTCGATCTCCCTAAAAACTAGAAAACTTCAAGACCATAATGGTGCTAGCAATGGTGATGAGTCTTATCAGTAGTGCTGCCCACAGTGGCAGGTCAAAGGATGGAAACTTGTGTGGGAAAATTCAAGCACAAATGCAAATAACTACAAACTTAAGGATGATAATGATGATGAGGATATATAATAACATGTTGACAAGCATAAATGAAATTATATTGGTGACATCAAAGAATCCTCATAATGGCTCAGAGATTCAACTAAGATGGTTAGGGGAAGATACAAAGATGACAAAGATGAATAATCTTAACATGGCAACAAGCTCCAAGGGAATTGCTCGAAGGAAGATCTAACAATAGAAGCAACACAGAGATAAAAAAATTACAATGAAAAGCTCCGAAAATATTAAGGTGGCAACCCAAGGATAATCCTTGAAATTCTCCCAAGTGTACGAAGACATTATAACCCTACACATTGTAGAACAAGATATTACTCATAAAGCATTAATAATTATCAAGAAATTTCACATCTGCAACAAGTCCTTTCAAGAAAGCTTTTGGGACACTCAAAAATCTCTCCAAAACACAAATTCATTCATATAACACTCAACCGTTACAAAGCCTCTTAGGTGAATCTCAAAAAACCAATCTTTAATGGCATTGAGGAGATGAAGACGTTGTGAACTTGTTGAAAAAAGACATTAGATATAAATAATGAATGAGATATATATTACAAAGAATAAATAAATTCATATATTCATGGGCAATAATTCCCAAGGTTAGATCTACTCTAACATTTAGTGGTCCTTTATTATCTTCCAAGAACAAACACTTTAATAAATAGCAATAGTCCAAACTCTCAGACAGGTAAAAAATCTTTTACAACCTACTAAAATCATACATGCAAACTCTCTTGGGAAGCACTCCTATTTATGTAAACAACCTTGTGCTTTCTTTTCTTATATTAAATACTTTCTTTCAACTCATTGCACAGTGAACATAGATCACCAGATTGAACTACTGAAATTGCTTTTCTCTACCATTGTCAATGTTGTGTTATTTATGTGCATCATCATATAGCATCCTGAGTACGATTCTTTCTCAAACTTTGTTTTCTCTAAAACCCAAACAACCAAATTTCTCTCCTCTCAAGTTTACAGCAAAATTCAACAGTTCACATCTTTGATGTTGCCAAAGGAAAAACCATTTGTATGTTAGAAGAAAATAAGTAATGGTCAAAGATAACAACACCAACAATTTTAAATCTAAATATTATGCTTAGTGTGGCACTATCCATTCAAACATTCAAAACATCAAATTAATGAACAATCAAATTGTAATACTTTTGCTAACCAAGAGAAAATTGAGTCTATTTGATAAGGTACCATAGCAATTGCTTGCCACCATCACTAAGAAAATTAATGCTACCTTAAATCACCTGATTGCTTCTATCGCACAACAATCTTAGCCTTGTCGTAAGGATAAGGCTATATTTATTAATGGTGTTCTTACTCTAACCACTCATTTCAAAAGTCCCTAGCATAACTCTGTGTTTACTCCTGAAGTTATGGAGGAGATATTTTGTTGAAGTTTAAATCTCATTAGCTCAATGTATAAGAGGATAATTGACCCTGCTGCACTAGAATAAGTTTGAGAACGTGTTATGTCTCTTTGCAACTTCTCAGACGCTATCAAGTGCAGGATTTTTGCCACCACTTTCAAGAATCGGGCATAGTGGTGGTTCAACAATCTTCACATCAAAGAGACTGACGAAGACCTATAAATCTTCCTTTTGTATTAAACAAAATGACAAGGATAGCCTAAGAGATTTTGTGGCTAAGTTCAATAAACTCTCGCATGAAGTCACTGATAAAGACAAGTCCCTAGCTGAGATTGCCTTAATCTTAGAGTTAAAGCCAGGAAATCTTATATTCTTGACAGCATAAAACCCTTCGAACAGCACAGAGCACCCCGCTAAAGAATTGCCTTAACAGAAGATTGACCAGATATATATTGCAAAGGATAAATTAATTGAAACATTCATGGATAATGACTAGTGATGTTAAATCTACTCTAACATTCAGTAGATCTCCAATTCATCTCTTGGGAGCAGACATTACTATAATAACAGTAGCCGAGGCTCTCAAAAGAGATATGAAATCTTTTACAATCTACTACAAACTCTCATGTAAACATTTGTATTTATACAGAGAAATCCTAATACGCTATCTTTTATTGTATAACTTCAATGGTTACAATATAAGGAAACTTTGATACTTAATTGTGTTGAGCTTCTTGTGATTGTTGGCCATACATAATCACAATGCCAAGCAAAACACATTAAAAAACTTACAAAATAATACAATGATGTGTATCGATGAAGGGAATCTCAGCCTCTAAATGCCGATGAGATGAAACTAAAGGTTCTATGGTATCATTCCAGACAAAAAAAGATACCAATGCATTTTCCTCCCTATTCAGTAGAAGACCATGCAATAGAAGTCATCTCACATAATCTAAATCATAGTTAAACAAGATAATACCAATGTCACTATTTTGACCAATAATAAAGAGATAATTTAATTACAATAGCAACCATCGCATAAAGAATTATACATATCCAAATTGGGGCAAAATGATTACATGGTGCAGTTAGTTTCATTTTAATGCTTGGCTAAAAGTAATTATTTTGCAATAAGAATTCTCAAGAAACAAAATAATTACTGCAAAACTCCCAATTAAACATGGCACATCTTAAATTTTTGAATAATCTATGATAAAATAACAGAGAAGAAATACTATACTGATGCAAATAAATAAAATTGCAAGTAATTCAACTTGAAGCATAGCATTAAAAGTAAATTTCACTAAAACAAAGCGTTAGCATGAAAAGTGCAATATTGCTAGCAATTGGCTTAATTAAGGAACTAAACTCTAAAATTAACTTACAGCAGAGTACATGGATAAACATGAGTGTTCACTCATGAATGCAGTTGGAATATATGTTATTTGGTGCAAGAATGCCTTGTCATTGAAAAAAAATGATAAAGAATAGAGTGCTATTTAGCTGACAGGAAAGAATTAATGGAAAAAAATACCGATTCATAATAATGGCAAATAAAAGAAAGAATTTCATAACTTAGACTAGCTTGAAACATAAATTACAGCTAAGATCCATCAAGCAGCCAAAGCATACAATACAATCTTTCAATATTACTCTCTGAAACACGTAAACAGTAGTTATAGAATACAAACTAAAATCATAAAATAAAGACATGACAGAATAGAGCCACAAAAGGGTACGAATTAACATGGGACAAACCTCACTAGAAGGCATCAATTAGCATCTCCTTCCTGGAACTTCTGAAGCATGTCACAGTAAGGCTTCTGTTGCTGGAAACCCCAGTGCTGCCGCTGCAACTCAAGCCGGCAGTTCTGTGCAAGCAGACCAACATATTCCCTCTCAATGCGCATCTCCAATGCAATCCTTGCAGAACTTTGATAAGGGTAATCTTGCTCAAACTTTGCTGATTTCACATAAAAGGGTGCACCCTTTGATGTCAAAACCTTGTGTTCATACGGGTAGGAACGGTTGAATGTATAAAGAGGATCTGAGGAGGGGAGGAAGTTGAACAGGATCAGTACAATAATAGGCAGGATCTGTAAAAGAGCACGGATGTTAAAATTGCCAGAGCCTTGCATCCCATGACCACCATGACCGCCCATGCCACCTGTTCTAAACTGAAAACCGCCAAAAGGAGTGGTTGCCGGATGCATCCCACCAAAGAAGAAGTTCCTGAAAATCTCCTCCGCATCAACATCAGCATCATAGAAGCCATTGAAGCCATGTGCATGAGAATGATGGTGCCTCCTCACGGGAGCAGGATCATCCGTCCCAGAAACATCATACCTTTTCCTGCTCTCTTCATTGCTAAGGCACTGAAAAGCTTTAGAAACAGCCTTAAACGCTTCCTCCGCACCAGGCGCTTTATTCTTATCCGGGTGAACCTTCAAGGAAAGCTTCCGATATGCCTTGCGCACATCTTCCACGGTGCAGCTCCGCTCTAGCCCCAAAATCTCGTAATAATCCTTCTTCCTTTTAATCTGACTGACAATCGTGATCTGCTCTTCCGTGTAAGCTTCCGATGACCCATTTTCGGAAGGCATAGATGACCTAGCCCTAGCCCTAGCCCTTAGAGTGGCAGATGCGGTCTGAGCTGATGAGGCTTCTCCAGCTTTTTCGGGTTCGGTCCTAGTAGCATCGCCTGTATCATCGGGAACGCCGGCTCCACCTCCGCCAGCAGAGGAGAGAAGATCGTCGATGGCGAGGGTGGGATCTAAACGCCGCGCCTTGGTAAGGAACTTGAGCGCGCGAGACCTATCACCCGAATCCAGAGCTTCCTTCCCGATCCTCAAGCATTTCCGCGCTTCATCTTTGTTCCCATCCATCACTAAACAAAGGGAAAAATTATGGTTTCCGGTTTCAAGCAGGTAATCGCTATGGTGACGATTCTACCATCGTAGAACAAGAAAATTAAACTACTACTCTTAAATCGCAAAGTAAAGAAGAAACTGATCTAAAATGACAATTTTATAATCCCAATTAGAGGAAAAAATAAGAACAGGAAAATTGATTGATAGGGAGTTTCGATCTCACCAAAAAAAAAAAGAATCGCCGAAACACAGAAGGAGGTTAATCTCCTCTTCCTCTTCCCTATGTGATGGTTCTGGATTGGGGAGGTGTTATCAAATGGATCCCTAAATCAGAACAAGAGAGGAAGAAGAAAGACTCCGAGTCTGCGAGACTCCGAAATCGGAGAAAAACATGGTAAGATGATGGAAGGGTATTTTCATTGGGGGTGACACGTCACAAGAGGCAAAATCTACCGTCAAATTTGGGCAATCCTCACCGTTAGATCTCTAGCAATCCTACGTCTAGAATTCATTCGGTACAACAACAATATAATAACGAATTTTTATCCTGACCAGATTGGCTATACCAATTACTTTTTTTATTATATTTTATTAAAAAGTATAATTCACATTTAAATCTAATAAAAATATTATTTTAAATATTTTTTAATTAAATCTTTTTTGATATGCTAGCTAATCATGGGAGTATAGATTTCACCAATGAAAGTTTTTTAGCTGTCTAGTATTTAAGATGAAGGGCTTTTATTTTTAAGTATGAGACTCACATGATTATGCATATTTGTTCACTAGTTGAGACATGAGTTTAATATTGATTTGAATAATAACATTCTTATGGATAAGAAAATAAGCCAAATGCTAGATTGCATACTAAGATCCATAAGGAGACTATTGAACTTCTTTTTTTAAAATCTTAATTTAAGAAGTCATGTAAGTTTTATGTGAAAATATTTGTCCTATGACTATTTTTAGGTTATTTGTAATTTAAGTAAAAGATTTAAATCATTTTGAACCTATAATAACAATATAAATTTTTTTATAATCATAATAAATATATCTCCTCAATGCAATAGAGCAGACATCCGAGGAGTGGGACTTACAGCTCAATCATGTATGAGCGAGCAAAACGTGGACACCTCCTCAATATGATAGAGAAGATGTTAAAATGGGACTTGCAACCTTGTCATGTGTGAATAAGAAGGCTCAGATGTCTTCTTAATATGGTAGAAAAGACATCAAAAGAGTTATGAAAACCTTAAGTATTCCCTTAATATGGTAAAGGAGATACAAAAGGGAGGAAATTATGTGAAATGAATGAGCAGATGGGACTTGTAGGTTGATTGTGTAGCAATTAGCATCAAGCAAGCACAAATAATTTCTCAATGTGATAGAGAAGATATCAAAAGTAGGACTTACATCTTAGTCGTGTGTGATTAAGAAGGCCCTAATATCTTCTTAATGTACTAGAGAAGGTATCAAAAGAATGACAGAAACTCTTACTGTGATAACTCAAGCTCTTAACTATCGAGATATTATCCTCTTTAGCCTAAGAGCCTCACAATTTTGTCTTGTTGATGTAACTTCTCAGGAGGTCACTCATCTCAGAATTTCTCTAGGATTAGCACGCTTAACTGTGGAGTTTCTTAAATGAAATTATGACCATTACACTAAAAGGAGCCTCGATGTTTAAGAGTTTAGCTTCTTTTACTTAAGAGTTTCATAATCTCCCCCCACTTAAATAACTAACATCCTCATCAGCATCTTTATCCCAGAATCTTCCACCAGACAGAAAGGATTATAGAGGTGGCCCCTATAAGTTTAAGTGGTGACTCCCGTTATGTAGCACTTTATCTCATATAGGGTTCAAGAGCTGGCTCTCATGGCATAACACTTTGTCTTGTATGACATTTAATTCTCATCTTCTGGCTGGTATATTGCTCTGATACCATTTGTGATAGCTGAAACTCTTAATTTTCGATATATTATCAGCTTTGACCTAAGAGCCTCACAGTTTTGTCATGTAGGTATAACTTCCCAAGAGGTCACCAATCCTAGAATTTTTCCAGGATGAGCATGCTTAACTGCAATGCTTCTTAAATAAAATTCCAACCATTACACCAAAAGGTGCCTCGATGTTTAAGAGTTTAGCTTTCTAAAATATTTTTTTTAATCAACGAAAAAATAATTGTTAAAAACTATCCCAAACAAAGCCTAAGTCATCAAATCACTGTTAATTTGACTATAAACACTTAATAAATAACAAAATTTACTCAAACTCCTTAGTTTGTTGATTGGGAGCTTTGTATCACACCCAAATGTTGGAACTAGGGATTCAGCTAAACCCCTTGGGTGTGACATGCTGAGCAAAGGCAAAGAGATCTTCTAGAATCATTCCTAAATGAGGTCACATGACATTGAAAGATTTTGGAATGTTCTAGAAGATTTTAGAAGGTTCTAAAACATTTTAGAATGTTCTGGAAGATTCTAGTAGATTCCAAAAAATTTTGAAAAGTCCTAGAAGATTCTGGAAAAGCATAAAGTTTCCTAAAAGATTCTAGAGTACCTATAATGTTCTAAAATGGTGTGGATACTTAGAGAGTATTCTAGGATACTCTAGAATTGTCCAATATATTGTAATATAAGTGTAGAAAATTGTGTGGAGTATTCTAAAGAACTCTGCACATATGTGTTGTAATGCCCTAGAATCAAATTTGAAAGAATAATCGATTTGTTATTTTAAAAATATACCAGAACTTCTATAAATCATCAATATAAATAATAATCAAACATGTGTTATGTATGGTATTCTAGAATGTTCCTAAGAGTGGGTAGAGGGCTATAAATAGGTTCCGTGAAAGTGGTATCAGAGCAATTTCAATCTCAGGGCAAGGCACGAGGCCAAGAGGAGGCAAGGTTGGTATGACAAGCGCGAAGTCTTCATGGGGAAGCCAATGAATGGATGAGCAGCAAAAATCCATCATCCAAGCCATGGAGGAAGTATAAAGAGAGGATCACTAGTTTCGGTTCGTGATTACCTCAATGGACAGAGGCTACGAATGGCATGGGGGCCTAGGTGGATGACTCAGGTGAAGATGGGAGTAGCCTTGTGGAACAATGTTCCACCATCCAAGCTGTGAGAAGAGGTATGGTGTCTCCATTGGAGAAATCCTTAATAGACAAGGTAGAGGTGCATGGAGAGCTCTAGAGGGAGCTCAACGGGACGCTAACTCGAGTTGAGGACCTACATGAGAATTGTAGGCATACCTTGGCAGAGACATCCACCACCAGCCACAGTTGCTCTAAGGAAGAACTCAATACGTCGGGGTTAGGGCAACAAGAGAGACAAATGGGTCAAGGAAAGGAGGAGGCTTGCCAGGACATCGCCGGGGAGATGGACAACGAGATGAGTAAGCCAAGGGTTGGAAAGAAGTGGAGAAAGATTCAAAACATCCGCTTTGCTTGCGAAGGACCTCATTGGGCAAGGCATTGTTCTAAGTTAGTCTTAATGCTCCTAACCAAGTGTTAAGGGGTGACGAACAACGAGGGTGGTGATCATGTGGAGGCTACACCGATGCTGCAAGAACAAGGGCTAGAGGGAGACAACTCCAAAAGTGAGGAGTTACAAGTCTTGGAAGACATTCCAAGGGAAGGGGATGGCCATCTAGCTCATGGGGTTGAGTTAGAGGTACACGATGAAGGCTTGCCAATAGGGATGATGGAAGTCTTCAAAGAGCCTTTAGATGTCTTGCTAGAGGAGCAGCCTGGGGAGGCGCCAAGATTGCACGGAGATCCCAAGTCCTTAAGGAACCAGTGGAGGACAAGGAAGCTAACCCAATGTCCCAAATAAGCAAGCAACAAGGAATCCTACACAAGGGAAAAGGTGAAGGACCAAGAGAGGCAGAGAAGCATGATGGACCTGTGGCGATCCAAACCTTCCGCATAACTTCAACAAAACTCATGATAAGGGCATCCCGAAAATAGATGGGGGAGAGTGTCACGCCCAAATATGATAACTAGGGGTTCAGCTAAACCCCTTGGGCATGACTTGCCGCACAAAGACGAAGAGATCTTCTAAAACCATTCCTAAAAGAGTCACATGACATTAGAAAGTTCTAAAAGATTCTAGAAGGCTCTGAAAGATTCTAGACTTCTAATAGGTTTCAAAAGATTCCAAAATATTTTGGATGGTCCACAAGTGAATGGTTCATTGAAAACATTTCAATACCGCATAAGCATGTCAATCATTAATGTAAATTGTGCATTAAAATTTATAGGCACAATTGTGCATTCAATTTTCATTTATAGGCACAAATATATTATAAACTAATTAGCTATTAAAACAAAGTGGCGAACTTTTTGGGGTATAGCGAGTGCTCATATGGATGTAAACAAAATTATAATCAATAATCTTTATAGCAACCTCCAAATATTGCACGGTTGCACCCATCTTAGGAACTAAAACCTTTTTTTTTTTTTCCTTTTCTTTTCTATCATAGTTAGAAAATACAAAATTGCAACACCGGATCAAGCGGCTGCAATCCACAATAGCAGAAAAAGCATATTCTCCCATAAATATTTAAAAGGACTGAGCACAACAAACAACAAAAAATAAGAAATTAAAATCAAATTTCTGCATGTCAAAAATCTACTAAATGCAATTAGAACTTCAAAAACTTTCTAAAGTTTACACAACAGCGAAGCGGAATTTCAGCAGAAACTCCACCGATCATGAAAGCCAATCGAGTATAAATCTAAGCTAAGTTCCACCGCGCAGTGGCAGCTGCACATCAAAGCAATAAGATCTTTTAGACAAAAGAAAACTGATCCATCTCCATTGCCTCAAAATCATCACCTAGGTGAGGCTTCGCTTTAATGAAAGGCTTAGTGCACTCCTGAGAATTCCAAACTGCAGATTTATTAAATTGACAATAACTAAGAACCAAAAAAGGAACAAAAGGAAAATTGTTTGGAGAAAGAAGCCTCACCTAATATACAGCTCAATAAAACTAGACTGGTAGTAAAAACAATCAATAATAGCCGGCACCATAGTATGGCTGCGCAGCAGCTGCCGGCTGCTGCTGCTGGAATCCTGCCACAGATGCCGTTGCTGCGGTAGCCGGTACAGCATAGGTCTGCTGCGTATATGCCTGAACACATTTATCTCACATTAAAAAAAATGTGACAAGTGGGATCAAAGAAATATGTCTGGAAAACATTTTCACAGTATCAGTCGCAAAACTGATGAGGGCATATGCTGCAAGATGATTAAATACAGTGGAACTTTCAAACCCACTAAATACCTTAGAATTTTTTTCTTTAGATGCAAATGAGTAAATATGAAGATTAGAACACAAAGGATAATGCAACGAAAAAATAAATTCCAAAAAAAAAAAATTTGAGCCATCTAAAATCAACAAGCAATTGTAATTTAATCACAAGAAATAGAAATAATTGTAATTTAGTTGCAACAAATAGATTTTCCATTGAATCAAATATGAACAAAATGAAAAACAAAGGCAAGCTAATAATGAAATATGTAAAACATTAAATTTATAGGCATTAGTTTTAATTCCTTGCAAATGCTTCCTAGAATTTCCAATTTATAGGCGCATTAATTTTAATTCCTTGCAAAATTTTAATGGTTATGGCACCCTCGTATTTAATTACTTGAAGGTTTCCAATGGAAGCCTTTATACATTTAAACATGCCAATGAATTTATCATGATGTTTAAATTTCACGTCTTGTTAACATAAACAATAGATTTATAATTGTCATAATTAGAGTGGCTAGTTTTCTATAAATATCCATGTGAACGACACACATGTTATCTAAATGATCATGTAAGTGTACTAGGCCTAAACTATATAGGACAGTCAACAAGATTTACAAGAATTCTAGGTTGAAAGTATGTGGCAATCACATAATCCAGCAGATTCTATAAATAGATGGCAAAGAGATCTTGGGCCATCTTACAAACGATCAAATTGATCTCCCATCAGATAAAATAGCTAAGATAATCTGCCAGTACAATCTTTCAAATGTGCGCACAAATTGGGAACTAAAATCTTCCAAATATACGCACAAACCTCCCAATTGTATTAAAACTCAGAGACAACAGAAGAAGCCTGTTTTCTCACTTTCTAGTATAATGCTTCAGGAACAAGAACGTTCATATCATAACATCCAAGAACCTGTTCCACATCATCCATTATCTCATACATACAGTTGTCTCCAATATTCTGATATGGAGAAGGATAAACAGTAACACAGCAGTAAACATGAGCAAAACGTTGACATTAGCACCACTGTTTTAAAATGCATCAACTATTCGATTGCCATAAATCTCATCAATGTTATGAATATATCCCATCAATCATATAACAAACCAGCCATATGAAACAAGAAAATGAAGAGGTTCAATAAACTACTCATCAAAATTGCAGAAGAAAACATAAGTGTTACCTGAGATGGATAACTCGGAGCATATGTGCCAGGTGTTGTAACCTGAGCTACCGATGTAGGCATCTGAGGTTGGCCATAGCCCGCATAACTGTATGCACTATATCCAGCCTGAAACAATTTTATGGTTAGTGAAGAATTTTACATTCAAATAATTAATGGATGGTTCAAAAATTTTGATCAACTTAGAAATTTCATCAAAAAAACTTGCATAATAAAAAATACAATGACAATCAAGCATAAAATCCTGAATACGTGCAATGATAAAAAAAATTTATAATAAGGCTAGCCACATAAAATTTAAAACAAACTAATGTAACTATTTATTGAATATTGTGTGTAAACCATTAGAGGTCACACAAATGCTTGTCAAACAGACTGCACCCCGAATAAGCCTGCTAGGATAAACCCAGACTCAGAGGAACTAAAAATGATTAAATTAACTAAAAACCCAAACAAAAACTTATGAGCAAGGTTTTAAAATGCACAATTGGATATTGAGGCATTTTCTGTCTGTGAGGCGAGGTGTCAGCCTCAAAGCATTTTAAGACGTAAGCCTCAAAATAAAAAAATTGCGTAAAGTCAAAATGAAGATTAAAAATGATTTTTTGTGTAATAATCAAACAATATATTAAAGGATGACATAAGAAATAAATTGGCACATATATGAAATAAAAAAATGTACCAGACATAAAATGACAAGTGATAAATTATGTGAAATAAAATTGAAATATAAGCATCACAAAAAATATATATATAAAGTGTAGTAATTGCATAATCATATAAAATGTAGTTCAAATCAAATTCTTTCTTTCCCAATTTTCTATTCATCCACATTAAATTCATAAAAAAACAGTAATGGATAGCAACTCAAAATTCATCGGCATTGTCATCACTACAAAGGTCTTCATTTCAATCATCATCATAATGAATTGCTTTCTCCCCTACCTCATCACATGTGGAGTCCAACGCCTCCTAATCTGCTTCTTCTTCCTCTATTTCAACCATCTTCCTCTTTCCTAAATATTTTTTATAAACATAAAGATGAGAGTAACACTCCAAAATAAATAAGCTTTAACAAAATATTTTTTTTATATAGCTTTTCTTTTTTGTTATTTTTATAGTTAGGTTGTGGTGGATGCAGATGTTGTCTTTTTATCACCATCAAAAAAATCAATATTCAAATATTCCTCCCGGAATTCAGATGGTGTTATCCCCAGTTCATCATCTACAAACCACTTATCATCTAATGTCATGTCCTTATAAATCAAAGGGTATTCATCATCCTTCAACGCTTTCTTCTTCAAGTTTCTTTCTTTAAGTCTCTTATTGTAGATAATGCACACCAAGAAATTCATCCTTAAGGTTGTCAGACAATTTCTCCTCTTCGTGTGCACTTGATTATACATGTTTAGGTTGAGTTCACATCCAAATGAAGAGCACGTTAATCCCAAAACCTTCACAGCGAAATGCTGCAGTTTTGGAGTATCGTCGAAATATTGAATCCATCACTCAACTAAGTATAATAAGTAGAATAAATTTCAAATAAATGAGCACATAGTACAGTAAAGTAACAAATCCAATTATATGGAGATTACTTGTAAACAGTGTCATTCACCGATTGCAATCCAAAAAAATCCTCTTTATTCCTGAAAAGAACCAATTGCATGTTAGCATTTGCTCTCTCAGTTGAATCAGCTATAAGTTTATCCATGCAATAGTACAATCATAATTTTATCTAAAGATTCATTGACCCATTTTCTTCATATTGATACCAAGGGTTCAAATAATAGTCTACTGCATATGTGTCGATAAAACTATAACTCCCAACTTTCATTAAGATATTCCAAATTTCTCTATAACTGCCCTCTTATCCTCTTAAGTTGTGGGCAATCATTTCTTTGCTTCATCCATAGCATTATATATGAAGCCCGTAGTAGGCTTCTTCTCGACATCCACTATCCTCAGAAACTACACCAGTGGCCTAGCGGTTATAATAGCATACTTAACACTCTGTCAAAGTCTATCATTTAGAACAATCTTCATAACATCTTTCCCCTAGATGTAATTGCTAAAGCACAAATCAACCACTATATTGTGGTGAACATAAACTCCAAAAGTTGCTTTGCCTTTTTATATAACCAAGCCTTTTTATATCTACCTCTACCTTTCTTAACATGGGCTAGATTTAATAAACCTACTCTCCTGACAAGGTCATTGGAAGGCCGACATTTTATGTGACCAAATCATCTAAAGACGACTTTTCTCTAATATTATCAGTCATTGGAGCTACTCCAACCTTTTCACGTATATACTCATTTTGCATTTGTCTCTAATGCGTAAAGTCACTCATCCACCTGAGAATTCTTATCTTTGCAACACTTAATTCTATGCTTCACTTTTAATGGCCAATATTCTATTGCCATAAAGCATTACAAGTCTCACCACCATCTTATAAAAGTTTCCCTTAAGTTTGAAGAGTACTTTTCTATCACACAACAGGCCTGATTCAACATTGTTGCACATTTCTTGAAAGAAATCTAATAACATAGAAGAGCAAAAAGTAGAATGTGGTGGCTAGATCCAATGTTGAATCAAAATTTTGGGCTATGACCCAAGCAATTAGTGAATTATTATACTTAAAATCATCCTAAATAAGTTTAAAAGGTACAAAGGACCTATAGTATTGTATTGTAACCAAAAATCAACAATAAGCATTATTCATAACTAGGTTAAACATAATCGTTCAAATCATATTGAGATTGACACACTTCATCAAAGAAAAATTAGAAGAAGGCTTAATTTGCATGCTTTATAGAGTCTCGGGAAGTCAAAGGGTGAATGTTTCTATTAAAGGGCTAGGTTGAGCAATATTTCACACAGTTATCTCCAAGATGGGAATGGAATACATCTATTCTCCAATTTGAGGTGGACTGTTGGAACCCACATGTTCATGCCAAAAAAAAGGAAATCAAGATCCCTTGAATTTATGCCAAGAAACGAAATCATGATCCCATGGATCCATGCCAAGGAACAAAAACCATAATTTGTTTGGGAGTGAAAAGCACATTAGGAATCTCAAGAAAAAAATTGATTGTATATAGAAACGTTATTATATGTATGGTTGTAAATATTTTTTTAATATCCTTATTTTCTTCTTAGATCAGCCTATATATTGTTGTGTATCAAATACTTTGAATAAATAAAAAAGATTTTAGTATTATCCACATGAATTAATCTTCATCTGTTAGAATTTTAGTTGTACATGTAAAAGCTCAACCGTCCCTTGACACTTGATCCCACAGCCAGGATGGGAATCATGGAAGGCTCACCCGAATCACTGTTAAATCCTAATCGCCCCTTGACACTCGATCCCACGACCACGATGGGAATCCGTGGGAGGCTCACCTAGATAACGCCAATCTCTGTTAACTACCAGCCGTCCCTTGACACTTGATCCCACGGCCAGGATGGGAATCCATGGGAGGCTCACCTGGATCACGCCGATCTCCTTCCATATTTGGGTGACTGATTTAAGAAGGATTATATTAATGCAATTATGCATGATCCTGTAATTATTTGTTTCTTTATTAAGATATCATGTATATATCTATAAATAGGGATAGTTTTGTCTAATAAAAAAAGCCTTTTCCTCTCCAATTTTCTGAATTTAACGTGGCATCAGAGCCTTCATTATCTAAGACGTAATTCTAAGTTTTTTTTTTTTTAACTGCCGGACATTATGAAGGGAAGGACCAGTCTTCCCTTCAGAAACGAAAGGGAGCGAGTACCCGGCATGTTCGTTCTTGCGTACATCCAACCGAGAGGAGGGAGAGTGCTTCATCCCGTTGTATCTACATTCGATCGAGAAAGACGAGCATCTCCTTAACACCTCTTGTGTGCGTGAGACCGAACGAAACGAGAGAGGTGTGCAGCCAAACCAAGCGAGATCGTGCGTCCTTGAAGCTTGCCACATGCGGTAACCTCCTCTCGCGTATGTCTGGGGCAGAACCGAAAAGAGCTAAGCAAGAGTTGTGTCTGGACGAGAGATCGTACGACTAAATGGGACGAGAGATCGTGCATCTGGACAGATTTCGTCTCACCCCCGAAATTTCTCGTGTCCTCCACTTCTGCATGAAATCCTGCTGGCAAGCATGCCGCCACAGGTTCACACCATCGGCCCTCATTGTCAGAATTATGAGGAATACAGGTTTCCATCACCTGCCTTCATTACTGAAATTCTGAAGAATATTGTTCCTTCCACCAGCCTTCATTACCGGAATTCTGAGGAATATGGGTTCCCATCACCAACCTTCATTGTTGGAATTATGAAGAAGACATGTTGCCACCACCGGCCTTCATTGCCAAAATTCTGAGGATACAAGTTCCCACCACTAGCCATCATTACTGGAATTCTAAGGAATACATATTCCCACCATCGGCCTTCATTGCCAAAATTATAAGGAATAATGATCATTCCACTGGCCTTCATTGTCAAAATTCTAAGGAATGTTGGTCCTTCTGCTTCCTTTGTGCATCCAAGACCGAGGAGAGATCGAGCGGGAGGGCTCCTCTTGCTTGTGACGTTCAAAGTCGACCAAGACCTCCTCCTGCGTGTGTCTGGAAAGAGTCGAGAGTTCCCTCTCATGCGGGGGAAGGGGCAAGCAAGAGTGCAAGACCTGCACTCCCTCCTAAAATCGGACCAGAGGGATCAGAGGCCTTGCGTGTACCTGTACTGGCCAATCGAGCAGAAGTCTGATCATATGGAGTCGGACAACCCAGGAAGGAGAAGATATGCGTGTTGAGTATTGAGTCACTTGAGACATGTATTTCTACTTCTATCCTTGAAGCTTGTCGCAATCCTAAAAATATATTTTTTTTTTCCTTTTTTTGCTGTGGTGCCTTTGTTGTCGGCCTTCCCTTGAGAACTGAGAGGGAGATGGACCGGAAGGATAATTAATCAATCCACTTTCCCGGCTGTCCCACCATCGGCCTTTATTGCCATTTCCGGTACCTTGAGGGCTACTGTTCAATATAGCCTTCATTGCTACCCTACACCTTGCAAGCTATTGAGATAGCCTTCATCACTATCCTTTGCTGCAATAATGTTTGAAGCTAATTCATCCCAAAACTATGAACAAATGAAGGACTTTATAATGCACCAAGGGAGTTGATAACTCTACTTTTTTGGGGCTAATTACCAAGCTGGGAATGACTGATCTGTATTCCCCAACTTGAGAGGGAGTGTTAAAATCTCAGCCATCCCTCGACACTTGATCCCACGGCCAAGATGGGAATCCGTGGAAGGCTCGCCTGGATTACGTCGATCTCCTTTAAATCCTAGCCATCCTTTGACACATGATCCCACGAGCAAGATGGGGATCCGTGGGAGGCTCACCTAGATAACACCAATCTCTATTAAATACTAGCCGTCCCTTAACACTTATCCCACGGATAGGATGGGAATCCGTGGGAGGATCACCTGGATCACACCAATCTCCTTCCATATTTGAGTCGTTGATTTAGGAAGGATTATATTAATGCAATTATGCATGATTCTGTAATTATTTGTTTCTTGATTAAGATATCATGTATAGATCTATAAATAGGGATAATTTTGTCTAATAAAAAAAAGTCTTTTCCTCTCCAATTATCTGAATTTAACAGTGCATACGACAACCAAAAGAAACAATTTGTAAAATGTCTTGTATATCATCACAGAAAAAGCAAATCAAAAAATATATACCATTAACACAAATCAGAGAAAGAGTAAGAGAATAATAAATTTTTAACTACCATACCTGCAACGGATACCCTGGATTCCACGGTTGCCCTTGTGTCTGCGGATTTCCTTGTGGCCAAGAAGAAACTTTTTGTTCATAACCAACAGGCCACTGGTTCTGCGGATTAGGATATGCTCCCATAACAGATTGAGCAGGCAAAGGAGCACTCTTTGCGATTTTTGATTTCTCTGATGCTAGAAAATCGTTTGCCCGACGCTTCTTGGACACCAACATGCTTTTTTGCCGCAGGAACAGCAAAGCATGCCGGTCATCAGCCTTTTTGATTGACTGAGGGTCTCCAAACAGATCGAGAAACTGCAAAGAAATCAGGAAAGGAAACAATTTTTTAGTATTCTTGAAATTTAAAAGAGAAAGGTCCATAATCTCAAACAAATGCAAATTTAAAACAATCAAACAAGACAGGATTATGCAGACAAACAAAACTGTATTGAATAATGAAACTTCATTTGCGATCAGACAAAACTCAAGTTCCATAGAATTTCAACTGATGGGCCTGGCAAAGGATTGACAGATAAATCATCCACTGCACCTATTCACAATCAAGGATATTCTACTAGTTTATTAAACCAACATGCCATATGTTTGACCATGGAATCAACTGCAATGCCCGTATAAAATAAGTAATAGCATTTAGGTTGTTAAAGCATAAATGGATTACCTAATAAAAAGGGAGATACAACACGGACATGCGTGAAGATCCAAAAGAAGAAATTATACAATACGGAAATATTGAAAGCACCTAGAACGGTTTAAATAAACAAGCACAAAAATAACATCTGAAAGGGTATTGCACTTGCAACCTAAAAACGTATGCTAAATTATGAATTTGTTGTTATAGATTAAAAGTTCAAAACCACATCCATAAAATTTTTAATCAATATCTGCTGGTAAAGTCAAAATGCAGATATATATATATATATATATATATATATATATAATGAATTATAAAATACAGATAGAATAGTCATTACTGTGAAGCTTTACCTGTGGCAGCCATAGAATATGTATTATCTAAAACCTTAATTTTAAATAAAAAAACTTCAATTAGGGAGGATAGGGGATGGAACCACGTGTAAACTTGGCTTAATATATCAAAGAAATGTATGATAAGCATTAGAAACAACTGTTGAGAAAAACAAAGAATTCCCAATCAGAGGACTAAATTACATATCAGCATTCACGCTATATCTCTTTGTTTGGGCTATAGAGATGCTTACAAAAAATATACTGAGTTATCATGGCGGAACTTATTTGGAGTAAAATTGTTCAAAATGGTAAGGCCCCCGTAGAAATAAGTCAAAAGTTAAAATACATGAAAGTGCTTAAAAGATAACGAACTTAAAATTAATAGAACAAAGGCTGAGTACATGCCATATTACTTGTCGTTGTTGACTTGATAATTATCAACAAATATGCAAGAAGGCAGGCCAGGTGATACTCAGTTGTGAAAAGTTTAAACCTATACCTATTATATTGAAGAATGGGAATACAAAAGAAAATATAACTTTTAAATATGTAAGGTTGGATAGTAAAAATGTTGAAGTGCTTAAAATATACAATGCAATAAGATATTATCATAGAGACATAAAGAAGAATTCAACAAAACTTCAATATAGCAATGAGGTTAAATGGATCAAAACATTCATAGACAAAAATATTATTGATAGTCAAGTGGAGAGTAGTAGCAATAACATTTAAGATGTACATAAATTAAAACTAGAAGGATAAATGAATTTGTTTATATGAGAGAGATTATAAGAGTAGCATCGATTAAAGATAAGGTAATGGAAAATACTTTGGTGCTTATGGAGGATGCATTAGTCAATAACATAAACTTAACCAGAAAAAATAGGAAAGAAAATGGATAGGCAAAAAATAACAAGGATAGATCTTGCTCAATTCTAATTAGAACTCACTAGAGCGGATTTTTTCCTCTAACAATCTTTTCAACGTTAACTCTTTCCATACAATTTTTTCATAAATAGTGACATTCATACTCAGCATATATGGAATTGCAAAGAATGCTTTTCTTAGTTCAAACATTTACATGATTAAAGTTCCTAACATAGTTCACATATATAATATGAGCTTGGCTATCTCCACAACTAGCATGATGTGTAATTCTCAATTAGATCAATTAGATGATGGCTTTAACATCTTCTTTAATTGTGACTTTATCTCTAATATATGGAGAAAGCTTCATCTTCTCTTTAGCGTCATAGCTCCTATAGATAATATTGAATCTATTTGTTCTTACAGGAGAAGCACCTCCATCAAGATTAGTTCAAAGGATATTTAGTACATCTTCGTTACTGTAGTGTAAAATATTTGACAGAAGAGAAACAATAGATTATTTTTTTCCTTTTTTTTTCATCAGAAAGAAAAGACAACCATCTAGCTCAACATAATCCACCAAGCCTATTTTTGGATGGACAATTATTAGAAAAAAGCCTCTTTAAAACAACAAGAAGAGAATGGATACTAATCTTCCAAATGTGCCTTTAGATCTGTTTAGCACAACTATTTAACTTTTACAGTTGTTTAGTTGCCTTTTTTTTATTTGAACATATTTGATTATTTTCAATGAGAATGGGTTTTTTGCAGCCTTTCAATAAAAAAATGTGAATAGAAATTCTAAAAAAATTATATAAAATAAAACTAACAACTCAAACTACACATTAGGAATGGGTATGATAATTCATATAGTTGATCCAAAATAAATTGGGTTGTACGCCTAATGATGATGATGATGAAGATCATGAGTCATGTAAAAAAAAAAATTTGAATATGTATTAACTATATAATCCATGAATGCTCAATAAGTTGGAACCTCTTAATGATCGGGTGCTAACTATTAAATACTCATACTCAAGCAAATAAAAAACAGGTCATGAGATGAAACATAGCAGTATCAAACAACGGTATTGTCAAGATTATACTTCCATGCATATAAACAGAAATTCATCAACCGAAAAGGTCTATAAACAAGCATTTGCATCTGATATTAGAAACTAATAACTGAAGTCATTAAAGTTGGGGCATATTTCCATAATTTAGAAACTACCAAATGCAGCTTAATTACCTCCAAAAATATGCATGATATATCCTCCCTGTCAGTTGTATTAGCCATACAGCAGTTGTCTGTATTAGGCGTAATGAACTTCTCGACCAGTAAATCTAAATATTCAATACGCTTTGGAAAAGGAAGAATTGATTCCAAATGAATGGCAGCCTATTCAGAAGTAAAATCAAGTTCAATATAGTCTAATAACTACAAGGAGAACGTAAAATTTTAGTAAAAAAATGTATCTCAACAGAAAGCAACCTCAAGAATAGGTTTTGATAACTGTGTAGTTTCTAGGGCTCCAGAGAAAATGTCCCTTGCTTTTTCAGCATTGCCAGCAACCTGCAAAACAATAAAGAACAAAACCTAAAAAACCCCAAAATAAATATGACAATCCATGCCAGTGAAATCACCAGAGAGACTGGACTGCAACAATTCCATCCCCACAATGCCCCAGAAGCCCCCAAAATAAATAAATAACATTATCATCGTCAAAAGTAACACTACTGTAATCAAAGCAACAGTTTCTTTTTTAAAGGTAATTGAGAAGTTCTGTGAATACTTGCACATAAGACAATGATAAGTTAACTCATGCAATCTTGAAGAATCTGATTGTAAACATATGATAATCAAAACATTTCATGATAACAACTTGGCTTGGAGCTGTCAAATATGATGATCAAGGGGAACGTGTGAACTACTCAAATATTTAAGGTACAATGTGTCTAACAAGAATCATCAACCCCATTCAAGATACCAACTATTTTTTATGTTATCATAATTACAATAACCGTGAAGAAATAGATTTCAATATCTTGTCAACTCAAATAAGTTATTCGTTGTGCTTGTCTAAATATCCAAACCCAACATCATAGACCAAATCTTTGCCTAACCAATCAAAGTGCTTGGTAGCCAATAACTTGAAAATGGTTGAAGTAGCAGTTCATATGCTAAGATCCAAACAAATCAAGGCATAAGTGAACACAAAATACTTCTCCCCAGAATTCTAATCAGGATTTTTAACTCATATCACGAGGATGTCATGTCAATTCAATGGGAGATATTACATATGTAGACAAACTAAACCAAATATGTAGAAGACATTTCAGTGTAGTGTTAAGACGCAAAAGATCGCAAAACTGAATAGCATACTAATTATAAAAAAATTAGTAACAGTGAGTGAAAAAATACTTTGTGAGAGTATCATTGAAAAGACCAAATAACAGAAAACAGATGAGATTGTTTAGTCATGTATACTTCAGAGTAGACGAACCATAGTAGGGTAAGGCTGGCACTAGAGTTCATAAAAGGGCTAGGAAGAAAATGGGTAGACTAAACACACAAAAAGGTTATCTAAAAATGATTCAATTAAAATAGAATCAACACCAAATGCAATGGTTAACAAGATTCAGTGGAGGAGAATATTTAAATTTAATCCAAATAGCTCAGATAAAGTTGATAATGATGATCATAATTATGATGAAAACAATGCTGATTCAGTGCACATGGTATTGCAGTTAACAGGAAATGTCGCGTAAGATTGAAATTTTGGACAAAGCATACCAAATACAAGAAGCGTGAATACAAAATAAGCAACATCGGTAAGATCTGAGACTGATCCTTTTCCTGTTCAGCAGCAATAGCCTTCTCGTATATGGAGAGCGCATCCTCCTTGTTTCCCTGCACATTTTTAAAACTTGAGATATATATCTCAGGAAATCAAATGTTTCTTCAAACTACTTACCAAACGATACTCCATGTTCACATGCCTCAATATAGCTTCTAAAAAGCCGGGTGATATTTCTGAGTAAAGAAGCTCATACTGTGAGCGTGCACCTAAGATATCTCCACTGTGTTCCTTGAATCGAGCAGCAAAAAGATGAATGTCTGGTTGCTTCTGTAAAAGCAAAGAAAGAAAAGTCATATCAACTTTCTAGAAAAATAGATGCTCAAACTTAGTATTGTGAATAAAACTACACAAACGAGAAGTACTGCAGGAATGATAAGAACTGCGAAAACATGCACAACTTACTGAACGATTTATTACAATAATCTACAGTTAAGAAAAATAATTGATATGCCATCAAAAAAATTATTTTGATCCGGCACAAATCTTGAGGCAAAATCAAGTTGGAAACTTCCAAAATTAAATCTGGGACCATCAGAACACCGATATCAGCAAACTTACAGTTGAACTGAACGTCTTGAAAATACAAACCTAACGACACTAAATTCGACTCAATCCGAACCTAAATGAGTCCAAATCGAAGACCCGAAGCGCATTTGAAAAATTCAAACCATAAATTGGATGACTAAACGATTTCCAAACGTGTCATGACATGCTTATAGTCAAATCGAGCGGCTCGACGAGATGAATCCAACGAGCCTAAGATCACCAAATTCTGATATCATTAAGACATTCAAATGCCCAAAAAATATTCCACAATCAAAGGGATCAGTATCAGTCGTCTATTCTTACCACTCCCAACTTACCCTTGATCTCCCTCCTATTTACAGGTCATGTCACTCTCAGAAAATTATAATAGATCCCTCATTCATCATGAAAGAGGACCCCAAGCAAGGAAGAGAGAGAAACTAGAGTTCTCTTGCCACCAGACTCCTCGACCACTGTCGGATCACCGACCGTTGCCGGACTATCGTCAGGCTTCTGCCCGACCACCGATTGACATCATGTGAAACCCCTTAAATAAAAGAACCTAAACTCTTAAACAACGAGGTGCCTCTTGGTGTAATGGTTGGAATTTCATCAAGAAACTCCGGTTAAAGCGTACTCATCCCGGAGTAATTCTGGAATGTGTGACCTACTGGGAAGTTACACCAACAAGACAAAATTGTGAGGCTCTTAGGCCAAAGCGAACAATATCTCAATAGTTAAGAGTTTAGGTTGTTACACGTCGGACTTCTGACTGGTCACCAACTGACGCAAGACTTCTGCCCGGCCACCGACTAACACCTGACCTTCACCCGGCCACCGACTATGGTCTTTTTAACCTTCGTCCCAAGACAACGGTCTTTCCGACCTCCATCGCCTGACTACAGTCCTTCTGACCTCCGTCGCCAGACTACAGTCCTTCTGACCTACGTCGCCATATTACGGTCCTTCCGACCTCCGTCACCAGACAACAGTCTTTCTGACCACCGTCATCCACAAACTACGATCCTTCCAACCTCCGTCACCAGATACCGGTCTTTCTGACCATTGTCGTCCGCCGACTACAGTCCTTCCGACCTTCGTCACAAAATTACGTTCATTTCGACCTCCATCGCCAGACTGGTCTTTCTAACCACTATTGCCCGCCAACTACGATCCTTCCGACCTCCGTCGCTAGATTACGGTCCTTCCGACCTTCGTCACCAGACAATGGTCTTTCTGACCACTGTCGCCTACCAACTATGATCTTTCCGACCTCCGTCGCCAGACAACAGTCTTTCTGACCACTGTCGCCCGCCGACTACGATCCTTCCAACCTCTATCATCAGACTAAGGTCTTTCTCACCTCTATCGGCCACCGACTATGGTCTTTTTGACCTCCATCCCCAGACAACGCTCTTTCTGACCTCCATCGCATGCCGACTATGGTCTTTCCGACCTCCGTCGTCAAACTACGATTCTTCCGACCTCTGTCGCCAGACAACGGTCTTTCCAACCTCCGTCAACTACCAACAACGGTCCTTCTGACGTCTATCACCAGACTACTGTGAAACCCCTTAAGTAAAAAAAGTTAAACTCTTAAACATCGATGCGCCTTTTGGTGTAATGGTTGAAATTTCTATAAGAAACTTTGCAATTAAGCGTGCTCGTCCCAGAGCAATTCTGAAATGGGCGACTTACTGGGAAGTTACACCAACATGACAAAAACATGAGGCTCTTTGGTCAAAGCGGACAATATCTCGATAGTTAAGAGTTTGGGCTATCACAAATGGTATCAGAGCAATACATCAGCCGAAAGATAGGAACTAAGTGTCATACAAGACAAAGTGTTATGTCATGGGAGCCACCTCTTGAACCATATATAGGACAAAGTCTTATATAATGGGAGCCACCACTTGAACTTGTAGGGGCCACCTCTAGAATCCTATCTGCTTGGTGAATGATTCTGGGATAAAGATGCTAACGAGGACGTCAATTACTTAAGTGGGTGAGATTGTGAAAAATCTTAAATATCGAGGCGCCTTTTGGTGTAATGGCTAAAATTTTCATAAGAAACTCCGCAGTTAAGCGTACTCATCCCAGAGCAATTATAAGATGGGTGATCTACTGGGAAGTTACACCAACAGGACAAAATCGTGAGGTTCTTTGACCAAAGCGGACAATATCTCAATAGTTAAGAGTTTGGGTTGTCACAACTACGGTCTTTCCAACCTTCGTCGTCAGATAACGATCCTTCTGACCTCTGTCACCTGCCGACTACGGTCCTTCTGACCACCGTCACCTGAATACGGTCTTTCTGACCTCCGTCGCCTGCCGACCATGGTCTTGCCGACCAAACAAACATGTCAATATTGATCCTTTCAATTCCCACCATGTAATGCACTCTATATGATGTATATTTGGCCAAGGCCTTCCCTCCAAGGAAGGGCCTCATTTGTAATCGACTGCATACACTAGTGGATTCATTCAAACTGGGTCATGCCCCATGATTTTTCCCCTTTTTCAGGTGTTTTCACATAAAAACTCTAGTGTCTTTTATGAACGCTACACCCTCTCTTTTATCTAATTGTGCTGGATCTTCGTACAAAGCTAAGACGTTAAACTTTACATTTCTCTATCGCCACGAATATTTCAGGACGCAACAATAATAAATGTTAAATTCTTTTGCATTCAAGTACCAACAACTTGCTAAACAAATCACCTTAAATAAAGTACCCAAAAGATATATTTAAAATCAATTATACTGATTAAGTTTGTAGCATGCATAGAATAGGATTTATCTAATATTCTCTACCATCTATTTCATCATCATCATTTGCATTCTCTCTCTCTTACTGTATTTGTAGCCCACCATCTCTTCATCTATCTCCTTAGAATCATCTTTTTCATCCTCAACATTTACTACAATAGAACTCAAAAGCTCTTGCATCAACATTTGATCAGACTTTTAATGACTTGTCTTGAATGGGCATTTAAAAGAGAGCTGTGATTCTAGCTTTTTCCGATGGCTCTCTAGATCCGTCTCCTTTACATCTATAAGCTTTAACAGTGACGCACCAACAGGCTCCTCCACTCAATGCAGTTTTTCCTAAGAATAGAAAAAAAGGAACAACTCAAAAGGAAATGGAAAAGGGTTAAAAGTTGAGAACTGACAAGAACTCGTCCAACTGCAATCTAGTTGCTCTTCTTTATTGCAACTACTTAGTAGCATCTTATTGGGGGATCAAGTTTTAACATTTAGGTCAATGGAAGACTATTCCAAAACAATCTTAGAAAACAGTTTCTGGATTAAATAACATCTTATTTACTATATAAAAATCATCATAGCTGTTTTTGGATTAAAATTTTAAATTTACTCATTATCTCTCTAGAACCAAACTCGAAGTAAAGCATGTAGTGCTTTTAACAAATCTTCAAATTCATTAAATTAGGTTTCTAAAACGTCAGCTTTCATTAAGATTTCAAGAATTCATATGGCCTTCTAGACTTCGAAGCAATATTTTAAAAGAATACACCGGTTATAAATTAAATCTCATTAAAGCAGAAAAAAAAAAGTCGTCAGAAAATACATTTAATTGTGCAGAAAGCAATATTCCCGTAATCTTTTAATCATGCCATATTATTATCAATGTATTATATCATTGAATAATTGATACGCTTTTACTTCAAAACTCCAGAAATTATATAGAGTTCTTTTGATCTTTTTGATGGCATGGTTAGCTTTCTCTAATTTCCTTCAATCTGAGTGTAATTGCAACTTCTCTGAATATAATATCATAATATAACCCTTAATTCAATTGAGAATTTTGCCCTCTTTAAGTTCATTTTTCAAAACATTGCATGGGACAATTTGTTGGTTACAATAAAAGGTGCAATGAGCATCTAGAATGTCAAACCTTTTTATTAATTGTTGCAGATAGATTTTCAACACAGACAGACTCAAATTACAGATGTAATTGTTCCATTTTCTGGCTTCAATCAACTAGGTGGTCACTATCAAATCTTTTTGTAGTTTGGATATGGTTGCCAGAGTTGGTGTAAGATGAAGCCATAACAAGCCAAACCCTACAAATGAGCTGTATAACTGAAGCCAAGAAATGTTGCAACCCGTCAAACAAATTCCTATACTATAATAATTCCAACTCTCACCTACAGAAATACACCTCAGGTCCACCTTCCTTCCATCTCTCTTATATACTATACGTATGCTTATGTAGGGAGACATTGCCTGCACTCTTTATCATCATCATTAGTCTTAAACCAAGTAATAGAGGCGTCTACTCCTGATAAAAAAAGGTCAATTTCACTACCCATTTCCTTTTGTAATTGATTTTATTTTGAGCTCTCAAACTCAAAATCATGGCTGGTACACTAAATCTCATTGAATATTGGTGAGGATCAAATTTTGTTTAGTTTTCACAATTATTTGGTCATCAATGCATGTTCATAATTTTAGTAATGCCAAGATAAGAAAAGAAACAGAGCACAAAACCACACACACACATATTATACATGTAGTTCAAAACATTACATCGATGTATGCTTATGCACACATACAAACAAAGATAAAAAAACACTGTAACAAACACAATATATACTACATTAAATATTTTTATACATAGAATTCGCATGAAAAATATTTTTTTTGGGCAAACTAATGTATAATTACTATTTTACCTCATGTAACAACATTAAAAGTAAGTTTTTAACTTTTTAAAATATTAAATGGGATAAATGTAGTTAATATACTATCCAACTGTTTTATTCTAACTCTAAAACAAGTTATAAAAGATGAGGTATATAACTTATTGTCCAAGAAATATTAAGTATACCCAAGTATTTGTAAGTACATGGCATGGATTATAAAGCAATTTACATGATATAGGATGTATCATCCTTGAACTAACCGGGCACAATCATGTACCATAAGTTATTTTCTTTATAATCAATCTTGTTCATAGAATTTCATAACAAGTGATGAATAGAAGTCATGCATATAAAAGAGATCAAGAGAAACCAAAGAGATGTGCAAATAAGAACATTTCATATCATCCTTCACTTTATCTAGACAATTTAGGGTCAATGTTATGAATTGTTTTTTTGCAATCATTCAGGTTGAGTATAGATGAGATATTAACACTATTTTGTCTAACTCAATTTGCACAATTTCTAGCCTTGCTACATTTGGTAGCTCCGGACATTCATAATCATTCCATATTAATTCTATCAATTCACCTTATTGATAAATCTATAGATCTCTATCATACATGTACAAATCACCTATGTATACTCTCTATTGTCCATAATACTAAGTGTTACTTGAGTGCACCTTCAATATAATTATTTGATTCTCTATCATTCCTACTGCTCCCACATTCATTTCAACAATCATATTTTAGTTATACTAAATTTGTCTATTAGCAACTTAATTGTTTTTAAGCGCTTACGTCTACATAACTTAACCAAATTAAGTTGAGCTACACAAAGGTTTAACCATACTATTTCATGATAATCTTTTTTAGCATAGTACTCCCAAGGAGCTTCTCGGTTTTAGCCATTGAACTTTGTTAAATTTAGAATATCATTCCATCCATATCCTTCTTAAATAGATTAAAGACAATTAAACCTTCCAATCTTCAAAATAGCTTAATCTTCAAATATCAAATGATAATTATCAATTTTATATAAAACAAAATTGTATATCATATAATCAATCTTAATTTCACTATTTCTAAGCCCATTTATCTTCTAATAATTTCCCTCATAAATCTAACTCATTTCTTTCAAAAGTGTCATGTGCAAATAGCATTCAACAAGCTACTACACTTTGGATGTCTTCTATAAACATCTTAATATCGAACACATTAAAAAATGCCAATAAAAATGGACTAAATATTAAACTTTGGTATAATGTAATTGTTTAGAAAAATCTTCAGTCACTCTATAACTATTTTATATGCTAATAATTACTAAATCATGCATATTTTAAAAATTTAAGTATACCAATTACACATCTTTCTTCATAGTACTCATCATATCAATTATCATTGTACTTGATCATATGCATTTCAAAGATCAACAAAAAAATGAAGATAATTTTGTTTCTTTTATATTTTTCTATTAATTGTTTTAACACAAAAAAACACTACTATAATAGGTATCTTGATATAAAAACAACTGATTCTTCAACATAAGTAAATTACCTAAGTATGTTTCATTGCCCACCTAAGGCTTCGTTGAAGGATAAATTAAACTTGATTCGGCTATAACTTCCATAATCCTAAATGCTCATGTATTTTAAATAATAATATCAAAATACTTCACACCCAACCATTTGGCATCACTGTGAGTGTAATATTTTATTAAAGAGAGATTTGCCATCCAAACCCCAGATAGAACTACTATGTACCTTGATCAACTCAGTTATCAACAAGACAATCATTAGCAGATTCAACACAAACAGGTTCATCTGGATTGTGCATGACTTAGCTACTCCATTCGTGGGAACATACGCCACCCACAATATGCACACTGCCGCATTAACGTCCCCAGTCAGCATTGATGAAACCAATCATTAATGTATAACAGGCATACTTTCAGAATAGTATCTTTCCCATTGGAATGATATATATGAACATCAGAGAATCAATAAACAAAAACCAACACACAATAAGACCCATAATAAGCAAAACAAATCGACAAAAGAATATAATAAGCAAACAGGTTCTTATGGATATTACATGACTTTAGCCATTCCAATTTCATCATAGATAAACTATAATATGTGAGCTGCATTATAAATTAAAAAGGAGCAAAATAATATGGAAGCTGCATTCTAAATTAAAAAGGAGCAAAGTGAACTGAACACCGCATGGTTCTGCAAAAGAAGAAAATAGCACCTTCACAAAGACTTGGGTAGCTCGAGCCAGAGCATTGATAGCAAGCTCCATACTTCCACTAGCTTCCATGCATAACACATAGCGGATCCAGTATTCAGGATAGTTGGCACATGCAATCAAGCACCTTTCATATAACTTGACAACCTGAAACAGAATGAAAGAGAATATATAAAGAGAAATTTAAAAACATAATAAATAACTAACAATTAAACTGAAAGTTTAAAGAATTTGTCATGGTTCAACTGAGGTTTGCACAAGCAGTACTTCGTCCGCCGATCAGAGAAGCCCCTCAATATGAAAAGGAGGGACCCCCCTTTCCAAAGACATAGATGGTTAAGTGGGTGAGCAATAATCAAACACCTGCATGTATGAGATTTGAATTTCAAACAATAGATATTTTACTGTGTAACACCCAGAATGTCCAGTGACTAATGAGGGTTGAAGTACTTAGCCTCACAGAAACCACATAGTATGTCCATGTGCTTTATCCTCAGTTCAATATCCCATTTTAATAGGTAGCTTCTTCGAACACACTAGCCACTAAACAATATAATAAGCCACTGTAGTTCAAAGGTTTATAGCCCTTCCAAGAAAACTTCATGAGATTTTGATCCACAAAGTGCATATATATCAAACCAACTAATAAATGTACCTTGTTAAAATCATCGCCTCTTTCAGTAAAATCCAGATAGCTGTGCCAGTTCTCAAGCTCTGGATCGTCAAGAGGCCTGACATGAAAGTATGGCCTTCTAATAGCTGTTTCAAAACCAACGATCTTAGAATCGAACTCTTTAGCTTTCCTATACATTTCTTCCCTAATTGCAATATACTTCTCCAACTCCTCCACTTCTGTTAAGCCTGCACTTACAGGTTTAGAAGATTGCTCTAAACCATCAGCACAAACCTCTCCCTCAACACCGTGACCGTCAACTTCCACAGAAGAAGCCAATAAGGCAGCTTCTTCAGCAGTCCTTATTTCAGATAAAGCTCGACTGGCAGCCAAGTGCTTGAAGCTGAAAAGTAATAACAGAAACAATAAAACAAAATGAAGCAACAGAGTTCTTAAAAAAATACACATTGTTAATTTATATCTAATAGATCTAGTGGGGGAATGTGACTTTGGACGATCAAGTCATTAATAAAAGTACATGTTTTAGATATCTTGAGTCTATTGTTCAGAGTGATGGTGAATAGATGGGGATATTATTAGTAGAATTCAAGTTGGATGGTTGAAGTGGAGGAATGCATCAGGATTGTTGTGTAAAAGAAAAGTCCCTCTCAAACTTAAGGGAAAATTCTATAAGATGGTAGTGAGACCTGCACTGCTTTATGGTGCAGAATGTTAGCCGTTTAAAGATAAGCATAATATTAAGTTAAGCGTTGCAGAGATGAGGATGCTCAATTGAATGAGTGGCTTTACTCTTAGAGACAGGATGCAAAATGTGCATATACGTGAAAAGCTTGGAGTAGCTCCAGCGGAAGATAAGATTAGAGAGAGTCGCATTAGATTGTTTGGTCACATAAAACAGCGGCCTTCCGATGACCCGGTTAGGAAAGTAGATGCATTAGCTTTGACTTATAAGAAGGTGGAGGTAGACCTAAAAATACTTGGTTAGAAAATATTAGAAATGACCTTTCTTTATCAGTTTTAGATGAGAATTTGACGCTTAACATGACACAATGGAGAAAAAGGATTCATGTCACCGACCCTGCATAGTAGGATAAAGACTTGTTGTCGTTAATTTATATCTAAAACTAGTTCAATGACACAGAGAGCATGAAAAGTGAATATAGGTGATCGCATTGCATTGGGAAGTAAGATCATAACAGAAAGGAAGCATCATAAAGCACAATGAATAAACAAAGATTTAATCGTGCACACAACAGAATGCATTAGTTTGAGTATTATAAGGTAGTACTTTACATACAATGCAAAAGAAGATTCCAATGTAGAAATAAAATATTTCAAAACAAGAGAATATATGTGCGTTACATCACATGATCCACTTGAAGGAATACTAGGAAACAAAAAAGGAATAAGCACGTATGTGGCATGTATACTACCAATTGAAATAGCGATCCAATTGCTGTATAGGATTCTCAAGTATTCTGGTATAAATCATGGCCAGATTACTCCACGCTTGTTGTGATTCTTCATATCTAATATATTCATCCCACAGTGGGTACGAAAGATAATCAGTTCCAACGTAAGCCAATCCCCTTTCAAACAACCTGAAAAACATGAAGAGAATAGCAAAAGCTCAAATTACTCACTCCTCGTGATGGGTGTGAACCCATAAATAAAACAGGAAGCACTCAGAATGGGAGAATGAACATAAAAATTTAACCATGCAACATATGACCAATCTGAAGTTACACACTAACACACTGCATTTACCTTCCTGAAATGCTCATACCATGTTCTTCTAACCAAGGAGAGCATGAGGGCAACCAAGGCCCCTAATAATGCCTGACCTCTCCAGCAGCATTTTGAATATTCGTTCACCCATGGTGGCATCAACAGTATGATACTTAAAGTAATCGTGTACTACGAGATTACTAATAAGACCTTTTCAACGAGAAAAACAGGGGCAATAAAGCCACATTATGCAGATAAGAACTTGTAAAAAAAATAAATTGAAATGAATTGAGCAGACCAAAACCAAGAGTATTGAACATTATGTTTTCTAAGGTGCAATCCCAGCAAACCTTTCTTCCAAATATGTTTGTATGGCTGCCTCATACATATCAAAACCACGTTAGAAGAACAAGAATACACAGGAAACCCCACAGAAAGGAACAAACAAATCACAGCTAATCACAAAAAATGTAGAAATATGTTTTAAAATACCTTCGAATGATGTCTGGATCTTCATAAGTTGATATTGCAAAAAGACAATAGTGCAACCAAATATCCACGGAATAGGTAACAGCTAGAATTGCGCGCTCATAGACTTCCAATACCTTGTTAGCACCATCTAGACGAGCCTCGTGGTCAGCATACTTCTTCCAGTAACCAAAGCACAAGGGAAATTCCGCCAAGAAAGCGTCATAGACTTTCCGAATCTTTAAGATGTTAGTCTGGAAAGAAAACAATTCACACCAGACATTCATGAGTTTTTTTTTCTTAATATAAGGACTAACAATACTATTTCTTTCTCAAGTCATAACAGCAAGCTCCCAACTACCAAATATCAACCCACCCGCACAACCTATGACCTTCACGTACTACACATTCCAAAGCTAATATCAATAAAAACTCAAGGCTAAACTTTATTGAAACTGGAATTTACTTGGAAATAATTAACACCTATAAATTATTTCAGCACAAAACCTGATTTTCTTGCCCCCTTTGTAAAAATGAAGGAATATGAAAAATGTTACGTTGATGACTTTAATGCCAACTATTAAGTGAGCAGATCCATTCAATTTTCTCCGTCCTATAAGACAACGTTTCGTTCAAACAATAATTTAACAAAAAAAACAAAATATTTTCAGAATCCAATAAAACATAATCTCTATGAGACACCCCATATAGCTTTAGCTTTCATAAGATTAAGTTCACTACATCTCTTACTGGACAAAAACGGCAGACAAAAAAGGGCTAAGGGAAAAGAAGTTTGATGCTTGCAATGAATTTCATTGTTGAAAGTTTTAAAAACAAGCAATTAAAAAAAATTTTAAAAACAGAGGACATAAGTACTGCAATAACACAAAAATGTTCATTTCACCCGTAAATTAAGCCTAAGCTTCTAAAGGAAGTGATGCAATTAGATGCCTATAGGCTTTGTTAAATGTCAAGTGCAGATTATCTGTGAATAAGAGGTTAAGATGATGGTGCATCATACTATTCATAATCAGATTGACAAGTATTTTCAATTTGCTTTAGAACAGTAAAAACTTGGGAACTCAATGGCATGTTCTTCAAGGATTTGTAGCTCTTTCGTGTGCAATTTTCTCCATATTATGAAATATTTGTGTTTGTGAAGTGCTTCTTTCTTCATTCCTTGCCTATGGAGAACATTGAAGTCATCCTTCTAAATCGGTCATGGATCCAAATGAAAACTCAGAGGCATGCAATATAAATAAGGCTTAAACCAAAGCAATTGTGATTTATAACATAGAAGCCCCTCTCCAGCCATATCATTGTTCCAGCCACCTTGTTCCAACATCTTCTTCACCATAGATTATATCAAGTGCAGCTCTAGGTTATATCACAGGTTTTTGATTTAATTCCCTTATATTTCTTCTGCACCTTTTCAGCTTTCACAGGGAATTTAAGCTTCTCGTACTTCCCCACACTTCTCATATTTCTTCTTGCCTCGTTCTGCTACAACAACTCTTCCATGGTAGGCAGATCTCAAGGGATAGGAAAATTGATAAAAGAGAGTGTAATGCACCTAGAATCTTGCCAAAATCACTTTTCTAAAATAGCAGTGCCCTTTATACGGCCAAGGCAAATATATAAATAAATAAATATATATATATATATATATATATATATATATATATAGTGTACAAAAATGATACCAAGGGAAGTAAGAAGCCATATCATTGGTCACAATATCTGATAAGAACCTTCCCTCAAAACTCTTGAGGAATTTTTTATTCATGCAGCAGTGTAATTCTCTGTCCCATATCTTACAATATTTCAAATAGTAGCAGTAGCTTAGGCCTTACAAATTTGCCATTCTGTATTTTTTGTTCTATTTTGTGAAAGAAAACAATAGAACAGAAAAACATACTATCAAGGGTTTGTTTGGTTCAATATTATCAAATAGAAATGTCATCTAGATAACGTAATTATTTTAATGACCAAGTTATCTATCAATGCAGTGTGGTACAATGTTGTGTTACTTATGAGATGCAATGTTATCAAGAAAGATCAATGGTAGTTATTTTACCTCTTTCTATTGTTATTTACTTTAACCATTGGATAGCTTGACATCTTAACGTCTTAAAAAAAGATAAATGTCATTTATTAAAGATGTCAATGAACCAAAAAGAGGCATCTACTGATAGCATGACATTACATAAAAAGACGTCATCAAATCAAATAACATGCTAGTTTGTTCAAGTTATCTGTTTTACAAAGTAATAAGCCTTTCTTTTCAGAAATTTCAAAAATGCAACAAACCTTTTTCACTTATAAAAGAAGGGGGTTTTTTCAAGAAGAAAAAACAGAGGCAGAACCAAAAAAGCATGGGTCCTTTAAAATTGATAACAAAACAGAAACAAAGCAAAGTGGAAAATAAAAGGGGAAGAAATCAAACCAAATCCTTGAAGGAAAAAAAGTCATTTAACAATGGTCTATAAATTAATTTATTTTTGAGAGTATAAATTAAATATGCAACTCTTCAAAGTAAGCCGTTATGTTAAAAAATTGACAAAAATTTGCCAAAACTAAAAAAAAAACAAAAAAACAAATATTCATTCAATCAACTCTAACACAGCTCCCACAAAATTTAACTGTTCAGAAGGGATATGAACTATGAATAGAATCCATAATCAAAATTTTGGATTTTAGATTTGATATGGTCAAAAATTCATATTAAATATTTTAGACTCCAAATTAGGATTTGTGATCCATATCCAAAATTTAGAATCAATTTAGGATCCATAATCTAGAATACATTTCGTACTCCAAGCTAGATTACAAAGCACAAATAAAAGAAAACTATCCCAACTAGTAAACATTTAGGTTGGTTTGATTTACCATACTTAAAAATGAACCAAAACAATAGAGCCAAACAAAACAAAAAATATATAAAAAACCCACACTTACTAGTATATAACATAACTGACCAGGCAAAAGGTGTAAATCCCATATAAGAAAATCAATAATATGAATGTATTACTGCAAACAATTTCATAAATTGGATAGTTCAACTGCATGTACTTGGTATGTCATTGTTTTATTCTCATTAAAAGTCCATGTTTAATGTTATTTAGGTAGCATATGCTTCATATGCTCGGTCAAATTAATATGTGAAAATGAATATTTATTTAGGCAAACATGTGATTCATATGTTCAGCCAAATTAATAGGTGAAAATCCATGAATGAGGTAAAAATAATAATTGAAAAGAGGCCAGCTGAGACACCTCTGCAACTTTCTCAGTCTCATCAATGAGGGCTGTCCAGGCATTGAAATCCAAACAGTTAATCCTAACAGCATTCCATAGCCTTTCCTCCTCAGCAGAATACACTGCAACATACAAATAAAACAAAGTGCAGAAACAAAATTAACTGGTGGATAACTAGGCACAAAGAATAACCAACACATCAAAATTAACAAAAAACTGTCACAAAAAGATAGATGCTAAATGATTTCCCAAGAAAAAATTCCAAGAATTGCTTCAAGTAATATGAAAGCCCAAGTACCTTCTTCAAAATGTTGTGCCCCAGCATGTGAATCAGGCGCATCAGACGCACCGCCATATTCAACAACTTCTGAGGACTGGTAGTCAACTATTTCACTGGGAACTCCATTCATTGAATCATAGTTGACTGTATGAGTGGGAACTGCTGCATCCACCTCCTGGCTAACAAGGTTATCAGTAGCAGCAGCAGCAAAAGAATCAGATGCTACATTCCCGTTGGCAACATGGACTGCACAATAACTTGTGCCATAAGCATGGGCATTTTCATCACCAGGATTAAAATTTTGTGCCGAGGGAAGTGATGCATCAACTAATGATGCAGATGAGTCCAAATTTTCAACCCCCTTCTCTGAATCAGTCATAGTGTATGTTGAAGGAGCATCAATAACAGTAGAATATTCGGTCATGCTAGGATCTTGGGTAACAACTTCGCGATTATCTTCCATCTTCTTTAATTATTAATAATAAAAACTGCAATGGGCACATGTTCCACAAAGAAATAAGACATCAGGCAAAGAGAAACTAAACTGACCAAGCAGTTCAAAGTCAAGATGATATATAGCAAGTTCTCTGTAACTACAATATACATCAACAAGGCCTGAAAAATTCATGGTGCTTATTTTCAAAGATACAAGTATTGAAAATGCAATCATCAAGGTCACATGCTTGAATACAGTAGGGCCAAGGATAAAGAAATAATTGCTATAGTTAAAGTGGGGAGCACCTACAAATGGTAATGCGAGTATAATCTATGAGATTGTGATGCATAGCGTAGCAATTATAATAAAAAACAATGTTGCTACTTTCTTAGTACTGATTACGAATACACTCGCAGGAAACTTTTATCTGTAGAATATATAAGAAGACCATTGCAATAGTTCTAGCGAGGAGCAACTGCAACTGATAAGGCGAAACTAATATGTGAGATCGCGATGCATACTCTAAAAATTATGCTTAAAAGTTCATGAAAATTATTTCATTGCAATGATTACAACAACAATCACGCCAAGCCTTGCCTTGCTGAAAAAATAAGAGAGAACCATACTTGAAACAAGCAAGTAACCTGTGCATGATGAAAGAAGTCATAACCCTAATTACAGAAGCCAGTAGTAGAAGAAAATGAAAACCCTAGGAAGATAAGAAAGGGAAGAAAGTTGCGGTCAACCAAAACCCTAAATTACGATCGAGGAATTCAAACGACAGACAGTAAGTACTGCAGAAAGATCTGTGAAGTTTGAAGTACTCACTCGGTAGAGACCGGCGGGGGATGGAATTTTGAGAAAATTACAACAAATAACGAAGAAGAGGCGGAGGGCTCCTTCGAAAGTTTTATACCTAAAGCTGCGCGGCAGGACGGAAAACGGGTTGGCATGCCTGGACCGAATCCACTAGATGTGAATTTAGATTAGGTTCACAATTAATACTGAGATCAGGTACTAATTTGATCTGTTAGACGCAATAGTGATTGATATATCAAAAAAATTATCTTGATCGGGCATGAATCTCAACGCAAAATCAAATTGAAAACTTCAAAAATTAATTCGGAGATCATCTGAACTCTGATTTCAGTAAACTTATAGTCAAATCGAACGTCTCAGAAAAACGAACACAACGACATCAAATTCAACTCAATCTGAGCTCAAATGAGTCTAAATTAAAGACCCAAAGCACATTTGGAGGGTTCAAATTATAATTTGGATTACCAAACGGTTTTCAAACTTGACATGCTTATAGCCGAATCGAGTGGCTCGACGAGATGAATCCAACGAGCCCAAGATAGTCAAATTTTGATATCATTAAGGCCTTCAAATGCTCAATAAATGATCCATGATCAAGGCATTCAACATTGGTCGTCCATTCGAACCACTCCCAATTTTACCCTTGATATTCCTCTTATTTACTGGTCATGCCACTCTCAAAAAACTATAAATAGACCCCTCATTTCTCTTGAGAGGGGAGGGAGGGAAGAGGAGAAAGAGGGCCAAGGAAGAAGATAAGGAAGAAAAAAGAAGAGAGTTCTTTTGCCACCAAACTCCTCCTCGACCGCCGTCGAACTTCCCCCTGCTACCGACCGACGTCGGACTTCCGCCCGATCGTCATGTGACGCCGGACTTCTGCCCGGCCGCAGACAAACTCCGGACTTTCGCCCAACCTCCAAGTGACGTCAGATTTATGCCCGACCTCCAACTGACATCGGATTTTCACCAATCGCCTGACTTCTACTCGTCGCCGGACTTCTGCCCGTTGCCAGACTTTCATTGGACTTCTACCCGACGCCGAACTTCCGTCTTTCGTCGGACTTATTCCCATCGTCGTACTTTCGTTGGACTTCTACCCGACGTAGAACTTTTGCCCGTCTCCGAATTTCCGCCCGTTGTCAGACTTCTGCCCATCGTCGATTTCTACCCGATGCGGGACTTTCGTTGGACTTCTATCCGATGCCAAACTTCCATCCATCGCCAGACTTTTGTCAGACTTTTACTCGGCGTCGTACTTCCACCAACAACAGTCCTTCCAACCTCCGTCGCCTGCCGACTATGGTCCTTCAGACGCCCGCCGACTACGGTCCTTAGACCTCCTTTGCCAGACAACGGTTTTTCTAACCTCAATCGCCCACCGACTATGGTCTTTCTGACCTCCGTCGCCCACTGACTACGATTTTCCCGACCTCATTCGTTGATTACGGGCCTTCTGACCTCATTCGCCCGACTACAATCCTTCCGGCCACCGACATCCTAGTACGATCTTGCTGACCTCCGTCGCCGGCTGACTATGATCCTGCTGACCACGCGAACATATCAATACTGATTCTTCCAATTTCTACCATATAATGCATTCTATATGATGTATATTTGTTACATCAAGCAAAGGCCTTCCTCCCAAGGAAGGGCCTCATTTATAATCAACTATCAATACTAGCGAATTCATTCAAACTGGGCCAGACCCCGTGGTTTTTCCCATATTCAGGATTTTCCACATAAAAAATTCAGGTGTCTCTTAAGAATACTGCATCCTCTCTTTTTATCTGTATGCGTGCTGGATATTCATACAAAGCTAAGACGTTAAAATTTATATTTCTCTATCGTCGTGAATATTCTAAGACGCAACAGTGATATTGATAATTTGGGGGTTTAATTGAAAGAGAAATTAATCAAACTAATTGATTGAAGAAGCTAGAATACATTACTTCGAATAAGTTGTAATACATTACTCTGCAAATATAGTAGCGAAGTTATTTTTCTCCATAACAACTTCACAACTAACTTTATAAAACGCTACAACCGTTCCAAAGAAACCATTCATCATAACTCTAATTCGTTTGAATCATACATAATCAAAATACAATGCGATTCTCACTGATTTGTGTAATATGTGAAGACTAGTGACTATGCAATCATCGCTATCTTGTGTTATGCAAATGTCGTTAAGGCCTCCACATAGAACCCTCACAACCTTCGCTCGTGACTGTGCAATCATCGTTATCTTGTGTTACGCCAATGTCATTGAGACCTCCGCATAGAACCCTAATGGCCTCCATGTTGGTAACCGGTTACCCCAAATCTTAACGATCTCAAGACCTCCATGTTGGCGCCACGCAACTCATAAGTGAACATAGTTATATCCATTAATTATGCACAACCAATTTTAATTTCTTAAAATTAAAATTTCATTCATGTTCATCTATAAATTGACCTCTCTCCTTCTATTAGCCGCCATGCATTCTTTTCATTACCTTCATAAGCTTTGAATATAAGTGAAAAAGTGCTTGCAAGAGAAAGAAGTTATATAGGTAATGTGGTCTCAACTTAGTTTACTTTCTTTTTTTATACTTAGCAAAAAAAAATTTGCTCTTCTACTCTCTCTCTCTCTCTCTCTCTCTCTCTCTCTCTCTCTCTCTCTCTCTCTCTCTCTCTCTCTCTCTTATTTTATTTTTAATTGCATCATTTCCGTGCTCTATAAAATGTCCAGCCTTCCTAAAGAGCTTGCGCCTGAGGAGAATCAACTTCTTCTTGTAGCATCCAAAATGTCTCCCATCCTAGCATAAATTAAGCCTTGATTAATTTAACATGTTATGTAAATACATCCAATTATCATGGTTTATGATATATGACCTCTATTCTAACAATCTAGCCTCCATATCTTGTCACAATGTGCCTCTCATTTCTGATCTAATTTTATTCAAAGATTTTGCAATAATATTGTCATGAAGGAACTCAACCATGTGAAGTCTCATGTCCACAACTATGAAATTGAGATCAACAAGGAGGATCTCAGAACATTCATCTCTCAATTGAGTGATGGTGAGAAATTATAGATGATTGAAGATTTTCACCAACCTTTTTGGTAGTCAAATATAAATCTTAGACTTCATCGCTCGCCTTCTAGGGAGCATATCACAAGCATTCACACCATGTCGATTGAGGTTATCACAATATTTATGGTTGCCACAATACATTCTTTGTCACTCCATCCAATAAAAGGCTGGTGATTCAAAAATATTCAATCTCATCCTTTCCTTTGTCACTTGTGATGTTCTCTACCATGTACCCATTAACGTCCAATATATGATATTTTTCATTATGCATCAGATCACATCCTGCAATATCCAAATTATAAATGCTCATACAGCTTAAGCCTTGATCATATAATCAAGTTTATAATTGCATATAATTACCCCTATCTTAACCTTAGTGCATATGTAATTGAACAACACCCCACCCCTAGCCTTTTCATTCTCTCTCTCTCTCTCTCTCTCTCTCTCTCTCTCTCTCTCTCTCTCTCTCTCTCTCTCTCTCTTAGTATGGTGAGACTAGTCATCTCGAGGGGCAACTAGTAAGCAATTGAAGGGTGATATAATAGATTGATAGCCACGTAGTCTGGATGTTTAAGCACTGGCCTATAAGAGAAAGGCTTTGACCATTGGATGTTATAGATTTTAAGCTTAAAGGAGATGATGACGATGGCGAGGAGTCTAAGGATCTTTGATGATGCTTTAGATTTGTGTTATATATGTATCAAATATTATCATATCACTTATTTTAGTTTTTATACTTCCTTGTGTCTTTATAGTATATTTTTGTTGTATCCCCATTTTCCATGATAAAAGGGGAGAAGTTAAAATAAATGTTGCAGTAATCTTATTATAAAGGGGAGTAAGTTTAAGTATTGGGGAGTGTAGTAAAATAAAATTTTAAGAAATATCATGTTATATCTTCACCTTTCTATTCAAATGAATCAATGATCTTTCATTGCATATGTTGTATCATCATTTGTATTCATTTGATTGTAAATTGTCATTTACTTGTGATGCTATGTTTATTATGCATTGAAAGATATTTTATTATATTTGATTTTCTATAAATTAAATATTACTTATGATCTCATGAGAAATTAAATAAATAGAAAATTTGATAATAAAATTCATAATTTTGATTTAAAAATTAAATATATTTTTTTACATTTTATGGCTGCTTTAAAAGCTTGTGGGTCTCCATAAATTATTTATGGGCCTCTACAAAGTATTGTGCTATATATAGAATATTTGATCCCATGAAAAGTAAAAAATTAAGCAGGTCTATGCTAAGTTAGTGAGTTCTAAAAACTACTTAATAATTACCAGTACAGGTTTATGGGCCTCCATGGTAAAATGTGGAAACTTTAATGAGAGATTTTAGTTGTTTCAACCAAATCAAGGTGAATTGCAAGTGATTTTTTAATGCCTTTAAGTCATAGAAATGTGAAAATTCTTATTTTAATATTTTTGAATTATTTTCTAATATTTTAATTTTTCGTACAAACCAGCACTCAAAGTGAAAGTTGTAGAAAACGAGAAATTTTTTATGTGAAAAACCTTAAAAAGGGAAAATTATGGGACTTGATCCAATTGAATAATCCACTATATAATAGTAGGGCTGCAAATGAATCGAGCCGAGTCGAGTATGTGAGTGTTTATGTTTGAGTTCATTTAATATCAGCTTGTTCAAGTTTGGTTCATGTTTGTTCAAGCTTTATTATTTGTGTTCATGTTTGGTTCATTTAAATTAATGAGTGTTCATGTTCGGTTCATGTTCGGTTCGTTTAGTGCTTATCGAGCTTTAAACAAACGAGCTATAAACGAGCTCTATTTTTAATTATTCATTAACTTAACAAACGAGCTTTATCGAGCTTCCTAACAAACGATTATATCGAGCATGTTCGTGAACATATTTAACTAATTTTTTTAAACAATCAAACAAACACGTTTATTAATATGTTCATGAGCTTTAAACGATCATGTTCACGAACCTAATCGAGCTAAACACATTGTTGTTCAAGCTTGTTTATTAACACATCGAGTATTTACGAAAATGTTCAAGCTTGTTCAACTAACTAATTGAACGATCACGAATGAGCTCTTATCGAGCCGAGCCTCGAGCTGCTTGTCGAACGCTCAGTTCGCTTGCAACCCTATATAATAGGAAGTACAACAATCCTCTTTTTTTTCCCACAGTTGAAGAGGATGGGATTATTTAAGAACAAGTATTTGATTTTCCTTATAAAGATTACATAAATTAGGTGTCCACAGATATATAGTTAAAACCTGACTTTACAACGCCAAGGCGCCAGATCATTTTTCACCACTGCAGCGCCACCTTGTCTAGCAGCGCGGGAACCCGACCCTATACTTACTATAAATTCGCTCCAGACACTTGATACTCACTCTAGAGCACACATAATCATTTCCATGTATTAAAAGACTTCCAAACATATGTAAATGAGCTCAAAAGTCAAAACATACAATTTCAAATCTTACCCTTTTAAATTTCAAATATTTAATTTTTACATTTTTTTAGTAGTTATATTATGTCAGGTTGGGTTGTGACGTTAAAATGTCATAATCTAGTGATCTTGAACTTGTTTTATTCGTCTCATCAATTCGCTCGATTTGTCTATGAGCATGCTATAATTAGAGATTATTTGATCCATCAATTCATGTTCATAAGTCTCTAACTATAATTCAAGTACTTGATTTGAGCTTATTTGGAGTTGAATCAGATTATTTGTATCGATAGGTTTGTCTCTTTGAGGTATTCAGTTCAACCATAAGTATGATGAAATCGAATTTCAGATAATCTTTGTATTTAATTTCGATAGTCTACAATTCAAATATTGCCCTAAATTCATGCTGATCACTGATCATATGGATTTGCATCCAAATATTATATCCATATCTAATTATTATTATTATTATTATTTTATTAATCTTTTTCTTCCAAAATTAATAAACGAATTCAAATTGAATTTTGCTTATTTCTAATATCCATTGGTATGGCTTTTTATTGTTTTATGATTTTAATTTTAAAATAGGAAAAAAAAATCAAAATGCTAATTGGAACTCTCCAAAATCCAAATTGCTTCAAGTCCTTGAAATTGCCACTAAGAGCTAACTTCATTCATTCCTAAAAAAATATTTTAAAATTTTATTGCATTTTTAAAAATTCAATTAAATATATTTTTTTGTGATAAATGCCACATATAAGTTTATAAAAAATTATTGAGCGCAAAGTTATTCGAACTAAAATCAAATTAAGTCAATTTTAAGCTACTCTTGAACTAGAATTTGTTTTAGAATTTGGCCCAGCTTGAGCTAATACAAACCCACTTAACTAGAAAATTGATAAAATTTTGGTATATATAAAAATTTTTATTTTTAAAATAAAAAAAACAAACAAATTATTCTAATTTAAAAATAGAATTGTGAATTTAACAATTAAACTAGTTTCAAATTTTATAGCTCTAAATTTATTTATTATATATTATAATATTAGATAAAAAAATAAAACCAAATCTTAATTAAATATAAGATTGTATTTAAAAAATAAAAGCTTTTATTATAATTTTATAATTTTAAGATAAAATAAATTTTTTTTTGGAGATTTACATACATACCACTTTATACTACTATATTTACATATTTAACATATGAAACTTTAATATTACATATATGCCATCCTTAGTTCATTTTCATATCAAATGTGAGTGGTAAAAATGAAGTATATTAGTGGTAGGAAAGAAATATAAGTGGTATATTTGATATTAAAATAATATAGAGTAGTATGCATGTAATATTAAAGTTTCAGGTATTAGATATATAAATAGGTTGTTATAAAGTGGTATGTATGTAAATTTCCCTATTTTTTTTATCATTTATATTATAACATAAAATTAGTCACATTCAATAAATTAAAAGTCATCTTCAGAATATAATTATTAGAATAGAATAATTCTAATTTTAATTCTCACATGAATCATGCGAGTTGCCTCCATAAATACTATATGGTGTAGGAATGGGTCAAAGAATGAAAAATATAATCTATTAATGCTTGCTTTAAAATATAGGAAAACAAACAAATTATCTCATAAAAGTATTTTAATTTCTCAATTCTATTTTCTAATTATTTAACTTTTGTGGTCAAAAGATGATATAAAATTTTCACATTTTTATTTAAAATTATAAAATTTTAAACTTAGAGTATGATATGTCATGAAAAAATTATCTTGATCCGGCACGAATCTCGAGGCAATTTCAGCTTGGAAGCTTCAAAAATTAAATTTGGGATCATCTGAACTCCAATTTCAACAAACTTATAGTCGAACTGAGCGTCTCAGAAATACGAACCCAACGACACCAAATTCAACTCAATCCGAGCCCAAATAGGTCCAAATCAAGGACCTGAAGCGCATTTGGAAGGTTCGATTCACAATTTGGATGACCAAACGGTTTCCAAACAGTACATGCTTATAGTCGAATCGAGCGGCTCGACGAGACAAATCCAACGACCCTAAGATCATCAAATTCTGATATCATTAAGACCTTCAAATGTCTGATAAACGGTCCACGATCAAAGGATTCAATATCGGCCGTCCATTCAAACCACTCCATATTTGCCCCTGATCTCTCATCTATTTACGGCTCATGCCATCCATAAAAAACTATAAATAGCCCCTCATTTCTCTTAAGAGGGGACCAAGCCAAAAGCAAGAGGTGAAGAAAAGAAGAAGAAAAGAAGAAGAAGAAAGGAATAGGAGGGAAGAAACTCATCCTCGACCACCGCCGGAATTCTGTCCTACACCTGAATTACGCCGGAATTTTGCCTGATGCCGAAATTATGTTGCCCGACGCCCGAGTGACGCCAGAATTCTTCCCAAGTGAAACCCGAATTCTGTTCGACGCCGGAATTCTCCTAGATTTTGGAACGACGCCGGAATTCTATCCGACCTCCGAAGGACGCCAACATTCTGCCCGATCTCTGAGTAACGCAGGAACTCTACCTGACATTGTAACTGTCTAATCTTAAAGAGATTCATTGTAATCTAATCGTCCTAAGTTTTAAGGACGATTCAACCTCTTATATTCCAAGAAAGTACTAGTGGAACTCTTTCAACTGGGCGTAGCCCCGTGGTTTTTTTTCTTTACAGGGTTTTCCACGTACAAATACTGGTGTTCTTTTATTTTCTTTTTGTGTGTCGAATATCCGTGCAACGCTAAGACGGAAATTTTCTAAATTCTATCGCTGCGTATATTCGAGTCCGCAACAGTTTGGCGCCGTCTGTGGGAAACACTCTCACACGCTTCTAAATATTATTTCAATGACCAATAGGCGTAGCAATCGCCTCAGAGGAGCCTCCTGCTCCCACTCTCATCAATCCAGAAACCAGTCTATCAATTATGGACGTCCAGTTTCTGCCTCCTTTCATCCTGGGGGGCAACACGTTGCTGGAGAAGGAACCTCAGGACCTTCTTTGGAGGAGCGAATCCGAAAGATGGAGGAATCTCAGAATGAGATCCTTCAGCTCCTTCGAGAGAATCGTCAACCAGCACTAGCTCCACAGGAAGAGATCCTTCTTCCTCGAGATCCACCCCGGGTTGGAGAGGTTCCAATAGAACGCCTTCATGGCGAAATTCCTTTCCCTCCGCCAAGGATGCCTCCTCCGATGCGTCAAGAAAATGAACTTTCTGACACAACAAGCTCTACTCATCCTTCACGTGCAGGTCAACAGCCTCACATTCCATCGGAGATCCCCGAGGAATTAGTCGCACCACACATTCTTGGACTCCCTCACAACCTCCTATGACATGAACTACGAAGATTGGTTCAAGAAGAGTTCCCCGTGGGAGGTGTAAGACAATCTCTTCGTCAACGGGACTTCCAGGATTCCTCACCCCTAGTTGAAGCTGTCCTCCAATAACCCATTCCGATAGGGTTCAAACTACCGATCATCGATTCTTACGATGGGACATCTGACCCCATGAACATATCGATCACTATAGAACCATCATGCACATTCAGCGAGCCTCCGATGCTCTCCTCTGTCAGGTTTTTCCTGCCACCCTCAAAGGATAAGCTCGAACGTGATTCTATTCACTTCCCGCCCGAACAATCCCTACATTCATCAAATTGGCCAAAATGTTCGTCGAACAATTTGTTGCCAATTGCAAAATTGTTAAGGATTCTTCTCATCTCTCAGGGATCCGCCAAAATGAAGGAGAATTGCTGAAGGAGTATTTTCAACGATTTTCCACTGAAGCTCAGCAAATTCCAGGAGTGGATCCTGAATTGCTGAGAGGAGTTTTTCTGGGCGGCCTCTGTCCTGGCCCCTTCTATTCGGCACTTATGCGGGACACGGTTCATTCATACGCCGACCTGATTCATCGTGTGGAGGCGCAAATCTCTGCAGATGAAGCCATAACTGCTCACAGAAAACAGTTTGAGCAAACAAATGGGAAGCGCAAAGATGCTCCTGGGATGGATAATTCTTCCTTACAACGGCAAAAGCAAGGGAAGAATAATCTACCTCCTATGCCTCCAGTGCTGCGACGGGAACCTCAACTAGATAAGGAGTATACCCCACTCAACACATCTCGAGCAAATGTTTTGATGGCCGTTCGAGATCATGATACAATGAAATGGCCGCATCCTTTGAGGCCGAACACAAGTAATCAAGATCATTACTGTCACTTTCATCGTAGTCGTGGCCACACTACGGAAGCATGTAATCAACTCAAGGAAGAGATTAAGAAACTTATCCGACAAGGCTACCTTCGACAATTCATTCAAGATTCACCTATTCGAAATGGAGCTGGTTCCACTGGGGGGCAAAATCAACAACAACAAAGACAACCAATGAATAATATTCACATGGTTGGTGAGATTAAATAATCACACAGTGTGTGTATTTGTGTTTGTAATAGTTGTCGTATTGTTTCATCGTGTCTCATGTGTATCAAATAGGGTGTCACTCTGATATCCCTAGTTTTTTCTTCCAAGTTAAATATTATGTTACCCCTGTACGTATGTCTTATGTATTCATGGTGTAACTCTTATCCCTAAGTTGTATTAATGAGTTGTTGTATTATCTTGCAAAATATTGTCTCACGATTAATGATGAATCTAATCTCATAATCCTTGATTCGAGAATTACGCAATCTTTATTGTATCTCAATCAATGGATGATCGATCCCAGGGGGATTCGATCCGACCTCTTCCATATAGGTTAACGTCATCGAGCAGGGCTCTGACATACAACCTCGAATAGGTCACATCTTTGGTGGATTCTCTCGACCTCTTCCATACATGTTAACGTCGTCGAGCAAAGGCTCCGACATACAACCTCGGATAGGTCTCACATCCTTGGTGGATTCTCTCGACCTCTTCCATACAGGTTAACGTCGTCGAGCAAAGGCTCTGACATACAACCTCAAAAAGGTCTCCCATCCTTGGTGGATTCTCTCGACCTCTTCCATATATGTTAATGTCGTCGAGCAAAGGCTCCGACATACAACCTCAGATAGGTCATATATTCTTGATGGATTCTTTAGACATCTCCCATAGAGATTCTTGGCGGGCAAAAAATCTTCGAAAAAGTATGTTACGCAATATATCAAAGCATGTCTTACAAATGCAATAACAATTCAGCTTTCTCTAGGGAACAAATTCTCATTTCATATAAAATATCAATGGAGTTACATTCAGATGTACATCTATTCTTGAAATTAAAAAATACATTGGCATCATCCGTACAAGCTACGACTACACACAAGCATTTTCTACAACTTCTCCTTCAAAGAAAGGACATAACTTGATCATCATCAGGCCTCCACTCAGTTGACAGTGTTAGTGTGTTGCTAGAATATTGGCATATCACACTGCTTCGCCCCTTGATTCAGTAATATCTGATGTCGGCACATTTCGGTATGGATGCATATTGCCTGATCACAATGCCACTGGACAACCGCCATCATCGGCCCTTCGTCGAATATCTACCGGCTGTCCTTTACTTCATATCAACCATCATCGACTTCTTGCTCGATAGTTATTAGCAGCACACCCTCCAACTCTTTCCTTCAGCTCTCTGCTCAGTCGTTGACTGCCAACTGACTTCCACTCAATCATACATCGCTGAAGGACTTCAGCTCAAATAGCATCGAAATTCTCCCTGTCTATTAATCACTTATGGTACTCCTCCCGGATACTATTATCACCAGATCTTCTCAAATCACCCTCGCATATAAGCAACGGTTGATCGTCTTTTATCAAGGGAGATAGTATCTCGTCGTGATTTTTTCTACACAAAAGAGGGGCACTGAAGCTCGATAGGGGATACCGCCCATCTTATACAGTGGAATGCCTCTAATGTAAGAAGAAAATTAATTAAGGAGACAAAGGATGGAGGAAGAAAATTCTAACTTCTATACTAGGAGAGGGGCACTGATTTTGCATAGGGAAATTCACCTACGAAAAGTAATAGAATGCCTCAACTGTAAGAATGTTGGAATAAGAAAGGAGAAGGAAAGGAAACGGCTACAAAAATTTCAACTGCTACGAGGAGCGCTGATTTCAAGTAGGGAAAATCACATACAAAGAAAAATAGCGGAAGGCCTCTAAAGCAAGAAGAAAAACAGGGGAAAGTGAAGAGAATTTTCTAACTTCTATGCAAGAGGAGGGGCGTTGAGTCAAGTAGGGAAAATCACCTACTGAAAAACAACGGAAAGCCTCAACTTTCAGAAAGCCAGAAGGAGAAGAAGAGAAGGTGCAAGTTTCCCCCTGGCCCTAAGAGGCTATTTATAGTATTTTCGGGGAGAAGGAGAGAATTCTGGAATGTTCCAGAGTTTTTTGGATTTTTCTGTAATTTTCCGAAATTTTTCGGATTTTTTTGAATTTTTTTTGAATTTTCTGCATTAAAAAAAAATTTATGGATAAGAGTTGGCGGTTTCTTAACCGCCAGCGGGCCCGGCTGCCAAGCGGTGCGCCCAACCGCGCGGGCCAGGCGCGGGCCGGCCGGGCAGGCCAGGCGCCAGCAGCGCGAGTTCAGGCGGGCCGCGGGGCGGGCCAGGGGGGTCAGGGCGCGCTTCAGCGCGGCGGGCCAGGCGGGTCGGCGCAGCGGGCCAGGCGGGCCGCGGGCCGGTCTCGCGCGAGATGCCGGGCGTAGTTGCGGCGCCGGCGGCGGCCGGCCGGCCGGTCCGGCTGCCCACACAAATTCGAGCCCAAATTTTGGCCCGGACATGTCGAATTAGACGTTTTTGGGTCCCCGAACACGTTTTTCGACGTTCCGGACTCAATTTTGATGCTTTCGGAGCTCAACGAGGCCTCTACAATCGAGTTTGAGCAAACTCATATCTTTTGGAATACAATTTTTTGCGATTCAACCATTGTAAAGTGTCGGAACAAATATTTTTGGACTCGTGGAGCTTTGACGTCCAAAAATAGGGGGGCACCTGATATGTCATGAAAAAATTATCTTGATCCGGCACGAATCTCGAGGCAATTTCAGCTTGGAAGCTTCAAAAATTAAATTTGGGATCATCTGAACTCCAATTTCTACAAACTTATAGTCGAACTGATCGTCTCAGAAATACGAACCCAACGACACCAAATTCAACTCAATCCGAGCCCAAATAGGTCCAAATCAAGGACCTGAAGCGCATTTGGAAGGTTCGATCCACAATTTGGATGACCAAATGGTTTCCAAACAGTACATGCTTATAGTCGAATCGAGCGGCTCGACGAGACGAATCCAACGACCTTAAGATCATCAAATTCTGATATCATTAAGACCTTCAAATGTCTGATAAACGGTCCACGATCAAAGGATTCAATATCGGCCGTCCATTCAAACCACTCCATATTTGCCCCTGATCTCTCATCTATTTACGGCTCATGCCATCCATAAAAAACTATAAATAGCCCCTCATTTCTCTTAAGAGGGGACCAAGCCAAAAGCAAGTGGAGAAGAAAAGAAGAAGAAAAGAAGAAGAAGAAAGGAATAGGAGGGAAGAAACTCCTCCTCGACCACCGCCAGAATTCTGTCCTACACCCGAATCACGTCGGAATTTTGCCCGACGCCAAAATTCTGTTGCCCGACGCCCGAGTGACGCCGGAATTCTTCCCAAGTGAAACCTGAATTCTGTTCAACGCCGGAATTCTCCTAGATTTCGGAACGACGCCTGAATTCTATCCGACCTCCGAAGGACACCAACATTCTGCCCGATCTCTGAGTAACGCAGGAACTCTACCTGACATTGTAACTGTCTAATCTTAAAGAGATTCATTGTAATCTAATCGTCCTAAGTTTTAAGGACGATTCAACCTCTTATATTCCAAGAAAACACTAGTGGAACTCTTTCAACTGGGCGTGGCCCCGTGGTTTTTTTCCTTTACAGGGTTTTCCACGTACAAATACTGGTGTTCTTTTATTTTCTGTTTGTGTGTCGAATATCCGTGCAACGCTAAGACGGAAATTTTCTAAATTCTATCGCCGCATATATTCGAGTCCACAACAGAGTATATTTGTGACGGCAATAATTCTTTATGAAGGTGGTTATAAGTTGTTGTGGGGAAAGTGATTTTTTGCAAGCTGCTGTAAAAAAAGTAACTTCATAATTTAACAATTTCTTGAATATAGTGAGAAAGCAGTAGTCAAATAGAATTGTGATTTTCTTTTAAAAGCAGATTAGTACGAAAGTTATCCCAAACAAATCTTTAATGTAAATTTATCAAACTAAATGAATTTTATAAAATTTTGAAATATGAGCATTATGTGAATATAAACATCTATGACTCTATATACTATTGACTAAAGCCACACTGAGGTAGAAAGGAACTCAATTAAAAATTTTAAAATCCACAGCTAATATGAGAGCTCAGTTTCAAGATAGTGCCCTTTCCCAATTTCAAACTAATTTAAATAATAAAATTTATTATTTCATTTGAAAATTATCTTTAAAATAAGGCCAATTCTTACAATCGCTATATATTAAATTATATATTTTTATAAAGAATAAAATTAAAAAAATATCTATCTTAATTATTAAATGATTTAAATTAATCTTAAATTTTGTTTTAGTTATTCTTGAAATTGAATGTGACTTTAATTATTGATCAAAATTTAAATGCATTATTAAATATTTCAATATTTAACAAAGTCTTAAACTACTATTTTGTGAAATATCATATGAATATTATTAATTGGAGCTTATTAATTTTCAAGATAAATAACAATTAGTAATTTTATCTCCCTAAAAAATAAAATTGATTAATTTCTATACTCACAATGGCAATTGAATGATAAAGTTAATTAATCTTAATTAATTATCTATTTTAGATGGCTAAAATTTATTTTACTTACTTTTTCTTCAAAATCAAACAAATTAAATAATAATAATAATCTTACCCATCCAAAGTAAAATTTATCCTTTAATTATCATGACAATTGGAGAGGCTTTTAAAATAAACCATATAATATATTAAATTATAAAAATTTCATTTCAGTAATGCTATTATATTACACTTAATCTTTAAAATAGTAATAATAATAATAATAATATTATTATTATTATTATTTAGCTACTCTTCATGTATGGAATCAACTTCTTGCATATAAGTATAAATATTATAGCAATATAGCTATTAAGCTTGCTATTATATAACACTTACTATTAACAACGGTTTAAAAGCTTCTGTTAATTTTGATAATTAATAGAGGTTACTACCACTACTAACAGTCTTAAATAACACCAATTTTAGGTTTCGTTTGGGAAAACTTTCTTATTACTTTCTAAAGCAGTTTTCTAGTGCATAAATTCTTAATTTAAATTTTTTTTTACTAAAAAATTACTTTAAGAAACAGTAAGATAGCCGTCTCAAGCAAAACCTTAATCCCTATAATAATTTGCAGCGCCAAACATCCTTATCTTACTTATTCCACAACTTTGTGATTACAACCTAATCGCTGCTTTCTTATTCATTCAATCATCACCAAAATGAGTCATCATGCCTATATTAATCTTTTCAATATCTCCAATTATTATTACATTCATTCTTGTAAGTTTTACATATTTTTAGGCCTGAGATAAATTTCTTAATATTTTTTAAAGTAATTTTTTAATAAAAAAAATTTAAAACAAAAAAATATTTAACTAAAAAATTATTTTAAAAATCAGTAAACAAATAGTTCTAAATGAAGCTTAAGCCTCAACCATTCATGCCCATATTTTATTTTGATATCTACAATTAATGCACTCATATAAACTATGTTGATCACACAAAGGCTAATTCGAGCAAGCATATAATTATGAAATATTTGTTAAAGCTAAAAAAGGGTTAAGTTCTTATTAAGGCCAAGATCAACCCCATATGATTTCAAGCCTAAAAAGTAGGGTTAGGTTTAGCTTAAGCTCGCTTTTTTTGATATTTTGAGAGCCGTTTGAACAAGCAATGACCTTAAAAGGACGGGTTTTTATGATTTTTTAAAGATATTTTTTAGTATAAAAATTTTTAAGTAGAAAAAAATAATATAAAGTCTAAAATGAAGCCAAAATATTAAATTTATTATTATATAATATTTAAATATTTTATAAAATTCTATCCACTCATTTACTCCTTTATTGGGAAAAAAACCTTTTTTTTTTAATTTTTTTGGAAAAGGAAAAAAAAAACATTTAAGTCCTTCTGTTTCAGTCAGGCTGACAAACCTCCCCATCCACATGGTTTTAAGCTGTAGCCACGTGGGATAACAGAGATAGGGTGAACGTGTGGGCCCTTTTTCTCGTGAAAATATCCGGAACGTGACTCTCGTGAAATTACCAAAGAAATTTCAAATGCACCCAAAAAAAATCCCGAAGAAGCTGATGCGTCTCCACGTATCATAACATTCAACCGCACTTATCGCCACGTGGCGCCGTCTCCGGCGGAAAATCTGCAACAACAGCTCACTTTTTTTATTTTTTATTTTTTTTATAGATTTTGAGGCAGCTAAGTCAAACACACATATCATCGCCACATGTGAAAGCTCACAACTAATAGATAGGCACATACAACAGCTAGCTTCAAAATTTTTTTTAAACATTTTTTTAATTGAGAGTCATGCGAACATTTTTATTAAGAAATAATTTATAATACAATTATAATTTTCATATAGATAGAGCTATCAAAGATACAAAAGAAAGAAAATTTATAAAAATTATTTTCTTGTGATTTTCGTTTACTTCAATTATAAATCAGATAAAAATTGGAGTCTTTTGAATAAATTAATTATCAATCTAACTGTAACTTTAATAAATTTATGATTGAATATATATAGAGACTTGAATTCAATGATACTAACAATGATATAATCAAATCATGTAATTAAAAGATAGTTAAAAGCTTCTTGATATTAATTGAAGGAATAAATGATTTTTAAATATTATGAACTTACTTTTAAAGTTATTAATGCAATCAAATATTAAAGAGTGGTATATGATTAAGGAAATTAATAATAAGGACCATAAGGATCATCTTTTTATATTTATAATAAATGATATTTAAAAAAAATTATAAGTAGACTTCCACCACACCCTGCGCGTGCTCTTTTTATTAGAGATTGTAGAAAACTCAAATGTCTAAAAGAATCTTGAAACTTTATATTAGCATCACCGTATGGTGACTACCATAAGATTACTTCCATTCGGTCAGGGGCGGAACCGGCTTCAATTTTGGGGGGGGGGGGGGGGGGCAAATTTAATACAAAAATAATTAAATATTAAAAATTATATATATATTTAAAAAGTTGTTTAAAAAAAGTTAAGCAAAAAAAAATGAAGAAAAAAATTGTGTAATAAAATAAAAGTATGTAAGAAAATATTAGAACTAAATGTGAAGAAATATATAGATATTTTAGGGTATGTAGTTGTCATTAGCAGTAGATTAAAATTTGTCATCATTAGGATTAGTGTAAAAAGACTTTTTAAGGGGGGCATTTGGAAAGAATATTGAGCAAATTAAGACAAAAGAATTAGGGGGGCAAAAGTGATATTTTAGGAGGGGTAAAAAAAAATTTATGAAAGTTCGATAGGGATGTTAAGCCCTTAAGAACTAGTCCTGAGGCTAACCAAGAGGGGGGGGGGGGGGGGGGGGTGAATTGGATATTTAAAAAAAAATTTAAACAAAAAAAAAATCTTTTTATATCTTGCAGCGGAAACGAATTAAAAAAATGATAAAAAGATTTATCACAGATTTCACCCAAGCGGATAATCACAGTAAAATAAAGTGCGGAAAATAATCAGAAAGAACACACCAGATTTATAGTGGTTCGGTCCAACCTGACCTACGTCCACTCCTCGGAGGCACCCTCCAAGTATTACACTAAACCTTTAGTGACTCTCTTTTAGCCCCCACAGCTAGGCGGAGAAGCCCTTACAAAATCACTTCCACCTTCCCCGGTGCGGCGGAGTAGCCGGGTCCTTTGACACCAAAGAGATCTTCTTCTTCCCAAAATTTCCCTCGAGACTACCCTTGAATCCAATGGTACTTAGGTGCAAGCTTGCCGGAGCAACCGTGTGAACCCCCTCACACTCCCTCGAGAATCCCCCTTCCCAGGCTCTTCTCCCTCTCAAACTCCACCATTTCCTCTCTCCCTTTCAAGCTCTCTCTTCAAGTTTTCTCCAAAAGAATGAAGCCTCAATGGCTGCCAAAAGACACCTATCAAGTGCCTTGAGAAAGCTTAAAAAGAGAGCTCCAAAAACCCTTCCAAACTAGTTCTGGCGGTAAAGATCGTCCAGGATGATCGCGGGATCGTCCAGGACGATGTGCTCCAAAATAAAGCTTCAGAAAACCCTAAAAACTCAGTTTTGCCGCCAAAAAATCATCCATGACGATGTGCAGAATTTGACCTAATAGTTCCGTACGATCCTGGGATAGTCCAGGACGATCAGTACAAATTTTGCACAAATCGTCCAGGACGATCAGAATATCAAATTATATATATTTGATTGAATAATTATAGCATTAATTTAGGCAACATTATTATAGATCGTCCAGTACGATATGGATCGTCCTGGACGATTAGACCAAAAATTGAACTTGAAATCTTGCCTAAATTATTATGGAGGATAGGGTTTTGAGATTGTATTGGATCATCCAGGATGACATAAATATCGTCCAGGACGATTAGTTCAATGAACAGATCATCCTTGACGATCTAAAATCGTCCAGTACGATTTATTCAAAAGTTGAACTTTTGGTTTTGACAGATCTCACTCCCTCTGAAAATGTGTGTACATTATCACAAGCAAGCATACACCCTTACAGGACTTGACTCAAAAAATCAAAAAGTACATCAAATGAGAATTACAAGAATCATACATCATAACCTATTCTACCCATTCTTGAGCCTTGATTCTTTATTGGATGGTGCATGTTGTTTCCTGAAATGTTAGTATACGTACAAATAAATATACATTCTAAATATTAGAAGATGTGAGTCATAATGTTTGTTATCATCAAAACAGGAACTCGTGAGCCCGAGTCGTAACAACTTACTCTCCTATAAATTTTTTTTTTGAGGGGGGGGGGGGGGGGGCGGGGGGGGGGGGCAATTGCCCCCCCTGACTTCCATGTGGTTTCGCCCATGCATTCGGCTAGCTTAGTTGGGTCAATGCTGCCCAACCAGGCAACCACTGCTCAACCATTATATGGCCTTCATTGCTGGACCATCACCATCAAATCACTATTGTTTGACAACTGCCATCAAAACATCACAATTACTCATCACTCCGTTACCACCTAACCACCACCATCAAATTGTTGCCATCATACAACCACCTTTGGATTGCCAACCATTGTCATCGCTTGACCACCATCAGTCCATCATCGAACAACTGTCGTCCGAACACCTCCATCTAACTACCACTATTCGTTTATCGCCGTTTGACCACTATCATTGTATAGTCATCTTATGATTGTCATTGTCAAACCTCCACCACTAAATCATTATCATCATCAGATAATCGCTATTTGAATATTGTTGCACTATTACTGTTATTATTGAACCTATCATTATCATTGAACCTCCACTGTCGGAATCGCCTTCATATATTTGCCGCTAGATAAATATTATTAGAATCTTCGTTCAACGACCATCATCGAACCATTATGGACCAACCCTTCCTTCGCTACCTAGCCATTCCATCGAACCAAAATACTCAAAATTTGATGTCAAGTTGCCACTACCAGAACACTATGTTGGACCATTACTTATAAATCACCGCTATTCGATCACTACCGTTTGACCATAACCATCCAGAGTCCTTTCATTTGTTATTACTCTAGTAATATTTTTCACATTTCTCATAGGAGGTCAAACCATCAGCTATACTACTATAATCTCACCTTCTTTAATTTTGGGGTCAGACTAATCTTGTAATTGATGTTTATCTAATGAAATCATTTCAGTTAGATCAAGCTTTATAAATTTTCTCAATTTTGAGTGAGATTTTTTTATATAAAATTTTGATAATCCTTTTTTTTTACTTTATCTATGCATGCATCAAATATTCGTAGAAAATTGGGATGGTAAATTCTTCCGGTACTCAATAGCTGGAATTCTTTGGCTATCAAAATATTTTTTTTTAAATTTGGGTTTATTTTTACCTAATTTTTTTATGGTAAATCTACCCACCTGTTTCTCTCTCCATCTTATCTCCTCCCATTTGATCCCATAAATACCGCATTGATCGTCTGTTCTTAAACGAACCATTAAAATCGGCTCTCAATTTCCTTTCTCCTCTTGTTACGCGCTAGCACTCTGCAATCAGATCTACAGATAGCAAGCAATATGATGAACGAAACCTGCAAGTCTGAAGAAGAAACCGCTCTTCCTCTCACCTCTCTTAACCACATCTCTCTGATCTGCCGATCCCTCGACGAATCCCTTGATTTCTATCAGAATGTTCTCGGTTTCCTCCCCATTCGTAGACCTGGGTCCTTCGATTTCGATGGGGCATGGTACTTTTCACTAGTTTGGCCATCTATCTATCTACCTATATAGTTTTTTTCGCTCCGAACTTAGTTTGATTCCATAGATAATCATTACCAAACAGGTTGTTTAATTATGGGATTGGAATCCATCTGCTGCAATCGGAGCATCCAGAGAACATGCCGATGAAGGGCGAGATTAACCCTAAGGACAATCACATCTCCTTCCAGGTATGGTACCATTAGATTAAAATATGGATGCTCTGATTGGTAAATTTGAATAAAAATTTTAAAGTAGGACGGATCGACAAATTTAAAAATATTTATAACATGTTCGCTCATTTAATGCTCACATGTTGCGATCATTTATTTAATGATTTCTTTTATGTGATTTATCCATATTTATAACTCATTAATTTCCAAAACATATTTTTTTTCTGCAAGTGCATTAATATCAGATGCTTAAATTAAAGAACCCAATTCGATTAACAGGAGAACTGGATAGCACTCTGACTCAATTCCATTCAATTACAATTACAATTACATCCCTGGATGCATTTTGCTAATCATGAATGCTGGATTGATTATGTAGTGCGAGAGCTTAGCTTTAGTGGAGAAGAAGCTCAATGAGATGGGCATCAGCTACGTGCAGAGGACTGTTGAAGAAGGAGGGATCTTAGTAGATCAGATCTTCTTCCATGATCCTGATGGCTTCATGATCGAGATCTGCAACTGTGAGAATCTCCCCGTCATTCCGCTTCCTGCAGGTGAGCTTGTGGCCGGAGCTTGCAAGCGAGTTGGTTGCCTCAACCAACAGCAGCAACAAGTGGCACAGTGTCTGTCGCCTGCAGTTCATGTCACCGAGCAGGAATCTCATATTTCCTGTGCGTGAGAAATTAATCATATGATTTTTACGTGTGTGTAGCTTAAAACATTTTTTTATGTGTATTTTATCTAATATTTTGCTCAATATTATCACTCCTACCGCACTAATATTAAAGAATTTTAAAAAAAAAAAACTATTCTGATGCAAATCTGTAAGAAAGCAGCTATTCAATCCATAAAAAAGAATATATTTATAATATTTATAGCTGCTTTCAAAATAATTATGTCCTCACAACAGCTTTACAATCAAATTATCAAACTATATAATTTGATTCTTAGGCTTCATTTGGGACGGCTTTCTTATTGCTTTAAATTTTTTGTATTAAAAAGCTATTTTATGAAGCAGTAAGAAAACCGTTCCAAACGAAACCTTAATCTTTGAGCTTAAATTTTATCAGAGTATATTTTACATCAGAATATTATAATTCCTATACAATTTTCTTTTAATATTAAACAGAGCAATACTTTTCACATCCAAAATTTTAACAACTGATGTTGAAAAATTGGATGAGTAAAATATTACTCTATTAAAATATATGAAGCAATATTGACTATTGAGCTAAGATAAATATGCATGAAATGATTTATAAGCTACACTCACCTACAATTAATTTTGGTTTTGCAATAAGGTGGTGAAGAACATCTCATTACAATTTGTATTTAGTATTTAATGTAATTAATTTGTGTGGGTCTGTGTGTATGTTCTATTTATTATGAAATCAGGAAAAGTTGGCTGGGATGTCGGTGGGTGAAGGGGAATATTCAATTTTTGTGGTTGTTTTTGAGTCATGTAAATGATTTTTGAGGAGATTTTGTCCTAGCTAGAAAATATAGGCATGTCAATTTTTTACATGAACTGAAAATCCGATCTAAAAAATTCGGTTTTGGATCAACCTGTTTAACAAGCGGGTCGGGTTTGGATTCTAATTCTCGATCCGTTTGAAGAATCGGATAATGTCTGGGTCAACACGCTAACCCTAAAATGACCCACATGCAGCCCCGCACATCCTGCGTCTCGCCCACACCATGTAATGCTCACTGTTTAGTTGCAACCCCGCACTCACTCACCCCCACACTCGCCCTCGTGCCCACGGCCCGCGTCAAGCGGGTTAACGGGCTCGTCAGGTAGACCTGGGTTTGGGGCGGGTTAGGTTCGGATTCGTGTAATCGGGTCGGGTTCTAGTTAGAATTATTGAGGGCCGATTAATTTCGGGTAGGACTCAAACCCGATCTGAAAACACATCTTGACACCCATACAATACCATCATCTCCAAAGCAGTAGAATTTTGCATAAAATTAGTCATCTCTCTAAATGATGGCAAGGCATGTATTTTTTTAGTCATTTATGAATTCTTTTAATTTAAAATATTACATTTTCATCACCTTGAAAGAAATCCGGCCAACATTGTCATTATGGAAATATGAAAAAAGTAAATGAATATTCATCATCATCAATTAAAATTATAGTTATAAAAAATATTAATTATTATAAAAATAATTATTTGTATTTTTTTCCAAATATACTTGGTAAAAATCTGTAACTCAGAACCAAGAATTCGACATCCAATTTTTAATAAAGTTGTAATGTTAAAATTTCTAAAAAATATTGTTGATAACCCTTTTTAGCATGGATAAGGAGCTTAATTGATCAAAATTATGTCATTATTATTTTAAAATATCAATTATATTTTGAAAAGTAACATTAAAAAAAAATTAGCTCCCTATTGGGGACAAATTCTTAGAATATTATTGGATCACTTTTATATAAAAATTTTGAGATTTCATTATTTTCAATCATATGATTGTAAATATCAATTAATATATGAATAAGTATACATATGTACAAATAAAACTCTTATGTGAAAGCCACATATAGAGCCAATACAGCAAGACATCATATTAGCACACTTTTCATCAACATCACCGAAGTTAAAAAAAAAAAAAAAAGTCTTCTATAGCCTTCTTTTTAGATTAGATATAATACATCTCAAATGATTTTAACGGCATTAAAGCTAGCACCAATGTTTGGTATCACCAATGTTGATTTCCGATGTAATATCTATGAACAATCTTTTCTCTTTTGAAGTCAATTTTCAAAAAAGTAATGGTAATAACTCATATTTGGACCAAATAAAATAAGATTTTTTCAGTAGTTATTATAATTCTAAATTACAAATCGTCTTCGTCATAACATAGATATTATAGTGTTTTAATTATACTAATTTTTTTTTCATAATTTTTGGATATTGGTGCAAATTTTTAAGAAATTGATATATGTCGGAACAAGTGAGGATTTTAGAACAATCAGGTGTTCGTTTTGCAAGCTAGTTTCACCAAAATTTTCTAAAAATGATGGGCTATTTTATGGATATGTTAATTTATTTTTTGAAACTCTTGATTTGTAAATATAAAAGAATTTATGAAGATTTTTTACTAAAAATTAAAGAAAGAAATAATTATATTTATTCTATATTATTATAAATATCTAATACCACTTACTGTTTCATTAAATAAGCCTTTTCTTTTTTAATTTGGTTAACAGAGACAGAAACTAAAAAATTAAAAGAAAAGAGTGGTAAAGGAAGAAGAAAAGCTTAGGTTTGGAGGTCATGAAACATTTTTTTCTAGTCGGTCCCATTAAAAAATTTGTTTGTTTCATTGTAAGTAATTTTACCCTATTTCTGATTTCAAAAACTTTACCTATTTTGTGTTTTATACATTTTAATTTGGTGAAAACTTGTAAAAGTTACAATATCTTAATTTTTAGCAAATTTTCTTCAAATAACTTTTGGTATGTGATATATATCATGAATATAAGTATTTTGACTGTAATATTACTGATTTTATAGGATGAAATAGAAGTTATTGTATTCTGTACGATGCCTACCAAATAGAAATAATTCGATATTTCATTTAAGCACACTGTTAATGCAGGCATTGAGAATGAAAATGAGTGTATGATTGGGTAATAGCTGGTCGCAATCACTGTTATAATACTATGATGATAATAAGTGTGAGGAAAAGTAAAAGCTAGTTTCACTGACATTGGTTGGATGCTGGATGACCTGTACAGGATGGTGAGCGAACAGACTTTTCTTTAAATATTATGGTTATGTGTTTTCCTTTAATGATTCACGTGATATATTGATTGAGAGTTATAATAAGTTATTACTGTGCCGACGGACAAAGAATGACAATTTTATTTATTGAGCTAACAGTTACTAACAATTAACTTACTATTGGAAAAACATCACCTAAATCAGAATTTCTTACTTGTTTAGTATGATTACTGAAATATATGTTATTGATTCATTATTACTATATGATATTACAATTACTATTTACTGTTACTATACGAATTTACTGTTACTATACAAATTTACTATTACTATATTACTTTACTGTTACTGCCACCACTTTTACTAATGACACTGTGCTGATATTGTGCATGTGACATATTGAGCACGTGATATACTGAGCATATGATTAAAATGCTGATTTGATACTGATATAGAATAACTTTATAATATGTGCATATCATTATAGGGTTTTACTATATTGATATGATTCTGACAGTTCTTACCAATGCTTTAATTTTATCGTTTTATACAATTTCTTTACTGATATGATGGCTTTTTTATTAATTCGACAAATGTACTGATTTACTAGTTTCTCCATTATACTACGATATTGACTTTTTTATCATATTATTTTATCATTTATAGACTTTATTGCTACTGTATATAAGTTTTATAGCTTTTGAAATGATTCATGATCATATAAATGTTACTATTATGATTTGACTGTTGACATGCATATTGCTCTTTTGTCGTGCTTTGAAGTCAGTTGTAAAATTTGGTTACTTGGCGGAAAGCTCATTGTGGTTAAATGATTTCAGGTCATGACAAGAAAGCATGAGTGTGAAATTAATCAGATCAGGATTCTTCAGGTTTAATGTAGTTTATTTTTTCTTTGTCTTTTAATTTTTCTTTTGTACTCAGGACTGATGATGATAGATCGTATTGGCTATATCCTGAATTGTATACATGATTTTTGGGGAAATAAATATAAATGTATATATTGATGTTTTGATCGATAGTTTTATTTATGCTGGTGTTTATATTGATAAAAGAAATAGATAACTCTGGTGTTGTAATTTAAAAGATAAAGAAATAATTTTTTCAATTTCGATTTTGGGGTGTCACGTTAATTTTGATCTTGAGTACAATACTTTTAAAATGATTCAAATTACATTAAAATCAATGTTGATGCTTTCATCTTTGATATTTGAGTACGACTTCTAAGAAGAAGTGCAAAAATAGGCCTTGCTCACTTCTAATAATTTTAAAACTCCCATTGGATCATTTTTCTATTTTTTATAGAGAAAAATTACACCATGCTAAGAGAATTGTGACCCTCTGAACTTAATACATTCGATAAGGACAGCTAATGGCTTTTCCAAGGGAAGACTAATGCTTAATTGTATAAACTATGGGCTTTCATCGCCTCCAATGATCTTTAAACTCCTGTTGAAAAGTTTTTTTTTGCCATTTATGAAGAAAAAAATGGAGTTTGGTAAGAGAATTGTGGTCCTTCGAACTGATCTATCTAATAAGGACAATCAACACCTTTTTTAAGGGAAGGTCGAAGTGTTGCTTTAGGGACTACTAGCTTTGACGTCTTTTAGATTTTTAAACTCCAGTTGAACAAATTTTTGGCCTTTTATTGAAAAAAAATGGGACATGCTAAGGGAACCATGTCTCTCCTCAAACTCAAGAGGGATATTTATAGATTGAAGATGGAGAAAATAAAAAAAAAATAATTGTTTGAGATTTTTTGGAGCTAAAGATGGAGAAAATTGAAAAAAAAAATTCAAAATTTTTGGAGCTAAAAATTAACCTCTTTCCATTTATGAAAGGAATTAAAGAAGAAATTTTTTTTGAGATATTTAATTATGAGGGTCTGAAAACCGCATTAGACATTTGAATAGTATCTATTTCCAAATGATACAAGTTTCAATATCTTGAAATACGAGGGCAATTAAAACTTCATCATAAATCAGCTTGATCAAGCACACAATGATTGATTGAATTGAAAACCTCCAAAATCCATTTCAAAACTGCCCAAACTATGATTTCAAAAAACTTATAATCTAACTGAACGTCTCAATAAGGTGAACTCAATGAAACTAAATGTGTTATGATTGGAGTCAAAATGAGCTTAGATTAAGCACTTGAAGCATTAAAAAAAAAACTTCAATGTTCTAATCGAAAGAACTCAACGAGCCGAAAACCAACTAATTCTGACATCAATAAGTACTTAAATGCTAAAAGAATAGTCTATGATCGAGAGAACTAAAACATGTCATCTGATGAAATATTTCAAATTTTGGCTATATTTTTGTAGCATGTCACTCTCAAATATCTATACATAAGCCCCACTCTCTACACAAATGGGGCTTGGAACTTGGCTTTAGATCAAAAGAGTTCAAAGGTTTGTACAATCTGAGAGTTCCACCTAAGAACCACCACTGGTCCATTGTTTGGCCACTACCATCAGAACGTAGCCCGACTATTGTTGTCGAGCCATCTATTGACCGCCATCGTTAGACCACAACTTGATCACCGTCAATGGACTATCCCCCGACCTCTGATGTTGGACCACAGTTATTTATCGCCCAATTATAGCCATTGAATGATTACTTGATCATCGTTGTCGGGCCACCACTTAACCCATCATTGTTAGTCCACCATCCAACCGTTGCCATCAGATTATTGCCTTATTACCACTATCAAACTAATGCTTAATCATCATAATTGGACCATTGCCCGATTGTTGTCATTGAATCACCGCTAGTAGACCATTATTTCCAGATTACAAATCCTTCACCAATTATCGACCTACAATGATCCTTCTACAAACTTTGCCTAACTATGTTCCTCCAGTCGTCGTAGCCCGATTATGATCTTCCTTGACTCGATCTCCTAAAGACCCTCTCCCAACTACGATCTTGCGACCACCATTATCCAATTATAATCCCCTGACCATCATGGCTCGATTATGTTTCCCTAACAACTGTCATCTAACTATATGGTACTCTATTTCCCGTCTTATGAACACCATTGTTAAACAATGAACCTTTAAATATTATCACTCATTTACTATTGTTTGATCATTATCACTTGACCACAATTCATGATCATTATTACCCAATTACGTTCTCCTAACCACTGTCTTCTAATGACTATAATCCTCCATGAACCATCGCCTGAATATGACCCTCTAACCAATGTTATTAGATTAAGGACCCCAACCGCCATCGCCCTGCTACAATCCTTTAACCACTGTTACCCAACCACGATCCTCTGATGACCATTGCATGATTATGTGTCTTACTGTTCGGAAGCCCATTGACTTCGCACTTGTTGTTGCCATTAACGTCAACGCATACCATTACCCATGATAGATGCATGTCACCAACAATAACTCAAACTCCTAACATCAATATTAAGATTTATGTTAGACTTCTTGGTCTCTGATATCACGTCCTCAAGGGAGAACAACAATAATTAAAAAAAAAAAATCTATTGAAGATAACTCCTATACACCAGAGCACAATCAACTTTTAGCACAAAATATATTCTACATATTATATGTCTACTATATTTTATCAACACCATCTCGAATCATAGAAGAAGACATCATTTATATTTATGATTGATGAGAAATACCAGTGACATCATTTCAACTCGTCAGATCCCATCATTTTTTTTCTTTTTCGAGTAATTCACCTAAAAATGATGCCTCTTACAACCCTTCTCTTATATGTATGTGTATTTGATAACTGCATGATATTAAGACATTAAACTCTCTCACTCCATATCCGTGAATATTCTAGCACACAATAATTCTATCATTAATTTCTTGGTCTTTCTGCCATTAGCTTTCAATGTCATCCATCAATAAATTTAGACCTCACATTAAATATAGACAAATTATACGTTATGCCATCTAATAACCCATCAAAGCTTGGTGTTACACGCTTCTTCATGCCACCCTTCAAGAAAGCCACATGTTATCGAGCCTAATTTACTCCAACTATTTTTGTCTATCTCCATATATGCTCTTTGTTAGTTCATATTTTTAAGTGTTCGACAGTATTCAACAACAAAGGATTAGGCATTGTTTAGGACAACTTTTTTTATTATTTTCTAAAATAATTTTGTATTACACAAATTTTTTTGTAAAATTAAAAACTACTTTGAAAAATAATAAGAAAAAATTCCCAAACAAATGAAGTCTTAGATAAAATAGAAAAAAACTTCCATTAACAACAAAATTAAAATGAGGACATATTTATAATTGTAATTCTCTTGTCGAAAAGCCTATGAAAATGACAAATAAGTTCTCGTTTTAGTTTAAACTTAGCTTGCTTTCAGGATAATTATTTTAATGTCCAACGTTTTTATCGTGTATTTGTTAGTCTGTCGTGTCAAAAGTAGGTAAAGACTTAATGCACGACGTTCTCTGCGCCTACCGATGATTAATTATTATATGCGATGTCAATGTCAATATGTCATTCATTTGTCTGCAAAAATCAGTCCTTGGGGTCCAAATTGGCGTAAGATATACATAATTTTCAAATTAAATTATCATTTTATTAATTAGATTTAGAGTTTTATTTAATTATTTAATAAATGTTAAAAAATATGAAGCTAGGACATGATAAGGTTGTATGTTGGTGAGAAGGCCGTAGGGGAGAAGATCAAGATTAAGGAGCTCATAATGTCATCGTTGCTAGAAGGATCGCGTCGTCGTTGTGGATATCATATTAGTGAGGGTTGTGGTTAGAGGTCGTGGATGCTGCTGGCGCCAACAGATTGGCTATTGGTGTTGTGATAAGTCTGAGACTAAGGCTTCATTTGGAACCTCTTTTTTGTTGCTACTTAACATAGCTTTTTAGTATAAAAATTAAAATTTTTATACTAGAAAGCTGTTTTAAGAAGCAACAAGAAAGTCGTCCCAAACGAAGTCTAAGACTTTGATTGGGACAGCTTTGTTACTGCTTCTAAAGGCAGTAAGAAAGTCATTCCAAATGAAGCCTAAGGTTTCATTTGGGAGAGCTTTCTTGTTGTTTTCTAAAGCAGACTTCTAACATAAATATTTTTAATTCAATAATTTTTTTAAACTAAAAACTACTTTAGAGAAAATAGTAAGAAAATTCTTCCAAATTAATCATATTAGATGTAGTCAAATGATTGTCGGTGCCGTGATAAGCACGAGGCTAATATGTTGCAGATCATTATCATATGATGTATTTGCCAATCGAACTTATAAAATTTTAAAAACTCTCCATTTAATTTACTATGCTACACTACAAAGCCAATAATTGCAGCCCACCAACCCCTTAATCATTCCACTATGCAGGCTTATGAAATTACATGCAGTCCGTACAACATGACGTTATCTTTTTCTTATATAAATTAAGTAACTATTTAAGATGCTACAACTTCTTATAAAATTAATTGTCACTTAGTGTGAGTAACTATTTAATTTTATTTATAATACTATTTGATTTAGGCTTTATTGGGGAGACCTTTTAGCCACTCTTTTTTACGTTGCTTTCAAAAAAATTTTATATTAAAAAATTACTTTAAAAAATAAGTATGAAAGCTCTCCCAAACAAAAGCTTTAATCTTCACTTTCTACTATATTATTTAACATAGAGTCTTGTATTTACCATTTGTAGGTACTTCAAAAATTGTCTGCCACTCACTTCTATCTATGTTTAGAAGAGTAATTTTGTATGTTTAATTATAATCAATTCATACCAATTAATGTTAATTGCTACTTAGGTATTATATTAGTCACATTTGAATTGAATAATTATTATAAAAATATTAATCTATTTTGTATTTTTTTTTTAATAAAATTACATTACAACTTCATTAAGAATCAATTCAAATATTTCTTTTTGCAATGTACAATGCTAGACAGTCATTATGTCAGCCATCACACATTCTGCTATCCAATCGATGTTTGAGAATTCTCATTATAGAAAATGCTCTTTCAACTACCGCAGTATCAACTCGAAAGTTACTGTAAAGCTAAATCTATAAATTAGAGTATACACTCAATCTTTCTTTATCTTAATAGTTTATTTTACATTGCTTAAAGATCAAAACTCAACACTTGTGCGAATATCAATATTGCATGAATATTAATATGAACTATGTTGAATAATTAAAAGATGCAAAGTTTAATTATCAAATATCAAGCAACAAGAAAACAAGAACAGAGGAGACAATTGGAAGAAAATAAAGACACACCAATCAATCATTTTTTTAAATGAAGGCGCACTGTTGACATTCCAATCACCATATAAAGGATAGGTCATCATGTTCTCAAGGGACTTACTCCTAGCATGTCAAGTTACATGCTCTATAGTTTTAGCGTACATCAATATTTTCTTAAATGCTTGATATCAATGTTAAATAATGGACCATTTTGCAGGGAATATCCTTACATCGAGGGTTTCCATACATTGAACATTATGAGGGTTTAATTATATCATTGCAGAATAACATATGATTATTTTTACACGCAAAATATTTATAGACTTTAAGGCCAAGCATCATCATCATTTTTTTGTTCAATACATATTACCTACTAACTTCTCATCCTACAATATAAAAATAACAATTATGGCTAGCAATTGATGTATTAAATTTGAATTTATAATTTATTAATTGAGCTACTACATATAATTTTGAATGACATTTCTAACATTCAAACAGAGGTTCATAAGCATATATTATTAATGTATAAAATTTTACAGCATTTGTATTTGATACTTCTTCTATATTATACATAAGCACATCAGTAATATATGCACAATTACTTAATAATCTTATGCATCTCTTATCATATCAATTTAACATTCATGATCAAATAATTCTTGGGGTAGAAGTGCATTGGGATCATGAATCCCATCAAATGTAGGTATCTCTAACTTAATCTTTTTTGCTAAGACAAGCAACTTCTTCATTTTAAACACTATTTCTATGGGGTGGTGTCCTCCTAATATGGATCAATTTCAAAATCTTGGTTCATGGTAGGAACATATAGTAAAAGATTAAGAGGTTAAGCTTGTACCCTAATTAAGTGACATTTACTATAATTAGACCAATATAGCATGAGAAAAAAAATTTAAAAAAAAAGGACCAACATAGCATGAACTTGAGTAGATGTCTTGAATTTGAACCCTTTTCTCTCCTAAGGATTCTTGATTTTTAAGTTTAAGAGTATGGAATCTATTGGATAGCTCTTCTAAGGACTTATTCAAACCTTTTAGTTGCTTTATATTTGATGACTTAGGTGGCACGTTGGGTAAGCAAATGATTTGATGTGATTTTGTTAATATGGCAAAGTTATTAAAAGGCAATGGTAAAAAAATTATCTTCAACTTCAATTAGAATGTGCCACAACTACTTCACAAAATTAATAAATGTACAACTTTGTGATAATGTAATCTTCAAATAAATATACTTAAGTAATAATTTATTCTACAAACACAGATAGGTAAATTTATAAGTTTTGTATTGATTCACAACCTTTCAACATTGTGACACTCAAGAAAAAACTTTTGGAAGGTTGGGCTTGCAGAAAAATGGGTTGGCCTTGTAGTGGAGGTGACTAGTTATATAACGTAATTTACAACATGAATTTGCCAATTACCATACAACAACCAGGCAAATCAAAAGCAAGTATTTTGAATTAAAGTAAAAAAAAAAATACAAACTTGAAAATGTAGATGTTATCCTAAGGAAGAGATAATTCTCCATTTGATGTAGTGTCCACTTGAAGAAGTTAAGTTGTTGCAATCATTAATTCTCTCTAATTTAGCCAAAATCATGGCTTTTTTGCTTTGATACCAAAATTACAGGGCCTTGGATTTAAGGAATTCATTTGATTATTGTTGTCTTATAGGTTGCATTAATTTATAAGGCACCTTAGGGATGTGCGTAGTGGGATAAATATTGTTCAACTTAGCATGAGAAAAGTATTCTTGGGGTTTGGGCTTAACTTGGCCAAAAATCTTTGGTTGAGATTACTAATTTGGGGTTCTCAAAATCATGAGTTGATAAAATATTATTCAACAAACCTTGAAAATTCTTGGAAATGATTTTAGGATATTTTTAGATTAGTTTTGGAGTTTATGGAGATTTTCCAATTGGATTAGGGTAGAGAAATGAGAACAAAATCAATATTAGGTCATGTGTTACCTAATTTGGTCAAAATTGAGTATGAACATATTTCTTTTTATTTTATTGATGGGTAAGGTTTGAAAAGCTTCAATTATAATGAGATAGAGTAGTGGAGAGATTTTAAAATGAAAAGTACATCAAAATGAAATTAATTACATAAAATAAAGTTCTCACAAAAAATGTTATAATCTCGATGGAACAATTTTCAAAATATCTTAAAATCATCAATAATGATTCATAACAATATTTCTTCACTTGTTACAACCTTCCTATAGGTTCCGAAATAAAAATTTAAATTTCAAGGGGATCAAGTTGTGATTATATAAAATAGGAGGTGGTTGGAGCTTGATTGTAGGAGGTTGACCCCTATCATTGAGTGAAGTGAGATGATGTGGAATTTTTTATTGTCAAGGGTGATGTGGATCCTTCCTTGGTTGTCCCTTTATGCTAGAAATAATGTTTGGAAGTCTCTATTTAATTATCCACATAAATAAAGTCAAATGAAGAAACTTTACCAATATGACACATTCATCCGCACCCACATCTTCTTTCAATATACAACAAATTCATGCCCTCTATTTGTAATAAGATTCATAACATATTTCTATGATCATTATATGACTTACATCATGAAGACATAAATCCAACATATAACATGTAACAACCTAAACTCTTGACTATCGAGATCTTGTATGCTTTGGCCTATGGGCCACACGATTTTGTCCTATTTGTGTAACTTTCCAGGAGGTCGCACATCCCAGGACTTCTTCGAGATGAGCACGCTTAACTGCAAAATTTTTTAATAAAATTCAAATCATTATACCAAAAGGCGCCTCGGTGTTTAAAAGTTTATCTTCTTTTTACTTAAGGGGTTTAACAATCTCCCCCACTTAACTAACTTACATCATCATCAGTATCTTTATCTTAGAATCATCCACCATGATGGATAGGATTCTAGAGGTGGCCCCTAGAAGTTCAAGTGATGACTCTCGCCACGTAGCACTTTGTCCCATGTTGGGTTAAGGAGGTGGCTCTCATGATGTAGCATTTTGTCTTGTATGACACTTAGTTCTCATCTTCGAGCTATTGTATTACTCTGATATCATTTGTAATAGCTCAAACTTTTAACTATTGATATATTATCCGCTTTGGCCTAAGGGCCTCATGCACTACAGGAAAATCAACAATTATCAGCGGTCAAAAAAATCGTCGGACTTATCAGTGGTTAGACCGTCGATATTAACCGGCCGTTTACCTGGCGATATTTAATAATACATCGCCGAAAATACCGGCAGTATAATAACCCCCGGGTAGGTCGCCGATTTTCTATTTTCACAGCGCCTTTACCATCAGCCTGACTGCCGGTGTTTAGTATTTTTGTTCCAGCGGTTTAGACCGCCGGAGGACTGCCGGAAATCGACCTAATATTAGCCAAACTGAGCCCTCCTCCTCATTTGCTCGTGTATCATTTTCCTTTAGATGCTCGCACTCGCGGTCGCCTCCGACTGCCTCCGCAGGAATCCGGCCGCTGACAGCTTAACTCTGGCCGACGATCATGCCCTCACTTCGGTTACCAATCACACCCGCACTTTGCCGCCGAAACCCGTCAAGCACTCTGACAAAGGTATGAATTTTTTCTCTTACTAAACTTTTTAATGTAAAACTTTGGTTTATATTTATTTGTTTATCTTAGACTTCTTACTTATTATTGAGTGCTTGTATGACTTGTTATGATGATTTTTTGACACTTTTGGATTAGTTTCTAATGTTTCATTTGGAGGAAATTGAACTCAAATTTTTATAGTATTACTTATTATAGAGTCCTGCGCTGGATAACTCTTAATTTTTTTTAAAGATTTTTAATTAATTTTATAGTTTAATTTTTAGGTTATGCATCAAAACACCTTGACGCTTACACTTTACCTCACAAAAAGTCATATGTAAAATATTAAATATCATGTCACCATGTGCATATTCATATATCCCTCCAAATATAAATTTATGAATATAAATATGCACAATTTATACATATACACATAAAAATGTATGAGCATATATGTATACAACACTTATGCGCATATTTTATGTATGGATAAATAGAATCAAGCTATTAACTAGCTTAACACGTTTGAGTAAGGCTTTGTCTATGTTTTGCTCGTTAAATATACAAGCTTATAACAACTAGTCAAACTTGAGTTTTTTGATCGAGTCAAATACGATCAAACATGAATAATGTGGTTTTTTGATAGCCCTAATGGCTAGATAGGCTTATTTGGATCAAAATGTTTTCATTGGAGGCTACACCAGTTCCAAGTAGCTCACAAATAAAAGTGGGGAGGTGACAATCACCCAAGTCATGCATGAGAAATAATTCAAACTCATTGCTTATTACTCCGGATTCCACAAGAATATTTTGGGAGCCATCAATCTCACAAACCTGATTCCTGAATGCCCCAAATATTGACATTAACAATGGGCAAGTGGATTATAAGTACTCTTAATTCTCATTTCCCATTTCCATCCATTTACTAATTGTGATTTTATTACAATTTTGATTTCCAATTGATTTTTCAGATTTGTCCTATATATTGATCACTATTTAGTTTGCATGGAACATCACTTGGGCATGCCTTAAGAACAAAGCTTGATACGAACTTCTATTGAAGATGAAAATGATGAAAAACTTCTCTACTATATACTTGTGTGTCGTATATATTTTCCCACTATTTTCTTAATATCAGGTAACTTGTTTTTGCTAATATTAGTTTAACAAACAAAAAGGGTGTAATAGTACTATTGATAACAGAATTGGTATGGTGGAGGTGGGAATGCCACATAACAGTATGCTAGAGATCTCTAAAGCATTTTTTAACTCGAAGTTTTTTGTTACTGCTATTAGTTTTTTTAATTAGCATTTTTGCACTCATTTTATATTGTTCTTAGGATCTTAGGAGGATCTTTTTAAGTCTATTTTTTTTGAGAATTTTATTTTTTTAATTTTTTTGAGGATCTTTTTAAGCCTATTTTAAATATATTAGGCCTATGATTTTGAGTAATGGTGAAATAGATAGGGTTATTATTAGTATAATTCAAATTTGATGCTTAAAGTGGTATATATATCGTCCTTCATTCAGATATGCCATATGCACATATTAGTCATGTAACATGTAAATGCATTATAAATGCATACATACGACCTTCAAATATATTATGCATATGTATCGTCCTACATTCAGATATGCCATATGCACAGATTATGTCACATGCAAACATATTATGTGCATACACTATGCAACTTATAGATGTAGCAGGCATACACAACACACATCATGCAAATAAAATCTAATAACCCGGTTAGGAGAGTAAATGATATTTCTTTCTTAGATTTAAAAGAGATTTAAGGCTGCATATCTTCTAATAATTGATTTCATAACTATGTAGGGAACTTTCACTTTAACATCCAAATGACTATCCGAGAAGAGAGATATTGAATGTATAATAGATTGTTACCGGGTCGAAGAGGATTAACAGATGAATTTATGCAGGGAGTTGAGACTTTTATTCAAGTTACATCTCAATTACCTTCCTTTAAATTTGATTGAATGTTTAGATGTTCATGTTCAAAGTACAAAAATCAAGCATTCCTCAAGCCCGATGATGTAAAGGTTGATTTATATCGTAGGGGATTTATTCCAGACTATTGGATTTGGACCTCACATGGCGAGTACGAGCCACACATAGATACTCATGCCGGTCCATCCATAGCTTTTGAAATATTTGATGGAGATCAAATGACTAGACCATATGAAGAACTTATTTTTGATGTAGCATGTCCTAATTTAAGGGCTAGTGTGAAAAAACCACCAAATATAGAAACTAAAAAATTCTTTGAGTACTACATGAAGCTCAAAAACTAATTTAGGATGGTTGCAAAACTCATTTAGAATTATTGATTGCTGTGAGGATGCTAAGTATCAAAACTGAATATAATATTCCTCGAGATTATTTCAATGACTTCATTGGTCTTCTTAAGGAAACAAATCCAACGAATAATTTAATCTCCATATATTTGTATCAAACAAAGAAATTAGTATCCAAGTTGGGTCTTACTGTTATAAAAATTGATTATTGTATCAATGAATGTATGTTATACTACAAGAATGATGCAACAGAAGTTTATTGTCGCACTTGCAATGCGCCTCAATTTAAACCAAACTCAAGAAAATAACATCGTTAAAAGAAAGATATTCTATATTCCCGTTTATTTTATTTATCGATCATTCCAAGACTTCATCGGCTCTATGCATCAATGAGTTCAACAGGTCATATGAGATGACATAAGGAAAAATTAGCAAACAGTGGTGTTCTTTCTCATCCATCAAATGCTGAAGTATGGAAACATTTTTATCGAACATATGCTTCATTTGCTGCTGAGCCATGCAACATAAGATTGGGATTATGTTTTGATGATTTTACTCCATATAGTCAGGCAGCTTCACCGTACTCATGTTGGCTAGTTATACTAACACCATACAATCTTCCACCAGAGATGTGTATGACTACCCCATACAAGTTCTTAACACTTATAATCCCGGGACCACATAATCCAAAAGAAAAAATTGATATTTTTTTGCAACCATTAATTTATGATCTCAAGTTCTTATGGGAAGAATGTGTCCTCACATATGACATCTCAATCAAACAAAATTTTCTCCTGAGAGCTGCATTGCTTTGGATCATTAGCGATTTTCCAGCTTATGATATGTTGTCTGGTTGGAGTACAGCAGAAAAATTAGCTTGCCCTTTACTACATGGAGAATACTAAAGCTTTCACATTAAAATATGGAGGAAAAATATTTGGTTTGATTATCATCGTATGTTCCTACCTGCTGATCATCCGTTTAAGAGGAATAAGGAAGCATTCGTTAAAAATAGAGTTGAGAGGTCACCTCCACCTAGATTAAGTGGTGATGATGTACTACATAGACTTTCTGATTTTTTATCAATTATTAATTTTCCAATATTATCTGAGTCTAAATTTTTGGGATATGGTGTTCAACATAATTGGATTAAAAAAAGTATTTTCTGGACATTATCATATTGGAGAACAAATTTAATAAGGCATAATTTGGATGTTATGCACATTGAGAAGAACTTCTTGGACAATATTTTTAATATAATTATGGATGTTAAAGATAAGAGCAATGATAATGTCAAAGCTAGAATGAACATTAAAGAGTACTGCCGGCGAAAAAATCTAGAGTTAGTAGCAACCAACGATGGCAAAATAATGAAGCCCAAAGAACCTTACTCTTTCACGTTAGAGCAAAAAAGATCAATATGTCAGTGGTTTAAAGGTTTAAAAATACCTGATGGCTATGGATCAAACTTAAGCCGATGTGTAGACCTTAAATCTGCGAGGTTATTTGGACTAAAAAGTCATGATTATCACATAATTATGGAGGTTCTCCTTCTGATCATAGTATGCATGTTATCAAATTACATATCAAATTCATTGACAGAGCTTAGTATTTTCTTCAAAGACCTATGTTCATCTAAATTAAGCAAAGATGCTTTACGGAGGAGCAAAAAGAAAATACTAATCATCATATGCAAGTTAGAAAAAATTTTTCACTCAGGATTTTTTAATTCTTTGGAACATCTTCTAGTCAATCTACCTTATGAAGCTTGAGTTGGTGGACCTGTACAATATCGTTGGATGTATCCTTTCCAAAGGTGAAATGTATTTTATGTTATCTTAATTTTTTTAATGATAACTAATAATTATAACTTTTTAACAGATATTTGAATAAGTTGAAAAAATATGTTAAGAATAAAGTACGACCAGAAGGATCGATATGTGAAGTATATTTATCTCAAGAAACCACTCACTTCTGCTCATACTACTTCGAGCCCCATGTAAGGAGTACAAGAACAAAGATTGGTCATAACATGGACTTCGATATAGAAGAATAATCATAGGCTGCACTATCAGCCTTTAGAAATCATGAAAAGCCCAGTGACAAATGTGTTGAAAGATTCTTCAACGATTTAGAAATCAAAACAACGACTTTATATGAACTACTAAACTGTGAAGAAGTCCAACCAATTTTAGAATAAGTTTTTTCATAATATACAGAAGGAGTAATATTTATTTGAAATACTAAAGTCTTATGTGCATGATTTGTCATCAGGTATTTCATAAGTAATTTGCCTTTAATAGATACTATAGATGTTGAGCAACTTGTTGTAAATGAATTCTCAGCTTGGTTTAGATCTTATGTGAGCCCTTAAATTTTAAAATTTTTTTAAATTACATCTTATTTAATACTAAAAGCCCTAACATTTAAAAAATTACATCTTAGGTACATAATCCTGATAGCAAGTGTTTCGATAAAGGTCTGCAAGCACTAGCATGGGACCTAACACGAAAAGTTAACACCTGGCCAATATATATAGTGAATGAGTTCAAATTTCATTCAAAGTAGTGGAGTGAATGAAGAAAAATTGAAAATTGTGGAGTATGTGTTAGAGGGAATACTCATGAAGAAGATGAGTGTGATTATTATGGTATTCTGAATGAGGTTCTTGAGCTGGAGTACCCAGGCGAAGATGGGAACTTTGTATGTTTGTTTAACTGTCAATGGTATGATCCAGTACATAATAGAGGCACAAGGGTTCATCCTACGTATTGTTTAGTTGACGTAAAACATAGTAGAAGATACGAAAAGTTTGATCCATTTGTGTTAGCAAGTCAAGCTGTTCAAATTTATTTCAGCAAATATCCCAGTGGTCGTAGAGATAAACAAGATTGGCTAGCTGTCATAAAAACAAAAGCACAGGAGATAATTGATCAACAATACGTCGTAGCAACTACACATTAAGAGGATAAGATGTCAAATTGTAGGTCTGTTGAAATTGATGAGATGCTAACTACAACCCATAATATTGAAATGCAGTTAGAAGATGTGAATAGTTCAACTGCTCATCAAGTGAGAACGAGGAAGAAAGTGAAGATACCCTGGAGAGCAATACAAATATTTCTGATTCTAAATAGTTCTTGTAATTTAAGTGACTAAATTTATTATAATGTACTTATTAAATTATATTTTTTAGAAATCAAGTTAGTAAACATATCTTGTCAAATTGTTAATCATTATGTATTATGTAATTCTTCATGTTTGTCATAACTAATTTATCTACATTCTATTTTTTTATTAAGCAAATCTTCATAATTGTTACAATTTAATTTTTTTATATGTTTTTACTAATTGCTTCTTTTAATATAGATGACTTCAGATGACGATCCTCATCGCAGATCCTTCACTTCAAAGTTTTCTCGTAAGAAACATTTGAGCATTGGACCAAGCAGAGCTAGACAGGCTAATGAAAGTGAGGGTCAGAAATTAGTTCCACCAGTGATACCATCACCACCACCTAGGAGTAAGCAGTAGTCCCCCAATGAGCAGGGTCATGAACAGTCGCCGAAAACTTCAATACTAGACGCTTATTTTAATCGTCGAAATTGTAATATAGCCGTCGATAAATACCGGCGGTCAACCGGCGGCTGGGCCGGCAGCAAAATCGACGTTTGAGATGGCCGGTATGCCGCCGGTTATTAACCGGCGGTCGCCGGCGCTATGACTGCCGGAAATTACCGACTGTATTGGCCGCCTGAAAGCCGCCGATAAATTAAGCTGTCGGAAATTGATCGCCACAAATTATTTCCTACGCGGTTTATACCGACGGTTAATAAATCACCGGAAAACTGCCGGTAATGTTCATAACCGCCGAAAAATTTATTATCACTGCCGGAATAAGCCGCCAATAATTGGCAATTTTCCTATAGTGACGGTTTTGTCATGTTGGTGTAACTTCTCAGGAGGTCACCTATCTCAAGATTTCTCCGGGATAAGCACGCTTAACTGTGGAGTTTCTAAATAAAATTCTAAACATTATATCAAAAGGCATCTCGATGTTTAAGAGTTTAGCTTCTTCTTACTTGAGAGATTTCATATAACATAATTACCATAAGCAACATTATTTCAATAGCTGCCTTAAACCAATAATTCATTATTATAGATAATTACAAATATGTAAATACATGAATATAGCCATTAATTCTTTGCTATAGACTTTATGGTAGGGTTATGATGCACTGCATTAGTTTACTTTCAAGTTTGATACTATATTATCTTTTCATTATTATTTTACTATCCAAAATTTGTATGATCATATTATTACCTTAGAATCAAATAAAATAAAATATTTTATTTTGCATCCTCATTTAACATTTGGAATATGATTTGCAATTTGCATGATTTCTACTTAATTTATGTGATTATTATATAGAATTATGTGGTTTATTTTCAGCATAATGAAAAGAAAAGTAATCCCTAAAAGTAAGAAAATTGTAAATAATTCACCTAATTTACAGTGAGTTTAACTAACACAAATAGTACTAGAGAATTTGAAATAGATAAAATTCCTAGCTACAGATTTTTTTAGTGGTGCTTAATATTGATGGTAAAGCCATAACATTAGTCCTCAAAAATAAATATTATTGTTAATAATAACCAAAATCATTAAGAAGTTATCACTCTGATAGACTTCATTATTAATCATTTTAACTACTGAAAATTATCACTATGAAAAGAAACCCACTTACAATTGTGCATAATATAAGAATGTTAAGCATAAACCAACTTCAGGATTTACTCATTATAGATTACATGAACTCACTCACACATACCAATTGTCGAATCACACTCATATAAGGGTCCATTGGGATAGTTTTCTCGTCGCTTTGTTTTTCAGACCGCAATCATAATTTCTGTTTGGCTACTGATTTTTCGCGACTTTCATGAAATTTCTGTAAAATTGTCAAAACTAGACTGGACAAAGAACCGGAACAAGAAGTTCATATTTCGATGATTCGACCGGAGTCGAACCAGGATTGAACCAGATAACATAATAATTATTAAAATTATTCAAATATAATATAAATTACATAATAATTAAAATTTTAAAAGGGAATACATAACTACTTTGATTAAAGCTCATGAACAAGCTCTACTGGACCGACAATTTGTTCAGTTCAAGATCAAATGGACCAGTCTGATTTGGTTTTCAAAACATTGAATTTCTATGCTAGAAAATTATTTTTTTTACAGCAGCTTACAAAAAATTATCTTTATCACAATAATTTCATAATCACTTTTACAAAAAATTACAGCCGTCCACTCTGATTCATAAACTCTCTCCAAACCTTTATGTCTCCTCCTAAATTTGGGCTCACTCATCTATTGCATTCATGGTGGTTTGTTGGGCTAGTTGAAAGTTGGGAGATATACTTAAATTTGGAAATTGGTAAGCAGAAAGTGACAATTGGAAAGCATAATTAATATATACCAGATATTACATCTAAATTGAACTGGCTGAATGTGATATATTAACATGGTTGGAATTTTTGGTAATTGTAAAATATTTTTATACCGTAAGAGAATAAGGTTATATTTGGACAAATAAACTTTATAATATTACCGTTATGGACATGCTCACACTCTTGTTTTACACAAAAATTTTAAAAAAATTCTCAACTAAATAGTTGCGGTAATATAATCAGACATTACATGATCTTCTTATTTTTTATCAATTAATCTAAATTTTATAGTTGATATGTTATAATTATTTTTGAAAAATGACTAATTATCAGGTCATAATTGAGTCATTTGAGTTGCTAATGGGTCAGATTCAAATTCAATATTTTGACCCATTTATTAAATGCCGGGTTGTCAATTTCAGTTTAAATTCAAACTGAAATTACATGCAATTAGCTGTAATTCAATATATATTTTTTTAATTTTTTAATTTGGGAACCTATTTGGTCTTGAATAATGATATTGAATTTTTAAAATAATCATAAAAACAATAAATAACTTATGCAAATCGTCAAATATGGAGTGAAAATAATATTTTGAAACCTTCAAATTTGTTAAAACTATTTAAATATTTGAGTCTTTTTGAAATTAATTTGCGTTAGTGTTAATCGAGCAGCCCAATTTTTCACTAAAATTGCATGCCGTATTGTACTAATAATAATTTAAAGATATTTCGATTCTTCAAATGTGAGTGTAGCCCACAACGGTCGACTGGAAAGCAACTCTGCTTCCTCTCTGAGAGAATTTAAAAAAAAAATGGGTGTAAACAGAGAGACTATTTGCACAGGCAACGTGTGGAAGAAGGTAACGGGTATCGCATGTCCAGACGTTTGGATGCTCGTCACGTGCCGTGCCCGAAGTTGGTGGATCCGAACATTCAAAACTTTCCATTAAACATCTCATAAACATGACATATTTTCTCTATAAATATGAGCTGATGTCTCTCTTTCTCACTCATCTCTCTCTCTCTCTCTCTCTCTCTCTCTCTCTCTCTCTCTCTCGCTCTCTCTACTTGTCAGAATTTAAAGAGAAGAATATAGGAGAGAGAAAGAGAAAGTAGGCATGGGCTTAACAAAAGGTGGCGCTCTCTCTCTAAAATCTTTGAACCATATATCTCATCTCTGTAATTGCTTGGAGAGAACTGTCCATTTCTACCAAAATGTATTGGGTTTCATCCCTATCAAGAGGCCAGAGTCCTTCAACTTCAACGGCGCCTGGTATGCCATTTTTATATTTAAAAGTCTCTCTCTCTCTCTTTAAAGAGGCAGCAGTCTTCCTGTTTATCTAGTGCTTTAGTGAAGTTCTCAACAAAACTGCACAACTGTAACTCTATTTCTCACGACTGCTCAGGCTGTTTAACTATGGATTCGGCATTCACCTGCTGCAACGCGAGGAACACATCTGCCTACCCGAGAAACGAGAGATCAACCCGAATGGCAACCACATCTCTTTTCAGGTACAAAACATAAGACCAAAGAAAGCTGCTTCTGAAATTAGAAATTTTGACAAGCAGCTTTTTTTTAGTTGGATTTTTAATTTAACTTTCTCAAAGATAGCACTTTTGAAGCATATTATGAGGAAAAAGTCGGACTTTTTAAATCCAAACAGTACCTACTTTTAATTGGCTGTTTGATTATCTCAAGAAAGCGAGCAAGTCATCAATGCACATAATGATCATTTTTAACTTTTAATAGTGTGAGAGCCTAGCTGTGGTGGAGGAAAAGCTGAAAGAGATGGAAATCAGCTATATCCGTCAGAGGGTCAAGGAATGGGGGTTATATGTCGATCAGCTATTCTTCCACGATCCTGATGGCTTCTTGATCAAAATATGCAACTTCGAGAATCTGCCAATGATCCCTCTTCCCGTTGGTGAGCAGGCGACGGTTACTTCATTCATGCAAGCAGGTCAGCTACCACCTCAAGCTGTAATGGCAGAAGCAGCAATAGCAGAAGAGCATAGCAATGCCATTATTCTGTACGGTTGTTGAGGAATTCAGTTATACATTGAATTGTTTTGCTCTGTTTCGTGTATCTAGCACATACCATTGTAGCCATTCCACATATGTATTAATGAAAGACTATGAATGAATCATTTCTTCTTTTTTTTTTTTTTTGTGTGTGATGAGGAACAAATCTGTTTCGCAGATTATAAACTCCGATCGACCTAGCAGACTACCCACACCAACTAGTCCGAGCTAACGCTTAAGGCTTTCGTTGCCGCCAATGGGAATCGAACCCGGGACCTGGGCTTTGCCCAACAAGTTCTTTCCCACACGCGCTAAGCAGCGGTGAGTTATATACAATCCAACCCCCAATCTAGAAATTTAGTATTATCTATCAATCAAGTAGATATGCTATGTCTAGCCCAAGCCAAAATCTCATCCTTTAATTCACAAATTAGATTGTTATCAAGCCGACCAGCTAATCATGGCAGTAAGGGCTAACAAGTATTTGTGAGATCCACAACCAGTTAATTACTCTAATTAAAATATTGATACTAATCAGCCTTGTTCAAGGTGTTGGCTATGTAAAGTATAGCATATGATCCTTCATTGTTCATGCTATCAGCGCAATTGATCTTTCCTCACGCATCAGATAGCCTCCAAACTGCAGTAATATTGTGATAGCAAACAATAGGAAAAACATAAATTTGATCACTGAAATAAGAATTTTAGCGGTTTGAGCAAGCAGAATTTAGGATTTTTATGGATGAAAATACAAGAAAGACACTCTTGATTGCTAGAGAATGAAAGAAAACACCAAGATACAAAACTCTCTAGACGCCACTAGAGCCCAAAAACACCAAAGCACTCAGAAAATTAGCCGCCAAAAAGATGTCCTAACCCTAATACAACTCCTACTTGAAGCAAATACAAAATTAATACCAAAGGACTAAACAACCCTCAACCCCTAAGGGGGCAGGCTTAACAGCTTACGAACCAACAGGTTGACGCCTGCTATAATGCACGAGCCGGCCCACAAGTTAGGCCGGCTGGACCGTTCCCTCCTGGATCAATCCGATCGTATCATATTGTAATGTTAGTCATAATCTATCAAGATAAATCAGTTGATGAAATCAGAGAAAGTTCAGTGTCTGTTAGTGTAATATGGTTAGCCTTAGTTACATGAATAATTCAGAAGTATACTTTGGCATTGAGCAGTTCACAATTTTCAGATGATTTGTTCCAATTTATTGCAAACCTGAGGAGAGCACACATATTTGAATAATGCACATGGTAATAAACAACTGAAAAGTTGGATCTTACATGGATCATATATCAACAGTAAAATGCTCTCAACCAAATCAAAACCAAAATCCATATGGAAATTCTTTGCTTGAAAATAAAAAAAGTGTTGAGCGTGGAAGAGATGAATCAACCATCCAACCTCATATTTCAAAAATATCTTGATCGTAGATTATGTATTATTTGCAATTGTACTCTTACAAAATTAATTACAAAGGCAAAAAACAGTAATTAATTATTGATTACCACACAATATGAAAAGAATTAATTCCAAAAAAATAGAAACAAGAACACAAATATTATGTAGTTCGAGTTCTTGCAAACTCTATATCCACGAGACAACCTCGATCATCTTTTTTTATTCAAAATATGTGAAAATTGAATACAAGATTTATATATACAGAAAAGCAACTCAAATAATTCACTAACAGCCAACACTTGGCTAAATAGAGAAGAATGCTAAAAACAGTAGATGCTTCCCTTAAAGATCTTATACAGATCTTAAGAAATTTTCTTATAACAGTAAATACCTCCACCTCAATCATTACCAGTTCTCTAGCATAAAAGAAAAGAATATAAGCCAAGAAGAATAACAGGTAAGGAACCGGGATAAAGCCAGAGAACAGAGAACACCCAAAACCGAAAACCAACACTTCAATGTATCAAACTTCCTAATCTAAATAGGAAAGAGATTACCTGCCTATAAGCATATAGCTAAGCATTGCAAAAGGAACAGGTCTTAGGGCATAAAACTTGCTTCCAACCGACAATCCCTTACGATTGTCTTTCTCGGAGAAGAAGAAGAAGCTAGAGAGACAAAAAAGATTCACCTTCTTCACACACACACAGAAATCCATTGATTTCTATAACTCTCTCTTCCTCCTCACTCCAGAAGCAAAACCGACTCAAACCCTAACCCTTTTCTCCGGATGGCTCTCGCTCTCAAAAGACCCGAAATCCTTCTTCTATTCCTTCTCTCAACCCGCTGCCAGCAATAGCATTAAATAGGAAAAGACCAAATAGCCCTTTGACAAGATAATAAAGAAAGAGGATAAGGCAAAACAGATGTTAAGTTAATTAATTTTAATTAACTGAATAATTAAAATTAATTAGCTTATTTTAATTTTAAAACACTTATATCAAAAAGGTTAACAAACTCATAAGGCTAGATTGACTTTGAACTAGGTTTTAGCGCACTTCATTGTGAAATTTGGCATTTCTCATACAGAAATGCAGATAATTAATCATAAAGAAATCCTATGTTCATGTGAAACAATTTCACAGGTAGTTATAATTCAGAAGAATGATGTGAAAAAACCTATACTATTATGTTCTGCAAACTTGTTCATAACATAGACAAATAGAGCTACAATTTTTGTAGAATGTATATGCAGATGGTAAGGCATCAAAAACTGCACAACATACAAATAAATGGAGCACATATCAAATGCAAACTTTGTTCCATCATTGCCAAACTTTTAACAAGACAGAAAAGAAACACGACCATAAACTGGTTTAACTTGTCTTCCTCCAGCTTGGTTCTTCTTTATCAATCACAAAAGTTCAGTTCTTTTCCTCTGTGGCATGTATCCGGTGTGACGAGGAATAGCAGATTGAAAACTATCTTTACACAGATGTCAACATTGAAGCTAAGAATCAGCAATTGATGCCACACTGTCCAGCAGCTGCAGCCTTCTGCGAGGGGGAAGTGAAGGGATCGATACGCACCCACAACAGTGAAAAGATTGATGCAAGTAGGATTGACCACACAATGACTATCGTGGGTGTTCTGTTCTGTCGACCTAGTAGACCCTTGAGAAAAGGATAGAGATGAACAATGACCCAAAATGAGAAGAACAGCTTTCCAAAGAGAGGCCCCCAAGACTGATATCCACTGTTGATGGCATAGGAAACCCCGGCAACAATCCCCACCATGTTTATAACAAGGACAGTGGTTGGAGGGATAAGGAGGCTTGTCCATTTGAAAACATAGAGCTCGAAAAACTCACCATCTTCATCTGATGCTTTCGATGTGACAGTAAAGTTTGTATCTATACCAGCAAGTACCTTAAGAAGCCCTTGGAATACAGCAAAAAGATGTGCAGATGTGCCGCCGATCACCCAGAATTGCTCATTCCTCCACCAGTCCTCGATCCCCACACCACTCCACTTCAACTCTAGAATTCCAGTCGCAAAGATAGAGACAAAGAGGAGAATGAACCACATGCCAGCATAGTTGCTTATCTGTTCATTTCAACGCAGATTCAAACATCAACGGTTTTGTAATCATATAGCATTACAATGCAAGATAACGAGATGAGGATACGGTCTATCCCCTTGTGTACTTGCAAGTAAAGGACGAAGCATACAGGTAAACACTACCTAGACCTTGCACTTGGTGTTTCATGCATTGGATAGGCCTTTTCTTCTAATTTATTGCATGCAATAATCTATCAAATTCAAGAAATAGCACTGTTCTCATAAACTAATAACATCACCAATTACGTAATGCAAATTGAGATTTAAACGGTATAACACCCATAGTACCAGCCTCTCTCTCTCTCTACCTCTCACCATTACACACAGACACAGTAAAATTCTAGTATTTTTCTCCATCTTGCCTGTTTCTTAACGAATATTACCAGCCAGGAAACTGCAAATGAATCAATAAATTCATCCGCACGCCAACTAAATATTTGATTGAATTCAAGTAGAAAATAACATAGACTTCAGACAATATCATATTTTTAGCAGTTGAGCAAAATAATTGAACAAATGCAGCATTCAACACTCAACAAGAATGAGCAAGAACGAATGGAAAATGAGAATTCAAAAAGCTGAACCCGAATTGTTAGGACAAGGTTCATGATGATTATGATAACGACGTGATTGGAAAAACTAGGCTAATTCCATCCTACAATAATGTTTAAGGCATTAATCCATAAGCTTGCAATCATCGAAAGCTGAAATATAAATGAGTTTCTTGTGGCCTGTTGTTTATTACCAACCTCGGGGATAATAAATTTGCCTGTTAGAAGGCATATGGCTGGGAGCACACAATAGGCGATTAGTGGAATTGATGTGATAGGATAAACTATGGTGTTGATATATGCTATCCTTTCCAGAAGCTTCAACCTCCCCCTATAACCATACCAAATGGGACAATGCCTGCTGAGCAATATCTCAATTGATCCCAAGGCCCATCGAAGCACTTGGTTAAGACGGTCGGAAAGATTGATTGGAGCAGAACCTTTGAATGCTGGACGTGGTGGCATGCAATAGATTGATATCCACCCGCGAGCATGCATTTTGAATCCAGTTAAAATATCTTCGGTAACCGAACCATAGATCCAGCCAATCTGGCAATAAATTTACAAACTCATTAAAGCTATATTCGAATGCTTTTTCATGTTATGTTATTTAAGAACTTATTCAACTAACCTCTTTTCCCCATTCAGTTTTATCCTCATACCCACAACTAATAACATGAATGGCCTCCTGAAGCAGTGATGATGGATTTGTAGATGCTGGAATGCCTCCCTGCTCCATGAAAGTGGATGCAATAAAAATTGGTGATTGACCAAATCGCTTCTCCAATCTCTTCTGGGACATCAACAGCGACCTCTCCTCTTCATATCCTACATAGTTGATCAGATGATAATGAAGCCGAATATGAAAAAACAAAAAAAAAAAAATACAAGTAATCCACACTAAATAAGCAGTGCTTTAAGCATGATACGACACAGATTGATAAGATTGTAGGTTGCTATGCAAAGAGGCAGACTTAGACAGTAAAACTTGGTCGAATCGGTGAAATATGTGCATCATCGTCATATTGCAAAGCAATTGTGTGTGCTCTCCTCTCCTTCCCAGTCGAAGAAGGCCAGTTCAACAATGAGTTAACATTGTGCCTTGTTCATCACACGTGTGTGCTTATGCTTCAAATGACTAAAGCACGTACTACACATTTTACAAAGCAAAAAATATATATATATTTGATCATCACATTCAGCTTTGTGCATTGACAGCCATGTTATCAATACAACCACAAGTAAAGCTCTTTCTCTTAAAAACCGTCTAACCACATTTAAAGACTTCACTTTTCCAATGCCAACATCAATTTCTTCAGAAAGCATCAAATCCCAGAACAACAGAATTTTAGGAACTAGTTAAATCCAACAAATGTGGGGAAGGGGATGGGATTTTTTAACATATTCATCATACTTCTTAGTTCAACAAACGTGGAATGATAAAATCAAAATTTCCCTATTCGAAAGCATGTCCACAAAAAACATGAAAATTATACAAGTGGTCCATCAAACACGATTCTGTCTAAAGAGCTCCACTATAAGAATATTTATTCTACTGAATAAACGACATTGATATACAAAGCCATTGAAAACTTCAAGTTACCCCTATTCTTCACTGTTGGTTTGAATGTTTAGCAAAACCCATATTTATTCATAATTTTTTATTAGGTACAATGTTCCAAAGTAATGAAGAAGTAATTGGATTTACCAAAGAGATGAGAGCAAATGCATTTTTTCATTGGCAATTCCCAACCATGAAAAATGAGAACAAAAATATATCACTTATCAGTGTAACTCAAAAGTCCCCTCTTCATAAGAAATAAAAACTCAATTTCTAATCAACCAAATTAAAATACGAAAGCAAAAAATATATTTTTCGCTCAATTTTTCCTCAAGCAGATAAGCGGGTGAAAACTAATTTTGATTCAATTCCTCTAAACCAAGCAAAGTCCCTTCCAGACCCTCATCGGCTAAAGCCTCATGCACCAAAAGGGAATTTTACCAGACCACTTGCAAAAGTAACATCAATCACAGAAATCAACGAAACTCTATTAGCATCAATAAAACCATGATGCAAGTGCTTACCTTCAACACCTTCTTCAATGTCTTCTGTATTAAATATGGGAACAGTAGATTCAGTCCTCTTAAAAGCCCTTTTTTTATCAATATAGCTCTTATTCATACCATTTCCTTTCTTTCTTGAACCACAGCAGCTCTTAATGATTATATTAGGTTCCAAGTCAGCCTCGGTCAACACAGGATCATACCCATACAAGGCTTGCCTATTAAAACAGCATCCTGTTCCCACATAGACAGGCCCCTGGATGCCATCTAAACCTTTCAAGTTGATCTACAGATTATGGTAAACCATTAGTAAATATATTTAGTTTATCTAGGCAATGAATAAGCAGTCAATTTGTTTCTTACATCAAAAAATACAATATTGCGATTGGCATATCTATCATGTATATCAATGCCATCAAACCTCTGAGGGAATTGAACATAACATGTCTTCTTTCCAAGTGCTGGATCCATCATGAAGCACATCGCTTCTCGAAGAGCTTTGCTGTTGTTGAAGTAATGGTCACAGTCAACATTAAGAAGATATGCACCGTTTGTTAGAACAGCAGATACTCGAATCTGTTCAGCAACACAAAATTGGCATTCATGAGAGAACATAAGCTTTTAAACTTGTAGATATAGCTCAAGTATTAAACAAACATATGCATACGTGTATCATACGGATTTTAATTTAGAATTCAGAATTAAAAATATGAGCTACTTAATAGAAATTATATATTAAAAAGCTATTTTTTGAAAGGTATGATGAGTCATGTAAAGGAGTATTTTATAAAAATATGTTTGTATTATAAATAAAATGTGTGCTATACATTTCAAGTTTAAATTGAAATCTAAAGATACGGAAAATGAAAGAATGTATAAATAAGGGGTTTACACACGTACCATATAATTTTTATGTATTTACATATCTAATACCTAAACTTTGATATTTACTTATATAAAACGTGTCTCAATCACATCAAAATGCTTGAATAAAAAAGTTTATTCCGCTTTAAAAAAGTTGACACAAGTGGCATTTTTTATGTGATTTAAAAGATATATTTGAAACAAGTGTATTTTTTTATACATTTGAAATCAAAAGATAAAGGAAATAAAAGAATTTATAAATAGGCGGGTTTACATACCACATAAGTATTATGTATTTATAAAATATAATGCCCAAACTTTGATATTTACTTATATACTATTTTAGTATCTCAATCACTTCAAAACATATGCATTAAAATGTGTATTTTACTTTTTAAAAGTTGATATTAGCGGTATTTTTTATGTGATTCAAAGATTTGGGTGTTATAGAGACAAATTTCATACTTTAGGTGTTAGATATGTAAAAACAAAAGAATTAGTATGTACGTAAACCCCCCTTCTAAATAATTTATATGTACAAAAATTATAAGCATAATATGCATATTTGCGAATAAGGGATAAATTAGAAAGTCGAAGTACCAGCGCATTCATAGCACCAGCTTTTTTGTGATGTTGGAAGCCTGGTCTCTTCTCACGAGAAACATACACGAGTCGTGGTAGCTCATTACCATCTACATCAAGTCCACCACTGTGCCCCAAAAAGACCTGTTTCTCAAAGATAAAGCATAACATAATAAGTCAAGAGTATGTGAAAACAAAAAAGAAATAATTAAAAATGGTACCTGGATCATGCCAGGGTGATCTCTTGGATTGTTTCCTGGCCAAGGAGTTCCATCTTGCATAGTCCAACCTTCTTCTGGGGTTTTTTGTGCTTTGGCTACAAGAGCATTTATACGCACTTTGAACTCTTCATATTCCCTCTGAAATGTGAATTTAAAAATTAAATGTATTTGAAAACTTCAAGATTAAATTAATTTAGTTCAAAAAATTAATAGCATACACACCTTCATTGCTCTCCTCTCTTTCACAAATGAAGGCTGAATTTTGTCTTTCAAGTAATCTATCTTCTGTGAGAAGTAAAATTCTGGAGCTCGTGGTTCAATGTTGTGTTTTTTGCAAAAGGGCACCCACTTCTTAGCAAATTCTGCGGTCTCTGAAAGTGCTTCAAATGTCAACATTGCAGAACCATCATCTGATACGTAGCATGAAACCTTGTCAACAGGGTAGTCCACAGCAAGAATAGAAAGCACGGTGTTTGCTGTTATAAGAGGGGGTTCTTTAAGTGGGTCCACAGTACTGACAAAAACATCAATGGGAACCAACTGCGAAGGCTCTCCTTCCCTATCGTATCTGAAATATGATAATCATCTCTTTAGCGTGGCTTAAAACAAGGGACTGTCTGGTTCACACATACGACCATGTAATATTATATTATTAAAACAATGTCCGTTGTTAGGACCATTAACATGTATAAATAGCAATTTCATAGATGTCATGTAGGTCTTATTTTCATGACATCTAGATGTCAGCCAAATAAGCCAAAAATATATATATCAATTTATTTGTTAAAAGTATAATCTTAATCACAATGTTCCTTTCTAGATAAGATTACATTGTTTAAATAAGATAGTATTGAACCAAATCCATTGTGTTTGATAGAATAGCAATGTTATTTAAATAACATTGTTATCCAGATGACACTACTATATGCATAATATTGAACCAAACAGCCCCTAAGGCTTTTAATAAATAGGCAAGAAGAAAAAAAATAAAAAAATATTAGAAACCTTAATGCAAGCCTGTCGAGATATGTTTCACGATTGATTGGATACCATTTTGGGAATTGATCCAGTAGCCATGACACAGCAAACCAAAACTCGCAAATTACCGATGTCAGCCACAATGGGTAAGCATTGGGCACTGGATGAGTTACACGATACTGGAAGAAGAAGCACAAGATGATAAGCCGGCATATGATCACCAATCTGTAAAGGTTAAGCTGGTTGGATGCAATAGGAACCACGCGGCTTAGAGGCTGGCGAGCATCATCAACCCTGTGGAAGGTCAAAGAGAGTGAAGAATAACACAAATACTATGTTGATCTCATGAAAATACAACATTAAAAGAAAATTCATCGTAATCATCATCTTCATTAGCCTTATCCCTACAATTTGGGGTTGGTAAATGATCATCATTCTTCATTCATTCTAGTTGAATGTTGAATGATTAATTTTCCTATCAAATGTTTCAAGATTAATTTTATCAACTAAATTCTTCAATATTAATTTTATATATCAATCTTATTTTTCGGAGCAAAAAATCAAAATTATATTGTTCCAACAAATTTTGCTCAAACAAAAAAAGCAATAGTAAGGAAGTTGCAGTCGTATGATTCCATAAGTGATGAAACAACTACCCCGTGATAACATTTCTTAAGAGCACTTAATCGCATAAAGTGCTGATTTCGAAATTTGTACATAAATTGCCTCAAAAGAGTAGATGAATTAGTTAAATTTCATAAGCTATTGTTCCACATTCCAACTTGAGCAAGAAACACTAAAGGCTCATCTAGTTGGTTAAAGATAGAAAACATGTTTAAAAAATAGTAAATTTACTAGATTCTATTTATTGGTTGAACATAAATATTGATTTTAGACTTAGCAAACACAATCAAGCCCCTTAAATATGATGTTTTTATTTTCACATATAAAATTCGTAAAAATAAATACCTCATTTTCTGTTGCATGTTTCTAATTAAAAGAAACCACATGAGCACAAAGAAAATAAATAGAAGGATTCTGATAAATGGCACTTTTAAAAAAAAGGGAAATAAGGCACGCTTTCTTCATACATTTGAAGATCTTCACCGTTTGAGCCAGTTCCTTCCATGTCTCCTTTGCCATCAACGTATTTGCTGGGCACATGCATTATATTTTTATCCTGTTTAAGTTTCCAACCTTCAACTCTTTCCTTCCAGTCAACACTTCCCAGTCCATATGAATTCAAATCCTTCGATGGGTCCACGATCCTTACAGGAACTGGATCACATTACAATAGAATCAAGCCCAAGGGATTTGCAAGCCTAGCATGCTAAGAATTTCACAATGGTGACAGCTATAAAGTTACCTGGCAAGCTAGGATCAAGATAAGTAGGACCACGCTTCTCATGGGATCCCAATGGACCAGATTGACTCCGAATAGACAGATTATCAGGTGTGGCATCTGTCATCTCACCAGAAACCTAAAAATAATAGAATTGTGGTGAGAATGGATAAAGATACTGATAGAAAAAGTGAGATCTATGGAAACCAAAAATAGAGAACCATTTTCAATTGAGGCCACTTTGTTTTGAAGTGAGTACTTGGAAATTATTGGAGTTGAGGTTTAGAGCAAAGTATACACGTTTGTTTGGTAGAAAGTGGATAAAAGTGAGTTCTTATTTTTAGAACTCAATATCTGAGAACTGAGTTCCACTTGCAATGCCTTGAAATTCATCTTCATTTAACAGAAATAATATTAAGTATATTCATTAAAATAAAGAAATAATATAAAATTAAAGGGATGATGAGTAAAAGTGAAGCTCACTACAGCCAAAATAAAAGTTGGAACTAAGTCATTAAGAAGTGAGTTCATGCAAATAAACAAACATCAATGAAATTCACTTTTGGAACACAATTTCAGCCACTTGCAAATACTTCCTTTAAAATAAATTCTCTTAAAGAAATGAACAGAAGCTTTAAAAAATGCGAAAAAATATTGAAGTTCAATGATGATAATAATCAAAATACACTTTTAACAGGGTTCAACTACAAGTTTGAACTTGGATAGTTTTGCATACAACTTACCTGTTGCCCGCTAGTCAGCCGTAATATACGGTGATAAGGTTCATGCCTAGATGATGAAGACAATTCAACAACTTCTTCCCTGCCTCCTGATGACCAAGGATTTGCTGCCTTATTAATTACTTTTGGGTGATTAAACTCATTATCAAGATCATCAACATCATCCTCATCATCATCACCCTCAACTCGAGGGCTTCCTGATTCATGAAAGTGAATTTAGGAAACCAATACATAGCGCCATTCTAAAATGATAAAACCAACCAAATGATAGTAGCAAGCAAGCTCACCTATATGCCTCTTGTATCTGGTCTTGCACTGGGGGCAGCACTTGTTCCCTTCCTTTCTTTCATACTCGTAACAAGGTCGGCATACTGGGAAAGCGCATTCATTACAAGCAACAAAAACATCACCCTTTTCAGTAAGGCCAATAGTGTCCCCACAGATCTGACATATTTGCCCGTTTAAGTTTTTCAAAGGTTTTGGCTGCATTACCACAAGGCAAAAGGTCAAAAAGAAAAATAAAAATATATTATCAGGGAAGAAACTTATGAAATCAAATTAAATAAAAGTATAACAGTTGGGAGATAGAGCATAAAGCTTAAAAAAAAAAAAACATCTGTTCTTTAGGCCCTCCTTAAAAATGGTACAAATAAATGGAAATCTTGTAGTCAATAGACTTCTGCAAATATAAACCTTGTTCCTCTGTAGGACAAAAGCATGATTAAAAAGTCACCCTTGTGATAATTGAAAGATCTGAATTCTATATTAGTTGCTTATTGAAGACAGGAAAGCAAAATTTTAGACCTGCCGATACAGATTTTTTGTACATGAATTCAGCAATTCAACATGTAAGTGTTTTTAAATTTTTTTTTTTAAATGTTGGGGGTGGAGGGTTGGGGCAAGGATTGCCCTCCTCCTCTTTAGAGATCAAAGACAATACTAATCAACAAAGAGGTTAATTGTAATATGTATGAAGTTATTGACTAAACTAACCTTATTACATTACATGACTTGAACATAGTTCAAATAATTGTGGCAAACTTGAAGAATAGAAGCTTTGGTATTATTAGGGTTAATCTTATGTAAATAATGTTAGAGGGTTCTTGCATTGCAACTCTCTCATAGACTGAAGTATTTTGAATACCATCACAGGTCTAGATTAAAGTAATCTATATGGCGACCAAAGTTAATATTATTTTGATTACCTCAATCTTGGTGAATAAAAGAAATGATTAAAAAAAGAAGGAAAGCAAAGGACTATTGTTGACCATTCTAAATAGGAACACTTCTTTAAGCAAGTCCATATTGAATCAAACAAGCAACATTTAATAGACCAAACTGCTAGCTGAATAATATTGAACCAAATAGTTCCATGTAAGAAATAAAACAATTAACTAATACCTTAATGAGAAACAAACAGCACAATTGACAATAAATAAACAAGAAGATTTAAGGAATTCAAGAATCATAGAGTGCAATATATCAGGAAAGGGATTGTCCGTTAATGGAAAAAACTCACACAATGATGCAGGATGAACAGCAATGCATTAATCTTATCCCTCCAAGAACAACACAACATTTGAAATTGATTTTCACCAACAGGTAATATATCAAGAGCTTTACAAAGCTTTCAAAGCACCCAAACACAAAGTTTGACCCTGAATCGAGCTGAAATCTTAAAATGTATCAAGTTTTGTAGATCAAGCGAAAGGCAAGCAACATTATCACAAACAAGCCGGGATCTACTATAAAAACTCTGAAATTCAAAAGAAATACTAACTAAACCTTGTAGCCAGTAAGTAGTGCTAGGATTCATCAGATCCTGAGCAAATTCATTGAAACATTTAAACAATATCAACAAGAAGTTATAAGATTAATTCCACCAACTCCTCCCATGCATATGAATTGTAAAAACAAAAACAAGGTTAGTACTTCGAACTCAATTAAAGTCTGCAAACAGGTAAAGTAGCCATTGCAGAAACCTAACTGAACAAAGACATAAATCCAAATAATGCAAGATCCACTATGGATCTGACAAATTTTACTCCCAATTTAGCATTCAGTCTAACTACAAATTCAAAGACCGCAGAACAACAAAAAACGATACTGTAATAAAATGAAATTAGAAAATTTGTTTTCTATAAGCAAAAAGAACTAATTCAAACAAGGAAACGCACCCCAGATTCTCCTTCGCGGCGAATCATCACAAACTCGTTCCTCTTGAGAGACCCAGCCACCATGCCCGCATTGGCCTCCATGGCTTCTGATCTCAAAAAATAAAAAATCTTCTCTTTCTTCTACTACACAGAGATCTTTACAAAAACATTTGCTTTCCGATTGAAAAATGGGATCTTTCTTCACTTCTACTTATTCGCTGAAGCGCGAAAGATTGCTCCTTTCTCTCTCGCTCCGCTTCATCAAAGATTCCTCTTTTCTTCTCTCACCACCCTCTGTATCTCCCTCCCATGCATTCTCTCCTTCTTCTTCTTTATCTCCCTCCTCCGGTGGTCTGTGGCATAACCTACTAGCACTATCCAGGTATTAGTTAAATGACATTTTACCACACACACAAAAAAAAAAAAAAAAAACACTAAACTTTTAAATAAGAGGATTACACATAAATTTATATATATATATATCTGATATTTAAACTTTTATATCATATTAAAATATCAATAATATTAATTATTTTAAAACAAAATACACCTTTTTTATTTTTTAATATCGTTGAGACAAAACAGGAAAAAAATTTATATTATGGATAAATTTTTTTATTGGTGATGCTAATTTTATAAATAAACATATATAAATTTCTAATGCTACTAAAGTAATACAAGTATTATCACAAATGACAAATCAAGCCCAAATTTATAGTTACAAGTATTATCACAAATGAAGCTACGAGGCCCAATATGTAAATAATCAAGTTTGGGACCTTTTCATGCAAAATGTTCAAAGAATTATTTATCTTATTTTTATACACCTCAATAATTGGTTACCAAACGCCAGCTGTGATAGCCAAAATATAAGAAAATAAGAAAATTAGTTGCAAAGGATTTTCCAGTCTATATCAGAGCTGTCGGTGGATTTCCGTTTCATATTGGCCGTTGGATCTATCATCTGTGGTTGTCGTTGCTCCGTCGCTGTCAAGTAAGCTGGTTCCAGTCACCGGCAATCACCGGGTTTAAAAGTCTCCGGCGACCGGTTTCCTCGGTGGATCTGTCGATGGATAGTGTGCTATAATTTGTTTTTGCTCAAGGTTTAATAGGAAAATTGCAATTTTGGGATATTTCTAGTGGCTATTGTGAGAAATTAATCTGGAGTGCAACTGAGTCAAGCCGATTTATGAGTCAGCTAGGACTCAGTATGATAAATGACTTATGAGCCGAGCTCGATAAGCTAACAAGCCATGCTCGAGTTAGCCCTGACCGACTCGTTAGCTCGTGAACTGATTTATTTAAAAATTATTAATTTAAAATAAACTTAAAATATTAAAGATTCTAGATTTAAAATACAAAATTGTTAAAAAGTTTGAAAATTATATTCATTTTTTTATGTTAAGTGATTTATTATTATTGTCTTTTTAAATTTTCATTCTTTTTATCATTTTATTATAATAATTGCTTAAATCATAATATTTTTCTCTCTTTTATAATAAACGAGCCGACTCGAATTTGTTGAAAAACTCGAGCTTGACACGATTAACTAATCAAGCTCAAGATCAAACTAGGGGTGACTCGAGCTTGGCTCGACTCATTTACAACCCTATATAGAATACTTTAATCTTAATCACATCAAAATATATGAATGAAAAGATGTAATTCACTTTTTAAAAAATGATATTTTTGAAGTTATTTAAGGAATTAGATATTATAAAATTAAATATTAAAGTTTAGGTATTATATATTTAAATAATAAGAATTAATGATGTATATATGTATATATCCCAAATTAATAATAATATTTTATTTACTTTTCATTTTCAAAGCTCTTACAATTTTGATTCAAGAACACAAGGAATGATTTTGAGGCCTTTTGAACTTCATCATCAACAAATTTATTGTTAAAATTCAAAACAGCTCGTCTCGATAAAACAAACCCATTAGTACAAAGAATGCTCAGGTTCGAGTCAAAGGCTTTATTTGGGATAGTTTTAGACTACTTTTTCCCCCTATTTTGTACTAAAAAGGAGGTTTACAAAGCAATAAGAAACTTGTCCCAAACGAAGCCTAAGTAAGTCTAGACCAATCACTTAGAAGCATATTTAGAAACTTCTAAAAATCATTAGAGTCATCAAACATCCTCTGAATTTTGTGTGATTATAATTGAAATGAAGGTTTTAAAGAGATGAATCTAATAAGTCAAAGATCATACAATTTTGCATACATTAGGCATTGAAATGCCCCCTATAAATAGGAATAATATAGACCTTTTAAAATTGTCTGATAAAACATCCATAATTCAAGAACAAATAAAATGAGCCCAGTTGAAATATATAAATAATACATATACACATCAATATATGATTTTTCAGCAAAAAGAAATATAGGATTCATAAAAAATTTAAATACCCTAGTTATCAATCGGCGTCCGGCGTCTAGAGGTCAATCAGATCATGCCATGTAGCTGTGTATTGATACACAATTGTGTACTAGAACAATACACAGCTGTTTATTAGGTGACGTGGCATGTTCTAATTATCCTCCGGAGTTTGGCGTCTGCGCGTAATAATTTTTTTATCAACCGATGCCATCACACACTCACGAAGCCAATAGGCAACCGAAGCTAAAACCCCCCATCAATGATCACTCATTTTCAATCATTCGCCCCCTACCAACATGAGGCATGTCAATGAAGCTAATACACATGCTAATTAACAACTAATGTTAGCCATTGATTGATATCAGCGGTATCACCTCGATCCGCATGCATATACTACAAAAAAGTTATCAATAACTGTTGAGATAACAAATATTGTGCCACATAGGTAGATGTCCTAATATGATAAAACTACATACTTAAGTGCCTCAATAAGGAAAGAATATTGGTATCTCACTTTCATGAAAGAGCTCGCTAGGATGAAATTGTGATGGAGCTCAATGGCATCAGTGATATGTGATGCTGGGATGAAGCTTGTTAGGATTGCTGGAATCACAACAGGGATTGTTGGGAATGATGATGGCTACGATGGAGCTTAGGGTGAGATTTTGGATGAGATCGCAAGTAAATGATGGGGAGGTTGGGACAGAGAGTCAAGCCTGTGCAGAGGACAGAGCCATACAGGAGGCTACAATGTCATGGGAGCTAGGTTTCTATATGAGATTTACATATTTTCATGCAGTATATTTGGAATTCATCTAATTTATGCGAATCCTAAATTCACCTAGAATTAATTATGGGTTGTATTCAAAATCCCTTAAAAGAATACTTCTAACTTGGCTTAACAAAAACACTCTTAAACTTAACAAGTCCTAACAATTTAGAAATCACAGGATGAGATGTATTTCTTACAAATTATTTCAAATCATAATTATAAAATTAAATTATACAAATAGATAAATTAAAACTACATATATATGATAAAGTGGAATCTCATAATATATCAAAAATATATAGTTCTAGTTATCCCATGGCATTGACGAGTACAATTCATATAAAATTCATCAAGAGCCAAAAGAGGATTTTCAACTATATGACAACTTGGAAGATCACAAGGCTTGGATCACCACCAACTTCTTCAATCAACGCTAGTTTATTATCTCCTCAAATAAGAGAGCAAGCAAGTGAGTGGGAGAGACTGATAAAAATGAGAGAGAGCGGCGAGCGAGAGGAAGGCGATCGACCAGAAGAACGGGGCGACCATAGAGGAAGTCTCCTTAGGCACGTATAGAGCAAGCAAGAGCGAAGAAGAATTCTCAATTCAATGGTTGTGGTGGCCTTGATAGCATATACAAGGTCGATAGAAAGGAAGCTGAAGTAGAGAAAAAAAGAAGCATTGTTATATTCTCCTCTTCTTTAAGGCTTCGTTTGGGACGGCTTTCTTACTGCTTCTTAAAGCGGCTTTCTAGTACATAAATTTTAATTTTTGTACTAGAAAGCTGCTTTAAGAAACAATGAGAAAGTGGTCCCAAATGAAGCCTAAATCATGTTCTTCTTCGTTCTTGTAGCACCTAAGTAAGCTCTTAATCATAATTTTATTTTTGATAATTTTTTGGTGTTATTTACAAATGATTTAGGATAATATTAGGTGGTTTAGGGAGTGCTAATTGAGATGATACTTGAATAAAAAATTTACCTAGTTTTATTCTTCCCTGGTTTCATATATACATATGTATATACATCAATATAGTGTACTAAGTTTTTGTAATTAATAAAACTCCTAACAAAAAATATAAATATTTATATATTTTTTCTAATAGAACTTACTAGATAAGAAGTGTATTAGGTGTATAATTTTTAATTATAATAAGTACAATCAGGGATGAAGGTATATTATTCCTATTGCAATTAATATTTATTTCTCATGCTTGTTTTTCAGGATAAAACCATTTGATGGTGGAGTAAGTCTATTGAGTAAAATGGATTTTTTTGTGGTATAAAGGATTTAATAAAGCTATGATGAATGATATGTGATATAAAAAGTATTAAATAATTCATTATTATATGGGGTCAACCAATGAAGTATAAATAAAAAAAATTCATACATTTATTAATTACAAGAGTATGTTAATTAGTTTTGGGGGTCACTAACACTATGATATCTAATTTAATATACAAATAATTTTGATTCTTTTGAAATTAGGGGTGTAAATGAGTCGAGTTGAGTTTGAGTCACCCTTATTTGAGCTTGAGGTTGATTTTTTTAGGACATTTGGGCCAATTAAGGTAAACTCACACACATCACATACACAAATTTTGAACCCAAGACCTTTTAATTGGTAACCAAAGCTCCCAACTAACAAACTAATGTGAGTTGCATTGAGCTTGATTTATTAACCGAGTTCGAGCTTGAAAACGAGCTTAATTCTACAAGTTTGAGCTGACTCGTGTTTATAACGAAAGAGAGAAAATAATTATAATTCCAATAATTATTATAATTATATTATAAATAAAGATAATTAGAAGATAATTAAAAAAGAATCACTTGATATAAAAAATGAGATATAACTTTTCAATATTTTATAATAGCATTATATTTGAATTCCTAAATTCTAATATATTGCAAGTGTATCTTATAGTAATATTTTTCAAACGAGCTAGCTAGCTCACAAGCTAGTGACTCACATCAAGATTGGCTTAAGCTTGACTCGTTAGCTCATTGAGCTTAGCTCACAAACCATTTATCAAGTCGGTCAAGCTTGAGTCGGTTTAGACTCACTTCCACCCTATTTGAAACTAAGGCTTCATTTGGGATGGCTTTCTTACTACTTTTTAAAGGAAATGTTAACATCAAGCTTACATCAGAAAAAATTCTTACACTCTCTAATATTTTACATGTGCCACAAATTAGATACAATTTAGTTTATATCTCCTTACTTGGAAAAGCTAGTATTGAAGTTATTTTTGAGAGTGATAAAGTAGTATTAACAAAAAATTATAATATCATTCTAACTGATTGACATAATGCAAATAAGATTTCTAAGATAATTATTCTTTCTGCTTAATCAAAGGAGTTATTTGATGTCTACTATAAAATTGAGTATGCTTTTGAAATTTGAAAATATTAGAGAAGAAATATGTGCTAGAAAATACATGAACCAAGAAGTACACTGTAGGAAATTTCTTAGTCTTTCAGATGAATGACTTTAAGAAATTTTTTGCTCATATATATGATTTTCATATTCTTATTAGTGAGCTTATTGAGGAGGGTTGTGGAGTACACTTTTGAAGTATAAAAATATTTAATGCTCTATCTCCCCTAAACAATACTTTATGTTTTCTTTGGCATATGAAAAATAACAAACCACATTTAATATACGCAAGTATACGCGTCGAATCAAGTAATAAAGTGATAGAATAGAGTATCGAACCCATGAGTAAGTATGCTTTTTAACAATTAACTACTACTATTTACTCTAATTATAAAATTATCCTATTAAAATAAAAATATTGGTTGTAGAGATTCAATCATTGAATAAAAATAGTAAAATAATAGATACAATATTTAAATAAAATATTTTGGATTGACGAATGTAAATTGTATATCTTTCCCAATGAATTTCTTATTTGTAATGTGATTTAGAGCATATGCATCCCTAGATCTGTGTCGAGCTTGTACGGGTGAAAATAATATCTACTGACCTCCTACAGTTATATCATCTCCTTAAGAACTTAGCATATTTTACATCATATGTTTAGAAATGCAGACATACTATTTCAACATTCCTGGTTGTTCTTGCATTCCTCCGTCGAAGCTATACATCATACTAGATTTTAACCACACATATGACCATTATATACATTAAATAAAGAATGAGATAATATTAAAAATGTCATTTAACTTCAAAGCACAATAATCTTTATTAGTACTTAGTATGTTCTCTGTATCATCAATCCAAAACTAGAGAATTAGTCAGACATGGAAGAAAAGATAAGCAAACTCATTTTCATTAAAATCATAGAAGAATGAAAATACAAGAGAATGATATCACTAGAAATGATCAATGTATATATCTCCTATATATTCCTTCCTTAACATACGGAGTTGCTTAAACAAATACTGACTAAACACTCTAATGATTCTATATCATACTTCCCTAGTCTCTCTTAGAATTGCCTCTAAGAGAGATCTAAAGAAGTACTCTGAAAAATACTGAAATTATATAAGTGACTGAACTCTATTACAAACATAACACAATGACTATTTATAGGAAAACATAAATAAGGCAATCGGCACTACGGTGCTTAAAAGACCGACGTCACTTATAGGGAATGATCTAGCATTAACACAATATATTAATGATTAATGTTATAATTATTTGATAAGTTTTACGTTGGTTGACGACTATCTAATGTAATTTTTTACTTTTTTCATCTAGAATTTGAGACATGACAATAGCAATGTTAAGGTTCATCAAGGGTGCGAGATAAAATAAAGTCATATATTTTCAAATTTGTTTCATCACTTAGAGCCTGCTTGTGAACATTTTTATTTTGTGCTCTTATTTTATTTTTATGTTTATTTTTTAAAAAATTTTTTAAAAAATTATATGCTTTTTTTAAATAAATCAAATTGATTTTAAAAAAACTCAAAATAACTTTTAGGTGTTCTAAATATGTTTTTAAAACAATTATTATCATCGGCCACCACCGACTACCAATTATCTCTAGTTGCCACCACCACCACCATTCCACTTACAACCTCCACCTCTAGCCACCGCCACTGACCACCATCAGTTGTCGTCGCCAACCAGCAACGCTAGCTACACATTGTCATAGATCACCATCAACAACTGTCATCAACCACCACCGTCAGCATCATAGAAAAAAAAAACATGGTTTTAAGATGTCAAACATTTTATTTTAAATCAAAACATACACAATATAAAATAATAAAAATAAAAAATGATCTCAAACTGCCTCCAATAGTTTTTAAAAGACAACTTTTTATAATAAAATTTCTAAAATCAAGTTTTTATTTTTTTTTCTCCAAATCATTCGTTAACAAAGTTCATTCACAGTTGATCAGCATCAAAAGACCCTAAAAAATTAGAATTTTCTTTTCTTGAAATCAATTCAAAACAAAGTCTTGTTTATAGACACTCTAAAATCAGAACTCACAGCTCTTTTCTGTGAAGTATTACTGTTTGAGACAGTAATACATATCCTGCAATGGCAAGGTTAGAACACAGTTATAAAAGAACATAACAGAGAACTCAAACCAGAGAACATTCTTCATTCATTAATTTTCCTTGCTATAGTGAGGAGCCTTTTAATACAAAGACGCTGACAGGGTCGTTAGCAAGCAACGACTGATCTTGTGTTTGATGTAGAGGATCCACGGTCATAAGGGAGTGATTCTGAAAAGCTGCTGGTGCCGTAGATGTAAGTGGAAATGCAAGCCCACATATCAAATGAACTTATCAGTTATCACCCCCCATCTCAAGTTAACACTAGGTTTGTTGCATTGTTAACTTGATGTGCAAAAGTTCAAACCGCTTGACAGAAAGTGGCTTGGTGAATATGTCAGCCGGTTGGTCCTCGGATGAGATATGATGAACATCAATGTGTGCTGATGTTTTGATTGAAAAAAATATAGTTTTGAAAAGTGTTTAATTTTCTTTGGGAAACATTTAATTTCTGGAATTTAAATTTTATAATCGAACACTTATTATGAATGATATATTACCTCGAAAGGTAAATATATCGTTCTCTAATAGGTTCAGATTATAAATCTTTGAATTACCCTGATTATCGTAGTCAAACTCAAGGAGAAACAACATATGATCTTAAAGGATCAAAATGATGTTTAATCAACTATTTGACTATGTTAATCTGAATATATGGATCATTAATTTCATAATCAGAACTATGATTGTAATTGACATATCTATCCGAGGAAAGAAAATATCAATCACTATCAATAGTTTGAATATGACGATAATGATCATCAGGTTTGAATTTCCCAAAGATAATCAATTGAAGGTTTTGAAAACTTAATTTTGAAATCTAGTCTGGGTTTCTAAATCTCCTACGAGCGCAAGCCCTCGTAGTTAATTATATCGTAGGAAACCAGAAAATTTTCTATGAAAACTCTCGATTAAAATAGCGATACGAATTTCATTTAAGAATTCAAAGCTTGATATCAAAGAAGGTAGGGACTGGAATTTTCAATCGGGAATGGTTCAATGTTGAACACTTATTTCTAGAGTCAAAGGAGGAAGGGTAGGAGGTATTTTGAGATTCTGAATTACTTCAGAAACACCCCAACCTATCCTAAGTGTTGGGCTTGAATTTGATTGAAAGATATTTTAATGTTTAAGTGGTCAATTTTATTAGAAGGTGGGAATCAGATTCCCGGAAGATTGAGGTCTTAAGATTGAAGACATGCCTTAGAACCTAAGTCTAAAATGGGTACTGAGAATCAGTGACCCAGAATCTAGTTAATGCAATGCAGTCCTGGACTTACCCCGGCTTGGATTGGGGAGCCAACTAAATCACCTAAACGCTTTAAAACCATGAGTCAGGTCAATTATGCAAGAGTGGTAGGAATATTGATTAAGATTGGTTTAAAGAATTGGGGTCGACATCTAGAGCAGATCCTAATTGATCCCTTAACATATGTTGGGTAAATGCTTAAGTTAAAAAATACAATTAAGATTTAGACTCAATTTTTAATTTGTATCTAATGCAATGCATGCTAGTTGACTCGATTAAATGCTTAAATCAATATGTAGCAATTTTAAAATCAGGCTTAAAAATAGATTTTATCCTAGAGATTGCACAACATCCCCTTGGACAGAACTGCACCCTAATAGGTCAGGTGGTCTGCCAGAACCCGCAGGCGGGGAGGTGCCTAACACGGTAGAGAAGGTTCAATATGATGCATGAAAAACTCCCGGCGAGTCCGAGCTTACTTCTTAAGAGCGTTAGAGTTTCTATCTGAGCTCAAAATTTTTTAATTTTGTTTAAATAGAAATAGTTAATGACCGTACCCTCACGAGCCTCCGATCGGGTTCCAGGCTAAATTAAAATCGACATGCAAGAGCACCAAATAAACTATTAAAAGCATGCTGGTCCTTAATTGTAATCAACACATCAATCAAATTAATTAAATAATTAAATAAATATTCAAAATGAAAGTCCATAGGCAAGTGCTCTTAATTATACAACCCAGGGTCTGCATGAAAGTAAAGTGGCCGGGTACCACTGACTACAACCCGGATTCTACTCCTAAGACTCAAGTGACTTTGAGATTTGAGATTCTTCTCGTTCTTCACTTCTTCGTCTTCTTGGAACTCCTTGGATCGTCGGGTCTGGATATCCAAATGAAAAGAAACTCCCCCCTGAATATGGGTGTTATCTTTTCTCTTTGGATATTTAAAATTTATCCTAATTTGGATCTCCAAATGGATAGGAACTCTCCCCTAAGGGATGTTCCTTCCTCTTTGGATTCCAAATTGGATGTTTAAACATCTCAATCTCAAAGTACTTTAGATTTACAACTCAAATATCATCTCAAATTACATTAATTAAAATTAAAATCTAGACTCAACAACCTGCAGGGTTATCCTAATAATCAACAGTTATAGTTACATCCCAAGCAGTTAATATATTTGAAGTTTAAATGCTCAAACACAGTCACACTTGGCCATGCTCTTTTAATTTTAAAGGGGGTCTTAACATGCTTAGCACCTGTGCGATTTAATAATTATGATTTTGCCCCCTTTATTTAATGTCCTGCATGAGCATAGCCACCTGCATAAGATTGAATTAGTATAAAACGTCCCTAGCCTAGGGGTAGGTCTAACGTATAATCAATCACATCACAGAGTGCGGTAAATAAATAAACAATCACATCAACATCAATTACTTAAATCTAACAACCAGCATGCAATGAAAAACACGGAAAACTTGGCACACGCAAGTAGCAGAAAAGTAAACACCGGCCTAGCCTAAGGCTAGAGTTGGTTGTCCTAGCAAACCATCTAAAGTGTGTGTAAAGGTTGTGTGGATTTGATATGTCTTAGATAGGGTACTTGATTGAAATTGCTTGATGTTCTAGTTGGTTGAAGGCTTAAGGGATTTTTAATTAAAATTTAAATCTTAATGATTTGAAATTAATTTTAAACTTGATTTTAATTATTTGTTGGATACCACCTTTGTTGCACACCGAGGCCATGAAGTTTATTTCACCTTCCTTGGGGCTAATTTAATAGCCTCGTAGGCCTGGGTTACCTAGTGGTACCCGATATAATTAAGTGATATGAGTTTGATTAAGGTTTGAAAGTTGATTAAATTTTAATTAAGATTGGTTGGTTGCTGGTTTTAAGGTTGATTTAAGATTTTTTGGAATTTTTAATGATTTATTGAATTTTGGAATTTTCTGGATTATTTTAATGATTTAATTCAAGGGTCAAAAGTTGACTTTTTAGTTTAAAGTGTTTTCTGGAAAGTTAATATTTTATTAAAATACTAGACCTTAATACAATCAGCTAGACAGTAAGTACACTGAAATTGGATTTTTCTAGATTTTATTATGAAGGTTCGAAGTTTTGACTTGAATTTGAATTAGGTTTGACCAAAAATTGACTTTTTTAAATTTGATTGATTTCTGGAAACTTAACATTTTTAATAAATATTAGACCTTATTATGAGTTGTATGCCTTTGAGTTTGCTCAATTTGGAGTTTATTTGAATTAGTTATGAATTTTTGAAGTTTTGAGTATTTAATGAATTATTTAAATTGTTTAATTAGAGACCCTTTTTGTGATTTGGATCCAAATGACCTCCAAACTCCTTGAAATCAACTCCAAAGGTCAGGAATGACCTAAGGAGTGATTTCCAAGTATTTGGAAATTTTCTAGAATTTTTAATTATTTTTAATTAATTAAATTAATTAAATATTGAATTTCAATTAAACTTAAATTAAACTTAAAATTAATTTCAGATCTAATTGATTTTAATTTTCATGTGTTAAGGATTCAATTCTGGTCAATTAGAGGGGTTAATTGTATTTTTTGGATTTAAATTTGATTTATTAGAATTTCTGAAAGGTTTAAGGGCTTAATTAAGGTTCAAATTTGATTAAGTTAATTAAGTGGCTTAATGATTTCAAAATCCAGTGGGAAATTTTCCAAGGGCTGAGGGTGTCACTATGTTCAAATGATTTGAGTTTCAAGTCAATAGGAGATCAATCCTAATTATTGAAAATATTCTAAGTTATCTAATCAAGTCCTTAATTATTATCCTTAATGACACTAAGTTTAAATGGGTTCAAATCAAAGTTCTTCTAACCCTTAACATAACATGCATGATATGCACACATACAAACACAATCAATCCTAAGTCTAAAAGAGCCTTAAACTAAGTGGTGTGTGTATGTCCTAAACATGCAAAGATTTATACTAATTAAATATTCTTAATTAGACTAATGAATGATTAGATTATAATCATTCATTAGCACTCCCACATGATTTCTATTCAAATATGATCTATGTTTAAAATTTCATAGTAGATCTCTCAACCTAAAATATTTAAGTATTTATATATATATTTCAAAATAATTTTAAAATATACTTAATCTATACATGGAATTATATATAGACATAGGTTTTAAATTAAGAATACTTAAGATATGATTAGTGTGATTTTAATATCTAATTGAGAGATCTACTGATCTACTAAGATCATTTGAAAATAAGTTTTTAATTTTCAAAATAATTGGCCTAGTATTTAATTAGATATTAATTAAATATTAAAATATTCAAGTAATTAAAATAACTTAAAATTAATCAAGTTTTGATCTCTGAAGTTAATCTTAAATTGAAGTGCTTAATTTTCTAAAAATTTTGATATATTATACTTAATTTTCTGATTTAAAATGAATTTCTTATGAATTTTTGAAGTTTAAATCAATTAAAAGGAATTTTAATTAATTTTAAACTAATTAAAAGTTCAAATAATTTTAAAATCAGCTAACTTGAATCTTAAGAATTTTTTGAAATTTTAAAATTATTTAAGTATATATATGTATATATGTATTGTTTATTCAAAAATATTCAAACTATTAATTATTAATTAAGTATTAATTAGTAATTAAAAATTTAATTAGTTCAAATACATGATATAGTTTAAAATAGTTTTATTTTAAAATTAGAATATTTCAAAACAATTAATTAATTATTAAATATTGATTGATTAAATTAATGACTATTAATTAATTATCTAATTATTATAATGTTATAAATCATTTAGATAATATTAAACAAATTTAATTAAATTCTATATAAATGTTCAAATATTTTTTTAAGATTAAAATTAAAATTAAAATTTATTAGATATTAATGAATTATTTAAATACTTAATTAAAGTATTGAGTAATATTTGAATATTTTCAATTATTTCAAAATTTTAAAATATTTTAAAATAAAAAAAATCTTAATTAAAATTAATACTAATATTAGATCATTTAATATTAATTAAAGTGATAAATTATTTAATATTAATTAAAATGTTGGAATTAGATATTAATTAAAATTTTAACCTTATTTAATATTAATTAAAATTTTAAAATATTTAACATTATCAAAAATATTAAATAATCTCATTATTAATTAAAGTTGTAAATCATTTAGTGTTAATTAATATTATAAATTATTTAATGTTAATTAAAATATTACATAATTAAAATTTTAAAATAATTTAATATCAATTAAAAGTATAAAATACTTCATATTAATTAAAATATTAAGTAATTTAATATTAGTTTTAAAATCATTTAATATTAATACTTAATGATTAATATATACTAATTAATATTTAATATTAATTTAGTTTTAAAATATAATTATAAAATTAAATTAATAATATTTAATTTCTAAAATATATTAATATATAATATATATATATTATTATTTAATATTTATTTAAAAGAAATTAAAATTTAAAATGATTTTTAAAAAAAGTTTTAAAATCATTTTAAAAAAAATTCGGCGGGTTGGTCACGTGGCGCCGTCTGATTTGCTGGGCAGAACCGCGGTGGCGGTGGAAAGGCCACGTGGCGGCCCCTGATTGGGCGCTGCAAACCGCGGCGGCGGCACCCAATCATTGGTAATGATTGGCGCCGCCGCCAATCATTACCCTCGATTCGACGGACGGTGGGTCCCACGCGCTTTCACTTAAGTGAGTCAGCAGCGCTTCAAGGCCGTCTGATCCTCCGCATGAGTTAAGCAACGGTTCTGATCGACTCCCGCGATTTGATCTCGCAGAGGGAGATCAAACGGCGGAGAGTCGATCCTGCTGTTCTGAATCAACGGATACGATCGCGCTGGATGGAGAATGGAACCGTCAGATCAAGCGCACCATTGAACTGGACCACGGAATGGCAAGATCTGCGCCGTTGATTTGTGAATCAATGGCCCAGATAACGCCTAGATATCACACAGCTCAGGCATACGTAAACCGAGCCCTAGGATGTATTTTCGAGCTCGTTCTTTCAATCCGTTAGACCAAATCGATTAAAATTTTAAACCTATATCCTTGATATGAACAGAAATCATGTGGAGCTCTTTTTAAAGTTTAATACTCACTTTAAGCAAAACTATTTAACCTAGTGTAATCTAGACTAGGGTTAAGGATTTAAGCGAAACTAACCGTGGGATTTAGGTGTTTTTGAGTTCTCTGAACTTGTGGATTGTCCACGCTAATAGTTGATGAAGAACTCACGATCTGGCGACGTCTGGATCGAGCCCTATGACCTCTTGGATGGAAAATGCTTGAACTCGCAGGAATCAGATGGCCGGCGGGACTTGACCGATTGATTTTGATTGGGAATGAGTGGGAGAGGAGTTTGGAGCTCAGGAAACTCGGGGGCTAGGACTGGAGGAGCTGGGAGAGTGAGAGAATATGTGTGACTGAATGAATGCTCAAATGAACCTTTTGCCCTATTCAAAACAGTAGGATTCAAAGGCACGGCTGGGATTGATTGAGTGAGCTCTTGGATTGCTGCCATCTGTCCCTGGAGTTGTTGGAATGGCAGGAGAAAGGACAGCCTAAGGACACCTAGGTGTAAAGCTCCATTTGGTCCCCACTTGAGCATGGGAGCAATGGGAGCTATTGGATCTTCATCTAATGGCTGAGGAAAGACCTAGGGAGGTTCTAGAAGGAGCTCATACAGCTAGAGCTGATTTGGGATAGGGGAAAGGGTAATTTGAGCTAGTTTGACTAGCTTTGACCCATATAATGCACTAAATTGACTATTTGACCAGTCCACATGTCATGTGGACTGGTGATGTGGCATTGAAGAGATGTCTTGGAAGGATAAAGGGGTTTGATACTTGAGGGTTGAGGTTTGGATAAATTAGAGGGGGTTTCAAAAGGATTTGACCATGGTTGCTTGAGTTGACCAAGTCAACTTGATTTGGGTGGCTGAGGTGGCAACCAAGGAGACTTGAGGAGCTGGTTGAAATGGGTTTAGAAGTGTTGGAAGTTAAAGGATTGGGGTTTGGACACATTCACATGAATGAATGAAAGTTTGACCAAGTCAAAATAGGTTGACTTAGTCTAATCAATCTTAACTCAATTCATGTTAAGCTTGGACACATCCAACCCATAACATGAGATTGGATTAAGGGTTGGGGATGAGCTTGATAAGATTCATGTAATGGTTAGACCAAAACATAAGAGTTTGACCTAATTTAATGGTTTGACTAAGTCAAATCTGAATGATTTAACTTATGAAAAAGCAAAGGAATATTCAAAACATCAAATGACATAGGTTTGAGAGCTTGAAAGAGTTGATTGGATCCAATGGGTTGGAATAACCCATTTATATCCTTAAGGAACACCTAGGTCAACCTAGGTTGACTCAGTCAACCAGGTTGACCCAGGAGGTGGGCACAGATTTAACAAGTTTAATTTGATGTTTTGGGTCTGTTAGAAGTATTTCTAAAGCTTAAATGGGTCATTTAAATCAAATGAACCTATTGGGGCTTTTAAAGGGCTTAATGGGTCAACTAGGTTGACTTGGTCAACCAGGTTGACCCAGGGGCAGGGATTGGGTCCAACTAGTTCAGAATGATATTCTGAGTCCACTGATGGTGATCTCAAGGTCTGGAGAGATTGTTTGGTCAAAATGACCTATTTGGGCCCTTAATGGGCCTTTTAGGTCAACCCTGATTGACTTGGTCAATCAGGTGGGTCCAGGGTCTTGAAATGGATTCAACATATTTGAAATGATATTTGGAGACCAATGGAGGTGATCCCAAGGTCTGGGGAGGTCATTTGGTCAAAATGACCTATTTTGACCCATAAAGGCTTATTTGGTCAAACTAGGTTGACTTGGTCAACCAGGTTGACCCAGGGGTAGGGATTGGGTTCAATAAATTGGGTTTGATATTTGAAACTTGCTGGAAGTGATTGCATTTGATTTGGAGCTCATTTGGTTCAAATGACCATTTATACCCCATAGGGGTATTTTGGTCATTTTGACCCCTGGTCAGCTAAGGGTCAAATTGAGTCCAACAAAATACAGTTTATTGCTCAATGGATCATAATCAAGGGTCTGGAGGTGATTGGAGGCTTTGAAGAAAGCTCCAGGGTCAAAATCCACTGGGTTGTAGGTCTAGTGGCATGGACTGTAAATATTTGAAGGTTTTACAGCATTTGGATTTCAATTCAGTTTCTGGGGTTAGAGACCTCAGAATGAGCTCAAATTTGGAGGGTTGCCTCTAGAGGCATTTCATATCAGTATGGAACTGACAGACCTTGAATCAGAGGTCATTTGACAGGGTTTTGAATTATTCAAAGATTCATTAGAAAAGGCTTTCAGGACTTAGACCTTTGGCCTTAGAATTTGATCTGGATTTCTGGTTTTAAGCTGGATTTTGAGTTTGAATGATAGGGTTTGAATTAAGTCTAGATTGAATTGAAGCTTGGATTGATTTAGAAGAATCCCAGGGTTTAGAATAGGTCCTGGAGTCCAGATCAGCTTAAGGGAATCCTAGGGTCTAGAATAGATCCTAGGGACTGGAGTCTGGGAAGATCCTAGAATCAAGAAGTCCTAGGGAAATCCTAGGATCTGGGGTCTAGAAGAATCCTATAATCTAGAAGAATCCTAAGATCTAGGAATCCTAAGATTCAAGATCTAGAAGGATCTTAGGATCTAGAGTAGATCCTAAAGTTTGATTTCTAGGAAGATCCTAGGGTTTGGAAGTCCTAGGGCCTGGGATCTAGAATAGTCTTAGGATCTAGAAGAATCCTAAGCTCTAGATAGATCTAGGAGAATCCTAGGGTCTAAGAGGATCAAATGATCTAAAGTCTGGCAAAATCCTAGGATCTAGAGTAGATTCTAGGGTCTGGATTAATTTGAAGGGATCCTAGGGTCTAGAACAGATCCTAGGGATGGAAATCTAGGAAAATCCTAGAGTCTAGATTGGTCTTAAATTGTATTGATCTGGGGTCAGGATTGGTCCCTAATAACCTCATACAAAAATGAGGTCAACAAATGGACCCCTAATATGTGTAATAGAATGTAGTTCTATTACACATATTGGCGTTGACCGAATAGAATAGTCAAGTCTGGAGTTTTGATCCTAAGGGAAAGAAAAGTCTATCCCTGGGGAATCGGGGTTTGAACAGATACTAGGGTAGTGCTTAGAAAAAGCGTACTCTACCACTAGTGGGTCTGGTCATAAGGGAAAGATATAATCTATCCCTAAAGAAGGGGAAAATCTAGAGTATCGTATAGGAAGGAAGAACTCCTAACTATAGAAGGTCGAGTCTAAATTTGATTCTAAAGGAAATGAAATCCTAACCTTAGAAAAGTAGATTTGAAAGGATACTATGGTAGTGCTAGAAACAGCGTATTCTACCACTAGTAGATCTAATCCTAAAGGAAGGGAAGTCCTAACCCTAAAGGAAAAGAAGGTCTGGATGATCGTATAGAAAGGAAGAATTCCTAACTACAGAGGATCTAGTCTAGGTTTGGTTCTAAGGGAAAGGGAAATCCTAACCTTAGAAAATTGAATTTGAAATGATACTAGGGTAGTGCTGAGGCAGGATACTCTACCACAAGTAGATTTAGTCCTAAGGGAAGAAACATCTAACCCTAAGGAAAGGAAAGCTTGATTGAGATTGATTCCAGGACAGTGCCATAGAGGACTTACTCCATCAATAGGAAGTTTAATCCCAAGGGAAGGAAGAAGAACCTACCCTAAGGAAGAGAGAACTGGATTTTGAAATTAAACACAGGACGGTGCCATAGAGGATTTATTCCATCACCGGGGAATCTAATCCTAAGAGAAGGAGAATACTTACTCTGAGGAGAATAGAACTGGATGATCTCATAGGAAGATAGTATTGCTTCCTATAGGAGATCAGACTTAAAGATTTGAATTTTAAAACTAGAATGGTGCCTCAGAGGGCGTTATCCATCACTAGTAGATCTAATCATAAGGAAAGAAAGCACGATGACTCACATTTGTCCTTAAGGAAAAGAAGACTGGAGGACCCTGAGGGAAGGAAGCATTGCTTCCCACAGAAGGTCAGATCCGGATTTTAAACCTAGGATGGTGCCACAGAAGACGTACTCCATCAGTAGTAATCTAATCCTAAGGAGAGAAAGCACGATGACTCACATCTAACCTTAAGGAAAAGAAAACTGGAAGAAGCTAGGATGGTGCCACGAAGGGCGTACTCCACCACTAGCGAATCTAATCCTAAGGATAGAAAGCACGATGACTCACATCTAACCTTAAGGAAAAGAAAATTGGACGATCCTATGAGAAGGAAGTATTGCTTCGCACAGAAACGGGTCTGGAGTGATCGTGTGTAAAGGAAACTTGTTTTACATAGAAGATCGGATCTGGATGATCCTGTATAGAGGAAACTTGCTCTATACAGAGGATCATGTCTCGAATGATCGTATACAGAGAAAACTTGCTCTGTACAGAGGATCGAGTCTGGAATGATCATGTGTGAAGGAGACTTGCTTCACACAGAGGACCGAATCTGGATGATCGTATATAGAGGAAACTTGCTCTATACAGAAGATCAGGTCTGGAATGATCATGTGTAGAGGAAGCTTGCTCTGCACAGAGGATCGAATCTGGATTGATCGTATGTGAAGGAAACTTGTTTCACACAGAGGATCAGATCTGGAAGAAAACTAGGATGGTGCCACAAAGGGCGTGCTCCACCACTAGTGGATGATCTTATGGAGAGGAAACTTGCTCTACACAGAAGATCTGATCTGGATGATCCTGTATAGAGGAAACTTGCTCTATACAGAGGATCGAGTCTGGATTGATCGTATGTGAAGGAAACTTGCTTCACACAGAAGATCGAGTCTGGATGATCGTGTATAGAGGAAACTTGCTCTATACAGAGGATCGAGTCTGGATTGATCGTATGTGAAGGAAACTTGCTTCACACAGAGGATCGAGTTTGGATGATCGTATATAGAGGAAACTTGCTCTATATAGAGGATCGGGTCTGGAATGATCGTATGTGAAGGAAACTTGCTTCACACAGAGGATCGAGTCTGGATGATCGTATATAGAGGAAACTTGCTCTATATAGAGGATCGGGTCTGGAATGATCATATGTGAAGGAAACTTGCTTCACACAGAGGATCGAGTCTGGATGATCGTATGTAAAGGAAACTTGCTCTACATACTGAATCAAAACTGGATGATCGTATATAGAGGAAACTTGCTATATACAGAGGATCGGGTCTAGAATGATCATGTGTAAAGGAAACTTGCTCTACACAGAGGATCGGATTTAAATTCTGGAACTTGAGATTTGAATAATTTTTGAATTGATTTTGTTTTAAATTTGAAAGTGTTTGAATTTGAAATTTGATTAGACAAATTTGAATTTGAAGAGTTTTAAATCTGGGATGTGTTTTGAATTTAATTTGAATTATTTTTGAATTTGAGGAATTTGAATTTAAAATTTGATTTGATTTTGATTGATCTTGAATTTGATTTCGGATTTTGAAAAACTTGGACAAAATTGAGCTGGATAGATTCAAAATTTGAAAATTTTATTGATTCGAAATTCGAGCTACATCAAGCATAGTATTTTTTCAGGAATCGCCCGTTTACAGGAAGCATTGGGTGATCTCCTTTACAATCCACTAGCTGATACGAGCCTCCTTCGTAGACTGTTTCCACTACGAAGGGTCCTTCCCAGGTTGGTTCAAACTTTCCACCGAGCTTTCGGTGGGCTAAGATATGCCTCCGAAGAACCAAGACCAAGTCGCCTACTCGGAAGGTTCTAGGTCGCACTAACTTATCATGAGCTTGAACCATTCTGGCTTTATAGAGTTCTAGATTTTGCTGGGCTTGGAGACGACGTTCTTCAAGACCCTCAAGTTCTTCAAGTCGGAGTTGTGCATTCTGTTCTGTTGTGATTTGATTCTGGACTGCAATTCTGAGCGAAGGGATTTGAATTTCCAGAGGGAGTACGGCCTCAGACCCATACACTAGTACAAACGGTATGGATTGGGTCAGGGTTCGATATGTGGTCCTGTAGGCCCACAAAGCTTCCACCAACCTCTCATCCCATTGACGTTTATTGTCATCCAGGGTCTTTTTGATGATTTGTACCAGGGTTTTATTAAAGGCCTCAGCCAATCCATTAGCTCGTGGGTAATAGATCATTGAGTATCTCCAATCAATACCGTGGCGACTTGCAAAGTTATTGATTTTTGTAGACTTGAAAGCAGACCCATTATCGGATATGATTCTACGAGGTATGCCGAATCGATATACGATATGGTCACGAAAGAATTTCATTACATGGCGTGATGTTACATTTCTTAGTGGGACTGCTTCTGCCCACTTTGAAAAGTAATCAGTCGCTGCTAAGATGAAGCGATGACCCCTTGAAGAAGGAGGGTCAATTGGCCCGACGATATCCGTGCCCCAACTTTCGAAGGGCCACGAGGCTATCGTAGGATGCAACACATTAGGCGGTGTTTGATTGAAAAAATATTGTTTTGAAAAGTGTTTTAATGATTTCGTCACTGAGTTTGATTTGTTAGAATTTTCAAAAGTTTTAAAGTTTGATTAAAAGATTAACATTGATTTAATTAATTAAGTAGTTTAATGATTCTTAAAGTTGCTGGACATTTTCCTATGGGCTTGAGATGTCACTAAGTTTGAATGTTCAAAATTTCAAGTTAAAAGGAGATGTATCCTAATTATCAAAATTTTCTAAATCTTCTAGACTAAAAGTCCTTAATTATTGTCCCTAAGTGTCACTAGGTTGATTAAGTTTGAATCAAGGTTTATCTAACCCTTGGACACTATAAACAATCATACCATATCAATCATCAAAAGCAAAGGGGAATGTCCTAATTCTCTATGGAAGAATCATAATGAATCATTTAGATCATAGGTTATATCATCACCTATGAACTCCAAGAAAATCCATTATGAAATAATGACTACATTAAATTGACTTGAGGGTATTAAAAGATGTATAATACATCTTCAAATAAGATATCATTCAATTTAAAAGTATAATCATATATAATTCAAAGCTTATTTACAAAGATTGTAATGTGATTAAAATTAAAAAAAATTTAATTTATACATGATTATGATCTAAAGCCATCTTCCCAATGAAAGACACCCTTTCAATGGTTCCATAGAGTACTAACATGCATTGATTAGATTTAGATTATATGAGTTATAAATTTCCAAAGATCTTGGGTCAAACTTTGATCTAGATCTTTGTAAATTCATAAACTAATCTACATTGCATCAAATGGTTCTAAAAAAATAGGAAAGATCAAAATCAAACCCTATAATACCTCTGCCAAGTTTCAACTCAAAATAGTTTGAAAATATTTCTTTAAAAATAAAACAAAGTTTTCTATATTTTGGAAATAATTATAAAAATAATAATCAAAATACTTTTGTTTTATTTTTAAAATAAAATAGGTTAGAATATGAGCAGAATGAACCCAAGAACTTAAACAATGGCTGAAAAATGAATTTTCTACGATTTTTTAAAGTTCTGGATATTTTCTGGATTTATTTTGAGCATTTTAAACATCTGGTCAAACGGCGGCGCTGACCGGACACGCGGCGGCAAACAGTGTGACCACGCGGGCGGCGGCGGTCAGGCGGGCCCCAGCTACTTATCCAGCGCGGCATGGAACGGAGCCGTTGGATCTAAGTATGCGCTGATCCAACGACTGTGATCATTCCCGCGGCTGACCATGATCCAGAAGGATCGAACGGTTAAATTTGATCCCGCGGTTAAGAATGAATGCTCTAGATTTAGCCAGACGAGACTTATTCACTATGCGGGTATGAGAGGTCGGATCGGACCTCTGATCAGACAAAATCATAGCCGTCCGTATTAAACAAAACAAACGAACGGCCCTGATTTCGTCACTGAGTTCAGGAACCCGAAAACCCTAGGGTCATTTTTCGTTTCATCCTCTCAGTATAATGAATTAAATAGCTTAAAAATTTGAGCAGAGATGAAATATGGTTTAATTCAGAGTGTGGAAGTGTTTTTTAACCTTTTGATGCAATCTTTACAAAATTATTTAAAAACCTAAGTAAATAACTAGGGTTAAAGATATACCTTAATACATTGAATAGAAATGGATGAACTCAATATCTCTGAATTTGTGGATTGTCCACGCTCAATTTTGTAGAAGACTTCAGGTCCAGAAGGATCTTGTATAAAGAATTAAAATGGCTTGGACGGGGCTAGTCTCGGCTTGCCCTCAATCTCGCCGCCGACGGCCACCAAACGTTAGGAAATGATCAGGGAGAAGTAAAGGGAGCTCTGGGTATTCAGAACGAAAACTCAGAGAGGCTGGAGCTGGACTGGAATGAGAGATAACGTGTCCTTTCTATTCCCGTCCTTCCCACTCTATTCAAGCTGCTGGAGTTACCTTGGACGGCCTGGATGCTTCAGGTGGAGCGCTGGGATGTTGGACAGCTGGCTCAGGCCGTTAGGAGACAGAGGGGAGTGTGCTGCCTTAGGTGAAAACATCCTTGGGTCATTCTCACATGGAGGGGACCACTTGAGTTGATTGAGCCATTTGGAGCCATGGAATGACTTGGCCAGGTCGGGTTAGAATCCTGGAAGGTCATAGAGTCAATTGAATGGGTTTAATGGGCCTGGATTCAACCTAAGGAGCAGGGTTAATTGGGTTGACAACTTGAAAGGATTTGAAGTTAACATTGACTGGGTTTGACCAGTCAATGGTTCCAAACTGATGAGATGGACTTGAAAGTGTTGTATGCTTGCTGTTTTGATGGGTTTTGATGGGCTTGATAGGTTAGGTTTGATGCATAAGGATTTAAATCCATGAGTCATGAGGTTTGACTACATATATGGTGGTTTGACTACCCATAATGGTTTGACCAAATCAAAATCACTATGGATTGATTGGAAACATAGCTAGGAGTATTTGAATCATGTTTTGAAGTGGTTTCAATGGGTTAAAGGATTTGAAAAGTTTGCTTAAATTGGGTTTAAAAGTATATAGTGAAGGGAGCTTAAGTTGATTAGGTTTGACCAGATATAGATCTAGTTGACCGAGTCAACTGATGACTGGGACATGATGTCCAATCAAGTCTAAAAGTTTGATAGGGTTTTGAATACAATCAAGGTTTGATTTAAAGTGTAAAAGCTTAAGGGTTGATCTGGTCAACTTAGGTTGACTTGGTCAACCAGGTCGACCTAGGGTCCTGGGTTGAGCTCAATAAGTTTGAAATGATAAATAGGGTCTGGTAGAAGTGGTTTCAAAGTCTGGAAAGATCATTTAGATCAAATGACATATTTAGGCCCTTAATGGGCCTAATGGGTCAACTAGGTTGACTTGGTCAACCAGATTGACCCAGGGTCAGGGAATGGGTCCAACCAGTTCAGAATGATATTCTGAGTCTGCTGGTGGTGGTCTCAAGGTCTGGAGAGGTTGTTTGGTCAAAATGACCTATTTGGGCCTTTAATGGGCCTTTTAGGTCAACCCTGGTTGACTTGGTCAACCAGGTGGGTCCAGGGTCTGGAAATGGGTTCAACAGATTTGAAATGACATTTGGAGACCAATGGAGGTGGTTCCAAGGTCAGAGGAGGTCATTTGGTCAAAATGACCTATTTTGACCCTAAAGGGGCCTTCTAGGTCAACTAGGTTGACTTGGTCAACCAGGTTGACCCAAGGGCTGGTTCTGGGTTCAATGGATTTGATTTGACATTTGAAATTTGCTGGAGGTGGTTGTATTTGATTTGGAGCTCATTTGACCAAAGTGACTATTCACACCCCATAGGGGTATTTTGGTCATTTTGACCCCTGGTCGACTGGGGGTCAAATTGAATCCAATAAAATGTAGCTTAATGCTCAATAAGTCATATTCAAGGGTTTGGAGGTAATTGGAGGCTTTGGAGAAAGCTCCAGGGTCAAAATCCACTGGGTGGCAAGTCCAGTGGCATAGACTGTAAATATTTGAAGGTTTTATAGCCTTTGGATTTCAATTCAGTTTCTGGGGTTAAAGGCCTCAGAATGAGCTCAAATTTGAAGGGTTGCCTCTAGAGATAGGTCACATCAGTGTGGAACTGATAGATCTTAAATTAGAGGTCATTTGATAGGGTTTTGAGGTGTTCAAAAATTTGCTGGAAAAGGCTTTCAGGACTTAGACCTTTGGCATTGGATTTGAATCTGGAAATCTGGTTTTAAGCTGGATTTTGAATTTGAATGATATGGTTTGAATTAAGTCTAGATTGAATTGAAGCTTGGATTTATCTAGAAGAATCCTAGGGTTTAGAATAGGTCCTAGGGTCCAAATCAGCTTAAGGGAATCCTAAGGTCTAGAATAGATCCTAGGGACTGGAGTCTGGGAAGATCTTGGGATCTAAAAGTCCTAGGGAAATCCTAGGATCTGGGGTCTGGAAGAATCCTATAATATAGAAGAATCCTAAGATCTAGGAATCCTAAGATTCAAGATCTAGAAGGATCTTAGGATTTAGAGTAGATCTTAAAGTTTGATTTCTAGGAAGATCTTAGGGTTTGGAAGTCCTAGAGCCTGGGATCTAGAATAGTCTTAGGATCTAAAAGAATCCTAAGCTCTAGATAGATCTAGGAGAATCCTAAGGTCTAAGAGGATCATATGATCTAGAATCAGGTAGAATCCTAGGGTCTAGAATAGATCCTAGGGTCTGAAGTCTAGGAGAATCCTAGAATCTAAATTTGTCTTAAATTGTATTGATCTGGGGTCAGGATTGATTTGAATTTGGATTGATCTATGATTAGATTAATCCTAGGGTCAGGATTAAATCCTAAGGATTGGAATGATCCTAAGGTCTGTATTGGTCCTACTAAGCTCATACAAAAATGAGGTCAACAAATGGACCCCCAATATGTGTAATAGAATGTAGTTCTATTGCACATATTGGTGTTGACCGAATAAAATGGTCAAGTCTGGAGTTTTGATCCTGAGGGAATGAAAAGTGTATCCCTGGGGAATCAAGTTTGAATTGATATTAGGGTAGTGCTAGGAAAAACGTACTCTACCACTAGTGAATCTAATCCTAAGGGTAGGAAAATCCTAACCTTAAAGGAAAAGGAACCTGGGTGATCCTATAGGAAGAAGAAACTCCTAACTATAAAGGATCGGAATTAAATTTGATTCTAAGGGAAAGGAAAAACCCTACCCTAAGAAGATTGAATTTGAAAAGAATCTAAGGGAAAGAAATCCTAGCCCTAGAAGATTGAATTTGAAACTTAATTCTAAGGGAAGGAGATCCTAACCCTAGAAGATTGAGTTTGAAACTTAATTCTAAGGGAAGGAGATCCTAACCCTAGAAGATTGAGTTTGAAACTTAATTCTAAGGGAAGGAGATCCTAACCCTAGAAGATTGAGTTTGAAATGATACTAGGGTAGTGCTGAGGCAGCGTACTCTACTGCTAGTAGGTCTTATCCTAAAGGAAAGAATGTCCTAACCCTAAAGGAAAAGAAGGTCTGGATGATCCTATAGGAAGAAAGAATTCATAACTACAGATGATCGGGTCTGAATTTTATTCTAAAGGAAAGGAGATCCTAACCTTAGAAAAATGAATTTGAAAGGGTGCTAGGGTAGTGCTAGGGACATCGTACTCTACCACTAGTAGATCTAGTCCTAGTAGAAGGAAGAAAACCTATCCTTAGGAAGAAGAAAGCTTTAATGATCATGTAGAGAGGAAGAATTCCTAACTACGAAGGATTGAATTAACATTTGATACTAGGGTAGTGCCACAGGGGGCGTACTCTACAACTAGTGGATCTAATCCTAAGGAAGGGAAAGAATCCTATTCTTACAGGAAAAGAAAATCTGGATGATCATATAGAAAGGAAGAATTCCTAACTACAGAGGATCAAATTAAAATTCAATACTAGGGTAGTGCCACGAGGGGCGTACTCTACCACTAGTAGATCTAGTCCTAAGGGAAGAAACATTTAACCCTAAAGAAGAGACAGCTTGATTGAGATTGATTCCAAGACGGTGCCATAGAGGACTTACTCCATCACTAGGAAGTCTAATCCCAAGGGAAGGAAGGATAACCTACCCTAAGGAAGAGAGAACTGGATTTTAGAATTAAACCCACGACGGTGCCATAGAGGACTTATTCCATCACTGGGGAGTCTAATCCTAAAGGAAGGAGAAAAGCCTAACCTTGAGGAGAAGAAAGTTTGAATTTGGAATTGAAATTGAATCTAGGACGGGGCCACAAGGGACTTATTCCATCACTGGGGAATCAAATCCTAAGAGAAGGAGAATACTTACTCTGAAGAAAAGAGAACTGGATGATCTCATAGGAAGGTAGTATTTCTTCCAATAGGAGGTCAGACTTAAAGATTTGAATTTTAAAACTAGAATGGTGTCGCAGAGGGCGTTATCCATCACTAGTAGATCTAATCCTAAGGAAAGAAAGCACGATGACTCACGTCTGTCCTAAAGGAAAAGAAGACTGGAGGACCTTGAGGGAAGGAAGCATTGCTTCCCACAGAAGGTCAGATCTAGATTTTGAACCTAGGATGGTGCCGCAGAAGGCGTACTCCACCACTAGAGGATCTAATCCTAAGGATAGAAAGCATGATGACTCATATCTGTCCTTAAGGAAAAGAAACTGGATGATCCTGTGAGAAAGAAGCACTGCTTCACACAAAATCAGATCTGGAATGATCGTATGTAAAGGAAACTTGCTTTACACAGAGGATCTAGTCTGGATTGATCGTATATAGAGGAAACTTGCTCTATATAGAGGATCTCAACTAGAAAGAAACTAGGGTGGTGCCACAGGGGGCGTGCTCCACCACTAGAAGATCTAATCCTAAGGATAGAAAGCACGATGACTCACATCTAACCTTAAGGAAAAGAAAACTGGAAGATCTTGTGAGAATGAAGCGTTGCTTCACACAAAATCAAGTCTGGAGTGATCGTATGTAAAGGAAACTTGCTTTACATAGAGGATCAGGTCTGGAATGATCATATGTGAAGGAAACTTGCTTCACATAGAGGATCGAGTCTGGAACGATCGTATACAGAGAAAACTTGCTCTGTATAGAGGATCAGGTCTGGAATGATCATATGTGAAGGAAACTTGCTTCACATAGAGGATCGAGTCTGGAACGATCGTATATAGAGGAAACTTGCTCTGTATAGAGGATCAGGTCTGGAATGATCGTATGTGAAGGAAACTTGCTTCACATAGAGGATCGAGTCTGGAACGATCGTATACAGAGGAAACTTGCTCTGTATAGAGGATCAGGTCTGGAATGATCGTATGTGAAGGAAACTTGCTTCACATAGAGGATCAGATCAATAATGATCATATACAAAAGAAACTTGCTCTGTATAGGGGATCGAGTCTAGAATGATTATATACAGAGGAAACTTGCTCTGTGCAGAGGATTGAGTCAGGAATAATCGTATATAGAGGAAACTTGCTCTATATAGAGGATCAGGTCAGAGATGATCATATATGAAGGAAACTTGCTCCACATAGAGGATCGGGTCAGGAATGATCATACGTGAAGGAAACTTGCTTCACATAGAGGATCGGGTTAGGAATGATCATATGTGAAGGAAACTTGCTTCACATAGAGGATCGGGTCAGGAATGATCATATACAAAGGAAACTTGCTCTGTATAGAGGATCGAATCTGGATGATCATATGTAGAGGAAACTTGCTCTACATAGAGGATCGGGTCTGGAATGATCGTATACAGAGGAAACTTACTCTGTGCAGAGGATCTGGTCTGGATGATCGTATATAGAGGAAACTTGCTCTATATAGAGGATCAGGTCTGGAGTGATCGTATGTGAAGGAAACTTGCTTCACACAGAGGATCGAGTCTGGATGATCGTATATAGAGGAAACTTACTCTATATAGAGGATCGGGTCTGGAATGATCGTATGTGAAGGAAACTTGTTTCGCACAGAGGATCAAATTTGAATTCTGGAACTTGAGAATTGAATGATTTTTGAATTTAAATTTGAAAGTGTTTGAATTTGAAATTTGATTTGACGCATTTGAATTTGAAGGGTTTTAAAACTGTGATGTGTTTTGAATTTGATTCGAATTGGTTTTGAGTTTAAAAATTTTGAATTTGAAATTTGATTTTAATTGATGTTGGATTTGATTTCAAATTTTGAATTTCGATTGTATTTGATTTGTTTGAATTTGATTTTGAATTTGAAATGTTTTGAATTTAATTTTGAGTTTAACACTCATCTGGCATGGTACTTCCTGAAGAGCCTCCCCAATGTTTAAAAATATTGGGTGGCATTCTTCAGGATTGATCAGTCAAAGGAAAACTTCCTCAAAGATCGTCATGAACGATCCAGTCAACATTGACTCAAGCTTTCAATTGAGTTTACAAAGGATTAGAAGCGGTCTACAAAAGACTACGACCAAGTCTCCAACTTGGGGAGTTCTAAAGTGACACAACTTATCAATAACTTGAATCAAATGTAACTTGTAAATTTTCAAACTTTATTGAGCTTAATTTGATTTTTATTTGAGGCCCTCGAGCTCCTCGAATTGGAGTCGGGCACTTTGCTCAACTATAGTTTGATTTTGAACAGCAAGTTTCAGCAAAGGAAACTACACCTCTAGATCAGGATGATCTAGGACCCAGCACAGAGTGTAGTTTGATTGTGAACGACAATTTCCAGCACTAAAAAAAATACTCCTCTAGTGGGATCAATTGTGGACCCAGTATAGAGTGTAATTTTATAAAGAAGGCCTTAAGGAAGGATGCCTGTGTGGAAGGGCTTACACACACTTCTCAAAGACCAGAATTAAATTTTTATCAAGAATAGAAGATTCATTCTCTTTATTGGAAAATTTCCTCTAGTTATTTGGACCCTGTCGGAATGACAAGCGGGAACAAATTTTAGAAGTACAGTGAAAAGTTTGAGTGACTCCAATAAACCTGAAAAGATTTCAGGATTTAGGTTTTGTTGACCCAGACCAAGCTTCGTAGAAACTAAACTGGGGTCTCCCTTAAATATTTTAAATTAAAATCAATTTCAAAGAGGTTTAAGTTGAATATAGAAATTTGATCTTTTCAATTCTCTAGCACGAGAGATTTTTATATCTTGATAGATTATCGATGCCCGGTGAAAATTCTGGATTCAAGACTTTCAAGATCAAGCAATTTAAAATTGACTGGGTCATTTGAGATTGAAGAATTTAGCAGAAGGGAGCCTCTTTCTTTTTCTGGTGGCACACATTGCGCATCTTTTGATTTATAGTGCATTTTGCACTGTTTCTTAACTTGTGGCACCCATTGCGCATCTTTTTTGATTTTTAGTGCACTTTGTGCATTTCTTGATTGTTGGCGCATTTTGCGCATCTTTTAAATTCAATTGAATTTAAGAAGAGGCTACAACTTCTCTATTTCAATATCGGGATTACATCTCGAGTATAAGAGAAGAAAACTCATTCTCTTATGTAAGGACGAATAATCCTCAAGGTAGGACCCAGTCTTTTAAAATGAATATTGGCTTGACTTTTAAAAATCATTGAACAGATTTTAAACACGCAAGAGATATCTATTAAGATAGAAAATTGTGAGAAAATTGAGAAGATTTTCATTTCAAAGATCAACTTAAATTTGATATTAATTTAACTCAACAGTTGAATCAATCCCACAAAAGAGGTGGGAGGGAGGTGTATTCAAACATTTGGAGTCAACTACAACTTTCTCCTGCTTAAGACTTCAAATAGAGGTCAATTCTCATTAAAAAGATGATTCAATTATCTTGAAAGTTTGAAATCAGTACACTTGAGAAATTGAAAGCTTTTCCTTAAAAAGAAATTACAAATCTAGGTGGCAAGACCCCAGTAGTACGGAATTAGATTCCTACGATCTCCTTGGAGGGAGAGACTACTATTGGGTCTGCACTATCCTTAGAAGTTGCTAGATCACTTTAATCAAAAGATTTATCTCGATAGGACCCCATTGAAAAGTGAATTTTAACGGTATCACTATCTGATATAATCCTAGATTATTTCCCCTCTCTTATTACTAGTGGTCTAGTAATTAGAAGAGTGGCACCCTCAGTGGTTTCTACACCTCCTCCTCTCTAGTTGATGTAGTAGGACACGTATAGAAACATGATCTAACATCATCTAGTAGAGTGGACGGGTCATAACCTTCAACTGAAGGCCTAGGGCCTGGTGCTGGAGTTTGTTCAGTTCTGGCTTGATTGATTCTCGCCATGTAATAGTCAAGAAGATGTATTGAAGATTGTGCTCTCGTCTCTACAACCTCCCTCCTTTGAGCAACAGGAGAAGGGTGGAAATGATTTCCACCAAGGAAGGGGTTCGTAGAAGGAGCAACGAACTTTTGATTAGCCTCGGACTTGACGTGCTTTAAGGCTTTCGCCTCAGCAGTCTTCCTGGCCTTGACAACGTTCTTTCTGACTCTACGAAGGTAGTTCTTCATTTTGTTCTTGCTGGCCTTGCTGACGGCAGGGGTACTAGAACTTGACTCAATCTCAGGCTGAGATAGTAGCTCTTCTATCGTTATTGACTTCTGGTTCCTATCCTCCTCAGTAAAAGATACAGTGGGTAAAGGGGTGACAACAGCCTCCATCTCAGAGATGGGGGAGTCAACTCCTGACCCTAAAGTAATCTCAACCAAAGGGACATTCCTTCGTATTCCCGCAGACAGATCAATCATTTCTTCTCCGTCGACTGATAACTTGAAGTCTTGGAATTGTATTTCAAACTGGATGAAATTACCAGAAGTGATTCCTTCGACTATCAAGTTTCTATCTAGAGAGAAAATGAGTTTCCCAGCCATTTGAGTGCTTAAATCCTGAAATTAATGAACAATGATTTGAATTAGTTAATCTTCAATTTGAATTTGAATTTTAAACTTGATTAATGTTATTCAAAATTTGATAATTCAATCATGTTGAGCTTAAATTCAAAACGATCGTTTGTAGACTTGACAAGGACTTAAGGATTGAACCCGACACTTTCGCTACACCAATTAACTTGGGGCAAAATGTCAAACTTCAAACTCGAACTTGAATTCAACATTGAAATTAAAATTTGAAGTGACAATCAAATTCAAACTTAAGGTTGAGATTGTATTTTGATTTAAAGTTGAATTTGAATTTGAACTTAGGGTTGAAGTTGGCAGGATCTTTCTTCAAATTTTGTGACTCAACAGATCGAGTTTCATTCAATCATGTAGGTGCACAAAATTGATATGAAAGATCTAGGGGTCGGGCTTGACTCTTTTCATTTCTCCAATTGGCTTGGGTCGAAATGTCAAAGTCCCAAATTTGATCTTGAAATCAAATCTAAAGTTGAATTTAAGTTTGGAATCAAATTTGAGTTCAATTTTAAAATTGAATTTGAACTTAAGATTGAATTCAGTTTTGAGGTTGAATTAAAATTTAAATCTTGGATTCAAATTCAAGCTTGAAGTTGGATTTAAATTAAAATTGAATTTGAATTTGAATCTGGATTTAAACTCAAGGTTGGAATTGAACGGATCCTCTTCAAAATTTGGAACTCAACATATTGAATTTTGTTCAAATATGTAGGTGTGCCAAATTAGCCTGAAGATCCTAAAGCTTGACTCTTTGCACCCCATCAAGCAATTTAGGGGTGAAATGTCAAAGCCCAAGATTGACTGGAGAATTTTGAATTTGAATTGCATGTGTTCAACTACAACAGAATATTATAGTGGACACATAGCAATGACAATTGAAGTTGATTTGAAAGATTTTCCTAGACTTTTGAAACTAAAAAATGTTGAGTTTTATTTTCAACATGATGGTTAACAAAATTCCAGGGAAATCTAGAGACCTGGTTTGACTCTTTCACCATACTGACTAGCGTAATGTGAAATGTCAAAATCTAAGTTTAATTAAAGGAATTTTGAATCTGGATCTTTGAGATTAAGGGATTTTTTATAAATTGTGAAACTTAGCATGCAAAGATCTATTCGCATGCGAGTTTGCAACATATGCAAAAAGATTTTGATAAGCTTGGCTTGACTCTTTTGCTCTACCAACAGACTTGGAGGCAAAATGTCAAAGCTCGGCTTGGAGGGAGGTTTCCTACTCTCACCTCTCTTTTCACATGTCTTAATTGAGTTAACCACACTCACCCAAGGGAGAAATGGGAGAGAGACCAACGGAAGAAAGGTAGTCAAAACTATCGATACAACAAAACTCGTAGCGCTATTAAAGATGGAGAGAGAGATTTTCCCCAGCGGAGTCGCCAATTTTTGTTTGATTGAAAAAATATTGTTTTGAAAAGTGTTTTAATTTTCTTTGGGAAATATTTAATTTCTGGAATTTTGAATTTTATAATCGAACACTTATTATGAATGATATATCACCTCGAAAGGTGAACATATCGTTCCCTAATAGGTTCAGATTATAAATCTTTGAATTTATCTGATTATCATAATCAAACTCAAGGAGAAACAATATGTGATCCCAAAGGATCAAAAGGATGTTTAATCCAATGTTAGACTATAATAATCAGAATAAAAGATCATTAATTTCATGATCAAAATTATAATAATAGAATGACATATCTATCCAAAGAAAGAAAATATCGTTTATTACTAATCATTTGAAAATGACGATAATAATCGTCAGGTTTGAATTTTCCAAAGATAATCGATTGAAGGTTTTGAACACTTAATTTTGAAATCAGGTCTGGGTTTCTAAATCTCCTACGAGCGCAAGCCCTCGTAGTTAATTACATTATAGGAAACCAGAAAATTTCCTACGAATACTCTCGATTAAAATAGCGATACGAATTTTATTTAAGATTTTTGAAGCTGGATGTCAAAGAAGGTTAAGGGTTGGAAGTTCAACAGGGAATAGATCAAATTTGAGCAGTTCTTTCTGGAGGTCAAAGGATGAGAAGTAGGAGGTGTTTGAGATTCTGAAACAATTCAGAGACACCCCAACCTATCCTAAGTGTTGGGCTTGAATTTGATTGAAGAGATTTTTAATGTTTGAAATATCAATTTTATTAGAAAGTGGGAATCAGATTCCCGGAAGATTGAGGTCTTAAGATTAAAGACATGCCTCAGAACTTAAGTCTAAAATTGGTACTGAGAATCAGTGACCCAGAACCTAGCTAATGCAATGCAATCCTGGACTTACCCCGGCCTGGATTGGGGAGCCAGCTAAACCACCTAAACGCTTTTAAAAACCATGAGTCAAAGTCTTTATGTGTAGAGTGGTTAGGGACATTGATTAAGATTGGTTTAAAGAATTGGGGTCGACATCTAGAGCAGATCCTAATTGACCCCTTAACATATATTGGGTTAAATGCTTAAGCTAGAAATGCAATTAAAGATTTAGACTCAATTTTTAATTTGTATCTAATGCAATGCATGCTAATTGACTCGATGAAATGCTTAAATCAAAATGTAGCAATTTTAAAATCAGGCTTAAAAATAGATTTTATCCTAGAGATTGCACAACATCCCCTTGGACAGAACTGCACCCTAATAGGTCAGGTGGTCTGCCAAAACCCGCAGGCGGGGAGGTGCCTAACACGGATGAGAAAAGTCAATATGTATGCATGAAAAACTCCTGGCGAGTCCGGGCTTACTTCTTAAGAGAGTTAGAGTTTCTATCTGAGCTTAAATATTTTAATTTTATTTAAGTAGAAAAGGTTAATGACCGTACCCTCACGAGCCTCCGATCGGGTTCCAGGCTAAATCAAATACAATATGCAATATCGCCAAATAAACTACTAAAAGCATACGGGTCCTTAATCGCAATCAACACATAAATCAAATCGATTAAATAATTAAATTAATTAAATAAATGCTCAAATTGAAAGTCCATAAGCAAGTGCCCTTAATTATACAACCCAGGGTCTGCAGGAAAGTAAAGTGGCCGGGTACCACTGACTACAACCCGGATTCTACTCCTAAGACTCAAGTGACTTTGAGATTTGAGATTCTTCTCGTTCTTCACTTCTTCGTCTCCTTAGAACTCCTTGGATCGTCGGGTCTGGATATCCAAATGAAAGGAAACTCCCCCCCGAATAGGGGTGTTATCTTTTCTCTTCGGATATTTAAATTTCATCCTAATTTGGATCCCCAAATGGATAGGAACTCTCCCCTAAGGGATGTTCCTTCCTCTTTGGATTCCAAATTGGATGTTTAAACATCTCAATCTCAAAGTACTTTAAATTTACAACTCAAATATCATCTCAAATTACATTAATTAAAATTAAAATCTAGACTCAACAACCTGCAGGGTTATCCTAATAATCAACAGTTTATATTTGACATCCAAAGCAGTTATATATTTGAAATTAAAATACTCAATCACAGCCACACTTGGCCATGCTCTTTTAATTATTAAAGGGGGACTTAAGCATTCTGGAGCACTTGTGTAATTTAATATTTATGATTTTTGCCCCCTTTAATTTATGCCCTGTATGAGCATGGCCACATGCATAAGATTGAATTAGTATAAACCGTCCCTAGCCTAAGGGTAGATCTATCGTATGATCAATCACATCACAGAGTGCAGTAAATAAGTAAACAAACACATCAATTCTACTACTAGCAAACAGCATGCAGTAAAAGCTCGAAAACCCGGCACACAGCAGAAAAGTAAACACCGGCCTAGCCTAAGACTAGAGTTGGTTGTCCTAGCAAACCATCTAAAGTGTGTGAGGTAGGCTGTGTGGCTTTGATATGTCCTAAATAGGTAATTGATTGAAGTTGTTTAAAGTTCTGGTTGGTTGAAAGGCTTAAGGGGGATTTAATTTGAATTTAAATATTAATGACTTGAAATTGATTTTAAACTTAATTTTAATTATTTGTTGGATATCACCTTTGTTTCACACCGAGGCCGTGAAGTTTATTTCACCTTCCTTGGGGCTAATTAATAGCCTCGTAGGCCTGGGTTACCTAGTGGTACCCGGTATAATTAAGTGATTTGAGTTTGATTAAGGTTTAAAGGTTGATTAAATTTTAATTAGAATTAATTGATTGCTGATTTTAAGTTCAAATTAATGTTTTTCTGGAATTTTGAATGATATGTTGAATTTTGGAATTTTTTTGATTATTTTAATGATTTAATTCAAGGGTCAAAAGTTGACTTTTTGATTTAAAGGGTTTTCTGGAAAGTTAATATTTTATTAAAATACTAGACCTTAATACGATCAGTTAGACAGTAAGTACGCTGAAATTGGATTTTTCTAGATTTTATTATGAAGGTTTGAAGTTTTAACTTAAATTTGAACTAAGTTTGACTAAAAGTTGACTTTTTCAAAATTGATTGATTTCTGGAAACTTAACATTTTAAATAAATATTAGACCTTAAGATGAGTTGTATGCCTTTGAGTTTGCTCAATTTGGAGTTCATTTGAATTAGTTATGAATTTTTGAAGTTTTGACTATTTAATGAATTATTTAAATTGTTTAATTAGAGACCCTTTTTGTGATTTGGATCCAAATGATCTCCAAACTCCTTGAAATCAACTCCAAAGGTCAGGAATGACCTAAGGAGTGATTTCCAAGTGTTTGGAAATTTTCTGGAATTTTTAATTATTTTTAATTAATTAAATTAATTAAATATTAAATTTCAATTAAAATTAAATTAAGCTTAATTTTGAAGTCCAGTCAAGGGGATTTTATTTTTCATTGATTAAAGGTTTAATTTTGGTCAGTTTAAAGTATTATTTGTATTTTTTGGATTTAAATTTGATTTATTATAATTCCTGGAAGTTTAAATGGCTTAATTAAGGTTTAATTTCAAAGTATTTATTAAGGGATATAAAGGGCTCAAATTTTAGTGAGAATTTTCCCTAGAGCAGGGAATGTCACTAAGCTTAAGGGGCTTAAGTTTCAAGTCATTCGGATTTAAGTTTGATTTGTTAGAATTTTCAAAAGTTTTAAAGTTTGATTAAAAGATTAACATTGATTTAATTAATTAAGTAGTTTAATGATTCTTAAAGTTGCTGGACATTTTCCTATGGGCTTGAGATGTCACTAAGTTTGAATGTTCAAAATTTCAAGTTAAAAGGAGATGTATCCTAATTATCAAAATTTTCTAAATCTTCTAGACTAAAAGTCCTTAATTATTGTCCCTAAGTGTCACTAGGTTGATTAAGTTTGAATCAAGGTTTATCTAACCCTTGGACACTATAAACAATCATACCATATCAATCATCAAAAGCAAAGGGGAATGTCCTAATTCTCTATGGAAGAATCATAATGAATCATTTAGATCATAGGTTATATCATCACCTATGAACTCCAAGAAAATCCATTATGAAATAATGACTACATTAAATTGACTTGAGGGTATTAAAAGATGTATAATACATCTTCAAATAAGATCTCATTCAATTTAAAAGTATAATCATATATAATTCAAAGCTTATTTACAAAGATTGTAATGTGATTAAAATTAAAAAAAATTTAATTTATACATGATTATGATCTAAAGCCATCTTCCCAATGAAAGACACCCTTTCAATGGTTCCATAGAGTACTAACATGCATTGATTAGATTTAGATTATATGAGTTATAAATTTCCAAAGATCTTGGGTCAAACTTTGATCTAGATCTTTGTAAATTCATAAACTAATCTACATTGCATCAAATGGTTCTAAAAAAATAGGAAAGATCAAAATCAAACCCTATAATACCTCTGCCAAGTTTCAACTCAAAATAGTTTAAAAATATTTCTTTAAAAATAAAACAAAGTTTTCTGTATTTTGGAAATAATTATAAAAATAATAATCAAAATACTTTTGTTTTATTTTTAAAATAAAATAGGTTAGAATATGAGCAGAATGAACCCAAGAACTTAAAAAATGGTTGAAAAATGAATTTTCTACGATTTTTCAAAGTTTTGGATATTTTCTGGATTTATTTTGAGCATTTTAAACATCTGGTCAAACGGCGGCGCTGACCGGACACTCGACGGCAAACGGTGTGACCACGCGGGCGGCGGCGGTCAGGCGGGCCCCAGCTACTTATCCAGCGCGGCATGGAACGGAGCCGTTGGATCTAAGTATGCGCTGATCCAACGACTGTGATCATTCCCGCGGCTGACCATGATCCAGAAGGATCGAACGGTTAAATTTGATCCCGCGGTTAAGAATGAATGCTCTAGATTTAGCCAGACGAGACTTATTCACTATGCGGGTATGAGAGGTCGGATCGGACCTCTGATCAGACAAAATCATAGCCGTCCGTATTAAACAAAACAAACGAACGGCCCTGATTTCGTCACTGAGTTCAGGAACCCGAAAACCCTAGGGTCATTTTTCGTTTCATCCTCTCAGTATAATGAATTAAATAGCTTGAAAATTTGAGCAGAGATGAAATATGGTTTAATTCAGAGTGTGGAAGTGTTTTTTAACCTTTTGATGCAATCTTTACAAAATTATTTAAAAACCTAAGTAAATAACTAGGGTTAAAGATATACCTTAATACATTGAATAGAAATGGATGAACTCAATATCTCTGAATTTGTGGATTGTCCACGCTCAATTTTGTAGAAGACTTCAGGTCCAGAAGGATCTTCTATAAAGAATTAAAATGGCTTGGACGGGGCTAGTCTCGGCTTGCCCTCAATCTCGCCGCCGACGGCCACCAAACGTCAGGAAATGATCAGGGAGAAGTAAAGGGAGCTCTGGGTATTCAGAACGAAAACTCAGAGAGGCTGGAGCTGGACTGGAATGAGAGATAACTTGTCCTTTCTATTCCCGTCCTTCCCACTCTATTCAAGCTGCTGGAGTTACCTTGGACGGCCTGGATGCTTCAGGTGGAGCGCTGGGATGTTGGACAGCTGGCTCAGGCCGTTAGGAGACAGAGGGGAGTGTGCTGCCTTAGGTGAAAACATCCTTGGGTCATTCTCACATGGAGGGACCACTTGAGTTGATTGAGCCATTTGGAGCCATGGAATGACTTGGCCAGGTCGGGTTAGAATCCTGGAAGGTCCTAGAGTCAATTGAATGGGTTTAATGGGCCTGGATTCAACCTAAGGAGCAGGGTTAATTGGGTTGACAACTTGAAAGGATTTGAAGTTAACATTGACTGGGTTTGACCAGTCAATGGTTCCAAACTGATGAGATGGACTTGAAAGTGTTGTATGCTTGCTGTTTTGATGGGTTTTGATGGGCTTGATAGGTTAGGTTTGATGCATAAGGATTTAAATCCATGAGTCATGAGGTTTGACTACATATGTGGTGGTTTGACTACCCATAATGGTTTGACCAAATCAAAACCACTATGGATTGATTGGAAACATAGCTAGGAGTATTTGAATCATGTTTTGAAGTGGTTTCAATGGGTTAAAGGATTTGAAAAGTTTGCTTAAATTGGGTTTAAAAGTATATAGTGAAGGGAGCTTAAGTTGACTAGGTTTGACCAGATATAGATCTAGTTGACCGAGTCAACTGATGACTGGGACATGATGTCCAATCAAGTCTAAAAGTTTGATAGGGTTTTGAATGCAATCAAGGTTTGATTTAAAGTGTAAAAGCTTAAGGGTTGATCTGGTCAACTTAGGTTGACTTGGTCAACCAGGTCGACCTAGGGTCCTGGGTTGAGCTCAATAAGTTTGAAATGATAAATAGGGTCTGGTAGAAGTGGTTTCAAAGTCTGGAAAGGTCATTTAGATCAAATGACATGTTTAGACCCTTAATGGGCCTAATGGGTCAACTAGGTTGACTTGGTCAACCAGATTGACCCAGGGTTAGGGAATGGGTCCAACCAGTTCAGAATGACATTCTGAGTCTGCTGGTGGTGGTCTCAAGGTCTGGAGAGGTTGTTTGGTCAAAATGACCTATTTGGGCCTTTAATGGGCCTTTTAGGTCAACCCTGGTTGACTTGGTCAACCAGGTGGGTCCAGGGTCTGGAAATGGGTTCAACAGATTTGAAATGATATTTGGAGACCAATGGAGGTGGTTCCAAGGTCAGAGGAGGTCATTTGGTCAAAATGACCTGTTTTGACCCTAAAGGGGCCTTCTAGGTCAACTAGGTTGACTTGGTCAACCAGGTTGACCCAGGGACTGGTTCTCGGTTCAATGGATTTGATTTGACATTTGAAATTTGTTGGAGGTGGTTGCATTTGATTTGGAGCTCATTTGACCAAAGTGACTATTCACACCCCATAGGGGTATTTTGGTCATTTTGACCCCTGGTCAACTGGGGGTCAAATTGAATCCAACAAAATGCAGCTTAATGCTCAATAAGTCATATTCAAGGGTCTGGAGGTGATTGGAGGCTTTGGAGAAAGCTCCAGGGTCAAAATCCACTGGGTGGCAAGTCCAGTGGCATAGATTGTAAATATTTGAAGGTTTTACAGCCTTTGGATTTCAATTCAGTTTCTGGGGTTAGAGGCTTCAGAATGAGCTCAAATTTGAAGGGTTGCCTCTAGAGATAGGTCACATCAGTGTGGAACTGATAGATCTTAAATTAGAGGTCATTTGATAGGGTTTTGAGGTGTTCAAAAATTTGCTGGAAAAGGCTTTCAGGACTTAGACCTTTGGCATTGGATTTGAATCTAGAAATCTGGTTTTAAGCTGGATTTTGAATTTGAATGATATGGTTTGAATTAAGTCTAGATTGAATTGAAGCTTGGATTGATCTAGAAGAATCCTAGGGTTTAGAATAGGTCCTAGGGTCCAAATCAGCTTAAGGGAATCCTAAGGTCTAGAATAGATCCTAGGGACTGGAGTCTGGGAAGATCCTGGGATCTAAAAGTCCTAGGGAAATCCTAGGATATGGGGTTTGGAAGAATCCTATAATCTAGAAGAATCCTAAGATTTAGGAATCCTAAGATTCAAGATCTAGAAGGATCTTAGGATTTAGAGTAGATCCTAAAGTTTGATTTCTAGGAAGATCTTAGGGTTTGGAAGTCCTAGAGCCTGGGATCTAGAATAATCTTAGGATCTAGAAGAATCCTAAGCTCTAGATAGATCTAGGAGAATCCTAAGGTCTAAGAGGATCATATGATCTAGAATCAGGTAGAATCCTAGGGTCTAGAATAGATCCTAGGGTCTGAAGTCTAGGAGAATCCTAGAATCTAAATTTGTCTTAAATTGTATTGATCTGGGGTCAGGATTGATTTGAATCTGGATTGATCTAGGATTAGATTAATCCTAGGGTCAGGATTAAATCCTAAGGATTGGAATGATCCTAAGGTCTGGATTGGTCCTACTGAGCTCATACAAAAATGAGGTCAACAGGCAGCTGATGTAAAACCATACCATGAACCTGGCATTGATGACAACATTTTACAATTTTCATGCAATCGTCAATCATCGTAGGCCAGTAGTAACCAAGTCTTTTGATTTTCATTTTCATCTTAGGACCCGATTGATGAGCACCGCACAGTCCAGCATGGACTTCGTTAACGATCTTCAGGGCCTCTCGTCTGTCTAAATAACGGAGCCACATCTGATCGAACGATCGTCGGTACAACGTATCGTTGACTAGTGCATATGATAGGGCACATTTCTTAATTTGATTGGTAAGAGACCTGTCATGGGGAAGCTTTCCTTCTTGTATATACTTAATTATTGGTTGTCTCCAATCTTCTTCTTCATCAACTGCTGAAGATGTAGAAAGGACCTGGGAGGATTGATTGTTGAGGTACTCCATGTCTACAGGGGTCAGGACTTGACGACCCTGAACTTCTATAGGGATGAAGTCTTCTTCTGGGCAAGCAAATTCCTTTGCAAGCTTTGCTAGGGCATCCGCCGAGAAATTGCTTCCACGAGGAACCCTATACATAGTTACAATGGGAATTTTCTCGAGCAGGTGCATTGTGTATTGGTGGTATTTTAGGAGTTTAGGATTCAAAACCTTATAGGTCCCTGCAACTTGGTTGATCACTAGTTGAGAGTCACCATAGATCTTAATCTCTTTAATCTCCATTAGGATTACAAGATCCAAACCAGTTACCAAAGCTTCGTACTCAGCTTCGTTGTTCGTACAAGGTTCTGATAAATGGTAGGAAAAGTGCATCATTCCCTTATTCGGTGTTATGAAGACCAGACCGACTCCGGCTTTTCCAGGAATAGTATATTGCGGTGTTTTGCCCCGTTGAGAGGATGCTGCACCATCAAAATACATTTCCTAGGTTTGAGTATTGGATTCCTCAAAACTCATGATTTGCTCGTCAGGTAAATCATCATTTAGAGGAGATTTCGCCGGTAGCGGGTGTGCCGCAAGGAAGTCGGCGACGGTCTGCCCTTTCATAGCATACAGGGGAATAAAAGTGATTTCAAATTGTAATATTATCATAGACCAACGAGCCAGATGTCCTGACAATGTGGGCCGGGTCATAAGATATTGCAAGGGATTGACACTGGAAATCAGACTGACCTGATGAGAAAGCATGTAATGTCTTAGTTTTTGTGCTGCAAAGACTAAGGCAAGGCAATATTTCTCAATTGCAGGATAGCGGATTTTCGTTGGAAGTAATCTCTGACTCAGGTAGTAGAGGGCATTCTCTTTCCCATCATCATTGATTTGAGCTAGAAGAGCCCCGAGAGATTCGTCAAGGGCTGCAGTGTAAAGGATTAAAGGTCTCCCCGGAATGGGGGCTGCCAAAACTGGCGGATTTGTCAGGTATTGTTTGATATTTTTGAAAGAATTTTGACATTTCTCGTCCCAAATGAATTTGGCGTCCTTTTTAGCTAGGACAGAGAATTGTTGACATCTTCCAGAAAGATTAGAAATGAATCTTCTTATATACGCCAGCCTGCCCTGGAGAGATCTCAGTTGAGTGAGACTCTTAGGAGGCGGCATATTTAAGATAGCTTCAATTTTGGCAGGATCAATTTTGATTCCACGGTGCCTGACTACGAAACTTAAGAATTTCCCTGACGTGATGCCAAAAGCACACTTCAAGGTATTCATTTTAAGGTCGTAGGGGCACAACCGCTCGAAAACAGTTCTTAAATCATAAAGATGAGCCTCTTTTACTCTACTCTTGACAACTAAATCGTCGATATAACATTCGACTTAATTATATATTAAGTCATCAAAGATATGAGTCATGGCCCGCTGGTAGGTTGCACCGGCATTTTTGAGGCCAAAGGACATCACTTTATAACAAAAGATCCCTATAGGACTTCTGAATGCAGTGTTTCTCTCATCTTCTGGGGCCATCTTGATTTGATTATAACCAGACGAGCCATCCATAAAGGAGAAAACAACGTGCGAGGAGGCAATGTCCACCATGAGTTCTGGGATTGGCAAAGAAAATTCATCCTTAGGACATGCCTTGTTCAGGTCTCTATAGTCAACGCAGACTCGGATTTGATCGTTCTTCTTTCGAACTGGCACGACGCTGGCTACCCAAGAAGGATATTGTTCTTCTCGAATAAATCCGGCCTCTGCCAACTTCTTGACTTCAGAAATGACTTGTTGTTCGATCTCTAGACGTATGCGTCGTGGAGCTTGCTTGACAGGAATAGCATCATGCCGGATTCCAAGTTTATGGACTGCTACGTCAGTGGACAACCCCGGCATTTCGTCATATGTCCAAGCGAAGCAATCCTTAAACTCGAATAGAAGTTGAATTAGATCCTTAGACTCATCCTCACTCAATAAAGAACTTATGAAAGTGGGGCGAGGGTCATCCTCTGTTCCAAGGTTGATTTCTTTAAGTTCATCGACTGTTGATTTAATTTCTTCTTCGAATTCAGGGGGTGCATCTCGAACCTAAAGTTTGTCAGAATCATCTAAAGTCTCCAAACAAAGTCCGTCGAATGAATCGATGACTTCAGTAGGGACATTTTTAAATTCAGGATGACTAGTTATCACTAGACAAAATTCATCATCGTCAAATGATCTAACGGTACTAAAGCCGATACCACTGGTCCAATGTTTATTAAATTTTGAATTCCAAAGACTTTCGTGGTATCTAGCCTGACCCTTAGTCCATTGACTCGGAGCAAAACCCTTAGAGATAAGAGATTTAACACCAGCAGGAAAGTAGCCAAAAGGTAATTCCATTAATTCATTGAAATTTGCCTCCTCAAGGATTACATCATCTTCATTCCTTGAGGAGGAAGAGCCAGGGAAGAACTTCTTGACTTTCCTTACTTCTCCATCTAAGTTCGGAGCATCCTTAATTACTAACCCTGAGACCCTGTCAGCAGACAGTGGGGTTAAGGTTAAGGATTCAACCGTTCTATTAAGCTTTTCATACAAACTCAATTCAGGCTCGTCACTTTGAACTTTTAATTTCGTACCCTCCTGGTCGCTATCTGATTCTAAAGTGAGATCAAACTTCGGAGGAGGATTAATTTTTGTGTAGTCAAAAGTAAATCTGGCACCCCTTTTTCTTGAATCTTCATCAGAACTTGTTTCAAGTTCGATGTAGATCGGGGAGTTTCTTTTTTCAACTGAAGGGCGGCCTCGACCACGTGCTCTTTGGGCCATCCTCCCACCTCTTTGAGGTATAATGTTTGGAGGCCTGAAGATCACACGCTCGACGTCGTCTTCACTACTTGAGTTTTGTTTCTTTTGATTTTTGACTTTTTCTTTTCTCAATCTTTGAATTGCTTTTGAACTTTGACTTTCTACTTTTTCCTCCTTAACGTTGATCTCTACCTTAGAACAGGTATTGAACCCTTTAGGTACGTAGTAAGCCGCATCCTCGTAGATCCCGATCTCGTGAATAGAGAATGGTTGCAGATCACCCTTAATTTCAAACTCAATGTCATCTCGTTGGTACTTGATGCATTGATGTAAGGTAGAAGGAACCATCCTATACTCATGGATCCAGGGCCTTCCTAGGAGCGCATTAAAGGACGTTGTCGAATCAATTATATGAAATTTCGCTTCAGTTTTCAATTCTCCTATCTCTAGAAGAAGGGTGACTGAACCTAAAGCCTTCTCGCCCTTTTCATTGAACCCACGAAGCACTAACTTGTCAGTTGAGAGCTTGCTAGTATCAATTCTAAGGTATGCGAGAGTCTTTATGTTCATCATGTTGACCGATGCACCCGGGTCAACTAGAACTCTTGATAACTTAAACTTGCCCACATTTACTGTGATGTAAAGTGGACGATTGTGGTCGGCAGTTCCAAGGAGTAAATCTTCGTTAGAGAAGGTAACCCCAGGGATTTCCTTAAAGTACAAAGCTTCTTCCTCGGAAGTTGAGGCTAATTGAGCTAAGCAAATCTCTGGGTCAAGAAGTGCTTTAATTAGAGTCTCCCTCATCTCTTTTGAAAGGACAAGGGCATCATAAATGCTCAATTTGGCAGGCAACTTCCTAAGGTGAGCTAAGACATTGTAATCAACACTTGGAACATTAACATTGGGACCCAGTGGATTTGAAAGAATTGGAGTTGATTGTTGAGCAGGGATTTGAATTGGATCATCGGAAACAACTTATTTTCCTTTATCCTGAGGAGGTAGCCTAGGGGGTAAGACCTTGCCACCACGTAGTTGTACTTGCACGACTTCATCAGAAGAATAAACTACAGGGGAGTCTACGCTCTCCTTAGGTGATTGATTATCGTTATCTGAGTGAGAGTCCGAATCTGAAAAGTCTATCACGACAGGACTCCCTTGAAAGTTAATTTCATGGGTTTCACTATCTGATAAGACATCAGATTCGTTTCTCTCTTGAAGAGTCAAATCTGGAGAGCTGAGTGTTTGAATTTCTTGATTGATCTCAGCTTGTTCTAAATTATTTTCAATAGAAGAGTCATTTACATTTTCATTCTCAACATTAATCATCAAAATTTGAGCAGAAGGATCAGACTTTTTATTCAATTTTTGACCCTTTGCCTTTGATGGGGCAAAATAAAAGTCAGATAATTTCAGTGGTGACAGAGGTTTTGAGCCACCATCAACCACTTGTACAGATCTCTCATCAACAAATTTCCTCTCTACAGAAAGTTCACTCTTTTCATTTTTATTTAATACAGTAGTTCCTAAGACTACTGGAGAGGAAACTGTCCCAACATCCTCCTGCGAAGCCTTGAGGTCAACCTCTCAGATCGGGTCCCGGGCTCTCGTCGGTAACTGTTGAGAAAGACGAAAAGATTTATTAGTCGACTTTTTAAATGCCCGGGATAGTGCTATATCCCAACCATCTTCAATGGACAGAGAAAAGTTAGAATTCATACTTGAGATAGATTTGACAGACCCCTGATCCGGATCGACCAGGTACTCCTTTGGAATTATAATGTGACCTTGATGGAAGTTCTTTTCTAGCCAATCTTTGAAGACGATGCAGTCTTCGATTGTGTGGCCTAACATGCGATGGTAGGGGCAAAAAGTTAGATCATCCTTCTTATTTGTCTCTTCCGGCTTCTTGGCCTCCGGTAATCGAAAATCTGACTTCTTCTGAAGACTTTTAAAGATCTTTCTCATCGACTCCCTTTTAAATGGATATGTACGAGCTAATCTCTCTTTAAAAGAAATCGGGTGAGAATCTCTTGTAGGTTGAGAAGTTACCTAAAAAGGTGGAGATTTCTGAGTTTGTTGTGTCAGAGAATTACTGGACTGAACATTCATTAGTTTCTTCCCCTTATCAACAGTTGAAACCATTACTGTTCTCTTTTCAAAGGACTTCAATGGTTTACTAGCTTTCTTTTCCTCAATAGAATCCTTCAGGAATGGCATTTTGGAAGCCTCTTCCTGTAGATTACTAGCCTTATTCAAAAGTTTTTCGAAGGTTTTGATAGTGAAACCCTTCAGGAGAAAAGCAATAGGCCCGTGGATATTCTTTAAAAGAATCTCCACTGCATGTTGCTCTTGCAACTGGGGTTCACACTTCATCGAGAGATTTCGCCATCTCAAGATGTACTCAACCAAAGACTCTCCTGGTTTTTGTTTTTCAATGACGAGATCACCAACGGTTACACGCTGCTGAGCTCCTGAGAATCTCTTTAAGAATAGACTCTCGAGCTCTTTGAATATTTTCACTGAACCATTAGGTAGATCTGCGTACCACTCAAAAGCAATACTGGATAGACTACTCACAAACTGGCGAAAGAGTAGAGCATCTGACCCTCCTGCGTTGCAACAGCTCGCTCGGAAGTGGGCCAGGTGCTGTCTTGAGTTTTCTAACCCACTAAAAACTTTGAATGAAGGTGGCACAAAGCCTTTAGGATAAGAAACTAAATCATATTCTTCTGGGTAGGGTCTACCCTTTAGAATAGATACAGTCCCTTGAGAATGGGCTAAGGCCTCCCTTACCTGGGTTTCGATCATCTGGCGGATATCTTTGTTGGCTGGAGAGGTTGGGGAAGCAACCTCTGGAGTTCTAGGACTTGATTCTTTCTTCCTGCTGTGCTCACCCACTGTGTGTGTTGTAGGTTGCAACTGCTCGGATTGAGACTGCTATGCTTTAATCATCTGATTCTGCATTTATTTCATTCTGAGCATCATCTGTTCAATTTTATTTTCCAAACTCTTGATGTATTCATCTTTCTCATTTAACTTAATTGATCCATCAGAGTCTGAATCTACCGCTGCAGAGGCTTCTTCCTTACCAGATCGGTGTCTTGAAGGCTCAGCATCTTTATTTGATGCTCTGGTCTCAACCATACAAATGTTCCCAGCTGAATCTTCTTCCATCAGATCATCTGCTTCTGGATCAAAGGCTTCAATTGCCTTATTTTTAAGTATGTCCCTTATTTCCTGTACCACCTCATCGATCGGTCTACCCTCGATTGATTCAAGGTCGATTGGTAGGTACCCCTTATAGTTAATTATTTCTTCAAATTTCTCATCTCCGAACTGGGTGAGGACCTCTTGAATTTTTAAGTCATCGGCAGTAGGTTCTGCCACCAACTGATCTAACATCTCTTGATCATCTTCAAGTTCTGTCCCCTCCCCTCCGACTGTCCCGGGGTCGGTAGTCGCGAGGGTGACATCCTCAACAGGGTGAGGGATATCTAACCTAACAGGTGACGAAGGAGTTTGACTTGTGGGAACTCCAACATCAATCTGAGGAGAATCCTCACATCCCTGAATGAGAAGTCGGGGGACTTTAACAGGTAACTGAACTGGTGACTGAACTGAAGTATCTCTAATCCGAATCCCAACAGTTCTGCTTATCTTCATTGGCACATATGGTTCATCTAAAGGTATGGGCCTCTTGCCCTTAACATCAACTGGCTGCAAGTCTTTAACAATCTCTTTTGACTTGGCTACCACAGGGGCCAACTTTGCAAGTCTTGAAGGGGGAACTGGAGGTCTACCACTGAGAGGGTGACTCCTACCAGACCCAGTTAAAACTATCTCCTCAGTTTTGGCAGTTGGGAGATGAGGCACCCAGTGATATCCATCCACTAAGACTGAAGCAACTGGTTGTTTAACAAACTTTTTATTTCTCCTCACTGGCTGAGGAGTCAGGTTTCTTGCTTCAGATTTTTCTTCCTTTAAAACTTCTTTCTCAAGCTTATGTGAGATCACCCCCTTCAGGTGTCTCACATATTATTCTTTTGTCTGACCTATCTCAGCAGCACAGGTGTGAATGATGTTCCTCAACATCCTGGTTCTTAAAGTATTTTTCTCCTTTGTAGTCCTCTTAACAGTATAGTCGACTGGGCTAGGTGGAGAGCTAGCAATCCGCGTGACTCTCTCCTCCCCTGCAGCAGCTGCGAGGGGGTGAAAATGACTCCCTTTTAGGAGTGGAGAATAGGCAAGGATAGGCAGCTCCTCAACAGCCTCAGGCTCGACTAAACTCAGAGCCTTCTGTTCAGCTATCTTTCTTGACTTGCTGATTTTCTTCCTTATCCTTCTCAGGTAGTTCTTCCTAGCACTCTTAGTGCTAAACAGTATTCCAGAACTAGAGGACCCTTTCTCAACAGTTGACTTCACCTCAATTTTCTTATCCTCACTTTGGACTGAGGGTACAGAAGGTGTAAGGGTAGCACCTGCTGCCAATTCCAACATTGGGGGAAGGTCACTCGTAGCCCCCACAGTTAGTTCAACTATTGGACCATTCTCGCCCTAAGCAGCGAGATTAATGATTGTTCCACCATTCACAGATAGTTTTAGAGTCTTGAAACCCATTCCAAACTGAATTGCACTGCTATGGATTAACTCTTTGACTTGAAGGTCTCGGTCAATTGAGAACAGAAGTTTTCCAGCCATTACAGAAGATTTGATTGTCTGAAATTTGAAAGAGAAGATTTGAATCAAACTTTTAAATTTGAGTTTTGATAAGAAATTTTCTATATTTTATCACATAAATCGAATTATAGGAATTATAATCCGATATGTAATGATAAAGTATAGATATTAATTTTGACTTGAAAAAAATTTGAATTTTTGTTGTATGTACTCAACTACAAGAGAATGTTGTAGAGAACGTATAACAACAACGGTCTGGATTTGATTTGAAAGAATTTGACGGGAGTTTTGAAATTTTGAAGATTGAAAGATTTTCTTTGAATATTTGAAACCAATAAGTTGGGTTTGATTTCAACTTAATAGTTAACAAAATGTCAAAGGAAATCAAAGAGTTTTGACTCGACTCTCTTATCCCACTGATTAGGCTAGGGATAAGATATCAGAGGTGTAATTTGGTGAAAAGATTAGATGATTAAGTTTAAATCTGGAAATGGTACATGTTATACTACAAGAGAATGTTGTAGTAGTACATGTGACAGTGAAAGTTGAATTTGAATTGAAAGGGAATTTAAGTGACTCAAAAATCCGGCAGCATCTTCCCTTATTTTTGAAACTCGAGGTGTTGAATTTGTATTCAACTCAACGGTTTACAAATGTTAGGAAAGAGCTAGGGAAAACCACTTGACTTTTTTCATTTCAAAAGAGTGATTTATAATGAAATGTCAAAGATTGATTTAACCGGAAAAGTTTAAAGAAATATTACATATATTAAGCTACAACAATTGCTATAGAGAAATATATGGCAATGTATTTTGAACTTGATTGATTTTGAAAAGAGATTTGAAAATTTTGAAAATCCGGCGGCATCTCCCCTTATTTTTTAAACTCGAAGTGTTAAACATGTGTTCAACATAACGGTTTACAAACATATAAGAGGGAGATTCTAGAAAATCAACCTGACTCTTTCATTCCGATGAATGATTCAGAATGAAATGTCAAGGACTGAAATGATCAGAGATATTGAAAGTATATTGACTATACACAACTACAACCATTATTATAGAAATATATAGTTGCAATGACTATTATGACTTGAAATAGATGTTTAAAAAATTTGAAATTTCGGAAGCATCTCCCCTTATTTTTTAAAACTCGAAGTGTTGAACGTGTGTTCAACATAACGGTTTATAAAAATTTTAAATAGGGGGACGCTAAAAACTAACCCGACTCTTTCATTCTGACTAGTGATTCAGGATTGAAATGTCGAAGGTTAGATAACCAGAAGATTTCAAACTTTGGATTAAAATTTGGAAGAGAATCTATATCCTATCACACATATTGAATTATAAGAATTACAATCCTATATGTAATGATAAGATATAAGAATCAATTAAAATTTGAAGAAGATAAAATTTTGCTAGACAGTTGAAACTATAATTTTGAAGTTAGAGAATTTTCTGTAAATTGTGAAACTCAGCAAGCTATGATTTATTTGCATGCGAGTTTGCAACATGTACGGAAAGACTTTGAAAAGCTCAGCTTGACTCTTTCGCTCTACCAATAAACTTGGAGGCAAAATGTCAAAGCCAGACTTGGAGGGAGGTTTCCTACACTCACCTCTCTTTTCACATGTCTTAATTGAGTTGGCCACACTCACCCAAGGGAGAAATGGGTAGAGGGACCAACAGAAGAAAGGTAGTCAAAACTACCGATGCAATAAAATTTATATCGCTATTAAAGATGGAGAGAGAGAAATTCCCCAGCGGAGTCGCCATTTTTGTTTTGATTGAAAAAAATATAGTTTTGAAAAGTGTTTAATTTTCTTTGGGAAACATTTAATTTCTGGAATTTAAATTTTATAATCAAACACTTATTATGAATGTTATATTACCTCGAAAGGTAAACATATCGTTCTCTAATAGGTTCAGATTATAAATCTTTGAATTACCCTGATTATCGTAGTCAAACTCAAGGAGAAACAACATATGATCTTAAAGGATTAAAATGATGTTTAATCAACTATTTGACTATACTAATCTGAATATATGGATTATTAATTTCATAATCAGAACTATGATTGTAATTGACATATCTATCCGAGGAAAGAAAATATCAATCACTATCAATAGTTTGAATATGACGATAATGATCATCAGGTTTGAATTTCCCAAAGATAATCAATTGAAGGTTTTGAAAACTTGATTTTGAAATCTGGTCTGGGTTTCTAAATCTCCTATGAGCGCAAGCCCTCGTAGTTAATTATATCATAGGAAACCAGAAAATTTCCTACGAAAACTCTCGATTAAAATAGCGATACGAATTTCATTTAAGAATTCAAAGCTTGATATCAAAGAAGGTAGGGACTGAAATTTTCAATCGGGAATGGCTCAATGTTAAACACTTATTTCTAGAGTCAAAGGAGGAAGGGTAGGAGGTGTTTTGAGATTCTGAATTACTTCAGAAACACACCAACCTATCCTAAGTGTTGGGCTTGAATTTGATTGAAAGATATTTTAATGTTTAAGTGATCAATTTTATTAGAAGGTGGGAATCAGATTCTCGGAAGATTGAGGTCTTAAGATTGAAGACATGCCTCAGAATCTAAGTCTAAAATGGGTACTGAGAATCAGTGACCCAGAACCTAGTTAATGCAATGCAGTCCTGGACTTACCCCGGCCTGGATTGGGGAGCCAGCTAAATCACCTAAACGCTTTAAAATCATGAGTCAGGTCAATTATGCAAGAGTGGTAGGAATATTGATTAAGATTGGTTTAAAGAATTGGGGTCGACATCTAGAGCAGATCCTAATTGATCCCTTAACATATGTTGGGTTAAATGCTTAAGTTAAAAAATACAATTAAGATTTAGACTCAATTTTTAATTTGTATCTAATGCAATGCATGCTAGTTGACTCGATTAAATGCTTAAATCAATATATAACAGTTTTAAAATCAGGCTTAAAAATAGATTTTATCCTAGAGATTGCACAACATCCCCTTGGACAGAACTGCACCCTAATAGATCAGGCGGTCTGCTAGAACCCGCACGCGGGGAGGTGCCTAACACGGTAGAGAAGGTTCAATATGATGCATGAAAAACTCCCGGCGAGTCCGGACTTACTTCTTAAGAGCGTTAGAGTTTCTATCTGAGCTCAAAATTTTTTAATTTTGTTTAAATAGAAATAGTTAATGACCGTACCCTCACGAGCCTCCGATCGGGTTCCAGGCTAAATCAAAATCGACATACAAGAGCGCCAAATAAACTATTAAAAGCATGCTGGTCCTTAATCGCAATCAACACATCAATCAAATTAATTAAATAATTAAATAAATATTCAAAATGAAAGTCCATAGGCAAGTGCCCTTAATTATACAACCCAGGGTCTGCAGGAAAGTAAAGTGGCCGGGTACCACAGACTACAACCTGGATTCTACTCCTAAGACTCAAGTGACTTTGAGATTTGAGATTCTTCTCGTTCTTCACTTCTTCGTCTTCTTGGAACTCCTTGGATCGTCGGGTCTGGATATCCAAATGAAAAGAAACTCCCCCCTGAATAGGGGTGTTATCTTTTCTCTTTGGATATTTAAAATTTATCCTAATTTGGATCTCCAAATGGATAGGAACTCTCCCCTAAGGGATGTTCCTTCCTCTTTGGATTCCAAATTGGATGTTTAAACATCTCAATCTCAAAGTACTTTAGATTTACAACTCAAATATCATCTCAAATTACATTAATTAAAATTAAAATCTAGACTCAACAACCTGCAGGGTTATCCTAATAATCAACAGTTATAGTTACATCCCAAGCAGTTAATATATTTGAAGTTTAAATGCTCAAACACAATCACACTTGGCCATGCTCTTTTAATTTTAAAGGGGGTCTTAGCATGCTTAGCACATGTGCGATTTAATAATTATGATTTTGCCCCCTTTATTTAATGTCCTGCATGAGCATAGCCACATGCATAAGATTGAATTAGTATAAAATGTCCCTAGCCTAGGGGTAGGTCTAACGTACAATCAATCACATCACAGAGTGCGGTAAATAAATAAACAATCACATCAACATCAATTACTTAAATCTAACAACCAGCATGCAATGAAAACCACGGAAAACTTGGCACACGCAACTAGCAGAAAAGTAAACACCGGCCTAGCCTAAGGCTAGAGTTGGTTGTCCTAGCAAACCATCTAAAGTGTGTGTAAAGGTTGTGTGGATTTGATATGTCTTAGATAGGGTACTTGATTGAAATTGCTTGATGTTCTAGTTGGTTGAAGGCTTAAGGGATTTTTAATTAAAATTTAAATCTTAATGATTTGAAATTAATTTTAAACTTGATTTTAATTGTTTGTTGGATACCACCTTTGTTGCACACCGAGGCCATGAAGTTTATTTCACCTTCCTTGGGGCTAATTTAATAGCCTCGTAGGCCTGGGTTACCCAGTGGTACCCGATATAATTAAGTGATATGAGTTTGATTAAGATTTGAAAATTGATTAAATTTTAATTAAGATTAGTTGGTTGCTGGTTTTAAGGTTGATTTAAGATTTTTTGGAATTTTTAATGATTTATTGAATTTTGGAATTTTCTGGATTATTTTAATGATTTAATTAAAGGGTCAAAAGTTAACTTTTTAGTTTAAAATGTTTTCTGGAAAGTTAATATTTTATTAAAATACTAGACCTTAATACGATCAGTTAGACAGTAAGTACACTGAAATTGGATTTTTCTAGATTTTATTATGAAGGTTTGAAGTTTTGACTTGAATTTGAACTAGGTTTGACCAAAAATTGACTTTTTTAAATTTGATTGATTTCTGGAAACTTAACATTTTTAATAAATATTAGACCTTATTATGAGTTGTATGCCTTTGAGTTTGCTCAATTTGGAGTTTATTTGAATTAGTTATGAATTTTTGAAGTTTTGAGTATTTAATGAATTATTTAAATTGTTTAATTAGAGACCCTTTTTGTGATTTAGATCCAAATGACCTCCAAACTCCTTGAAATCAACTCCAAAGGTCAGGAATGACCTAAGGAGTGATTTCCAAGTGTTTGGAAATTTTCTAGAATTTTTAATTATTTTTAATTAATTAAATTAATTAAATATTGAATTTCAATTAAACTTAAATTAAACTTAAAATTAATTTCAGATCTAGTTGATTTTAATTTTCATGTGTTAAAGATTCAATTTTGGTCAATTAGAGGGGTTAATTGTATTTTTTGGATTTAAATTTGATTTATTAGAATTTCTGGAAGGTTTAAGGGCTTAATTAAGGTTCAAATTTGATTAAGTTAATTAAGTGGCTTAATGATTTCAAAATCCAGTGGGAAATTTTCCTAGGGCTGAGGGTGTCACTATGTTCAAATGGTTTGAGTTTCAAGTCAATAGGAGATCAATCCTAATTATTGAAAATATTCTAAGTTATCTAATCAAGTCCTTAATTATTATCCTTAATGACACTAAGTTTAAATGGGTTCAAATCAAAGTTCTTCTAACCCTTAACATAACATGCATGATATGCACACATACAAACACAATCAATCCTAAGTCTAAAAGAGCCTTAAACTAAGTGCTGTGTGTATGTCCTAAACATGCAAAGATTTATACTAATTAAATATTCTTAATTAGACTAATGAATGATTAGATCATAATCATTCATTAGCACTCCCACATGATTTCTATTCAAATATGATCTATGTTTAAAATTTCATAGTAGATCTCTCAACCAAAAATATTTAAGTATTTATATATATATTTCAAAATAATTTTAAAATATACTTAATCTATACATGGAATTATATATAGACATAGGTTTTAAATTAAGAATACTTAAAATATGATTAGGGTGATTTTAATATCTAATTGAGAGATCTACTGATCTACTAAGATCATTTGAAAATAAGTTTTTAATTTTCAAAATAATTGGCCTAGTATTTAATTAGATATTAACTAAATATTAAAATATTCAAGTAATTAAAATACCTTAAAATTAATCAAGTTTTTATCTCTGAAGTTAATCTTAAATTGAAGTGCTTAATTTTCTAAAAATTTTGATATATTATACTTAATTTTTTGATTTAAAATGAATTTCTTATGAATTTTTGAAGTTTAAATCAATTAAAAGGAATTTTAATTAATTTTAAACTAATTAAAAGTTCAAATAATTTTAAAATCAGCTAACTTGAATCTTAAGAATTTTCTGAAATTTTAAAATTATTTAAGTATATATATGTATATATGTATTGTTTATTCAAAAATATTCAAACTATTAATTATTAATTAAGTATTAATTAGTAATTAAAAATTTAATTAGTTCAAATACATGATATAGTTTAAAATAGTTTTATTTTAAAATTAGAATATTTCAAAATAATTAATTAATTATTAAATATTGATTGATTAAATTAATGACTATTAATTAATTATCTAATTATTATAATGTTATAAATCATTTAGATAATATTAAACAAATTTAATTAAATTCTATATAAATGTTCAAATATTTTTTTAAGATTAAAATTAAATTTAAAATTTATTAGATATTAATGAATTATTTAAATACTTAATTAAAGTATTGAGTAATATTTGAATATTTTCAATTATTTCAAAATTTTAAAATATTTTAAAATAAAAAAAAATCTTAATTAAAATTAATACTAATATTAGATCATTTAATATTGATTAAAGTGATAAATTATTTAATATTAATTAAAATGTTGGAATTAGATATTAATTAAAATTTTAACCTTATTTAATATTAATTAAAATTTTAAAATATTTAACATTATCAAAAATATTAAATAATCTTATTATTAATTAAAGTTGTAAATCATTTAGTATTAATTAATATTATAAATTATTTAATGTTAATTAAAATATTACATAATTAAAATTTTAAAATAATTTAATATCAATTAAAAGTATAAAATACTTCATATTAATTAAAATATTAAGTAATTTATTATTAGTTTTAAAATCATTTAATATTAATACTTAATGATTAATATATACTAATTAATATTTAATATTAATTTAGTTTTAAAATATAATTATAAAATTAAATTAATAATATTTAATTTCTGAAATATATTAATATATAATATATATATTATTATTTAATATTAATTTAATATTTATTTAAAAGAAATTAAAATTTAAAACGATTTTTAAAACAAGTTTTAAAATCATTTTAAAAAAAATTCGGCGGGTTGGCCACGTGGTGCCTTCTGATTTGCTGGGCAGAACCGCGGTGGCGGCGGAAAGGCCACGTGGCGGCCCCTGATTGGGCGCTGCAAACCGCGGCGGCGGCGCCCAATCATTGGTAATGATTGGCGGCGCCGCCAATCATTACCCTCGATTCGACGGACGGTGGGTCCCACGCGCTTTCACTTAGGTGAGTCAGCAGCGCTTCAAGGCCGTCTGATCCCTCCGCATGAGTTAAGCAACGGTTCTGATCGACTCCCGCGATTCGATCTTGTAGAGGGAGATCAAATGACAGAGAGTCGATCCCGCTGTTCTGAATCAACGGATACGATCGCGCTGGATGGAGAATGGAACCGTCAGATCAAGCGCACCGTTGAACTGGACCACAGAATGGCAAGATCTGCGCCGTTGATTTGTGAATCAACGGCCCAGATAACGCCCAGATATCACACAGCTCAGGCGTACGTAAACCGAGCCCTAGGATGTATTTTCGAGCTCGTTCTTTCGATCCGTTAGACCAAATCGATTAAAATTTTAAACCTATATCCTTGATATGAACAGAAATAATGTGGAGCTCTTTTTAAAGTTTAATACTCGCTTTACGCAAAACTATTTAACCTAGTGTAATCTAGACTAGGGTTAATGATTTAAGCGAAACTAACCGTGGGATTTGGGTGTTTTTGAGTTCTCTGAACTTGTGGATTGTCCACACTAATAGTTGATGAAGAACTCACGAACTGGCGACGTCTGGATCGAGCCCTATGACCTCTTGGATGGAAAACGCTTGAACTCGCCGGAATCAGATGGCCGGCGAGACTTGACCGGTTGATTTTGATCGGGTATGAGTGGGAGAGGAGTTTGGAGCTCAGGAAACTCGGGGGCTAGGACTGGAGGAGCTGGGAGAGTGAGAGAATGTGTGTGACTGAATGAATGCTCAAATGAACCTTTTGCCCTATTCAAAACCCTAGGATTCAAAGGCACGACTGGGATTGATTGAATGAGCTCTTGGATTGCTGCCATCTATCCCTGGAGTTGTTGGAATGGCAGGAGAAAGGACAGCCTAAGGACACCTAGGTGTAAAGCTCCATTTGGTCCCCACTTGAGCATGGGAGCAATGGGAGCCATTGGATCTTCATCTAATGGCTGAGGAAAGACCTAGGGAGGTTTTAGAAGGAGCTCATATAGCTAGAGCTGATTTGGGATAGGGGAAAGGGTAATTTGAGCTAGTTTGACTAGCTTTGACCCATATAATGCACTAAATTGACTATTTGACCAGTCCACATGTCATGTGGACTGGTGATGTGGCATTGAAGAGATGTCTTGGAAGGCTAAAGGGGTTTGATACTTGAGGGTTGAGGTTTGGATAAATTAGAGGGGGTTTCAAAAGGATTTGACCATGGTTGCTTGAGTTGACCAAGTCAACTTGATTTGGGTGGCTGAGGTGGCAACCAAGGAGACTTGAGGAGCTGGTTGAAATGGGTTTAGAAGTGTTGGAAGTTAAAGGATTGGGGTTTGGACACATTCACATGAATGAATGAAAGTTTGACCAAGTCAAAATAGGTTGACTTGGTCTAATCAATCCTAACTCAATTCATGTTAAGCTTAGACACATCCAACCCATAACATGAGATTAGATTAAGGGTTGGAGATGAGCTTGATAAGATTCATGTAATGGTTAGACCAAAACATAAGAGTTTGACCTAATTTAATGGTTTGACTAAGTCAAATCTGAATGATTTAACTTATGAAAAAGCAAAGGAATATTCAAAACATCAAATGACATAGGTTTGAGAGCTTGAAAGAGTTGATTGGATCCAATGGGTTGGAATAACCCATTTATATCCTTAAGGAACACCTAAGTCAACCTAGGTTGACTCAGTCAACCAGGTTGACCCAGGAGGTGGGCACAGATTTAACAAGTTTAATTTGATGTTTTGGGTCTGTTAGAAGTATTTCTAAAGCTTAAATCGGTCATTTAAATCAAATGAACCTATTGGGGCTTTTAAAGGGCTTAATGGGTCAACTAGGTTGACTTGGTCAACCAAGTTGACCCAGGGGCAGGGATTGGGTCCAATTAGTTCAGAATGATATTCTGAGTCCCCTGATGGTGATCTCAAGGTCTGGAGAGGTTGTTTGGTCAAAATGACCTATTTGGGCCCTTAATGGGCCTTTTAGGTCAACCATGGTTGACTTGGTCAACCAGATGGGTCCAGGGTCTTTAAATGGGTTCAACAGATTTGAAATGATATTTGGAGACCAATGGAGGTGATCCCAAGGTCTGGAGAGGTCATTTGGTCAAAATGACCTATTTTGACCGATAAAGGCTTGTTTGGTCAAACTAGGTTGACTTGGTCAACCAGGTTGACCCAAGGGTAGGGATTAGGTTCAATAGATTGGGTTTGATATTTGAAACTTGCTGGAAGTGATTGCATTTGATTTGGAGCTCATTTGGTTCAAATGACCATTTATACCCCATAGGGGTATTTTGGTCATTTTGACCCCTGGTCAGCTAAGGGTCAAATTGAGTCCAACAAAATACAGTTTATTGCTCAATGGGTCATAATCAAGGGTCTGGAGGTGATTGGAGGCTTTGAAGAAAGCTCCAGTGTCAAAATCCACTGGGTGGTAGGTCTAGTGGCATGGACTGTAAATATTTGACGGTTTTATAGCCTTTGGATTTCAATTCAGTTTCTGGGGTTAGAGACCTCAGAATGAGCTCAAATTTGGAGGGTTGCCTCTAGAGGCATGTCATATCAGTATGGAACTGACAGACCTTGAATCAGAGGTCATTTGATAGGGTTTTGAATTATTCAAAGATTCATTGGAAAAGGCTTTCAGGACTTAGACCTTTGGCCTTAGAATTTGATCTGGATTTCTGGTTCTAAGCTGGATTTTGAGTTTGAATGATAGGGTTTGAATTAAGTCTAGATTGAATTGAAGCTTGGATTGATCTAGAAGAATCCTAGGGTTTAGAATAGGTCCTGGAGTCCATATCAGCTTAAGGGAATCCTAGGGTCTAGAATATATCCTAGGGACTGGAGTCTGGGAAGATCCTAGAATCTAGAAGTCCTAGGGAAATCCTAGGATCTGGGGTCTAGAAGAATCCTATAATCTAGAAGAATCCTAAGATCTAGGAATCCTAAGATTCAAGATCTAAAAGGATCTTAGGATCTAGAGTAGATCCTAAAGTTTGATTTCTAGAAAGATCCTAGGATTTGGAAGTCCTAGGGCCTGGGATCTAGAATAGTCTTAGGATCTAGAAGAATCCTAAGCTCTAGATAGATCTAGGAGAATCCTAGGGACTAAGAGGATCAAATGATCTAAAGTCTGGCAAAATCCTAGGATCTAGAGTATATTCTAGGGTCTGGATTAATTTGAAGGGATCCTAGGGTCTAGAACAGATCCTATGGATGGAAATCTAGGAAAATCCTAGAGTCTAGATTGGTCTTAAATTATATTGATCTGGGGTCAGGATTGGTCCCTAATAACCTCATACAAAAATGAGGTCAACAGCTGATTTTATACAATCTCTTATAAAATGAAAGTCCATTTCAATGTGTTTAGTCCGAGCATGAGACACATGATTGTTGGCAAGGGAAATTGCTGAAACATTATCACAGAATAAGGATGTGGGAGCTGATAGCAGTACACGAAACTCAGCGAGGAGGCGACGAAGCCAAATAATATTGCTGGAAGCTGTGAGAATCCTTGGAAAAAAAAAATTGTGCAAGTTAGCCCCGGACGAACCTGTACGAACTGAGAAATTCAAGATTTTTGGTGCAGGTTCGTACTGTACGAACCTATTAGTCCCGTACGAACCGTCCAGAGCCGATCGTACAGCAGTTTCGCCTGTACGAACTGTCTGTACGAACTTGGTTCGTCCGTAAGAACAGTCTGTACGAACAGAACAAAAATTTTACAGAGCCGATCGTCCAGTAAATTCGTCCGTACGAAGAAATTATCGTCCGGGACGAATGACATGATCGTCCGGGATGAACTGAAAAGATCTCAACCCATTAAATATCTCAGCCGTTGGATTGAAGAGAGAGAAATAGCTAGAGAGAGAAAGAGAAGGAAAAAGAGAAGGAAATCCGCATTTTGGGCGACTTCCGTCCGTTTTCATCCGTCGTCGCAGTTGGGAAAGTTGATCGACTCGAGGTAAGGCACATTATGCCTATCTCAAATTTTCAGAAATGTGAATTTTGATGAATTTTCTGATTAAAATTGTATTTTCGTTAGCGAAAAACGGGTATAACTTTGCACTGGTAAAACTTTTACCCTTAACTTTTGGTATGTTGTCGAGATTGTTATTATGCACATTTTGACTATTTTCTGAAAAATTTTCATCGGGTATTTTGAAATCTGTGGGATTTTTATTGAACAGAAAATTTTCTAGATGTCAAAAAATAGTGCTACAATACAATGAAAGTCTTGAAACGATGTTGTGCATGATCTTTGGTAATTTGGAAATGTTCTGAAACTGTGAATTTTGATTCGTTGGATTTTCTATTGTCTACCGTTATACTGTCTGACTGCATTTTGATGCGTATTTGATTTCTTTGAAAATGATATGATTTATGCTTTATATGATTAAATGCTCAGAAGGGAGACATAAGGGGCCAGAATCCTTTGAGATTCTGTCTGTGTCTGGGAAGGGAGGCATAAGGGGCCATAATCCTTTGAGATTCTGTCTAGGTCCGGGAATATGAAAATGAATTCTGATCTGATAATCTGATATGTTCTGGTGCTGTAAGCACAAAGGGAGACATAAGGGGCCAGAATCCTTTGAGATTCTGTCTGTGTCTAGGAAGGGAGGCATAAGGGGTCAGAATCCTCTGAGATCCTGTCTGTGTCAGGGATACGTGATCTGATATGTGATCTGAAATGTGATCTGATATGTGATTTGAAATACGATTCTGTGATGTGATTTGTACGATTCTGTGAGATGAATTTGATTCAATTTCTGATGATTGCTGTAATAAAATGATTTATGTGGTCTGATGAATTCTGTTGATGTTATGATAATTTTTGTGATAATATCTGAACTTTATTTGATGCTTTGAATTTTGTGCTTTGTTTTGAGATTTCAGATTTGTGTGTGGATCTCAGAATTTAGATTGGCTAGTGTGATCTTGCTGAGCTGTTAGCTCACTGTGGTTATCTTCATGATTTTCAGGTTATGGGAAAGGGAAGGAAGTGTCAGACTAGCCGTTCAGGATCTGAATTGCAGTCATAGGTATTTTTATACTTTTGATTTTTTGTACAGTCATGGCTAGGTTACTTTTTTATTATGTACTTTCTATTTATAGTCATGCACTGTAGTGTACATTATTTTTGATGAAAGAAAGAAGAAAGAATGGATGAGTTTTTTGTACACTTGGATGTTTGTAGTAGCTCTGTGGTTCTATAATTCGTTGAAAAGAAAAAGAAAAGCAATTTCAAAGCTAGATCCTGGGGTTTTCTGTCGCAACCTAACACGATAGGGTCAGTTCTTATCGCGTTAGGTTGTGACAATCTTTTTGGTATCAGAGCTTTAGTTTTGGAATTGGATTGTAAGACAGAGCTATAGGCATTGATCTGTAAGTCTGGTGGGGTAGTTTTGGGTTATCTGTGTGTTTATTATTTTTATTTTATGTACATAGTTCTGTATTTTGTGTGATCATGAATCCGCCAGACCCGAATATGACCGATGGATAAAGTGCTAATCAGGCAGCTCCCGTATATAGTTCTGCTCCCACAGTTGGTTCCGATACAGTTTCACAGTTTACTATTTTGATAGCCCAAATGATGGGTGAGGCACAGAGTAGAGTTCCTGTTGCCAGATCTGAAGAGGTAGACAAACATCTATAAATGTTTTTGAGATTGAAACCTCCGAGATTTGAAGGTACTGTTGTGCCTAGAGAGGCAGAGGACTGGTTGAGGAGACTGGAAAAGACATTTGACAGTATGCAGTGTCCTTCTGAGAGAAAGGTACCGTTAGCGGTTTTTCTATTAGATGGTGAGGCAGAGCGCTGGTGGATGGGCCAGCAGGAGGAGAAATTCCAAGGGAGATTGAACTCTCTGATTTCTTGGGAGGAGTTTTCTGATGTGTTTCGAGCCTGGTTTGTACCCCCTTCTGCAAGACAGCAAATGCAGGAGACTTTTCTGAGGTTGGTTCAGGGGAGCAAGACAGTTATGCAATATGAGGCAGAGTTTACTGCTTTGGCTAGATATGCTCCACAGTTGGTGAGCACTTCTGCAGAGAAGTGCTATAGGTTTTTGAGAGGACTTCGGGATAGTCTGAGGCAACCACTGGTATCATTTCACATTTCTGATTTCTCTGAGTTTGTGGAGAGAGCCAGACTGATAGAAAATGATCTGATGGCTACTCAGCAGTGGTGGACTGCTAGTAGAAAGAGATTCAGTGGTGATACTTCAGGTAGTAGTTTCCCTGGAAAGAAGAACATATTTATATCTGGAGATTCCAAAAGAAGTTGACAGTCAGTATCAGCAGCAGTTTTTGGTAGTGGCAGTGTGGCCAGTTCTGGTTCTGTCAGTGGAGCACCCGTGTGCCAGAATTATGGACGGCGACATTTTGGCCAGTGTTACAGAATGATTGGTCAGTGTTTCAGATGTGGTCAGACAGGACATCGGATAGCAGAGTGTCCACAAGTCGGATTTGACCGACGATCTGAGTTCAGATCCGAGAGTTTTGTTAGACCGACCTTCCAACCGAGGACAGTTCCTCCCCGTACTATTTCTGAAGGATCATTTGGTAGAGCTAGTGGTTCAGGTTTTGTGGCAAGGAGACCACCCAGAGGTAATCAGAGGAAACCTAGTAGTTCTGTAGCTCCAACTCCAATTCAGCCACGTGTGTACAGTTTAAATCAGCAAGAGGCTCGAGATGCTCCAGATGTGGTGACAGGTACGGTTTACATTTCTGAACATCCTTGTTGTGTTTTATTTGATTCTGGGGCTAGTCATTCATTCATTTCTGAGCATTGCTTTGATGTTTTGCAACTGGATTCAGTCCCGTTACCTATTTTGCTTTCTGTTATTTTGCTGGCTGGAGATACTATGATAGCCCGAAAGTTTTGTTTATGTGAGATTGAAATTTCTGATAAGAAGTGGGAGTCTTGTTTGATTTTGTTGCCGATTTCTTTGTATGATGTGATTTTGGGTATGAATTTGCTGAGTTTGTATAGGGCTCAAATTGATTGTTTGAAGAAGCGGGTTACATTATTTATGGGCAGTGAAAGTTATGTATTTCAAGGATTGAGAGGTATTTTATCCTGTCTGATTTCTGTATTGGAAGTGAGAAGATTTTGGAAGAAGGGTTGTATGGTATTTTTGGCATCAGTCAGGGATATGAATATAGATGCGGGTTCTATTTCTGACATCCCAGTAGTACGAGACTTTTTGGATGTATTTCCTGAGGAGTTAGTCGGTTTGCCTCCGGACAGAGATGTTGAGTTCTGCATTGATGTATTTCCGGGTACGGCCCCGATATCAAAAGCTCCATATAGGATGGCACCAAAGGAACTTACAGAATTGAAAGTTCAGCTTCAGGAGTTGGTTGATAGAGGATTTGTACGTCCTAGTATTTCGCCTTGGGGAGCACCTGTTTTGTTTGTAAAGAAAAAGGACGGTACGATGCGTATGTGTGTTGATTATAGAGAACTGAATAAAGTTACTATCAAGAATAAGTATCTATTGCCACGGATTGATGATTTATTTGATCAACTTGCTGGATCTTCTGTATTCTCAAAGATTGATTTGCGATCTGGTTACTATCAGGTAAAGGTAAGAGAAGCTGATGTGATGAAAATACCTTTCAGCACTCGATATGGATACTATGAGTTTTTGGTTATGCCATTTGGGGTGATGAATGCACCAGCTGTTTTTATGGATTTGATGAATAGAGTGTTCAAGGAATATCTGGATCAGTTTGTAATTATTTTTATAGATGATATTCTGGTATATTCTGCTTCTGAGGAAGATTACGCAAGATATTTGAAAATTGTATTAGAGACTCTGAGGCAACATCAGTTGTATGCAAAATTCTCCAAATGTGAGTTCTGGCTAAGAAGCGTTTCTTTTCTGGGGCATGTAGTGAGTGGTGAAGATATTTCAGTTGATCCCCAGAAAATTCAAGCAGTTGTTAATTGGCCAAGGCCTACTACAGTGTTTGAGGTACGCATTTTTTTGGGTATGGCTGGATATTACAGGAAGTTTGTGAAGGGCTTTTCTCAGATTTCTGCACCATTGATGAGATTGACTCAGAAGTCAGTAGCTTTTTTTTGGACACCAGAGTGTGAAGCGGCTTTTTAGAGATTGAAAGATTGTTTGACTTCTGCTCCAGTGTTAGCACTTCCATCTGATACGGAAGGATTCCAAGTATTCAGTGACGCTTCATTTAAAGGTTTAGGATGTGTTTTAATGCATCATGGTCGGGTAATAACTTATGCTTCAAGACAATTGAAACCACATGAAAAGAATTATCCGACGCATGATTTAGAGTTGACAGCGGTTGTATTTACTCTGAAGATTTGGCGTCATTACTTGTATGGCGTCAGATATGAGATTTTCTCAGATCATAAGAGTTTAAAGTACATATTCACTCAGAAGGATCTAAATTTAAGGCAAAGAAGATGGCTTGAGTTGATTAAGGATTATGATCTGACTATATAGTATCAGCCTGGTAAGGCTAATGTGGTGGCAAATGCTTTGAGCAGGAAGTCTTCTGGCTTATCATGTGTATATCTCACTTCTGATGAATATCTGATATGAGATATGGAAAGACTACAGTTGGAGGTAATATCTCTTACTGATTCTGGAAGAATAACTCAGATGATCATTCAATCCTCTTTAGAAGAAAAGATTCATGAAGCTCAAAAATTAAATATTGAATATTCAAAGTTGATTGATCAGATCAAGTCTGGTAAGAAACCTGAATTATAAATTTTTTATTTCGGTATTATTTTCTGTGAGAATAGACTTTGGGTCCCTAATTCTGGAAATCTGAGACAAGAGATTCTACACGAGGCTCATTATTCAGGTTACACTATTCATCCAAGAAGTGATAAGATGTACGGAGATATGAAAAGTATGTTTTGGTGGCCTGGATTGAAAAAGGATATAGTGGAGTTTGTTTCAAAATGTGAAGCATGTCAGTTAGTGAAGGCAGAACACCAGCGACCGGGAGGTCTTTTGCAGTCATTACCTATTCCTGAGTGAAAATGGGAAGAGGTAACAATGGATTTTGCTATGGGTTTCCCCAGATCAAGGCAAGGACATGATGCTATTTGGGTTATTGTAGATCGACTGACGAAGTCTGCCCATTTTCTTCCGATTAGACAGACAGATTCAGTAGACAAGTTGGCACATATCTATGTTAAAGAAATTATCAGATTACATGGTGTGCCGAAAATGATTGTCTCTGATCAGGATGGCAGATTTACCTCCAGACTATGGAGAGGAATTCAGCAAGGATTGGGCACGAAGTTGCATTTCAGTACGGCTTTTCATCCGCAGACTGATGGACAGTCTGAAAGGACTATTCAGGTACCAGAAGATCTTTTGAGATTGTGTGTTTTGGATTTTAAAGGCAGTTGGGAAGATCATATCCCACTGATAGAATTTACATATAATAATAGTTATTAGTCCAGTATTGGCATGGCTCCATACGAAGCTCTGTACGACAGAAAGTGTAAAACTCCTTTAACTTTGACAGAAGTGGGAGATAGACAAGTGATGGGTTCAGCTTTTGTGGATGATACTGTGATGAAGATCAATCTTATTAAAGAAAAGTTGAAATCTGCACAAGATAGACAACAGAAGTATTACAATCAGAAACACAGATTGGTTGAATTTCAGGTTGGTGACCTTGTATATGTTAAAGTCAGTCCGATGAAAGGCGTTAGCAGATTTGGAAGAATGAGCAAACTCAATCCAAGGTATGTTGGACCTTTTGAAATCATTAAGAAGATTGGTAATTCTGCTTACAGGGTATTATTACCTAAACAGATGTCTGATATACATAATGTGTTTCATGTGTCAACTCTGAGAAAGTGGATATCTGATTCCAGAAAGAAATTATCTGCTGACGATGTTCAAGTTCAGGCAAATCTACAATACAAAGAAGAACCTGAAAGGATTTTAGCTTATGATTTAAGAAAGTTGAGAAGTAAACATATTCCTATAGTTAAGGTGCAGTGGAAGCATAGAATAGCTAGAGAGGCTACTTGGGAGAAGGAATCTGATATGAGACAGTTGTATTCAAGTATGTTCTGACTCCGTTTGTTTTGGCAATATCAAGGACGATATTGTTCTGAAGGTGGGTAGATTGTGAGAACTCTTGAAAAAAAAAATTTTGTGCAGGTTAGTCCCGGACGAACATGTACGAACTGAGAAATTCAAGATTTTTGGTGCAGGTTCGTACTGTACGAACCTGTTAGTCCCGTACGAACCGTCTGGATGAACCATCTAGAGCCGATCGTACATCAGTTTCGTCTGTAAGAACTTGGTTCGTCCGTACGAACAGAACAAAAATTTTAGAGAGCCGATCGTCCAGTAGTTTCGTCCGTACGAAGAAATTATCGTCCGTACGAAGAAATTATCGTCCGGGACGAACTGAAAAGATCTCAACCAATTAAATATCTCAGCCGTTGGATTGAAGAGAGAGAAATAGCTAGAGAGAGAAAGAGAAGGAAAAAGAGAAGGAAATCGACATTTTGGGCGACTTCGGACCGTTTTCGTCCGTCGTCGCAGTTGGGAAAGTTGATTGACTCGAGGTAAGGCACATTATACCTATATCAAATTTTTAGAAATGTGAATTTTGACGAATTTTCTGATTAAAATTGTGTTTCCGTTAGCGAAAAACGGGTATAACTTTGCACTAGTAAAACTTTTACAGCGTAACTTTTGGTATGTTGTCGAGATTATTATTATGCACATTTTGACTATTTTCTGGAAAATTTTCATTGGGTATTTTGAAATCTGTGAGATTTTTATTGAATAGAAAATTTTCTAGATGTCGAAAAATAGTGATATAGTACAATGAAAGTCTTGAAACGATGTTGTGCATGATCTCTGGTAATTTGGAAATGTTCTGAAACTGTGAATTTTGATTCGTTGGATTTTCTGTTGTCTGCCGTTATACTGTCTGACTGTATTTTGATGCGTATTTGATTTCTTTGAAAATGATATGATTGATACTTTATATGATTGAATGCTTAGAAGGGAGACATAAGGGGCCAGAATCCTTTGAGATTCTGTCTGTGTCTGGGAAGGGAGGTATAAAGGGCCATAATCCTTTGAGATTCTGTCTAGGTCCGGGAATATGAAAATGAATTCTGATCTGATAATCTGATATGTTCTGGTGCTGTAAGCATAAAGGGAGACATAAGGGGCCAGAATCCTTTGATATTATGTCTGTGCCTGGGAAGGGAGGCATAAGGGGTCGGAATCCTCTGAGATTCTGTCTGTGTCAGGGATACGTGATCTGATATGTGATTTGAAATACAATTCTGTGATGTGATTTGTACGATTCTGTGAGATGAATTTGATTCAATTTCTGATGATTGCTGTGATAAAATGATTTCTGTGGTATGATGAATTCTGTTGATGTTCTGATAATTTTTGTGATAATATCTGAACTCTATTTGATGCTTTGAATTCCGTGCTTTGTTTTGAGATTTCAGTTTTATGTGTGGATCTGAGAATTTAGATCGGCTAGTGTGATCTTGCTGAGCTGTTAGCTCACTGTGGTTATCTTCATGGTTTTCAAGTTATGGGAAAGGGAAGGAAGTGTCAGACTAGTCGTTCAGGATCTGAATTGCAGTCATAGATATTTTTGTACTTTTGATTTTTTGTACAGTCATGGCTAAGTTACTTTTCTATTCTGTACTTTCTATTTATAGCCATGCACTGTAGTGTACATTATTTTTGATGAAAGAAAGAAGAAAGAATGGATGAGTTTTTCGTACACTTAGATGTTTGTAGCAGCTCTGTGGTTCTATAATTCGTTGAAAAGAAAAAGAAAAGCAATTCCAAAGCTAGATCCTGGGGTTTTCTGTCGCAACCTAACACGATAGGATCAGTTCTTATCACGTTGGGTTGTGACAGCAGCAATGGCTAATGATCTGTATTTAGCTTTGGTGGAGGAGCGAGCAACGGTTGATTGCTTTTTGACGCACTAGGAGACAAGATTGCATCCAAGCTAAGCGCAATAGCCAGTGATGGATCTCCGGGTTGTAGAATCAGTCGCCCAGTCAGAATCCGAATAAGCATCACTACAGAAAAATTGCTCATTACCTGTGGATTTTCCGGCGGCTTTCCGGCGGACACAGGCTATTTTTTCGGCGCATTTCCGACGGATTAAGACGAAATAATACCGACTAATTTTCAGACAGATTTTCTGGTGGCCTTACCTGCGGATGTTTTTTCGGCAGAATTTTCGTCGGAAAATTTTAATTATTTATAGCTTATTTTAATTAATTATAAATTTAATAAGTTATTTAAATTAATTATTAATTTAATAAATTATTATAATTAATTGTTAATGTTATAACTTATTTTAGTTATTAATTAATTACTAACTTTAATATTTTATTTTAATGTATTTTTAAATAAATAACTAATTTATTATAAATTTAATAACATATTTTAATTAATTATAAATTGAATAAGTTATTTTAATTCATTTATAAATTTTTTTAATTAATTATGAATTTAATAACTTATTTTAAATATATAATTTTCAATTTTTTTTTATTTAAATATATAATAGTATGTTATGTAACATATTTTGCTCAGCAGCATATTAGTTGAGTGGTTCATGCAAATATAGGTAAGGAGTTCGAATCCCATGGGCTACAGCCAGCGCGGGCAGGATCCAAGGGGCAGCGCTACAGCGGAGCGGGCAGGTCGGGTCGGGCTGGCTCCAGCCGAGCGGAGCAGGCAGTCGGGCAGCGCTGCAGCAGAGCGGTCGGTTCGGGCGGGCTCTAGCGGAGCGGAGCATGAGGGGTGAGCGTTCTCCAGCGGCAGCATTTTTTTTAATAAATTTTATTTATTCCGGCGAAAATATTATGCCAAAAATTTTTCCGGTGTATTTTTTTCGCCGAAAAGATTTTCCGATGCTCGATTTACTGTCGAAAAGAATTTCCGCCGGAAGTTCGACGGAAACTTTCAAATCTGCCGGAAAATGGAAAAATTTCCACCGAAAAATTCGCTGATAATAAGCAATTTTCCTGTAGTGCATGAAGCTCGAGAGATAAGGAGGTAAGTGGCAATCCAAGGTGAATTGTGCCACGAAGATACCTGAGAACCCGTTTGAGGAGCTGTTATGTGGGATGAGAGGTGCGGTTGGTGTACAGGACGTTGGAACAAGTAGGGATGGTGGGAGATCTGGAGTGGGAGTGGGGGTTGTAGAGGTGGAGATGGTTGAGTCACGGTGATAGGGAAATATAGATTCAAAAAATTTGACATATCGAGACAATTGTATGCATCCTGTGATTGGATTGAAGCATTTGTAGCCTTTGGTTGTATCAGCATAACCAAGGAACACATAAGGTTGAGCTCTAGGTTGAAACTTGTGATGAAGTTGGGGAGGTATCCATGGGTAAATTAAGCAGCCAAACACCTTGAGATGAGAGTAATCTGGTGGAGATTGATATAGTAGCTCATAAGGGAGATATTTTTAGATACTTTAGAAGGTAAACAGTTTATAGTGTGGGCTGCAGTGAGTAATGCTTCAGGCCAAAAATGATTAGGTAGGTGAGCTTGAAAAAGAAGGGCTCGGACCATTTCAAGAAGGTGCCGGTGTTTGCGTTCTGCAACACCGGTTTGCTGCGGTGTGTAGGGACAGGTTACTTGGTGAACTATGCTGCATTGCTTGAGATATGAGGTAAATGGATTGTTGATGTACTCGCCCCCTCCATCAGTTCGAAGAGCTTTTATTGGGTAATTAAATTGTTTCTCAACCAGAGTTTTAAATTGTAGAAATGTAGTGAAGGTTTTAGATTTATTGCGAAGAGGGAACACCCAGCAAAATCGAGTATAATCATCAACAAACAAAAGATAGTATTTATAACCATATAACGATAAGGTAGGGGAGGGTCCCCATACATCAGAGTGAACTAAATCTAAACATCTAGTAGTTTGAGACATAGATAGACTAAAGGGTAATCTATGAGTTTTGGCTCACACACAGGCATCACAATGAAAATTAAGAGACAACTTCTTGGTAGTAGGTAAAGATGCTTAGAATAGTTGTAAAGTCGACGGAGATGGATGCCCAAGCCGTAGATGCCAAATAGCTTGAGTGAGTTTAGAGGACTGAAGAGCTAGAATGATGTGAGGCGAAGTAGAAGGAGCAGCTGACCGCAGCCTAATAGGGTAGAGACCTTGATGACATGGGCCTCAGAGGAGAGTCCGGTTGGTCTGGGTATCCATAATTTTGAAGCCATTAGCATCAAAATGTATGAAACATGAGTTATCTTGAGTTAATTTGTTAACAGAGATGAGATTATGGGAAAGATGTGGAACATGAAGAATATGAGGAAGAAGAAGCTTACAGGTTGGAGCGGGTAGGATTCCTTGACCGGAGTTTACAATGGGAAGCAGCTGACCATTACCAACTTGGATGTGGGAGGAGCCATTGTACATTTGGGGGGATTGAAGTTGTTGTATGTTGGAGGTGAGGTGGGATGTAGCACCCGTGTCAAGAAACCAGTCATCGGAGGAGGTAGCGTCCGAAGCTAGATAGGCTTGTTGCGGAGGTTGGTAGGAGAGGTCAGTGCGATACCAGCATTGAAGGGCAGAGTGTCCTGTTTTGCTGCAGATCTGACATTGGATGGACGAGCGAGGTCGACAACCTCCCCAAGTAGGAGAGAAAGGATTGCGACCACCTCTGTGCGAAGGTGAAGAGACGCGACCGCGTCCATGCGCACGACCACGAACAGCCTGAAGAGCAAATGTGGTGTCTACGGAAGAAGCATTGATGGGAACAGTGGGATAGTCGGAGTGAAGGCTGAGTTCTTCACTGCATAACAGAGAGTAAAAGTCATCGAGGCCGATCGGTTGCAGTTGGGTACGAATGGCGATCTTGAAAGCATTATACGCCGGTGAGCCCTTTGAGAGTATATGCAATAATGTCCTTTGGGAAACAAGATAATAATTCTTCTGTTAACATGATCATTTTATACAGGACCATTATTTATACTTGGACATTTCAATTTGTTGTTTTAGTATAAAGTGATTTAATTGTAAAAGCTTGAAAAATGATGTAAAATACTCATATTAGTGAGCTTAATAGTTAATCATTAATGAACTAAACTTAATTTTGTAATCCTATGCCTAAGTAATCATCCGTGGTGTTTTACTTTCATTAGGTGTTGGACTATAAAATTAAGGAAATATTTCTACTATAAAACAGTCAAAAGATTTCAAAATTTTGATAAATATTTGAGAAATAAAAAAGAAAGGCTTTTGAATGATATTGACCATTCTCTTTATAAAATCTAATATTTTTGAAAAAAGAATGTGGCTAGTTTGAAACATGAAATGGAAAGTTTACTTGCTCTACAAAAAAAAAAAAAAAGGTTTGACATCACTTAATTTGGGCTTTCGTGGCGGGTTTAACTTCCACAAAATACTTTGTAGCGATTTTAAAACTGCTGCAAGACCGCCGTGGTTGGTGTCCACTGTAAAGTCATTTCGTAGTAGTTCTACAGCCGCTAGGGACAAGTATTAAAACATTTTTTTTAGCTGCAGTTTAAACTTTCACTAAAGCCCCAGATTAAGCAACGTTACTTCATCTGGTACATCTACTTCTTGCAATTGTTAAGAATTTTTCTTCAACGATTAGGCACTTAGAAAAAGAAAATTGCAATTTAGCAAAATGATTTGTTATCTAATTATCAAGGCATTAATGATTTATATTTGAAGTTTTTTAAATGCTAATTCTACTTTAAAAAGTTTCAATTTGACTATAAACATTTAGTAGTTAATGTCATAAAAAGAATCCTTATAAATTCTAATATTAATATTTTATTTCCAACAATATGAATATAATTGCTATATCTTTTTATATTTGGATATCTAATGTTTGGCTTCTCAGTTGGTATCTAATAATTGGTATGACTAAGATTTCGTTTGGGACGACTTTTTTGTTGTTTCTTAAAGCAGCTTTCTAGTATAAAAATTTTAATTTTTATACTAAAAAGTTGCTTTAAGAAGCAATAAAAATACTGTCCCAAACATAACCTAAAACTCATTCGTCTTTATAAAAACTATTTATATCCGATGAAAATAAATTTTATGTAACATAATCTAAGTGTTCTTTAGAGGTGAATCAATTTATGGCGATCATCAAGATGATAGTTGACTTACTGGAGAAATTTGGAGTATTTAAAGCTTGGAGATTTCAAAAGCTCAATTTTTTTTTCTTTTTTTAATTATTTCAGAAAGCCCGGCCCATCTTCATGAATTCAAAAGCTCAACATAATAAAGAGTGCACTAAATTGCATGAATCTTGAACATTTTATCTTGGAATGAACATAGATTGTTGCATGGATATCAATTAATACATTTCATTATCGCATTTGCATTCAAGGTTGTGAAAATTAAACTGGACATAGAACTGAAAAAAAAAGAGGTTCAGGGTTCAATGGTTTGACTGAGGTTGAACCGGCGTTGAACCAGATGACATAATAAATATAAAAATTATTTAATAAAATTTAAATGATAGAATAATCATGTAATAATTTAAATTTTTGATTAAAAAAATAAACAAAATTCAAGCAATAATAATATATTAATATCCTATATAATTTTAAATTTAAACACATTTAATATTTAAATTTAATTCAGATTTAACAAAAATTTAGATTACGTATGAATTTATAAATTTAATATAAATTATTATTAATTTATGTTATATGTTTAGATATAATATATATATATATATATATATATATATATATATATATATATATATATATATATATATATATATATATATAATATTAAATTCATATTATAAATTTACATTTATAAATTATTAAGATTAAATCATTTATAGTTAATAAATAAATTAATAAATAATTTTTATAGTATTGATATGTCACAAAAAAATAGTCTCGATCAAGCATGAATCTTGAGGCAAAATCAAGTTGGAAACTTCAAAAATTAAATCGGAGACCATCTGAATTCCGATTTCAGTAAACTTATAGTTGAACTGAGCGTCTCGGAAACACGAACCCAACGACACCAAAATTGACCCAATCCGAGCCCAAATGAGTCCAAATCAAAGACACGAAGCACTTTTGGAAGGGTCAAACCACAGTTTGAGTTACCAAACAGTCTCCAATCATGACATTCTTATAGTCGAATCGAGCCGCTCGACGAGACGAATCCAACGAGCCCAAGATCATTAAATTCTGATATCATTAAGGCATTCAAATGACCATTAAATGGTATATGATCGTAGAAATCAAGATCGGCCGTCCATCCGAGCCACTCCCAATTTACCCTTGATCTTTCACTTATTTACAAGCCATGCCACTCAAGAGTTCTATAAATAGAACCCCATTTTCTCTTGAAAGGGGGGATCGAAGCCAAGAGAGAAGAAGGAAGAGAAGGAAGAAAGCTTCAGCCGTCTAGCTCCTCTTCGACCGCCGTCGGAGTTTTGCCGCACCACCGACGGAGTCTCGCCGGACCACCGCCGAAGGCCTTCGCCTTCACCGCACCACCGCCGGAGTCTCGCTGGACCACCGCCGGAGGCCCTCACCTTCTCCGGACCACTGTCGGAGGCCCTCGCCTTCACCGCACCACCGCCAGAGTCTCACCGGACCACCGTCGGAGGCCCTCACCTTCACCGAACCACCGCCAGAGGCCCTCACCTTGGCCGAATCATCACCCGAGGCCAGAAGTTCTGCCAGACCATCACTTGACACCCAGACTTCTATCATATAATTATTACTTCTAATCTAATCGTCCTTGGAGGCGAGTCGACCCATTGTAATCAACTCAAATTCTAGTGGAATCATTTTCAACTGGGCTAGGCCCCGTGGTTTTTCCCCTTTCAAGGGTTTTCCACATAAAAAATCTTGTCTTCTCTGTGCGTGAGATGGATATCCGCGCAACGCTAAGATGTAAAATTACATCTCTATCGCCGCGTATATTCTAGTCCGCAACAGTTTGACGCCGTCTGTGGGAAGACAATCCCACAATATTAATCAGTACTTTAATGGATAACAGGTGTAGCAATCGCCACTAGGGAGCCTCTCGCTCCAACTCTCACCAGTCCAGGAATCAGTCCTTGAATCATGGACATCAGGCATCTGCCTCCTTTCACCATGGTGTGCAAAATCCTGCTGGAAAAGGAACATCAGGATCATCTGTGGAAGATCGCATCCGAAGAATGGAGGAATCTCAAAAGGAGATCCTTCGACTCCTACGAGAGACCCGACAACCGATGCTAGCAGAGTAGGAGGAGGTTCGTCTTCCTCAAGATCCATCACTGGCCAGAGGTGTTCAACCTGAACGTGTAGACATCCCTATCCCTCAATCAAGGGGTCATCCTCAAACACATAAAGACATTGACCTTGCTGACACCGCTAGCTCTACCCACCCTTTTCGCCCCAGTCAGGTAGTCCGTATTCCGTCGGATATTCCCGAGGATGTAGCCCAACCACACATTGCTGACCTCCCGCGTAATGTCCTACGCCATGAACTGAGGAGGTTAGTCCGAGAAGAGTTCCCTAGCAAGGGTGGAAGACAATCTCTCCATCAATGGGACTTTCAGGAGATCTCACCACTAATAGAAGCCATCCTTCAACACCCCATCCCTACAGGATTCAAACTACCGAGCATTGATTCTTATGACGGGACAACTGACCCCTATGAGCACATCGATCATTACAGAACCATTATGCATATTCAGAGAGCCTCAGATGCACTTCTCTGTCAAGTGTTTCCTGCTACCCTTAAAGGGCAGGCTCGAACATGGTTCTACTCGCTTCCTGCCGGAACCATCTCCAAGTTTGTCAAATTGGCCAAAGTATTCGTTGAACAATTTGTTGCCAATCGAAGGACGGTTAAAGATTCTTCCCATCTCTCAGGAATTCGACAGAATGAAAATGAGACCCTCAAAGAATACTTTCAAAGATTTTCTACGGAGGCTCGACAAATTCTAGGGGTGGATCCTGAACTGCTTAGAGGAGTGTTTCTTGGAGGACTTCGTCCTGGACCTTTTTATTCAGCACTTATGAGAGATACAGTCCATTCCTATGCTGACTTAATTCATCGTGTGGAGGCCCAGATCTCAGCATATGAGGCCATAAACGCTCATAAAAAGCAATTTGAGCAAATAACCGTGAAACGTAAAAATGTGTCAGGGATGGATGTTTCATCATCACAACGGAAAAAGCAAGGAAACTATAACTTGCCCCCCCCCCCCCCGACCCTCACAGCAACGGCGAGAGCCTCGTCAAGAGAAGGAGTATACGCCGCTTAATGTATCTCGGGCCAACGTGTTGATGGCCATCCGGGATCAAGAGAATGTAAAGTGGCCGAATCCATTGAAGCCAAATGTAGGAAATAAGGAGCAATATTGTCACTTCCACCGTAGTCGAGGACACACAACTGAAGCGTGTAGACAACTCAAGGAAGAAATTGAGAGGCTGATCCGACAAGGATATCTTCGACAATTTATCTAAAGCGCACCTACTCGGGATGAAGCTGGTCCTGCTGGGGGGCAGAATCAGCAACAAAGGCAACCATCAAATAATCGTCAAATGGTCGGAGAAATTGAAACTATTGCTGGGGGCCCCTCAGTACCCAATCAAGTCTTAATTGCAGCTAGCAAGGAGCCAATGCCAAAGAAGTCTCGTGCTGACCACTCTATTACTTTTGATGATACTGATTTAGACGGAGTTCAAACCCCTCATCAGGATCCACTTGTAATTAACACGGGAATTGGCAACCCATGCTTCAACGTCAAAAGGATCTTAGTTGATAATGGGAGCTCGGTGGACGTCCTGTTTTATTCCACCTTCCTCAATATGAGCCTAGATAGGGAAAAGCTCCTACCAGCTACAGGTCCACTGTACAGGTTTGATAATCGACCTGTAAGGGTAGAAGGAACCATTAGTCTCCCAGTTGTACTTGGAGAATTTTCCCGACAAGTTGAACATTCTATCCAATTTAATCAGCCTTGTTTAAGGTGTTGGCTATGTAAAGTATAGCATATGATCCTTCATAGTTCATGCTATCAGCGCAATTGATCTTTCCTCACGCTTCAGATAGCCTCCAAACTGCAGTAATATTGTGATGGGAAACAATAGGAAAAACATAAATTTGATCACTGAAATGAGAATTTTAGCGGTTTGAGCAAGCAGAATTTAGGATTTTTATGAATGAAAACACAAGAAAGACACTCTTGATTGCTAGAGAATGAAAGAAAACACCAAGATACAAACAATCTTCTATTCGAGAGGAGGATCAATTTCTCCAAAACTCTCTAGATGCCGCTAGAGCCCAAAAACATCAAAGCACTCGAAAAATTAGCCACCAAAAAGATGTCCTAATCCTAATACAACTCTGCTTGAAGCAAATACAAAATTAATACCAAAGGACTAAACAACCCTCAAACCATTAGCATTAACTCGTGGATCCTACCCCCAAGGGGGGAGGCTTAACAGCTTACGAACCAACAGGTTGACGCCTGCTATAATGCAGGAGCTGGCCCACAAGTTAGGCTGGTTGGACCGTTCCCTCCTGGATCAGTCCGATCGTATCATATTGTAATGTTAGTCATAATCTATCAAGATAAATCAGTTGATGAAATCAGAGAAAGTTCAGTGTCTGTTATTGTAATATGGTTAGCCTTAGTTACATGAATAATTCAGAAGTATACTTTGGCATTGAGCAGTTCACAATTTTCAGATGATTTGTTCCAATTTATTGCAAACCTGAGGAGAGCACACATATTTGAATAATGCACATGGTAATAAACAACTGAAAAGTTGGATCTTAAATGGATCATATATCAACAGTAAAATGCTCTCAACCAAATCAAAACCAAAACACATATGGAAATTCTTTGCTTGAAAATAAAAAAAAGGCTAACAAACTCATAAGGCTAGATTGACTTTGAACTAGGTTTTACGGCACTTCATAGTGAAATGTGGCATTTCTCATACAGAAACGCAGATAATTAATCATAAAGAAATCCTATGTTCATGTGAAACAATTTCACAGGTGGTTATAATTCAGAAGGATGATGTGAAAAAACCTATACTATTATGTTCTGCAAACTTGTTCATAACATAGACAAATAGAGCTACAATTTTTGTAGAATGTATATGCAGATGGTAAGGCATCAAAAACTGCACAACATACAAATAAATGGAGCACATATCAAATGCAAACTTTGTTCCATCATTGCCAAACTTTTAACAAGACAGAAAAGAAACACGACTATGAACTGGTTTAACTTGTCTTCCCCTCCAGCTTGGTTCTTCTTTATCAATCACAAAAGTTCAGTTCTTTTCCTCTGTGGCATGTATCCGGTGTGACGAGGAATAGCAGATTGAAAACTATCTTTACACAGATGTCAACATTGAAGCTAAGAATCAGCAATTGATGCCACACTGTCCAGCAGCTGCAGCCTTCTGCGAGGGGGAAGTGAAGGGATCGATACGCACCCACAACAGTGAAAAGATTGATGCAAGTAGGATTGACCACACAATGACTATCGTGGGTGTTCTGTTCTGTCGACCTAGTAGACCCTTGAGAAAAGGATAGAGATGAACAATGACCCAAAATGAGAAGAACAGCTTTCCAAAGAGAGGCCCCCAAGACTGATATCCACTGTTGATGGCATAGGAAACCCCGGCAACAATCCCCACCATGTTTATAACAAGGACAGTGGTTGGAGGGATAAGGAGGCTTGTCCATTTGAAAACATAGAGCTCGAAAAACTCACCATCTTCATCTGATGCTTTCGATGTGACAGTAAAGTTTGTATCTATACCAGCAAGTACCTTAAGAAGCCCTTGGAATACAGCAAAAAGATGTGCAGATGTGCCGCCGATCACCCAGAATTGCTCATTCCTCCACCAGTCCTCGATCCCCACACCACTCCACTTCAACTCTAGAATTCCAGTCGCAAAGATAGAGACAAAGAGGAGAATGAACCACATGCCAGCATAGTTGCTTATCTGTTCATTTCAACGCAGATTCAAACATCAACGGTTTTGTAATCATATAGCATTACAATGCAAGATAACGAGATGAGGATACGGTCTATCCCCTTGTGTACTTGCAAGTAAAGGACGAAGCATACAGGTAAACACTACCTAGACCTTGCACTTGGTGTTTCATGCATTGGATAGGCCTTTTCTTCTAATTTATTGCATGCAATAATCTATCAAATTCAAGAAATAGCACTGTTCTCATAAACTAATAACATCACCAATTACGTAATGCAAATTGAGATTTAAACGGTATAACACCCATAGTACCAGCCTCTCTCTCTCTCTACCTCTCACCATTACACACAGACACAGTAAAATTCTAGTATTTTTCTCCATCTTGCCTGTTTTGTAACGAATATTACCAGTCAGGAAACTGCAAATGAATCAATAAATTCATCCACACGCCAACTAAATATTTGATTGCATTCAAGTAGAAAATAACATAGACTTCAGACATTATCATATTTTTAGCAGTTGAGCAAAATAATTGAACAAATGCAGCATTCAACACTCAACAAGAATGAGCAAGAACGAATGGAAAATGAGAATTCAAAAAGCTGAACCCAAATTGTTAGGACAAGGTTCATGATGATTATGATAACGACGTGATTGGAAAAACTAGGCTAATTCCATCCTACAATAATGTTTAAGGCATTAATCCATAAGCTTGCAATCATCGAAAGCTGAAATATAAATGAGTTTCTTGTGGCCTGTTGTTTATTACCAACCTCAGGGATAATAAATTTGCCTGTTAGAAGGCATATGGCTGGGAGCACACAATAGGCGATTAGTGGAATTGATGTGATAGGATAAACTATGGTGTTGATATATGCTATCCTTTCCAGAAGCTTCAACCTCCCCCTATAACCATACCAAATGGGACAATGCCTGCTGAGCAATATCTCAATTGATCCCAAGGCCCATCGAAGCACTTGGTTAAGACGGTCGGAAAGATTGATTGGAGCAGAACCTTTGAATGCTGGACGTGGTGGCATGCAATAGATTGATATCCACCCGCGAGCATGCATTTTGAATCCAGTTAAAATATCTTCGGTAACCGAACCATAGATCCAGCCAATCTGGCAATAAATTTACAAACTCATTAAAGCTATATTCGAATGCTTTTTCATGTTATGTTATTTAAGAACTTATTCAACTAACCTCTTTTCCCCATTCAGTTTTATCCTCATACCCACAACTAATAACATGAATGGCCTCCTGAAGCAGTGATGATGGATTTGTAGATGCTGGAATGCCTCCCTGCTCCATGAAAGTGGATGCAATAAAAATTGGTGATTGACCAAATCGCTTCTCCAATCTCTTCTGGGACATCAACAGCGACCTCTCCTCTTCATATCCTACATAGTTGATCAGATGATAATGAAGCCGAATATGAAAAAACAAAAAAAAAATACAAGTAATCCACACTAAATAAGCAGTGCTTTAAGCATGATACGACACAGATTGATAAGATTGTAGGTTGCTATGCAAAGAGGCAGACTTAGACAGTAAAACTTGGTCGAATCGGTGAAATATGTGCATCATCGTCATATTGCAAAGCAATTGTGTGTGCTCTCCTCTCCTTCCCAGTCGAAGAAGGCCAGTTCAACAATGAGTTAACATTGTGCCTTGTTCATCACACGTGTGTGCTTATGCTTCAAATGACTAAAGCACGTACTACACATTTTACAAAGCAAAAAATATATATATATTTGATCATCACATTCAGCTTTGTGCATTGACAGCCATGTTATCAATACAACCACAAGTAAAGCTCTTTCTCTTAAAAACCGTCTAACCACATTTAAAGACTTCACTTTTCCAATGCCAACATCAATTTCTTCAGAAAGCATCAAATCCCAGAACAACAGAATTTTAGGAACTAGTTAAATCCAACAAATGTGGGGAAGGGGATGGGATTTTTTAACATATTCATCATACTTCTTAGTTCAACAAACGTGGAATGATAAAATCAAAATTTCCCTATTCGAAAGCATGTCCACAAAAAACATGAAAATTATACAAGTGGTCCATCAAACACGATTCTGTCTAAAGAGCTCCACTATAAGAATATTTATTCTACTGAATAAACGACATTGATATACAAAGCCATTGAAAACTTCAAGTTACCCCTATTCTTCACTGTTGGTTTGAATGTTTAGCAAAACCCATATTTATTCATAATTTTTTATTAGGTACAATGTTCCAAAGTAATGAAGAAGTAATTGGATTTACCAAAGAGATGAGAGCAAATGCATTTTTTCATTGGCAATTCCCAACCATGAAAAATGAGAACAAAAATATATCACTTATCAGTGTAACTCAAAAGTCCCCTCTTCATAAGAAATAAAAACTCAATTTCTAATCAACCAAATTAAAATACGAAAGCAAAAAATATATTTTTCGCTCAATTTTTCCTCAAGCAGATAAGCGGGTGAAAACTAATTTTGATTCAATTCCTCTAAACCAAGCAAAGTCCCTTCCAGACCCTCATCGGCTAAAGCCTCATGCACCAAAAGGGAATTTTACCAGACCACTTGCAAAAGTAACATCAATCACAGAAATCAACGAAACTCTATTAGCATCAATAAAACCATGATGCAAGTGCTTACCTTCAACACCTTCTTCAATGTCTTCTGTATTAAATATGGGAACAGTAGATTCAGTCCTCTTAAAAGCCCTTTTTTTATCAATATAGCTCTTATTCATACCATTTCCTTTCTTTCTTGAACCACAGCAGCTCTTAATGATTATATTAGGTTCCAAGTCAGCCTCGGTCAACACAGGATCATACCCATACAAGGCTTGCCTATTAAAACAGCATCCTGTTCCCACATAGACAGGCCCCTGGATGCCATCTAAACCTTTCAAGTTGATCTACAGATTATGGTAAACCATTAGTAAATATATTTAGTTTATCTAGGCAATGAATAAGCAGTCAATTTGTTTCTTACATCAAAAAATACAATATTGCGATTGGCATATCTATCATGTATATCAATGCCATCAAACCTCTGAGGGAATTGAACATAACATGTCTTCTTTCCAAGTGCTGGATCCATCATGAAGCACATCGCTTCTCGAAGAGCTTTGCTGTTGTTGAAGTAATGGTCACAGTCAACATTAAGAAGATATGCACCGTTTGTTAGAACAGCAGATACTCGAATCTGTTCAGCAACACAAAATTGGCATTCATGAGAGAACATAAGCTTTTAAACTTGTAGATATAGCTCAAGTATTAAACAAACATATGCATACGTGTATCATACGGATTTTAATTTAGAATTCAGAATTAAAAATATGAGCTACTTAATAGAAATTATATATTAAAAAGCTATTTTTTGAAAGTTATGATGAGTCATGTAAAGGAGTATTTTATAAAAATATGTTTGTATTATAAATAAAATGTGTGCTATACATTTCAAGTTTAAATTGAAATCTAAAGATACAGAAAATGAAAGAATTTATAAATAAGGGGATTTACACACGTACCAGATAATTTTTATGTATTTACATATCTAATACCTAAACTTTGATATTTACTTATATAAAACGTGTCTCAATCACATCAAAATGCTTGAATAAAAAAGTTTATTCCGCTTTAAAAAAGTTGACACAAGTGGCATTTTTTTGTGATTTAAAAGATATATTTGAAACAAGTGTATTTTTTCATACATTTGAAATCAAAAGATAAAGGAAATGAAAGAATTTATAAATAGGGGGGTTTACATACCACATAAGTATTATGTATTTATAGAATATAATGCCTAAACTTTGATATTTACTTATATACTATTTTAGTATCTCAATCACATCAAAACATATGCATAAAAATGTGTATTTTACTTTTTAAAAGTTGATATTAGTGGTATTTTTTATGTGATTTAAAGATTTGGGTGTTATAGAGACAAATTTCATACTTTAGGTGTTAGATATGTAAAAACAAAAGAATTAGTATGTACGTAAACCCCCCTTCTAAATAAATTATATGTACAAAAATTATAAGCATAATATGCATATTTGCGAATAAGGGATAAATTGGAAAGTCGAAGTACCAGCGCATTCATAGCACCAGCTTTTTTGTGATGTTGGAAGCCTGGTCTCTTCTCACGCGAAACATACACGAGTCGTGGTAGCTCATTACCATCTACATCAAGTCCACCACTGTGCCCCAAAAAGACCTGTTTCTCAAAGATAAAGAATAACATAATAAGTCAAGAGTATGTGAAAACAAAAAAGAAATAATTAAGAATGGTACCTGGATCATGCCAGGGTGATCTCTTGGATTGTTTCCTGGCCAAGGAGTTCCATCTTGCATAGTCCAACCTTCTTCTGGGGTTTTTTGTGCTTTGGCTACAAGAGCATTTATACGCACTTTGAACTCTTCATATTCCCTCTGAAATGTGAATTTAAAAATTAAATGTATTTGAAAACTTCAAGATTAAATTAATTTAGTTCAAAAAATTAATAGCATACACACCTTCATTGCTCTCCTCTCTTTCACAAATGAAGGCTGAATTTTGTCTTTCAAGTAATCTATCTTCTGTGAGAAGTAAAATTCTGGAGCTCGTGGTTCGATGTTGTGTTTTTTGCAAAAGGGCACCCACTTCTTAGCAAATTCTGCGGTCTCTGAAAGTGCTTCAAATGTCAACATTGCAGAACCATCATCTGATACGTAGCATGAAACCTTGTCAACAGGGTAGTCCACAGCAAGAATAGAAAGCACGGTATTTGCTGTTATAAGAGGGGGTTCTTTAAGTGGGTCCACAGTACTGACGAAAACATCAATGGGAACCAACTGCGAAGGCTCTCCTTCCCTATCGTATCTAAAATATGATAATCATCTCTTTAGCGTGGCTTCAAACAAGGGACTATCTGGTTCACTCATACAACCATGTAATATTATATTATTAAAACAATGTCCGTTGTTAGGGCCATTAACATGTATAAATAGCAATTTCATAGATGTCATGTAGGTCTTATTTTCATGACATCTAGATGTCATCCAAATAAGCCAAAATATATATATCAATTTATTTGTTAAAAGTATAATCTTAATCACAATGTACCTTTCTAGATAAGATTACATTGTTTAAATAAGATAGTATTGAACCAAATCCATTGTGTTTGATAGATAGCATTGTCATTTAAATAACATTGTTATCCAGATGACACTGCGATATGCATAACATTGAACCAAACAGCCCCTAAAGCTTATAATAAATAGGCAAGAAGAAAAAAAAAAATTAGAAACCTTAATGCAAGCCTGTCAAGATATGTTTCACGATTGATTGGATACCATTTTGGGAATTGATCCAGCAACCATGACACAGCAAACCAAAACTCGCAAATTACCGATGTCAGCCACAATGGGTAAGCATTGGGCACTGGATGAGTTACACGATACTGGAAGAAGAAGCACAAGATGATAAGCCGGCATATGATCACTAATCTGTAAAGGTTAAGCTGGTTGGATGCAATAGGAACCACGCGGCTTAGAGGCTGGCGAGCATCATCAACCCTGTGGAAGGTCAAAGAGAGTGAAGAATAACACAAATACTATGTTGATCTCATAAAAATACAACATTAAAAGAAAATTTATCGTAATCATCATCATCATTAGCCTTATCCCTACAATTTGGGGTTGGTAGATGATCATCATTCTTCATTCATTCTAGTTGAATGTTGAATGATTAATTTTCCTATCAAATGTTTCAAGATTAATTTTATCAACTAAATTCTTCAACATTAATTTTATATATCAATCTTATTTTTCGGAGCATAAAATCAAAATTATATTGTTCCAACAAATTTTGCTCAAACAAAAAAAGCAATAGTAAGGAAGTTGCAGTCGTATGATTCCATAAGTGATGAAACAACTACCCCGTGATAACATTTCTTAAGAGCACTTAATCGCATAAAGTGCTGATTTCGAAATTTGTACATAAATTGCCTCAAAAGAGTTCATAAATTAGTTAAATTTCATAAGCTATTGTTCCACATTCCAACTTGAGCAAGAAACACTAAAGGCTCATCAAGTTGGTTAAAGATAGAAAACATGTTTAAAAAATAGTAAATTTACTAGATTCTATTTATTTGTTGAACATAAATATTGATTTTAGACTTAGCAAACACAATCAAGCCCCTTAAATATGATGTTTTTATTTTCACATATAAAATTCGTAAAAATAAATACCTCATTTTCTGTTGCATGTTTCTAATTAAAAGAAACCACATGAGCACAAAGAAAATAAATAGAAGGATTCTGATAAATGGCACTTTTAAAAACAAGGGAAATAAGGCACTCTTTCTTCATACATTTGAAGATCTTCACCGTTTGAGCCAGTTCCTTCCATGTCTCCTTTGCCATCAACGTATTTGCTGGGCACATGCATTATATTTTTATCCTGTTTAAGTTTCCAACCTTCAACTCTTTCCTTCCAGTCAACACTTCCCAGTCCATATGAATTCAAATCCTTCGATGGGTCCACGATCCTTACAGGAACTGGATCACATTACAACAGAATCAAGCCCAAGGGATTTGCAAGCTTAGCATGCTAAGAATTTCACAATGGTGACAGCTATAAAGTTACCTGGCAAGCTAGGATCAAGATAAGTAGGACCACGCTTCTCATGGGATCCCAATGGACCAGATTGACTCCGAATAGACAGATTATCAGGTGTGGCATCTGTCATCTCACCAGAAACCTAAAAATAATAGAATTGTGGTGAGAATGGATAAAAAAACTGATAGAAAAAGTGAGATCTATGGAAACCAAAAATAGAGAACCATTTTCAATTGGGGCCACTTTGTTTTGAAGTGAGCATTTGGAAATTATTGGAGTTGAGGTTTAGAGCAAAGTATACACGTTTGTTTGGTAGAAAGTGGATGAAAGTGAGTTCGTATTTTTAGAACTCACTATCATAAAGGTGAGAAGTGAGTTCCACTTGCAATGCCTTGAAATTCATCTTCATTTAACAGAAATAATATTAAGTATATTCATTAAAATAAAGAAATAATATAAAATTAAAGGGATGACGAGTAAAAGTGAAGCTCACTACAGCCAAAATAAATGTTGGAACTAAGTCATTAAGAAGTGAGTTCATGCAAATAAACAAACATCAATGAAATTCACTTTTGGAACTCAATTTCAACCACTTGCAAATACTTCCTTTAAAATAAATTCTCTTAAAGAAATGAACAGAAGCTTTAAAAAATGCGAAAAAATATTGAAGTTCAATGATGATAATAGTCAAAATACACTTTTAACAGGGTTCAACTACAAGGTTGAACTTGGATAGTTTTTCATACAACTTACCTGTTGCCCGCTAGTCAGCCGTAATATGCGGTGATAAGGTTCATGCCTTGATGATGAAGACAATTCAACAACTTCTTCCCTGCCTCCTGATGACCAAGGATTTGCTGCCTTATTAATTACTTTTGGGTGATTAAACTCATTATCAAGATCATCAACATCATCCTCATCATCATCACCCTCAACTCGAGGGCTTCCTGATTCATGAAAGTGAATTTAGGAAACCAATACATAGCGCCATTCTAAAATGATAAAACCAACCAAATGATAGTAGCAAGCAAGCTCACCTATATGCCTCTTGTATCTGGTCTTGCACTGGGGGCAGCACTTGTTCCCTTCCTTTCTTTCATACTCGTAACAAGGTCGGCATACTGGGAAAGCGCATTCATTACAAGCAACAAAAACATCACCCTTTTCAGTAAGGCCAATAGTGTCCCCACAGATCTGACATATTTGCCCGTTTAGGTTTTTCAAAGGTTTTGGCTGCATTACCACAAGGCAAAAGGTCAAAAAGAAAAATAAAAATATATTATCAGGGAAGAAACTTATGAAATCAAATTAAATAAAAGTATAACAGTTGGGAGATAGAGCATAAAGCTAAAAAAAAAAAACATCTGTTCTTTAGGCCCTCCTTAAAAATGGTACAAATAAATGGAAATCTTGTAGTCAATAGACTTCTGCAAATATAAACCTTGTTCCTCTGTAGGACAAAAGCATGATTAAAAAGTCACCCTTGTGATAATTGAAAGATCTGAATTCTATATTAGTTGCTTATTGAAGACAAGAAAGCAAAATTTTAGACCTGCCGATACAGGTTTTTTGTACATGAATTCAGCAATTCAACATATAAGTATTTTTAAATTTTTTTTTTTAAATGTTGGGGGTGGAGGGTTGGGGCAAGGATTGCCCTCCTCCTCTTTAGAGATCAAAGACAATACTAATCAACAAAGAGGTTAATTGTAATATGTATGAAGTTATTGACTAAACTAACCTTATTACATTACATGACTTGAACATAGTTCAAATAATTGTGGCAAACTTGAAGAATAGAAGCTTTGGTATTATTAGGGTTAATCTTATGTAAATAATGTTAGAGGGTTCTTGCATTGCAACTCTCTCATAGACTGAAGTATTTTGAATACCATCACAGGTCTAGATTAAAGTAATCTATATGGCGACCAAAGTTAATATTATTTTGATTACCTCAATCTTGGTGAATAAAAGAAATGATTAAAAAAAGAAGGAAAGCAAAGGACTATTGTTGACCATTCTAAATAGGAACACTTCTTTAAGCAAGTCCATATTGAATCAAACAAGCAACATTTAATAGACCAAACTGCTAGCTGAATAATATTGAACCAAATAGTTCCATGTAAGAAATAAAACAATTAACTAATACCTTAATGAGAAACAAACAGCACAATTGACAATAAATAAACAAGAAGATTTAAGGAATTCAAGAATCATAGAGTGCAATATATCAGGAAAGGGATTGTCCGTTAATGGAAAAAACTCACACAATGATGCAGGATGAACAGCAATGCATTAATCTTATCCCTCCAAGAACAACACAACATTTGAAATTGATTTTCACCAACAGGTAATATATCAAGAGCTTTACAAAGCTTTCAAAGCACCCAAACACAAAGTTTGACCCTGAATCGAGCTGAAATCTTAAAATGTATCAAGTTTTGTAGATCAAGCGAAAGGCAAGCAACATTATCACAAACAAGCCGGGATCTACTATAAAAACTCTGAAATTCAAAAGAAATACTAACTAAACCTTGTAGCCAGTAAGTAGTGCTAGGATTCATCAGATCCTGAGCAAATTCATTGAAACATTTAAACAATATCAACAAGAAGTTATAAGATTAATTCCACCAACTCCTCCCATGCATATGAATTGTAAAAACAAAAACAAGGTTAGTACTTCGAACTCAATTAAAGTCTGCAAACAGGTAAAGTAGCCATTGCAGAAACCTAACTGAACAAAGACATAAATCCAAATAATGCAAGATCCACTATGGATCTGACAAAATTTACTCCCAATTTAGCATTCAGTCTAACTACAAATTCAAAGACCGCAGAACAACAAAAAACGATACTGTAATAAAATGAAATTAGAAAATTTGTTTTCTATAAGCAAAAAGAACTAATTCAAACAAGGAAACGCACCCCAGATTCTCCTTCGCGGCGAATCATCACAAACTCGTTCCTCTTGAGAGACCCAGCCACCATGCCCGCATTGGCCTCCATGGCTTCTGATCTCAAAAAATCTTCTCTTTCTTCTACTACACAGAGATCTTTACAAAAACATTTGCTTTCCGATTGAAAAATGGGATCTTTCTTCACTTCTACTTACCAAACGCCAGCTGTGATAGCCAAAATATAAGAAAATGAGAAAATTAGTTGCAAAGGATTTTCCAGTCTTTATCAGAGCTGTCGGTGGATTTCCGTTTCATATTGGCCGTTGGATCTATCATCTGTGGTGTTGCTCCGTCGCTGTCAAGTAAGCTGGTTCCAGCCACGGGCAATCACCGGTTTTAAAAGTCACCGACGACCGGTTTCCTCGGTGGATCTGTCGGTGAATAGCGTGCTATAATTTGTTTTTGCTCAGGGTTTAATAGGAAAATGGCAAATTTTGAGATATTTCAAGTGACTATTGTGAGAAATTAATCAAAAGTGCTCAGTCGCCCACTCATGGGCCAGCTCGATCTCAACTTATAAATGGCTCATGAGCTGAGCTTGATAAGCTAACAGGCCATACTCGAGCTACTCCCTACTCAACTCGTTAGCTCATGAGCCGGCTTATTTATAAAATATTAATATAAAATAAACTTAAAATATTTAAGATTCTAGATTTAAAATACAAAATTGTTAAAAATATTTGAAAATCATATTCATTTTTTTATGTTAAGTGATTCATTATTATTATCTTTATAAATTTTCATTCTTTTTACCATTTCATTATAATAATTATTTAAATCATAATAATTTTCTCTCTCGAGCTCGAGCTTGACACGATTAACTAATCAAGCTCAAGATTAAACTAGGGGTGACTTGAGCTTGGCTTGACTCATTTACAACCCTATATATAATACTTTAATCTTAATTACATCAAAATATATGAATGAAAAGATGTATTTCACTTTCTTTAAAATGATATTTTTGAAGTGATTTAAGGAATTAGATATTATAAAATTAAATATTAAATTTTAGGCATTATATATTTAAATAATAAGAATTAATGATGTATCTATACTACTATTATAAAAACCGCTTGAATTTCCTTCCACATCAAATCTTGGCCATTCATTTTATTTTTTCTAAAATTATCTTGTCCCTTCATTGTATTATAAATAATTAATAAATCTAAAAATATATAATAATTAGGCAAATTAATGACTGTTACCGCAAATTAATGCCACTTAAATCAAAGGAGAATATGAAAAGATATTTAATGAAAAATAATTAAGAAGATGAGAATACGAAGCAATTCTAATATTTTATTTAATTTATCAAAGATGAATCTCAATACTTCATTTCATTTATACATTTAATTTATTTTTTTATTAACTTCATTTATTCATTTAAATGCATGACTTTTTTTAATAATTTTCTTTACATTAATTGCATTTAATAGCCAATTATTGCATTTATTTTTATATCTAATTGGAATTAATTAATTAATTTTCATTTTTTTAATTAATACATAACCTAGAAATTAATAATATAGTTCATTAATTAATATTTACACACACATATCTATACTACTATTATAAAAGGGGCTTGAGTTTTCCTCCACCTTAAATCTTGACAATTCATTTTAATTAATTTTAATTATTCAAATCAAATCTCAATCTTTTATTTTAATTATTATAATTATAATAATGAGGTTCTTTGTAAACGTGTAATATTTAATAATATATGTATATTAATGATAGTATTATTATGGAGAACATAAAACATGTTTTCGTAGAAGACGAAGGGATACCTATAATAATGTAATCAACGGTAAATTATCTCAAATAAGCCAAATATTGTCATCATGGGTAATCTCTATTAACATGTTACGTTCTACTATAATAAAGCATAACGTTTGATCAAGAGTGGTCATTGACTACAAATATTAATGGAGGTTATTTACATATTATGCAAATATTAATGAAATTTGGAATAGGATCATTATTATTTAAGTTGAAATAAATATAATTTTATTATATTTGTTGGGCATATTAATATGTTAAAGTATATTTAAGACATCATTTAACATTTAAACTATAATTATATAATGATGAATATGGAAATTAGAGAAATTTTAACTATTAGTAATAATACTTTACATAATTAGTAATTATAAATAAATATCAACCAAGATTTGATATTGTGCATCGAATATGTAGTGTTTGACATATGTGTTGATTAAAATAATATCTACAATTTGATAACGGATTTGATAAAATTTATTGGTTTTTAATATAAATAATAATTTATAAAAATATGTTCTCATAATATAATATTATAAAATTAAGTTTTTTATAATATTTAATAAATATTGATAATTACCCTAAACATTTTATTTATTAAAAATTTATATTACAAATTTATAAATATTAACAGGAAAAATTATCAACTCCAAATCTTTAGATTTTTTTTTTATATCAAATGACATTAATGTTTTAATATTAAAACATTTTAATATTACACTATCTTAAGTTAACGATCGTTTAACAGTAAAAATATCAACTCCAAATCTTTAGATTTTTTTTATATCAAATGACATTAATGTTTTAATATTAACGCTAATATTAAAACATTTTAATATTACACTATCTTAAGTTAGATCGTTTAAATTATATTATGTATTAATTTCTGAATATAAAATGTGCATTAAAGCAAGCAAAAGATGAATGGGTATGCTCGCCTTGCTCGGTCTCTCTTCATTCCATTTATTTTCCCGTCTCTCTCACTGTGGGGTCTTTCCATTTATTTTTTGGATTATCGTAACCCTCAATTTGTCTTGACCCTTTGTCTCCGCATGCATTATTTGGTATTCGCTTCCTTGGCATTCCTTAGTATTCCATTCGCATCAGCCCACCCTGCAACCCTCTGCCCCAACCCTCCTCCTCACATTCGAAACAAGGTCGTCGCCGGCTTGCCCTCGCCTCGCCTCCGGCTTGGCGTGCTTCGCCTGAAGAATACCTTGATTCAAAGGCTCTCGGAAGGCTCGTGAAGCTGACATCCAGCATGCCAGCTCCTTGTAAGTCCTCTATCTCGTTTTTGGTCCTGCCCACTGTATTGATTTTCTTTCATTTTATGATTCCCATATCATTAGAATTCTATGAAACCTTGAACTCTATGGGAGGAAGCGAAACAAAATGAATTCTTTAATAAATACTTCATAACTTTTTTTTTGGTGGTTTAATTTTGGGATTCGTGGTAGTTTTTATTGTTAGGGATATGGGTTTTGCATGGTTCATGTTGTTCATAGAACTTATGGTGGTGCTTGCCTACAGATGAAACTTTCATATGATCCTTTGGCTCCAGCCGTCTTCGTCTTTCTTCTGCAATGGATGGACTGTGTCTCGCCTTACATGCTTCCCAGTTATCTACAGCTCCTTCAAATACTTGTATGCAAGGTTGTTTTTCTATTTTATTCATTCAATATTGCTTCTTTTATTTATTTTCCAAATTTTCAGCAATCATAACAAAATGTTTCTTATGTGGGTTTTTGCTGCATTGCTCTTATTTTGATTGCTCTGCTTCTGGCGAATTCTATTGAGTATAGAGTTTGCCAGATTAAGAATACTTCAACAAAAATTATGCAGGTATATGTTGATGAAAAATTGTTAATATCTGATTACAACAAGAGAGCCAATATTAGAGAATTTTGTAGTACATATTATGTTATATATATCCCTCTTGCTTTCGTCGTGATTATGAGGTGCTTCAACTACCCAACTTCTTGGTTTCTTCTTTTGACAAGTACATGCGTATATACCTTAGATTATTTATCCTTCTCTTCAACAACTTGAAAGCAACCTATTGGAGAAGGACGGGTAATGATCTTTTTCTCCATTTTTTACATGCGTGCTTCTTCGACTATTTTCTCCTTGTGTTTTTTTTTTTTTTCGGTTGTCAATTTACCTGTGTTTTTTGCCATTTCCTATTGGGTTTTTCAAAGATCTCCAAGCTCTCGTTGCCCTTGATGTGATCCAAGGTTTTGGATCTCGCTACTCCCACCGATCGAAGCTCTCGATGACTCTCGATAATTATGACTCTCAACACACACAAAGGCTATAAATAAAATCTCAAAGCTAAAGCATGTATTGTTTGTTTGATTTATTTTTTTTTGGTTGATTCATATTTGTTGTTGAGCCTTATTTTGAGTGAAGAAAGTGAAAAACTGATGTTGTATTGTAGTACATGAAGTATGATTAGTACTTATAGTTTGTATTTGCTCGTTTGCAGCCCTAATCTTGCTATTATTTTACTATATTCACTTGAATAATAATAAAATTTATCTACATATTTGCTCATACATGATTTTGTCGGTATTTGGATGATAATTAGATGATAGTATTATTCTTTGAACTTTGGAGATATAATGAGATCATCCTTCTATTGATTTTTTTAATCAATCTATTATGATAGTGATATATATATATATATTATGATGATAATAAGGTTTGAACATTACATTTAACAAAGAAAATGAGATAAATCTATTGAATGAGAGAGTATATCTAGATATTTGTTCATTTTCATAAAATTTTTATATAAAAATTCCTTACTGGGTACTGTTGCAAAAAGGTTGCTAATTCATTAGGCCCAACAAGTACTTCTCATTTTTAGGTAAGACTTTTTATTTGAGATTATTTTTTTGCTTGTATTATTGTTATGTACAATCAATTTTTAAGCAGGATTTTTTAAATTAATTTTGCTTTTCGATTCACTAGCTTTTAGTTGTTCTGTACAATCAGTTTTTTAAGCAGCTTATTTTGATATTTAATATTTAATATTATCAGTGTGCAAAAGAATGATATAGATATATATTAATTTTGAATACTTGAAGTTTTGAGAAGTTGCCATGGAATTTTTCTTATCTGTTAACAAGTTAAATGTTAATTGATCTTTTTAATCAGTATTCATATATATGAAAGTCTTCTGTAAATGTGGCAAAATAAAAAGTTTGATATGATAAAATTAGACTTTGGAATGCAATAATTTGAATTATTTAAAGGTAATAAATTCTAAGTCTAGATATTTAAGCATTTAAATTAAAAATGTGGAAAGTATGATCAATATGATGTTATTGACTTCTTCATAGATTTAATTATTATTATTTCAAAATTAAATTCTACCGTACATTGTCTTCTCAACTCTTCATATAATTCCCATATCTTATTATAATTCACAAACCTTCCATATTAAGCATATACATTATCATTTTTAAAGTCCCTGCATCTTCTTCATTATTAACTCTCTTTGTCTCCCTTGAAGATTTCTTTCACCGTCGCTATGTATGTTCGTTTCCCTTTATGACTTGAAACGTCTTCATGTGAAGGTATCCTCTTCTCATATTAGCTTAGTTGATTATGATAATTTTGGTTAATTCCTTCTATATTTAGTTCTAACTACAAGCAAGATAGCTTTTAGAATTTGGTATATACATCTCATTTGATTGATTTTTTTTTTTTTGTGAACTTCATTGTTAAAATTATAGCTCTTTTGCATTTTAAAATCATTTTAGAAATTATTCATGTGTGTACTTGTATGAAGATTTTTCATTTTCAATTCATTGCTTTGTCTTGAAGTTCTTCTTCTTCGCCTTTGCTAACTCTCTTTATCTCCCTTGAAGATCTCCTTCTTCGTCGTTATCTTTCTTCGTCTCCCTTGAAGACTTAAAATGTCTTCATGTGAAGGTATTCTCTTCTCATGTTAACTTACTTGATTACGGTAATTTTGGTTAATTCCTTTCATATTCAATTATGACTGCAAGTAATATAGCTTTTAGAATTCAATATATTCATGTCATTTGATTGACTTTTTTTTTGTGAACTTCATTGTTGAAATTATAGCTCTCTTCTTTTGCATTTTAAAATCAATTTAGCAATTATTTGTGTGTGTGGGAGCCTATATGAAAATTTTGCATTTTAAAATCAATTTAGCAATTATTTGTGTGTGTGGGAGCCTATATGAAAATATTTCCTTTATGATTCATTGCTTTTCGTTGTTGTTCTTTTCCTATGTTGATTGTAGTTTATATTGTATGTTTTTTAGCTTGTTATTTAATACCTCCTAATCAATGATGATGGTGATTTTGTGCTATTTATTTTTTTCCCTTCTTTGTTTAATACCACATAATCGATACTACTTGTTGCTTTTAATATGAAATTTAAACTTTTTTTTGTTTTTGCATTTGAAATTTTTTTTTTTTTTGGGGAAACCCCGCGGTGGGGGCCTACGTGTTAAATAAGGGATAAATTGCAGGTCCTTAAAGAGGACCTCCAGCTCGCTACCGCTCAGAAGAGCTACAAAAAACTTCAAAATTAAACCTAAGAGCCAGTGGTCCCCTGTGCTAACAATAACAAAATACCCTAATAACATTCTAGGCCTGTAAGAGACAGGACCCAAAAAATGGAGAGCAAGGATCATACGGCTCCAAGTACGGAAGATAAATCTGGTACACTTCAAAATGTCGAAGCCAATGACCTGCATAATATTCAAACCCAAAAAATATATAGATTGATAGAAATTTGAAGTAAAACGTAAAAGGATACAGAAACTGGGGTGCCCGATCCACTTTGTGCTATTAACCTGATTCAAAAAAGTAACAGGGGTCTTGCGACAAATCATGAAATTAATAGTCCACAGGTAATTATAAGTGCAGCCAATATCTTTAAAAAGGTCCACCAATAACCGCAGCGAATGAACCAGGCAACAGATAACGTCAGAGATAAGAATGGCTCCATGATAATTGTGCATGCAGGCAACATTAAAAGAGTTATAAGCTGAAATAACTAAACAACTAGGCATGAACAACCAGTTAAAAGTAGTCATCAATAATGTAGCAAACAACCATAAAAATTAGGAATCCAAATGTCGATGTAATTGCAGCCATAGTAATAAACCGATAGGCCAAGGACCACACCCAGTGAAGCAACCAGTAATCAACATCATAGCGAAGATATGCTCCAAGAAGAAGCAAGCAGAAAGCATAAGAATGAGTAGAAGCAATGGTGATAGAACCAGAAAAGAAACAAAGAACAGCAAGGATCATGCAAACAGACAGAAAGGAGTGAAACCACAAAGGAACCGACGACCAAAAAAGCAACAAAAACAGAAAAACAGAGCCAGAAAATAGAGCACAAAAAAAAGAGTTAGTGGTTACGGACGTAAGGAAGCCCCATTCTATCTAAACGCACCAGACCTTTGGATTCAGTAGGCAGGTTATGCTCATGATACTCATTGAAATAATCCAAATTGCAACCCAGTTTAGCCAATGAATCAGCCACAGCATTCCCCTCCCTTAAAATGTGGGAAATTTTAAAAGTGATGAGAGAGAGGAGATGCTTAATATCCCTAATCCTGTAAAAATTAACCGAATTGGACTTGCAACTGTCTCTGATATAATGAATAATGAGAAAGGCATCAACTTCAATCCAAAGATTAGTAATACCAAGAGAGTTACTTAAATGAATCCCATATAACAAACTTTCAAGCTCAGCTTGAAAAGCAGAAGAACCATTAGAGGGACCAGCATAAGCCATGAGCACGAACCCCGTAGAATCTCTGATGGTGCCACCACACCCCGCACTGGAAGGATTCCAAGCACCATCAGTATTCAATTTAAAGCAACCCAACTCAGATTTTTTCCAAAAAATGATCCTATCACAAGAAATCGTAGAAGAGGCAAAGCTTAAATCAAACTTAGCAGCAAGGTGATGGCAACCTTTAAAGGAGTCAACTTTCAAAAGCTTAGCACAAAAAAATTGATTAATTTTATGATTAATTTTGGAGATAATCAAAGTAGCATTCATTTTAATGTTCTCATATTTAGAATCATTCCTACTACTCCAAATATACCAACATATAAGAACAGGAATGATATTATGAATATGCCTTTTAGTCTTAGAGGACCAGGTATTTAAGATATCAACCATAGAGTTAAGGCGAAAAGTAGTGAAAACATTGAACAGATTGTCAAAATAAATCCAAACTTTCATAGCAATGGGACCTTGGAAAAACACATGAATCATATTTTCAATATGATTGCAACATTGACATTTGGAAACAATGTATAAGCCTTTTTTAACAAGAATAGAATCCACATGTAAGTAGTTATGCAAAATCCTTCAAATAAGAAAAGAATAAGTAGGAGGTATACATTAATATGAACTTACATTAATATGATTAACATTTTTTCATTTTATTTCAACTTAATTAATTTTATGAAAAATAAAGTTTTAAGTTCATACTTTTCATATTTTCTATCATTCTTTTGTCATCTTAAAAACTAATTACAAAAATCTTAATACCTCCTAACAATGTTTCTTGAAGACCCCCTTCTATTTAATGATGATTCCAACCTTTAACAACAATGAGTGGAAATGTGGTCTCCTTGTGCCAATGTAATGTTAATTTTTTTAATCCTCTTCGCTTTCATTAACAAGACATTTGAAAGTTGCAGTTGTACCCTAAACAATTTGATAGTAAGTTAAATATACATTTCTTCTTTTTTGAAACAATAATTTCTGCTAAAAGTTGAAAATTGATTTTTTTTTAACTTGTTAATTGTATGTTTGAACTTTAATTTGAAGTCTATTACTTGTTAAATATACATCAACTGTCACATGTAAGTATGCTAAGAAGGGGTGATGACGCAACCACCATAATTAGCTAGGAAGCTTATTATTCTCATCATAATATTCTTATATTTTTCACATTTAGCTTACTATCTATATATTTGTTATTGCTTATATAACACTCTAATATATGTATCATAGTCTATTTAAATGTAGATTTTTATTATTATCATTTTCTTTTATTGAATAAGAATCTTATATGCTTCTCTTCATTTATGTTCACATTCATTTACATGATGAATTCAAAATGTTAAGATATCTAATAGCTAACTATCATTTGATTTGTTAGTATCATTTCTCTTTCTAATTCACAATTAGTCTCATTACCATTGGATATACATATTTCACCATCAAAACTATCTTTAAAGAAATTGTTGTAAGATAGTAAAATTTTATCATAGGTGAGCAATTCTTTTAAAAATGAAATAAGAAAATTTGTTATCTCTTTTATCATTTTAGTTTAGTATCTCAATATCTAGCAATAATGGCATATTTATACTGATATTTTTGAGCTTTTACTCTAAATATGAATTGATTATTTTTATCACATTATTTGTTAAATATAGAAAATATATATTTTTTTAATATTGAATTGTAAAATTATATTAATATATTTTCTCTTATGATTTTAATAAAAATATCTTACTCTTCATTAATATAATTAATAACTATAAGTACTAACTGTGATAAACTTAATATTTTTTAAGAATAATAATATATTTAAAATACTCTTAAATGAATTTTATTTTTTATTTTTTATTATTTTTTTATTTTTTATTCACGTGCATTTAATGCACGTGTAATAAAATTAGTATATGTACATACCACAAATTAATAATAATATTTTATTTAAATTTTCATTTTCAAAGCGCTTACAATTTTGATTCAAGAACACAAGGAATGATTTTGAGGCAATTTGAACTTCAACATCAACAATTTTATTGTTAAAATTCAAAACAACTTGTCTCAATAAAACAAACCCATTAATAGAAAGCCGTCCCAAACGAAGCCCAAGGCCTCGTTTGGGACGGTTTTTTTACTGCTTCGTAAAATGATTTTTTAGCATAAAAATTAAAATTTTTGTACTAGAAAGCTATTTTAAGAAACAACAAAAAAGTTGCCTTAAACGAAGCCTAAGGCTTCGTTTGGGACGGCTTTTTTATTGCTTCCTAAAACGGAGTTTTAGTTAAAAAAAATTTAATTTTTGTATTAAAACTCCGTTTTAGAAAGCAATAAAAAAGCCGTCCCAAACGAAGCCTAAGTCTAGACCAATCACTTAGAAGTATAATTAGAAACTTCTAAAAATTATTAGAGTCATCAAACCTCCTCTGAATTTTGTGTGATTATAGTTGAAATGAAGGTTTTAAAGATATGAATCTAATAAGTCAAAAATCATACAATTTCGCATACATTAGGCATTAAAATGCCCCCTATAAATAGGAATTATATAGACCTTTTAAAATTGTCTCATAAATCATCCATAATTCAAGAACGAATAAAACGAGCTCAATTGAAATATATAAATAATACATATACACATCCAATATATGATTTTCAACAAAAAGAAATATAGGATTCATAAAAATTTATGTACCCTAGTTATCAACCGAAGAAATTCTTACGTGCACACATCGAACGACATCCAGAGGTCAATCAGAGCGTGCCACATAGCTGTGTATTGATACATAACTATGTACTGGATTAATACACAGCTGTGTATTGGATGATATGGCGCATTCTAATTGTCTTTCGGAATTCGGCATCCGCACGTAATAATTTCTTTATCAATCGATGCCATCACACACTCTCAAAGCCAATAAGCAACTGAAGCTAAAACCCCCCATCAATGGCCACTCATTTTCAATCATCCCCCCCCCCCCCCCCTACCAACATGAGGCAAGTCAATGAAGCTAACACCCACGCTAATTAACAACTAATGTTAGCCATTGATTGATATCAGTTGTGATACATCATTAAAAAATTATCTTGATCGGGCACGAATCTCAAGGCAAAATCAAGTTGAAAACTTCCAAAATTAAAATTGGGACCATCTGAACTCCGATTTCAGTGAACTTATAGTCGAACTGAACGTCTCAGAAATACGAATCCAACGACACCAAATTCAACCCAATCCAAGCCCAAATGGGTCCAAATCAAGGGTCTAAAGCGCTGTTGGAAGGTTCAAACCATAATTTGGATTACCAAACGGTCTCCAAATGTGACATGCTTATAGTCTAATCAAGCGTCTCGACGAGACGAATCCAACGAGCCCAAGATCGCCAAAATTCAATATCTCTAAGGCCTTCAAATATCCAACAAACGATCCATGATCAAGGGATTCAACATTGGCCGTCCATTCAAACCACTCCCTAACTACCCCTGATCTTCCACCTATTTACGGGCCATGCCACTCACGAAAATCTATAAATATAGCCCCCTCTCCTCTTGAAAAAGGGCCCCTAATCCTAAGGAGAAAAAGAGAGAGATCGGAGATCGCTCTTGCCTCCTTGCTCCTCCTCGACCACCGTCGGACCACCGCCTGACGCCGTTGCTCCGTCGGACCGCCACCGGACCACCACCGGAGGCCCTGCACTTCGCCGGACCACCACCTGAGGCCCTGCACTTCGCCAAACCACCACATGAGGCCCTGTTTTTCGTCGTACCACCACCTGAGGCCCTGAACTTCGCCGGACCACCACCTGAGGCCCTTGTGGACCTCCGAAAGGACAACAAACACCGCCCCACGGGGAGACAGTATATGTTGCCAATAGGAGGGCAGATTCGATCACACATAGGATTAACCATTGAGGATAGTGGCTCTCACCAGCGCACCTCGATGGATAATAATATGTACGATCTAATCACAAAGGGTTTCCCCCACCCGATACATTAGCTCGAATGGGGTTTATTTGAGAGTGGGATTCAGTTTCACACGGGCACAAGCCCCCGTGGTTAATTACATCTCAAGATGGAGCCTGAGAATACTCTCGATTAAGGATTCTATATTATACTTTCCAAATTGGGATTGGCATAAGGGGATAAGACTAGGAAATCCTACTTAAAGAGAAAGAAAGGTTCAATTAGGCTTAGTCAACATGCACAGCTCAGATCAGCATCCGGAGGGACTAAAGTGGTGAGAAGAAACTAGAGAAAAGAAATAAATCATGCACTCAAAGAATACAAGAGAGAAAGATGGAGGTGGCGTCATCCATGTGACGCGGATAGGCATGATTTATAGCCTCTGAAGGAAATGTGGCTTACCAACCGATGAGGCGTACTACGAGACACTGATAGTAGTAGCCTTGAATCCTAAATCTAGGATGTGTTTAGTGTTCTACGCAACACTAACACCCGTGTCCTAGCTAATGCATTCTGGGCTTATATCCTGCCTGAAAAGGAAAGCTAGCTAACCACCTAATCGTATAAAATCCATGCTGTCCAAGTCTTTATGAAAGATGGGTAGGTAGTTTGGTTATTGGAAGTAGGGCCGACGTCTAGAGAGTCTCCTAGATGGCCCTGGACTAATGTAGGGTGATTGCTCCTAGAGCTAATGCAATTAAAATTTTAATTTAGTTAGTTTCTAATGCAATGCATGCTAGTTCAAGTATCCAAATCGAATATGCATATAATTTTAAAAAAGGCTTATAAGAAATATTTTTTTTTAGAAAAGACTAGACTTCCCCAGATCCAGCACCTCATCCTCATAGGTCGGATTATCTGGACTCTACCCGCAGGCGGGGAAGTGTCTTATAACAAGGAGGGAGAGAAATGCATTAACATGCATGTGACCCCGGACGATTCCGGCTATTTCCTAGGTCGTTAAGTTTCTATGTTATTTAATTCTTATAATTTTAAATATTAATTACAAGTAGAAAAATTTTATTCCTAAAGAGCCTAGTGAAATCAGGCCAAGCACATGCAAGAAAGAAACCTAAGAAAAACAGGCAATTTCTACTACGCACACAAAATAAACACATCAATATAAATCCACAGAGCAGAGTAGGAAAGAGTCTACAGTCCACGGCAAGTGTCGTATAAGTACAACCCAGGGTCTGCAGAAAAGTAATGGTGGCCAGGCCCCACCGACAACATCTTGGATTCTAATCATATTGAATGACACAAGTCTTAAATGCAAGGCATTTCGTCTTCAAATCTTCGTCTTCGAGTGGATCGTCTTTCTTCAGATCATCCTCCTTCAGATCGTTCTCCAGAGGGGTACCCAAATGAGAAAGAAACTCCCCAATAGAGGGCCTTTCTTTCTCCCTTTGAGTACCTAACATTTGAAATGCCATGCCTTTAAAGACTTTCACAACTCGATATGAATTACAAATCACATCATGAAAAGGAAAATCTAGACCCGGACTGAACCTACAAGGTTATCCTAATAAAAATATCCCAAGCAATTATATGTATAACAACATCCCAAGCAATTTATATTTAAGCAGAAAATAAAACACACTTAGCCACGCTCTTATTCATTTGGGGGCTAAGCACTCTGGAGCACCTGTAGTGAGCATTTATAATTTATAATTTATCATATTAGCCCCCATTTATTTTAGCGTTGTATGAGCATGGCCACCTGCATAAGACTGAGTCAGTATAAAATGTCCATAGCCTAGGGGTAAATCTAACGCACAAGCAATCATATCACAGATAAAAGATAGTGCAGTAATAAAATAAACACTCATAGCAAATCATATCAACCAGCACACGTGCCACATGCAAGAATGTCACAGCACAGAAACGGAAAAGGTAACACACCGGCCTAACCTATAACTAGAAGTGGCGCCATAGTAAATAATCCTACGTGTGTGTAGCGGGCTTGTGTGGCTTAGGTAGATCCTAAGCTGGGTAGTTGGTTATAATTGCCTACTGTCCAGGTTTGTTGCATGTCTGAAGAGGGAGTTTTAATTAAAGTATAAATATTAGTGAATTAGGATCTATTTTAGTTGATTTGATGTGTAGGTCAGTTTTAATGTTTAGGGTGACAATATTTAAAGTTTAAATTGCATTAGTGAGTTTTAGGAGGTTCGGAGTCCACCTATACACTAGGCAAAGTGGGGTCCAAAGTATCACTAATATAAATAGAATGAGTTTGAGAGTCTTAGTATTTTAATTAAATATTAGGCCTTCCCACGAGTAATTAGACTGTTAGTTTACTGAATTTGGAGTTCTCTAGGCAATGATATGATTCTCGGAAGTTCGGGGCCTAGTTATTGAACTACGGTTGACCGGAGAGTTGACTTTTCAAATTAGGTTGCTTTTTGGAAAGTTAATATTTTTAATGAATAGTAGACTTTGATTAGAGTTGAGTGTTTTTTAATTTACTTGATTTGAATTTTTCTATAATTAGTTATGAATTTTCAAAGTTTGGGTATTATAAGGTCTTTTAGGTTCGAGTTAAATTAACTTCCCAATTTGGTAACTCCTAGGATTTGAGTTTGTTTTGATGAATTTTATCTAGTTAATATTTAATTAAAGGATGATAAGTAAATTAGTGAGATTTAATTCAAATTCATGTTCAAGTTTTGCCTCCTAGTGATTTCGTATGTTGATTGTAGTTTGATTGAAGATTAAATGCTTTAATGCATTTCTTATCTAGATTATAATTAGTTTTATTATTTTATTGATGAATTGAGGGAAACTAACCCTAGGATGATGTGTCACTAGGTTTTTTATGTTTAGTGTTTCTATCCTAAGGGAGCATGCATCCTAAGTCTAAGTTCTCTAAGACTCAGTCCTTAATTTTTGTCCTTATATGTCACTAGTATTGTAGGGAATGAAAAGAGTTTTTTATTTCTAACCCTTTAGACGCTCGTATATGTGTAAAATGGGTTTAGGGATCTATAACAAAATAAAAGAAGAAAATTACCTAAGAATTGAAGTTTCTACAGGCCCTAAAGGTAGGAGGACGTACACACAGATAGGCTTCCTAGAGGTTGTCTAAGTTTTAAGAAAACTCACAACACTGGGGCTATGACCCGGTGGTATCGCCCGTAGCACCCCCACATTGTTATAAAAATGGTCTTTATTTATTATTTTTAAGGAATGTTAGCATCTCATTGATAGGCATGCCCTATCAAAGTTCAAACATGCCTTTACCCCACCCTTATTCCCATTCAGCATTTAAGCCAAATGTAAATAAGGGGAAGAAAAATTGGGATGCTATTTACTATTCCCACGTTTTAAGAAAGCACTCGAAAGACTTGACACAATCACCCATATCACTTTCGTATAAAACTCAAAGCGACAGAGAAGAAAACCCAATCTTGAAACCAAAATCCAAATAAAACTTCAACTTTAAACATGCTTTCAACCCATGTGTGTAAGCTCATATTTAGAAGAAAATGCAAGTAGAAGAAGAAAAACTATCCATGAAAAAGAGAACTAAGAGAGCCTCTTAGTATCGGGCCCCTCAAATATAAAACAATTCATGACGTCTCAAGAATCCAAAACAACTCATAAAATCTCTCAAACAAAACAAAACATAAAACTTCCCCAATACAAAATCCATGATAACTTCTATCGATGCAAAATAAATAGTATATTTCTTTAACGTGGGGTGACTCTATGAAAATCTTCTAACAAGAAGGTTTCATAAAGCTTTTCTAACACATAGCAAAACTTTAGAACTCTCCAATACAAAATAATTTTTCAACAAAAAGAATCACTTTGCTTACTTAAAACAACTAAATCTCTTCCACAAAGCATCCCAAAACTATCTAACAACTCCTGTTCCTCCCTTAGTCTTTTTTTTTTTGTCACCAAGATTTTCCAAAGAAGAGAAAAGAATAGCAATCACTTGAGGAAGAATAAGCCATTTGATGCAAGATAAGGAGATTGTAGAAATAATAATCTCTCCTAGACTTCCTAAAGAATAATCGTCAAACTTCAGGAATGCAGAAAATAAAGTTCTCAATCCTCCGATTTTGTAAAAAAAAAAAAGAGCAGAAAAAAATGCATGGCTACTTAAGTAAATCAAGTAGGGCAATGTAACCAATGTATAACCTCAAATCCTCTTCTTCTTGAACTATGAATGCACAAAACCCAATACACAATCTCACTTCTATGGAAAAAGAAAACATGAATATGGGTAGACATGAAAAAGAGACAAAATTCAGCACTTCTGCAACCCATTAAGAGAATATTTCAGCATTATGCAACTTTTCACAATAAGATTTCAGCACAACACAATTCATTGCAAGAAAATTTCATCACCAGGTAAGCCATCAAGAGAGTATTTCAGCACTTTATAACTCTTCATAAGAATATTTCAGCACCATGTGATTCCTCATAATAAGTTGATGTTTACAGAACCTTCCAAATATATATAGCAACACTTCTATTTTCTTTTATTGTAAGAAATCAAAGTAAAGATATGACAAGAGAGGATAAATTCTATCATGATCTTTAACTCTAATATTCACACAAAATTAAGCTCTCCAAAATTTGTTGAGTCACAAACTAATAAGGAAGAGGAGTTTAAGACTAAATAATCAGAAAATCTACCATGAAGACAAAATCAATAAATCATGCCAACAATAATGATAGAAATATGAGATCAATCATCCCTCTAATCATTGAAGTGTTTTGCTCTTTTTTTTTTTTAATAACATTATGCAAGAAACAAGCAAACAAGTCGTTCACAAATGACAATTGAAGAGCCTCTAAAAGAGCAGATCACATAAATTTTTCGCCATGTTCAAATAAAATTAGATCATGCCCACTCAACGTTTCTTCTTTACTTTATCAAGACTTGTACAATTTTCTCAACAGACATTAACAAAAACACCTCACATGCATACTTTGACAGGGGATTAACATGGTTTCTTATGACTTGCCACCATTCACACCTAGAGTTTTAGGTTATGTGACATGAATCATACTAATTGCTTATTCTCAAACAACATAAATCAACACATAATTTTGTCTACACCTTGCAAAACCATTCATGGCTAGCAATAACCATCATCACATCCCAAGAGAATTAAAACACCCTTCCATAACAAAGTAGAGGTAACATAACTAAGCAATAAGAAACTATGAGTACTTTATAAACTCATTCCGACAACAACTTAAACCATTTTCTTTTGTGTTGGAGAAGATATGGCTATTAGACAAGAAGAGGGGAGGGAAGGAGGAGAAGAGTAAAGAGAAGAAGACAAGGTGGAGGAGGATATGTGGGAAGAAGAAAAGAAAAAAAAATTTGGGATAAAAGAAGAAGAAGAAGGAGAAGTAGTGGGAGTAGGAGAAGAAGAAGAATAATAAGAAGGAAAAGGAGAAGAAAAAGAGGTATACCTTACATGTAGAGGAGGAGAGGATCGGCTGGGTCGTGCGAATGCCAGGGAGACGGGAGCAGGGTCGCCGAAGGGGGCTCGTCCTGGCCGGGGGGTCGTCGGGACGGGGCGGTTCCGTCTGGGTCGGCTACACGAGAGAGGGAGAGGAAGTTCGGGAGAGAGAGGGAGGCATCGGGGTCTCGGCTCTTGTCCGAACAGAGGGTGGCAGAGAGGATCTCTGAGAATAGGAAGGGCCTTCGGGTCTCTTGCGAACAGAGGTAGACGGAGAGGCGTCGGGATCGGCTTGGTCTTGTGCGAATAGGAGCGAAACAGGAAGCGGGGGGGGGGGGGGGGGGGGGGTTCTGCCTGGATCCCTTTGAACGAGAGCCAGAGAGCTCTCCTCTATTCCGTCTGGGCCCCTTCAATCCGAGAACCAGATCAGGAAAGAAAATCCCTCCTCGTTAATGCTCAATGCCGGAATTAAGGAAATCAAATCTGGCGAAAATTGAAATTCTTCCATACTAGCTTGCAACTAACGATACAATTTCGGCTGGGTCGTGGATCTCGCTCGATCAAAGGCCATAAATGTAAATTGCTCGATCTAGGAACAAATTCAAACGCATTAAATTAAATCAAGTTCAAAATTGGATCTAATTTGGGTAGATTTGGGTTCAATTTAGATTTAATTTAATTTGGTCAAATTAACGTAATTAAAATTTAAATAGAATGATTGGTCGAATCAAATTAATCTTGACGCGGCCAAAGTACACCGATCAGGGCTAATTAAACTTTGCCGGGTCTAATTAGACTCGATTCGAGCTGATGGGAGCTCGAATTGAATCCGACGAGGCCTGATCAAATTAATCAAAGGCCCCCGAGGGTACTCGAGCGAAAATTGAGGTCAACAGCCCTGCTCTTCGCCGGACCACCACCGGAGGCCCTGCACTTCGCCGGACCACCACCTGAGGCCCTGCACCTCGCCGGACCACCACTTGAGGCCCTGCACTTCGCCGGACCACCACCTGAGGCCCTGCACTTCGCTGGACCACCACCTGAGGCCCTGAGCTCTGCCGGACCACCGCTTGACACCCTGATTTCCGCCGGAGAATCACCTGAGGCCCTGAGCTCCGCCGGACCACCGCTTGACGCCTTGAGTCCCGCCGGACCACCACCTGACGTTTTGAGTTCTACCCGACCTCCACCTGAGGCCCGGACTTCTGCCGAAGCCCCACCTGATGCCTGGGGCTCTATCAGACCTCCACTTGAGGCCCAGACTTCTATCGGAGCACCACCTTATGCCCGAAGTTCTATTAGACCACCAACTAAGGTCCTCCTGACCTCGGACATCTGATTAAGGTTTTTCTGACCTCCAACGCCAGCCGACTACGATCCTTCTGACCTCCGTCGCCCTACCAACTAAGGTCCTCCTGACCTCTGACATCTGATTAAGGTCCTTCTGACCTCCAACGTCAGCCGACTACGATCCTTCTGACCTCCGTCGCCCTACCAAATAAGGTCCTCCTGACCTCTGACATCAGATTAAGGTCCTTCTGACCTCCAACGCTAGCCGACTACAGTCCTTCTGACCTCCATCTCCCCACCAACTAAGGTCCTCCCAACCTCGGTCATCTGATTATGGTCTTTATGACATGCAACGTCAGCCAACTATGGTCCTTCCGACCTCCGTCGCCCGACCAACCGAGGTCCTCCCGACCTCTGTCATCAGACTACGGTCTTCCTGACCTGAAACGTCTGTCAACTACGGTCCTTCCGACTTTCATCACTAGACAACGGTCCTTCTGACCCCTATCTCCTGCCAACTACGGTTCTTCCAACCTCCGTCGCCTGCCAACTATGGTCAGCCGACCCAATAAATATGTATATATTGATTCCCACAATGTAATGCACTCTGTATGATATATATTGGCTATACCAAGCCAGGTCCTTCCCCCAAACGGAGGGCCTCATTTGTAATCAACTGCAAATATTAGTGGATTCATTCAAACTGGGTCAGGCCCCGTGTTTTTCCCCCTTTCAGGGGTTTCCACATAAAAACTTTGGTGCCTCATATAAGTACTACACCATCTCTCTCTCATCTGATTGCGTGCCGGATCTTCGTACAACGCTAAGGCGTTAAACTATATATTTCTCTACCGCCGTGAATATTCCAGGACGCAACAAGTTATATCACCTCTATCCACATGCATATGCTACAAAAAAGTTATCCATAGCTGCTAAGACAACAAATATTTGTGCCACATACGTAGATATCCTAATATGATAAAACTAAATACTTAAGTGCCTCAATAACGACTAATATAACAATGTGTGGAAATAATATGATAAATATCTAATGTGATATATAACTAATGCCATAATTATAAAAGAATTATCATTTACCTATGAATGATAAAAAAATATTTGATTGCATCTTTAAAAACATTTCTTGTTAGAACTCTATACGTTGTAATAATTTTTATAATGAAATGCTTAAATGTTTTTTTATAATTTTTTGAGGTAATATGCCACTCATTTATAGTTTATTATAACATTGACTTTAAACTGATCCTTCATAGCACTCCATCATTCATCATGCATTATATAAAAATATTTATAATCACTTTTATGTATAAATTCCTCTATACTTTCTAAAACATATGTTCACAATAAAATCACTTTCTCCTAATTAGTATTTTTATCAAACATTAAGAAGTTTAGTTGCAAGAATTCTGAATTTAGAGATATTTGAAATGAAGGGTATTTTGAATTTTTGTAATCACTTTCAATATTTGGTTGAAACAAGTGAAAAAAAAAATAAATAAAAAAAATAGAAAAACATGCGAAAGAATATTGGTATCTTGCTTTCATGATAGAGCTCGCTAGGACGAAATTGTGATGGAGCTCAATGGCATCAGTGATATGTGATGTTGGGATGAAGCTAGTTAGGATTGTTGGAATCACAATAGGGATTGTTGGGAATGATGATGGCTACGATGGAGCTTAGGGTGAGATTTTGGATGAGATCGCAAGTAAATGATGGGGAGGTTGGGGCAGAGAGTCAAGCCTGTGCAGAGGGCAGAGCCATACAGGAGGCTACCATGTCATGGGAGCTAGGTTTCTATATGAGATTTACATATTTTCATTCAGTATATTTGGAATTCATCTAATTTATGCGAATCCTAAATTCACCTAGAATTAATTATGGGTTGTATTCAAAATCCCTTAAAAGAATACTTCTAACTTGGTTTAACCAAAACACTCTTAAACTTAACAAGTCCTAACAATTTAGAAATCACAGGATGAGATGTATTTCCTGCAAATTATTTCAAATCGTAATTATAAAATTAAATTATACAAATAGATAAATTAAAACTAAATATATATGATAAAGTGGAATCTCATAATATATCAAAAATATATAGTTCTAGTTATCCCATGGCATTGACGAGTACAATTCATATAAAATTCATCAAGAACCAAAAGAGGATTTTCAACTATATGAAAACTTGGAAGACCACAAGGCTCGGATCACCACCAACTTCTTCAATCAACGCTAGTTTATTATCTACTCAAATAAGAGAGCAAGCGAATGAGTGGGAGAGACTGATAAAAATGAGAGAGAGCGGCGAGTGAGAGGAAGGCGATCAACCAGAAGAACGGGGCGACCATAGAGGAAGTCTTCTTAGGCACGTATAGAGCAAGCAAGAGCGAAGAAGAGTTCTCAATTCAATGGTTGTGGTGGCCTTGATAGCATATACAAGGTCGATAGAAAGGAAGCTGAAGTAGAGAAAAAAAGAAGCATTGCTATATTCTCCTCTTCTTTAAGGCTTCGTTTGGGACGGCTTTCTTACTGCTTCTTAAAGCTACTTTCTAGTACAAAATTTTAATTTTTGTACTAGAAAGCTGCTTTAAGAAGCAATGAGAAAGTGGTCCCAAATGAATCCTAAATCATCATGTTCTTCGTTCTTGTAGCACCTAAGTAAGCTCTTAATCATAATTTTATTTTTGATAATTTTTTGGTGTTATTTACAAATGATTTAGGATAATATTAGGTGGTTTAGGGAGTGCTAATTGAGATGATACTTGAATAAAAAATTTACCTAGTTTTATTCTTCCCTGGTTTCATATATACATATGTATATACATCAATATAGTGTACTAAGTTTTTGTAATTAATAAAACTCCTAACAAAAAATATAAATATTTATATATTTTTTCTAATAGAACTTACTAGAGTGTATTAGGTGTATAATTTTTAATTATAATAAGTACAATCAAAGATGAAGGTATATTATTCCTATTGTAATTAATATTTATTTCCCATGCATGTTTTTCTGGATAAAACCATTTGATGGTGGAGTAAGTCTATTGAGTAAAATGGATTTTTTTGTGGTATAAAGGATTTAATAAAGCTATGATGAATGATATGTGATATAAAAAAGTATTAAATAATTCATTATTATATGGGTTCAACCAATGAAGTATAAATAAAAAAAAAATTCATACATTTATTAATTACAAGAGAATGTTAATTAGTTTTGGGGGTCACTGACGCTATGATATCTAATTTAATATACAAATAATTTTGATTCTTTTGAAATTAGGGGTGTAAATGAGTCGAGTTGAGTTTGAGTCACCCTTATTTGAGCTTGAGGTTGATTTTTTTTAGGACATTTGGGCTAATTAAGGTAAACTCACACACATCACATACACAAACTTTGAACCCAAGACCTTTTAGTTGATAGCCAAAGCTCCTAACCAACAGACCAATGTGATTTGAGCTTGATTAATTAATCGAGTTTGAGCATTAGCTCGAGCTTAATTCTACAAGTTCAAGGTGGCTCATGTTTATAACAAAAGAGAGAAAATAATTATGATTTAAATAATTATTATAATTATATTATAAATAAAGAGAATTAGAAGATAAATAAAAAAAGAATCACTTGATATAAAAAATGACATATAACTTTTCAATATTTTATAATAGCATTATATATTTGAATTCCTAAATTCTAATATATTGTAAGTGTACCTTATAATAATATTTTTCAAACGAGTTAGCTCACAAGCTACTGACTCGAGTCAAGGCTAGCGTAAGCTTGACTCGTTAGCTCATCGAGCCTGGCTCACAAGCCATTTATCGGGCTCGAGTCGATTTAGACTAACTTCCACCCTAATTGAAACTAAGGCTTCCTTTGGGAAAAAATAAAAAATAAAATAAAAAAAGGCTTCATTTGGGACGACTTTCTTACTGCTTCTTAAAGTGGACTGCACAAATTTTTTTAAACAAAAATTTTTATACTAGAAAGTTGCTTTAGAAAGTAATAAGAAAGCTGTCCTTGTAATAGCTCGTATTTTGGCCAATGCAAATAAATTTTTTTGAGAGTCGTTATAAACCAAATTTGAAAATTGCCTTCGCCATAAGATACATATTATTGTATTTTAATTACAATAAAATTTTCATAATTTTTTTGCATTGATGAAAATCGTAAGAAATTGACACTTGTTGGTACAAGTGGGGATTTTGAAACCGTTAGGTGTTCATTTTGTAAACTGATTTCACAAAAGTTTTTTAAATAAAATGAGCTATTTTATGGATATTGTTTTATAATTTTTATAGCTGCAAAAGAATTTATATGAATTTTATACCAAAAATTAATTAGATAATATAATTATTTTATTAAAATGTCTTAAAGCATTATATAAGCTTTTCCTTCTTCCCAAATTCAGCTAATAGAGAAGTTTAAGTAAAAAATAAGAGTGAAAAAAGAAAGTTAGATTTGGACGACTTAGAGTGATTTTAGTTGGTCGATCCTATTAAAGATTTGCTTGTCTCGTTGTAAGGAATCATTAACCTATTTTTTATTTTAATAATCTTATATTTTTTATTTTTTTTATCAAATATGTATTTCTGTTATCGAAAAATGAGATAATTTTGTATTGGTAAAACTTTCATCATATAATTTTTTATATGTTATAGAAATTGAGATTATGAACGTTTTGAATATTTATTTGAGATTTTTTGACCTCTTAAAAAATAAATTTTTTTGGCCATTATGTGCATTAATGAAGACTTAGTATATTGAAAATATCATGAACTTATTGATAAAAAGAATTCATTAGTACTTCATATTTCATTTACATCATCAATCCAAAATTAGAGAATTAGCCAGTCATGAAGAACAAGTGAAGCAAATTCAATTTCAATAATTTCATAAAAGAAAGAAGTACAAGAGAAAAGATATCACCGGATTGGTTCAATGATCTCCTCTACACTCCTTAAACTTACAAAATTGCTTCCACAAACACAAGTCACACTCTCTAATAGAATGTATCTAATACTTCTCTGAATTCCCTTAGTTGTCACTCCTAAGAAAAAATTCGAGAAGTATTATAAAGACTGAAATTAAATAAGTGTCTGATCTCTTCTACTAATATTGCAAATGGACTATTTATAGAAAAATATATAAAATGGATTATGGTGCCACAACGCTCGTGACACTTGCATTGTGACCCATAAAATGAATTAACGCCGCAGTGCTGAAGTGTTTTCTCTGCTGCGGTGCTTACTGGCATAGACCCGCTATTTAATGAATTAACGTGTTGCTTCACTAGCAAATTATGGCCTGAACGGTTACAACTATAGCACTATAGCGCTGCTGACGGTTGAGTGCTGCGACGTCTATGTGGCACTCCCCTTTGCTTGGCGGCGTTGAAATTTGGCACCGTGGCACTGTGCAGGCAGAGACTGGGCTTTGCAGCGCTAACTCCTCCGATGCTACAGTGTTGTGATATTCGCTGGGTTTTGCAGCCCTAACACCTCCGATGCTATGGCACTGTCAAGCAGAGACTGGGCGCCACTACTGTGAAATTCTAAAATTTTCTTATAAGGATTTTGACCTAGAATAGTCAATATTTATTTTTGGAGTCATCTTAAGTCCAAATCACAAACCGTCTTCTCTAGAATATTTATAGTGTTGTGTTTTAGCTTCTCTAATTTTTTCATAATTTTTGGACATCGTCGAAATTTCTTAAGAAATCGGCACTTGTTGGTACAAGTGGGGTTTTAGAGACCGTCAGGTATCTGTTTTGCAAACTGACTTCACCATAATTTTTTAAATAAAATGAGTTAATTTATGGATATTTTTCTGTAATTTTCAAAGTCCTTAAAGAAATTTTCATGAATTTTGTACAAAAAAAGTAATAATAATAATAATATTATATATTATTTAATAATAAAAGATAAATATCTAAAAGCATAATCATTTTTATAAAAGCCATTATCTTCTCCTTAAGCAGCTTCGGCTAATAGAGAGGGGAAAAAGGAAAACTTAAGAGAAAGAGAAGTGAGAGAAGAGGAAATTTGAATTTTGGGTGACTTTGGGTCGTTTTCGTCCGTCGGTCCAGTTGGAAAAGTTGTTCATCTCAAGGTAAGGCACATTATGCTCATCTCAATTTTTAAAAATGTGTAAGTTTGAGCTAATATTTTGATTAAAATTTTGTATCCGTTAGTGAAAAATGGGGATAACTTTGCACAGGTAAAATTATCACCGCGTAACTTTTTGTATGTTATAGAGATTACGATTATGCACATTTTGAATATTTTTTGAAAATTTTTCACTGGGGGTTTTGAAATTTGAGGGATTTTTATTAAATAGAAACTTTTTTGGATGTTGAAAAATAGTAGTGTAGTACAATAAAGTCTTAAAACATAGTTTTACATGATTCCTGGAAATTTGATAATTTTTTGAAAATGTGCAATTTTACCTAGTTGGATTTTCTGCTGTCTACTGTTATACAACACTGTGAAATTTTGATACATACTTAATTACTCTTTAATTATTATTATGTGATGATATATGTGCACATGTGATTAAATTATATCTGTTGGGAGCCATAAGGGGCCAGAATCCTTTGAGATTTTATCTGTATCAGGGAATTGCTGGGAGTTATAAGGGGTCAGAATCTTTTGAGATTCTGTTTGAGACAGCGATATATGATATGTTCTGGTGCTATAAGCATAAATAAAAAGGGAGTCATAAGGGGCCAGAATCTTTTGAGATTCTGTTTGGGTCCGGGTGGTTTGTGTGGCTCGCTGAATTATTGTAGCTCACTGTGGTTTTACTACTGATTTTCAGGAGCTGGGAAGGGGACATAGGTTGTGGACTAGCTGTTCAGGATCAGATCTAAGGTCATAGGTATTTTACTATTTTAAGTTTTGTACAGTTATGGCTAGTTAAAATTTTAATTCTGTAGCTCTTGTCTGTAGCCATGTACTGTAGTGTAAATATTTATTTTGATGAATGAAAGAAATTTTATGGATGAGTTTTTCAGTATTTGAATATTTTAGTAGCTCTGTAGTTTGTCACTTATTTCAATGAATATTGATAGAAAATATAAAATAATTTCAAAACTAGATCTTGGGCTTTGCCTGTCACAGCTCTACACAATAGGACCTGTCCTAGTCGGGTTGGGTTGTGACAACTACGCCCATATTTGGGTGCTCCAGCAATGTCAATGATGTTGCCGCGACGCTATTGTGTCTGACGCCGCGACGTTGTACTATACTTGAAAATTTTATCCAATTTTTATATTTTTCTACATAAACAAAACTAAAATAACACAATTTTACTAACAAATTAACACATAAAATATAATATTATTTACACTTATCAGCATGATACAATTGAATCAGAGTTGCATACTTTCTTAGTTGATTTAGCCTATACACAAATGAGACACTTATCAAAATTAAAAATATATATGTTTTGTAATATTCCTAATTCATGCATTTTCTTAATATAAGAAAAATTAACATGCCCAAATCTATTATGCCATAAATCTATACATTTAAGTAAGCAGAAGAAGAAAAAGTTTTATTAATAGCATTGATAATATTTAACATGAATAAACCATTGCTCACATAACCTTTTCCCATAAAGTTGTCATTTTTTGTTAATACTACTTTATCACTCTCAAAAATAACTTTGACACCAGCTTTTTCAAGTAAGGAGATAGAAACTACTAAATTGTATCTAATTTGTAGTACATGTAAAACATTGGAGAGAGTAAAATTTTTTCCTGATGTAAGCTTGATGTTAACATTTCCTTTTCCAACAATCTTTGTAACACTAGAATCTCCCATGAAAACTTGTTCTTCTTCTTCACCAAGACTAGCATCGTAGGAGAATAAATTTTTATTTGCACAGATATGACGAGTGGCTCCAGAATCTATCACAAATGCTTTTCCTTCAACAAGATTAACTTCTGAGATTACAATAATAATAATAACATTATTAGTCTCTGTAATATTGACATTTGATTTCTCATTCAATTTTTTATGACTGAATTGTCTAGCAAAATGGCTTGATTTTTCACAAATAAAGTAAACACTTTTCTTATTTTTTTTCATTTCCTTTCACTTTGAAAATTTATTTTCTTGTTTTTGTTTACAGAGGGTTTTTTTAAAATTTTCTTTATTCTTATTCTCCTCTTATATCAAATTTGCATTAGTAGTAAAATCTCTAGCCCTTTCTGAATCCTTTTTTTTTTTGTTAACCTCTTCAATTCTAATATCAATAATGACATGCTCTAAATTCATATTCTCATGCTTATGCTTCATCATATTTTCATATTCCTTACAAGATTCAGAAAGTTTCTCAATCAAGGATGCAGTGACAAAAGATTCTAGTAAATTAATTCCTTTAATCATAAGTTCACTAATAAGAATATGAAAATCATATATCAGAGCAGAAATTTCTCTAGTCATTCATCTGAAAGGCTAAAAAATTTCCTACAATGTACTTCTTTGTTCCTGCATTTTCTAGCACATATTTCTTCTCTAATATTTTCCAAAATTTAGAAGCATACTTAATTTTGTAGTAGACATCAAACAACTCATTTGATAAAGCAAAAATAATAATTATCTTATAAATCTTATTTGCATTATTTCAATTAAATAGAATGGTACCCTAATTTTTTGTTCTCATAGAAGGTGACAATGAAGTAAGTACATGCTCAACTTTAGCAATATCAATGATAAACTTAACCTTTGCTTACCACCTATTAAAATTATGTCTCGAGAAAGGCTCAATTTTTGTTAAGTTGAAAATTATTCTAGCCTTGTTAATAATTATATAATCCATAAGATCTAACTTTAAGATTTTTATAAAAATAGAAGAGCTGTAAGACAATTGCAATTAGAAAACTTATCGAATAAGTAGATCGAGGCATGTGAAGCACTATTTTTAAAGTTAGATTTTTGCTTCTCCAAGGTGCAAAGGTACATAACGGTCTAACTCCTAGAATTCAACAGACTTTTCGCGGTGATATGCACTAATCACAGCGGGAAGCAAGAACAACTATATAGATATTTGCTTTGAACATATGTAAGGTGGAGTGAATGATAAAGATGAAAACAGTTGTCCAATCCATCATACCAGAAAAGGCCTTATATATACCAGAAATAGATGACCGTTTTAATTACTAACATTATGATAATTAATTTAAACATTTTCAAATCAAGTCATAAAATAACAATAAATATTTCTGTTACAACAGCAATAAATATCTCCCTTACAACAATTATAAGTATTTTAGTTACAATAGTAATAATTATTTTTGTTATAAATTTCTTTTAAAAAATATAAAATATAACACTAAAAACTTGTGAGAATTCTGCATGAGCTTAAACCATTAAATTGCTTGGGATACAAATTTGCGTTGAAAATGCGGATAATTTATTAAAGTTAGAAACATAATTTTTTTATATTATAAAGTTTATAAATTATATTACTATTTTTATTAAAAATTATATTTATATTTATAGGATTATATTATTAATTTTTTTAAGTTTAAGTTTAAGACTTATTTATTATTATATATATATATATATATATATATATATATATATATATATATTTATTTATTTATTTATTTATATATTTATATTTAATTGAGCTTCTTAATAAGTTTGATGTTCAGCCTTAATGGAACTTATTCATGAACTTTAATCAAAGTAGTTATATATTGAACTCTATTAAAAGACAATTGAGCTTCTTAATAAGTTTTATGTTCAGCCTTAATGAAACTTATTCATGAACTTTAATCAAAGTAGTTATATATTGAACTCTATTAAAAGACTAATAATTAAGTAATTTTATACTATATTTAAATAATTTTAGTGTTTATTATGTCATTCGGTTCAACCTTGTTTCAACCCTAGTGGAATCATCAAACCGTGAATTTCTCTTTCTTTTGATTCGTTGTAAGGTTCGATTTTCACAACTTTATATAAAACTAAATATTTAGGCTGGAAAGAGTGAGAGAGATGTGCCCTAGGTTAGTTTCATCTTAAATTGCATGAGGCGGTGACGAGCGATAGATCTCTAGCAATGATTATGGGCTGATAAGGTCAAGGCAATGTCGCTCGAAGGCTTGAGGAAGGGGTTCTTATTTTCGTGCAAGCTGGGGCTTGCAGTTCACGAAAGACAGGCTTTCTTCAGGTTATTACATCCTAAACCATGAAATACACTTCTGATTTAATAACCATTAATTCACCCAAATAAGTTCTTAAAAGATTCAATCTAATACTTTATTATAGTATGAACTTAAAGCCCCAATCAATTCCATTCAGGGCATAGTCTTTGAAAGCTAGTCTTCAGGACTTGTTCCTTCACTTCGGAATCCATTGTCTTGTCCAAGGAACTACAAGCTAAATTCAACATTCATTGGGAGAAATACAAAAGTTTTACCTGAATCTGCTTCCACAATATTTATAATAAATCAGTACACACTTTTCTCCTTCAACTCATTTCTTTCACTTCAAGATAGATAAATGTAAGATGTTTTTCAAGCAGCATTCTTCATTTCTTTGGGAGCAAAATAATTTCTTCATTGTGGATGTTTTGGATGTTGAATATTAAACTTGATTGAACCTTTTAATTGAGCCCATAATCTAGAAAAGTCCTTGGAAAATTCTAGAATATCATTTTATGAAGAATATTTTAGAGGATTCTAGAATTACATTCTAAAAGAGTGATATAGAGAATTCTAGAATATGTAATTATTGACTTTTGTAAATGAATATAGTAGAATATTCTAGAGAGTCAATAGTAGCCATTAGATTGAAATGTGTTGGCACAGTCCTAATAGGGGTGTCACTAATATAAATAGGTGTAGTGTCTTTGAGTTTTTGTATGAAGTAGAATCAAGAAGTGTAAGAGTGAAAAAGTGAGTTTTACAAATGTTCCTCTTCTCTTTTAGAATTCCTCCTCTTACAATAGCTTCTTATTTTCCAACAAAGTGGTATCAAAGCCGAAGTTTTTTTCTAGAGAGATGGCGAGCAAAACGGTATGATCCCCTTCCATGTCCCAATGCTCAACAATAACAACTATGACAATTGGAGCATCAAGATGAAGCCCCTTCTTGGAGCGCAAAATGTATGGGAGATGATAGATAAAGGCTATAATGAGCCACGAGATGAGTCAAGTTTATCCCAAACTCAAAAGGATGGTCTAAAAGATTCAAGAAAGAGAGACAAGAAGGCTCTCTATCTAATCTTTCAAGGATTAGATGATGACACTTTTGAGAAGATTTTCGATGCGAAGTCTGCCAAAGAGGCATGGTAGAAGCTTCAGACCTCTTATAAAGGAGTGGAGCAAGTCAAGAAGGTGCGTCTCCAAACATTAAGAGGTGAGTTCGAAGCCTTACATATGAAAGAAGTCGAAGTCGTCTCTGACGACTTTACTAGAGTCTTAGCCATTTCTAATCAATTAAAAAGAAATGGAGAGAAGCTAGAAGATGTAAGGATTATAGAGAAAATCCTTCGATCTTTAGATTCAAAGTTCGATCATATTATCGCCATATTGAAGAAACCAAAGACTTAGAGGCTATGACAATCGAGCAACTCCTGGGTTCTTTTTAAGCCTATGAAGAAAAAAAAAAGAAGCAAGTGATCACGAAACAACTCCTGAAGACACAAATTAATTCAACTAAAGAAGAGAACCTCGAGTTTGGTAAAAGCCAACAAGGAAGAGGTCGTAGTCGAGGACAAGGTCGTGGTCATGGACATGGATGAGGTTGGAGCTCTAATAATGATAAGAACAATAATATAGATTTTGGACAAGGAGGAAGTTCTACAAGAGGATGTTAAAGAGGAAAATCAAGACCAATGTATGACAAATCTCAAGTGATGTGCTACAACTGTCAAAAATTTGGTCACTATGCTATAGAATGTAGAACTCCCGATAACAATAAGAAAGAAGATGGCACTTTGCTATTGGCGTACAAGGAGAACGAAAAAGGTGAAGATAACACATAGTATCTAGACACCGGTGCAAGTAATCATATGTGTGGAAGAAAAAGCATGTTCGTAGAACTTGATGAGTCGGTGAGCGGTAATGTATCCTTTGGAGATGAGTCCAAGGTAGCTGTGAAGGGCAAATGTAATATTCTTATTCGATTGAAGAATGGAAAGCACAAATTCATTTTTAACGTCTATTATGTGCCAAATATGAAGAGTAATATTCTAAGTCTGGGTCAACTCTTAGAGAAAGGTTATGATATTCATTTGAAAGATAAAAATCTTTCTATAAGAGACAATATGAGAAACCTAATTGCAAAGATATCAATATTAAGAAATATAATGTTCTTGCTCAGTATTCAAATTGATATTGCCAAGTGTCTCAAAGCCTGCTACAAAGACCCATCTTGGCTCTAGCATCTTCGATTTGGGCATCTTAATTTTGGAGGACTGGAGCTATTATCAAAGAAGAAAATGGTGAGAGGTTTACCCTGCATTAATCACCCAGACCAGATATGTGAAGGCTGCTTGCTCGGGAAGCAATTCATGAAGAGCTTTCTAAAGGAGCCAAATTCGAGAGCACAAAAGCCACTTGAACTCATACATATGAATGTATGTGGTCCAATTAAGCCAAGCTCTCTCGGTAAGAGTAATTATTTCCTTCTCTTCATAGATGATTTTTCAAGAAAATCTTGGGTATATTTTTTGAAGCAAAAATCGGAGGTCTTTGAAGTATTCAAAAAGTTCAAAGCCTTAGTGGAGAAAGAAAGCTGCCTTGAGATCAAAGCTATGCGATCTGATAGAGGAGAGGAGTTTACTTCGAAGGAATTTCAAGAATTTTGTGAAGCCAATGGAATATGTCGACCATTGACCATCCCAAGATCTCCTCAACAAAATAGTGTAGCAGAAAGAAAGAATTGAATTATCCTTGACATAGCTCGAAGTATGCTCAAGAGTAAGAGGCTACATAAGGAATTTTGGACCAAAGCTATTGCATACGCAATTTACTTGTCAAATCAATCTCCAACAAGAAGTGTGTGGGAAATGACACTGCAGGAAGCATGGAGTGGAAGGAAGCCCAATATCTCTTATTTAAGAGTGTTTGGAAGCATAGCCCATGTGCACGTACACGATAAGCAACGCAGTAAACTGGATGACAAGAGTGAGAAGTACATTTTCATCGGTTATGACTCCAGCTCAAAAGGCTACAAGTTATACAATCCAAACACTATGAAGACAATCATCAGTCGTGATGTCATCTTCAATGAAGAAGGAGAATGGGTTTGGGACCCACATGATGATCACTAAAACTTCTTTAAGGATGAAGAAGTTGAGCAGCCAAGGATGGATCAAGAAAGAGATGAGCCCACAACACCACCAATTAAACCAACTACAAGTACGCAAGAGGACCTATCATCTCCAAGTGAAGGGTCAAGTGAAAAAGTACCACACATTAAAAGTTTACATGAAATCTATGAGGTAACTGAGAATCAAGACAATCTCACTCACTTTTGCCTCTTTATCGATTGTGAACCCGTGAATTTTCAAGAAGTCATGCAAACTAAGAATTGGAAGGATGTGATGGACAAAGAAATCAAGACAATCGAGAAGAATGATACATGGGAGCTAGCTCCACTTCCAATAGGACAAAAGGCAATTGGTGTAAAGTGGGCGTACAAAGCAAAGAAGAATGCAAAAGGAGATGTCGAGAAATATAAAGCAAGATTAGTGGCGAAAGGTTACAACCAAATAGCTGGCATCGACTATGATGAGGTATTTGCTCTTGTTGAAACTCTAAGGCTAATCATTTCTTTGGCAGCTCAAAATAGGTGAAAAATATATCAAATGGATGTAAAGCATGCCTTTCTAAATGGAGTCCTTGAAGAGGAAGTCTACATTCAACAACCACCGGGCTATAAAATCAAAGGGCAAGAAGATAAGATTTTGAAGCTGAAGAAGGCTCTCTACGGGTTAAAAAAGCACCTAGGGCATGGACAACCACATCGACAAGTGTTTCCTTGAGAATAACTTCATCAAATGTCCTTATGAGCATGCCCTCTACATCAAAGTCAAGGATGGGCATATTTTGATAGTTTGCTTGTATGTGGATGACTTGATTTTCACTGGAAGTAGTCCAAGTATGTTTAAGGAATTCAAGAAAGTGATGACTAAAGAGTTTGAGATGACGGACATTGGATAAATGGCATACTACCTCGGTACTGAAGTTAAGCAAAAAGATGTTGTCATCTTTATTTTTCAAGAAAGCTATGGAAAAGAAATACTCAAGAAATTTAATATGAATGATTGCAACCCCATAAGCACTCCGTTGGAATGTGGAGGCAAGTTATCAAAAAAGGAGAATAACGAAATGGTTAATCCAACATTTTTTAAGAGCTTGGTCGATAGCTTGCGCTACTTGACTTGCACTAGGCTGGATATCCATTATGCTGTTGGAATTGTTAGTCGTTATATAGAGGCACCAACTACTACTCATTTAAAGGCTACAGAGAGGATTCTTCGGTATATCAAAGGGACGATCGACTTTGGCTTATTATATTCATCATCAAATAATTTCAAGCTTTTTGGATGAGCAAAAAAGCACTACAGGGTTCGTGTTCTATATGGGAGACACTATTTTTACTTGGATGTCAAAGAAGTAACAAATCGTTGCCTTTTCTAGTTATGAAGCTGAGTATATTGCTGCAACTTCATGTGTCTGTCATGCACTTTGGCTTCAAAATTTATTGAAGAAGTTAAGATTGTCGCAAGAAGAGCCAACAAAGATTTGTGTCGATAACAAGTCAGCTATCGCTTTGGCCAAGAATCCTGTTTTTCATGATCGAAGTAAACATATTGACACATGCTATCACTTCTTTAGAGATTACATCACAAGAAAAGATGTGCAAATAAAGTATGTGAAGACTCATGATCAAGTAGCTGATATATTCACCAAGCCCCTCAAGCATGAAGATTTTATCAGGATAAGAAGTTTGCTTGGGATAACAAATCAAGTTTAAGAGGGGGTGTTGAAAATTAAACTTGATTGAACCTTTTAATTGAGCCCATAATCTAGAAAAGTCTTTGAGAAACTCTAGAATCTCATTTTATGAAGAATGTTTTAGAGGATTCTAGAATTACATTCTAAAAGAGAGATATAAAGAATTCTAGAATATGTAATTAATGACTTTTGTAAATGAATATAGTAGAATATTCTAGAGAGTCAATAGTAGCCATTAGATTGAAATGTGTTGGCACAATCCTAATAGGGGTGTCACTAATATAAATAGGTGTAGTGTCTTTGAGTTTTTGTATGAAGTAGAATCAAGAAGTGTAAGAGTGAAATAAAAGTGAGTTTTACAAATGTTCCTCTTCTCTTTTAGAATTCCTCCTCTCACAATAGCTTCTTATTTTCCAACAAAGCTCCTAACATAGCCTAGTATTATATCATGGAGTTTATTCTCATCAAAACTTTCGCTCAAGTTCGTAAAAATTAAAATTATTCCTTTTCGTGTAAAATCTTTTTATTGTATTTCACTTATAGCTTTTACAAAAACGTTGAAGTATAAGTTTCATCTCTTAGATTTTTCATTGCAAAATCTACTCAAGGGTTCATCAAGGGTGCAACAACAACAACAACAACAAGCCTTTATTCGATTACGTGAGATCAACTATATGAAATATTTTTCTCCATTGTGCCATGTTAGGAGTCATATTCTTATTTAAATCTAATAAAGAAAATATCATTTCTAATATTTTCTAATCAAGTCTTTTAGGTCTATCTCTACATTTCTTAATATAAGTCAAATCTAATGCATCTACTCTCCTAATCAGGTCATCGGAAGACCAACATTTTATGTGATTAAACCATCTAAGGCAACTCTATTTGACTTTATTTGCCTATGGAGCTACTCCAACCTTTTCACATATATGCTCATTTCCAATTCTATCTCTTAGAGTAAAGCTAATAATCCACTTGAGCATCCTCTCTTTGACTTTATTTGCCTCTTGAGCTGTCTAGTAATAACATCCATGACTAAAGCAAAAAAAAAATATGGTTAAAACTGATCCTTTATGTAATCCAACTGAAATAGGAAATTATTTGGTCAAATCACCTTGTGTTTGAACACAAGTAACAACTCCTGCATACATATCCTTAATGACTTGAATATAAGTATTATTAACCTCTTTCTTTTCTATAACTCTCCATAGCACTTTACTTAAAATTTTATCATATGTTTTCTCTAACTCAATAAATATGCATATCCTCCTTATTCTCTCTATACTTCTACATCAAACCTCTCAATAAATGTATAGCTTCTACAGTAGATCTAATTCGGCATGAATCCAAATTGATTTTGAGAAACATTAGTATCACGTTGTAACCTATGCTCAATCACTCTCTCCCATAGTTCTAAAGTTTACAAATTAACTTAATTCTTTTATAGTTCACACACTTTTGTGCGTCACCTTTATTTTTAAAAATAGGAATTAACACATTCCTTCACTCATCTGACATCTTTTTTGTCTTCAAAATAGTATTGAAAAGTTTCATAAGGCAAGAATTTTCTTCATCTCTTAAGTGTTTCTATACATCTATTGGAATATCATTAGATCCAATAGCTTTTTCACACTCCATTTTCTTTAAAGCCTTTCTAATTTCAATTTTACTAATACGTCGATAAAAAAATATTTTCATTTAGAGTGCTGAAGTATTAAAGTCAATTTTATTCTCACAATTTTCATTGAAAAACTTATCAAAATATCACATCCACTTTGTTGAATATCCTATTCTAATAAAAGCACTTTTTGATCTTCGCCCTTAATAATTTCACTTGAACTAAATTCTTATTTCTCATATTTTTTTGCTTGGCTAATATATACATATATCTTTCTTCTTTCTTAATGTCTAATATATTATATAAATTATTAAAAGTTAAATTTTTGTACATCGTATATTAGTTTCTTAGACTCCTTACGGGTATCGTTATTGAAAGTTCGATAGGGATGTTAAGCCCTAGTGAACTAGTCCCAAGGCTAACCAAGAGGGGGAGTGAATTGGTTATTTAAAAATTTCACGAGGAACAAAAAAAACCTTTTCGATACTCTGCAGCGGAAACAAGTAAACAAGAACGAAAAGATCAATCACAGATATTCACCCAAGCAGTTAATATCAGAAAAGTAAAGTACAGAACAGAATCAGAAAAGCAAACCAGAATTTATAGTGGTTCGGTCAACTTGACCTACATCCACTCTCCGGAGCCTCCCCTCCGGGTATTGCACTAAATAAAAAGTGACTCTCCTTTTTCTCCCACAGTAAGGCGGAGAAGCCTGTACAAAAAAAAAACCTCCTTTCCACCACCCGGTGAGGCAGAGAACCTAACCTCCTTTTGCTTCCATCTGAAGCGGGCAGAGAACCCAACGTCCTTTTGCTTCCTCCTGAAGCAGGCAGAGAACCTCAGATCTTCTTGCCGACGATCCTCTCCCAAAGAACACCGACACGACGAAAGACGACGAGCGGAGAAGAAGACTCTGATCCTTGCTTGGAGCAACCTTCGTGAACCCCTCACGAACTCCCCCTCACAAGATCCTCTCTCTCTCTCTCTAAGGTTTCTCTGGAAAGGAAAGTGGCAAAAGATCTTTCTTATTGAAAGAAAAAGATCTTTTATAGGAGCGATTAAAATTTGCCCTAAATCTCAACTGGTCGGCCAAGATCGTCTAGGACGATCGATAGATCGTCTAGGACGATCGATAGATCGTCCTGTACGATCAGTTCAAAATCAGCTGCATCAGCTTGGATGATCTAGCTCTTCTGGACGATCCGTAGAAAAAATTGTTCATATCGTCCCGTACGATCCTGCGATCGTCCGGGACGATTAGTGTAAATTGAGGAATATCGTCCGGAAGACAGTTCGGGTCGTCCAGAGCAAACTGGGCTGGACGACCAAAAAATGAATTGATCGTCCAGGACGATACGGGTATCATCCTGTACGATTAGTTCAAAAAGTGCCCAAATCGTCCTGTACACAGTTCAGGTCGTACAGCTGAAATGCACTAGACGATCATGATCGTCCGGGACGATCCTGCGATCGTCCAGGATGATATGATCGTATCAATCAAATATAAATTACTTTCCTTAATTACCAGATTAATTTAGGCATGATTGTACTGGATCGTCCAGGACGATACACGTATCGTCCTGGACGATCAGACCAAATATCTTAAAATAAAAACTTGCCTAACTTGATCTGGCGGCTGAGAATTTTTGATTTGAGCATATCGTCCCGTATGATCCAAAGATCGTCCAGGACGATCTGCTTAATCAGACCCTCTTAACTTGGTCGCCCTAATTAGGGTTTCTATTTTTACTTGATCGTCCAGGACAATGTTACTATCGTCCAGGATGATCTGAACAAAAATTTAAACAGAAACTCTAATTCACTCAAGCTCTCCCCCTGAGTGTGTGTGTGCAAGGTTACTTAGCTAGGGGATCAGTTACATTATAATTGACTCAAGAAAAAGAAAAATAGTACACTTAGACACACTTGGACCAGATCTTGAGTTGGCTTGAGTTGCTCGTGATCTTTTGTGCCTGAAACGGGTTAGCCAAGTAAAACACAATAGAGACATGTTTGTCATCATTAAAACAAATTTGCAATAATCTCTCCCTTTTTTATGATGGCAAACATTTTTACAGTAGTTTGAAAAATAACTAGAAGATCGAAAGATAATTTTTTTTAAATTTTTATTTAACAACCAAACTAATACAGGAAATTTAACACATAACAAAAATAGAAGCAACTACAACTGACTCCCCCTTTTGACATCACAAAAAGGAGGAGGGTAAACAGAAATACTAAAACATCAGTACAAAACAGAAAAGAAAATAACTACAAAACTAAAAACTGGACGATAATCGGTGCAATGTCAGCCGTTTGATCAAATCAGAAAGATATGGATCATATCGTCCAGGACGATGTGAAAAAAAATAGAAAAGGATGGAGGTGACAGATCAGGATCCCAAAGACACAATCACGAAACTAAAACAAAACAAAAACAAATAAAACTCACAGCGAAAACACATAAAAGCAACATTTTTTTTAATCAAACTGTTCCAATAAATCAGAAATTTTTCTTGATTTCAGATTCAAAAATCAATAAGGAGACGATTGACAGCGCTAAAAACCAAAAAAAGTTGGAAAAATCGACTTTCCTAACTCCCACCTCGGGCACCTCATCGATGCAAATCTCTTTTAAAACAAAAATTCAATTCAGAAGAAAAGAAATTAGATTCGAAAAGAGATCCTTTCAAGCCTCGTTCCAAAAAAATATCTGATATAATAGTGTTACAAAGTAAAAAATCAGACATCAGGATTTTCAAACTTAAGCTTTTGAAAATATTAAGTGGCGCATGAATTTTTCTAAGACATTTAACAATCGGAAAGGAAAGAAAGCTTGGTTGGGCTCATTTTGTGCCTCTTTTTCAATTTGTTTGGTACTTTGCGCATCTTTTAATTTTTGATACACTTTGTGTATCTTTTTATTTGGCGATATTTCGCATCTTTTCAGCTTTGGGCTCATTTTATGCCTCTTTTTCAATTGATTTGGCACACTGCACATCTTTTGTAAGCTTTCTTCTATTCATAATCGTTAAAGAGTCTCAGCTGTGAAATTATCTTCCAGATATAGGAGACGCTCTCCACAATAAGGAAGAGTAATTCATAAAACAAAAGTCATATATCATATGATAAGTGCAATCACTTGGTTTAGAAAATCATAACAATGAGTCAAGACTTTGAAAATACTATTCATATGAGGTAGATTACTGTAGGAAGATAAAACAAATCTCTATTTCAAAAACTAATATTTTAATTTTGAAGAAAATTTTTATCCAAAAGAAACAATACACCAGTAAAGGAGTTAGAGGAAGAGAAACAATCATCAATATTTCTTCCCTTTAACAGATTCAGTGGAATCAATCACTGCTTACCAGCTTCCAAATAAAAATAAGATAAAACTCTTAGTCAGAAATTCAGTTTAGCAGAAGTAGTGAGCAGTGATCTGATTTTAAAAAGTATAAAATAGTAAATAAAAGAGATGAACCAGTGAATAAAAAACAGGTAGAAAATCACATCAAAGTAAATACTCAAATCAAACTAACAGCAAGGCTAACACAGAAATCAGCAGACGAAGAAATAATAAAAACAACTGAAAGCAAATAAGCAAATCAAAAAGCTAACTAATAGAAACAGAATAACAATCAGAAACAATCAGAAATTAACAGTCATCAGAATCAAGCATTTATATCAATCACTCCTAATCTGGTTCTCAAAATGCTGAAAGAGTCAAAGGCCAGTGGTTTAGTGAATATGTCAGCCAACTGATTTTTAGTTGCTACATGATGTAGCTCAATATCCCCTTTTGTAACATGGTCCCTAATGAAATGATGCCTTATATCAATGTGTTTGGTCCTAGAATGTTGGATTGGATTCCTAGAGATACAGATGGCACTAATATTATCACATAGAACAGAAATTGTGCCCACAGGTAATCCTAAATCCAAGACTTATTGCTTCAACCAAAGAACTTGGGCCACACAACTCCCTAAGGCAATGTACTCAGCTTCAGCAGTGGAAAGTGCAACTGAGTTCTATTTTCTACTGGACCAGGAGACTAACGACTGTCCTATAAATTGACAAGTTCCAGAAGTGCTCTTTCTATCCACCATACACCCCGCAAAGTCAGAATCAGAATATTCAATGATCTCAAAAGAGGTGCTGTGCCTAGGGTACCAGATTCCTAGGTTTGGGATCCCTAAAAGATATTTAAGAATTCTCTTAATAGCAGTCAAGTGGGACTCTTTAGGATCAGCCTGAAACCTAGCACAAAGACAGACATTAAACATGATATCAGGTCGGCTAGCAGTCAGGTAAAGCAGTGATCCTATTATTCCTCTATACTTCTTCTGATCAACAGATTTTCCACTTGAATCCTTATCTAACTGAACAGAGGAGCTCATGGAAGTATTAATTGGCTTGGCTTTGTCTATTTCATATCTCTTTAAAATGTCCTTAGTGTATTTAGATTGATTGAGAAAGGTTCTATCATCCGTTTGCCTTATGCTAAACCCCAAAAAGTAGGACAATTCTCTCATCATACTCATCTCAAACTCCTTACTCATTATTTTAGAAAACGCATCACATAAATATTTATCAGAAGATCCAAAAATTATATCATCAACATAGATCTGGATAATGAGTAAGTCATCCCCTATTCTCCTCAGAAAAAGGGTGGTGTCTACGCTCCCCTTAACAAACTCTCTTTCTAACAGGAATGTGCTAAGCCTCTCATACCAAGCTCTGGGTGCCTATTTCAATCCATATAAGGCCTTTTTTAATTTATAAATATGATTCGGATATCAAGAACTCTCAAAATATGGGGGTTGTTCTACAAAAATATCCTCTTTTATTACCCCATTTAAAAATACACTCTTGACATCCATTTGAAATAGCTTAAATCCCTTATAACAGGCAAAGGCTAGTAGCACTCTAATGGCTTCCAATCTAGCTATAGGGGCAAAAGTCTCCTCAAAATTAATCCCTTCTATCTGATTATACCCCTTAGCCACCAATCTTGCCTTATTCCTAACCACCACACCAGAATCATTCATCTTATTCTTAAAGACCCACTTGGTTCCCACAAAACTTTGATTTCTATGTCTTTCTACTAACTCCCAAACATCATTCCTTACAAACTGATTCAATTCTTCTTGCATAGCTAAGATCCAAAACTCATCCGAAAGGGCTTGATTGATGTTGGTGGGTTCAGTCATTGAGATAAAGGCAGAATAGTTTACTTCCTTCCTAAGTCCATGCCTAGTCCTAACACCTTCAGAAGGGTCTCCTAAGATCAGTTCTTTAGGATGACTCGAAGAATATCTCCAATCTCTAGGCAGTGTGGTTTGAGGTTCTACCCTCTCCTCCAGATTTGTATTTCCAACCCCTTGGGTAACTTATATACCTCTTCTTCTTCCTCAATTCTATTCACCTTAGGATCAAATTCATCAAACACCACATGGGTTGTCTCTTCCACCACCAAAGTCCTTTTATTGAACACCCTAAATGATTTCCCCACACTAGAATAGCCTAAAAACATTCCTTCATCAGATTTGGGGTCAAACTTTCCTAAGGATGATTTCCCGTTGTTCAGAATAAAAATCTTACAGCCAAAGACATGGAGGTGGGACAGGTTTGGAGTTCTACCCTTAAGGATCTCATAAGGTGTTTTATTCAGTTTAGATCTCACATTCACCCTATTCAGCACATAACAGACAGTGTTCACCGCTTCAGCCCAAAAGTATTTTGGAAGTGAATACTCAGCAAGCATGTCTCTAGCGGCTTCCACTAAGGTCATGTTCTTCCTTTCAGCTACCCCGTTCTGCTGAGGAGTCCTAGGAGCTAAAAAATTATGACTAATCCCTTGCTCCTCACATAAACTTCCAAACTTCACATTCTCAAACTCTCCACCATGATCACTATGAATAGTCAGGATCTCACAACCTAACTTCCTCTGAATCCAAGTGGAGAAGGACTTAAACTCATCAAATGACTTAGATTTGTGTGACAGGAATTTAATCCAAGTGAACCTCGAGTAGTCATCTACAATCACAAAATCATAGACTCTCCCCCCTAAGCTGACAGTGCTAATGGGTCCAAAGAGGTCCATGTGAAGAACTTTTAAAGGTCTAGAGGTGCTAATGTCCTTAATAGAGTGAAAAGAGGACTGGACTTGCTTTCCTAACTGACAGGCATCACACAGGTGATCCTTAGTGAACTTAAGCTTGGGCACACCTCTAACTAAGTCCTTTTGGGTGACTCTCCTAAGGATTTTCATACTGGCATGACACAATCTCCTATGCCACAACCACGACTCATTAGCAGCAATTTTTAAGCAAATTGAATTCTCAGATTTAATGCAACTTACATCCAGCTTGTAGACGTTGTTGATCTTTTGCCCCTGCAAAACAACTTTATCATTTAAGCTTAAAATGCAACCAGTGGGTAGGAATTTGATGTTGTATCCCTTGTCATAAAGTTAACTGATGCTCATCAAGTTGTGTTTCAATCCATCTACAAGCAAAATATTATCAATCATAAAATTCTTTGAATCACCAATCATACCTGAGCCTACCACCCTCCTGGTGGTGTTATCTCCAGGTGTAACCTTGCCTCCAGCCCTAGCCTCCAGCGAAATAAACTGATTTGCATCTCCAGTCATGTGTCTAGAATATCTGCTGTCCAGGTACCATATGCTCTCACGAGGTCTTATGTGAGAGCACACCTACAAAAATATCAAACGTTAGTCTTAGGAACCCAAATAGGTTTGGGTTCCTTCTTATGAAAAGAAGAATGCAATGCATACGTGCTGTGCTGTGAAACAGGAAGTTTGGGTCTCCACACCCAATATGTACTACGGTGAATCGTGCAGGTGTGGGAAATGTGTCCTAACATACCACATGAATAACATCTAATACCAGGAAAATAGTTAACTAATCTACGTGAGTGATAATATCTCTTCCTAGGTTTATACGAAACATGCTTTGATGATTTTAAATCTGAATCTACAAAAGGTGGAGGTGCATAAAATTGAGCAAAAGTAGGAGGTGTTTGGTTTTTCTCAAAAGCACTGATTTTCACTTTCAAAAATTCATTCTCTTTCTTTAAACTTGCAATTTCAAATTTTAAAGCACCGTTGTTACTGTCCACTTCACATGCCATGGTATCTAATTCTTTAAAAGCTCTCTCCAAATCAACATGAGTGAATTTCAATGAATCATGCAAGTAACTAAATCAAAAAATTTCTTATTCAATTCATCAAACTCATTAAGTAAAGACATGTGATTGCTATCAACAGTGGAATGATCCTTAATCAAAATATCATACTCTTTTTGCAAAGTCAAATAATCCAGTTTCAAGTTAGCATGGGTTTTCTTAAGCTTCCTATACGATGCATGAATTTTTTCAGATACTTCAAGTAATTGATCATAAGTAAGCTCACATACCTCTTCTTGGTCCGACTGACCTGGGTGATGATCAGCTATCAGACACAAATTTGTTTCCTCCTCTTCAGCTTCTGTCTCAGAGGAGTCGGATGCAGAGTCTGCCTAGAATGCCTTTTGTATCCGCTTCTTGTCCTTTCTGAACTTTGGTTTCTCCTCACCCTTCTCCTTGCTTGGGTGAGCCTTGAGTTCTGCATTCAAAACAAACAGATTCAGATGAACCTTTAAAGTTTCTACTGGTCTTACCTTTGTTCCACTTTTGAAAATTCTTATTCTTCTTCCTTAGAAAGCTCTTAAATTGCCTTGTGATTAAGGTAACATCATCGCTATCAGACCCGAAAGTGCTAGCATCTGAATCATTGGCCTTTAGCGCCACTGTCTTCTCCTTCTTTCATTCACCTGCATCAAGTTGTCTTTGGTTCACCCCTTGCTCATAAGCAATGAGTGATCCAAGTAAGCTGTCAATAGAGTAAGTATTTAAATCTTTAGATTCCATGATCGCAGTAATCTTAGCATCATATGAAGAAGGCAAACATCTAAGAATTTTGTTCACTCTTTCGTAATTAGTTAGTTCTCTTCCTAGAGCATACAAAGAGGTAACGATTTGAGTGAACATTGTATACATTTCTGAAATCATCTCACTAGGTTTCATGCGAAAAAGTTCATAATCATGTAACAAGATGTTTAACCTAGACTGTTTAACTTCAGTTGTACCTTCATATGTTATACAATCTATCCCAGATTTCTTTACCCATTGTACAAGTAGAAATACGCATATAGTCTTCAGATTTTAAAGCACAAAAGAAACAGTTCAAATATTTTGCATTTAACTGTGCTAAATCACGATCATCAAAAGTCCAATCTGCAAACGGGAGTTCAGTTTTAATACCATTAACAAGTCTATGTGGTGCTTCATAACCATCTTTTACTAACATCCACATACGATAATCGATTGATTGAAGAAAAGTAGACATGCGTATTTTCTAAAAATCAAAAGGAATGTTATCAAACAGCGGTGGTCTTGTAATAGAATAATCTTCAACAGTATTACGATTGTTATAGTTAGCCATGGATCAAATTCAAAAGTTTTTAAACTTAAATTTGGAATCCCGCTCTGATACCACTTGAAAGTTCGATAGGGATGTTAAGCCCTAGTGAACTAGTCCCGAGGCTAAGAATTGGTTATTTAAAAATTTCACGAGGAACAGAAAAAATCTTTTCGATACTTTACAGCAGAAACAAGTAAACAAGAATGAAAAGGTCAATCACAGATATTCACCCAAGTAGTTGATATCAGAAAAGTAAAGTGCAGAATAAAATCAGAAAAGCAAACAAGATTTTACAGTGGTTCGGTCAACTTGACCTACGTCCACTCCGCGGAGCCTCCCCTCCGGGTATTGCACTAAACAAAAAGTGACTCTCCTTTTGCTCCCACAGCAAGGCGGAGAAGCCTGTACAAAAAAAAATCTCCTTTCCACCACCCGGTGAGGCAGGGAACCTAACCTCCTTTTGCTTTCACTTGAAGCGGGCAGAGAACCCAACGTCCTGCCCGATCAGGCAGAGAACCTCAGATCTTTTTGCCGACGATCCTCTCCCAAAGAACACTGACACGACGAAAGAGGACGAGCGGAGAAGAAGACTCTGATCCTTGCTTGGAGCAACCTTCGTGAACCCCTCACGAACTCCCCCTCACAAGATCCTCTCTCTCTCTCCCAAACTCTCTCTCTAGGGTTTCTCTGGAAAGGAAAGTGGCAAAAGATCTTTCTTGTTGAAAGAAAAAGATCTTTTATAGGAGGGCTTAAAATTTGCCCTAAATCTCAACTGGTCAGCCAACATCGTTCAGGACGATCGATAGATCGTCCTGTACGATCAGTTCAAAATCAGCTGCATCAGCCTGGACGATCTGGCTCTTCTGGACGATCAGTAGAAAAAAATGTTCATATTGTCCCGTACGATCCTGCGATTGTCCGGGACGATTAGTGTAAATCGAGGGATATCGTCCAGAAGATAGTTCGGGTCGTCCAGAGCAAACTGGGCTGGACGACCAAAAAATGACTTGATCGTCCAGGACGATACGGGTATCGTCCTGTACGATTAGTTCACAAAAGTGCCCAAATTGTCCTGTACACAGTTCAGGTCGTACAGCTGAAATGCACTAGACGATCATGATCATCCGGGACGATCCTGTGATCGTCCAGGACGATATGATCGTATCAATCAAATATAAATTGCTTTCCTTAATTACCAGATTAATTTAGGCATGATTGTACTGGATCGTCCGGGATGATACACGTATCGTCCTGGACGATCAGACCAAATATCTTAAAATAAAAACTTGCCTAACTTGATTTGGCGACTGAGAATTTCTGATTTGAGCATATCGTCCCGTACGATCCAAAGATCGTCCAGGACGATCTGCTTAATCATACCCTCTTAACTTGGTCACCCTAATTAGGGTTTCTGTTTTTACTTGATCGTTCAGGACGATGTTACTATCGTCCAGGACGATCTGAACAAAAATTTGAACAGAAACTCTAATTCACTCAAGCTCTCCCCCTGAGTGTGTGTGTGCAAGGTTACTTAGCTAGGGGATCAGTTACATTACAATTGAGTCAAGAAAAAGAAAAATAGTACACTTAGACACACTTGGACCCGATCTTGAGTTGGCTTGAGTTGCTCGTGATCTTTTGTGCCTGAAACTGGTTAGCCAAGCAAAACACAATAGAGACATGTTTGTCATCATCAAAATAGATTTGCAACAGTTATATCTTTCCCAATTTTTTGAACTTCTACATCTAAATCAATTTTTATAACAAAATATTTTATTTTTGATATTTTCTTGCACATTTTGATTTCACCATCAACTATTTTTATTATGAGAAGCTTTTTCTTTTGAAACTTTGAGCACATCCTTTGAAATATTCTTAATATCACTAGCAATTTTTTTTCACATAAGATTAACTTTCTCATGCACTCTCAAAATCTTAAAATCTTTAATTTTACTCTTAAAAATATTTTAGTTAGTATTTTTTTTAAATGCCCCTATATAATCCTAAAATAATTTTTTACTTTATTTGTCATATTACATCCCTTCATCTTAAAGTCTAGAACTAATAAGTGATGTTGAGTACATAAACTTTCACTCGAAAACCTAAACTATCAATCTCTTTAGTCTTCTCGCTTACATAGAATATTAATCTTTCTATGAATTATAATATCTATTAATTCCATTAATTTATATTTAAGAAAACCTATATTTGAAGTTTATATCCTCATTATAGTTTCATAAACTAGTTTCTTTTTTTCTCACTGTATTCAGGCCCTACAATAGGTCACTTCTAGGGAACGTTTTAACATTAACACAATGTATTAAATGATTAATGTTATGATTATTCGACAAGTTTTAATTTGACTGTTAACTACCTAATATAACCCTCAACTTTTCTCATCTAAGACTTAGGACCTGACAACAATAGTATTATCTTTCATCAAAGGTGTGAGATAAAATAAAGTCATCAGTTTTTAAATTTGTTTCATCACATAGAGCCTGCTTGGGATCATTTTTATTTTGTCCTTTTTTTTATTTTTATGTTTATTTATAAAAAATATATTTTTTATATGTTTTTTTTAACAAATCAAGTTGATTTTAAAAACACTTAAATTAACTTTTAGGTGTTTTGAATATTTTTTTTAAAATAATTATCATCATCGGCTGCAGTCGGCCACTAATTATCAGTAGTTGCCATCACCACCACCATTCCACTTGCCACCTCCACATCTATCTACCGCCACTGAACACCATCGGCTGTCGTCGCCAACCAGCTACGCAAGCTATGCGTTGTCATAGATCGCCATCGATAACTGTCGTTAACCACCACCGCCAAAGTCATTGAAATATAAAACCATGGTTTTAAGATGTCAAACATTTTATTTTAAATCAAAACATAAACAATATAAAATAATAAAATTAAAAAATGATCTCAAACTGCCTCTTATAGTTTTTAAAAACCAACTTTTTATAATAAAATTTCCAAAATCAACTTTTTATTTGATTTGTTCACAAAGTTCATTCACAGTTCAGCATCAAAAGACAATAAAAAATTAGAATTTTCTTTTCTTGAAATCAATTCAAAACAAAGTCTTGTTTATAGACACTCTAAAATCAGAACTCACAGCTCTTTTCAACTTCCCAAAAATGAATGGAGCAACATATTTGGAAAGATTTTCTTTAAGAGGCTTTCTTTGGGAAACAAGATAATAATTCTTCTGTTAACATGATCATTTTATACAATACCATTATTTATATTTGGGCATTTCAATTTGTTGAATTAGTATAAAGTGATTTAATTGTAAAAGCTTGTAAAATGATGTAAAATACTCATATTAGTGAGCTTAATACTTAATCATTAATTAACTAGACTTAATTTTATAATCCTATGCCTAAGTAATCATGTGTGGTGTTTTACTTTCATTACACACATGATTATTTAGGTGTTGGACTATAAAATTAAGGAAATATTTCTACTATAAAACAGTAAAAGGATTTCAAGATTTTGATAAATATTTGAAAAATAAAAAGGAAAGGTTTTTGAGTGATATTGACCATTCTCTTTATAAAATCTAATATTTTTGAAAAAAGAATGTTGCTAGTTTGAAACATGAAATGGAAAGTTTACTTGCTCTACAAAAAAAAGAGGCTTTGACAGCACTTAATTTGGGCTTTCGTGGCAGGTTTAACTTCCACAAAACACTTTGTAGCCATTTTAAAACTGCTGCAAGACCGCCGTGGTTGGAGTCCACTGTAAAGTTATTTCGTAGTGGTTCTATGACTGCTGGGACGAGTATTAAAACACTTTTTTAGCTGCGGTTTAAACCTCCACTAATTCCCCAAATTAAGGAACGTTGCTTCATCAGGTACATCTACTTATTGCAATTGTTAAGACCTAGAAAAAGAAAAATGCAATTTTGCAAAAATGATTTATTATCTAATTATCAAGGCATTAATTATTTATATTTGAAGTTTTTTAAATGCTAAATCTACTTTAAAAAGTAGAATAAATGAGGTAACTTTATTTTAACTAGTACTACCTATATACATACTTTATATTAATACTATCCTACTTTTATGCACTCTTCATATTGCTCACATGATTCACATACTTATAAATCACAAAAAGTATGTTAGTTCATTTTCTCAAGAAAAATCTAGGCCCAACATTCAATGCTCATTTTGTTGTAGAAATGGGCTTCTAGCTTCTTATTGTTTTTATAAAAGTTCTATGTAACAAAAAGAAAAAACTTTTTGTTGTAGAAAAGCTAGAGAAATTTGGAGTATTTAAAGCTTGGTGATTTCAGAAGATCAAAATTTTTTTATTTTTTATTTTTAATTTCAGAAAGCCCGGCCCATCTTCATGAATTCAAAAGCTCAACATTATAAAGAGTGCGCTAAATTGCATGAATCTTCGACATTTTCTCTTGGAATGAACATAGATCGTTGCATGGATATCAATTAATACAATGCATTATCTCATTTGCATGTGAAAATTGAATTGGACATAGAATCGAAAAAAGGAGATATTCAGGGTTCAAATGATTCGATTGGGGTTGAATCGGGGTTGAACCAGATGACATAATAAATATAAAAATTATTTAAATTAAATTTAGATGATAGAATAATCATGTAATAATATAAATTTTTGATTAAAAAATAAATAAAATTCAAGCATTAATAATATCTTATATAATTTTAAATTTAAACACATTTAATATTTAAATTTATTTCAAATTTAACAAAAATTTAGATTATGTATAAATTTATAAATTTAATATAAATTATTATTATTTTATGTTATATGTTTAGATATAATTTATACATATAAATTATATATTAAATTCATATTATAAATTTACATTTATAAATTATTAAGATTAGATGATTTATAGTTAATAAATAAATTAATAAATAATTTTTATAGTATATAAATAATAAATAAATATATATTTTATTTAACATTATTAATTAAAAAAATAATACTTACATCATAAAAAGTTTATTTAAAAAATCAATTTTAAAATATATAGTATATGTTATAAACTTAAGAAGTAAGAACTTCAATTTATTTAGTCTCACATTACTTAGAGAATTTCTTCTTGGTAATGTTTATACTTTATATTGCTTTTTGAGTTTTGATAGGGTAAGAACTCACGTGGAGTGATGGACCCATGTGAATTGCGTGGTTATAAGTTTTTATTTAAAAAATAAGTATTTTAAATATAAATTATTTGTTAAATTACAAATATTACTTAATATATATTTTTAATATATTAATTAATTAATTAAATTATTTAAATATTTTAGAAATTAAACTGGTTGGTTCAAGGGAACCGATTCTTTGGTTCGCTGGTTGAATAGGCGACTCTGACCGATTCATCTCTGTTTGATATAAAATTAATTTTTAGGCTGAACCGAACCGGCCTTTAGACTGGTTCATAGTTGAACCATTCCGACCAGCTGGTTTGGTCAGATTTTTAAAACCCTGCTTGCATTAATATTTCTTAAAATGACAACTTTACCGGCGTTCTCTTAGAGTTATCAATACAAATTCTTCTCAAAGGTTGATCAATATGTAAAATAAAATTAGGACTTTTGTCGCTGTTGCAAACAGCCATCACCATGGGCGGATCCACCCTTGGTTTAGGGTGGGCAAATGCCCACCCTAAAAAAAAAAATTAAGGCATAAGATAGAGAGTTTTGGGATTCTGCCCCCCCTCAAAAATATTTTTTTTGCCCCAATATGCCCCCATCTTGCCCACGTCTGCCCAAAAACAAAGACAAATACTAAAGAAAATCCAAAAATATTCTTATAACAAAAATTTGTTCCTGGGGCGCTGCCCCCGGAAACCCCCGCAGGTCGAACCCCGCCAGGGGGCGCTGCCCCCTTGGACCCCCGACATATCTGTAAAGCATACAATTTTTTGCCACCCCTGAAAATTAAGGCTGGATCCGCCACTGGCCATCACCCATCACTTGCCATGCCCACCAGGCATCATCTGCCTCCATCGAATGCCACCACTGGTCATCACCTGTCACTCGTAAACCATTGGCCACCACCTGCCGCTCGCAAACCGCTGGCCATCATTGTCGTCAGGCTTTACACTGTCACTTTAAATCAAATATTAAAAAAATAATCAATCATATTTATTTTACATTCATCTAAATAATTTTAAATATTTTAAATAACTATTTTTATTACACAGTATTTTATTTTACCATAAAAATTTTTTATCCAACTAAATGGCCCCTTAAGAGATCAATGGAGATAAAATTGTTAATGGAAAGAATGAAAATTCAGATTAACTTTTAATAAATAAATCATTTTAAAAATAACAAACTAGTAAATTAGGGAAAATTGATGATGGTATGTTCACCTCACTATTTGTCATAATATTTATTTTTAGAAATTATTATTATTATCAAAATATCTTAATAAATAAATAGATAAATTTTATTGATATTGAAATGCAGCGCTTTTCTTCATGAGCAATATTTCAATGTTTCTAATCAATCTAATCTTTTGCATAGAAAGACTCTGACTTGTCAAAGTCTCTTTGTAATTATGATTTTGACGGAAGACTTTGATTTGTAAAAGTTGCTTTGTAATTAAGATTTTGATGGAATTATGAAAATGACATTTTAAAAACGCATGAAAACTTAGCATAATAAGTAATTTATCTTTTGTAATTTGTATATACGTAATTTGTCATTTTGTTATATACTTTAAAATTATATATAAATTTAATTAAACTATTTATATAAAATTACATAAGTAATGTCACTTACAAAGTTCAATGTAATTATTTAAAAATTTGTAAAATTACAATGTATGATCTCCATATTGATTGCATTAATCGTAGATTATTTATCAAATCTTTAATCACATCAAAATCAAATTATCTTGGGCTTATTAGATTCGTCTAGTCGAGCTGCTCGATTTCACTATAAGCATATAATATGAAGATTGCTTGGTCTCTCAAGAAAATTTCAAATATATTTCACGTGCTTAGTTGAAGCTCGTTTAGAGTCAGATTGGATCATTTATAGTGTTGATGGATTTGTCTCGTCCAGACTTTCAATTTGACTATAAGTTCTCTGAAATCGTAAGCTCGTTTAGAGTGATTACTGCTAAACCTTTTTATTTCAACGAATTTAAAATTGCTTTTTTAGTAGAAATGCATACTTAAAAGTAGCAGTAGCTGTCAACAAGAGAAGATGAATTTTAATAATATTGGGAAAAGGTTGTTTTTTCTTGATGGCCAAGTAAGCGAGAACTATTGTCTAATTCTCAATTTCCTTCAATTATTGAGGGCGCGTCAGCAAGTGGGGAATTTTTTTCTTCCATAGCTATGAAATATTTGAAGAACTCTACAGTTGAAATGATAGAGACAGTGCAGGACAAATCAAAAAAGTCGGCCAAGTCTTTGTAATTTCACAGCGTGCTCAAAAGGATATTTATTTCCTAGATTAGGGTGAGTAAGCATATTTGCCAGAAGTAAGGGAAAAAACACAGAGGATTTATATAAATATTTAGAAATATTTATATTTATTTATATAGTACTTAAAAATTTTTAAATCATATTAAAAATATCATTAATATTAACTTATTTAAAATAAAAGATATATTCTCATGTATATATTTTTGTATTATTTAGATATTAAAGTAGTATATAAGTGTTATGTGTTGAAATATTCACGGTGGTAATATCCGAGAGTTATTATCTTAGCACTATAAGAAGATTATGAAGGTACAAATAAAGAAAGAGTTAGAAAAATAGAGTTTTTAAGTGAAAAATTTTAAAAAAAAAATACAAAAAACATCGATTATAAATGATGCACCTCCACGAAGGAAGGCATTGATATAATGTGGAAAACATGTTACATGATGGAAGTTAGAATAGTCCTATAGCATGAGAGCTTTATTTAAGAGAATATTTGCTTGTTTATTTGGTTGAACTAGTTTGAGGGGAGATCAGATACTAAGAAATTAAGCATTGATACGTCATCAAATAATTTTTGTGATCGGGCACGAATCTCGATGAATATTGAACTTGGAAACTTTTAAAATTAAATCTGGAACCATACGAAAAGATCAATCACAGATATTCACCCAAGCAGTTAATATCAGAAAAGTAAAGTGCAGAACAGAATCAGAAAAGCAAACCAGATTTTATAGTGGTTCGGTCAACTTGACCTACGTCCACTCCCCGGAGCCTCCCCTCCGGGTATTGCACTAAACAAAAAGTGTCTCTCCTTTTGCTCCCACAGCAAGACGGAGAAGCCTGTACAAAACCTCCTTTTCACCACACGGTGAGGCAGAGAACCCGACCTCCTTTTGCTTCCTCCTGAAGCAAGCAGAGAACCTTCGAACTCCTTTTGCTTCCACCTGAAGCGGGCAGAGAACCCCGGATCTTCTTGCCGACGATCCTCTCCCAAAGAACACTGACACGACGAAAGACGACGATCAGAGAAGACGACTCTGATCCGTGCTTGGAGCAACCTTAGTGAATCCCTCACTAACTCCCCCTCACAAGATCCTCTCTCTCTCTCCCAAACTCTCTCTCTCTCTAGGATTTCTCTGGAAAGAAAAGTGGCAAAAGATCTTTCTTGTTGAAAGAAAAAGATCTTTTATAGGAGGGCTTAAAATTTGCCCTAAATCTTAACTTGGTCGGCCAAGATCGTACAGGACGATCGGTAGATCGTCCTATACGATCAGTTCAAATTCAGCTGATTCAGCCTGGACGATCTGGCTCTTCTGGACGATCAGTTCAAAAAGTTGTTCATATCGTCCCGTATGATTCTGCGATCGTCCGGGACAATTAGTGTAAATCGAGGAATATCGTCCAGAAGACAGTTCGGGTCGTCCAGAGCAAACTGTGCTGGACGACCAAAAAATGACTTGATCGTCCAGGACGATAAGGGTATCATCCTGTACTATTAGTTCAAAAAGTGTCAAAAGACGCACTTAACTTGGTCGCCCTAATCAGGGTTTCTATTTTTACTGGATCGTCCAGGACGATGTGAATATCGTCCAGGACGATCTGAACAAAAAATGAACAGAAACTCTAATTCACTCAAGCTCTCCCCCTGAGTATGTGTGTGTAAGGTTACTTAGCTGGGGGATCAGTTACATTACAATTGACTCAAGAAAAGGAAAAATAGTGCATTGGACACACTTGGACCCGATCTTGAGTTGGATTGAGTTGCTCGTGATCTTTTATGCCTGAAATGGGTTGGCTAAGCAAAATACACTGGAAACATGTTTGTCATCATCAAAACCAGATTTGCAATAATCTCTCCCTTTTTGATGATGGCAAACATTTGTACAGTAGTTTGAAAATAACAATAACTAGGAGATCGAAAAACACATATATTTTTTCTTTCAAATTTTTATTCAACAACTAAATCAATACAGAAAATATAACACATAACAAAAATAAAAATGATTACAACTGACTCCCCCTTTTGACATCAAAAAAAGAAGGAGGGAAAACAGAAACACTAAAACAGCAGTACAAAACAGAAAAGAAAATAACTACAAAATAGAAAACTAGAACGGAGGCGGATCCTGATCGGAAGGAGGTGGCGGTGGTGGGTTGAAGTAGTTGTGAATGGCTTGAAAGTGGGCTCCAATCCAGACAATGTCCTGGTCATGCTGTTGTTGCTGCTGCGCAGCATAGTCCGTGAAGCACTGGATGTCCTCAGCGTGCCGCTGCTCCTGGGTAGCCACATAGGAGTCAAATCTGGCCTCCCACTGATCGAAGCGCTGCACCAGGTGGTCAAAGGGAGAGGCAATGCGAAGGGAAGCAGATGCATCGGGTGCAGCAGGAACTGGAATAGCCTCTTCCTCTTCCTCCTCAACATCCGGGGTAGGCTCCGGATGTAGTCGGGTGCTGTGTAGGACATGGAAGGAATTATTGGTGAAGAAGGAAGGATGGACATTTGGAGCTACGGGATACTGCAGGTCATATTTGGTTTCTAGGGCATAGGCAATGATATGTCCTAAGGCTAGATTGGGACGACGGCGATGACCTGGATCCCTAATAGTGGTGAGGTACTCGCTGTATCAAAAAATAAGGTCAGTGGCATTAAATTTCCTATGGGCCAAGACGTAGTATGTGGTTAAGGATAATAGTGGGGTGATGTGAATTCGATCCCCCGCCTTTGGAATGACGGAGGAACGAAGGACATGCTGAATGGTCCATGCGTCCTTAAGAAGTGAGGTGTAAGCATTGTCATGATAGGGTGCGTTTGTATTACGAAGGAAGTGATTGGCGACACTCCAATCATAGTTAGGGTCAGTGATAAGAGTATAGAGTTTGTCGCTAGTGACAGAAAGTTGGAGAATATTATGAAAGTCTTGGTAAGTGAGTTTGACGGGACGCTGATTTACATACGAGCGGAGGGTGGAATAATCAGCAGACATACACAAATTGGCAAAGAAAACTCGAAGAAGTTCCTTGCTAAAAGGAAAGGCGAGAGTCCTGATGAAAGTGAGGGAGTTGTGTGTGAAGAGATCAAGAACAGGATAAGTAAGAGTGTGGGGATTTACTATTTTCAAGTGTGTGATCCCCACCTCACAATAGCGCTCGTAAGCAGCCTGATCGGCTGCATTTGGGAAGCGAGGATCAACATGTCCCCGGGAGGAACTCGCACCCTTTTCCCGCGAACGTTTGCCATCAGCCATTAGAAATCAAAAGGGAAGGGAAGTAGAGGGAGATTGGAAGAAGGAGTGTGGAAAATCCTTAAGAAAATGATTGTTTAAATAGATCTTGGCCTAATCGTCCCGTACGATCGCGAGATCGTCCAGGACGATATGTGCAATTATTACGGCCTAGACGATTGGTCAAAAAGGTAGTCCGATCGTCCAGGACGATCAGAGATCGTCCAGAATGATTAGACACAAGCGATCGTCCTGAGGAGTCAGGCTGGACGACCGTTGATGAAAAGGTATCGTCCAGGATGATTAGGTGGATCGTCCCGGACGATGTGCAATAGGTGTGTCGGATGGGCCGAATTTCAATCGTCCAGCGGCTGACACGTGGATAGTCCATGACGATGAGGTGGATCATCCAGGACGATGGACAATAATTGGTGCAATGTCAGCCGTTTGATCAGATCAGGAAGATATGGATCATATCGTCCAGGACGATCACCAATAATTGGAGTTTTTTCAGCAGCAAGAGCAGTGTGGGGACGATTTTGAATGAATCATCCAGGAAGATGTTTGGATCGTCCAGGATGAAGAGGATCGTCCAGGATGATCGGGGTATCGTCCAGGACGATGTGAAGAAAATAGAAAAAGATGGAGGATGAAGATGACAGATCAGGATCCCAAAAACACAACCATGAAAACTAAAACAAAAAAAACAAACAAAACTTGAAGCGAGAAAAAAATAAAAGCAATGTTTTTTTTTATTAAGCTGCTCGAGTAAATCAGAATTTTTTCTCGATTTTATATTCAAAAACCAATAAGGAAAAGATTGACAACGCTGAAAACCAGAAAAAGCTGGAAAAATTGACTTTCGTAACTCCCACCTCGGGCACCTTATCGATGCAAATCTCTTTTAAAATAAAAATCCAATTCAGAAGAAAAGAAATTAGATTTAAAAAGAGATCATTTCAAGCTTCGTTCCAGAAAAATATCTGATATGAAAGTGTTACAAAGTAATAAATCAGAAATCAGGATTTTCAAATACAAGCTTTTGAAAATATTAAGTGGCGCACGGATTTTTCTAAGACATTTAACGATCGGAAAGGAAAAAAAGCTTGGTTGGGCTCATTTTGTGCCTCTTTTTCCAATTTGTTTGGCGCTTTGAGCATCTTTTGATTTTTGATACACTTTGTGTATCTTTTTTATTTGGCGGCATTTCGCATCTTTTCAGCTTTGGGCTCATTTTATGCCTCTTTTTCAATTGATTTGGCGCACTGCGCATCTTTTGTAAGCTTTCTTCTATTCATAATCGTTAAAGAGTCTCAGCTATGAAATTATCTTCCATATATAGGAGACGCTCTCCACAATAAGGAAGAGTAATTCACAAAACAAAAGCCATATGTCGTATGATAAGTGCAATCACTTAGTTTAGAAAATCATAATAATGAGTCAAGACTTTGAAAATACTATTCATATGAGGTAGATTACTGTAGGAAGATAAAATAAATCTCTATTTCAAAAACTAATATTTTAATTGTGAAGAAGATTTTTATCCAAAAGAAACAATACACCAATAAATGAGTTAGAGGAAGAGAAATAATCATCAATATTTTTTCCCTTTAATAGATTCAGTGGAATCAATCACTGCTTACCAGCTTTCAAATAAAAACAAGATAAAACTCTTAGTCAGACATTCAGTTTAGCAGAAGTAGTGAGCAGTGATTTGATTTTAAAAAGCATAAAACAGTAAATAAAAGAGATGAACCAGTGAATAAAAAATAGGTAGAAAATCACATCAAGGTAAATACTCAAATCAAACTAATAACAAGTCTAATACAGAAATCAGTAGAAAAAATAAAACCAACTGAAAGCAAATAATCAAATCACAAACTAACTAACAGAAAATAGAATAACAATCAGAACAATCAAAAATCAGCAGTCATCAGAATCAAGCATTTATATCAATCACTCCTAATCTGGTTCTCAAAATGCTGAAAGAGTCAAAGGCCAGTGGTTTAGTGAATATGTCAGCCAGCTGATTTTTAGTTGCTACATGATGTAGTTCAATGTCCCCTTTTGTAACATGGTCCCTAATGAAGTGATGTCTTATATCAATGTGTTTGGTCCTAAAATGTTGGATTGGATTCTTAGAGATGCAGATGGCACTAGTATTATCACACAGAACATAAATTGTGCCAACAGGTAAATATAAATCTAAAACTTATTGCTTTAACCAAAGAACTTGGGCCACACAACTTCCTAAGGCAATGTACTCAGCTTCAGTAGTGGAAAGTGCAACTGAGTTCTATTTTCTACTGGACCAGGAGACTAGAGACTGTCCTATGAGTTGACAAGTTCCAGAAGTGCTCTTTCTATCCACCCTACACCCCGCAAAGTCAGAATCAGAATATCCAACGATCTCAAAAGAGGTGCTGTGCCTAGGGTAACAGATTCCTAGGTTTGGGGTCCCTAAAAGATATCTAAGAATTCTCTTAACAGCAGTCAGGTGGGACTTTTTAGGATCAGCCTGAAACCTAGCACAAAGACAGACACTAAACATGATATCAGGTCGGCTAGCAGTCAGGTAAAGCAGTGATCTTATTATTCCTCTATACTTCTTCTGATCAACAGATTTTCCACTTGAATCCTTATCTAACTGACCAGAGGAGCTCATGGGAGTATTGATTGGCTTGGCTTTGTCCACTTCATATTTCTTCAAAATATCCTTAGTGTATTTAGATTGATTGAGAAAGGTTCCATCATCCGTTTGCCTTATGCTAAACCCCAAAAAGTAGGATAATTCTCTCATCATACTCATCTCAAACTCCTTACTCATTATTTTAGAAAAGTCATCACATAAATATTTATCAGAAGATCTAAAAATTATATCATCAACATAGATCTGGATAATGAGTAAGTCATCCCCTATTCTCCTCAAAAAAAGGGTGGTGTCTACGCTCCCCTTATCAAACTCTCTTTTTAACAGGAATGTGCTAAGCCTCTCATACCAAGTTCTGGGTGCCTGTTTCAATCTATATAAGGACTTTTTTAATTTGTAAACATGATTCGGATATTGGGAACTCTCAAAACCTGGGGGTTGTTCTATAAAAACATCCTCTTTTATTACCCCATTTAAAAAGGCACTCTTGACATCTATTTGAAACAGCTTAAATCTCTTATAACAGGCAAATGTTAGTAGCACTCTAATGGATTCCAATCTAGCTACAGGGGAAAAAGTTTCCTCAAAATCAATCCCTTCAATCTGATTATACCCCTTAGCCACCAATCTTGCCTTATTCCTAACCACCACACCATAATCATTCATCTTATTCTTAAAGACCCACTTGGTTCCCACAATACTTTAATTTCTAGGTCTTTCTACTAACTCTCAAACATCATTCCTTATAAATTGATTCAATTCTTCCTGCATAGCTAAAATCCAAAACTCATCCGAGAGGGCTTGATTGATATTGGTGGGTTCAGTCATTGAGATAAAGGCAGAATGGTTTACTTCCTTCCTAAATCCATGCCTAGTCCTAACACCTTCAGAAGGGTCTCCTAAGATCAGTTCTTTAGGATGACTCGAAGAATATCTCCAATCTCTAGGCAATGTGGTTTGAGATTCTACCCTCTCCTCTAGATTTGCATTTCCAACCCCTTGGGTAATCTCCTATACCTCTTCTTCTTCCTCAATTCTATTCACCTTAGGATCATATTCATCAAACACCACATGGGTTGTCTCTTCCACCACTAAAGTTCTTTTATTGAACACCCTAAAGGATTTCCCCACACTAGAATAGCCTAAAAACACTCCTTCATCAGATTTAGGGTCAAACTTTCCTAAGGGTGATTTCCCGTTATTCAGAATGAAAACCTTACAGCCAAAGACATGGAGGTGGGACAGGTTTGGAGTTCTACCCTCAATGATCTCATAAGGTGTCTTGTTCAATTTTGATCTCACATTCACCCTATTTAGCACATAACAGGCAGTGTTTACCGCTTCAGCCCAAAAGTATTTTGGAAGTGAATACTCAGCAAGCATGGCTCTAGCGGCTTTCACTAAGGTCCTGTTCTTCCTTTCAGCTACCCCGTTCTACTGAGGGGTCCTAGGAGCTAAAAAATTGTGACTAATCCCTTGCTCCTCACATAAACTTCCAAACTTCACATTCTCAAACTCTCCACCATGATCACTATGAATAGTCAGGATCTCACAACCTAACTTCCTTTGAATCTAAGTGGAGAAGGACTTAAACTCATCAAATGACTCAGATTTGTGTGACAAGAATTTAATCCAAGTGAACCTCGAGTAGTCATCTACAATCACAAAACCATAGACTCTCTCCCCTAAGCTGGCAGTGTTAATGGGTCCAAAGAGGTCCATATGAAGAACTTCTAAAGGTCTAGATGTGCTAATGTCCTTAACAGAGTGAAAATAGGACTGGACTTGCTTCCCTAACTGACAGGCATCACACAGGTGATCCTTAGTGAACTTAAGCTTGGGCACACCTCTAACTAAGTCCTTTTGGGTGACTCTCCTGAGGGTTTTCATACTGGCATGACATAATCTCCTATGCCATAACCAAAACTCATCAGCAGCAGTTTTTAAGCAAATTAAATTCTCAAATCTAATGCAACTTACATCCAGCTTGTAGACGTTGTTGATCCTTTGCCCCTGTAAAATAACTTTATCATTTAAGCTTAAAATGTAGCCAGTGGGCAGGAATTTGATGCTGTATCCTTTGTCACAAAGTTGACTGATGCTCAACAAGTTATGTTTCAGTCCATCTACAAGCAAAATATTATCAATCATAAAATTCTTTGAATCACCAATTATACCTGAGCCTACCACCCTCCTGGTGGTGTTATCTCCAAGTGTAACCTTACCTCCAGCTCTGGCCTCCAACGAAATGAACTAATTTGCATCTCCAGTCATGTGTCTAGAACATCCGCTGCCCAGGTACCACATGCTCTCACGAGGTCTTATGTGAGAGCACCCCTACAAAAATATCAAACGTCAGTCTTAGGAACCCAATCTTATAAAAAGAAGAATGCAATGCATGCGTGCTGTACTGTGAAACAGGCAGTTTGGGCCTCCACACCCAATATGTACTACAATGAACAGTGCAGGTGTGGGAAATGTGTCCTAACATGCCACATGAAAAACATCTAACACCAGGAAAAGGGTTAACTAATCTACGTTGGTGATAGTGTCTCTTCCTAGATGTATATGAAATATGCTTCGATGAACTTGCAACAGATTTTTCAAAAGGTGGCGGTACATAAAACTCTTCAAAAGTAGGTGGTTTTTTATTCTTTTCAAAAGCAGCAATTTTCACTCTTAAAAATTTGTTCTCCTTGTTAAGACTAGCAATCTCAAAAGTTCTTGTACTTTCATTATTTTCTAAATCACATGCCATATCTTTCAATTTCTTAAAGGCAGCTTCTAATTCAACATGCGATATTTTTAATGCATCATGCTCAACAATTAAATCAGAATGCTTTCTATTCAGTTCATCAAACTCATCAAGTAAAGACATGTGATTGCTATCAATAGTTGAATGATCTTTAATCAAAACATCATGCTCTTTTTGCAAAGTCAAATAATCCAGTTTCAAACTAGCATGAGTTTTCTTAAGCTTCCTATACGATGCATGAATTTTTTCAGATACTTCAAGTAATTGATCGTAAGTAAGCTTACATACCTCTTCCTGGTCCGACTGACCAGGGTGATCATCAGCCATCAGACATAAATTTGTTTCCTCCTCTTCAGCTTCAGTCTCAGAAGAGTCGAATGCAGAGTCTGCCCAGAACGCCTTTTATATCCGCTTCTTATCCTTTCTGAACTTTGGTTTCTCCTCACCCTTCTCCTTGCTTGGGTGAGCCTTGAGTGTAGGACAATCCGCCTTTATGTGTCCAGGCTTCCTGCATTTAAAACAAACAGATTCAGATGAACCTTTAAAATTTCTACTGGTCTTACCATTGTTCCACTTTTGAAAGTTCTTATTCTTCTTCCTTAGAAAGCTCTTGAATTGCCTTGTGATTAAGGCAACATCATCGCTATCAGACATGGAAGTGCTAGCATCTGAATCTTTGGCCTTTAGCGCCACTGTCTTCTCCTTCTTTCATTCACCTGCATCAAGTTGTCTTTGGTTCACCCCTTGCTCGTAAGCAATGAGTGATCCAAGTAAGCTGTCAATAGAGTTAGTATTTAAATCTTTAGATTCCGTGATCGCAGTAATCTTAGCATCGTATGAAGAAGGCAAACATCTAAGAATTTTGTTCACTCTTTCGTAATTAGTTAGTTCTCTTCCTAGAGCATGTAAAGAGGTAACGATTTGAGTGAACCTTGTGTACATTTGTGAAATCGTCTCACTAGGTTTCATGCGAAAAAGTTCGTAATCATGTAACAAGATGTTTAACCTAGACTGCTTGACTTCAGTTGTACCTTCATATGTTATACACAATCTATCCCAGATTTCTTTACCCGTTGTACAAGTAGAAACACGCATATAGTCTTCAGATTTTAAAGCACAAAAGAAACAGTTCAAACATTTTGCATTCAACTGTGCTAAATTACGATCATCAAAAGTCCAATCTGTAAATGGGAGTTCAGTTTTAACATTGTTAATCAATCTAAAAGGTGGTTCGTATCCATCCTTAACTAGCATCCACATGCGATAATCAATTAATTGTAAAAAAGTGGACATGCGTGTTTTTTAAAAATCAAAAGGAATATTATCAAATAATGGTGGGCTTATAATAGAATAACCTTCAGCAGTATTACGATTGTTATAGTTAGCCATGGATCAAATTGAAAAGTTTTTAAACTTAAATTTTGAATCCCGCTCCGATACCACTTGAAAGTTCGATAGGGATGTTAAGCCCTAGTGAACTAGTCCCGAGGCTAACCAAGAGGGGGGGTGAATTGGTTATTTAAAAATTTCACAAGGAACAGAAAAAATCTTTTCGATACTTAGCAGCGGAAACAAGTAAACAAGAATGAAAAGATCAATCACAGATATTCACCCAAGTAGTTAATATCGGAAAAGTAAAGTGTAGAACAGAATCAGAAAAGCAAACCAGATTTTATAGTGGTTCGGTCAACTTGACCTACGTCTATCCCCGAAGTCTCCCCTCCGGGTATTGCACTAAACAAAAAGTGTCTCTCCTTTTGCTCCCACAGCAAGGCGGAGAAGCCTGTACAAAACCTCCTTTTCACCACACGGTGAGGCAGAGAACCCGACCTCCTTTTGCTTCCTCCTGAAGCAGGCAGAAAACCTTCGAACTCCTTTTGCTTCCACCTGAAGCGGGCAGAGAACCCCGGATCTTCTTGCCAACAATCCTCTCCCAAAGAACACCGATACGACGAAAGACGACGAGCGGAGAAGACGACTCTGATCCGTGCTTGGAGCAACCTTAGTGAATCTCTCACTAACTCCCCCTCACAAGATCCTCTCTCTCACTCCCAAACTCTCTCTCTCTAGGGTTTTTCTGGAAAGGAAAGTGGCAAAAGATCTTTCTTGTTGAAAGAAAAAGATCTTTTATAGGAGAGCTTAAAATTTGCCCTAAATATTAACTTGGTCGGCCAAGATCGTCCAGGACGATCGGTAGATCATCCTGCACGATCAGTTCAAATTCAGCTGATTCAGCCTGGACGATCTGGCTCTTCTGGACGATCAGTTCAAAAAGTTGTTCATATCGTCCCGTACGATTCTGCGATCGTCCGGGATGATTAGTGTAAATCGAGGAATATCGTCCAGAAGACAGTTCGGGTCGTCCAGAGCAAACTGTGCTGGATGACCAAAAAATGACTTGATCGTCCAGGACGATAAGGGTATCGCCCTATACGATTAGTTCAAAAAGTGCCAAAATCGTCCTGAGCACAGTTCGGGTCGTACAGTTGAAATGCACTTAGACGATCATAATCGTCCAGGACGATCCTGCGATCGTCTAGGACGATATGATCGTATCAATTAAATATTAATTGTTTTTCTTAATTACCAGACTAATTTAGGCATGATTGTACTGAATCGTCCAAGACGATGCACGTATCTTCCGGGACGATCAGGCCAAATAACTTAAAATAAAAACTTGCCTAACTTGATCTAGCGGCTGAAAATATCTGATTTGAGCATATCGTCCCGTACGATCCAAAGATCGTCCAGAACGATCTGCTTAATCAGACGCACTTAACTTGGTCGCCCTAATTAGGGTTTCTGTTTTTACTGGATCGTCCAAGACGATGTGAATATCGTCCAGGACGATCTGAACAAAAAATGAACAGAAACTCTAATTCACTCAAGCTCTCCCCCTGAGTGTGTGTGTGCAAGGTTACTTAGCTGGGGGATCAGTTACATTACAATTGACTCAATAAAAGGAAAAACAGTACATTGGACACACTTGGACCCGATCTTGAGTTGGCTTGAGTTGCTCGTGATCTTTTGTGCTTGAAACGAGTTAGCCAAGCAAAACACACTGGAAACATATTTGTCATCATCAAAACCAGATTTGCAACAATAGTCAAATTGAACGTCTTGAAGAGACGAACCCAAAGACACCGAAATCGATCCAATATGAGCCCAAATGGGTCCAAGTCAAGTGCTTGAAACACATTTGGAATGTTCAAAGCTTAAATTGAATGACCAAATGATATGTAAATGTGACATTCTTATAGTCGAATCGAGCGACTCGACAAGAGGAATCCAATGAGCCTAAGAACGCTGAATTTTGACATCATTAAGAAATTTAAATACTTGATATACTGTCAACGATCAAAAGAATCAATATCGGCCGTCCATTAAAACACTCCAACATGCCCTTGATCTTCTCTCTATTTACTGGCCATGTCACTTCCAAAAAATTATAAATAGACCTCTCATTCTTCATTGAAAAGGGAGGAAGGCAAGAGAAAGAAGAGGAGAAGAGCTTTGGGGCATGAAGAATTCTGAAGCTCCACCCTGGTATCACTACCGATGGATCAGCGCCACTAGGGCACCGTTGTTAAACTTCTAGTTGACCATCATTGTCGATCCTCCACATGGTAGCTACTGACAAGCTTTCCTCTTATCACAGTCATATGCCGACTACACTCTTTCCTACCATCATCACCCCGATTACGGTCTTTCTGACTTCCGTCACCCGTCGACTATGGTCCTTTTGGCCACCGTCGTCCGATTACAATCTTTCCGACCACCATTGCCCGACTACAGTCCTTTTGACTTCCTTCGCCTACCAACTATAGTCCTTTCGACCACCGTAGCCTGATTACGGTCTTTCTAACCTCAGTCGCCCGCCGACTACTGTCCTTCAGGACACCATCATCTGACTACAGTCCTTCCGACCTCCATTGCCTGCTGACTACGATCTCTCTGACCATCGTCATCCGACTACGGTCCTTCTAACTTTCATAGCCCACTAACTATAGTCTCTCCGACCATCTTCGTCCGACTACAATCCTTCTAACCTCCATTGCCCATTGACTATGGTCTCTCAGACCATCGTCACCTAACTACGGTCCTTCCAACCTCTGTTACTCGCCACTACGATCTCTCTGACCATTGTCGCCCAACTACTGTCCTTCCAACTATCGTCTTCTGACTACGGTCCTTCCAACCATCGTCTCCTGACTACGGTCCTTCCAACCATCGTCTCCTGACTACGGTCCTTCCGCCCACCATCACCCATCAACTACGATTCTTCCTACCAGCTTTGCTTGTTGACTACAGTCCTGGTGACAAAATAGACATGTCAACACTCTTTTAAAAATATTTATCATGTAACAAGCTATATATAATGTATATTTGCTACATGAAGCCATAACCTTTCCTCGAGGAAGGGAACCATTTGTAATCATCCATCAATACTAATGAATTCATTCAAAATGGGCTAGGCCCCATATTTTCCCCCTTTTATGGGTTTCCACATAAAAACTCGGGTGTTTCTTATAAATGCTACACCTTATCTTTCATCTATTTGTGCCGCTGGATCTTCATACAAACCTAGAAGGCTAAACTTTATATTTCTCTACCGCCGTGAAAGTTCCAGGACACAACAAGCATAAATCCTTAAGCTGATGTTGGGAGTTGAGTTGGTGTCAATTGTGTTCATCAATTATATAAATGATGATGTGTATTGATATTAATAATTATTATATGTGAAGAAGTCGGCTAGCATCAATGCATCCAAATAGTGACAGTTAAAGGGCTATAAGTAGGGGGACCATAGTCAAACAATGGTGGTCAGAGGACTATAATTAGGCACAGTTTTTGGAGAATCATAATCGGGCGACAAAAGCCAGAATACTATAACTGAGTGATGTTGTTCGTTAGACCATATAAGGGTGTTAGTGATCAGAGGATCGTAGTCGGTCGAGGGTGATCGAAGGATCATAGTTGGGTGACAGTGGCTTATAGTCGAGTAAGGGTGGTCGAAGGATCGTAGTTGGGTGACACTGGTTGAAGGACCGTTATCAAACGATGAGGGTCAGAAGGAGCTATAACAACTTGAAAATGTAGAAAGTAAAGATTTGAAATTTTAAAAGGTTAAGATTTAAAATTTTATATTTTGAACCCATTTGCATATGTCTGGAAGTATTTTAATACTTGAAAATGATTGTATATATTCTATAATGAGTCCTAAGTATTTGGAGTGAATTTTGACAAAATCAGAAAAATATTATTATTTGAGCACCTCAATGTTGGGTGTCCAAGTGCGCGACGTTGCTACAGTACCCATGCCAAATAGTGACATTGTAACTCTCTAAGCTCTCGAATTTGGATATTTGAACTAGCGTCATAGCACTAGGTGGTAGTACCGCAACACTAGAACACTAACAACACTACATATATTTTAAAACCACTATTTCATTCATTCCGAGCACTGCATACAACCTCATAGAGAGATAAAGAGAGGGATTTAGAGGCTTTTTAGAGAGAGAAACTCTGTTTGAGCCCCTTCATGTCATTTTTAGTTGTCGGCCAAGTTGGGTAAGTTGTTCGGATTGATGTTGGTCACATTATGTTTATTTTAGTTTTCAGAAATATAATTTTTTCAAATTTCTCCATTAAATTTGTATTTCTGTTATAAAAAAATGAGGATAACTTTTCATTGATAAAACTTTCACTACTTAATTTTTTATATGTTATAGAGACCGATATTATTAATATTTTGAATAATTTTTTAAAATTTTCCAACAAGTATTTTGGAATGTGCAATTTTTATTGAATAAAAAATAATCTAGACTCTGAAAAATAGTGTTGTAGTACAGTTAAAGTCTTAAAATGATATTTTGCATAATCTTCAATAACTTGTTTATGTTTTGAAATTATGAATTTTTTCACAGTAGGTATTCTATTTAAGCATACTGTTAATTGCTACATGAATGTGTGATAGCTGGTTATTATTACTATTATTATAATACTGTGATACTAATATATGTGAAGATAAGTAAAAATTAGTTCGCTGATGTTGGCTAGAGACTAACTGACGTACAAGATTGTGGGCCGATGAGCTTTCTTGAAATACTGCGATTTGGAGTTATCCTCTACTGTTTAACTGATACACTAATTGGGAGTTATAAGGAGTTATTATTATGCCAACGGTCAAAGAGCGATGACTTTATTTAGTGAGTCAATGGTTGCTGACTATTGATACTGCTACTAGAAAAATACCGCTTAAACTAGGACTTCTTACTTATTTAGTGTGACTATTGAAATGCATGTTATGAATTTTATTGTTACTTTGACTTTACTGTTACTGTTTACTGATTTTCTATCACTGCATGGATTACTGTTATAGCATTAATTTACAATTACTTCCACTGATTTAACTGACATTGATACTATCATCAATACTGTTATTAAGGCTGCCACTAATTCACTCTTATTACTATTGTTATTAATACACTATAATGTTTATGATTTAATGTGTTGATTTATCATACTGGGTATGATATGTTGGATATATTGAGCATGTGATTAATATACTGAACATATACTGATATATAATGCCTGCATATGGTATATACTCTTGCATACGGTTTTATTGCATTGATGTGATTCTAACAATTTTATCAAGGTTTTGGTTCTACCAATTCATATGATTTCCTTACTGTTTACTGCTATGATGACTGTTTCATTGATTTGACCCTTGTACTGATTTACTAGTTTTACATTAACATATGTTATCAAAACTAATTAAACTATCTAATAAAAATTTTAAAATAGATATATTGTTCTAGAAAAATCAGAAAAATGCAAGATAAAAATCCTTGGGTTTTAAAGGATTTCTAAATTTATTTAAAAATTCCGTAAAATGCTCCAATCCTTTATTTAGAGGAATTATTAATTTATGAAGGATTCTAATAATTATTAAATAGAATCAACGGATTCTAATTCTCTAAGCCTTATGGAATGTTCTACAGGTCCTCAAAGACCTAAGCTGCAAAGTTCATGAGATTTCATAATATGGGCACATCACATTTGCAATATACTACAATGTACTCTGAATAAAATATAACTTATGATGGGACATTGTTATTAGATTGAAAACTCTTTGAAAATAAATTCAACAAATTAGTATAATGGAAGGAAGAAGATATTTATTATAGGAGACGATTGATAAGAGATGCAAAGACTATTCAGCTCAAATATAACATTGCATTCGACACATTAAAACCCTTCAGGAAAAAAAAGAAGAAGATTATTGCTTGAAAAAAATCATAGCATTATCTTTTTAAAAAATAGTATTGAATTGATATAAACAACTAAGAAAACGTTCTTGCAAATAAAAATAATATTTTTAGTTCCAAAAAATCAAGAAAAATAATAAATATAATAAAATGAAGGCACTCAACGACAATGCATCCAGATTCATAGTCAAACATTGCTAATGAATAGGGGTGTCAATGTTGGACACGACCCGGAAATTCGACCCGAATTTGATACAAAAATTTTGGGTTCGCCCCAACCCGAACCGGGTCGGGTTCGGGTTTGAGTTTTCGACCTATTTCAAAAATTGGGTCGGGTTTGTGTTAACCTGGAAACACAGAAATGACCCGGATTGACCTGCTGACCGAGTTGACCACGCCTTCCCGAAGCCAATGTCGTGTGACCGAGGCCAATCCCGCGTGACCGAGGCCAATCCCGCGCTTGACCGAGCTCGTCGCATGTCACCTGTCGCCGCGTGCCGCACTTTCCCTGTTGCCCGCATGCCCAGCCGTCTAACACTCCAACTGTCCCGCCTCTGACGTCCCGCCGCCCATGTCCTGTGTCTGGCACCCCGCTGTCCCACTTCCGACATTCCGCTTTCGGGTAGTGCCAGGTTGACCTGAACTCGAAGCGGGTCGGGTTCAGGTATGAGAAACCGACCCATTTTCATTTGTAAAAATAGGTCGGGTTCGAATTGACCTGAATAGTGCTGGATCAATTTCGGGTTCAAATAGAATCCTACTCATGTCCCAAAATTGACATCCCTACTAATGAATTTACTTGATCGAAGGAATTAATATAAGGCTCAGATGGCACAAGAAAATGTTAAATTTACGTGAAATAATTTGTGTGTGTGTGGGCGGAGGGGGTGGGCGGGGGCGGCGGGGGAATTTAAAAAAACAAAAAAAGTTCTGGCTGTGAAGATTCGGATGTACCTTTCATGGTAGTTTGGAGAGTTTAATAGGATTTTTAAAATTAAAATGATTAACTTTAAGGCCGCTTGTTACGGTTAATATATATATATATATATATATATATATATATATATATATATATATATATATATATATATTGGTATTTCTTCTCATTTTGATTCGTGGGCGTTTCTTTAAAAAAGATACCCTAAAAAGCTTTGCTCGGAAATCACGATTCTGTCATTTTCTCTGTTAAAAAAAGATTTGGCTCGATTAATTTCGCACGGGGATGATGACAAATAGAGGCACATATTGGTTAGCTTGATTCTTGCCCGCCAAGGAGCCGCCTTCAACTCGTAGACTCGCAATCACCGGTGGCCTATATAATCTCCGCGATGAAGGGACGATATTGAAGAAAGAAAATCCATCTCCAACCAGAGAAGTACTAATCCCTGATCAGTAAAGATGGCATCTTTACAAGAAACAGGTTTTGTTATGGGTAAAAACGATTGGTTCTTCGTACAACCCACCGTTATTCATGGTTTCTCTGCAGCTTGCCATCTTTTGCTTTTGATTTCCATTTCCTTTCTTTGGTTTTGGGGGAGGATTAGTGGTCGAAGTTCCGGCAAACGTGGAATGGAACATGTTAGATTTTTGCATGACAAAGTTGCTACCTGTACTTGTGTAATATTGTGTTTGTTTTATATGTCTGTCTTCATCTTTGATCACTTCTGGTATATTGATGGTGGTGGGGTTTCTTATGTACATCTTGCCACTCAAGTGGATTTGGGTGTCAGGGCAATCGCTTGGCTTGCCATATCTGCTTATTTGTGTTTCAACCCACTGCTTGAGACAAGATTCCCTGCTTTTCTTAGGATTTGGTGGGGTCTGTATTTTCTCATCTCCTTTTTTGCAGTTCTACTAGATTTGTTTTGTTACAGAAAGCTTGGGATTTTGGGCACACATATGTGGGTGTTGGATTTTGTGTCTCTTTTTTCTGCTTTGCTTCTTAACTATACTGGTTTTTTTGGGAAGAGGGTTGAAGAGGAGAGCAACATTCTCCATGAATCTCTTTTGAATGGGGATATCAGTCCTAATCAACAACTCAATGAGATTGAAAGTGACATCCGAAATGTCTCTTTGCTAACGAATGCAAGTTTTCTTAGCATCCTCACCTTCTCTTGGGTGGGTCCTTTACTATCTGTTGGTCATAAGAAAACTTTAGATCTTAAAGATGTTCCTCAGCTGGATGACGGTGATAAAGTGGATGGTGTCTTCCCTATTTTCAAAAGCAAGCTTGAATCATGCACTAAAAGTAGTTTAGATAGCAATGGAAGTTTAAACAGCAATGGCACGGCTCAAATTTCTTCGTTCCAATTGGCAAAGGCATTAATCTTAGCTTCTTGGGGATATGTCTTGGTTACTGCTGTTTACGCACTATTATACACTGTATGTACTTATGTTGGTCCCTATCTGATTGATTTCTTTGTTCAATATCTTAACGGTAACCAAACATTTGAATATGAAGGCTATGTTTTGGTTGTGGCATTCATAGTAGCAAAGTTCTTTGAATGCCTCTCACAAAGGCATTGGTTTTTTCAGTTGCAACATGTTGGTGTTTGGGTCAGGGCTTTCCTGATATCTATTATATATCAAAAAGGCCTTACCTTGTCGAGCCGTGCAAGGCAGGGTCGTACCACAGGAGAGATCATCAATATCATGACTGTAGATGCTGAGAGAATTTCACTTTTTAGTTGGTATATGCATGACCTATGGATGGTTCCAATTCAGGTAGCGTTGGCTTTGTTGATCTTGTATTCCAGCTTAGGCCTTGCTTCATTGGCTGCTTTAGCTGCTACTTTTGTTGTTATGTTAGCCAATGTCCCCTTGGGGAAAATGCAAGAGAATTACCAGCAAAAGATGATGGAATCGAAAGACACAAGGATGAAAGCCACTTCAGAGATTTTAAGAAACATGAGAATACTCAAGCTCCAAGGCTGGGAGATGAAGTTTTTGTCGAAGATAAGTGAATTGAGGAAAAAAGAGACGAATTGGTTGAGAAAGTATGTTTATACATCGGCATTGACTACATTTGTGTTTTGGGGTGCACCTACTTTTGTTGCTGTGGTAACTTTTGGAGCTTGCGTGCTTATGGGGATACCATTAGAATCAGGAAAGGTTCTTTCAGCACTCGCAACATTTAGAGTGCTGCAAGAACCTATTTACGTTCTTCCTGATACAATTTCAATGGTTGTTCAGACCAAAGTTTCACTCGATAGGATATCCTCATTCCTTTGTCTTGAGGATTTGCAACAGGATGCCGTAGAGAAACTTCCTAGAGGTAGCTCTAATGTGGCAATTGAAGTGAGTGGCGGGACATTCTCTTGGGACCCTTCTGAGTCTCCTACTGTTAAAGATTTAAATTTTAAAGTATTGCAAGGTATGAGAGTAGCTGTTTGTGGAATTGTTGGTTCAGGGAAGTCTAGTTTGCTTGCTTGCATCTTAGGAGAGGTTCCTAAAATGGGTGGAACGGTGAAGTTGTGTGGGACAACGGCTTATGTTGCACAATCGTCGTGGATACAGAGTGGAAAGATTCAAGAAAATATACTCTTTGGTCAGGAGATGGATTTGGAGAAATATGAGACTGTACTTGAAGCTTGTTCATTGAAGAAGGACTTGGAAATTCTTCCTTTTGGTGACCAAACAATTATAGGAGAGAGAGGCATCAATCTTAGCGGAGGACAGAAGCAAAGGATCCAGATTGCACGCGCTTTATACCAAGATGCTGATATTTATCTCTTTGATGATCCATTTAGTGCTGTTGATGCCCACACTGGATCCCATCTATTTAAGGTGTGTGTTTTCTTAACGTAAATTTTGCTACATGTTCTGAATTCAAAATATCTACGCGTATATTCTTTGTTGATGCAAAGTATGTTGTATGCTCAATGCTCAATATTGATCTATAATGACTTAAACCACACATCTTGACTGAAATAGCACACATTTTAAAGCTCATATTTTATGTGAATCTTGACTTTGTTGTGTTTAAATCATTCTAATCAGTCTTCTATTTACAGGAATGCTTGCTTGGGATTTTGGCTTCAAAAACAATACTTTATGTTACGCATCAGGTGGAATTTTTACCTTCTGCTGACCTTATCTTAGTGAGTCTCCCAACTTTCTTTCTCTCCTTTAATTATATTTCATTGTTATGCACATCAGCTGTGAAAAAGAATGAGAATATTGAGTTTCATGGTAGGTTATGAAAGATGGAAAAATTACTGAAATGGGCAAATACGATGACATAATCACTTCAGGAAGTGACTTCATGGAATTAGTAGGTGCTCACAAGGAAGCTCTTTCAGCTATTGACCGTATGGAACTGGCTAATGAAAATTCAATCAATATAATTGAAGACGGCTCCATGGACACCCAAAGCAGCAAGAAAACTGAGAATGAAGAGCCAAAAGATGCTCAGAATTCTAAATCAGAAGAGAGAGATATGCAGAAGGGCCAGCTTGTGCAAGAAGAAGAGAGGGAGAAAGGAAGAGTTGGATTTTGGGTCTATTGGAAGTATATCACAACAGCTTATAAAGGCGCTCTCGTACCATTAATACTATTTGCCCAAATACTTTTTCAAGTCCTTCAAATTGGTAGCAATTACTGGATGGCTTGGGCAGCTCCTGTGTCAAAGGATATGGATCCTCCAGTTAGTGTGTTTACACTTCTCTATGTTTATGTTGCATTAGCCATGGGCAGCTCTGTTTGTATCCTCATCAGAGCATTTCTACTTATGATGGCTGGATACAAAACTGCAACAATCTTATTCGATAAAATGCATTTCAGTATCTTCCGTGCTCCTATGTCCTTCTTTGATTCCACTCCAAGCGGACGCATCTTGAACAGGGTTTGTAATATCAACTTTAACTTTTTTGGATTATTTTATGCAATTTATCTGTTTGAATTTTTTTTCTGCAGGCATCAACCGATCAAAGCAATGTCGATACAAGCATACCTTCTCAAACTGGGTCATTAGCATTTTCAATCATACAACTCATTGGAATCATAGCAGTCATGTCACAGGTTTCATGGCAGGTTTTTATCATCTTTGTTCCAGTTATTGGAATAAGCATATGGTATCAGGTATTGTCTTAATTTTAGTTGAATGGATTAATGAAGCTGATGGATTTGTGAAAGAATAAGCATTGATTTGCCTGCTTTTCTGCTTCAGCAATATTACATTGATACAGCACGGGAACTAGCGCGGTTGATGGGAGTGTGTAAAGCTCCAATCATACAACATTTTGCTGAATCATTGTCAGGATCAACAACCATCAGAAGCTTCAACCAGGAATCTAGATTTATATGCATTAATTCAAATCGAATGGATGAATTCTCACGACCAAAGTTTCATAGTGCTGGTGCAAGGGAATGGCTTTGCTTTCGTTTGGACATGTTATCATCAATAATGTTTGCATTTTCTTTGATAGTATTGATTTGCATGCCAAAAGGGGTTATTGATCCAGGTAATTTGTAGCTATCTTCTCTGATTAAGTGGAGCAACTGATACATGAGATTCCATTAACACATTCTTCATTTTGTTTTTGGGTTTACTCCTCTCAGGGATTGCGGGCCTCGCAGTGACATATGGACTTAACCTAAATATGCTACAAGCTTGGGTCATATGGACTCTTTGTGATCTCGAAAACAAAATAATATCAGTGGAGAGGATACTGCAGTATACAAGCGTTCCTAGTGAGCCACCTCTTATTGTAGAAACAAACAGACCAGATCATAAATGGCCATCTAAGGGAGAAGTGGATCTCCGTAACTTGCAGGTTGTCTTCCATCTTAAACTTATTTCCCATTATAATTATTCTTGGATTGTTACCTTTATTGTTACCTTAATGTTCACAACAATTTTCACATAAACCTCTTCTCTAAAACTTTTATTAGTGGGAAAGTATGCCATTTGTAACAGTTTCTAAGGTTTTGGTAGAGTGCTAAATGCTCAGAAATGTTTCCCAACCACTAATTGATTCAAAAACAGGTACGCTATGCCCTGCACATGCCGTTCGTTTTAAGGGGTTTAACCTGCACTTTTCCTGGAGGTTTGAAGACTGGCATTGTTGGAAGAACCGGCAGTGGCAAATCTACCCTAATTCAGACACTCTTCCGCATCATTGATCCTACTATTGGACAGATTCATATTGATGGCTTGGACATCTCAACCATCGGATTGCATGATCTGAGATCTAAATTAAGCATTATCCCACAAGATCCAACCATGTTTGAGGGAACTGTGCGCACCAACCTCGATCCACTTGAAGAGTACACAGATGAACAAATCTGGGAGGTACTTTTATTTCCTAATTCTGAACTCTGCTGATTTTCAACCATTAGTAGTAATTTTTTGTGTTTCAGGCCTTGGATTGCTGTCAACTTGGAGATGAAGTTCGAAAGAAAGAAAATAAGCTTGACTCAATTGGTAAGATACGGAGCCAGCATTCCAGAAAATTTTTCATTCTTTTCATTTGATCATTTTGGTAGTTTATAGTTAAAATATTTCAAATTTCAGTTGCTGAAAATGGTGATAATTGGAGTGTGGGTCAGCGTCAGCTAGTATGCCTTGGAAGAGTCATTCTGAAAAGAAGCAAGGTTTTAGTGCTTGATGAAGCTACTGCTTCAGTTGACACTGCCACTGATAGCCTGATTCAGAAAACATTGAGGCAGCAATTCCTAGATTCAACTGTCATCACAATAGCACATCGGATAACATCAGTTTTAGACAGTGATATGGTGTTACTTCTTGATAATGGTTAGTCTCCATTCCAAGAAATTTTTTTATTTAACGCTGAGAGTTTTACACCAACAATAATAATTGATCCAAAACATATCAAGTTCTTGCTCAGTTTGAGTTGGGATCGATAAGCCAGGTTCAAATTTAGCTATATTCTGAAATCAGATGCAAATGTATAGCAGTTTAGGTATGAATCCCTGTGCTAGTCTTTGCATGCAGGAATCCATGCATGCTTTGATATACATAGGCAGGATTCGAATCGAACTTGAAACGAGTCAAATCTTTTCTCTAATTAAGTTCGAATCAAGCTTGAAGCTTGGCCACATCAATATCAAACTGAACGCCTTTGTGCTTGCATTGTGACTCATGTCTTAAGATAAGCTCAAAGTCGCACAATCACACACACATTCGACTTTGAGCTTATCTTAAGATATTGATGAATCAAATCTAAGTTTGTTTCATTCATAGGTATAATTTTATGTTTTTGAGATATCTAGTTAGCTGCTAAGGCTTGTTAATATTTGGATCCAAATATCCTGTGCAGGATTGATAGTAGAACACGATACGCCGGCAAGATTGCTGGAGAATAAGTCATCCTTGTTTGCAAAATTGGTTGCAGAATATTCAATGAGATCAAGCTCCAGTTATGGTACGCTTGATAATTTGTAGGTGGAACAAATTTATAGGGGCGACATGGCGAATCTTCGGTTTGCAACACCACTCTACATGTACTTACAGCTTCTTTAGGTTCCATTTCCAGCTAATGTGAAGGGTAACAATCTCCAATTTCTTTGTTTTTGTCTACAGTTTTGTAATCTCTGTATTATTTTTTGTTGCAACTGCTAATATGATATAAATAAATGATTCAGCTTGCAGCACTTCGTTGTTAGGCTTGCATTATATGATTTGATGTGTTTATTATCTCTTCTCATGATTAAAGTTTCATTTTCGACGGCTTTCTTACTGCCAAATGAAGCTTAAGATTATCTGTTGACAACAGAAAACAGAGAGAAAACTTACAAACAGTGATAAATATGTCAGAGTGGGGGAAAATTAGACGGCTGTAAGCTTTAGACTTTAAATATTAAAATGTTGGCAATTTTATGCATTTTGTTAGCATTTTTAGAAGGCTGCAAGCTATATGGAGCATGCCTTTATGTGTTGCTACTACAGGCCGTCACCCTTTGTGCTGCTACTTGAACCTCTCCTACCCATAGTTGTATTCTTCAGTATCTACACAACAGAACACAGAAGGGTTAGTTTAAAGGTTTTTCAAGTTAGTCAGTCAATACAAATCCATTACCCAAATGAATCAAACCACATTCTTCACAATTGAGCAAATGAAATATATAATATTAAGTTGTAGAAGAGCCTTACTAGGTCATTGTAGATATTTGCTAAATTTTTTGTCTGCCTTAAACCTCTTATTTAAAAAAAAAGATGATGTCATCTTTATGTTTTCTATTTAAAATTAAATTGTAATTCATCACAATTAAAATCATAGTAAAGTTGTAACGATGAAAACATGATATAACCATTACTAAGTGAACATATATAAAATTTCCTTGTGACTTTTGTATGTGATTTTTTCTGTTCTCTATTTTTTTTGCTTTATATTTGAATTAAAATTTCAAAAAAATGTGGGTTTTACCCTCATCATCATTATCACACTCCTAATCAAGTTGTTTGTGGTCCACTTTATGAATCATCTATGTTAATTTGTTCTTAAAAAGTTCATAATCCACTGGCATTAATTTTAATCACATGCATAATGATTTTTTTTCACTGTCTTGTTTCAATTACCTTACATTCAACACATATTACTCTTAACTATTTGCTCTATCTAATCGGTCCATAATTTATCCTTCTTAATTCTATCACACATCCATCTTAAAATAATAACTAAAATAACCAATCATAAGCTTATTTCAACAAAACATCAGAGCTCAGCAGAGTTTTATTCTGTGTTTCTCAATTTTATATTTGAAATGCCAAATCAATTGATTGTCAGGTCTCAAAAAATTGACAATATATTTTTTTTGCTCGGTGAGAAAATTTCGCCATTGAGATTTTTTTCTTAGTGCATACTTGTCTAAGCATCTGGTTTTCATTCTGGAGGGTGGAAAGTCTCTCCTCTAGCTCAGAGTTCTTGGTCTCCAAATCCTGCACCTTTATTTCTACATCGCCCATATATGCCTTCTTCCTCTCCCTTGCCTGTTGTGCTGATACCCTGTTCCTTAGCAGCCTGTATCTCATAATAGAAGAAGTATTGGATGTTGTTCACTTATGTGAAAACTTGAAATAACTGCATAACCCACTAACTCAGTTTCTATTTGTGCCAGAACTGTGCAACTGAAAGAGGAAAACTGCATTTATTCCATTGTTTCGCAATCTAAGCAAAGGAACTGTATCGTAGCAGATTTATGATTTAAACATTGCATTTCGATAAAATGATTTAAAGAAAGTATAACATCGCATGATTCTCAATTCACTGGGCACTAAAATGGCCAAAATAAATAAATTTATATTTTGAGTACCCCTTCGACATGTAAATCACTTGTATGCAAAGCAGGTGACCGCCACTCTGATTAGCCAAGACTATCCATGGAGAAAACTCATCATAAGGAGACATGATAAATGACAGATCACAATTAAATTGCCATGTTTGCACCCAAATTTGAAGATATAAACTTCTCGAAGTAATTGAGACCCCTCAGGCTACAGAAGCACAAGCCGTTTGTGAATCGCGTAGGCATTGGATTGCTTTTAGAAAGGAGAACATTCCACCCCATAATGGCAGAGTTCAGTCACTATTTTTAATTAGCCCCAAATTTGATTCCTATGTCTTCTTAAAATTATTGTGACTCGCATAAGCATTAGACTCATGCACCATCAATAACACTAATTTGGTCTTGTCAAGAAAAAATAAATTTATACTAAGATCTTCATTTTTTTTGTGATGGTAAAATATGTCTTATGCCCCAAACCTTATTTTGGAAGATCTGATCATCAAATTTTGAATATGCAAAGTGCCAACTCATTTGCACTAATAGAATCGAGAGTTTCGAGATGTCAACTTCCATTCTCACATCGGATTCTCACATCAGAGACTTTGTAGTTGTTGATCAATGTCAAACCACCATTAAGCCACAATTCTCATCAAATTTTGAATCTGCAAAGTGCCAACTCATTTGCACTAATAGACTCGAGATTTCGAGATGTCAACTTCCATTCTCACATCGGAGACTTTGTAGTTGTTGATCAATGTCAAACCACCATTAAGCCACAATTCTCATCTTACCAGTCAGTCACCCAACCAAATTGTTGATAAGAACGAAAGATATTTTAAGTATAATTTTAGATAAGGATTGAATTATCCCCTGAAATCCATAAATAGACAAGAGTTGACATTCTTATCACATTTTGAACTTGAAGAAATATGATCTTCCAAAACTCTGCATGATATTCCCTATCGTTCTCTACATGATGTTAGTCATCGACTAACATCGACATCCGCCATCTCATACCCAGACATCGACCAATATTGAGACCCATCATTACCTATCACTCTATGTTGATCATCGATCAACATCAAAACTCACCATCACTTACCTTTGACACCGACCATCATTTATTAAGACAACCACCATCACCTACAAATACTATTCCTTGGTTGCACGCTAAAATCCTTAAGAGATTACCCTCACATCTGAAATATGCTACCTTCCTTCCATGTGGATCACTTTCTTGCTTTCTTCTCATTCCATAAAGAAATAACCCAAGAAGAAGAGAAGGATGATGGGATAAATGTAAAGCAAAAAAGAATTACAAGAGGTGTGTTTGGTAAGTACTTAAGTGAAAACTTTTCAATTGATGGTGAAAGCTAACTAAGATCCCCCAATGGGAAACCAATGACCACTTTTGAACCAAGAACCAAATTCTATCCGAGATCACAGTTTGCTTGGAGGTTACATCAAAGGTGAAAAATAGCATAAACAGAGCAAAACAGAATTGAAAGCAGCTACTGATGTTCTTGTCTTTCATTCATTAAAAACCTACTTACATAATTACAACTGATCTTCATATATACAGGCTGAGACGAGATACATTATGCAGAAACTGAACTAATGAATATCAGCGGTCAAATCAAGACAATTAAGCATTAATGGTGGAGATTAGAGAGTGAAAGAAGTGGACTGAAAAAGGTGCAGAGAAGGTGGCCATATAGTGACCTAAGAGCTGCTATATATCAACAAGTAGCACCACTTATAAATGCTGATCCATATGTCTTCTTAAAATTATCGTGACTCACATAGGCATTAGATTAATACACCATCAATAACACTAATTTGGTCTTGTCAAGAAAAACATAAATTTATACTAAGATCTTCTTTTTTTTTTTTTTTTTGTGATGGTAAAATGTCTTATACCCCAAATCTTATTTTGAAAGATCTGACCATCAAAATTTGAATATGCGAAGTGCCAACTCATTTGCACTAATAGAGTCGAGAGTTTCGAGATGTCGACTTCCATTCTCACATTGGATTCTCACATCGAAGACTTTGTAGTTGTTGATCAATGTCAAACCACCATTAAGTCACAATTCTCATCAAATTTTGAATCTGCAAAGTGCCAACTCATTTGCACTAATAGACTCGAGAGTTTCGAGATGTCTACTTCCATTCTCACATCGAATTCTCACATTGGAGACTTTGTAGTTGTTGATCAATGTCAAACCACCATTAAGCCATAATTCTCATCTTATCAGTCAGTCACCCAACCAAATCGTTGATAAGAACGAAAGATATTCTAAGTATAATTTTAGATATGGATTGAATTATACACTGAAATACATAAATAGACAAGAGTTGTCATTTTTATCACATTTTGAACTTGAAGAAATATGGTCTTCCAAAACTCTGCGTGATATTCCCTATCGTTCTCTACATGATGTTAGTCATCGACTAACATCGACATCCGCCATCTCATACCACGATATTGACCAATATTGAGACCCATCATTACCTATCACTCCATGTTGATCATCGATCAACGTCAAAACTTGCCATCACTTACCTTTGACACCGACCATCATTTGATTAAGACAACCACCATCACCTACAATCACTATATGAGAGAGAGAGAGAAAGAATTTGTGGACATCTCTCTTCAACAACGTTTCTTTTCCTCTGTTTCTCTTTTTATCTTCCTACGTGCGCACAAAGAAAAAAAAAAAGAAATTGTTGAGCACGAATCGATTTTTTTTTTCCAGCTACTACAGGCCTTCACCCTATGCGCTGCTAGTTGATCCTCTCCTACCCACGGTTGTATTCTTCAGTATCCACACAACAAACACCGAAGGGTTTAAAGGCTTTTCAAGTTAGTCAGTGAATTCAGTACCCAAATGAATCAAACCACATTCTTCACAATTGAGCAAATGAAACCTTTATTTCCAAATCACTTAATTTTTAGATATTTAATATATAAATTTTAGAATTTATTTATATAATACTTAACTTTTTATATAATATTAAAATATCATTAATATTAATTATTTTAAAATAAAAAACACCTTTTTTATTTTTGTAATATGGTTGAGACAAAACAGAAAAAAAATTATATTATGGATAAATTTTTTTATTGGTGATGCTAATTTTATAAATATATAAATTCCTAATGTTACTGAAGTAATTACAACAAGTACAAATCAAGCTCAATTTTACATTTACAAGTATTATCACAAATGAAGCTACGAGGCCCAATATGTAAATAATAAAGTTTGAGACCTTTTCATGCAAAATATTTATCTTATTTTTATACGCCTCAATAATTGGTTACCAAACGCCAGCTGTGATAGCCAAAAAATAAGAAAATATAAAAGTGATTATCACTAAAGCTTTCTATTTCAATGAATTTAAAATTGCTTTCTTAGTAAAAATGCATACTTAAAAGTAGCAGCAGCTGTCAACATGAGAACATGAATTTTAATAATATTGGGAAAAGGTTGTTTTTTTCTTGCTAGCCAAGTAAGCGTAATTCTCAATTTCCTTCAATTATTGAGGGTGCGTCCGCGAGTGGGGAATTTTTTTTCTTCCATGGCTATGAAATATTTAAAGAACTCTGGTGGTAAAGTTAGAGAGTTTATTCTTAGTACTATAAGAAGTTTCTTAACGTACGGATAAAAGAAGAGTTAGAAAAACATAGAGTTTTTTAGTGAAAAAAATTTAAAAAGTACAAAAAAAAACATCGATTATAAATGATGCACTCCCACGAAGGAAGGCATGAGAGCTTTATTTAAGAGATCATTTACTTGTTTGTTTGGTTGAACTTGTTTGAGGGGATATCATGTACTAAGAAATTAAGCATAAATCATTAAGCTGATGTTGGGAGTTTAGTTGTTGTCAATTGCGTGCATTAATTATATAAATGATGATGGGCATTGATATTATTAATGATTGTATGTGAAGACGTCAGCGAGCATCAGTGCATCCAAACAACAACGGTCAAAGGGCTACAGGTAGGGGATCATAGTCAAACAATGGTGGTCAAAGGACTATAATTATGTGACAGTGCTCGGATAATTATAACCGGGTGACAAAAGTCAGAACACTATAGCTGAATGATGGTGTTCGTTGGACCATAGAAGGGTGTCGGTGATTAGAGGATCATAGTCGGGCGAGGATGATTGAAGGATCATAGTTGGGCAATAATGGCTTATAGTCGAGCAAGGGTGGTCTAAGGATTATAGTTGGGTGTCACTGGTTGAAGGACCACTATCAGGCGATGAGGGTCAGAAGGAGATGTAACAACTCGAAAATGTAAAAAGTAAAGATTTGAAATTTTAAAAGGTTAAGATTTAAAATTTTATGTTTTGAACTAGTTTGCATGTGTTTGGAAGTGTTTTAATACTTAAAAAATGTTATATATATATATATTCTAGAATAAGTCTTAAGGATTTGGAGTGAATTTTAGCAAAATTGAAAAATATTACTATTAGAGCGCCTCAATGTTGGGTGTCCAAGTGCCCAACGCTGCTAAAGTACCCGACGCCAAATAGTAACATTGCAGCTCTCTAAGTTATAGAATTTGGATTTTTGAACTATTGTCGCAGCACTTGATGGTAGCGCCGCAACACTAGACCACTAAACAACACTTTACATATATTTTAAAACCACTATTTCATTCATTCCGAGCACCGCATACAACCGTGTTGAGAGAGAGAGAGAGGGATTTGGAGGCTTTCTAGAGAGAGAAACTCTATTTTGAGCCCTTCAGGTCATTTTTAGTTATCGGCCAAGTTGAGTAAGTTGACCAGATTGATGTATGTCAATTTATGTCTATTTTAGTTTTCAAAAATTTAAATTTTTCTGAATTTCTCCATTAAATTTGTATTTCTGTTATCGAAAAATGAGGACAGCTTTGCATTGGTAAAACTTTCACCATGTAACAATTTATATGTTAGAGATATTGAGATTATTAATATTTTGAATATTTTCTAAAAATTTTCTAACACGTATTTTGGAATGCAATTTTTATTGAATAAAAAATAATCTAGACTCTGAAAAATAGTATTGTAGTACGGTTAAAGTCTTAGAACGATGTTTTACATAATCTTTAATAATTTGTCTATATTTTGAAATAATGAATTTTTTCATAGTAAGTATTTTATTTAAGCATACTGTTAATACAAGCATGAGAATAAATACTGCTATGAGAATGTGTGATAGCTGGTTGTTATTACTGTTATTATAATATCGTGATACTACTATGTGTGAAGATAAGTAAAAACTAGTTCACTGATGTTGGATGGAGACTAACTTACTTGTACAAGATTGTAGGGCGATGAGCTTTCTTTAAATATTGTGGTTTGGAGTTATCCCTACTGCTTAACTCATACAATGTTTGGGAGTTATAATTAGTTATTATTGTGCCAACTGGCAAAGAGCGATGACTTTATTTAATGAGTCAACGGTTGTTGACTATTGATATTGCTATTAGAAAAATATAGCTTAAACTAAAACTTCTTGCTTGTTTAGTGTGACGGTTAAAATGCATGTTATGGATTCATTGTTACTTCGACTTTACTGTTACCGTTTACTTATTTTCTACACTGTATGGATTATTATTATAACATTAATTTACGGTTACTGCCACTGATTTAATTGACATTGATACTATCATTGATACTGTTATTGAGGCTGCCACTGATTCACTCTTATTGCTAATGTTATTAATACACGGTAGTGTTTACTGATTTATTGTATTAATTTACCGTACTGGGTATAATATGTTGGATACACTGAATATGTGATTAATATGCTGAACATATACTGATATATAATGCCTGGATATGGTATATATTCTTACATACAGTTTTATGCATTGATGTGATTCTAAAAATTTTATCAAAGTTTTGGTTCTACCGATTCATTGATTTCCTTACCATTTAATACTATGATGACTATTTTATTAATTCAACACTTATACCGATTTACTGGTTTTCACACTGTATCATTTTACTGGCTTCCACACTATACTATTATATTGTTTCATAGACTTTACTGATATTAAGTGTGAGCTTTACTATTTTTGCACTGATTTCTAATCAGATGATGGTTATTGTTATGAATTGACTGATAACACACATATTACTTCTTTAACATGCTTTGAATTCAATAATAGAATTTTAGTGACATGTTGGGCTATTTAGCTTATTATGTATGCTTTAAATAATTTCAAGTCATGGAAGAGGTTTAGGTGTGTGAGATTGATCAAGATTTCTCATGTTTATTTTTTTTGTTTTAATTATTCTTTTGTATTTAGGAATGGAAAGATATATTGGATTGTATGATTCATGAGTATTGTATATGATTTTTTTTATCAATGAATATAGACGCATATGGATTTTTGATAAATAAAACTTTCTTCCATTAATATATGATTCTATTATTAATAAATAAAATTAGATAGCTCGGTTATTGTTTAATAAAAAAATAATCGAAAGAATTATTCGAAATTAGATTCTGGGGTATGATAGGAGCATAGTCGGGTAATAGAGGTTGGAGGAGCGTAGTCGAATGATGCAAGCTAGAGGGTCGTAGCTGGGCGATGATGGTTAGATCGAGGACCATAGTCGAGCAATGGTGGTTAGATGATCATTAACAGGCGATGGTGGTTAGAGGATTATTATTTGACAACAGTGGCCAGAAAGACTATAGTGGGGCATTGAAGATTCATGTATGATCAATCCAATGTTAGATATATAAATAGATAAGAATTTTGTGATATATATATCCCAGAAATATTTATTGCATGCAAAAGTCTATTATCACATTCAAATGGAGAAAAAAATCCTCATGTTGCACACATTATGTGCCTTACATCACATGCAAGTACATAGATTTTATTTTGCCCACAAAAAAGTTCATTCAAACAAACATAAAGTTTGGCATGATTTTCATATCAGAAGGCTTTAAATATTTGGGCAAGAATCCTTTAGGATTAATTTCAGGGGTTATATGTTCTTTAAAATTTTCATGCTTACATTAAAAATGAGTGACTGGACAAAAAGAATTTTATGAGTCCATAATATCTCAATTTTGAGTTCATTGAGGTACCAAGATTGAGGTACCAAGATATACAAAAAATAACAAATAATCAAGTCAGGTATTTTTTGACCATCTAATGGAGTGTTTGAGTTTCCAACATAAATGATCAAAATGTCACTCTAGAAAACTATAAAAATGTTATGCTTTTTCACATTACAGGGGCAATTTTTAGCAAAGAGGAAATTGAGATTCTTCATTCTAGAGCTCCACTCGTAATCAACCAATAGTGATATTTGTTGCTGTCATTGCCCACCCTCATCATCATTCAATGTCAATCAATGACCAACTTTGACATATCTCATCATTTAATGTTAATCAATGACAAGCATTAATAAATGTCATCACCAGCCATTAACATTGACATACATTTTTTTGGGGAAATTTTTTTGTGGCTAAGCCCGTTTTATAAATAACAAAAGGTTACAAGAACATTAAAATGCAACATAAACAACACATACAAAAGTAATAAAAAAACCAACCACAGAAATTTCCTTGATGCCTATGAACAGATCCAAGCAAACAAAAGCCCGGGTTATCACAGGGCCATCCATGATAAATTTGGTTGGCACGTGGACTACATCTGAGTAGATATTGATTGTCAGCATGATACCATCAGAATAAAATTCCTTGGTTGCCTTAAAGACCCTCCAAAGGATTAAAGGTGAACTGTTGGCTTCACTCATCATAGTCCAAGTAATGAACGAAGGAAAACTCGCAAAGAAGAACCGAACTTCATGCCAAAATATCAAGAAATGAATCTTTGATCGATTCATAGGTTTTCCATTTGGAGACCTTTAGCCGCATAACAATCTTTACAGAGTTAATCACAGCTGATTGACTAGCCCAATTTCCATTAAACTGACGATTATTCCTTTCTCTCCATAAGTGGTAGATGATGCAACATATTGTTAAGAAACAGAACTATTTTTCTCCTTTATTGAACTGATGTTTATTGTCAAAATAATCAAATAATTGAAAAATAGTCAGTCTCATTAAAAATGAACCAAGCAACAAAAGTAAATCTTTAACCACTAAAATGGAGTAGTCGCACTTAAAAAAAGGTCCTTATGCGTTTCAAGAGCTTTTTGACAGAAATGGCAAAATGAGGGAATGTCAATTGCTTTCTTAATCAGTAAATCAACCGTTTGAAGCCTTTCAATGCTTGCCATACATGCATAAGTAGAGTATCTTAAAGAAAACTGTTTATGCCAAATATATTTATACAAGAAAACTATTTCTGTTTGCGAATAAAAATGCAAACTAAAGTTCCTGTGAGTAGGCTTTGGGTTTTCCTCCCATAATACTTCCCTTTGATCCTAAATTGTAATCTCCTTAATGAGATTTTGAGTAGAAAGTGGAATGTAATCCGGTAAAACCCAGTTATTGTTGTGAATAAAAGTGTTCACAACGAGGTTAGAAATTTTGGGTGGTATAAACAACTCAGAAAGCGCTTTGCCTTTGCACCACGGATCCCAATAAAATGACAGATTGCAGATAATAACTGCTGCCAACCATTGAGATTTTTTTCTTAGTGCATACTTGTCTAAGCATCTGGTTTTCATTCTGGAGGGTAGAAAGTCTCTCCTCTAGCTCAGAGTTCTTGGTCTCCAAATCCTGCACCTTTATTTCTACATCGCCCATATATGCCTTCTTCCTCTCCCTTGCCTGTTGTGCTGATACCCTGTTCCTTAGCAGCCTGTATCTCATAATAGAAGAAGTATTGGATGTTGTTCACTTATGTGAAAACTTGAAATAACTGACATAACCCACTAACCCAGTTTCTATTTGTGCCAGAACTGTGCAACTGAAAGCGGAAAACTGCATTTATTCCATTGTTTCGCAATCTAAGCAAAGGAATTGTATCGTAGCAGATTTATGATTGAAACATTGCATTTCGATAAAATGATTTAAAGAAAGTATAACATCGCATGATTCTCAATTCACTGGGCACTAAAATGGCCAAAATAAATAAATTTACATTTTGAGTACCCCTTCGACATGTAAATCACCTGTATGCAAAGCAGGTGACCGCCACTCTGATTAGCCAAGACTATCCATGGAGAAAACTCATCATAAGGAGACATGATAAACGACAGATCACAATTAAATTGCCATGTTTGCACCCAAATTTGAAGATATAAACTTCTCGAAGCAATTGAGACCCCTCAGGCTACAAAAGCACAAGCCGTTTGTGAATCGCATAGCCATTGGATTGCTTTTAGAAAGGAGAACATTCCACCCCATAATGGCAGAGTTCAGTCACTATTTTTAATTAGCCCCAAATTTGATTCCTATGTCTTCTTAAAATTATTGTGACTCGCATAAGCATTAGACTCATGCACCATCAATAACACTAATTTGGTCTTGTCAAGAAAAAATAAATTTATACTAAGATCTTCATTTTTTTGTGATGATAAAATATGTCTTATGCCCCAAATCTTATTTTGGAAGATCTGACCATCAAATTTTGAATATGCAAAGTGCCAACTCATTTGCACTAATAAAATCGAGAGTTTCGAGATGTCAACTTCCATTCTCACATCGGATTCTCAGATCAGAGACTTTGTAGTTGTTGATCAATGTCAAACCACCATTAAGCCACAATTCTCATCAAATTTTGAATCTGCAAAGTGCCAACTCATTTGCACTAATAGACTCGAGATTTCGAGATGTCAACTTCCATTCTCACATCGGAGACTTTGTAGTTGTTGATCAATGTCAAACCACCATTAAGCCACAATTCTCATCTTACCAGTCAGTCACCCAACCAAATTGTTGATAAGAACGAAAGATATTTTAAGTATAATTTTAGATAAGGATTGAATTATCCCCTGAAATCCATAAATAGACAAGAGTTGACATTCTTATCACATTTTGAACTTGAAGAAATATGATCTTCCAAAACTCTGCATGATATTCCCTATCGTTCTCTACATGATGTTAGTCATCGACTAACATCGACATCCGCCATCTCATACCCCGACATCGACCAATATTGAGACCCATCATTACCTATCACTCCATGTTGATCATCGATCAACATCAAAACTTGCCATCACTTACCTTTGACACCGACCATCATTTATTAAGACAACCACCATCACCTACAAACACTATTCCTTGGTTGCACGCTAAAATCCTTAAGAGATTACACTCACATCTGAAATATGCTACCTTCCTTCCATGTGGATCACTTTCTTTCTTTCTTCTCATTCCATAAAGAAATAACCCAAGAAGAAGAGAAGGATGATGGGATAAATTTAAAGCAAAAAAGAATTACAAGAGGTGTGTTTGGTAAGTACTTAAGTGAAAACTTTTCAATTGATGGTGAAAGCTAACTAAGATCCCCCAATGGGAAACCAATGACCACTTTTGAACCAAGAACCAAATTCTATCTGAGATCACAGTTTGCTTGGAGGTTACATCAAAGGTGAAAAATAGCATAAACAGAGCAAAACAGAATTGAAAGCAGCTATTGATGTTCTTGTCTTTCATTCATTAAAAACCTACTTACATAATTACAACTGATCTTCATATATACAGGCTGAGACGAGATACATTATGCAGAAACTGAACTAATGAATATCAGCGGTCAAATCAAGACAATTAAGCATTAATGGTGGAGATTAGAGTGAAAGAAGTGGACTAAAAAAGGTGCAGAGAAGGTGGCCATATAGTGACCTAAGAGCTGCTATATATCAACAAGTAGCACCACTTATAAATGCTGATCCATATGTCTTCTTAAAATTATCGTGACTCACATAGGCATTAGATTAATACACCATCAATAACACTAATTTGGTCTTGTCAAGAAAAACATAAATTTATACTAAGATCTTCTTCTTCTTCTTCTTTTTTTTTTTTGTGATGGTAAAATGTCTTATACCCCAAATCTTATTTTGGAAGATCTAACCATCAAAATTTGAATATGCGAAGTGCCAACTCATTTGCACTAATAGAGTCGAGAGTTTCGAGATGTCGACTTCCATTCTCACATTGGATTCTCACATCGAAGACTTTGTGATATTCCCTATTGAATAGACAAGAGTTGTCATTTTTATCACATTTTGAACTTGAAGAAATATGGTCTTCCAAAACTCTTTGTGATATTCCCTATTGTTCTCAACATGATGTTAGTCATCGACTAACATCGACATCTGCCATCTCATACCACGATATTGACCAATATTGAGACCCATCATTACCTATCACTCCATGTTGATCATCGATCAATGTCAAAACTTGCCATCACTTACCTTTGACACCGACCATCATTTGATTAAGACAACCACCATCACCTACAATCACTATATGAGAGAGAGAGAGAGAAAGAATTTGTGGACATCTCTCTTCAACAATGTTTCTTTTCCTCTGTTTCTCTTTTTATCTTCCTACGTGCGCACAGAGAAAAAAAAAAAGAAATTGTTGAGCACGAACCGATTTTTTTTTTCCCGCTACTACAGGCCTTCACCCTTTGCGCTGCTAGTTGAACCTCTCCTGTCCACAGTTGTATTCTTCAGTATCCACACAACAGACACCGAAGGGTTTAAAGGCTTTTCAAGTTAGTCAGTGAATACAAATTCAATACCCAAATGAATCAAACCACATTCTTCACAATTGAGCAAATGAAACCTTTATTTCCAAATCACATAATTTTTATATATTTAATATATAAATTTTAGTATTTATTTATATAATACTTAACTTTTTATATAATATTAAAATATCATTAATATTAATTATTTTAAAATAAAAAACACCTTTTTTATTTTTGTAATATGGTTGAGACAAAATAGAAAAAAATTTATATTATGGATAAATTTTTTTATTGGTGATGCTAATTTTATAAATATATAAATTCCTAATGTTACTAAAGTAATTACAACAAATACAAATCAAGCTCAATTTTATATTTACAAGTATTATCACAAATGAAGCTACGAGGCCCAATATGTAAATAATAAAGTTTGGGACCTTTTTCATGCAAAATATTTATCATATTTTTATACGCCTCAATAATTGGTTACCAAACGCCAGTTGTGATAGCCAAAATATAAGAAAATATAAGAGTGATTATCACTAAACCTTTCTATTTCAATGAATTTAAAATTGCTTTCTTAGTAAAAATGCATACTTAAAAGTAGCAGCAGCTGTCAACAAGAGAAGATGAATTTTAATAATATTGGGAAAGGTTGTTTTTCTTGATGGCCAAGTAAGTGTGAACTGCTAGAGAGAGAAACCCCTGTTTTTCCTCGAGAGAGAAACCCCTATTTTTTTAAAATTTTGTTTTCCCTCCTTTGTTGGCGGATCTTTCGTTGATGGCGGGAGACCCTTCAGCGGCCGGTTCCGGTCGCCTGATTCTACCGTTGCAATCACCATCTGGTTAGCAGATGGCTGATTGTCATTTTGATTGGAAGAATGTTGTTGTTCCTGGTGTTTTGAAGATTAAAGAACCAGCTCCTGTCAATGTGAAGGCTTTGTTGCCGATTGTGGGGAAAGGTAAATAAGTGGAGGAAGATGTTAAAACTCCACGAATTTCTAGCAATTACTCCGGAGGAAAAAGAAGAAATGATGGTGAAGCTTCTTCTTCCTCGGATATGAAGTTAATTGTTAACAGAATTGGGATGCCGATCCTTATAGATAGATCTTTTGTGTTAAATTCTGTTGAAGACCCCGCTGCTGTTTGTAATAATGCTCAAACAATGATTCCTGGAGAAATGACGACGCAAAATTTGGATGGGAGTAAGGCTCTTAACCCGTGGAACAAGCTTCCTAACATCAAGGTGAATTTTATCAAAGATGACTCTGTTTTGATTGAAGATGGTGTGGCTGTAAAGTTGCATGAACCAAGTGTGAAAGAAAATTCAGATAAACTGAAGTTATCTGTTGTTGTGAAGGGCTTTGGTAAAAACATACCCGTGCAAGTCATTGCTGGTGATTTAAGAAGACAATGGACGTAATTTGGAAAGTTTCATTTAACTGTGTTGGGTAATGGCTGGGTTTTATGCTCATTCTTTTCTGTGGAATCCATGGAGAGTGTTTTGACAGGTGGTCCATGGTTTGTTAATGGTCATATAGTGGGCATTGATAAATGGACTCCTGAGTTTTCTACTTCATCATTGAAAGGATTGACATCACCAATCTGGATAAGGCTGCCGCACCTACCTCTTTTCTGTTGGGATGAGACTAATGTAGCAAGAATTGCGTCTCTAATTGGAATACCTTTGTTGATTGATGGGAATATGTTCCAATGGGGGAGAAGAGAATTTGTAAGGGTCTTTGTTCATGTTGATTTAAACAAGAAACTTCCTATGGGAATCTGGGTGGAAGGAAGGAACGACAGGTTCTTTCAAAAAGTGGAGTATGAGAAGATCTCGACTTTTTGTTTCAAATGTGGGAGAATTTGGCATCTCATTAATGAATGTATGAGAAATGAAATTCCAGTGGCTAAAGAGGGTTTGACTAATCCTATTTATGATAATCAAGTCGATGAGAACTCTCTAACTGTGGCTGAAGATAAAGGAACTGTATATGGCCCTTGGATACATGCAAATCATGGAAGAAAATGTAGAGCTACTGGAAACTTTAAAGGACTACACAAGAATAGAGCTCCAGTGATTGAGAAGAAGTTTCAACTTAATGGGAATGGGGCGAACTTAAAGGATAGTTCTGTGGAAGTTTCGGACAATGTGGAGGTCAATAAGGAAAAAGATTGTTCTTTACTTGAACATCCGAATGAAGAAGTGAATAAGAATTTGAATCAATTTGAAAAAATTCTTCACCAACTGGATTCTCACCAGGTGTCCGATGGTAATAGGGCAGCTTTAAACAATGAGGTAGTTGAGGAGGTTAATATGTTTGCATTACTTAGTTCAGTTGATGCTGATGAGAATGTGATTGCTATGGCTAACTCTTCGGTGGATGTTAGAGAAGAGGGAGAATTGATTGAGGAGATAAAGAAGGATGGTGAGCCTTCAGGTACAGTGGATGGTGGTAATTCCAGTGTGATTAAGATCAAATTGCTGAAAGAACTGAAGTCCCTGGGTAATGCTAGCCTGACGTCCAAAACCAGGAAGAATGATCTGTCGAGAAGGAAAGGCAGTGGGTCTAATCCCACTTCCAATCTTAAATGAGTTCCATAATTTTTTGGAATTGTAGGGGGGCTAGGAAAGTTGAAGCCTCCCTGTACTTGAAGGAGATTGTGAAGGATAATGATGTAATTTTTGTGGGCCTTATTGAAACCAAAATTTCTTCTATTGATGCTCTTGAATTCAAGAGATTTATAGGTGAAATTGGGACTTTTTCTTGTTTCCTGCAGTGGGCTTATCTAGGGGCATTATGGTGTGTTGTAGGTCCGACTTGGCTTCATTTTTAGTGAGTGAAGCTTCCAGTCAAGTTGTTGTTGGTGAACTGAATACAACTAATAAAGGGAGATGGGTGATAGCCACAGTTTATGGAAGTACAGATTGTTGTAGTAGAAGGAGCCTATGGAGAAATCTGGAATCTTTTTCAGGCTCTATAGTTCCTACGGTGATTGGTGGAGACTTCAATTGTATATTGTCTCAAGATGAGAAGAAAGGTGGTAAGAAATTTGTTTTTTCTCAAGGGCCTCTAGACATGTATGCTTTCATGAGAGATTGTGATTTCCATGACATAGGATTTACTGGTCCAAAATACACTTGGTGTAACAATAAAATTGGAAAAGCCCGCATCCATGAAAGATTGGATCGATGCATTCTTAACTGTGCTGCATTAAACTTCTTAAAGGTGGCGGTTGTAAAACATTTGGCTAGAGTAGCTTCAGACCATTGTCCGATTTCGCTTAAAATCTTCTCTTCTGGGCTTATGAGGAGAAAGAATCTGATGTTTGAAGAAGTTTGGTTAATGTGTCCTGCTTCTCACTTAGTTGATGGTATTCTTGGAATAAAAATGCTAGAGGCAATGCGACTGAAATCCTGAATAAAAAACTTTTCCAGATCGTTAAAGGCCTTGTTGTATTGGAGTAGAGCAAAGCTTAAGAATTTAACTGATCTGAAGGAAATGCTTAAGGAGGAGGTTCTTAAGTTGCAAGAAGAAGAAGCTGCTGATGGCTATCTTTCGGATCAAAAGTTGTTCCTGATGAGATTAAAAGTTTCTGAACTGAACTCAACTCTTGGGCGGCTTAGTACGTGGTGGAAATAGCAAGCTAAAGTGCAATGGATGAAGGATGGCGATTTAAATTCGAAGTTCTTCCATGCGTTTGCCACGGCTAGAAGAAATGGAAACTGGATCAATCAACTGAAAGATACAAGTGGAGTGATTTTCGAAGATCAGCAAAACATAGAAGATAGCTTGGTGAAATTCTTTGAAAAAAATGGGGGGAATGCAAATGCACCTTGGGAGGCTGGCCTTCTTCTATGGTGAAGCTTGATGATGAGGACATGAAGCTGCTTAACAAAGATTTCTCTAAGGAAGATCTGGAGATTGTTATTCAGCAGCTGGGATATAATAAGTCTCGAGGTAATGATGGAATTACATATTCCTTTATTAAATCTTATTGGTCAATTATTCAAGATGATGTGTGGTTGGCTATTAGTTATTTTTTCAATTCCGCTTTGTTGTGTCATGTTTGGAAGGAGACTAATATGGTGTTGATACCAAAGGTGAAAAGTCCATTGATGCCTTCTAATTTTCATCCTATTAGTCTTTGCAAATCCATCTATAAAATTGTGGTGAAAATGATATTAAATAGGATGAGTTATTTGTTTCCCAAAATTATCTCAGAGGTTCAGTTTGCTTTTGTCAAAGGGAGGTCTATGTCGGATCAAATTTTGCTTGCTCAAGAACTTTTTTCTAAATTTAGATTTTCTAAATCTAAGAAGGGCTTAGTGGCTATCAAAATTGATATGGAGCAAGCTTATGATAGCTTGTGTTGGTCAACTCTTGATCAAGTGCTTGATTGGTTCGATTTTCCAAGGAGATTTTCTAATCTTATTATGGAGTGTGTGGTTAATCCTAAATTCTCTATTTTGATTAATGGTGTAAATTCTGATTGGATTGAGGCTAAAAGTGAATTTAGGCAATGATGTCCATTATCTCCGTACCTTTTTATCATGTGCTCTCAATTGTTAACATAAGAGTTTACTCGAAAAGGTAGAAGGGTTGGAATGAAGGTGTGTCCGAATGCTCCAAGGATCTCCCACTTGATGTATGCTGATGATATAGCCATTTTGTCAGAGGCTAGCAGTAAGAGCCTGAAGAAAGTAAATCGTATTTTGAAGAATTATTGTAAGTGGACTGGTCAGAAGGTTAATATGCTCAAGTCTTCTATGTTGTTTGGGAAATCTGTTAGAAGAAGAAAAGTTCGTTATTTGTCTAAATTTATGAGATTGAAGGTGGTTAATGAGATGGAGTATTTGGGAGTGAATGTTGCTTTGAGAAGGCTTGTTAATTCAGATTTTAGTAATCTGTTGGAAAAAAACTGCTAGTAGACTTAATGTATGGGGAAACAAACTTATCTCTCTTTCGGAAAAATTACTTTTGCTTAATTCTTCCTTTCTCTCTCTACCTATATTTTTATCTACTCATTCTTTAGTTCATTTGGGGGTTTTGAATGAGTTGGAAAAAAATGTGTAGAAATTTTTTATGGAACAAAAAGGATGGGAGTTATGGTATTCATTATGTTGCGTGGGAAATTCTGTGTAAGCCGAAAAATAAAAGTGGATGTGGTGTGCAGTCAATTGTGGATAAAATTGGTCCTTTAAGGGCTAAATTTGCTTTTAATTTCATTAAGAATCCAGCATCTCTGCTCAATAGAACTTTGAGTTCCAAATATGGGTGTGAGTTATGGAATGTTGATAATAAGAAGTTATATTCTTCTACATGGAAGATCATTATGAATGGAGCTAGATTTTTACATCCTATCATGAGATGGAAAATTTGTAATGGAGAGGAAGTGGATACTATTAAAGATGTATGGATTCTGGACAAAAGTATTGGCAGGTGGCCTACATATGTTGTTGAGATAAATCAGGGGTCAGTCCGTCTGTTAGATTTCATTACTAATGGACGATGGGATGCAGATAAATTGAAGCTCTATTTCAGGCAGGAGCTGGTGGATATGATTCTCTGAATTCCTATTCATTCAGAAGCTGATAAAGATAAGTTGGAACTGACTTCCAAATGCTCAGGAAGATCCATAGCAGCTTTGGCAATTGATAAAATTTATGAAGACTCCATGGAAGATTTATATTGGTGCTGGTTAAAAAGTTGAAGTTAAGACCGCAAATTGAACTATTTTGGTGGCACTTGTGTAAGAATGTGATTCCATCAAATGGGTTCCTGTATTAGAGAAGATTAATTGAAGTTAATGGCTGCCCGAGAGGATGCAAAGCTGTCAAAGATGCTGTTGCTGTTAAATGTGAGAAGGTCAAACAGGTTTTGGAGTGGTTGGCTAATTGGGATTTTTGTATTCCTGCTCCTAAGTCTTTGGATGAAATGTATCTGTTATTACAACATTTCGCAGATGCTAATCCTTTTCTTGGTAATTTGTACTGCTCTATGGTTTTCTTTTGTTGGAAAAGTAGGAATAAGGCTGTTCATGGAGGTTATGAAGATAGCTGCTCTTACATTGCAGCTAATACTATTAGTCATGCAGTTGGATCTTTTCGGTCTTATCTGATTTGGGAGAACTGGGGTGCTAATCAGCTTTATAAGCTGTCTCAATACTCTTGGCATCCTCCACCTCCTAATTGGATTAAGATAAATGTGGATGCTTCCTTAATTAGTAATAACAAGGCGGGAATTGGAGGAGTTTTTAGAGATTGTAAGGGCCAATTCCTGGGTGCCTTTGGTTACAGCTGCTGTCATTGAGATATTTCACAAGTGGAAATCTTATCAATTCTTGCTCTGAGGAATTACATGCAAGATTGGATGTTTCAAGCCAAGGGTATTGTTATAGAAGGTGATAATTTCAATGTCATCAAGTTTTTTCAAAACTTATGGAATAAGCCGGTCATCTCGAAAGAATTTCTAAACCCAAAGGATTTAGATTTTCTTATAAGTTTTAAGCAAGTTATTTTTTGTTTTTCTAAAAGAGAATGTAATAAGTTAGCTCATTTATGCGCTAACTTTGCTCTTATTTCCATTTTTTTTTGGATGATGTTTGTTGTGGTAGTATTCCTCCTTTTTTAGCTTTGATGAACGAGGAAGCTGGTTGTAATTAGCTTGGTCAATAAATTGCTTCATGCATTCTCTTCAAAAAAAAAAAAAGTAAGCGTGAACTACTGTCTAATTCTCAATTTCCTTCAATTATTGAGGGCGCGTCCACAAGTGGGGAATTTTTTTCTTCCACGGCTATGAAATATTTAAAGAACTCTACCGTTGAAGTTACACCTCATATGAAATGATAGAGACGGGGCAGGACAAGTCAAAAAAATTGGTCGAGTCTTTGTAATTTTAAAGCGTGCTCAAAAGGTTATTTATTTCCTAGATTAGGGCAAGTAAGCATATTTGTCAAAAGTAAGGGGAAAAAACACAGGGGGATTTATATAAATATTTAGAAATATTTATATTTATTTATATAATATTTAAAATTTAAAATCATATTAAAAATATCATTAATATTAACTTATTTAAAATAAAATATGTATTATCATCTATACATTTTGGTGTTATTTAGATATTAAAGTGGTATATAAGTGTTATTTGTCGAAATATTCATAGTGGTAAAGTTAGAGAGTTTATTCTTAGTACTATAAGAAGTTTCTGAACGTACGGATAAAAGAAGAGTTAGAAAAACATAGAGTTTTTTAGTGAAAAAAATTTAAAAAGTACAAAAAAACAACGATTATAAATGATGCACTCCCACGAAGGAAGGCATTGATATAATGTGAAAACATGATTGAAGTTAGAATAATCTTATGGCATGAGAGCTTTATTTAAGAGATCATTTACTTGTTTGTTTGGTTGAACTTGTTTGAGGGGATATCATATACTAAGAAATTAAGCATAAATCATTAAGCTGATGTTGGGAGTTAAGTTGGTGTCAATTGTGTGCATCAATTATATAAATGATGATGGGCATTGATATTATTAATGATTGTATGTGAAGAAGTCAGCGAGCATCAGTGCATCCAAACAACAACGGTCAAAGGGCTACAGGTAGGGGATCATAGTCAAACAATGGTGGTCAAAGGACTATAATTATGTGACAGTGCTCGGATAATTATAACCGGGTGACAAAAGTCAGAACACTATAGTTGAATGATGGTGTTTGTTGGACCATAGAAGGGTGTCGGTGATTAGAGGATCATAGTCGGGTGAGGGTGATTGAAGGATCATAGTTGGGCAATAATGGCTTATAGTCGAGCAAGGGTGGTCTAAGGATTGTAGTTGGGTGTCACTGGTTGAAGGACCACTATCAGGCGATGAGGGTCAGAAGGAGATGTAACAACTCGAAAATGTAAAAAGTAAAGATTTGAAATTTTAAAAGGTTAAGATTTAAAATTTTATGTTTTGAACCAGTTTGCATGTGTTTGGAAGTGTTTTAATACTTGAAAAATGTTATATATATTCTAGAATGAGTCATAAGGATTTGGAGTGAATTTTAGCAAAAATTAAAAAATATTACTATTAGAGCGCTTCAATATTGGGTGTCCAAGCACCCAACGCTGCTACAATATCCGACGCCAAATAATAACATTGCAGCTCTCTAAGCTATATAATTTGGATTTTTGAATTAGCATCGCAGCACTTGATAGTAGCGTCGCAACACTAGACCACTGAACATCACTTTACATATATTTTAAAACTACTATTTCATTCATTCCGAGCACCACATACAACCGTGTTCAGAGAGAGAGAGGGATTTGGAGGTTTTTTAGAGAGAGAAACTCTATTTTGAGCCGCTTCAGATCATTTTTAGTTATCGGCCAAGTTGGGTAAGTTGTCTAGATTGATGTATGTCAATTTATGTCTATTTTAGTTTTCAAAAATATAAATTTTTTTGAATTTCTCTATTAAAATTGTATTTCTGTTACCGAAAAATAAGGATAACATTGCATTGGTAAAACTTTCACCACGTAACAATTTATATGTTATAGATATTGAGATTATTAATATTTTGAATATTTTCTAAAAATTTTCTAACACGTATTTTGGAATGCAATTTTTATTGAATAAAAAATAATCTAGACTATGAAAAATAGTGTTGCAGTACGGTTAAAGCCTTAAAATGATGTTTTACATAATCTTCAATAATTTGTTTATGTTTTGAAATAATGAATTTTTCGTAGAAAGTATTTTATTTAAGCATACTGTTATGTGAATGTGTGATAGCTGGTTGTTATTATTGTTATTATAATATGGTGATACTACTATGTGTGAAGATAAGTAAAAACTAGTTCGCTGATGTTGGATGGAGACTAACTGACTTGTACAAGATTGTAGGCCGATGAGCTTTCTTTAAATATTGTGGTTTGGAGTTATCCCTACTGCTTAACTCATCAATATTTGGGAGTTATAATTAGTTATTATTGTGCCAACTGACAAAGAGCGATGACTTTATTTAATGAGTCAACGATTATTGACTACTGATATTGCTATTAGAAAAATATCTCTTAAACTATAACTTCTTACTTGTTTAGTGCAACTATTAAAATGTATGTTATGGATTCATTGTTACTTCGACTTTACTGTTATTGTTTACTGATTTTCTACACTATACGTATTATTATTATAACATTAATTTACTGTTACTGCCACTGATTTAACTGACATTGATACTATTATCGAGGCAGCCACTGATTCACTCTTATTGCTAATGTTTTTAATACAAGGTAGTGTTTACTGATTTATTGTATTAATGTTAACCCTGGTTTTCTCCCAGACCTGGTCAAAGGGGTTGACTTGGTCAAATTGACCAAGCCAGGGCCTAAGACCCTCTCCCCTATGTTCAGTGGGTCAAACTGAGCCTGCTGAGCCCAGACCCAGGCCTTGGGTCAACCTGGTTGACCAGGTCAACCAGGGTTGACCCAAAGTAACCCATATCCCTCTCCCTTAGCCTCAAACCCAATCCAGGGCTCTCCAAGCCCTATTCTCTCCTCCACTGGACTCAGTGGGTCAGGTTTGACCCATTGGGCCCAGGTCTTGGTCCTGGGTTGACCTGGTTGACCAGGTCAACCCAGGTTGACCCATTTGGCTTTAATGGTCTTGAATGGGTCAAATTGACCTATTTGGGTCAATTGGAACCCATTCAATGCATTAAATACCCTCCCTATTGAGCCCTAACGCAAACCACGGCCAATAGAGCTTGGTTTCCCTCCTAAATTACTCTAGATCTAATCCTAGCCGTCGAGCATAGGGTTAGGGCCTTTAAATAGGAGTCTTAGGGAAACATGGAGGGGATCTTGCTCTTTCTCTAACCCTAGGTGCTCTCAACCCGACCCCTCTGGTTTGTAAGCTCCCTAGGTCCTCTTCCACCCTTCCCAAGTCAAAGTCACCGTTGAAACCCTGCCGGCAGCGAGATCTCCGGAGAACTGAGGCTTGGAACCTTCCCAAGTGATTTCCTATCGATCCACGGCTTATCAGACCACGACTTTTGAAGGAGATTAATACGTGGACAAACAACAAGTTCAGAGAGCCTTTAAATGGGTCAAACCATCCAAAAACCAAGGTGAAATCCTAAACCCTAGATTAGAATACATAGGGTTAATTAGCTTATCATTACTTGCATTTTAGATCAAACAAACGCTTCCACATGAATGCTCTTCACACATAGTTACCATATTTCAAATTTCATTTCCATTGAGTAGATTGAGAGAACGAAGCGATTATCATTATAGGGCTTCGGTTCTACGTAACGCATACGCTACGTAAGATCTAAGCCATTGATTTTACGATCAACGGCTCAGATCTCGCCGTTCCGCGGTTCGGGGCGACCACGGATCCGATCCGTGGCTTCCACTCTTGGTCTGGCGAGATCAGGGCCGTCCATCCAAACCGCGCTGGATCAAATGGCCCACAGCCTTCGCCGACGTGGTTAAGTCGTCGGGCGTGGTTTTCAGCGCTGTGGCAATCATTGCCAATGATTGCGTGGTGGCGTAATCACTGGCAATGATTGCCAAAACCGCATCCGCGGTTTACCCTAGCCAATGGGAGCGCAACGCGTAGCCTGCCGCCATCACCGCCGCTGTTTTATTTAAAATTAAATATAATAATTATTTTAAATTTTTTTTAATCATATTTATTCTAAAAATTAATTTAAAATTATATAAAATTCCAAAAAATACTTATAGTATATTAAAATTTTTAGAAAAATGTTTTCTTTAATTTAAAATTAATATTCTATTATTAATATTAATATTATTATTATTATTTTAAACTTAATATATTATTATTATTATTATTATTATTATTATTATTATTTTAAACTCATTATTATTATTATTATTATTATTTTAAACTCATTATTATTATTATTATTATTATTATTATCATTATTATTATTTTAAAATTAGTATTGTTATTATTATTATTATGATTATTATGATTATTATTTAATTAATAAGACTATTATAATATTATTATTTTTAGTAAATCATTATTATTATTTTAAAGTATTATTATTATTATTATTATTATTATCTTATTATTATGTTATTATTTTAAATTATTATTCTTATTAATTTTAAAAATTATTATTTTTACTATTATTTCATTACTTTTATTATCATTATTATTTTAAATTATTATTATTTTACTATTATTATTATCATTATTAATTTCAAGTCATTATTAATTATTATTTTAATTACTCTTAATCATTGTTATCATTATCTTATTATTATTATTATTATTATTATTATTATGTTATTATTATTATTATTATTATCACTTTTTTTAATCTATTATCATTGTTATTATTATTATTATTATTATTATTATTATTATTATTTTAAATTATAACTATTCTGATTATTTTAAAACTATCTAAGATCTTTTGTAATTATATTGCATTATTATTATCATTATTATTATTATTATATTAGTTATTATTTATCTACTAAAAATCCAGAAATCTTTAATAATTGATCTATTTTGACTTATTAATTAACTTTAATTATTAACTATTTCAAATTATTCAAAAATTACTTTTAAATCCTTTAAGCTTCAATAAATCATAACTAATTCATTTGAAATCAGATTTTTACGTATAATACCTTAAATTTTTCATAAAAATATGAAATTTAATTTGAAACTATTTTCAGAACTCAAATCTATCCTTTATGGATTATTTCTGTATTATTTAATTACTTAATTATTTAAATATTATTTAAATAATTAACTTAATTAATTATTTTGAAACTAAGAAATTATTTTGAAATTCTTGCTGGGGTGGCCAGTGGGTCTCCCATGAATATAAATATGAATTTACTTTTAATTATCTTATTTTCAAACCTATATATTCATTTATTTAATATACATATGTATTTTAAGTATTTTGAAATTATATATCCTTAAATCCTTAATTTTGGGAGATCCACTACTTGTGAAATCTTAAACATAGGCTAAGTATATAAACAACATGTAGGGAGGATTAGTGGATGATTGGGTCTTTATCATTCACTAATCGTTTCATTAGACCCATTTTACTTAGTGTTTCGTAGTCCTTGCATATGTAGAATGCACAAACACTTAGTTTAGACTCTCCTAGATCTAAGGACATGATGTGTTTATATTTTAATTGCATTTCCTTTATGTTACTTCAAGGGTTAGTCTCAAACACTTATTCAAACCTATGCAATGTAGTGACACCCTAAGGACAATAATTAAGGACCCGTCTAGCAGATTTAGAGAAATTCGAAGAGCTAGGGTTTACCTCTGATTGACTTGAAACTTGAACCACATGAACTTAGTGACATCATAAACCCGCTAGAATTTTCTAAGAATTTTTAGAGCCCTTAAACCCTTTAATTAACAAACCCTAATTTGCCCCTTAATTAGGACCTCATAACTTTAGAAAAATTCTAATAAATTCAAATTAAATCAGAAAATTACCCATAATATATCAAACTCCTCAAAATTCAGTCCATAATCCATGAAAATTAAAACCACTTCAATTGGACTTCAATCTAAATCTTAATTTAATTCTAATTAAAAATCACCTTTTAATTAAATTAAATAATTTAAAATTTTTCCAAACACTTGGGAACACTTCTTTAGGTCATTCTTGACCTTTGGGGGTGATTCCAAGCAGTTTGGAAATGATTTGGATCAAAATCCCTAAAATAGCCCTTTAATTAAAGAATTTAAATAATTCATTAAATAACCCAAACTTTGAAAATTCATAACTAATTATAAAAAATTTCAAATGGGGCAAACTCAAAGGCATTCAACTCACATTAGGGTCTAGTATTTATTAAAAATATTAAAATTCTAGAAATCAACTAAAATCAAAAAGTCAACAATATGGCCAAACTTAGATCAAAATAGGGCCAAAACTTTGAAAATTCATAACTTTGGATAGAAGAATCCAAATTGGGCATACTTACAGTCGAACTGATCAGGTTAAGGTCTATTATTTTATAAAAATTGTAAGTATTCATAAACCCACTTTAATCAAAAAGTCAGTTTTGGACCCCTTTGACTTAGTGGATAGGATGACCCTGAACCCTCTAACAACTCACTGGCTCAACTTAAAATTTAGAAAATATTATCCCAAGCTTTTAGTTAACATATTAACCTGATAATAAATCAATTAACATCACCTATTTTTAACCTCTACCCAACTGAATCAACTTAATCAACCTATGATTGCTACTGGGTAACCCAGGCCTACGAGACTATTAACTTAGCCCCAAGGAAGGTGAAATAAACTTCACGGCCTCAGTGTGAAATAAAGATATTAATCATTGAACCCTTAAAATATACCTAATTTAATCCTTAACACATTAATATTTAAATTCAAACCTAAACCTCTCATGAGGACCTTCAACAAACTTGGACACTAGATAATTTCAACTAGCTACCCAGCTTAGGATCTATCTCAGCTACACAACCTTTTACACACACTTAAATGATTTGCTAGGGCACCACTTCTAAACCTAGGCTAGGCCGGTGTTTACTTTTCTGTTATGTGCCGAGTTTTTCAAGATTTTACTGCATGCTGTGATTGAAACATTATTGGTGTGTTTGTTTATTTTTACTGCACTCTAGGAATTAATGTGATTGCACGATAGATTACCCATATGTTAGGATTGATTTTGATACTAACGATATTTTCTACAGGTGGTCATGCTCATGCAGCGCTAAATAAAAGGGGGGTACTAATCTTCATTTAAATATTAACGTTATTTTATACATGCGCTTCAGAAATTGCTCACCCCCCTAAATAAATGAGGGCAAATAATAAATCATCATATAACCACTACAGGTGCTTCAGAATCACTTAGCCCTCAAAATAATTAAGAGCATGACCAAGTGTGGCTGTGATGAGTTTTCTTTTGTTTTCATATAAACTACTTGTGATATATTAAACTGCTTGGGATGATTTCTTATTAGGATAACCTTATAGGAGAGTCTAGAATTTACTGCTTTATATTAATATAATTATTTGTAATATTGGTATTGAGTTGTGAAAGTGCACCTTTGAGTGGGGATACATGAATCCAAAGGTTGGATTCCCAAAAAGGAAAGGGCACCCATTATGAGGATAGTCCTTTTCTATTTAGGAGTCCAAATTTGGATCACTTCACTACCCAAGGTGGAGAGAATAATCTCCCCTTTATGGGAGAGTTTTCTAATCCGCCCTGGGTATCAAGTTACAATAAATCCAAGGAGCTCGAAGAGGAGGAGATCCAAGAGTCCAAGGAAGAAAAGATCAAGAAGCTGAAGACTAAGAGTATCCCACTCAAAGTCACTTGCGTCTGTTCTAGGATTAGAAATCTAGGTTGTTGGCAGTGGTGCCCAGCCACTTTAATTTTCTACAGACCCTGGTTTGTAATTAAGGGCAGTTGGCCTATGGATATTTAATTGATTAATTTGATTATTTATTGTGATTGATTTGATGTTGATTGTGCATATGATTATATGCTTTTCTTAGTTTTTTGGTGTTTGTGTACCGCTTTTATTTTAGACTGGATCCGATCTGAGGCTCGTGAGGGCACGCTAAAATTTTTTTACTCGTAATTAATATTTAAAATTTTAAGAGATAAATACCTTAGAAATCTAATGACCTAGGGAATGGCCGGAATCATCCGGGATTGCATGCATATTATTGCATTTCTCTCCTCCCTTGCATAAGACACTTCCTCGCCTGTGGGTAGAGTGCAGATAATCCGACCTATGAGGATGAGGTGCTGGACCTGGGGAAGCCCAGTCTACTTCTAAAAATTTATTTTTATAAGCCCTTTTTAAAATTCTATGCATATCTAATTTGAGATTATTTACCAGCATGTATTGCATTAGAAATAAACTAAATTAAAATTTTAATCGCATTAGCTCTAGAACCATTCACCCTACATAAGTCTGGGGCCAACTAGAAAACTCTCTAGATGTCAACCCTATTTCCAAGAACTATAACCTACCCATCCATCTTTCATAAAATGACTGGACTCATAGTTTTGAAGCGACTAGGTGGTTAGCTGGCTCCCCAATCCAGGCTGGGGTAAGTCCAAGTTTTTGCATTGCATTAGCTAGGACACGGGTGTTAGTGTTGCATAGAATACTAAACCTACTAGATCTAGGGTTCAATGCTACTACTGACGGTGTCGCATAGTACGTCTCATCGGTGGGTAAGTTCTCTATTCTTCAGAGACTATAAATCCTACCTATCTGCATCACACGGATGACGCCACCTCTATCCTTCTCTCCTGTATACTTCGAGTGCATGATTTACTTCTTTTCTCCAGTTTCTTCTCATGACCTTAGTCCCTCCGGATGCTGATCTGAGTCGTGTATGTTGACTAAGCCGAGTTAAGCCTTTCTTTCCCTTTGAGTAGGATTTTCAAATCTCTTCCATATGTGCCAATCCCACTTGAAAGTATAATATAGAATCCTTAATCGAGAGTATTCTCAGGCCCCGGCTTAAGATGTAATTAACCACGGGGGCTTGCGTTCGTGGGAAACCGGATCTCACTATCAAATAAACCCCACTCGAGCTGATGTATTAGGTGGGGGAAACCCGTTGTGATGATCAAATCATACATATTATTACCCATCGGGGTGTGCTGGAGAGAGCTGCTATCCTCAATGATTAATCATATGTGTGATCGAATCTGCCCTCCCATTGGCAATACTATCTCCCCCCGCGGGGTGGCAGTATTTTCCCTTTCGGAGTTCCACAATTAATTTACCGTACTGGGTATGATATGTTGGATACACTAAACATGTGATTAATATGCTGAACATATACTGATATATAATGCATGGATATGGTATATATTATTACATACAGTTTTATGCATTGATGTGATTCTAAAAATTTTATCAAAATTTTGGTTCTACCGATTCATATGATTTCCTTACTATTTAATACTATGATGACTATTTTATTGATTCAACACTTGTACTGATTTTTTGGTTTTCACACTGTACCATTTTACTGGCTTCCACACTATACTATTATACTGTTTCATAGACTTTACTGATACTAAGTGTGAGCTTTATTATTTTTGCACTGATTTTTAATCAGATGATGGTTATTGTTATGAATTGACTGATAACATACATATTACTTCTTTACCATGCTTTGAATTTAATAATAGAATTTTAGTGACAAGTTGGGCTATTTAGCTTATTATATATGCTTTAAATAATTTCAAGTTAGGGAAGAGGTTCATGTGTGTGAGATTGATCAAGATTTCTCATGTTTAATTTTTTTTTATTTTAATTATTCTTTTGTATTCAGGAATGGAAAGGTATATTGGATTGTATGATTCATGAGTATTATATATGATTTTTTTTGTCAATGAATATAGACGCATATGAATTTTTTATCAATAAAATTTTCTTCCATTAATATATGATTCTATTATTAATAAATAAAATTAGATAGCTCTGGTTATTGTTTAATAAAAAAATAAAAGAAAGAATTCCTCGAAATTAGATTTTGGGGCATAATAGGAGCATAGTCGGGTAATAGAGGTTGGAGGAGCGTAGTCAAATGATGCAAGTGAGAGGGTCGTAGCTGGGTGATGATGGTTAGAGGACCGTAGTCGAGTAATGGTGGTTAGATGATCATTAGCAGGCGATGGTGGTCAGAAGATTATAGTTTGACAACAGTGGCCAGAAAGATTATAGTGAGGCGATGAAGATTCATGTATGATCAATCCAATGTTAGATATGTAAATGGATAAGAATTTTGTGATATATATATCCCAAAAAAATTTATTGCATGCAAAAGTCTATTATCACATTCAAATGGAGAAAAAAATCCTTATGTTGCACAAATTATGTGCCTTACATCACATGCAAGTAAATAGATTTTATTTTGCCCACAAAAAAGTTCATTCAATCAAACATAAAGTTTGGTATGATTTTCATATCAGAAGGCTTTAAATATTTGGGCTAGAATCTTTTAGGATTAATTTCAGGGGTTATATGTTCTTTAAATTTTTCATGCTTACATTAAAAATGAGTGTCTGGACAAAAAGAATTTTATGAGTTCATAATATCTAAATTTTGAGTTCATTGAGGTACCAAGATATACAAAAAATAACAAATAATCAAGTCGGGTATTTTTTGACCATCTAATGGAGTGTTTGAGTTTCCAACATAAATGATCAAAATGTCACTCTAGAAAACTAGAAAAATGTTATGCTTTTTCATATTAAAGGGGCAATTTTTAGCAAAGAGGAAATTAGGATTCTTCATTCTAGAGTTCCACTCGTAATCAACCAATAGTGACATTTGTTGTTGCCATTGCCCACCCTCATCATCATTCAATGTCAATCAATGACCAACATTGACATATCTCATCATTTAATGTTAATCAATGATAAGCATTAATAAATGTCATCACCATCGTCATTAACATTGACATACATTTTTTTGGGGAAAATTTTGTGGCTAAGCCCGTTTTATAAATGACAAAAGGTTACAAGAATATTAAAATGCAACATAAACAACACATACAAAAGTAATAAAAAACCAACCACAGAAATTTCCTTGATGCCTAGGAACGGATCCAAGTAAACAAAAGCCTGGGTTGTCACAGGGCCATTCATGATAAATTTGGTTGGCACGTGGACTACGTCTGAGTAGATATTGATTGTCAGCATAATACCATCAAAATAAAATTCCTTGGTTGCCTTAAAGACCCTGCAAAGGATTAAAGGTGAAATGTTGGCTTCACTCATCATAGTCTAGGTAATGAATGAAGGAAAACTCGCAAAGAAGAACCGAACTTCATGCCAAAATATTAGGAAATGAATCTTTGATCGATTCATATGTTTTCCATTTGGAGACCTTTAGCCGCATAGCAATCATTACAAAGTTAATCACAGCTGATTGACTAGCCCAATTTCCATTAAACCGACGATTATTCCTTTCTCTCCATAAGTGGTAGATGATGCAACATATTGTTAAGAAATAGAACTATTTTTCTCCTTTATTGAACTGCTGTTTATTGTCAAAATAATCAAATAATTGAAAAATAGGCGGTCTCATTAAAAATGAACCAAGCAACATAAGTAAAATCTTTAACCACTAAAATGGAGTAGTCGCACTTAAAAAAAGGTTCTTATGGGTTTCAAGAGCCTTTTTAACAGAAAGGGCAAAATGAGGGAATGTCAATTGCTTTCTTAATCAGTAAATCAGCCATTTTAAGCCTTTCAATGCTTGCCATATATGCATAAGTAGAGTATCTTAAAGAAAACTATTTATGCCAAATATATAATATAAGAAAACTATTTCTGTTTGCGAATAAAAATGCAAACTAAAGTTCCTGTGAGTAGGCTTTGGGTTTTCCTCCCATAATACTTCCCTTTTATCCAAAATTGTAATCTCTTTAATGAGATTTTGAGTAGAAAGTGGAATGTAATCCGGTAAAACCCAGTTATTGTTGTGAATAAAAGTGTTCACAGCAAGGTTAGAAATTTTGGGTGGTATAAACAACTCAGAAAGCGCTTTGCCTTTGCACCACAGATCCCAATAAAATGAGAGATTGCAGTTAGGGGAAATAGAGAGATAACTTATCTTTGATTACGAGTGTGGTGGAGCAAATGTTTTTCACTTTTTTGAAGCCTACGGAGGGGGAGTTTTCCATGGAGAAGAATACTTCTTTCTAAACCATTCAGTTAGCGCAAAATCCTGTGAGAGTATCCTCCAAATATAAGAATAATTGTAACAATGGTATAGAGCATCTATGGCTTGAATACCCAAACCACCATTAATCTTAGGTTTACATATAGTTTTCCAAGAAATCATGTGTATCCTCCTATCAGTTGTATTGTTGTGAAGTAAAAATCGTGAGCAAAGCCTTTCAATTGTTTTACAACAGCTTTTGGGTATAATTGCACCTCTAATCCATTATGCCAAGGAGCTAGAATACTAAATTTTATAATTGCATCCTACCTGCAAAAGACAATAATTTGACTTTCTAACCATCAAGTAGAGAAGTAATATTGCTTAGTAGTGGTTGAAAAGTGAGTAAAGTTTAATTTTTTCGTAGAGATTGGAAGCCCAATGTAAGTGAAAAAAGTTTCAGCATTGACATATGTCATCACAATTAATTAAACAGTCTAATGAAAATTTTAAAATATATATCTTGTTCTAGAAAATTAAAAAAAAAACATTTAAGTTAAAAATCCTTGGGTTTTAAATGATCTCTAAATTTATTTAAAAATTCCCTAAAATGCTCCAATCCTTTATTTAGAGGAATTATTAATTTAGGAAGGATTCTAATAATTATTAAATAGAATCAACAGTTTCTAAAAATTCTCTAAGTCTTATGGAATGTTCTACAGGTCCTCGAAGACCTTGGGTCCAAAGTTCATGAGATTTCATAATATGGGCACATCACATTTGCAATATACTATAATGAAAATTATGATGGGACATTACTATTAGATTGAAAACTCTTAGAAAATAAATTATAAATTATGATGGGACATTACTATTAGATTGAAAACTCTTAGAAAATAAATTCAACAAATTAGTATAATGGAAGAAGAAGAAATTTATTATTGGAGAGGATTGAAAAGAGATGCAAAGAATATTCAGCTCAAATATAATATTCTATTCAACACATTGAAACCTTTCAGAAATAAAATTATACAAATAACATTTCTTACAAAATTTAATGTAATTATCCAAAAATTTATAAAATTAGAATTTTTAGGGATATATGAGGCGGTGTCATTTGAAAGGGTCACGACTGGTTGTACAGTTCGGGCGATTCATTTGCCAGCTCAACTCTTTATTCGTCCAATTGCCCCGCCAACTTAGGCCGTCAGGTGAGTTGGTTACCACCTCAATAGAGTCAGTCTGTTAAAATTTATTTATTTTTAATTAATTTTTAGATTTTTTTAAATGATATCATCTAAAAAATGTGTTCTATAAAGAACTAAGAAGACTTTCTTGCAAATAAAAATAAATTTTTAGTGCTAAAAAATCAAAAAAATTTATAAATATAACAAAATGAATGCAATCAACGTCAATGCATCCAAATTCATAGTCAAACATCGTAATGAATCTGGTTCATTAAAGCAATTAAGACGAGGCCCATATGGCACAAGAAAAATGGTAAATTTACGTGAAATAAAAATAATAATAATACTTGGGGGGCGGGGAGGCGGAGTTGTTGGCAATTAAAAGAAAAAGTTGATTTTTAAAAAAGATACTCAAAACATAAAAAAAATCTCTGACTGAAAATTCGGAAGTACCTTTCATGTTAGTTTGGAAAGTTTAATAAGATTTTTAAAATTAAAAATATTAAATTCAAGGCCATTTGTTACGGTTAATATATGTGTATATATAGGTATTTATTCTTATTTTGATTCGTGCGTGTTTCTTTAAAAAAGATACCCTAAAGAGCTTTGCTTGGAAATCATGATTCTGTCATTTTCTCTGGTTTTTTTTTTTTTGGGTAATTGAGAGCTTAGCCCATTTTCATTATATGAAAGAAAATACATGTGTAACCTGCAAAAAACCACAAAAAAAGGTGCAATGGCACCAGCAAAATAACTACAAAACCTTACAGGAGTTAAGATATAACTATAAGAATAAACCCGCTTAACTCCAAATCAAAAAAGTGCTACAGCAGAAAAGTCTATGAAGAGCTGCCACAAAACCAGCTGCATTTACTGATAGATACTTCCCCCCCCCCGGGCTCAGGTATTGCCAGTGTTCCAACAACCTGGTTGCAGTAGCCCCCAATATTGCCATCCGAGGGGAGAAAATTAGGCAATACAATCATTCTTGCCCATACAAATCAACTGCCAATAACAGCCTCTCGAAAAACCATAGCAGCAGCCAATACCAGCATCCAAATAAACCACCTTCTATAGACTATAGCAAATCCAAAAGATGGCATCCACATTTCCATTTCAGAACTTTAGTAAAGATAGCACTTTTAATTTTGAAACCTATAGTAGTGGTAGATGCAAAAGAGTTGCCAAACTTTCTCTCATTTCTTTCCCTCCAAATGTAATATATCGTACATCATATGATGAGGTGGTAAAAAGTCGTATTCCATTTGTTAGTCCCGCTAGTGCATTCAAAAGCTTGAAGAATGTTGGGTCTAAAAAGATGATTCTTCATCCCAGGTATAAGCTGGGTGAGAATATTAAAAGTGTAGGGACATTCAAAAAATAGATGTGCAACACTTCATTATCCATGTAACAAAAATAACAGGTTGGTTCCACCGAAATGCCCCTTAAATTCAAAGCATCAGTCGTCTTAAGGCCACCTAACAATGCCATCCAACAAAAGGTAGAGTATTGAAGAGAAAAATGTTTGTGCCATACAAATTGGTGCCAAGTAACCATGCTCTCATTCATATAAAGGAATTTAATGTAGGAGTTGTGATTTTCCTCCCCATTTCCCCGTATAATACTATCATTGCTGGCAGAGTTGACATAGACAGTGGATAACACACACAGTAGTTCATCCGGTAGGTTAGCAGGAAGCTCCCAGCCATGCTCACGAATGATAACATTAATTCTCACGTTGACCGAAAATCAGTTAAGTAAAGCTTGCATATTAGGAACCTCTTTAGGTAACATGCCATTTACCCGATGATCCCAATAAAGAGAAATGGGAGCCTTATAGGATACCATGAATCTGAAATTTATCTTAGTCATAGTAGCTATTTTACAGAAGTTTTTCCAAAAGGAAGTAGCCTTAGAGATAGGGGGCTTCCAAGGTGACACATAGTGATGTAAAAACCAAGAAGCTAAAGGGCTGCTCCCATTATATAATCTCCTGATAAGGGCACAAGCATAGCTAAATTGAACAACATATAATGAGGGGATCCCCTGCCCTCCAAAATTTTTTGGCTTACAAGTGTTTTCCATAAAATAAGATACAATTTTCGAGCAGTAGTATCAAAAAAAAAAAGAAATTTGGCAAAAAGTTTCTCTATTTGCTTAACAATAGTTTTTGGTATGATGGAGCCACAGATCCAATAAGCAATAGAATTTCAAATAATAAACCTCAAAAACTGAAGCCTACCAGCAAAAGATAGAGACTTGGCTTTCCACCCAGTAAGCTTGTGATTAACTGTTTCCATGACTTTGAAGAAATCAAAGATTTTTGGGTTGTATGGGGATAATGGGATACCAAGATAGGTAATGCAAGAGGTGTGAGGTATGTTAAGAGGGGAGCTGATATTATTTGCATATGGGTAGTTGGCAGGTAATATGATGGAACTTTTCTTATAATTAACTTCCAGCCCCAAGGTAGCAGAAAATTTGTCAAGCAGCTTACGAATGATACCACAATTTTGAGTGTCAGCTCTTCCAAAAAGGAGAAGGTCATCAGCATACATAAGGTGGGAAATCCTGTTTCCTGTAACCTAGGGAGCCTAAAAAAATTCACCATTGATAGGGTTATCTAAGAGACAGGATAAGGCATCCATGACTATGCAGAAAATATAGGGACTTAAAGGGCACCCTTGCCTAAGCCCAGCAGTGGAGGGAAAGAAGACATTAAGGGCACCATTAATGCATAAGGAAAATCAGACATCCTTGATGCAAGTAGCAATCCATTTGATAAACCAACTAGGGAAGCCTTTTTTATGTAATCTAGCAATAAGGAATTCTCTAGAAACGCTATCAAAAGTTTTCTTGATATCCAATTTGGCACACATAAGATTAAGCTTTGTTGAATTTCTAGAGTGAAAAAGAATTTCACGGGCTAGAATGACATTATCAGTGGAGATTCTTTTATGAATAAATCCAGATTGATTACCTTGAATGATAACAGGCATAATGGGCTTCATTTTATTATCAAGAATTTTTGCAATGACTTTGTATATGATATTGCACAGGGCAATGGGTCTAAAGTTAGTGATAGCCCCATCATGACTATTCTTGGGTATTAGAGTGATGGCAGTAACTTTTGCAGCGTGAGGGATGTATGCATTATGATAAAAAGACTTTACTGCTTTGCATATCATAGGCCCCGTTACCAACCAAGTAGATTTGAAGAATTCAAAATTAAAGCCATCAGGACCCGGTGTGGAGTAGGAGGCTCTAGAGAAAATAGCTTTTTTAATTTCCCCCTCTGTAAAAGGAATGGTTAGGGAAAAAAGATAATCAGGAGGAATAGTAACACCCACCGAAAATAAATTGATGTCAAAAGACTGCCGACTAGTAGGATTGTAAAGCCCACGAAAATGAGAGATAACATCATTGACCGCTTCAGTATAGGAGGTGGATGTACTAGCCATAGAGAGAGTAATAGTAGTACTCTTATAATTCCTCCTCATATGAATCTTGGAATATAAAAATTTAAGATCATCCTCTCAATTTGCAATCCATTTAATTTTTGTTCTCTGAGAAATCCAAGAGAGCCAATGTGAAGATACATCAGCCACTTGGTGATTTATGTTTTTAAGGGTCAAAGAGATTTCTTCAATATTGCAACCCAAGCTCAACTGGTTGATACAGGATTCTTGCTTTTCATACAGAGAGTTCAGTTGACCAGCCATCAGATTAGAATTAGCCCACTCTTTCCCTTTAATAGCAAGTTTGAGCTGCTTAAGCACGGAGCAAAGAGCAACAAAAGGTTGACCACTCACTGTCCCAGTGAAAAAACAAAGTAATAAGCACCAGAATTGTTTCGAATTAGTCTAGTAATTTTTAAAGAGAAATCTATGATAAGTGACTTCTCTATGCCCAGGCATAAGGACAATGGGGCAATGGTCTGAGCATGTAGGAGGTTTAACTACATAGTGAGAATTGGGATAGCTCTCCATCCATTCATCATTAACAAGCATCCTATCAAGCTTAATATGAATGGGGTTGATAGTTCTCTGATTGTACCAGGTATAAAATGGGCCTACTAATGCCAACTCTTTCAGATTGGCATCAAAGATGAGGCTATTGAATTCACTAAGCTGATTTTGATGCAGAGCATTACCTCCTAGTTTGTCAGAAGCGAAGCAGCAACAGTTGAACTATCCCATGATGAACCAAAGGATTCTTCCAGAAGGAATTAGGGCTCTTAAATCATCCCAAAGTATTTTTCTCTCTTCATGGTTATTAGAAGCATAGATGACAGCAAGCAGAAACGGCTTGGAAGACCCATAAAAAATGTTCCCAGTAATCATTTGTGAAGAGATAAAAGAGGGTTGAAAAGAAATCTTATCAGACGACCATTTTATCCAGATCCTGCCAAGTTATGAACAATGAAAGTTGTTGCAGCTTTCCTCCAAATCAAACACCCTATAATGATTATGGAAGAAGGTATGTTGAAGAGAAGAGTTTTGAATTATGTTCTCCAGAATACAAAGCACATCCAACTGGAGAGATTGTACCAGGCATTTACAATTATATACTTTATCAGAGGAACAGAATCCTCTAATATTCCAAGATGCTATAGAAGGGTTAATCATTTGGATTTAGAAGTGGGTGTGGGTGGCTTTTTGGATCCTTTACCCTTGGCGGTTTTGGGCAAGGAGGTGCTGGGAGCTTTTGGGTTGGTATTTTGAGAGGGCTCAATGGGGAGATTCTCAGCAGCTTCCGGTGAAGATTGGGATTGCTCTTCACTGTTTTGAAGAGATGAAAACTTGTTTTCTATTAGGACATTAGAGAATTGCCTTATGGTGATCGGTTCTATATCCAGAATTTCGGAACAGTCGTTAGTAGGAGAATTGAGGTTGGGAATAACAATGCTTAAGGAGGTAGTAGGCACAATAATAGACGGATTGTGTTTAGTATTGATGCCGCTAATGGAAATGGAATTCCCATAATCAAGAGGCACATCAAGAGCCAGATTCTTATCAGGAGTAGACAAATTGCTTTGGATACTGACTTGGGGAAAGACAAATACCAGAGAGGAGCTGGCTGGAGTCTCGGAAGAGGAGGGTAATGTAGGGATTATTTGAGCCGTCTGGAGAGAGGCTGGTGCCACAGTGTAGGATTTATCCTGGGTTGAAGGTGGTCGGGAGCGCTGCTTCCTGCGGGGTTGCCGAGAGGTACTACGACCTCTGTGGGTGGGTTGATGATTCTGTTGGGTTTGTGGATTTGAGGGACAGAGAGTCGAAGGATGAGCCAGGAACTTGCAGGTAGAGCAAGGCGAGGGTTTCCATTCATAGTGTATCTTGAGCTTAAATATTTCATGTTCAATGGCGATAGGAACAATTTTCGGAAATGAAGAAGTTGTGGAAACTTGGATACAGATTCTAGCATAGGTAAGCTTGGATTTAGCAGCAGTTAAAGCATCAACAACGATGGGTATCCTAATTTAGGAGGCAATTTTAGAGATTCCTTCAGAATTCCAACACACCAAGGGTAAATCATGTATTCTAACCCAAATGGGCACATAAGTGAAATTTTCTTTGGTTGGATGAAAGTTTTTAATCCATTTTTGAAAGATGAAAGGTTTTCCGTGAAAAAATCATACCCCTTTGAATCAAATCATATCATAATTTTTTCCATTTGAAAATTTGAACAGAAAAAAGTCATCACTAAGTATAATAAACTAAAAAATATCTTTGAGCTTACATACTCTCTTAGACGCTTGCCAATCGAATACCCGACTAGAGATAGGTTCCATTCCGCGGCAGCTGATTCGTGAAGTCTTTGTTAAAAGGAACGATTTCTTCCGGCGTTTCAATGAGAGAGACGGGATAGAGGGCACGGAGATTTCTGGAGCAGAAATGATGTTAGACCATAGACGGTCCAAGAAGGGCGGAGCATTCGGGGGGGATGAGGCGGAGGAGCCAAGCGGGGGGAAATGGAGAGGAGAGGGGGGATCCATGCGGCAGGGTGCGCGCGATGCCACCGGCGAAGGCCGGTGGCAGGCCAGAGAGAAGCGGCGGCTAGGGCAAAGTGGAGAGAAAAGCGGCTAGGGCTTGCAGGTTCTTTGAGTTTGGTCTTTTTGTTGCTGCTCGTGTCATTTTCTCTGTTAAAAAAAGATTTGGCTCGATTAATTTCGCACCGGGGTGATGACAAAACGAGGCGCAAATTGGTTATCTTGCCCACCAAGGAACCGTCTTCAACTCGTAGGCTATATAATCTCCGCGAGTAAGGGACGATATTGAAGAAAGAAATCCATCTCCAACCAGAGAAGTACTAATCCCTGATCAGTAAAGATGGCATCTTTACAAGAAGCAGGTCTTGTTACGGGTAAAAATGATTGGTTCTTCGTAGAACCCACCGTTATGCATGGTCTCTCTGCAACTTGCCATCTTTTGCTTTTGATTTCCTTTTCCTTTCTTTGGTTTTGGGGGAGGATTAGTGATCGAAGTTCCGGTAAACGTAAAATGGAACAAGTTAGATTTTTGCATGACAAAGTTGCTACCTTTACTTGTGTAATCTTTTGTTTGTTTTTTATGTCTGTCTTCATATTTGATCACTTCTGGCATATTGATGGTGGTGGGGTTTCTTATGTACATCTTGCCACTCAAGTGGATTTGGGTGCCAGGGCAATCGCTTGGCTTGCCATATCTGCTTATTTGCACTACTGTTTCAACCCATTGCTTGAGACAAGATTCCCTGCTTTTCTTGGGATTTGGTGGTGTCTGTTTGTTCTCATCTCCTATTTTGCAGTTCTACTAGATTTGTTTTGTTACAGAAAGCTTGGAATTTTGGACATACACATGTTGGTGTTGGATTTTCTGTCTCTTTATTCTGCTTTGCTTGTTTGCTATGCTGTTGTTTTTGGGAAGAGGGTTGAAAAGGAGACCAACATTCTCCATGAATCTCTTTTGAATGGGGATATCAGTCCTACTCAACAACTCAATGAGAGTGAAAGTGACATCGGAAATGTCTCTTTGTTAACGAATGCAAGTTTTCTTAGCATCCTCACCTTCTCTTGGGTGGGTCCTTTACTATCTGTTGGTCATAAGAAAACTATAGATCTTAAAGATGTTCCTCAGTTGGATGACGGTGATAGAGTTGATGGTGTCTTCCCTATTTTCAAAAGCAAGCTTGAATCATGCACTAAAAGTAGTTTAGATAGCAATGGAAGTTTAAACAGCAATGGCACGGCTCAAATTTCTTCGTTCCAATTGGCAAAGGCATTAATTTTAGCTGCTTGGGGATATGTCTTGGTTACTGCTGTTTACGCACTATTATACACAGTATGTACTTATGTTGGTCCCTATCTGATTGATTTCTTTGTTCAGTATCTTAACGGTAACCAAACATTTGAATATGAAGGCTATGTTTTGGTTGTGGCATTCATAGTAGCAAAATTCTTCAAATGCCTCTCACAAAGGCATTGGTTTTTTCAGTTGCAACATGTTGGTATTAGGGTCAGGGCTTTCCTGATATCTATTATATATCGAAAAGGCCTTACCTTGTCGAGCCGTGCAAGGCAGGGTCGTACCACAGGAGAGATCATCAATATCATGAGTGTAGATGCTGAGAGAATTTCACTTTTTAGTTGGTATATGCATGACCTATGGATGGTTCCAATTCAGGTAGCTTTGGCTTTGTTGATCTTGTATTCCAGCTTAGGCCTTGCTTCATTGGCTGCTTTAGCTGCCACTTTTGTTGTTATGTTAGTCAATGTCCCCTTGGGGACATTGCAAGAGAATTACCAGCAAAAGATGATGGAATCGAAAGACACAAGGATGAAAGCCACTTCAGAGATTTTAAGAAACATGAGAATACTCAAGCTCCAAGGCTGGGAGATGAAGTTTTTGTCGAAGATAAGTGAATTGAGGAAAAAAGAGACGAATTGGTTGAGAAACTATGTTTATACATTGGCATTGACTACATTTGTGTTTTGGGGTGCACCTACTTTTGTTGCTGTGGTAACTTTTGGAGCTTGCGTGCTTATGGGGATACCATTAGAATCAGGAAAGGTTCTTTCAGCACTCGCAACATTTAGAGTGCTGCAAGAACCTGTTTATGTTCTTCCTGATACAATTTCAATGGTTGTTCAGACCAAAGTTTCACTCGATAGGATATCCTCATTCCTTTGTCTTGAGGATTTGCAACAGGATGCCGTAGAGAAGCTTCCTAGAGGTAGCTCTAATGTGGCAATTGAAGTGAGTGGCGGGACATTCTCATGGGACCCTTCCGAGTCTCCTACTGTTAAAGATTTAAATTTTAAAGTATTGCAAGGTATGAGAGTAGCTATTTGTGGAATTGTTGGTTCAGGGAAGTCTAGTTTGCTTGCTTGCATCTTAGGAGAGATTCCTAAAATGGTTGGAACGGTGAAGTTGTGTGGGACAACGGCTTATGTTGCACAATCGCCGTGGATACAGAGTGGAAAGATTCAAGACAATATACTCTTTGGTCAGGAGATGGATTTGGAGAAATATGAGAATGTACTTGAAGCTTGTTCATTGAAGAAGGACTTGGAAATTCTTCCTTTTGGTGACCAAACAATTATAGGAGAGAGAGGCATCAACCTTAGCAGAGGACAAAAGCAAAGGATCCAGATTGCACGCGCCTTATACCAAGATGCTGATATTTATCTCTTTGATGATCCATTTAGTGATGTTGATGCCCACACTGGATCCCATCTATTTAAGGTGTTTGTTTTCTTAACATAAATTTTGCGTACATGTTCTAAAATCAAAATATATACGCATATATTCTTGGTTGATGTTGTATGCTCAATGCTCAATATTGATTTATAATGACTTAAACCACACGTCTTGACTGAAATATAAAGCTCATATTTTATGTAAATCTTGACTATTTACAGGAATGCTTGCTTGGGATTTTGGCTTCAAAAACGGTACTTTATGTTACGCATCAGGTGGAATTTTTACCTTCTGCTGACCTTATCTTAGTGAGTCTCCCTACTTTCTTTTTCTCCTTCAATTATATTTCATTTTTATGCACTTGAGCCGTGAAAAAGAATGAGAATTATTGAGTTTCATGGTAGGTTATGAAAGATGGAAAAATTACTGAAATGGGAAAATACGATGACATAATCACTTCAGGAAGTGACTTCATGGAATTAGTAGGTGCTCATAAGGAAGCTGTTTCAGCTATTGACCGTATGGAACTGGCTAATGAAAATTCAATCAATATAATTGAAGACGGCTCCATCGACACCCAAAGCAGAAAGCAAACTGAGAATGAAGAGCCAAAAGATGCTCAGAATTCTAAATCAGAAGAGAGAGATATGCAGAAGGGCCAGCTTGTGCAAGAAGAAGAGAGGGAGAAAGGAAGAGTTGGATTTTGGGTCTATTGGAAGTATATCACAACAGCTTATAAAGGCGCTCTCGTACCATTAATACTATTTGCCCAAATACTTTTTCAAGTCCTTCAAATTGGTAGCAATTACTGGATGGCTTGGGCAGCTCCTGTGTCAAAGGATATGGATCCTCCAGTTAGTGTGTTTACACTTCTCTATGTTTATGTTGCATTAGCCATGGGCAGCTCTGTTTGTATCCTCATCAGAGCATTTCTACTTATGATGGCTGGATACAAAACTGCAACAATCTTATTCGATAAAATGCATTTCAGTATCTTCCGTGCTCCTATGTCCTTCTTTGATTCCACTCCAAGCAGACGCATCTTGAATAGGGTTTGTAATATCAATTTTAGCTTTTTTAGATTATTATATGAAATTTATCTACAACAACAACAACAACAAGCCTTTGTCCCACTACGTGGGGTCGGCAACATGAATCCTTTTTCTCCATTGTGTCCGGTTCAAAGTCAAATTCTCGTTTAAATCTAATAGAGAAAGGTCATTTCTAATATTTTCTAACCAAGTCTTTTTAGGTCTACCTCTACCTTTCTTAACATAAGTCAAATCTAATACCTCTACTTTCCTAACTGGGTCATCGGAAGGCCGCCGTTTTATGTGACCAAACCATCTAAGGCGACTCTCTCTAATCTTATCCTCCACTGGAGCTACTCCAACCTTTTCACGTATATGCTCATTTCGTATCCTGTCTCTAAGAGTAAATCCACTCATCCACCTAAGCATCCTCATCTCCGCAACACATAACTTAGTATTGTGCTTCTCTTTTAATGGCCAACATTCTGCACCATAAAGCATTGCAGGTCTCACCACCATCTTATAGAATTTTCCCTTAAGTTTAAGGGGGACTTTTCTATCACACAACAAGCCCGATGCATTCCTCCACTTCAACCATCCAACTTGAATTCTACTGATAACATCCCCATCTATTTCACCATCACTCTGAACAATAGATCCAAGATATCTAAAACGTGTACTCTTATTAATGACTCGATCGCCCAAAGTCACAATCCCCTCACTAGGTCTATTACTGCTAAAATTACACTCCATATATTCAGTTTTAGATCTACTCAAGCGAAAACCTTTGGACTCTAAGGTTGATCTCCAGACTTCAAGTTTACCTTCAACTCCCTCTTTAGTCTTGTCAACAAGAAGAATAGCATACACCAGTGTACTCTTATTATATGAAATTTATCTATTTGGTTTTTTTTCTCCGCAGGCATCAACTAATCAAAGCGATGTCGATACAAGCATACCTTCTCAAACTGGGTCATTAGCATTTTCAATCATACAACTCATTGGAATCATAGCAGTCATGTCACAGGTTGCATGGCAGGTTTTTATCATCTTTGTTCCAGTTATTGGAATAAGCATATGGTATCAGGTATTGTCTTAATTTTAGTTGAATGGATTAATGAAGCTGATGGATTTGTGAAAGAATGAACATTGATTTGCCTGCTTTTCTGCTTCAGCAATATTACATTGATACAGCACGGGAACTAGCGCGGTTGATGGGAGTGTGTAAAGCTCCAATCATACAACATTTTGCTGAATCATTGTCAGGATCAACAACCATTAGAAGCTTCAATCAGGAATCTAGATTTATATGCATTAATTCAAATCGAATGGATGAATTCTCACGACCAAAGTTTCATAGTGCTGGTGCAAGGGAATGGCTTTGCTTTCGTTTGGACATGTTATCATCAATAATGTTTGCATTTTCTTTGATAGTATTGATTTGCATGCCAAAAGGGGTTATTGATCCAGGTAATTTGTATCTTTCTTCTCTGATTAAGTGGAGCAACTGATACATGAGATTCGATTAACACATTCTTCATTTTGTTTTTGGGTTTACTCCTCTCAGGGATTGCGGGCCTCGCAGTGACATATGGACTTAACCTAAATATGCTACAAGCTTGGGTCATATGGACTCTCTGTGATCTCGAAAACAAAATAATATCAGTGGAGAGGATACTGCAGTATACAAGCGTTCCTAGTGAGCCACCTCTTATTGTAGAAACAAACAGACCAGATCATAAATGGCCATCTAAGGGAGAAGTGGATCTCCGTAACTTGCAGGTTGTCTTCCATCTTAAACTTATTTCCAATTATAATTATTCATGGATTATTACCTTTATTGTTACCTTTATGTTCACAAGCTCTTCTCTAAAACTTTTATTAGTGGGAAAGTATGCCATTTGTAACAGTTTCTAAGGTTTTGGTAGAGTGCTAAATGCTCAGAAATGTTTCCCAACCGCTAATTGATTCAAAAACAGGTACGCTATGCCCTGCACATGCCGTTCGTTTTAAGGGGTTTAACCTGCACTTTCCCTGGAGGTTTGAAGACTGGCATTGTTGGAAGAACCGGCAGTGGCAAATCTACCCTAATTCAGACACTCTTCCGCATCATTGATCCTACTATTGGACAGATTCATATTGATGGCTTGGACATCTCAACCATCGGATTGCGTGATCTGAGATCTAAATTAAGCATTATCCCACAAGATCCAACCATGTTCGAGGGAACCGTGCGCACCAACCTCGATCCACTTGAAGAGTACACAGATGAACAAATCTGGGAGGTACTTTTATTTCCTAATTCTGAACTCTGCTGATTTTCAACCATTAGTAGTAATTTTTTGTGTTTCAGGCCTTGGATTGCTGTCAACTTGGAGATGAAGTTCGAAAGAAAGAAAATAAGCTTGACTCAATTGGTAAGATACGGAGCCAGCATTCCAGAAAATTTTTCATTCTTTTCATTTGATCATTTTGGTAGTTTATAGTTAAAATATTTCAAATTTCAGTTGCTGAAAATGGTGATAATTGGAGTGTGGGTCAGCGTCAGCTAGTATGCCTTGGAAGAGTCATTCTGAAAAGAAGCAAGGTTTTAGTGCTTGATGAAGCTACTGCTTCAGTTGACACTGCCACTGATAGCCTGATTCAGAAAACATTGAGGCAGCAATTCCTAGATTCAACTGTCATCACAATAGCACATCGGATAACATCAGTTTTAGACAGTGATATGGTGTTACTTCTTGATAATGGTTAGTCTCCATTCCAAGAAATTTTTTTATTTAACGCTGAGAGTTTTACACCAACAATAATAATTGATCCAAAACATATCAAGTTCTTGCTCAGTTTGAGTTGGGATCGATAAGCCAGGTTCAAATTTAGCTATATTCTGAAATCAGATGCAAATGTATAGCAGTTTAGGTATGAATCCCTGTGCTAGTCTTTGCATGCAGGAATCCATGCATGCTTTGATATACATAGGCAGGATTCGAATCGAACTTGAAACGAGTCAAATCTTTTCTCTAATTAAGTTCGAATCAAGCTTGAAGCTTGGCCACATCAATATCAAACTGAACGCCTTTGTGCTTGCATTGTGACTCATGTCTTAAGATAAGCTCAAAGTCGCACAATCACACACACATTCGACTTTGAGCTTATCTTAAGATTATTGATGAATCAAATCTAAGTTTGTTTCATTCATAGGTATAATTTTATGTTTTTGAGATATCTAGTTAGCTGCTAAGGCTTGGTAATATTTGGATCCAAATATCCTGTGCAGGATTGATAGTCGAACACGATACACCAGCAAGACTACTGGAGAACAAGTCATCCTTGTTTGCAAAACTGGTTGCAGAATATTCAATGAGATCAAGCTCCAGTTATGGTACGCTTGATAATTTGTAGATGGAACAAATTTACAGGGGCCACATGGTGAATCTTCAGTTTGCAACACCACTCTACATGTACTTATAGCTTCTTTAGATTCCATTTCCAGCTGCTGTGAAGAGTAACAATCTCCAATTTTTTTTGTTTTTGTCTACAGTTTTGTAATCTCTGTATTATTTTTTGTTGCATCTGCTAATATGATATAAATAAATGATTCAGCTTGCAGCACTTAGTCTACAGTTTTGTAATCTCTGTATTATTATATAATTTGATGTGTTTATTATCTCTTCTCATAATTAAAGGTTAGTTTGGGATAAGCTTTCTTACTGCTTCTTAATATTTGTTTACAATAGAAAACAAAGAGAAAACTTACAAACAGTGATAAATATGCAGAGTGGGGGAGAATTAGAAGGCTCTAAGCTTTAGACTTTAAATATTAAATTGTTGGCAATTTTATGCATTTTGTTAGCATTTTTTATTATTTTGTATTTACAACTTTAACCTCTAAATTTTTATATTTACTTATATTACATCCTAATATTTAAATCACATATTTTTTTATCACTATTATTAATTTATTTAAAATAAAATATATATTTTTATACCTGAATTTTGACGTAATTTGAAATTTTAGATCTTATAAAAAATATATGAAAATTTAAATGTTATATAAATAAATAATCAATAGCTAAAGTATTATTTTCAGATGTAAGATCAAAATTATTCATTCTCTTTAGAATCATTAAAATTAATGGTATGCTTGTTTTGAAAATTTTTTAAATTTGTTAAATCATTAATTAGGTCCATTGAAAAAATGGTTAAGTAGCAAGGGAAAAGGGAGTGAAAATAAATCTAGAGTGAAGCTTAGAGATTTTACTATATTGTTTGAAAATATAACAAGGCATTTCTTAAATTACCATAAACATGTCATTGCCAACCTATCTTATATCACAAGGCATTTCTTAAATGTATTATATATATATATATATATATAATAGAGTTTGAACTCGAATTTTTTTTAATGAGTTTGAGACAAATTATAAAAAAGAGAAAATAATTATGATTCAAATATTTATTATAATAAAATTATAAAACGAATGAGAAATAAAAAAAAATTAAAAATCACTTATCATAAGAAAATGAGAACTTTTTTTTTAATATTTTTACTTTGTATTTAAAATCTAGAATGCTAATATATTTTACATATATTTAATGTAAATAAATTTTTAACGAATCGGCTCACGAGTTAACGAGTCAAGTTAAATTTGGCTCTAACTTGACAAATTTGTTTATCAAACTCGTTAATGAGCAATTTATCGAGCCGACTCATGAGTCAGCTTAACTCACTTACACCCCTATCTTCGGGCTCAGTTCAAGCTCTCTGGAATGGGATGAGACTTCAATTGCTTAAGTTATAAATTCAACAACTAGCATGGGGACAACTAATTTTGTACCAATACGAACATGGAATTATATATTGAACAAGTTGATCTTCAAAACAGCATGAAGAATTATAAATATAAATTGAAGGGTACATTCAGTTGAGCATTCAATACGTACAGGAGCTATATGGAGCATGCCTTTTATGTGCTGCGCCATGTATGCTTAGTACAATCATTATTATCTGTATAGATCCAATGAAATGCACATCGATCCAAAAGCTTGATTCTTCCAGGCTCAAATTTCCTGATTTCTGCATCACGAGTATATTGCTGAAAAGCCTGCAGCATTCGGTGAGGATTTAGTTAATCAGAGGGCATTAAAGCAACCAAAATCCACAGATTAGTACACAGGTCATGAACTGAAATGTTTTCAGCTGTCATTCTGCTGAAAGAAAAATGTAAAAAGATAATATAAGAGAGAGAGAGAAAGAGAATTTGTGGACATCTCTCTCCAGCATTTCTTTTCCTCTGTTTCTCTTTTTATATTTCTATGTGCGCACAAAGAAAAAAAGAAAGAAATTATTGAGCACGCACCGAATAAATTTGTTTTTTCCAGCTACTACAGGCCTTCACCCTTTGCGCTGTCAGTTGATCCTCTCCTACCAACAGTTGTATTCTTCAGTATCTACATAGCAGAACACAGAAGGGTTAGTTCAAAGGTTTTTCAAGTTAGTTAGTGAATACAAATTTATTACCCAAATGAATCAAACCACATTCTTCACAATTGAGCAAATGAAATATATACTATTAAGTTGTAGAAGAGTTTTACTAGGTCGTTGAGGAAGCTAGAAGTAGGTGGGGAGCCCCATCCCGAAGGTTCGAGGCAAGAGGCTATTAGTACATGAAAATAAATAATGTGTATAATCTTTATATTTGTATACGTGGCATTTACTTATTGGTCTCACTTGTAATAAGGCCACTCTATTTCTCTATCTATAGACTAGGCAATGTACTGTATACATCGATCAAGGTTTTACATTCATTTCTTCCTCTCTGTACCTTTCTCCTTTCTTGTTCTTGGTTGCTCTTGTTCTTCATTGTATCAGAAGCTCGGCAAGCCAATCCAAACCTATGACGACATCAGCGACGTCGCACACTACTAATCTGGCTGACACTGACAACTCGGCTGATCTCTTCATTCCTTCTGCTCTCAAATTTCTTGTCTCTAACCTCAAGACAATCGTTCCGATTCAACTTGCCGCTGACAACTATGCTGTTTGGAGGGCGCAAATCCTAAAAATTTTCAAAGCAAATCGGTTTGAACGATTTCTTGATTCTACTCTCAATTCTCCCCCATCCCTCTTACATCAAACGGACGGCAGCTCCACTTCAAATCCCCTCTTCGATCAATGGACTCTGACTGATCAAGTTCTTGCCGCAGCCCTTTGTTCGACTATTTCTTTATCCATTCTTCCGTATGTAGTTAACCTGGATTCCACTGCGGCTATCTGGTCTACCTTAGAAACCCGTTTTCAATCCACAAATCGATCCAAAGTCATTCAACTCAAAAACTCTCTCCACAATATCGCTCTCAAGAATCTTACCATAACTCAGTATCTCTCTGAAATTAAGTCCATAGTTGATCAAATTGCTGCTTCCGGTTCTATGATTGACACTGAAGAGGTTATCATGCATATCCTCAACGGTCTTCCTGCATCCTATCAATCTTTCAAGACTGCCATTCGCACAATGCTCACTCCCATCACTCTTGATCAACTCTACCCTTTACTTCTCAGCGAGGAGATCAATCTTGCTAATGATGCGGCTCGCCATTCCTCGCTCCCTGACCCTAACACTGCTCTCTTCTCCTCCAGGGGCCGGGGTCGTCGCCATCGCGGTCGCAACTATAACAATACTAACACATCTGCTCGCTCCTTCTCAAATCAGGTGTCGGTCTGTCAAATATGCTACAAGAAAGGTCACCTTACATCCAGCTGTTGGCATAGAATGGACCCTAACTATACGCCGAATCCTCCACCTTCCAACAATAAAGCTCTGGCTGCTAACTCAGAAAATTCTTATAACAGTTGGTTTTTGGACTCCGGAGCGACCTCTCATCTCACAAACTCTATTGACAACATGTCAATTTCATCCCCTTATCAAGGCTCGGACAACATCACGGTAGGTGACGGCAGATCAGTCACTATTGCCAACTATGGTGCTGGGTTGTTACCTCTGCCTTCCCGTAAGCTTCGTTTATCTCAGATCTTTCACACGCCTGCTATTCATTATAATCTGCTCTCTATATCTAAACTAACCCAGGACAATAATATCGCCATAATTTTTGATCCTTCGGGTTTTATCTTCAAGGACCTGACGACTCATCAGGTGCTGTTCCAAGGACCGTGTAGAAACGGGTTATATCCCATCCAGTTCAATTCCCATTTGCATATGAAGCAAGCTCTGTCTGCTACAGCCACAAGGCACATTCCCTGGCATACAAGGCTTGGTCATCCTAATGATAGGGTGCTTAGTATTCTTGCTAAATGTAATCCTCATCTCAATATTAGCCATAATTCTACTTCTTGTTTTCCCTGTAAAGTGTCCAAAGGACATAAACTTGTGTTTGAAAAATCTGTGACTAGAAGTAAATCTATTTTAGAACTCATTCACTCTGATGTTTGGGGTTCTGCCCCCATCCTCTCTGTTCAGGGCTATAGGTATTACGTTTTATTCGTTGATGATTTCTCTCGTTTTACCTGGATCTTTCCAATGAGACATAAATCTGAAGTGTTTGAGATATTCGTTAATTTTAAAAACCAGATTGAGAAATATACGTCTCATCACATAAAAACTCTACGGACTGATGGTGGAACTGAATTTATCAATCAATCCTTTAACAATTTCTTGAAGAAGCATGGTATCTCTCACCAAGTTTCATGCCCCTACACACCAGAACAAAACGGTGTTGCAGAACGCAAACATCGACACATCATTGAAATCACTAGAACGCTTCTTAAAACTGCATCTGTTCCTTATCATCATTGGCCTGAAGCTGTACTTACCTCTATCTACCTTATCAACCGGCTGCCATCTCCTAATACTGCCAATTCCACTCCCTTTGAGCTGCTACACAACACTCAGCCGCAATATCAACATCTTCGTGTGTTTGGATGTGCTTGTTTTCCGTTAGTTCCACCTCACTCCCATCATAAACTCCAATCGAAATCCAAACTCTGTGTTTTCTTAGGGTACTCGGACACTTATAAAGGATATAAGTGTCTTGACTTGGAAACCAACAAAATCTCATTTTCCATACACATAACATTTGATGAGCAGCAGTTTCCGTTTACTACTACTGCTACTAAGTCTCCTAATCACACTATGAACGTTCCCCCTCTGTTTCTTACGCCCATATCTAACTCCTCCAAATCATCTACCACTCCTCTCATTCCGCAAGATACCTCTACTCACCACATACCTGTACCATCTCCTACCAATTCATCTCAGCAATCCCCATCTCCTATCCGACCTTATCATCAGATGATCACTCGCACCAAAACTGGATCCTTGAACCCAACCATTCGTCTCAATCTTCTTCACTCTCAATCTCCGTCTGTCAAAACTGATACTCCTTCCAACTATTCTGAAGCCATTAAACTTCATGAATGGCGTCAGGCGATGGCCAATGAATTTCTAGCGTTACAGCAACAGGGAACTTGGAGTCTTGTTCCGCCTCCCGCAGGCTCGACTGTTCTAGGCTGCAGATGGACTTTCCGGACAAAATACCATGCTGATGGTTCTATTGCCAAACACAAAGCTCGATTAGTAGCTCAGGGCAACCATCAGCAATTCAGTCTAGACTATACCGAAACCTTCAGCCCTGTGGCAAAGCTTCCTACAATTAGAATTATGCTTGCTCTTGCGCTTCACAATCAATGGCAAGTTCATCAGTTAGATGTTGCAAACGCATTTCTGCACGGCAAACTCTCTGAAACTGTATTTATGACACAACCTAAAGGCTTCGAAGACTCTCATCATCCGGACTATGTCTGTCATTTGCATAAAGCTATATACGGGCTTAAACAAGCCCCTCGCCAATGGTACAATACATTTACTGCTCACTTACTCTCCCTTGGATTCAATCACAGCTCAGCAGATCCATCGCTCTTAACTCGTCATCAGCAGCAAACGCACATCTATCTACTTGTATACGTTGACGACATTCTGATCACAGGCAACAACCAACAGGCCATCTCCTCAATCATCACCCAGCTAAGTACAAACTTCTCTATGAAACATCTAGGACCTGTTTATGATTTTCTCGGTATTCAAATTTCAACGCACCCAGATATGTATTTTCTTTCCCAAAAGAACTATGCGTATTCTATTCTTCAGCAATCTGATCTCACGGAATGTAATTCACTTGCAAATCCAACATGTACTAAACTTCCATCTGATTTTCTGCAGGAACCAATGCTCTCCGATCAACAACTATTCTGACGCATTACTGGCTCTCTCCAGTATCTCACTTTGACTCGTCCTGACATAGCATACAGTGTCAATCAAATATCTCAACACATGCATAATCCTCAACCTCAACACATTTATCTTCTCAAACGACTTCTTCGCTATATCAAAGGTACGCTTGACTATGGTCTTCCTATCACCAAAACTAATCTACTTCTCAAATCTTTTTCAGATGCTGACTGGGCTGGCGATCCTATATCTCGCAAATCTACATCTGGTTACTGCTCATTCCTAGGGGACACTCTCATATCGTTGACAGTCAAAAAGCAACACACGGTTGCCAGGTCATCTACTGAATCTGAATATCGGGCGCTAGCAGCTCTCACAGCGGACATTATCTGGCTCAGACGTCTACTATCTAATTTTGGTCTTACCCAAACAACTCCTACATACATGTTTTGCGACAATACTTCCGCTATAGCACTGGCTAACAATCCAGTGTTTCATGCCAGAACCAAACACATTGAAATTGATCAAAAATTCATCAGGGATCATCTTCAACAAAACAACATTCGTCTCTTACCAATCAGTACTATTGATCAAATCGCGGACATCTTTACTAAAGCTCTATCCACGCCTCGCTTCAACAAACTTCGTCTCAAACTGACGGTCATCCCGGATCCATCAGTTTGCAGGGGCGTATTAGTACATGAAAATAAATAATGTGTATAATCTTTATATTTGTATACGTGGCATTTACTTATTGGTCTCACTTGTAATAAGGCCACTCTGTTTCTCTATTTATAGACTAGGCAATGTACTGTATACATCGATCAAGGTTTTACATTCATTTCTTCCTCTCTGTACCTTTCTCCTTTCTTGTTCTTGGTTGCTCTTGTTCTTCAGAGGCCCCCTCAAAAAATATCCATTATTTTAGGGTTATCTTAGTAAGGATAAGGACATTGTAGATATTTGCTAAATTTTTTGTCTACCTTAAAACTTTTTCTTTAAAAAAAAGATGATATCATCTTTATGTTTTCTATTTAAAATTAAATTGTAATTCATCAAAATTAAAATCATAGTAAAAACTGTAACGATGAAAACATGATATAATCATTAACTGAGTGAACATATATAGAATTTCCTTGTAAGTTTTGTATGTGATTTTTTCTTGTTCTCTTAATTTTTTTGCTTTATATTTAATTAAATTTTGCCAATTCACAATATATATATATATACAAAAAAATGTGAGTTTTACCCTCATCATCATTATCACACTCCTAATCAAGTTGTTTGTGGTCCACTTTATGAATCATCTATGTTAATTTGTTCTTAAAAAGTTCATAATCCACTGGCATTAATTTTAATCACATGCATAATGATTTTTTTTCACTGTCTTGTTTCATTTACCTTATATTCAACAGATATTACTCTAAATATTTGCTCTTATCTAATAATTCCATAATTTATTCTTCTAAATTCTATCACACATCCATCCTAAAATAATAACTAATATAAGCTTATTTTAACAAAACATCAGAGCTCAGCCGAGTTTTATTCTGTGTTTCTCAATTTTATATTTGAAATGTCAAATCAATTGATTGTCAGGTCTCACAAAATTGACAATATATTTTTGTGTTCGGTGAGAAAATTTCAAAAATAAAATAACTGCTGCCAACCATTGAGATTTTTTTCTTAGTGCATACTTGTCTAAGCATCTGGTTTTCATTCTGAAGGGTGGAAAGTCTCTCCTCTAGCTCAGAGTTCTTGGTCTCCAAATCCTGCACCTTTATTTCCAAATCGCTCATATATGCCTTCTTCCTCTCCCTTGCCTGTTGTGCTGATTCCTTAGCAGCCTGTATCTCATAATAGAAGAAGTATTGGATGTTGTTCACTTATGTGAAAACTTAAAGGTTCAAGTTAAGTTGCTATATTCATTTTGTATCATAGTACAATTAGCTAGAAAACCAATATAAATAATGCAATAATTTAACCGACTTTATCTGCAAGAATTTACTTCAGTCTTCCATTTTGCTTCAAATCAAATATCTCCTCAGCTACTCATTGAATAATAGGTGGTAAAAATCGTATGCATAACTCTGTAATTAACTTGATCATATTCTTGAAATTTCATGAATTACATTAAGGCTTCATTTAATGAAGCTTTACCTTGTTTTGCTTTTCAAATAATCCACTAACTCAGTTTCTATTTGTGCCAGAACTGTGCAACTGAAAGCGGAAAACTGCATTTATTCCATTGTTTCGCAATCTAAGCAATGGAACTTTATAGTAGCTCATCCACATAAAGACATTCTGATGTATTTTGCATCAGGATGAGTTCCAAAGTTCATAAATTTATAAAAGATTAGTGCAGCCTTAAATATCTATATAACATTAATATAAGCATAAATTCAAAGGGTTTGAAGCCATGCTCACGCCAAACACACCAGAATATCTTTACATAATTTTTTATCAGCTCAAACACCATAGCATTTATGTGCAAATTTTATTGGATGATTAGTAGAATAACAAGTCTATATTAACTAGAACAATTAATAATTTTTCCAACTAATAATATCAGCAATGATAATGAAACTATCACTTGATAGTTAACAAACATTATTCTACATTTATGATGCAATCCTTCCATATACATTACATTACACAAGGCAAATCAGGAGGTACCTAGCTTGAAAAGTTCCAAAACTCCTAATGGGCCTGGGCAAAACTCAAAAAAGAGATAATCATAAAAACAAAAGGATGGGCCCTACTCTGGGAGAAAAACACTAGTGGCCCATCCATACGTGCGTTTATGAACGTATATCTAGACTTTTCTTAGAGCAACGATACAATTCTTTCCAGTATATCTTACACTACCTAATTAAATATATATCTATACTATTAATAAAATAAAATAAAAAGTTAAATTTTCACAAACATGAACTCGACCAGTTAATATTTTTAATTTCACTAGCAAAATTAAGTTAATCAAGCACAAACTTTTGCACAATTTACAAATTTTTTTGAATCCAAAAACTATACAATATTGAATTCAGAAACTTAAACTTGTTTCATAAGTCATTCGGGCTCCGATTTCAGCAGATTTATGATTGAAACATTGCATTTCTATAAAATGATTTAAAGAAAGTATAACATCGCATGATTCTCAATTAACTGGGGCACAAAAATGACCAAAATAAATAAATTTACATTTTGAGTACCCCATCGACATGTAAATCACCTGTACGCAAAGCAGGTGACCGCCACTCCGATTAGCCAAGACTATCCATGGAGAAAACTCATCATAAGAAGACATGCTAAACGACAGATCACAATTAAATTGCCATGTTTGCACCCAAATTTGAAGATATAAACTTCTCGAAGCAATTGAGACCCCTCAGGCTACAGAAGCACAAGCCGTTTGTGAATCGCATAGGCATTGGATTGCTTTTAGAAAGGAGAACATTCCACCAGATAATGGCAGAGTTCAGTCACTATTTTTAATGAGCCCCAAATTTGACCCGTGTCTTCTTAAAATTATTGTGACTCGCATAGGCATTAGATTCATGCACCATCAATAACACTAATTTGGTCTTGTCAAGAAAAAATAAATTTATACTAAGATCTTCAATTTTTTTTGTGATGGCAAAATATGTCTTATGCCTCAAATCTTATTTTGGAAGATCCGACCTGTGGGCTCCAAAAATTCGGCCCCGGCCTCCGCCCGACTTTTTTGCTTTCGAGGGGGGAGTTTTAACGAATTAAAGTTCCGGGGTAAATTTTGGAAGGCAGATGGGTTCGTAGATAAGACACTACCCAGAGATTTCGCCCTCATTTTGCGAGGACTTTATGATCTGAGTTCTGGTTTCCTATAGGCGCAAGCCCCTATAGTTAATTACCCCTCCCGATAACGAGAGAGAACTTTCGATTAAGGCTAGTCATCAATCAGATACGTATAGATACGTGCATCTGGCATATAGTAGCAGCATGGGTTTAGAAATTGGAGAGTTTGGGAATTTGAAAGATTGGAGGATTTGGAAATTAAAAAAGAGTTAATATTTAAAATTAGAAATTTCACCATCTTGTACTTAAAGCGGATGGTGGGGGAATGGATGATAGACCCGATCAAGATCCCATGGTTCCATCGTCCCGGGCCATCGTGGTCCCTGGTCTACTTAGTCAGAGGAGGTAGTCGACCCAACCTGACAGAAGGATCCTTGTCGGCAGCCATGGGTTGCTTCGTCCAAGGGTACCTTGTAGACCTGGGGTGAGTGTTTATCTAAGGGGACAAATTTGAATCCACCTCAGCTAACAGAGGGCTTTGTGCCCTATCGATCATATCCTATTGATTCATATCTCAAGGATTTGATGCCATTGGAGAGCATACGGGCTCTGGCCATAACCATAATATAATGGTGCCATTTGGCGGCGACCACCTGGTTCAGAGGGCCCCGAGTCATAACCGTTTATCCTGCAGTGCCATTTGGCGGCGAAACTGCCGGTTAGAGGACTCGTACCACGTCCTTGCTGGCAGGAGATTGTTTGAGAATGGATCCTAGTGATATTTTCGACCAGGCATTAGCTCTTTGCGAACTGAAGTATTTTTTAATTTGTCCACCCCGGCAAACTGTTGCGGAGGATGGATGGATTTTATGCTTTGAGTGGTTAATGGATGAGTTTCAATTTTAAACATTTAAGAATTTAGAATTTTTTTGGGATTTTTGGAGATTTGGAGTATTGGGTGGTATTTGAGGTGGTATTTAAATGTGCTTGTGAATGGACCCCTCCGGTTGAGATCTTCAATCAACGCGGCCATCATCGGGGTGTATGGGGTCATTTATATTTTATTGATTGGACCCTGTCGACTCTATCTACTGGTCGATAGAGGATCGGGTTTTGTAGGCTTTGTGCCCTTTGTAAGTGAATTCAATTGATTATAGGCCTTGAAGGCCTAATATGAACGTATGAAAACAAATATATAGGTTGTCACAACTGTATATTTGTTTGATGATTCGAACCCTGTCGACTCCTATTGACCTTTATAGAAGGATCGGGTTCGAACCTGAATTCACTCATTGACCCGCGCAGCATCCCTAAACGTCACGTGTGTACCAATAACACGCTCGTCGGGGCCCATGCGGGTTTATAATACATCCCCTTATGTGTACCTAAGTGTATACATGTTATAGTGCACGTGCGGGGGTATTCTTGGAATATTTGTACACGCCTTCTGTCCGCTTGCATGAAAGTTGCGGATCCGGTGGCGTGATATTAGACGTATAAAAGTCTTCTGCAGTAGTTTGTGGGAGCTCTTATTTGATGATGGTTTTCTGTATTTGTTTGGAGGCGACACTTTGTGTTTACAGAGGGTCTCCTACGGCAGCTCGTAGGAGCTTGTATTTGTTGCAGTCCTTGAGATGATTGGGATGACAGATGTATTCTTCTATATGTAATTGTGAGTTTAGACCTCCAAACTCTGCATCAATTCGAGTGCATTTTGATGTGTCATATCGTTGTTTTCACTGTATGTCAACTCTTTTTGATTTCAACTGACATGTTGATTGTTATACGAGCACCTTGCAGCGTCATTGGACCCTTACACCAACTCCTGTACGATCAGGGGATTCTTTACATTGGCGTTGTATTTCTTGTTTCCTTTTACAGGTTACGAGTGAACTTTTGTGCCTACAAAAGCCTATCTGAATTGTAAGATATTACTACATCCACTCCGATGAATTGTAATTTTTTGTGGATGATAGAGATGTTCATCCCTCCTTATGTTGTAGTGGACCGTACGAATACCCTGGCACTTGTTGCATGCTTCTGTACGCGCTTATAGGGAGGGCATTGCCAATTGTAGGCAAGTTCATTATGTTCAACTGCTTGTGTGTCAGTCTCAATTGCAGGGAGTTGTATACATAAGAAGTCTCTTCTCATAGCTGATATGAAGACCGTTGCAAATTTTAATCTAGTTGTTTATGGGTTTTCGCATGCTAAATTTTCATGTTCATTGCGGGTTCCTTGTAGATTTGTTCAAACCAATCCATTTTCATGAACCTTCACTGTTATTTGTAAGTGGTTGATGCCAGAGATCACACGACTTTCATTGCCTTGAACATAGCTTGTAGTTTGCAAGTGGATATTTGTATTCTTGAGGGTCTTTAATGTTTGTGTATTTGTAATTATCTCAAGTGGAGATCAATTGTCGGGGCTTTTGTTATCATTTGTGGATGAATGGTACTTGCAAGATTTATGTGGGCATCATCCTCGAGCCTTGCTCATAGTACATTGAAAGCCTACACTTGAACTCACATGATGACAATATCAACATTAGTTAAAGGTCTTATGTTGTTGATTGCAAACATGTCATATCTGAAGTTTTTTTTGATCGTGTGTAGGTGATTGCATTTTCTTGCACGCTTATTGTCCTTTGTAAGCGATGAACATTTGAGCTAAATGATTCTTTGATATTGATCGAAGATCTTGCGTTGTTGATTTCACGCATGTGATCACGCTTTCATCCACTCATTTGCCCTTTCAAAAATGACTTGTAGTTCGCGATGCATTTGTCTATGGATGATAATTTCAACACACACTTTATATCCATTATTTGATATTGTGTTCAACACAAGTTTCTCCTTCATATGAATGGATGACATCTTATAAATCCATTGGTCTATAAGTCTTGCATATGTTCATTTGTATCTTAATCAAGGTGATAAATTTTCCAATAGTTTTGAGTCCAATTCCTTGTTATTACATTAAGCTCGAATGTTCAAGTTCAAATCAAATTCTTTTGTGATCCACACCAAATTTGTTTGAATTCAAACTGTTCACTTCATGTCCACTATGCTCTTTGTCAAGTTCAAGATAGGTTCAATCTTGGGTTCAAGTTCTTCTTTCACTTTGTTCGAATTTGAGTCCACATCGCTATTCAACATCATCTGATTTTGAGCTTAATTTGATTTCTTCTCAAGTTATATTAAAGTTCACTTAAGTTCGAGTTCAAGTCCGGGTCTTCTATTGTTCAAATATTGTTCAAGTCAGGTCTTCTGTTCACCCGAAATTTCGGCAGCATTCCGGCATTTCCCCCGTTTAGGGGAAATAACGGAAAACTGGGCCTTTCCCACCACGCTTAAGAAAGCGTGTATGGTAGATGCCCTCTTTCGAGGACACCGCGGCCGTGTAAAGTCTTCAATCCCCCACCACGCTTAAGAAAGCGTGTATGGGTCTTCGACGAACCTGAAAAAGAAAAGCATTTTGTTTCCCCGTAGGTACGGGTACTTAAGATCGTCCCCACCACGCTAAGAAAAGCGTGTATAGGGCCTACCCGCCTCGCCGTAGGTGTCGCACCGGGTTCCCTTCCCACCACGCTTAAGAAAGCGTGTATAGGCGGTTTGCCGGCTCGACACGAACGCCGAGGATAGGATTTTGAGATGACTACCCGCCTCGTTGTAGGCGCCGCACCGGGGTCCCATCCCACCACGCTTATGAAAGCGTGTATAGGCGGTTTTCCGGTCCGCCGCGGACGACGAGAACGAGTTCTCGGAGTTTTAGAGTTTGGAAGTTATACCTTGGCGACCGGCGGTGGTTCGTGGATCGAGGCAAGGGAGGGAGGAGCACTCCTCTCTTTTCTCTTTGCATTTCTTTTTTTTTTTTTTAAAAGTAATTATAAATAATTATAATTAATTATAATTAAGCATAGTTAATTAACAAATTATAATTAATAATTAATTAATATTGATTAATCAATTATAATTATAATTAATTGATAATTAACCTATGATTAATAATAGATAATTATAATTAACAATTAATTACTAATTTCTAACTAATTATAAATGGTTAATCATAATTATAATTAAAAAATTAACTATAATTAAAAAAAAAATTCAATTATAATTAATAACAAAGAATTGAACAAATTTAGAGCAAATTTAGAGCAGGATTAACGCTAGCTCTATTGTTAATCTCGCAGCGAACTAAATCCTCCATTTCCTTCTCCTTGCAATAGATCCCGGTTTTACTAAATCCTGCGGTCTAGTGGATTTACGGGATTCGGCCGAAGTAGCGTGTGAAAGGTAGGGAGTTACCTTCACAGCCGCGAGCTCGCGTTGTTGCTCTCGACCCGACTGGAAGGGAAGTCGTCCTAGGAGCGAAGTCGGATAGCGACGATGGAGGCGGGTAGTCTACCTCCTCTCCCTCTCTCTCTCTCTCTCTTCTCTCTCTCTGGATTCGGCCGCAGGTAGTGCTCGGCTAGGGCAAACTTTGGGTTCGGTCGGCTAGGTAGGAGGAGCGACGGCCTTGATGGGTCGGGTAGAGGCGGAGAGGGAGGCTGGTTGTGGAGATCGAAGGAGGATTGGAATAGGGAGATCGGAAGCTTGCGGGAGTTCTCTGAAGCTTGGAGCGCGGGAATGAGTCGGAGGAGAAGTGGGATCGCGAGAGCTGCGGGGAGTTCGGAGATCTTGCGATAGAAAGAGATTGAATGGAGTTTGCGAAGGCTTTGGGGTCGGTATTTAACGACGACTTTGGGGCCCGCTCGAGGTGAGTTACGCACGCGGGAGAAGCGACATGAGCGGCGCCGTTCGCACAGGATATGGGCAGTACTGTAGCAGGCTGTGACTGATCCGGCTGTAGCAGGATACGCGGGATGGGCAGCCGGCAGGTAATGATTTTTTTTGTTTCATTAGCAGAGGTCAACACGACCATCAAATTTTGAATCTGCAAAGAGCCAACTCATTTGCATTAATGGAGTCGAGGGTTTCGAGATGTCGAATTCCATTTCACATCAGAGACTTTGTAGTTGTTGATCAATGTCAAACCACCATTAAGCCACAATTCTCATCTTACCAGTCAATCACCCAACAAAATCATTCATAAGAACGATAGATATTCTAAGTATAATCTTAGATAAGGATAGATTTATCCCCTGAAATCTATAAATACATAAGAGTTATCATTTTTATCACATTTTGAACTTGACGAAATATGATCTTCCAAAACTCTGCACGATATTCCCTATCGTTCGCTACATGATGTTAGTCATCGACTAACATCGACATCCGCCATCTCATACCACGACATCAACCAATATTGAGACCCATCATTACCTATCACTCCATATTGATCATCGATCAACATCAAAACTTGCTATCACTTACCTATGACACCGACCATCATTTGATTAAGACAACCACCATCTCCTACAACCCAAAACCAACCTAATGTCCTTGGATGTCCAACTGCTGATAGGCATCATTGCACAACATCAGATGATTGCCGCCAATATAGCTTGTGTTCACAGTCTACCAACATCAATCAATGTCCAACTTCCTATGATCACAAAACATTTATAAACCTACAGAAGATATCCCGGTAACAACTTGAAAAAAAATCAAAGTGATATAAGGCTCAATTTCTCAAAGAAAACTGAAAAAGAACTAGAATCCATAGTTTGAAGGCCTAACCAATAGCTGGGAACAAAAGAACCAACCAGAGACAGCAAACCAAGAAACAACTGCTAAGCCAAAGAACCAATAGCTCAACGTACTCTAATCAACAAACCAAGCCAACACAAACATTGGAGAATACAACCCATTCTTCTATAGGGTTCATCATTACAGACAGATTTTCAATGAACCAAAATAAAAAATTCTGAAAATAAAAATAAATAATGAAGTAACGTCAATTAATAGTAAAATCAAACTCAGAAAATCAATTTGCTTCAAACATTTCTCACTTTTACAAATTCAGCCATTGATATTTGTCATGAAAGTCGAAGCAAAATTGTTATAATTTTATGTAGAGTAACCCATGAATCATCACATACTTTGATACCCACCATCATTAATGGACACATTGTCATCATCTAATATTACTTCTAAAAGATGTAGTATGTATATAATTATCTAGAAAAATATTGGAATAATAGCATTACTTTTAGGAATTTTTAATTTTTAAACATTCATCCAAATGCGTTGTAGGATATATGACTCCATCTTTTAGCATTTAATTTTTTTAAAGCTTCTATTATCTCCTATTTTGAATCTCACATACCTCCTATTAACTCAGCAATCTAGTTATAATTATCATAATTAACAATCAACTTTAATGCATGTTTTAATATGAAACATCTTTGTCTTCTCGTAAAAGTATTCATTTTTTAGGTAAAGGAATCTCGTCATCAATTTGAAACCCCTTACCCCACTCTATCCCCTTACATATAGAAAGGGGTTGACTATTTGACTTGCTATGCATTAGAAAAACTTATTAATTTTGAGTCTTAAGAAGTTAATTCTCTTGTAGAATGTGCGATTACAACAAATTCTATTTCATCTAATCAACCATATGCACTTTTTTATTTTTTTTGCTCAAAATATCAAGCAGTATTCCTTGGTTGCACGCTAAAATCCTTAAGAGATTACCCTCACTCCCTTCTGAAATATGCTACCTTCCTTCCATGTGGATCAGTTTCTTGCTTTCTTCTCATCCCATAAAGAAATAAGCCAACAAGAAGAGAAGGATGGGATAAATTTACAAGCAAAAAAGAATTACAAGAGGAGTGTTCGGCAAGGACTTAAGTGAAAACTTTTCAATTGATGGTGAAAGCTAACTAAGATCACCCAATGGGAAAACCAATGACCACTTTTGAACCAAGAACCAAATTATATTCGAGATCACAGTTAGCTTGGAGGTTACGTCAAAGGTGAGAAATAGCATAAACAGAGCAAAACAAAATTGAGAACAGCTACCGCTATTCTTGTCTTTCATTCCTTAAAAACCTACTAACATAATTACAATTGATCTTCAGATGAGATGAGATACATTATGCAGAAACTAAATTGATGAATATCAACGATCAGATCAAGACAGTTACGCATTAATGGTGGAGATTAGAGAGTGAACGAAGTGGACTGAAAAAGGTGCAGAGAAGGTGGCCATGTAGTGACATAAGAGCTGTTATATATCAACAAGTAGCACCACTTATATATGTTGATTATCAACCCCCCCCCCCCCTACTCTCACGTTAATAATGTTTCTTGAATTGTTAACTTGTGTTGTAGCCGGAGGAAATAGCGATTAGACAATGGTTTTGTAAATATATTAGCAACTTGATCTTCATTATTAATGTGATGGACTTGAATGGTTGAGTCTTTAATATAATCCCGGATGAAAAGAAAATCAATTTCAATATATTTCGTTCGAGCATGAAAAATGAGATTATTAGCAAAAGTTATTGCCGAGACATTGTCATAGTATAAGGAAATGGAGAGAGACATAGGTATTAGAAATTCCTTAAGAAGGCGTCACAACCAGATAAGATCATTTGCAGAAGCGGCTAATGCTCTGTATTCAACTTTAGTAGAAGATCTAACTATTGTTTTTTGCTTCTTAACAAACCAAGAAATTAGCGTTCGTCCAAAAAAGCACAATATCCGGTGGTAAACTTTCGATCTAGTAGATCACCATCCCAATCAGAATTGGAGTGTGCCTGAAGGATAAGTGTGCTCGAATCAATTCGTAAACCAAAGAAAAGCGTGCCTTTAATATACATAAGAAGTCTTTTAAGCAACTGAGAATGACCCATAAGAGGACTATGCATATATTGGCATAGTTTATTAACTGTAAAAGCAATATCGAGTCTAGTGATAGTTAAATATTGTAAAGAGCCAACCATGTGACGATAATGTTCAACATTCTCGTATGGAGTATTAGAATCAGCACGAGACAAAAGTTTGGTGGACATAGGAGTAGATGTTGCCTTGCAGTCCAGCATGCAATCTCTATTTAAAAGAGCTGAAGCATATTTTGATTGATGTAAAAAGAGACCGGTAGAAGTCTGTTGAACCTAAATGCCAAGGAAGTAGTGAACAGGCCCAAGATTTTGAAGCTGGAAAGCCTTATGTAAGTCCAATAGTAGTTGCTGAATAAGTGTGTAATTGTTGCTAGTCAATAGAATATCATCAACATATATTAAAATATAAAGAGATGTGTTCCCTTTATGAGCCAAATTGAGTTGAGTGTGAAGAAAATGTTGCAAACCATTGTCATGGAGATTGTTTTAAGCCATACAGAGACTTCTTGAAGAGACAAACATAATCATGATGTTGTGAATCTCGAAACCCGGCGGTTGGGACATATACACTATATCAGAAAGTTGACCATATAAAAAGGCATGGGAGACATCTAGTTGAAGTATTGGCCATTTGAAAGTGACAGCAACAATAATAAGTACACGAATGGTAGGTAACTTTGCAATTGGACTAAAGGTATAAAGTAATCAAGTCCATATTCTTATTTAAATTCTTGCGCAACAAAATGAGTTTTACGTCGGGCAATGGTGTCATTAGCACTATACTTAGTTTAATATATTCATTTGCAGCCCAATACATTTTGAGAAGAAGAAAGAGGAACTAACACCCAAGTGACTTGATTTTGTAATGCTTAAAATTCATCTGACATGACCTGATGCTAGACTTGCTCTTTGATAGCTTTAGAATAATAAGTAGGATCAATTGAGGTAAGGCAATGAGTCATGCTGAGGATTTGTTTTGGTCTCAAGGAACTTGTTTGAGCTCTGGTCAACACCATGTGATGAGTTCTAGTGGGTGGCGGTGGGGTAGATGACTGAGAGGAGGAACTGTACTCTGGAACTGATCAAGGAGTTATAGAGACGTTTGACATCGGTGAAATGGGATCAATGGCTGAAGTAGGATTAGTCGTGGGAGGTAAAGCAACATACTATTGTTTAGGAGAAGTGAAAGTGTGGATGGGAACTAGAGTTAAAGGTAATGAAATTGGTTTGGTGGTAGGTGATGCAACTGTTGTGATGGGAGAGAAGTTAAGAGGAATAGAAAGAGATTGAAATGGAAAAATATGTTCAAAGAATTGAACATGGAGAGATGTAATTATTTTTTTAGTGTGAATATTATAACATTTATAGCCTTCATAATTGGGTGCATATCCTAAGAAAACACAAGATGTGGACTTGGGATCAAATTTATGCTTAGAGATAGGTGGGAGCCATGGATAACATAAACAACCAAAGGTTTTAAGGTGAAGGTAATTAGATGGTGTATTATAAAGTTGATGATATGGATATCGTTTAGAAATGGTGGATGAAAGTAATTTATTTATTAAATAAACTGAGGTTAAGAGAGCTTCCACCCAAAACTTATGTGGAATATGAGCATCAATCAGTAAATTTGAAGAGTTTCAATAATGTGCCAATGTTTGCATTCGGCAATACCATTTTATTGTGGTGTGTAAGGACGGGCTAATTGGTGTTGAATGCCAGATTGGCTAAGCATAGATTGAATTTTGGGATTTATATATTCGTCACCACCATCAGAACGAACACTTTTGATAGATTTGTTAAATTGACATTCAACATGAAACTTAAAATGTGAAAATTTGAAAGTCGTTCATCTTTAGTTCCCATAGGATATACCTAACTATAACGAAAAAAAATTATCCACAAATAACAGATAATACTTAAAACCTTGAGTAGATAAAATGGGAGAAGGACCTCATATATCCGTATGTATTAATTGCAAAGTTTCTTTACTACAAGAGAAAGAAATAGAAAAGGGTAACTTGTAACTTTTAGCAAGTGCACAAAAATTACAATGAAAAGTTTTCTTGGAAGTGGAAGAAACACTGAATGAAGTAGATAGCAATTGAGATTAAAGCAGAATAAACGGATGGCCCAAGCAATGATGCCATAGTGCAGTGTTGGATGAAGCAGTGAGAAGAGAAGATTGAGGAGCTGAGTTCAAAGAGTTAATTCGGTAAAGACCTTGACAAGATGGACCTTTATGAAGAGTCCGATTGCTCATCGAATCCTTGATACAAAAACCAAGATTATCAAAAGAAACAAAGCAAGGATTTTCATAAACAAGTTTATGAATAGAAAGAAGATTATGAGAGAGCTTTAGGACATGAAAGAGAGGATTAAGAAGTAGCTTATACAGTGTGGGTGGGGAGGATTCCTTGACCAGCACACGTTATTGGAAGCAAGTCTCCATTGTTGATTTGTACCTGCTATGATCCATTGTTAGCTCTAGCATTGTGAAGTTGATTGGCGTCAGGAGTTATATGAGATGTTGCATCAGAGTCTAAGATCCAATCGGTAGTTGCAGTAGAATCATTTGCAAGCAGAGGATTAGTATTGGAGTTATATGATAAATCAATTCAATACCAGCAACGAACAGTCGAATGTCCAGGCTTACCACAGATCTAACATTCTACATAGGAGGAGTTGCGACCAGCTCGACCAGATGAACGAGAACCTCGACCAAGTTTTGAAGAAGAGAATCAGTGCCTACTACGAGGAAAATTCAGAACTGGAGGACTAGATTGTCCTCTGCTCTGATTAACAACAAACGCCATTTATGATTCAGGTAAGGAAACATAATCGTGAGCTATTTCAGCTGCGACAGCTGCAAGGTTGAGCTCTTCAATGCATAAAAGAGCATAAAAATCATCCAAGCTTATGGGCTGAAGATTAGTTATAATGGCAGTCTTAAAAGCTTGATATGTTGATGGTAAACCATTAAGCGTATATAGAATGATATCTTCAGCAACTAATGGCGAACCAAAGGCTGCGATGGCATCACATTTGGATTTAATATATGATAAACATTGCATCATAGATTTGTCTTTCATGGAGGTATGATGCAACTCATTTTTTACTTGAAGAAGACCATCAGTTGGTGGACTGCAAATGACGTTCGATGGTTTGCCAAATGTCAGCACAGGATTCCAAATTTAAAACATAAGGTAGTAGATTTTGTGAAATAATGGAGTATATAGCAGCTTCTAAATTTTGATCCACAAGCATCCAGGTGTTATAATGTGGATTAGGAAGTATCTCACCAGCATCATTGAAAATCTGCTTGGATGGCTTGGGTGTAGAACCATCAAGGAAACCATCAAACCCATTTGCTTTGAATAATTTTAGAAGTTGGGACTTCCAAAGTGGATAATTCTCAGCATTCAGCTGAATATTGATGATGGTTTTGACATTTGTCATAAGAAATTTCAGTTGAGCAGAAATCAAAGTCTCACTCATCTTAAGAGGTGATTGAGATTGAAGAACAGGATTATCGGTAGAGGATGAAGCAGTATTCATTAGGGAGAAATGAGAAGTAGGAAATGCAAATGTGAAAGAAATTAAAGCTGCCTGGAAGAAGAAGACTGATTGACCTTACCTTCTCTGATACCATGAAAAATAGCATAAACAGAGCAAAACAGAATTGAGAGCAGCTAGCAATGTTCTTGTCTTTCATTCATTGAAAACCTACTTACAGAATTACAATTGATCTTCGTATATACAGGCTGAGACGAAATACATTATGCAGAAATTGAACTGATGAATATCAGCGGCCAGATAAAAACAGTTACGCATCAATGGTGGAGATTAGAGAGTGAAAGAAGTTGACTGAAAAAGGAGCAGAGAAGGTGGCCACAAAGTGACATAAGAGCTGCTATATATCGACAAGTAGCACCACTTATATATGCTGATTATCAAAAGGATCTTTATCTATGAACCTCAAACAATATTAGATCAAATGGCATAAAAGGGTTTCTTAATCATTGATGCATTGTATTAATAAAGATCAGTGATTATAAGATTTGAGAGCCACTTTCAGTCTTCCAAAAGTTCTACCCAAAATAGATAAAGAAAGAGGCTACATCAGCACAAGGTTTTGTGGGGTGTGGGGGGAGAGGGAACCATCAAGTGACTTAGGTCACTGTTAAGCAAGAACAAATAAACATACTTGAGAAATTGATCAAAATAGATGGTTATCTCTGGGAAGGCAATCGGTTAAACTATAATGATTTTGGAGAGCAATAAGGCTTAAATAAGGAAGCCTCAAGTCTTACAATATCGCTTCAGGAGGTAAGTCCACGACCTCTAATGGTGAAGGACAAAATTGGCATCCCAGCATATGATGGTTTTCCATCTACGAGGAGAAGTTGAATGCTAGTGTTGACCAACTAGAGACAGACTTCAATCTCTATGGGCACACCTACCAAGAGAAGGTCTCATGATGCGGACATCCAACCGTCCATGCCTATCCGAGGAGGAGCTGAAGATCGACGGCCATGATCATCCAACATTATCTTAAATTTTTACTTGTAATTTTTATTGTAATTATGCATTATTTGTTTTTACCCTTACTTAAGAATCTAGTCTTATGTAAGCCCTAGGGACATGATCGTCTTCTTTTAGTTTCTTTTATTTCTAAGGCCTATATATAGAGACTCTTGCTATTATAATGGTATGATAGAGTTTTAATTAAATTTTGTTCTGCACTTTTGTTCTTTGGGGAGAACTTTGGTGAGAATCCCTATGGGAGGGATTCATAGTTTCCACCAGCTACAGGATGGGTCCGGGCTCGTGGCTTGAAGTCCTTTGGTGAAGGGCAACTTATCACCCGTCAGTCTTCGGAAGAGTTCAAGGCTCGCGGTTTTATCCTTTTTTTTCTTTTTTTTTTTTTGTTTCTCCTTATTTTTCCTAAACCGCCACCTCCTCCCTACCAAAACGCCGGCCAAAGGCCTCCCCTCCTCCACGCCGCCGCCCAAGCCCCTTTCTTTCCCCAAACCGCCGACCACCATCATCCCTAACACCACTTCCCTCCAAAAATTTATCTTTCCTAATTTAGAATGTCCTTAATTCGGAAAGGAATTTAAATTCAAAATTAATCCAATTTGAATTTCAAATTCCCTCCTAATTAATTACAATTAATTAGGAAAGTTTCTTTTTATTCTATCAATTAATCAAATTTGAAATTGATTGATTAATTGATTCCTAAACCCAAATACATTGAACTTAGACACATCCTCCCTCTTTCCTTGGCTCCACAAATTATATCCTGCATTCAAAGCCCTTCCTATTTTGGCCTTCTTAATTTGGTAACAAATTTGAATTTAAAATTCAAACAATTTTGAATTTGAATTTGTTTCCTAAATAAGAATCCCTATTTTAGGAAAGTTACTTAAATTATATCTAATTAAATTTCTAATTATATTTGATTTAAATTAATTTTTCTAATTAGTAAATCTCTTTTAGGAAACCCCACCCCCAAATCTCTCCCAATCTGAAATTAATTGGAATTAATTCCAATTTTCATGTTCATTGAACCTAGACACATTCATTGAATGTGGACAATTTCTCCCCCTCCTCTCTCTTGGCCGGCCCCCTTACCCTCTCTCCTATCTCATTAATTCTGCCAATCAAATCACTTAATTAAGGAAGATCCTTTTTATTTTTATTCCCCCCCCCCACCTCTGTTCTACATCATCTCATTTGCGTAGCTCAAACTTATGCATCATCCTTTTGTGTTTAGATGGATTGCCATTTCCCTCACCATTTCTCTTAAGGGGATATATGTGATCAAGAAGTGCGCATCTAACATGCATTTCTATATTTCAAATGAATACATCACTTGCTATCAAAGAAATTGATCAAACATGTGGCCTTACAATGGCCATTGAAAGAAAGAACAAAACCCATATAAAATGCTTACCAACTTGCAAGAAGGCTTTTCAAAGCCCTACAAAAAAAAGGAAATTCTAAAGCAGCCTCTTCTAGATTCAATCCTTATTATGACCATTTCAAAATAAAGGGTCACAAATAGTGTGCTTGGCTAGGACTCAAGTGGAATCATATCAATTCAAAATTAAAAAGAAATAGAAATCAAGAAACCCAAGAGAAGAACAAGGGCCTCTCATGCACAAAAGAACCAAATTCTCTAATTTGCTTGGTAAATTCATCAAAAGATCTCTATCCACAAACTTTAAGTAGCATCAAATCAAAACAAGGAAAATCATCCAAATTATAAATTTGATTAATACGATATGAGACGAACAATTAAATTACTAAAATACTGCAAGGCATCCAAATGAATATCAATGAATATATTATAATTAAGTCCTAAAGGGAAAAATGATGAAGAAAACTTAAAAAATAAATAAACCACGTAAATATGATATGTTTACACAATTAAAAATAAATAATCCAAATTATAAAATTTTCAACTAAAATTCCAACTCTTACTCAATTTTAGATTCAAAATCATGAGAGCATGATTTGATGTAGGAATAAATTTAAAAAAAAATCAAATATATATTTGCATTATAAGTACAAATCATCTCTTATATCAAATGCATCCTATAAAAATAATCATAAATTATAAGTTCTCAATAGAATTAGATTCAACCATCCAGAAATCTTGCATTGGCGCGTATAATTTCTCAATAGGATTAGTTTCAACCATCCATAGATCTTGCATTGGCATGTATTCGATAGGGATAGGCTTTAGATAAAGTGATTATGAATTCTCTTAAAGTCTATTAAACACAAGTGTAGTAAAATGATTGTAATATTCCTCAAGTTCTAAAGCTTTACATAAGGTCTAACCTAATCCTTTAGGAGAATTGTGGTTTAAATCATGGTTAGTTTCTTACCTTAAATTTTAAACAAAATAGATAATGGTAACATGATAACATAGAGGCTGTTTATGTTTGTTACAATACCTTTAAACCTTACATTAAATTCAACACCATAGTCACCTTGTTCATGATTCTTAAAGTGATCATGCAATTAGCCCTTACATCACTTGAATGACAAGTATTGTTCCTAAAGCTAATGCTTCGGGTTAGTTAACATAGAATTAACAATAATGTTTTGTTAAAATGATTGAGCATGCCCCACTAATTTTGATTTATAACCTTTAATTTGTTAAATATATTATATCATTTAAAGAAATATTCTAAATTACTGATCAAATTTAAAAATTCTCAAAAATTATAGCTCTCATTAAATGTAAGAATATAAATTTGAACCTAATGAATTCTATATTATAATTGTATAGAGCCATAGCTTTCATGATATCATTTAGCATTATTTTAATTGGTTTAGTTATTATGCCTACTTCTAGTTGTTGTGAAAATGTAACCTTAAGCTCTAATATCAGTTTAAAATTTTCTAATGTCAAATTAGGATGACATGCACGAAATCGTATACACAATATCAAATGCCCAATTCACGGGCATTTATTTTAGACAAGTTTTTATTTCTTTTGATGAATATAAAAACATGAATTCACTCCAAATAGAAATTTATTGATTGTCTGAATAGAAACTTAAAATATCTAATCACTCCAACAAAACAATTGCTAATTAAATAGAATAAGAAGAGAACAAGGAAAAGAAATCACCAAATAACAATCTAGGAAATATGTTGATACAAACAGATAACTTCCCCCCAAAACTTTTAAAAATTATTTGCACCACATTAGAAAAATCGGCATCTAACACCCGAGCATAAAGAAAAAAAATAAAACAACACAAAGAAACTCTTATTGAAAACTAGTTTTTACACCCCTCAACTCATCCATTGTTTATAAGATAATCACAAAAATCCCTTCTCCATATAACATTTGAATCAAGTTGACAACCCCATCCCACTTAAAGCCCCCACAAGGAATCTCAATTCAAAACAACAAATGCTAATAACAATGCTACATCAATCAACAAGGAAACAACATATAATTAATTGAAGGACCCAATTAGATACCTAACAAAAAACTAATAGCTAAAGGATGAGGGTCCAACGGTTGGGGATAGGGTCCAGTGTAGCAATGTGGTTCTATTGAGCATGTGCAATGCAACTGATGGACACAAAGGAGGTATGACAACGGTAGAACTATAAAGCAAACGAGAGAGGACTATAAAGCAAACGAGAGAGGATTGATAGAAGGTAGGCAGACTGCATAAGGATTGTGCTTAACTTAAAGCATCACATATAAAGGCGGGATTAACGATTTACAATGGTTGTACACTAGAAGCAAAATTAGTTGTACAATAATAAGCGGACTCACAATCACACACATGAGTGACGTCGAGCACTAGATTACAAACACATGGGGTTAGGCTTGTGATTAAAGAGTGAATTATGGATGAGATTGTGAGGCACTAGAACTTGCATTATTAAGGCATAGGATTGCACATTAGAACACAAAAAGAAAAAAATGTAGGCGCATGTGGTGTTAATTGTATATAGGGATGATTAATAGAAGGTAGAGCAACACAAGGCAAGAGCAAGAGAATGGTAGGTTAGGACGCATGCTACTAGATGATTAGGGACATAGCCTGAAGTAAAATCTTGCTCGAATACCATGAAATAAGAGAGAATTAGAATGAAATACTCCTTCACTTAATTGCCTTATAAATCCAGGCATATAGATGTATATGTATATAAGAGAAGAGATCAATCAAGAAAAATATAATATAAAAAAGTCCTAAATAATTAAGAAATGTTAAAATAATAAATAGCGCATATTCTAGTCATAAATAAGTTAGTTCGTGTGATAATTTATATACGGTAACATATACCTTTGATAATATGAAACCAACATCAAGAATAAAATTTTTAAGCAATTGACTCTGTTATGCATGAAATTAGCAGCAAATACAAGTTTAAGAAATTTGATTTTGAAAATATTACCCAAGTTTTAAATTCCTCATAATATTATTTCAATCTATCAACTACATAAAATAGACATTATGTGTTTTTTATTCTACCAATTTTGTGTATTTTATGAAAAAACAAATATTTTTAACACACACACAGTGCAACTTCAATGATTTCACAACCTTGCATAAAGAATATAACTATAAGCAATGTTTATAAGAAAATATTGACATCTAAATATTTTCATTAGCATGCCTCATATGCACAGTAGCTACTAACTATAACTTAAAATTTTCATAAGAATATTTTGATTAATCATTAAAACTTTTAAATTTAGAAAAATTATATGAAATTCTATTTTAATGAATTTTTTTAATTACGTACATTTTACACATGTGCTATGTAATTTCTTCTCAGGAGGAGAATATCTATTCTCCCTCAATTTAAATTTCAATCATATGACCTTCAAATATAAAATTAAAGCATTCATTCTATTCACCATCATAAACATAAAATTAAAATCAATCATTATCTTCAACATCGTAAGCATTAGTGGCATACACAATTTAAGAACTTTTAAAAATATTTGAACATTAATCAAAGACATTAAAGGTATCTTAATGGATAGTTTTAATGATCATGGTGATTTTTCAATAATGTAGAATTTTTAGCTAGCATTAAATTAAATGGATGAGTTTTTAATGATATCTTGAAGGTAAATGAAAGTTTTGGTCAATAAAAAATGGGTAAAAGTGAACTTTTAATGGTCTTGCATATGTTGTTGTATCTTTATTTTTTTCACGTACTCAATAAATGGTTATACTATTATAAAATAAATAAATTAGTTCCATGAATTATTTTCATGTTATAAATCAAAATTAACAACATGCTCTTAAATTTAATAATTGTGTCAAACGGTAAGCTTAAAATAAAATAAAAAATGATGGCAATTTCTCCTCCTAGAGGGAGAAATTATCAATCAACATGACAAAGGAATACTCCTTTAAAAAGTAGATATTTAACAAAATATGGATCAAATTGAACTTTTCTCTAACCTCTTGAGGCGTTTGTCCTTATCAGCGGAGCTCTTCCCCCTCTTTCGTTGTGTTGGCAAAACAACAGAGGATAGAGAGAACATAGCAGTGCCACCATTGGTTGTATGATCAGAAATTGAGGGAAAGGCCTGCTCGTATCCAAACTCTGGCACCCTTCTCATCTCCTCATCACTCTCCTCTACTTCCCAAGAGAAAAAAATAATAGAAAATTTTTAATTGGAAACATATAAAATTTAAAATATCATTTAAAAAAAGGATTGAGGGTCAAACATGCTAACTGCAAAGTGCAGTTGCCAAAATTCTAGACATGCAATTAAATAAATGCAACTTTGATTAAATCCACTGAAATCAAAGTGATTTAAAAAATAATTATAAATTCAAACGCAACAAGCCAAAACAAATTGTATGGCTATAAAACTGAAAATTGTAGAACTTCATTTTTTAACTTAATTGAAGAGGATCCCAACCCTAGGAAAAGAGAAGCCGGATCCGAATGAACAATACTTCTCACATCCAAAAAGTCAACACATTTTTAATACATCTCATGTGGCATGACATGTATAAGAGGAGCCTATATGTGGAAGATAATATGCTAACATCACAACTTTTATATATAGAAATAAATTAAACATGTGTTGATTTTAATGACTTGAAAAAGTATTTCTGATAGGGAATACTTGTAGATCTCAAGTATTCCTATCAATAGAGACAAAATTAGCAAATAAACTCACAAAATCTGATGGGGAATCACACCAAAAATAATAGATTTATAGAAGAAATCAACGGACGGAACAAAGAGCAACAAGATACAATTAATCCTCTATTCAAGAGGAGGATCGTTCTCTCCCAATCCTTAGACAAAGCTAAACCCAAGACACCAAGAAGAAAACTCCCACAAGAACACAATAATCAAAACATAACCCTAACCCTAATTCTCTCATCCTACTTAAAGTATACAATTAATTAATCAAGTCAAAATCACTACAGAGCCCTTGCCGCCCCCTCCTTTCCCTCCAAGGAGTTTGAATTTGAATTCTTAGTGGACCCCACTCCTCTCTCTCTCTCTCTCTCTCTCTCTCTCTCTCTCTCTCTCTCTCTCTCTCTCTCTCTCTCTCTCTTTGTGTGTGTGCGCCGCTGCCCCTCCTGGAATAAACAAAAACTGGTCCACTAGGGTCCGGTTGTAGTTGGACCGGTCTAACATACTGCGCTCCCAAAGAATCACCTTGTCCTCAAGGTGAAAATAAAGAAACTGAAGTTTCACCCTCTTGGCATCATAGTCCGGGAGACTATTTCACTTGATCAGCACTTAGTTTCATCTTCTCTCTGGAGAACCTCCATCAAGTCCAAGGGTTCCAAAATCACCTCTAAATCCTCAATGAGTGTCACCGGTAACTCCGAACTGGCTGCATAATCTCCAATGGCCCTTCTCAACTGGGATACATGAAAAATATGACGTATAGTCGCCGTTGGTGGTAGTTTCAGCTGATATGTGACCGCTCTAATCTTCTCCAATATCTCATAAGGTCCAAAGTACCTTGGGGCAAGCTTCTCATTCCTCCTGTTGGCGACTGTCTTCTGCCTGTAATGTCGGAGTTTCAAAAACACCCTCTCCCCTTCCTCGAATTATATGTCATTCCTATGTCCATCATCCTGTTTCTTCATTATCTATTGAGCTCTCAGAAGATGCCTCTTCAACTCCTCCAACACCCTATCCCTCTCCTCCAAGTACTCATCTACTAACGAAACTGGAGTATGTCCAAAATGCACCAAGTGAGATGGATCACTTCCATACAACACCTTGAATGGGGTCATCTGAGAAACAGAATGATAAGAGATGTACCAATACTCAGCCCATGATATCCATTTGGCCCATAGCTTGGGTGTCTCTGACACAAAGCATCTCAGATACATTTCCAAGCTCTTGTTGACCACTTCTGTTTGGCCATCCATCTATAGGTGGTAGAGGGTGCTCCTTTTCAATACTATCCCTTGTAATCTTAACAGCTCCCTCCAGAAATGACTGAGGAACACCTTATCTCTGTCGGATACTATCACCTCTAGTACTCCGTGCAGTCTGATCACCTCTCTGATGAAAGCTGATGCCACTGTCACTACGATGTATGGATGTCGTAGGATAATGAAATGAGCATACTTGCTCAATCGGTCTACCACCACTAGAATCACCGTGAAGCCTTCTGAACAGGGTAACTCAAATATGAAGTCCATGGATACCTCCTCCCATACCTGGCCTGATAGAGCCAACGGCTGTAGTAATCCTCCTTGAGACATGACAAATACTTGTTCCTCTATCAGACCTCACATCTGACTACCATCTCCTCCACATCTCTGATGCACCGACACTCCGCCTAAAGAAGGAATGCAGTGTCGGACACTTGATGGACATGGACACGCGCCTGACATGCCGTGAACACGTGTCGGACACGCGTGTCCGATTATTTAATAATTTTAAATTTAAAAAAAAAACTTAACATATATCGCCGTATAGTGCCCGAAGCCCTAACTTTCGCAATTCAAATCGCGTTCGTTTCATTTAGGGCGAGTGAGGAGGCGAGCAGCCGAGGCAACCGATCTCCCTTCCTTTGTTGTTTCCGCGCGAGCAGGTCTCTTCCTTTGACGTTTTCGCGAGCAGACTTCCTTCATCATTTCCGCGCGCAACCGAGGCTTCCCCGTTCTTTCTTTTGCGTCGCATTGCTAGCAGGTATCAGTCTTAAGTTTTTTTTTTCCTGAAAAATATTTTGATTGTTTTGGGTTTTGGATGTTGAAAGTATTAAAAGGATTTTGATTTTTTTTTCTGAAAGTATTCTAATGAGAAGATTTAAAAATACCTAAACCATTTGTTGGAATTTTCTTTGATGATGTTTACTCTCTAATGGCGTTTGTTGGAGACGCATTTGTTGCCCTAGATTTTATTTTGAACTGATATGATGAGTAGAACACTAGAACCTCTTGGTGGCGATGTATAGTTATGCCCTAGACTTCTTTGTGATGCTTGAAATGGAGTATTGATGGAGTTTTTTTTTCTATTGCTATTAGTAATTTTTTATGGATTGTGTTTAGATTGTTGCAAAATTGGTAATCTCCCCATTTCCGTACATTGGTATTATCTTTTCCTATTGTGATTGAAGGCTTTGGATTCATTAGGCGTGAAGATTGAAATGTTCCATCTATCAGTAGAATACGATCAAAGAAGCTATCTAAAAACTGCTATCATAATAGATTATTGAAGAGAGTAGATGGTTGCTTTAAGCTGTCTTAGTTTACAACAATTGCTTATATTTTCTTTCTCCTATTGTGAAGAGAAAAGAAATCAAAATCCAAGCCTCTACAAATGTAATTATTTCACTACAATGCATGTTGACATTTAAAAGTTTTAAGTTACAAATGTAATAGTTTCACTACAATGCATGTTGCTTTTATTTTCTATCATTTTCTAAGTTGTTCAGTTGTTCTTTACAAAAGTTAAGAGTCATAACTGATCTTCATTGTATTAAGCATTTATTTCTTCCATTTAACCAGTGCATTTAAAAGCAAAATGAGCTCTAGTGCTAGTGGGAGTGGATTAGGCGAAGGTTCAAAAGAGACATCTGTATAAACTGATAAGCCATTATGAATTCATGTTATTACTAAGGAAAAATTTTTGAAGGAGGGAATGTGTCATTCAAATGCAATTATTGTGGTGGCACTTACAAAGGATCATATTCTAGGGTGAAAGCACATCTACTTAAGATTGCTGGTCATGGAATTAAAATGTGTCCTAAGATTACTACGGCGCAGTTGATTGAAATGCACAGACAAGTTGATAAAACTGAATCTAGGATCAAAAGGACGCTTCCTAAAGAGATATCTTTGCCATCTACCCATGGTTCATCCCGCACTTCTTCCTCATCTGTTAGAGTTGATCATTCATTATCATTTAGAAGTGAAGGATATGAATCAAAGAAAAGAAAAGAAGTTGTCAGTAGTTCTTTAGAGAAGACTTTTAATATGCAGCAGCGAGAGGAATTGGATGGTGAAATTGCAAGGATGCTTTTTTCAACGGGACTTTCTTTCAACCTTGCAAGAAATCCTTATTATAAAAAGGCATTCAATTTTGCATGTAATAACAACTTTGCAGGTTATGTTCCACCTGGCTACAATGCAACAAGATCAAAATTATTAGAAAGGAAAAGAGCACATATTGAGACATTGCTTGAACCAACGAAAGGAGTGTGGAAAGAAAAAGGTGTCAGTTTGATGTGTGATAGTTGGACTGATCCTCAAAGAAGACCACTCATTAATTTCATTGTTATTATAGAGAATTACTCAATGTTCATTAAAGTTGTGAATTGTGAAGGAGAATACAAGGATAAATACTTCATTGTCAATTTGATTAAAGAGGTGAAAGTCATGATTGAGCCTTCAAATGTTGTGCAGGTTATTATAGATAATGCACCGGTGTGTAGAGCTGCAAGATTATTGGTGGAGCAAACTTATCCTCATATATTCTGGACTCCATTTATTGTGCACATTATAAATCTTGCTCTAAAAAATATTTGTGCAGCGAAGAATACAGAGGCTAATGAAATCATCTATGCTGAATGTCATTGGATAACAGTGGTTGCAGATGATGCTATTCTGATCAAAAATTTCATCATGAACCACTCAATCTGACTTTTAATGTTTAATGATTTCTCACATTTGAGAATGTTAGTTGTTGCTGAAACTCGTTTTGCCTCTATAATAATTATGTTGAGAAAATTCAAACAAATAAAAAATGCTCTTCAATCTATGGTGATTAGTGAGAAATGGTCTTGTTATCGAGAAGATGACATTGGGAAGGCAAGGTATGTGAAAGAAAAGGTCTTAGATGATTTGTGGTGAGATGATGTGGATTACATTTTAACTTTCACTGATCCAATTTATGATATGTTGAGAGAGGCTGACACAGATAAATCATGTCTACATTTGATTTATGAGATGTGGGACTCTATGTTAGCAAAAGTGAAAGAAATTATATACAGACATGAAAGAAAGTCACATGATGAAAACTCAAGTTTTCGGAGCATTGTCTATACCATTTTTGAAGATATGTGGAGCAAAAGCAACACACTTCTGCATTGTTTGGCTCATTCATTAAATCCAAGGTACATTTGTATTCATCTTTTAAACTAATTTTAAATTTCTTGGTACATGAATAAATAATTTTATATGTTTTATATTATTTAAAGATATTCAAGTAAAGAATGACTTCAAGAAGACCCTCAATGTGTCTCACCATAAAAAGATTTATAAGTTTTAAATATGAGAAAGATATGCTTGAAATGATATTTCCCAAATGAGGAGGAGAGAAGAAAGATTAATATAGAACTTGCAAAGTTCTTTGAATATTTAGAAGATTTTGGTAATCAAGAATCTTTGGATGATAGATGGAGGATGAATCCAAAAATGTGGTGGTTGGTTCATGGAGCTTCAGCACCGCTTCTTCAAACAATAATAATAAAACTTCTTGGTCAAGTATCATCCTCTTCTTGTTGTGAGAGAAATTGAAGCACATACTCATTTATTCAATCGATGAAGAGGAATAAAATAACTCCACAACGAGCTGAAGATTTAGTTTATATGCATATAAATCTTCATCTTCTATCAAGGAAAACCCCACTTTATATGACAGGTGATAATAAGATGTGGGATGTTGCTGGAGATGGGTTCGAGTGCCTTGATGATATGTGATTATTAGAGGTTGCAAATCTTTCTCTAGATGAACCAGAGTTGAAAGCAATGATATTCAATGATGATGATATTGAAGGCCAAAGACCAACCTCTGAATCTAATTCTATCATTTCCTCTATTGAGTAGTTGAACCTTCATGTTGTACTAAATGATTTTTACTTATATTTTTATAATTTTACTAGACATTTTGTACTAAACATTTTTATGTTATAAGCTAAACAAATTATTTTGATATTGATTTATTATTGCTTGTTATTTCTAAAATAATGTCACCTTAATTTTCATATATTATATTAAAAAAATTATTATGTCGTGTCCACGCCGCACCTATGTCCTATATTTTTAAAAAATGTCATGTCCCGTGTCCGTGTCGTCGTGTCCATGTCGGTGCATCATAGCTCCACATCCTTATGCATCCCTTTCCAATACAGCTCTGATGCTAGCCTCCTAAATATCTTCTGCACCCCTGAATGACCCCTTACAGCGCTCCCATGAAACTCCTAGAGTAAGTGAAGAATGTGGACTGATGTCCTAGGCATCACAAACCTCCCCTAGTATAATAGTCTCTCCACCTCCAATGAATACCCCGGGCAGCTACTCCCTTCCCTCAGTAAAACGGCCCTGATTTTTTTCAACTCTTCATTTCTGGCACTCTCCTCCTTGATGGCCTCACAATCTAACATCAATGGAATTGATACTGCTGTCACCTGCAACTCTTCCATACATCTGGACAAGGCATCTGCCGCCTTATTCTCCACTCCTGGCTTGTATTGGATTTCAAAGTCATACCCCAACAATTTGGACAGCCACCTCTGATGCTCCTCGGTCACCATCCACTGCTCCAACAAGTACTTCAGACTTCGTTGGTCCGTTCTGACAATGAAATGTCTACTTAATAGGTAGGGCCATCACTTCTGGATGGCTAATACGATAGCTATCAGCTCCCGCTCATAGACTGATTTCAACATGGCTCTTGTTGTCAACACTTGGTTGAAATAGGCAATAGGTCGATCATTTTGCATGAGCACTGCCCCCAATCCATACCCTGAAGCATTTGGCTCCACTATAAAGACTTGAGTAAAATCTAGTAATGCTAAGATTGGTACAGTAGTCATAGCCTTCTTCAAACTCTCAAAAACTGCTATAGCTGCCTCCCCCCATAGGAATCCATCCTTCAATAATTCTGTTAGTAGCCATACTATGGTGTTGTACCCTTTCACGAACCTCCTGTAGTATCCTGTCAGTCCTAAGAATTCTCTCATGTCCTTCAGATTCTTAGGTAATGGTCATCTCAATATAGCCTCAATTTTAGACTGATCTTCTGCCACCCCCTCTTTGGACACAATATGGCTCAAATACTCCACACTGGTCTAGGCAAAACAGCACTTCTTCAGGTTGGCCCTTAGCTAATGCTCTAACACCTCTAGCACCCTCCTCAAGTGCTCCCAATGCTCCTCCTCTGTCCTGTTGTAAACTAGGATATCGTCAAAGAACACCAAAAAAAATTGCCTGAGGTAAGGTCTGAAGACCTTGTTCATGAGAGATTGGAATGTGGCTAGGGCATTAGTGAGGCCAAAAGGCATCACCAGGAACTCATAATGCCCCTCATGAGTTCTGAAAGCAGTCGTGGGCACATCTTCCTTCTTCATTCTGATCTGATGATATCCTGACTTCAGATCTATCTTGGTGAAGATCACTGACCCACTTAACTCATTCAACAGCTCATCAATCACTGATATAGAAAACTTGTCTGGCATAGTCTCCTTATTTATCGCCCTGTAGTCCACACAAAACCTCCAGATGCCATCCTTTTTCTTAACCAGTAATACTGTACTAGAAAAAGGATTAACAATGGGCTTGATAATCCCCGACTCCAGCATTTCTCTAATCCACTTCTCAATCTCATCCTTCTGAAATTGAGGATAGCGGTAAGGTCTGATGCTGATGGGTGATACACCTTCCCTCAAGGTGATAGCATGCTCCTGCTCTTGTGGTGGAGGCAATCCCTGAGGTGGCTAAAAAACCTCATGGAATTGCTGAATCAACGGCCGTACTGAGAGAGGCATATCTCCTCTCTCCTCCAATATGAATCCCTCCAATCGGTGCAGCTCCACTAAAAAGCCTTCCCCCACCTCTTGTATACTTCTCACCATGATTTTGAGAGATAAAAATGGCTTTGGAGAGCTCCGCATCTCCCCTGATCACCACCTCTTTCCATCCACCAATAATTCAATCATTAGTGCTCCCCAATTGACCCTGGTGTCCCCAAAGGTCTGTAACCACTTTATCTCCAGGATAACATCTGTACTTCCTAACTCTAGTGGGAGAAAATCCTCCCTCACCTGAAACCCCTGGATAGTCAACATCACTCCTCTACAAATCCCCTAGCCTTTATCCACCTTCCCCATACCCATCATCACCCCATAATAGCAAGTGTTCACCAATTTCACTCCCAGTTGGTCGACGACCTGAGTGAAAATGAAATTGTGGGTAGCCCCACTGTCAATCAGTACCACCACCTTCTTGTCCTCTATCTCACCCTTCACAAAAATTGGTCCACTAGGGACCGTTGTAGTTAGGTTGGTCCACTAGGGACCGGTCTAACAATTTCTCAATACTAATATAAAAGAGAAGAATTCTATGCATAAAGAGGTGGAAGTATCCAACTCCAGATAATCCACTTTAGGTGGCGAGAATTGGATCCAAAAATATTTTTTCAAAATCATTCTATTTTTCTAAATTTTATCCTAGCTAGTTAAAATAAATTGGATACAAGAATTTGATGAATTGCAGCTCTACATATAGGTAACGAACTCGAAACTAAAAAATCCATAGGGTCAAATCGGGGACAAACATTAACTGAAAAGCAAATATTAAAAGAACAATGTTTCACTCCCTAAATAAATACACACAAATGTTGAATTTCTTTGAATTATGTCCACCACGTCAGCATGTATGAAACACTCTCATTTCATGAGTAGTGCTTAACTCAGTCAAATTTTCAAAGCCAAGTCAACACATAACTAATAAGGCCCTTAAACCCTGACAAGAATGACCGAAAGTCAAAATTTGGGTGAGTAAAGCATCACTCTTTCATATAGGACAAGCATGCATCGACACAGATTAGATTCAACAAAATCCTAAAACTATAGGATTTCATTAGGGGAAAGTAGCATTGCTCTTTTTTCTTTTTTTCTTTTTTGACATTTAGGCCAATTAAGGCAAACTCACACACACAACGCATACACAAAGACTCGAACCCAAGACCTCTTAGTTGGTAGCCTAAGCTCTCAACCAACAGGCCAAGGTTAGATGTGTACATTACTCTAATTTAAAATATACACATTCCAAAGGATAGATTATCAGCCCAAGATATTGAAGCAAACCCATACAAAAATCAACTACATTAAAAATTTGAAAATTTCAATTGATTGTTGAAGCAAAATGACAGATTGTTCATAGTTTGGCGGTCAACCCAAAAGATTTGACTATAGATGTGGAAACATGATTCAACGAGTTGAAAGAGGTTGCACTCATATACATTAGGAGAAAAGTTCATCCCCTTTGAGATTCAGGATCAAGAAAATGGAGCAGAGTCAGAAAGTCAGATATAGATTTTCCTCAACTAAATCAAAAAATTCCAACTGAATAATTGATATAGAACAATAGGAAGATTCCATTGCAAATATGAAAGCGATAAGCAATAATAGAGCGTATTGTAATTTTTTTTTTTTTTTTAAAGAAGAAGAAGACAGCAGGTCCAAAATACCAGAGCAAACAAAAGTGAAATGTAGGAATAAAAAAGAATCAGCAAAGGGAAAAACGCATACTTTGTATGATAGATTGAACTTCAGAACAACCGATTACATACAGAAAACGAGATTTCCGAAGGGAAATCTGCGCAAACTCAAAGCATGATCATAATCGAAGCATGAATCGATAAACGAAAATCAATGAAACCCCTCGAATAAGTAAGTAAACATCATCTAGTTTCTGGACTAGTAAAACTAAAAAGAGAGCAATAGAAGCAGAAAACACAGATTCCCACTGACATCAACTGATTCGAAGCTTCACTTACCATCTCTGACTTCCATCTGCTGAGCTGAGCTCGATGATCTCTCTGAGCTCGACGGCAGCGAGCTGGTTGCAGCACCTTGCATTCTCTGTGTGAGGGAGTAAGAGAAATAGGAGGAGAGCGCGACCTGGGAACAGCTGAAAAGGGCGGGCGAGCTGTCAGTTCGTTCGGACCAAAGGGTTTAAGGGTTAAGAGAAGGCTCTTTTGAACGTTCGTTCGGAAAGGATCGGACGGTTACAAATTTGTAAGCGTGGACGCAGCATGAACCAGAAAGTTTGTAGGGATCCAAAGGTTATTTCGTGATAAGCGTGGAGGGATGTAAACCGTTATTATCTAATCTGACCGTTGAAGTAGATCTTGCTGAGAATTACAGGTGACGGTATGGCGGGTATATATATTTGACTTTATATGTTTTATAACATGCTTAATTGGTCAAGTTTTTTTAAATATTTCTGAAAATTATATTAAGATTGATTGCTTATTGAAATCCGGTACTAATGAAATTATTTTAAATTCAAATTTTACTTGAATTTTCATTCGAATGTGGTCCAAATGTAGTTTAAGATTTCATTTAGAACGATTTTCTTTCTACTTCTTAAAGCAACTTTTTAGTACCAAAATTTTAATTTTTCTACTAGAAAGTTATTTTAAAAAGCAGAAAGAAGCCGTCCCAAACAAAGCCTAAGTTTTTGTTTGGATCAATTTTTTTACTGTTTTACTTTTTAGATCGCAACCGTAGTCTCTATTTGCCCACTATTTTTTACTGTTTAAAAAGAAAAATTGCGCTGAAAAATTATTTTCTATAACAACTTTAAAAAAAATTACTTTCTCTATAATAATTTTACAATCACTTTTATATAAAGTTGCATCCATCCCAAATGGACCCTAAACTTGCTCCTTCATATACCGCAAGTCTACAATTCAAACAACTTGTTTAATTACTAATTATAACTCTATTTGAACCTAGTTCAGATTATGTTCGAATCCGATTCAAATCTAGTTCAAAATGGATGTAACATGTTGGTATAACTAAGTTTAGATCCTTTGGTTTCAACATAATCAATAGATTATCATAATGACAGGCATTACAATATTGAGTTGAACCAATTAGTGATATCACTCTAAGAAAATAATGCAACACTTGATTACATTGCCGTAAGAATTAATAACACTCAATGGTATTACTCCTCATCAATATTATGTTAGATAGAAACCCTAGATTGATCATTACAAGATGTAAGGACAACATTCTTTAATATCATGTTAAATTCATATTTTATATTGTACGAACGGTCGGCTTTGTTTGTGCCCCATTTTGGAATTTTTATTAGGTCCGGACACCGGACGAAGCTTTATGTTCGTACTCATTAGAATGGCGCCACGTAGTGACCAGAAGACCCGACGACCCGATTCGCCGAGAAGTTCAAATGATGCTCGTGCGTTCCTAATTTACGCACGGCCCGACGACCCGACCCATATCGGAGGAATTACTCGGTATTACCTCTGAATTACCTAGGTATTACTCCATATTACCTATGAATTATCTAGGTATTACTCGGTACTACCTAGGAATTACTCGGTATTACCGAAGAATTACTCGGTATTACCTATGAATTACCTAGGTATTACTCGGTATTACCTAGGAATTACTCGGTATTACCGAAGAATTACTCTGTATTATCTATGAATTACCTAGGTATTACTCGGTATTACTTAGGAATTAGTCGGTATTACTTCGTTTCTCTACCTGTTGTTTTAATCCAATTGTAATTAATTTAAAACATAAAAAAGGGCGGGTTTTTTTAATTTTTCGCGTCCAATTCGGATCGGGTCGTCGGACCGTGCAGAAGTTGTCATAACACGTGCTAAAAAACCACAATTCAATGGAACGGGATATCGCACCAACGAATGCTACGTGACACTATTCTGGTGGAGTCCGAACGTAGAGCTACGTCCGGTGTCCAGACCTAATAAAAATTCCCCATTTTTAGCATTATTTTTATTAAGTTCATCACATATAAATTTCCAATAACTTAGTTATTAGTCTTCTTCATCAAAAGTCCTTCAATCCACATGATGATTTGTCTTGATTTTGTAGCTGCCACATTTTGGAATTCAAATCATGTGAATTTGGATTTAATTATTTATTTATAGTTTTGGAATTCAAATAAGATTCATGCATTGTTCAAACATATTAGAATAAGGTTCGCACAAAGTTCAACTGTGTTCAAATAAAATTCCAACACAATTGGGATATCATTCGAACAAGGTTCGGACATGGTTCAAACCATTTTCAAATAAGTTTCAAAATTCATTAATATGGTTTAAACAAGATTCGAACGACATTCATAAAACATTTGAACCATATACAAACTACCTTCAAAACAAGTTCAAATCATGTTCAAATAAGTTTTGCACATTGATTGAATTGTATTTGAACATATCTTTTGATCCTCTACATAGTTTTGCATTAAGCCTCTATCAAAATGACATCAATTTGGTTGTTCAAATAATGTAAATGTAATAGTGGAAGTCCGTGTTGGGAAAAATTATTCTGTGCGGATCCCGGACGTCGTCCATAAACCAACCAGAACGCACCAAGTCATTTTTTTGCTCGGCACCATTATGTGTCGGGTGACATGGCAAGTTCTTGTTGGTCTCCAGACCGTCCGGTATCCGCACAGAATAATTTCTCCGGTGTTGGACTACTTGATCGATTCAGTGGTTTTTCTTATCCTGCTGCAAGAAGAAATCTCAAGTAAAAATAATAAAATTAGCAATGGGTAATGCCTAAAGGTGTATGGAGCTGTGAATGGTGGAATAATGTTGCTCAGTGTTATTCTGTGAGAAACATATGAGACCAAGGATATAGGAATTGCAAAGGCATTTACATCCAAAGTTGTTATTGGGCATGTTCTTCAATTAAACAATAAATAGTGGTAGCTTTCTAATGACGTGTATGACGGGTTATATAAGATCAATTTTTCTAAAGTATAGTTAGGAATTTTAAGAAACCATTTGAGTGATCCAAGGAACTCCAAATATTATATATTTACAGTTAAAATGACTCTACGAGAGAAATCATATGAGACCAAGATTGCTCAATTATAAAATTATTAATGCACTTAAATGTCTAAAAAATAGTGTATGATTAAACAAATCAACACAAATAATCTGACGGAATATTTTAATTTCTAACCTAAATAAGTAAATAACCATAGTTCCCCTTTTCATAAATCTATAAATAGACTTAGCTTTTACACATTTGAGAGGAGGTTAGGATGAGGCCATGAGAAGACTTTCAGAAGAGAGAATCTAGAGTTTAGCTTGCAAGCACTCAATGCACGTCATCGACAACAATGTCTATACTCATCACCATCAAAATGCTGACACCCACCATCAATATCAAGGTTGATACCCACAATCACCAATAAGACTAATGTTTACTGTCAAAATCAATGATGATTCTTGTCATTGCCAACAAACTTAACACACGTCGTCGAAATCAATGTCATTTTTCATCGTCGACAATAAAACTGACACTTGGCAAGGACACCAATATTTACACAAACATCAATGCCCCGTTGATGTCAAAAAGGTTATCGACACCAATGCCCATCTTTGCCACTAATATTGATGCCTAATGTCAACACCATCACTGACATCTGACTTTAATACCAATAGTATGCTAAACTTCAACAACAATGCCAATGCCCAATGTCAACCCCTATGTCCATGTCAGTAGTTAACATCGAAACCAATGTCAACAGCAACACATGATCAATCCCTCTTTGTTCTTGATTAGGAAAAAAATCCAACCACCTTCAAGTCATAATCAAGCCAAGATCAAATCATGATTGAACCATCTTCAAACCTCTCTGATCATGGCTTTAAGATGGTTAGTTTATGGATCAACCATGATTTGATTATTATTCGATCATTTTCTAATCATTCTTTGAAGGTGGTTCAATGATTATTCAAATCATGATAGATGAAGGTTCGATCATGGTACAATTATCTTTCGAAGATTTTTTAATCATTAGTAAAATTTTATTTAATTGTGGTTTAATCATAGTTTTGAGCCAAAAGATGATTCCAACAAGTTCGTAGATGGTAGTGTAATGACTACCAACGATCTGAGTTTAGGGTAAAGAATATTAACACTATATTCAATACTAAATAATCAACAAATAACATCACTACATGCACAAACATAAATGGAGAGGGATTGTCACCATGAAATTTCACTGCAGCTCGAACACGCACAATCTGTATCCGCCAGAATTGGAGAATATGCTGAGAAGAAAGGTCAAGGAGCTCCTATGATCGAAATATCATGTAGATATTCATCGAGAGTTCTAACTCTAATTGTTCGAAAGTATTTTGGAACGAATGAAACTTTCAAGTATATATCCCCAAGGAAACAAACATATACATATTTCTCCAATTTATGCTATTATTGGACGTGTAACTCGATTCACATTATATTTTGATTAAGTGGCAAATAAAAATACTCCAAAAATAAAAGAGAATTTGAATGATCCACTAAAGGAGGTGAGCCCCAACAATTTCTTATGCAGAAAGTATCTTTCAAACCTATTTTGACTTACAAAAATGAATCCCAAGCTACTTTGCACAACCTTTTCTATTGTAACAATATATTTTACACACACACAAAAAATCTTATATATTTAAAATATAATTGGTGTTAGATTAATGAGATGAAAAATCTAATTATATATATGATACTTACATTTATAGGATGGATTTGAATTTTCTTAATTACCTTGATAATTTAATTACATACAATTATCAATCTCATTCATCTAATTCACTTTAACTGTCATGTTGAATTTATCAATGCTAATCGTTCATTCCACATTAGATTGTAGATATTACTCGCAATATAAACTTGCAACCGAAAAAGCACTCAATGATAATTCCATGTTCATCAATTGAACCCCAAAAACAAAAAGAGCTTGACCTCTTAAAATTTGATTCTCGATAAATGTTCACCTCCCATGTCCGCTATATTGGGAAGGTTAATGTATGACTAAGACTTTATTTGGGACGGCTTTCTTACTACTTTTTAAAGCAGTTTTCATGTACATAAATTAAAATTTTTGTACTAAAAAGTTGCTTTAAGAAGCAGTAAGAAAGTTGTCCCAAACGAAATCTAAATCTGCATAACATGTTTTCTTCGCAGGATAAAAAATTAGACTTGACAGTATAACAAAAGTTGATTCCAAGACGTACAGTCGAATAATTAAGTCAAAACTAAAGATAGGTTTGCGACCAACATGATTCGAGGAATGAAAGGTTTCAACATAGATATATTTTGTTTGTCTTTAAAGTCAATTCTTAATTGAACATACAACCACATGCCCATATTGTAGAAATGCAGCAGTAGATTGTGGGCTCCGAAAATTCGGCCCCGGCCTCCGCCCGACTTCTGTTGCTTTCGAGGGGGGAGTTTTAACGAACTAAGTTCCGGGGTAAATTTTGGAAGGCAGATGAGATAGTAGATAAGACACTACCCAGAGATTTCGCCCTCATTTTGCGAGGACTTTATGATCTGAGTTCTGGTTTCCTATAGGCGCAAGCCCCTATAGTTAATTACCCCTCCCGATAACGAGAGAGAACTTTCGATTAAGGCTAGTCGTCAATCAGATCCGTAAGAAATACGCGTTATCTGGCATATAGTAGCAGCAATGGGTTGGGAATTTGAGGATTTGGAAGATTGGAGGATTTGGAGATTGAAAAGGGTTAATATTTAAAATTAGAAATTTCACCATCTTGCACTTAAAACGGATGGTGGGGGAATGGATGATAGACCCGATCAAGATCCCATGGTTCCGTCGTCCCGGGCCATCATGGTCCCTGGTCTACTTAGTCAGAGGAGGTAGTCGACCCAACCTGACAGAAGGATCCTTATCGGCAGCCATGGGTTGCTTCGTCCAAGGGTACCTCGTAGACCTGGGGTGAGTGTTTGCCTAAGGGGACAAATTTGAATCCACCTTAGCTAACAGAGAGCTTTGTGCCCTATCGATCATATCCTATTGATTCATATCTCAAGGATTTGATGCCATTGGGGAGCATACGGGCTCTGGCCATAACCATAATATAATGGTGCCATTTGGCGGCGACCACCTGGTTCAGAGGGCCCCGAGTCGTAACCGTTTATCCTGCAGTGCCATTTGGCGGCGAAACTGCCGGTTAGGGGACTCGTACCACGTCCTTGCTGGCAGGAGATTGTTTGAGAATGGATCCTAGTGATATTCTCGACTAGGCATTAGCTCTTTGCGAGCTGAAGTAAATTTTTATTTACCCGCCTCGGCAAACTGTTGCGGAGGATGGATGGATTTTGCTCTAAGCGGGTTGATAGTTAGATTTCAATTTTTAAATATTTTCGGAGTTTAGGATTTTGGGCATTTTTGTGGGGTTTTGGAATTTTGGATTTTGATAGGGTCACTTGAAAATATTTGTGTGGACCCCTCCGGTTGAGATTTGCATTCAACACGGCCATCATCGGGGTGTGGGGTTATTCATATTTTTTTTATATTTTGAACCTTGTCGACTCTGTCTAGTGATTGACAGAGGATCGGGTTTCGTAGGCTTTGAGCCTTTTGTAAGTGAATTCACTTGATTATAGGCTTTGAAGGCCTAATATGAACGTACAAAACAAATATCTCGGTCGATCTCGCGACCGTATATTTATTTAATAATTCGAGCCGTGTCAACTCCTATCTACCTGAATAGAAGGATCGGGCTCGAACTTGAATTCACTTATTGACCCGCGTAGCATCCCTAGACGTCACGTGTGTACCAATAACACGCTCGTCGGAGCCCATGCGGGTGTTTGGGGGCATTTTATAGTTATTTATTAAACCTTGTCTACTCCTATCTGCTTGCATAGGAGGATCGGGTTCAAATTTATTGACCTGCGCAGCATCCCTAGGAATCACGTGTGTACCAATAACACGCTCGCCGGGGCCCATGCGGGTTCATGATACATCCCCTTATGTGTACCTAAGTGTATACAAATTACAGTACACGTGCGGGGGACTGTCGTTTGGGGATTTGTACGATCTCCCCTAATACTACTTGTAGGTAGGTAGATGTATTCATTCTTAGATTTGGATTGACCTCAGGATACTGCATTTACTGGAGTCATTTTGTATCTACCCACAGATGACATGTGGTGCGTACATCTGTATTTGTAGGGGAGTTGTATGTATTGCAGATCTTTTATCCTTGCTTGCAGAGAACCCATCGCTCCTTACTTGTATGTGATATGCAATGTAAATTATATTTGTTGCATTTGTTACATATCATTCCTGCTTCATCAATGAATATTTCTACCAATCATCAGGATTAGATGAATTTGTTCGTATCTTGATGTGGACTATAGTGCATTGTGGCATTCGTCACATGTTAGCCTTTTATCGTATTGACTGAAAGAGCTACTTTGTCGTTGCACTCATCATCTGTGAACCTCTTCCGATGCTTGTGGAGACTATCATATGTATCCCCCTCAATCTCCTTGCTTGCAAAGCTAATACGAATGTCACACATCAATCATCATTATTCGAGTATGATTTGCAATGTATGCTTGAATACCCTCGTACATTTGTTTGCAAACCAACTCAGATGTAATCTTTGATTAGTGTTTGATCATGGCAAAGGAGTCATGCGATTCATCGTTACTTGTAAGTAAATGGTGTTTGCAAGTCTCTTGACATTGCTTGTGGGAGACTTTCGCCCTACAAGCTCTTCACATTATTCTTCTGTATTTGAATCATCATATTCAATTGTGCGATTGAAATGATACTATGAGTTCATCATTGTCAATCGCATGCAAATTTTGCAGTTCTTTGAAGACATTGTATTGTAAAGTTCATTGAGATATCCTCATGCCTCCGCTTGCAACTAGACTGCACATTCTTGCTAATAGATGAAGGTCATTATAGTAGTTGAATACTTGTTGTTCACTTGGACGACCAGGATGCATTCAGACTTTGATTTGTTTATTCATCCAAAATCCGGTCCTATGTATTCCCTCCAAGTTCTTTAGAGATCGTATTCATCCAAGTCCAGCTCTTTGTGGTCCACCTCGTTCAATTTATTTGCAATATCCAGATCAAGTTCAACACTTGAGTCCTGGTTGTAGATTGCTCTTGAGTAGAAGTTCAAGTCGAATCTGGCTCATGTTCAAATTCTCGTCATTCAAATTCAAGTTCTATAAAACTTATTTGAGATTGAGTTCTTTGTCATTAATGTGCAAGTTCAAGTCCTCATGCACTTTGTTTAAATACCCCGTAGTTCACTTGCAAGCTCAAGTCAAATCTTTTGTTTCATTTGAATTCAAGTTAAGTCCATTAGAGTTCATTTTCAATTTGCCACCGGTTCAAATTTGAGTCCAAGTGTAGTCCCTTGTTGTTCATTTAAGTTCAAATCTGAGTTCAGTTCGAGTCCGTATCCACTGCAGTCCCAAATCAAGTTTTCTTGCACTTTGTCCAAATGTTCAAATTAAGTCCAAATGGTCTTCTGTTCACCCGAAATTTCGGCAGCATTCCGACATCTCCCCCGTTTAGGGGAAATTACGGAAAAACTGGGCCTTTCCCACCACGCTACTAGAGCGTGTATGGTAGGTGTCCTTAGACACCGGGCCGTACATCTTTTCATCCCACCACGCTACGAGAGCGTGTATGGGGTCTCCAAAAGTACCCGTATGAACAACACAAGTGGCTTTCCCCACCACGCTTCAAGAGCGTGTATAGGGCTTACCCACCTCGCCGTATGCGCCGCACCGGGCTCCCTCCTACCGTGCTACGAGAGCGCGTATAGGTGGTTCTCCGGTCCGCTACAAACGACGAAAATGGGATTTTAAGTGATTACCCGCCTTGTTGTAGGCACCGCACCGGGTTTCCTCCCACCGTGCTATGAGAGCGCGTATAGGGGGTTCTCCGGTCCGCTGCGAACAACGAGAACGAGCTTTCGGAGTTTTAAGTTTGAGAAGTTATACCTTGGCGACCGGCGGTGGGATGTGTTGGCTCGTGGATCGAGGCAAGAGACATTTGCATTTCTTCTCTCTTTTTTTTTTTGTTTTGGATCATCTCTCTTTCTTTATATATATATATACATATATATATACATATGCGTATATATATATATATATATATATATATATACATATATATATATATATATATAAAATATTAATTAATTAAAAAAAACAATAACAATAATTAAATAATAAGAATAATAAGAATATTAGTATTAATACTAATGGTATTAATAATAATATCTAAATAATAATAATAAAATAAGATAAAATCAAACTAAATGTATACCTAATGACTAAAGTGGTCGGGTAGGAGCAGGATCGGATATGGGAGATCTCGGTTGGGTCTAGTGGAGTCGGCAGCAAAAGGAAAATGCAGGGGAAATTAGAAGTAGCACTTGGCTTCGATCGGGACTAGGGCCGAAGGTCGGATGGAGGTCGCTCGGTCTACAGAGAGCAGAGAGGAGTCGGATGGGGATGGAATGGCGTCGGCTCGAGGAGGGTCGTGTAGGAGCTGGATTGGAAAGGTAAGGAGAAGGCTCTATCTCTCTCTCTCTCTCTCTCTTTCTCCTTCTCTCCCTCTCTGTTTGTGAACCGAAGGGGATCGGGAGGATTGGACGGAGCAACGGCAAGTGGAGGGGATTCGGCTGCAGGTTGGAGTCGAGAGGGAGATTGGAGTCGGAGAGTTCTTGTGGCCTTGCCGAGATCGGGAGCAGCGACGGGGGCTTGATCGCTGAAAGTTAGGGGTTCGGTCGGAGCTTTGAGGTCGGCAGGGGGTGCAGGGAGATTTCGGATGGGGAAGGTTTGGAGGTCGGGACGGGAGAAGCAGTCGGGATGGGAATGTGTCGTGGGAGCTCTGTGTCGAGAAGATCGCGAGGCTCTCCCTTTTTATTAACGCGAGCGGGAGGAGAGTCGAGGCAATCTACGTGGCTCTGAGACGGCGCCGAACTGCAGAGGCATGGGCACTGTAGAAGCGACGGGAGCAGCGATTCTAGCAGGATTCGCGCATGGCTTCGCCTCATGTAATGATTTTGAGTTTTTTTTTTTTATTTATTTTGTCTGTTTTGATTTGGCTGTTGTGGGAAGGTCAACAAATGCCCCCCAACAAATGTGGTTTGCTTCTAGAGAAAATCACGTTTGTTGTATGCTGATTGACCCTGTGGATCTCTAGATATTTTCTCTAGATGTCACATAAAGGTCTTCATTTAGTGGATCTCCAAATATTTTCTTGGATGTCTCACTAAGGTTGTCATTTAGTGGATCTCCAAAAATTTACTTGGATGTCACACTAACACTATCATTCTGTAGATCTGCAAAAGTATCTCTGTGTCTTCGTGGATCTTTAGATGCACTCGTAATCAGTAAGAGGATTGACATGCTGGCTTTAGTTAGGTAGAGATCCAAAAGACACTGATAGAGTACTCTACACGTAGATCCCTAAAGTAGCACTTTGTAGGTTGATGATAGTATATAGTAATGCCACCCTCTGTTCTTCTTTTGACACTACTGCTTTCTTAGTTTTCAGTTCTGATTTTATAACTGTACTGACAATTCTTTTGTTTCTTGTGCAGGTCACTATAAAGATAGGATCCAGTCAGTCAGCTACCACTGGAGATTTGGTTCTGGTACGTTTTTTTTTAGTTTGTTTGTTCTGTTTCTTTTCTTTCTTTGGCTGCTTACTGACCCTTGTTGCCTTGTGCAGGTTCCAGAAGTGCAGAGTACCTGGTCTTTGGAAGGAGCTGAGCAGAGCTGTTGACTTCCTCTTCAGGCATAGTTTAGGAGACAAATTTGTAGTCCTCTGCGAAGGACATTGTACTTTTCTCTCTTTTTCTTTTGTTGATATAGACTTGTAAAAGAGATGTGAACTGAAAACTTGTACATGGATTCTGAATTAATAAAATGAAGCATTTTTTGTAAATTCAGTTGTTGACGAGCTCTCTTTCTACTGTTCCTGTGATTTCTGTGGTTGTACTTCGAGTTGTGTTGGTGGTATTGTAAATAATTTTAAATATTTATTTGGGGATCTCGGCAGCGGCGCGATGTCGACCCAAATAAATATTTAAAATGCCCCCAGTCTTTAGAGACATTTATAGAAGTCATACTTCTTTTCATAGCTTTAGCTTTCTTGAGATTTTGGTTCCTTCTGTCCTGCGCTTTGTGCTGCGGACATTGACGGAGAATTACCTGATTTGTCTTTACTGACTTGTCAGGTGATTTTGTACCTTCTGCCCTTTGCTTCTAGCTTTGGCGGGCTTGATGAAGGAGTAGATGCCGGTGACCAAAACCCTTAGGTTTGTAATAGGTCGATGGCGAAAAGTCATCGGTCCAGAGCTTTGTGCATAATGGACTTGTTGATGACGGAATCCTTTTAGTTCAGCTTTAAGCTTTTCATGAACTTTGGGATAATTTCTTCGGTCCTTTGCTTTGTGCTTTGCTGGACTTGTTGAAGAAGAATTCCTTCGATCCTAGCTTTGTGCTTTATGGATTTGTTGAAGGATTTACAGGTTTTGGATTCAGTTGATAGTACCAATAATGAGTAGTATCTTGATCCTTAACCACTTGAGGAGACTTTAATCTGAGTCACTTGAGTTCATCAGATTAGGCGAGCTGGGATTTGACAGCTCTTCGTCCTCTGGTTGCTGAGATGGGGGTTCCTCTACTACGGCCTTTCTTATGGCGTATTGAGTAGATGGAGCTGCCAGCGATCCGGCCATATTTGGGCTTGTTGGATCCGACCTCTTACACCCATTCAGACTTCAGACTTGAGCTAAGGGAAATGTGCTTGCCAATGCTGATTTTGCTGAAGTTGATAGATTTTGAGTCTTTCTTTGTGGTTGAAGATTTGGAGCCTACGCGAATTTGGTAGTTGCTCGAGATTTCTCCTTCCCACTGGAACTTTGATTCTCCGGTCAATTAGGAGAATTTTGTAGACTACGATCACTTGAACTTATCGAGTCAAATTCGCCTTCGTACTTCCTACAGTCCCTACTGACGGGTTGACGAAGTGGGGGTTCCTCTACTACGGCCTTTCTTATGGCGCGTTGAGTAGACGGAGCTGCCAGCGATCCGGTCATATTTGGGCGTGTTGGATCCGACCTCTTACACCCACTCGAACCTTAAGCTTCAGGCTGCTGAAAGACTTCAGGTTGTTCTGGCTCAATTTGTTAGTGTGTAGTTGCAAAAGTCTCTTTCTGACCTTTGAAATCTTGGTACGTTGGAGAAGGTGGCGTCTCGATCTTTTGAGGCTCACCTGCATACACTTTGAAAAGAATTCGTTGTATTCTTCAGTATAAAGGAATATTTGTGTTGGTGATTTTAAATATTTATTCGAGAATCTCGGCATGCAGCGCGATGTCGACCCGAATAAATATTTAAAATGCCCCCTGTCCTATAGTGAGATTTTGAAATGCATTCTTGCAACACAAGAGAATTTCAAAAATATAAAATGTAAAGTGTATATAGATATGCATGGAATACACAATACATTAAATATAAAATTTCCTTGAGCAATTTTACGCATGGTACTTCTTCAGGTGTCGACCGTTGATTGGCGGCATGGGCCTCTGACCGTGCAGATCGATAAGCTGGTAGGCTCCTCCTTGGTACACCTTCTCGATGGCGAATGGGCCTTCCCAGTTAGATACGAACTTGCCACCAATTCTTCGGTGTGGGATGATTGGTCTTCTCAGCACCAGGACCAATTCTCCTTCTTGAAAGGATCGAGGGCGCACCATCCGATCAAATGATTTTGCCATCCTTCCTCGGTAGATTTCTAAGTTTTGTTGGGCTTGCAGCCTGACTTCGTCGAGTGCATCGAGCTCCTCAATTCTTAGGCGAGCATTCTGCTCTTGAGTAAGCTCATTCTGGATAGCGACCCGAAGAGACGGTAATTCAACTTCTAGTGGCAAAACGGCTTCAGCTCCAAACACTAGTGAGTAGGGAGTGGCTTTGGTTGGTGTTTTGTAGATCGTACGATACGCCCACAATGCTTCTGCCATCTTTGTATGCCATTCTCTTTTATTCTTGGTGAGGATCTTCTTCAACAACTTCACCAGTGTCTTGTTGAAGGCCTCAGCCAGACCATTGGCTCTTGGGTTATATATAGACGAGTACCGCCAGTCAATCTTGTGACGATCTACAAACTTGTAGATTTTCGTGCTTTTGAATGCTGTGCCATTGTCTGAGATCACGCGGCGTGGTACACCGAATCTGTAGACGACGTTGTGGGTAAAGAAGTTGATCACGTGCTCGGACGTGACTTCCCTGAATGGTGCCGCTTCCGCCCATTTCGAAAAGTAGTCTGTTGCTGCCAGTATAAAGCGGTGTCCTGCCGAAGACGGCGGATCTATTGGCCCAATTATGTCTGTGCCCCAACATTCAAATGGCCAGGATGCAATTGTTGGATGCAGTGGATTTGGCGGTTGATGAATGACATCACCGTGAATCTGACACTCGTGGCACTCCTTAGCGTGGTTGATACAATCTCTCACCATCGTAGGCCAGTAATAACCCATTCTTTTAATTTTAGTAGCCATCTTGGGACCTGACTGATGTGCTCCGCAGAGTCCTTCATGTACTTCTGTTACTACTTTATCAGCTTCTTTGGTCCCTAGGCACCTTAGCCACATTTGATCAAAAGCTCGCCGATATAGCGTATTATTGACAAACGCGTATCGCAATGCTCTTTTTCTAATTTGTGCAGCCAGAGATTTATCTGTTGGAAGTTTGCTTTCTTTGAAATAGTCGACGAATGGTTGCCTCCAATCGTCTTCGACTTCAACATCTAGGCAATCCAACCACGACTCTGAGAATCTACCAGTTCTTCGTCTTTTTACTGCTGGACGTTCCCCTGGTTGATTTTTAATAGTGATTTGTTGTGGATGTTGAGGATCGACCGGGGTTGCATCCTACTGGCTTGAACCTGGTATTCCTTCTGCCTGCGGGAATCGTAGGGTTGCTGGTTCTAAGACTCGGCGGTTTTCAACTGCAATGAATATAGGGGGCCTCTTATCCTCATTTGCAAGTTCCTTGGCCAGTTTAGCTAGATAGTCTACTTTTGCATTCTGTCCTCGAGGAACCTGAGTCATCCTGACATTCGGTATTTGTTTTAGAAGCTCGAGAGCTCGTCGGTGATAGTGAGCCAATTCAAGTTTGCAGATTTTGTAAATGCCCAGAACTTGATTTATCACAAGTTGAGAATCGCCAAAAATTTGAAGATCTGTGATTTGAATATCAATTGCAATCTCCAGCCCTGCTATTAGAGCTTCATATTCGGCTTCATTATTGGTCCGAGGTTCCGTTAGACTGAACGAGAATCTCATTATGCCTCCCTCGGGTTCTATAAAGACTAGACCGATGCCAGCTTGGGCCTTTGCAAGATTCGGAGGTTTGGGAGACTTAATAGACGATGCCCCATCAAAGTACATCTCCCAAAATGATACCTTTTCTTCCTCATCAACTTGCATGATTTGTTCATCTGGCAAATCATCATTGAGCGGAGAGTCAGCTGGGATTGGATGTGCGGCGAGAAAATCTGCCAAAGCTTGTCCCTTTACTGCTTTCTGTGGCATGTACACTATATCAAATTGCAGTAATAGCACTGCCCACCTTGCCAAACGACCTGTCAACGCTGGTCTTGTCATCAAGAACTTCAGCGGATCGATCCTTGATATCAAGGTGATTTTGTGGGAGAGCATATAGTGGCGGAGCTTCTGGACTGCAAAGATCAACGCCAGACAATGTTTCTCAATTGGAGAATATCGTACTTCTGCTCCGATTAATCTCCGACTGATATAGTAGAGTGCATTTTCTTTTCCTTCCTCATTGTGCTGAGCGAGTAACGCTCCGAGGGACTCTTCTAGTGCTGCCGTATATAGTATAAGAGGCTTCCCCGGAATTGGCGCTGCTAGAATGGGTGGATTCAACAAGTATTTCTTGATACTGTCAAATGCTTCTTGACATTCTTCATCCCACTTGAATCGGACATCCTTCTTCATTAGTTTGGAAAATGGTTGGCACCTACCCGACAGATTCGATATGAATCGTCGAATGAAAGCCAGTTGCCCTTGCAAGGAACGGAGTTGACGAAGGCTTCTTGGCGGTGGCATCTCAATGATCGCCTTGATTTTGTTGGGATCGACTTCTATGCCTCGATGACGAACGACATAGCCAAGAAATTTGCCGGAGGAGACCCCGAAAGCACACTTAAGGGGATTCATCTTTAGGCCGAACTTCCTGATTCTTTCAAATACAACCCTCAGGTCATTTAAGTGATCTTTTCGATTTATGCTCTTAACGACCAAGTCGTCTACATAGCATTCGACCTTCTGATGTATTAATTCATCAAAGATATGGGTCATTGCCCGTTGGTAGGTGGCACCAGCGTTCTTCAAGCCGAAGGGCATGACCGTGTAGCAGAAAATACCGATGGGCGTTCTGAATGACGTATGCTTTTCATCTTCGGGCGCCATCTTGATCTGGTTGTATCCTGATGATCCATCCATAAACGAGAACATGTCATAGTTTGACGTGTTGTCTACCAGGAGTTCAGATACAGGAAGCGGAAAGTCATCTTTTGGACACGCCTTGTTAAGGTCCCGAAAGTCGATACAGATGCGTATCTGTCCATTCTTCTTCTTGACAGGGACAATATTGGCGATCCAATCGGCATATTTTTCTTCTCGGATGAAGCCCGCCTCTATGAGTTTCTTTGTTTCTACAATTACCTGTTCTTCAATCTCCAATCTCATTCTCCTTGGAGCTTGTTTGACTGGTGTCACATCTGGTTTGATTGCTAACCTGTGAACTGCTACGTCAGGGGATAAGCCGGGCATTTCAGCATATGTCCAGGCAAAGCAATCCCTGAATTCACAGAGGAGTTCCTTTATCTCTTCCACTTGGTCTTCCGGCAGCAGGGAACTAATGAAGGTTGGGCGAGGGTCATCCTCGGTTCCCAAGTTGACTTCTTTTAGCTCGTCCATAGTGGCTGCCTGTCCACCATCTTCAAGCTCTTCTGGTGCAGGCTTGGCCTCTAGAGGCTGATCATCGTAATCCTCAGCTTCATAGACCTCTTCATCAGGAACATCATTGAATTCAACTTCCCTGCAAGTGATGGCTCGGCAAGTCTCCTTCCGGATGCATTTTCGCCTGACGAATCCGATACCTTTATATGCATTCATTTCCTTCCGCCGCATTGGACGCGGATTCCTTCCATACCAGAGACTTAGGCACATACGAAGTTGTCGTTTGGGGGTGGGAACATTGATCCACTTTCACAACATTCTTTGAATACCTTTGGTATTAAACCTAGGTAGCCTCGTAGGTAGTAATTCTTCAGAATCGATGAAGACATGGTCCCAATCATGATTCACTTCTTCATCCTTTCCTACGGAGTAGAATATACTCCCTGACTCGATCCCCTTTCTGATTGGAGGCAGATAAAGGGTTACAAGTTCTTCAACTTTATGCACATCTCGTTGAATTATTTCTTTAAAATACTGTAGGGGAATACGAGTGACTACGAGCACGCTATCTGAGATTGACAGGCTATCTATTCTTCTAGAGAATACCTCTTGTACCGTGTTCATATAGATAGAGTCGTAGTCATAGTCATCATTTGAATATGCGACCTCCCTACTCCATTCGTCCATCGAACGACATACCCTCTGGGATTTTGCAGGGGTGACATTATCTTCATCTGTGTCGCTCCCAAGGTGAGGTACGCGTTTCCTTTCTTTAGAAGTGGCAGTGGTAGCTTCTTTGGGAAGAGTCGGCGTTGCCTTCTTTCTCCCCACCTGCTTCCTCTCACCTTTCTGTTCAGGTTGCTTTGCACTCTTTGGGTTTGATGCTTGAGCCTTTAAAGAGCTTGATAACTTTTGCTTCTTCGGCATGAAGTACTGCGCATCTTCATAGACTGTTGCTTCATGGACTGTAAAGGGTTAGATGTCGCCAGAGATCCTGAACTCTTCTCCATCCCTGAGATACTTCATGCACTGATGTAGTGTTGACGGGACGATGCCATACTCATGCAACCAGGGGCGACCCAGGAGCGCCTTGAATGAAGTGTCCGCATCAATCACATGAAATTTAGCTTCTGTATGGAATTCTCCAAATACAAGAGGGAGCATAAACGATCCAAGGGTTTTCTGCCCTTTTTCGTTAAAGCCATGTACCATAAGCTTATCTGGCCCGAGGTGCTCTACGTTGAGGCACAATGAACTTAGTGCTTTTAAGCTCATGAGGTTGATGGAGGATCCAGGGTCGATCAGAATTCGACTGATTACCAAATCGTCGCTCTCTGCAGTAACATACAGAGGTCGATTGTGGTCTGCCGTCCCAAGCATCATGTCGTCCTCAGTAAAAGTGATGAACGGTTCATTTCGAGCTTGCAGAACCTCAGTCAGGTTGCGCTCAGCGAAGTACGCCTCATATCTTTCGGGGTCTTTGAGAGCCTGAATCAAAGTCTCCCGAAGATCCTTGGACATCACCAGAGCGTCGTATATGCTGAGCTGGGCAGGGATCTTCCTCAGATGGGATAAGATATTATAATCTATTCCCTTGACTGGAGTATGTTTCTTCTTGGGATCCTCGGAGATAATGTCTTCATTGACGACTATCTCTTTTCCCTTATCCTTATTGGATATTCCTTTCTTTGGCGGAGGTGGTAGTATCTTGCCACTTCTCAACTGCACTTGAGCGATCTCTTCTAGATCAGACTCATTTGACGGTGCATTTTCTTCAGAGTCTGCCATCGTCGCGTCTAGGGATTCATTCGTTGACTCAGAATCACCTCCCAGATTTACATGTCCTATCTGCGACGCTATATCGGGATCAGATTCATCTGTCTTTGGAAAATACAGATCCTCCTCTGAGCTGTAGTCCATTGACGATGTTGCCAGACAGGTTTCAACGATCATCTCTCTGACATATTTTTCTTTTGTCAGTGTTATTGGCATTGCTGAAATGACCCGACAGACTTCTGTGGGAAGAGGATCCTCATCAGCCTCTTCTGCTTCGTCAATCTTGAGCTCTGACATAAAGTCAGCAAGCTTAATAGGACACCTTGCGGTCTGGTAGTATTCATCCAGACTATCTATAACCCTTTGGGTCGCTGTTTTCTTCTCCTTGGGCTTCTTCAGTTTTGTCTTCTTCTTGGAGGACTTTTTCTTTCCAGACTTTGAAGGGCCCGCTTGGTTAGGAAACTGTTTAGAAGCAGACGCTTGTGCCACAGGTAGTGCCTTCAGATTTAACACTGGCTCCGTAGGAGATTTCCATTTTACACCCGGAACTCCTTCAAGCTGTTTCAGCATTTTCACAGTTTTCTTAGAGACCGCAGTCTCCCACTGTTCTTCTGGAATCGGCTTCTTCCCTTTTCTTCTTTCTTCAATCGGGGGTACGGAAGAAGTCGTAACTACCCGAGTTGACTCTTTTCTGGGGTGAGTCAGCACATTATCGGACAATGTGAGCTCTCCTCTTTGATATTTTCTTTCAAGCCAATCTTTAAAGACATAGCAATCTTCGATTGGATGACTCATCACCCGATGATATGGGCAGTAGTTTGGGTCGCCACTATGTTTTGACTCCTCGGGTCTCTTGCACTCTGGCAGTTCTAAACCCGCTTTCAATGCTTGTCGAAATAATTTGGCGACACTTTCCCTCTTGAATGAATATTCCTTGTTCATTTTATCTTTGAGGGAGGGGAACGTTCGATCACCAGTTCCCGTTGTTTGCCTCGGGCGTTCTCCACCGCCCTGATAATTTCTTGGTTTATCATTACCCCCGAGTATCAGCTTCGGCTGGGGGTTAGGGTTGTAGACTTGCTTAGGCTTTTCTTGATATTGCATCGGCTGCTTGCCTTTATCTATATTATACGTCATCTGTTTCTCCTTATCAGTTCTAGAGAAAAATATAGAGTCAGCCTCGCCTCTTCTAGCACCTAAGGCTTTAGTTTTCTTGGGCTTATCAGAATAATTCTCTGATTTTGACAAGTTCAGTTTCTCGAACTTTGCTACTCTATCCAGTAAATCCTGAAATGTGGTAATAGTAGCCATGCACAGGAATGGTTGCATTTTGTCATCAATGTTTCCCATTAACAACTGTACGGCATGTTCTTCTTCAAGTTGTTGCTCACATTTCATGCTTAGATTGCGCCAGCGAGTGATGTATTTAGTCACTGATTCTTCCTTCTTTCTCTTATTCAGAGCAAGGTCAGCGATCGTTATCTTCTCGGTCGCACTGGCAAATCTCTTCACGAACATATTCTCTAACTCTGCAAACGTTTTTACAGAGTCATTTGGTAGTTCGGCATACCATTCGAAAGCAGCTGCTGTCAAACTGCTAACGAATTGTCGGAAGAGTAGAGCATCATTTCCTCCAGTATTCCCGCAGGTGGCTTTGAACTGTGCCAGGTGCTGTCTGGGATTTTTGTTGCCATCAAAAGTATTGAATTTTGGCACAGAATATCCCTTCGGGTATGGCACCTGATCATACTCTGTCGGGTACGGGCGACCTTTACCCACTAGCTTCTCTGCCTGATCAATAGCTATAATAGCCCTGATCCTTTCTGTAATGATCCCTTCAAGCTGTGCAGCAGTCACAGGCTCGGAGGTACTTGCGATATTCTGCGGAGTAGGCTGACGAGTGGTATTCTGAGCCTCGTGGCCACCTTCAGGAGTGTCCCGTACTCCTGAGACTTGCGGCACTTGGAAGTTTGGAGGATCAGGGGGAGGATTGGGCACAGAACCAACTGCAGCATTTCTCTGCATGATCTGCATCATTGCCGTCATTTGGGTCATCATCTCTGTCATTTTCTCATGCAACTGAGAGATTTCCCTATCCTTGGCCCTCATTTGACGTTTCATTTGTCTCTGCATTTCTGCGAGCGTGACGTTCTCGTCAGCAAAGGGATTATCCTCAGCCTCTTCTCGCTCTTCTTGGGAATGGACACCTCTGCCAGTAGTGGACCCGGCTTCATGGCGTCGCCGATATACTTGTCTAGGCGGTGGTTGCCAACGATCGTCATCTTCATCATCGTCGTAGTAGGCCTCCTCTTCGACATTGATGTGTCTCACCATGTAGACCACTTCCATGTCCAAGGTGTTATTTACCTCTTCCAAGTCTTCTTCTATGTATTCCATATTTTCTTCTAGATTTTCTTCCATGTATTCTTCAATATTTTCTTCTCCCGTATCTTCTTCTCCTTCTTCTAGTACTCGGATCTCCGAGCGGCGGCGCCACTGGATCTCCGGTTCTTGGTTAGGCAGGAAGATCTCTTCGACCCGTGGGCTACGGTCGAAGTTAGACTCTTCCTTGGGAGGAGTTGGTGAGCGACGGGATCTCCTGGAGGATTCTCCAAGGTGTCTACCGTTGGGAGGAGCGTCATCGTGGGCCTTCTTTTGGACCCACTTTTGACGTTGTTTGTAATTGAGGGCGGATCTCCGGGAAGCAGTACCAGATGTCACGCCCAGATCAGTCTTTCTTTCGTTCTTTTCTTCTCTGCGAGGCCTTGGCCTCCAGATTTGTTTTCCCTTCCACCGGGACCTTTCGGCGGTGGATCCCTGAATGTGTGGTTCAGGTGTCACACCCCGATGTTCACCGTGCGGGGTGTATTTTCTTTCCTTTCTCTCCACAGCAAGAGACAGACGCTCTCTTGGTGGAATTCTTCTTGCTTCGACCATAAGTGGCCGCTGGTACATTCTCTTTTTCAGTCCTCTCTCCTTCACGGTCTTCAGGACTCTGTAGACTCGAGCTGAGAGAGTTTCAGGCTCCTTCTTCTTTTGAGGAGGTGGGACTTCAGGCTGTCGGTCCCAGAACGACTTTTTCAGCTCTCCAGTTGAGCTGTTTCTCTTTACCCACCTCAGGTCAGTAAACTTGTTCCGGGTAGGAACGTTGGATATACGCTCTGGAGCAGGCAGGTTCGAGGGATGCACAGGCACTAATAGCTGCTGAGCTCGGAGTTCAGCATTCATCTTCCTTCTCTGCCTCCTGGTGGGCCTTCCTCCAGATGAGGAAGCCTCAGAAGTGTTCTTCACGGGTGCGGGTAACCCGGTTGGCAGGTGTGTGGTGTTCGCAGTCACCACGGAGATCCTTCCTCCAGCTACAACCCTCTTGGTGGCCGGGATTTCTGGCTGCGACAGCCGTTCAAAGACAGAAATCCTCTCACGAGGATTTTCAGCAGCAGCATGTCGTTGTGCTGGCAGGTGCACACGATGAGTGGTAGTTCCAGCAGAGCGTGGCCTCCTAGCAGGCCCTTCAGTATTTCTGCCATTCGTAGGAATGGCGGTGGCCCTTTCAACAACAGCAGGGAAGTCAATGCTACCAAACTGGATGGTAGCTCCAGCATTCCCTGTCACAATGATAGCGTTCGCCAGTTGGATCCTGGCTCCTTGTCCCAGCTGGACAGTCATTGGTGTGTTCTGTAGATCCATCTGCATAAATGAAAGGTAAGGGTTAGTGATCAAAATTTGATACATCACCCCACACTTTCAAAAATGCAGAGACTTGCACAGAATAGAAAACAAAAATAGATAACATTAGCGAGCAAATTCAAATAATATAAATTTAAAATACTGCTAAATACGTTATCCTGATAAATTTGTTTTAACGATAATTTTGAAAATTCAAAATTTTGATTCACTGAATGATCATTTTGAGAGATTCAAAATTTTAAATCTGCGTTGATTTGACTGCTACGATAGTACTGAGATGACTAGCCAAAGATGGAAAGAGAAACCAATCCCCAGCGGAGTCGCCAGAAATCTGTGGGCTCCGAAAATTCGGCCCCGGCCTCCGCCCGACTTCTGTTGCTTTCGAGGGGGGAGTTTTAACGAACTAAGTTCCGGGGTAAATTTTGGAAGGCAGATGAGATAGTAGATAAGACACTACCCAGAGATTTCGCCCTCATTTTGCGAGGACTTTATGATCTGAGTTCTGGTTTCCTATAGGCGCAAGCCCCTATAGTTAATTACCCCTCCCGATAACGAGAGAGAACTTTCGATTAAGGCTAGTCGTCAATCAGATCCGTAAGAAATACGCGTTATCTGGCATATAGTAGCAGCAATGGGTTGGGAATTTGAGGATTTGGAAGATTGGAGGATTTGGAGATTGAAAAGGGTTAATATTTAAAATTAGAAATTTCACCATCTTGCACTTAAAACGGATGGTGGGGGAATGGATGATAGACCCGATCAAGATCCCATGGTTCCGTCGTCCCGGGCCATCATGGTCCCTGGTCTACTTAGTCAGAGGAGGTAGTCGACCCAACCTGACAGAAGGATCCTTATCGGCAGCCATGGGTTGCTTCGTCCAAGGGTACCTCGTAGACCTGGGGTGAGTGTTTGCCTAAGGGGACAAATTTGAATCCACCTTAGCTAACAGAGAGCTTTGTGCCCTATCGATCATATCCTATTGATTCATATCTCAAGGATTTGATGCCATTGGGGAGCATACGGGCTCTGGCCATAACCATAATATAATGGTGCCATTTGGCGGCGACCACCTGGTTCAGAGGGCCCCGAGTCGTAACCGTTTATCCTGCAGTGCCATTTGGCGGCGAAACTGCCGGTTAGGGGACTCGTACCACGTCCTTGCTGGCAGGAGATTGTTTGAGAATGGATCCTAGTGATATTCTCGACTAGGCATTAGCTCTTTGCGAGCTGAAGTAAATTTTTATTTACCCGCCTCGGCAAACTGTTGCGGAGGATGGATGGATTTTGCTCTAAGCGGGTTGATAGTTAGATTTCAATTTTTAAATATTTTCGGAGTTTAGGATTTTGGGCATTTTTGTGGGGTTTTGGAATTTTGGATTTTGATAGGGTCACTTGAAAATATTTGTGTGGACCCCTCCGGTTGAGATTTGCATTCAACACGGCCATCATCGGGGTGTGGGGTTATTCATATTTTTTTTATATTTTGAACCTTGTCGACTCTGTCTAGTGATTGACAGAGGATCGGGTTTCGTAGGCTTTGAGCCTTTTGTAAGTGAATTCACTTGATTATAGGCTTTGAAGGCCTAATATGAACGTACAAAACAAATATCTCGGTCGATCTCGCGACCGTATATTTATTTAATAATTCGAGCCGTGTCAACTCCTATCTACCTGAATAGAAGGATCGGGCTCGAACTTGAATTCACTTATTGACCCGCGTAGCATCCCTAGACGTCACGTGTGTACCAATAACACGCTCGTCGGAGCCCATGCGGGTGTTTGGGGGCATTTTATAGTTATTTATTAAACCTTGTCTACTCCTATCTGCTTGCATAGGAGGATCGGGTTCAAATTTATTGACCTGCGCAGCATCCCTAGGAATCACGTGTGTACCAATAACACGCTCGCCGGGGCCCATGCGGGTTCATGATACATCCCCTTATGTGTACCTAAGTGTATACAAATTACAGTACACGTGCGGGGGACTGTCGTTTGGGGATTTGTACGATCTCCCCTAATACTACTTGTAGGTAGGTAGATGTATTCATTCTTAGATTTGGATTGACCTCAGGATACTGCATTTACTGGAGTCATTTTGTATCTACCCACAGATGACATGTGGTGCGTACATCTGTATTTGTAGGGGAGTTGTATGTATTGCAGATCTTTTATCCTTGCTTGCAGAGAACCCATCGCTCCTTACTTGTATGTGATATGCAATGTAAATTATATTTGTTGCATTTGTTACATATCATTCCTGCTTCATCAATGAATATTTCTACCAATCATCAGGATTAGATGAATTTGTTCGTATCTTGATGTGGACTATAGTGCATTGTGGCATTCGTCACATGTTAGCCTTTTATCGTATTGACTGAAAGAGCTACTTTGTCGTTGCACTCATCATCTGTGAACCTCTTCCGATGCTTGTGGAGACTATCATATGTATCCCCCTCAATCTCCTTGCTTGCAAAGCTAATACGAATGTCACACATCAATCATCATTATTCGAGTATGATTTGCAATGTATGCTTGAATACCCTCGTACATTTGTTTGCAAACCAACTCAGATGTAATCTTTGATTAGTGTTTGATCATGGCAAAGGAGTCATGCGATTCATCGTTACTTGTAAGTAAATGGTGTTTGCAAGTCTCTTGACATTGCTTGTGGGAGACTTTCGCCCTACAAGCTCTTCACATTATTCTTCTGTATTTGAATCATCATATTCAATTGTGCGATTGAAATGATACTATGAGTTCATCATTGTCAATCGCATGCAAATTTTGCAGTTCTTTGAAGACATTGTATTGTAAAGTTCATTGAGATATCCTCATGCCTCCGCTTGCAACTAGACTGCACATTCTTGCTAATAGATGAAGGTCATTATAGTAGTTGAATACTTGTTGTTCACTTGGACGACCAGGATGCATTCAGACTTTGATTTGTTTATTCATCCAAAATCCGGTCCTATGTATTCCCTCCAAGTTCTTTAGAGATCGTATTCATCCAAGTCCAGCTCTTTGTGGTCCACCTCGTTCAATTTATTTGCAATATCCAGATCAAGTTCAACACTTGAGTCCTGGTTGTAGATTGCTCTTGAGTAGAAGTTCAAGTCGAATCTGGCTCATGTTCAAATTCTCGTCATTCAAATTCAAGTTCTATAAAACTTATTTGAGATTGAGTTCTTTGTCATTAATGTGCAAGTTCAAGTCCTCATGCACTTTGTTTAAATACCCCGTAGTTCACTTGCAAGCTCAAGTCAAATCTTTTGTTTCATTTGAATTCAAGTTAAGTCCATTAGAGTTCATTTTCAATTTGCCACCGGTTCAAATTTGAGTCCAAGTGTAGTCCCTTGTTGTTCATTTAAGTTCAAATCTGAGTTCAGTTCGAGTCCGTATCCACTGCAGTCCCAAATCAAGTTTTCTTGCACTTTGTCCAAATGTTCAAATTAAGTCCAAATGGTCTTCTGTTCACCCGAAATTTCGGCAGCATTCCGACATCTCCCCCGTTTAGGGGAAATTACGGAAAAACTGGGCCTTTCCCACCACGCTACTAGAGCGTGTATGGTAGGTGTCCTTAGACACCGGGCCGTACATCTTTTCATCCCACCACGCTACGAGAGCGTGTATGGGGTCTCCAAAAGTACCCGTATGAACAACACAAGTGGCTTTCCCCACCACGCTTCAAGAGCGTGTATAGGGCTTACCCACCTCGCCGTATGCGCCGCACCGGGCTCCCTCCTACCGTGCTACGAGAGCGCGTATAGGTGGTTCTCCGGTCCGCTACAAACGACGAAAATGGGATTTTAAGTGATTACCCGCCTTGTTGTAGGCACCGCACCGGGTTTCCTCCCACCGTGCTACGAGAGCGCGTATAGGGGGTTCTCCGGTCCGCTGCGAACAACGAGAACGAGCTTTCGGAGTTTTAAGTTTGAGAAGTTATACCTTGGCGACCGGCGGTGGGATGTGTTGGCTCGTGGATCGAGGCAAGAGACATTTGCATTTCTTCTCTCTTTTTTTTTTTGTTTTGGATCATCTCTCTTTCTTTATATATATATATACATATATATATACATATGCGTATATATATATATATATATATACATATATATATATATATATAAAATATTAATTAATTAAAAAAAACAATAACAATAATTAAATAATAAGAATAATAAGAATATTAGTATTAATACTAATGGTATTAATAATAATATCTAAATAATAATAATAAAATAAGATAAAATCAAACTAAATGTATACCTAATGACTAAAGTGGTCGGGTAGGAGCAGGATCGGATATGGGAGATCTCGGTTGGGTCTAGTGGAGTCGGCAGCAAAAGGAAAATGCAGGGGAAATTAGAAGTAGCACTTGGCTTCGATCGGGACTAGGGCCGAAGGTCGGATGGAGGTCGCTCGGTCTACAGAGAGCAGAGAGGAGTCGGATGGGGATGGAATGGCGTCGGCTCGAGGAGGGTCGTGTAGGAGCTGGATTGGAAAGGTAAGGAGAAGGCTCTATCTCTCTCTCTCTCTCTCTCTTTCTCCTTCTCTCCCTCTCTGTTTGTGAACCGAAGGGGATCGGGAGGATTGGACGGAGCAACGGCAAGTGGAGGGGATTCGGCTGCAGGTTGGAGTCGAGAGGGAGATTGGAGTCGGAGAGTTCTTGTGGCCTTGCCGAGATCGGGAGCAGCGACGGGGGCTTGATCGCTGAAAGTTAGGGGTTCGGTCGGAGCTTTGAGGTCGGCAGGGGGTGCAGGGAGATTTCGGATGGGGAAGGTTTGGAGGTCGGGACGGGAGAAGCAGTCGGGATGGGAATGTGTCGTGGGAGCTCTGTGTCGAGAAGATCGCGAGGCTCTCCCTTTTTATTAACGCGAGCGGGAGGAGAGTCGAGGCAATCTACGTGGCTCTGAGACGGCGCCGAACTGCAGAGGCATGGGCACTGTAGAAGCGACGGGAGCAGCGATTCTAGCAGGATTCGCGCATGGCTTCGCCTCATGTAATGATTTTGAGTTTTTTTTTTTTAATTTATTTTGTCTGTTTTGATTTGGCTGTTGTGGGAAGGTCAACATAGATCTTTCAACCTGTAATACAAACACTGTACAACGAATATAGAAATGATAGCAGAAGTTATAGTATGAATAAGCTTTCCATTCATTCTACCGGTTATAATACTACAGTACTTGATGTATATATAGAGCCTGTATGTATACACGTGTAGGGCTTATGTAGTATATGGTTTGTTATGAGTGAATGGTGATTAGGGAAGGAGTTTGTTATTTGACAGAGAGTATGTCAGAGGTAATGGAAAGCTATGCTAATACTCCCCTACAAAGTGATGGGTCAGATTGAACTGTCAATTTGGAACGCAGCTACTGAAATCTTTTGGTAGAGAGCAGTTTGGTAAAGATGTCTGCTGGTGGGTCGACTATGTTGATGGGAGTGAGTTTGATATGTTTGGCTTGTATGTGATCACGTATGAAGTGGTGGTCTATTTCAATATGTTTGGTCCTGGCATGGAATACCGGATTATTGGCAAGAGTAATGGCAGACATGTTGTCACAGTAGAGTGTGGTCGGTGTATCGGTGGGGATGTTGAAGTCATTGAGTAGCCTGCGAAGCCATAAAATGTCTGCTGCAGCAACCGCGATTGCTATGTACTCGGCTTCTGTGGAGAATCGAGCCACTGTGTGCTGTTTCTTAACACTCCATGAGATAAGAGTGGATCCTAAGAAAGAGCAGTACTCGGATGTGGAGCGCCTGGTTACTGGATCGCTTGCCCAATCTGCATCTATCATAGATGTCATAGGTAATGGAAAGCTATGGTAATACATATAAATGTACTTGCATTTATGTCAAATCTGGAGCTTGCTCTGTCGATCTAAATCCAGCTCAATTCAAACTCAATCCAAATCCTACTTAACTTGTTACTCGGTTTATTGATCCAACGCAGAAAAAAATGATAATATTTCATAAGATTTTTTTGATCTGTGTAAATTCATAGCCCTAAGAAACATAAATCATGACATCACAGATTAATCTTTCTGGAGGCAGTAGCAACTTACTAACATCCACAGAGGAGAAAGCAAAACTCCATTACTTGACTTCAGGCTTCAAAACCTCAACAAATAATCATCAATAAGTGGAGAGAAAAATATAAGAATTAGGAGCTCCCTTCAGTCCAAATTAAACACCAAGCAAGTACAAACTTCCATTTTGCTTCATTTGAACTGAAAGAAACCCCTGTTTCTGCAGCTCTCATGCAAAGAGAAAAATGATAGAAGACATGAAGAAGAAGAAGAAGAATATGTGTATTTGTAAAGATCATTGGAAGAGGTACAGAACTTGAGATAGAAGGCTTAGTACAACCACTACAACCCTTTAACAGCTCATTCAGTACAAGCATATATGGGTGGCCTTCACGTTGCTCGTGTATGTTTATTAAATTTTTTTCTGTAACTCAATTACAAAATATTCTTAAATGATAAAAATTAATTCAACAAGTAACTCTTTTGAGGTTCATTTGAGGCCAATGCTAATATAATGTGTTGCCAAACCTGCCATTAAAGTTCTATGACAAGCCAAGATAATATGCAATATAAAACACAAGACAATGATCTTCCCCTTATTAAACTGAAATGTAGTGGCAAAGCATAGCCTAACAAGTTCTGTAATTATTGCAGAGTGAAATAAGCAGATGTGATCTGAACCAGAAGCAGATATTTATTAAATTGATCTAATAAAGGAAAACAGAAACAAATTTCTGCAATTCTTGCAAATATATCAGTCCTAATGAAACAAAGAAAGCACGAAAAATAAGGATTTATTTGCTTATAGAGTCATAGTTGCCCATACAGTGTTGTCCTTTTCTTGATTGCTCAGTCAAGAAAATATTTAGCTTTCTCTTCCCATATATTAGCCATATGTGCTGCTATCTTTCACCGTGGACATTCCACCATTTTACTAACGGGAAAAGCTATCATGCTTGTTCTTTCTATTGCACTTTACACATTTACAGCAAGAGAGGAAAATGAGAAAAAGAAAGTATGATATTGATATTCACCAAATTCTCTTCATCACAGTCTATTCTCTTCTCTTTCTATGCAGGTTATTATTGAGAGGCTGGCATGAGAGGATCTTTCCCTCACACAGATGTATTATTATTACTGTTGCGGGCTAGAATATACGTGGCGATAAAGTTAGAAATTTTCATCTCAGTGTTGTATGGATATCTAGCACACAAACAGAAAATAAAAGAACACCAGGATTTTTACCCTGGAAAGGGAAAAACCACGGGGCCACACCCAGTTGAAAGGATTCCACTAGTGTTTGCTTAGGTTACAAGTGGCTGACTCATCCCCGAAATTGAGGATGATCATATTACAATAATCAACCGTCGGGTTGAAAACCAATTACAAACGGAGATCAGAAATCCGACGACACTTGGTGGTTGGGAGGAAATTCAGCGTCAGTCTGCTATCGAACAGAACTCCGGCGTCAGTCGATGGTCGGGCAGAACTCCGGCGTCAATCGGCAGTCGGACAGAATTCCGATGTTAGTTGGCTGTCGGGCAAAACTCCGATGTCGATCGGCTGTCAGGCAGAACTCCGGCGTCGGTCGGCTGCCGAGTGGAAGTTCGGCGGTGGTCGAAGAGTCTGGTAGCAAAAGAGCTCTCTTCCTTCTTCTCTTCCTTGGTTCATTCCCTTCTCTTCTTACTTCGGTCTCCTATCATGAGAAATGAAGGGTCTATTTATAATTTTCAGAGAGTGTGATGGCCAGTAAATAAGAGGAAGATCAAGAGTAAATTGGGAGTGGTTCGAATGGACGGCCGATATTGAATCCCTTGATCATGGACCGTTTATTAAGTATTTGAAGGCTTTGATGATATCAGAATTTGACGATCTTAGGCTCGTTGGATTCGTCTCATCGAGCTGCTCGATTCGACTATAAGCATGTCACGTTTGGAAATTGTTTGGTAATCCAAATTATGGTTTGAACTTTCTAAATGTGCTTTGGGTCTTTGATTTGGACTCATTTGGGCTCGGATTGAGTTGAATCTGGTGCCGTTAGGTTCGTATTTCCGAGATTTTCAGTTCGACTATAAGTTTGCTGAAATCAAAGTTCATATAGTCCCGGATTTAGTTTTTGAAGTTTCTAACTTGATTTTACCTCGAGATGCGTGTCCGATCCAGATAATTTTTTGATGATATATCAATTACTTATAACGCCCACCTAATATTTAATTTAGGAAGGATTTGGGCCTTTTTTATAATTTTTCTTTCTCAAGTCTGATTCAATGCTCAAGTTGTTTACCCTCAGAAATCTAATTCCCATTTCTCTTAGTGATTCTTCAGGTGAAAAATAATTATCCAAATCTTAGACCTGCTCCTCCTTCTCAGAGATAAGTGCTCATCCAAATCTGGAGTTTGACGTAATTCTTTCTTATACACACATGTTCATCTTGGTCAAGTTGAACAAATTATGTTATGAACTTGAATCAAATTTATTGAAGTCATCAACTGCTTGCTCTGTATTCATCAAAGTCATTCAAGAATCCTCACCAGAAGAACTTGTCAAGGAATTTCATTTGTTTGATTTCATGAAAGGGAAGATAATTCATTCTCACATAGAACTTCTCACTAAAAAACTCGTTCTCGTATGCAACTTGCTCTCACGCAAAACTCGCCATCGCATAGAATTCATCCTCACACATAACTCCTCTTTTCTAGGAACTTGCCCTCACACAGATCTCATTCTTAATGTGAACCCATTCTCACTAATAACTCATCTTTGCATAGAACTCATCCTCACTAGAAACCCAACTTCATATGGATCTCATCCTCATCAAGAAATCTTCCTTACACACTGTTATGATTTATGCAAATCCATTTGTTCAAGTGTTCAAGTGAATTCTGACACAAGTTGTTTTTGATGATTACAAAAGCCTATTGTTTGTTTTATTCTTCTCCTAACAAATATTGGAATTTCTTTTTGTGTGTACTAACATGTTTTTCAAGAATTTCACACTCCAGACTGTTGAAGGCTTCAAGTTCATTTGTTTGTGAGTAGTCTGTATTTTTTGTTTTTCTTGAGTCTGAGAGAGTGTAATTGTAAGTTGGATAACTGTGCACATACATAATGGGGGAGTGAAAATTTAATTTTTTTTAAACTGATCTTACAGTACGAAATCTGATCGTACGGGACAATCTGTATTATTTATCCTCCATAACGAACCTGTCTGTCCTAAAAAATTTTCAAAGTTCAGTTCGTACAGTACGAAATGAACTTCGTACATAAGAATTTCAGGGACGAACGGCTCTGAATGGTTCATACGACATGTTCGTATGGGACGAATCGTCGGGACGAATGGCTCTGAATGGTTTGTACGATATGTTCGTACGGGATGAACCGCCGGGACGAACGGCTCTGGATGATTCATATAATATGTTCATACGGGACGAATCATCGAGACGAACGGCTCTGAATGGTTCGTACTGGATAGTACGGGACGAATCGTTCAATTTTTTAACTATTCGTACAGTACGAAATAAAGTTCATACATGAGGTTTTGAGGTACGAACGGCTCTGAATTAGGTTCGTATGGGATCGTACGAGACAAATCGTTCAGTGATTTGAACTATTCGTACGGTACGATATATGATCGTATGGGACGATCGATACGCACAAAACTTGAAATTTTTAGTTTTTGGACGGTTTTTCTTGTCCTAAGTATTTAAAGGTCTTAAAACTGACTGGACTATAATCCTTCTGTGAAAATTCTTCTTGAGAGTGAAAGGGAGAGTGTTTGGGAGTGAGTGTTGTGAGATCCTTGAAGAGAAAATTGTGAGGGGAGTCACAAGGTTATCCATGTGTGAGGATCTCATTGTTTATACTTCAAGCTACTTCCCAATCTCCTTGGAGGCTCTTGCAAAAAGGTTGTTCGAGAGGTTTCCGGTTCTCTGCAATCACCAGGAGAGTGAAAAAAGATGACGGTACTCTGCCGACACCAGGAGGGTGTGAAAGGATGAGTGGTTCTCTGCCTATACCAGGAGGGTGTGAAAGGATGTGTCGGTTCTCTGCCTTCACCAGGAGGGTGAAAAAGGACATTGGTTCTCTGCCGCACCGGGATTTGGTGGAAGAGAGTTTGTAAAGGCTTCTCCGCCTTGCTGTGGGGGCTAAAGAAGAGTCATTTTGATATAGTGCAATACCTAGAGAAGGAGTCTCTAGGGAGTGGATGTAGGTCGTGTTTGACCGAACCACTATAAAATTTGGTGTTCTCTGTTCTTATTTTTTACTTACTGCATTTTTTTATTACACTGCGTTTTATTTTTCTGTGGTTGAAAAGCATAAAAAATTATCTTTGTTCGTACGGTACGAACCTAAATCGTACAGTACGATTAGCTTAAGTTTTTTATTGAAAAGTTTTCCAAAATTCCAAGAGAAATTTTAAAAGTATCAATTCACCCCCCCCCCTCCTCTTGGTTAGCCTAGGGACGTAATTAATAGGTCTAACAACCTATTCAAACTTTCACACACAACTTCTCCTCGCTGCAAATTTGTCCTCACACAGAACTTATTCGCAATGGAAATTCATCCTCGCTTGGACAACTATCATCCAACCAGAGTAAATATAATCATTCTTGTTGCACTGAATCTATATTTATCTCTATAAATAGGGGATTAGTTGATGCTAAGACATTGTATCATATTATGAAATCAATATGTGCTTTTAAACAACAATACAGTATTTGCATAGCTCTCTTTCTCCCTTCTATTTGTATATCTTTGTTAGGCTTGCTCCATGCTTTGTATTAGGGTTCTAGTATCAGTCACAAGCATATTTGGATTCAACATTTTGTTAAATACAGTGAGCATGAATAATGCTTGGAACAAGAACTTAAGCCATGGAGCATCTTGATGAAAACAAAACCATAATAGAATATCCTCATCCTTGCCAACCCAAAAAAGTATTCACATATGCACAATTTGCAATATTCAAGTTCTAACATAAAAGGCATTCTAACATTCAAGCAACATCACCAAATAGTTTCTTGACATCTCTAGCTCTAGTAGGTTGAAATGAGATTATTAATTTTTCATTATCTTGTTATTCTCGACTTCCCAAGAGTAATACAAAATTTGATGAACTAATGTACGCATGTTCACTTGGGTTAGGTTGATCAAATAATCTTTATAAACTTAAACTAGTTTTATCTAAGCAAACTCAATAGATAAACTTTTTATGAAAGCTTATCTCCATGAACTCTAAGGATATTTTCCCATGAAACCTGTTAAGAAAATTAATCCCTAAAAACTTATTGAGGGAACTTAGCTCTTGGGCCTCATTAAAGGAACTCGTTCTTACTGAGAACTCATCCTTACTAGGAACTCTTCCTTATACAAAACTCATCCTTACTGGTAACTCATCCTTACTGGGAACTCATCCTTACACATAACTTATCATTATTGGGAACTCATACTCACTAGAAACTTTCCCTTGCACAGAACTTGTTCTTACTAGGAACTTCTTTTTACTCAGTCTATCCTCACATAAAACTCATCCTCCCATAAAACTTGCCCTTATTTGGAACTTGTTTTCAAATAGCACTCATCTCACATAGAAATTTTCATCACTACTAACTTGGGCAATTATCGACCAATCAGATTTATTCACTTCAAAATAAACTTTATTAAGCATCACTATGTAATTTTACACATATTACTAAAATCTAGCCATTTTTATGGCACTGAGTCTCAACTTAAATCTACATATAAGAGATTAGATAATGAGCATGGAACATCATGTCATATCTTGATATTTGTCAATACTTTCTAATAAGATGGTGTGATTTATGGAGCTTTTCTCTCTAGCTCTCTTTCTCTCTTATTTTTCTGTCTTTATTAGGCTTCTCCATACTTATTTGTAAGGTTCTAATATCACCCATGATTGATTTGGATCCAACAATTCAGATGCAAAGAATGGATAAATGATCCATATAAAGCTAATGAAGTAACATATTCTCAACATTGGCACATGATTAAATGAATTATTATGAATTTATGAATATATCAGCTAAAGCACATTCTTAAGTTGATAAATTCTTTTAGCTTATATCTCCACAAGAAATAGGGGAACTTTCTTTGACCCAGCTTTTGAGCATCAACAACAAACAATGTAGATCCTTAGTCAAATTAAAACAGTTGGAAGAAATATTAATATCATATACTGAATGTGCTTGTTGTTCAATTATATAGCACAACTTGTCAAGTAGAGAAATTCTTACAAATTAACAGTGTGGGATTAAACCTAATCCACTAGCACATTGTTTCTTTTCAAACTAATCAAAACATACAACTATATACAAATCTGAGAAGTTATTTTTCACGCCACTCCAAATGTATGTGTAGAGAATAAACATTCTACACTTTATTTGTGTAGTATTCTTGTATGTAAATAAATCATTTACTCTCTCTCTCTCTCACTCCCTCTGTCATGCCCCATGATTTAATGGAAGAATTGTACTTAATTAAATCATCATCCAATATTTACATACACCAAAGCCACTAAAAAATCAAAATATATAACATATAAATCATATACTAAGAATATGCAGATTTTACATTTCATTCCAAAATCATGATATATAATAATCCAATAGATTTGTAAATCTTCTAAATACATAAATATTAACTGATTATCAAAAGAATACCTCTATTGTTCAAAATCCACGTTGAACTTGACCGTATACTCAGTTGGACAATTCCCTTTTCCTGAAATATATATAAGTTCACAGAGTGAGCATACATTTTGCTAGTAGGCTATCCCAAATCCTATTAAAGAAATCAAAGTCCACATTTTCTTTAATATAAATGCATCAAAACATTAGTAGATTTTAGAGAAACTTTGATATTTATGGAGCATTAACATAAACTACTTATATTTATGCCTTTTGACTTTATTAGAAAGATAATGTACACGTTACTTGAACTTGAACATTAATTTATTAGTTTTGTAGATGTGACAAATTAAACTGAATCTACAGCTCAAGTCTGCTTCCTCTGCCAACCTCTATTATTTGATTTTCCCCTCACACGGCAGACACACAAGCCTCTCGGTTGTTTTTTCAATATCGATTACCCATTTCAGCAAACACCTAAGAGGCATATAAGAATGCCACCACCTACCTCTGCTTCTCAAACATTACAATACTAGATCCCCGTTTCCATTCTCTCCAGTCTCCACTCTCCACTTCATCCTCTTCTTCCCACTTCTCACTCCAGGAAAGCTCACCCTCTTCTTCTTCCTCCACTCTTCTCTTGCTCCTCTCACTCTTCACTCTCCCTCTCCGCAACGGCGAACTCCGGAGACAATAATGGCGTTGGTGTCGGCGATGGAGAACCTCCTTCCGCAGGCGTGGAACCTCCTTTAGTCTTTATCTAATTATCATTTTTCATTTTCATTTTTATTTCTTTAAATATATATTATTCTTTTTTGTATATTAGCATCATCTTAATTTTGATAATAATAACATTACTAAAAGTATAGTAATTGTATAATATTTTATAAAATAAATTATTTGTGCGGATTTTGATTTGGATTTTTTTTTATTTTAAATTTTCTAATTTCTTGTTCATCTCAAAATTTACATCGTCGCCTTGCGCACATAGAAAACTGGTGCAGCTTAATTTACGTGCCGTTAGGTAAGTTTTTGCATTTAAATGTGTAAAATTAATCAAACAATATGAATGTCTTTTTTTTTTTGTAATTTTGATGTTCTAGACACATCGATGAAGTTCGTTTCATGAACAGACAATATTTAAATAACAACTCGTTCATAAACCATCATCTTCGACTGTCTTTGTTTGAATTGATTGCAAGAGGTCTTCCGTTGGATATATTCAATGTTTTGAGTGCAATGATGCAATCCATTACATGACCGGATGTCATTCGGGTGATTTTGCATGTTGACATGCGTGCCAACAATCACTTTCGTCATTATTTGATCGACTTGTATGCAAGTGGTTCATTCTTGATAAATTCAATACTTTGAGCGTGTCAATGTGGTATGTTCAATAAATGGGCGACGCCTAAAGTGATTTTGACTACATTTGAGGCGTTTTAAGGTAGTTTCACTCATTCTCACATCGATCAATCACCATGGCATCGATTGATCATCATTCTTGTTGCACTCATTCAAATTGACTTTGTAATAAATATAAAGGTCAAAAGCTATTTGAAGAAAACTATACTTGTGATGAGGGAGAAGGATTAAAAATAAATTTTATAAAATTTAAACTGTCATTTTGCAAGTTCACTTCTTGTTTTGAATAATAATAATGATTTGATTCCGCAAGGAACAATTTACATCTAGAATCTATTCCAAATTCAGTCCCCGCAAAATTAGCTACATTTGTGCTCCCTTCCATGGTGTATACCATTTCTTTGCTATGTTTAATAGACATATTACGCCTACTTGATCTCTTTCATCAGATCACATTCGTCAACCAACTGTCGTCAAACTGCCAGCACCTAGCCACTATTGTCTAAGAACCACTACTCGACCATCACTATCAACTCGTTACTATCCAAGCTCTATCATCTAACCATTGTTGTTGAACCACCAATATTGAACCACCACTGCCCAAACATTATTGTTTGACCACCATTACTCGATCTCCATCGTTCGACCACCGCAGTTGAACCACCACTGCCGGACTATTGCCATTGGATCATTGTTGGACCATCATCATCCAATCAAAACTTTCCAAACAGCTCTCTTTCATTACTGCCTTGGAGATATTCTTCACATCTCTTGTAGACGGCAAAGCTAGCAACTCATAATTTTGTAATCTTGCATTCTCCCAGTTGGGGGCAACTAAATCTTTCTAACCTACGCTTGTCTAGTGGAATTATTTTAGCTAGGCAAGGCCTTAATGATTTTTGCTCATTCTCATATTTTCTAGATAAAAATATGGTATGTCTTATATTATTATAGTTTATCTCTGTGTCAGATCTTTGTATAGAGCTAGGACATTAAGTTTTCCATTCAATGCCGCAAATTTGTTTGCATTCCAAGGCTAAATAATATAATTAGCAATTAATTAATTAATTATAATCTAATACATGAGAATAATTTTATATATACATCTATAAATCAAAATGATCAAAATAAAACATAGAATTCTATAAAAAATATTTTAATCATTTTCGATATATGCAAAATAAATGGGTTATAAATTTTTAAAGAAAATTTGATATTCACCAATTACCCGAAAGAGATCTAATTCTTCTCTGAGCCAAGTTCTTGCCTTACATTCTTAAATCTACTTTAGTCCATATATTCAAATGGTTACACATATGATGCTGGTTATAATGATGGGTATCCAGCCTATGAAGCCGGCAATGATGACAATGATTTGGAGTAGTATTTGAATGAAGTCCCCTGCAAGAGCAGGTAGTAGTATAGAGTGGTGACTTTTCCTCGAGGCACTGGAATTGTGAAAGGAGATATAGGGGTTTTGATGGAGGATTTTGCACATTAGGACCTCCCAATTTCAAAACCATTTTCCTAAAAATTAGAACTTACAAGAGCTGCCTTGAGATCCATACACTAATTTGATCAGTACAGAGTTTCTATCTGAATTTTCTTTTAAATTGCTGTTTTCCAAGGAACATATCATTTTCATTTTTCTTGTTGACTATATTATGTGGCATGGCCTAGTATTTCACGTTTTTTATTACTCATTTATTCCATAGAAAAGTTTTATAAACTGCAATCCCACACAGGAGAGAAAGAAAACGGTAACTTTTTCAAATTGTTCATCCCATCAATGTTTGGTACTTGACAGAACTTAAGGTAAAGCATTACCTGCATTTGAGGGAAGAGAATGACAATATAAATTGGTATTTGGCAGACTGTTGTATGAAATTTCTTCTCTGGGGATTTAAGTAATAAGGAAGCTTAATGGAGTTGATTAGAGTATGTAAATATTTTCAATCATCTATGCATCAAAGTAGGGAAATATGTGATTAGAGTATCAGCTGCTTTCTTTTATGTCTTGGTGGAGGAGGTTCTTTGCATGAAAGAATTGGTCCGTGGAAAGATGGGTTGTCAGGTAATGAGTTCGGTTCATTGGGTATTGCAGTAAGCACTTGATGGCTCTGATACTCAGATTGTAAAACAGAATTGAGAGGGATTTACTTCACGGAATCGATGCAGATATCCTGGCTTACATAGCCAGGATATCTGGCTATGTGCAAAATTTTTCATTCTGGGGGTTTCTTATGCAGATATCCTGACTTACATAGCCATCGTATTCGTAAGGAAAGCAGGTCATACCTCAACATGAGCGGATACAAAGAACTAGTTCCACATTAGCCGGCAAAATAGTGTCAGAACATCCAAAAACGTCTAACATATTTGCTCACAAATTCCAAAAATACATGTAATAAAAGAGTAAATTCCAACAATGAAACAGCAGAGACCAACACAAACCACCAAATTTATTGCTCACAAAATCCAAAAATAGCTGTAGTAATAGAAAAGCAAAACCTTGCAATGAACCAGTGGAGACTAACACGAACCATCTTCTTGCAGCTATGCATTAACATTTTTCCATTTACAGAACGAATTCCTGATTTCAAGAGGCTAAGAATCTTTGAATTTTCATTTGCAACAATTGTGGTGGAATTTATGTTGTTATTGAACAAATGCTCATTACTCTTGTTCCAAATTGAGTAAACTAGGACATATGTAATCAGCGAATGCAACTTTATAATGGCCTTATGGAGATCATAGGTTGAAGCATGGAGGACTTGTTGAAGAATAGGTTGAAATAGAAAGAAATTATCAAAAGATAATAGGTTTGTAATTACTCACATGGAGTAAGAACAACCAAATAAGTATTCAGAATGACTTTCTAAAGGTCTAATACAAAGTTTGCAAATAGTGGCAACCACAATACCTCTAGCATCAAGTATGTTCAAATTTTTCAAGCCCTCAAGCTAAGCCATCGAGCAAAACAATGAATGCTTTTATGAGCAACCTTGAAACTAGATGTAGTTCAATTAGACAATATTAGGATAATTTTCAAACAATGCAACCTTAGCTTTCAAATACAAAAATGATTATCTTGATCCCATAGATCTAATCATGTTAGAAAGGCTCAAGCTAGCATCATAACAATCTCAATTAGAAACAATCAAGGAGTGGGGAAACGTCCAATACCCCCATATATAACGAAATTCAACTTAGCTTGAAAAAGAATATCATTATTGTATCATAATTAAGACTCAAAATCTCGAATAGCAGAAAAAATTTTGGAAATTGGCTTCCAAATTAACCCGTAGGAATTATGGCACCGCCTAGATAAGAGGTTGGATTAATTGATAAATTTTCACATAATCTTCATATTTATTAATGTAATAACGGTTGAAATAGAGGATAAGCATATGTCACCTAGCATTATGACGAGTTGTCTCAGCCTACAAGATTAGCTGATGAGGGAGTGTTTTCTCAGGGCTTCTCTCATCATTGAAGAACTTAAGAGTGAGGGTAGTTAATTTCTTAAGTACAGTCTTAGGAACGACATAGATGTAAGCCAATATATGATAGGTACTTGTTAATAGAAGATCTAATTAATTGTAACCTATCACTATAAGAGAGGAACTTGTTCTTCCAACCCCATAACAAGTCATTAATTCTCTTCGACGAAAGAATATTATTTCACCTCTTTTCTTTTAAATCTCAATTCCCCCATTACTCTCATCTCTATCTCTCCTCATTTTTCTTATAAGGAATTAATATAAAATTCCTTGTACTCTTGGTCTTTTCATATAAAAAAAATATAATAAATTTTAAAATTTTGTAAAAAGAAAGATAAATTAACCTATTTCATTAATAAGAATAACTAATTATGGCATATATGCCTAAGTTTCTTAAAATTATGATATTATCATAAAAAATTTATTATGAAATTTTAATGTAACCGTTAGTATTGGTGTAAAATTATTATTCTGATTAATAATTTTTATGAAATCTCAAAATTTTTTATTTTTTTAAATAATGATAATTTCAAAACTTATAAACAAAAATAATAGCTTATCTATTTAAAAAATTATTATTAAGTATTACTTATTTAATACCTTAATATTATTTCGGTATCATTTATGTGGCAAATGGAGCCGTTTGAGATGAGAGTAGAATATTTGTGAAAATGTGCATAACATAGAGATGTACTGATGCTTGGCATAAAAAGATGGTGCAGCCATGCCAGAAAAATAAGGGAAATTTTATCATTTCCTTGACGTCATGCAGTGCCAATTGACCAAATAATCATTCCACGTGAAGTCTGTCCATTCCTAAAATCTTGAAATCCTAACAATGGCAAATCCCACCACACCAGTCAGTGTGGCATTTGGGAGAGATTATTGCGTGCGGAGTCGGGATCTAGAAAATCATTCTGTTTTGTTATTGTGAACAGTAAAAGCACAGTTGTTATTCACCATTGTGCTTTTACTGTTCACTGATGCGTTTTTACTGTTCACAGTCACAAAACAGAATGGTTCTCTAGGTCCGGCCTTCACATGTAATAATCTCTCGGCATTTGGATGATAGCCGACCTATTTGAATGGGGGCGGTTTCGAGTCGGTCCTGATCAACATTTTTAATATAGCTGACATCTTGAACCATTTCAATTTGAGTTCATATTTTCTTGGATATTCCAAGTCTATATTATGTATATAGTGTATGAGATATATTTTTCGTCAAGCTAAATTATATTGATGCCTCGAAGGTTTCTTGAGTACTAGATATATAATAATTTGAGAAAAATGTCAAAATTGTCTCAGACTATTAGTGTACGGTTAATTTAGTCTCATAGTATCAAGTTGCTCCAAGTTAGTCCATATATCGACTATACAAAATTAATCTAAAACAATCAATTTTGTTGTAATTGTGATATAAAATTGATCATGATATATTCCTTTGATCATACCAAATTGATATCAATTTAATCCGAAGATGATCATTTTGGATTAATTTTGTATAGAGAGGAACTAAATTGGAGCAACGTGACAGCCTTTTGGGATTAAACTGACTATAAACTAATAGTGGGGGGACTATTTTGAATTTTATATATATATAAAGAAAGAGAAAGATATAGAGAAAGATGCTACTATTCTTTAATAATGATAGCAAAACCTATCCCATGTATCTCATATCATTCATATAACCCTTTCTATTCTCAATACATATTTACAAAAATAAAATCCAATTGAAATCTCAATTATTCAAAGGTATTGAGGATTAATATAAGATGTTTGATGATAAATACTCCTCTTTGTAGAAAAAAAAAATAGTAGTCTATCTCTCTCTCTCTCATATTTAAAAGGATAAAATATATTTTAAATATAAATTATTTAAACAGGTGGATGGATGATATAAGATATTTGTGTATAAATGCTCCATTCTTCTCTTTAAAAAGTAGTATAGTCTAACTCTTTTTAAATTCTGTAGCTGGGCAGAATTGGAGATGTATAGTTGAGCTCTTGAAATTTTTTTTTTTATTGCTGCTATGGTCTTGCTGTAAGTCTATTTATTTAAAGCAAAGATACCTTCATGAAGGATTGCTCGTCTGTTAAAAGGCTTTTGTCTTGAATAACACACCAGTGGTCATTATAGTATTAGTTGCCATAAAAGGCAAAGATAGTGGTGGAGAGGAAAAAGGAGAGTAAAAGCATGTTATGTCATCAAAACGCTCTCACTAAGCATGATCATGCATGGATACATTTCCCCAGGAGAATCGAATCAGCCCACCTTCTCTTTCTTCTAGTGTGTGCTTGCTTTTCTTCCTCTTTTTTTTTCTCCTTTGTTCTTTTCTTTTCACAGTTTACCACTTCCCCTTTAACGGACCCCAAGAGAATGGAGGGCTGATTATCCTATGTGGTTTTGAAACTTGCCTTCACCTGTAGCACGAGAAAGAAGAGAGAGCTAAAGCTAAAGCTAGCCATTCAAAATGAAAACGCAAGGTTTTGAAAAAGAAAAGGGTGAAAGTAAGAGGACTTGGAAAACAATAATTATTCAGAGGATAAGAAGATGAAGATATATATCTAAAACAAAGGGAAAGATGGTCAAAAACCTTCCTCGAAGACTACTTCTAATGTCACCTTTATCGAAATTCACCAGTTTTCCTTTACTTTTGAGCAACCTATTTGCGGATAAACGCAAATTAAAGGAAGCTTCCCCTCTGTTCAAAAATTTCTCTACCCTGTTAAATTGAGCTTTTCTGTTCAGCGATTATTGTTTGTATTGTGCTTATTAAAAGCTGTATCCACGTGCTCATACATATACGCAAATATATATATATATATATATATATATATATATATACATGTTTTTTTTCATATTTTTGGCAGGCTTAAAAACATTTCAATGGATGTGATTAATCGAACAAACTATGATATCAATTTTTTTTAAACTATATTATCATTTGAAGTTGGCAAATGGAAGAACCATTGTCCACATAAAACCTACCTACTTGTTTAGAGCTGGAAATTCTCACCAAAATATGAGGTTTCATGGCTTTTAAAAAGTTTTATAGGTTAGAAAACATGAAAACAGGGGAGGGCCTGAACTTCATATAATAATTATTCACGCATACTTCTACATTGATCCTGTCATTAAGGTCTAAAAAGATGTAGTACGGCACTCCATATCGAAAATTTTTTCTATGCGGATACCAGATGCCGTCCAGAGGCCAACCAGAACTCGCCACATCACTTTTTTTGTTGTGTACCGTAATGTGTGCCGCTATGTATCGGATGACGTGGCACGTTCTGACTGATCTCTGGACTGTCCGGTGTCCATACAGAATAATTTCTCCTCAATATCTGCATATTATTTTTTGTCCTCAGCATACTTCTCAATGCTCTTTATCTTCTTTCCTTCTTTTGGTTTTAATTATGTGATTCCATTGTTCAAATTAAATAAGGTGTGGTGAAAATAATAGTAATAATAATAATACAATTAAAAAAAAAAGTGGGAACAACTCCAGTTTTCGAACCCAATCTTGATTCGCAATAATTGAGTTGCGCAAGTATAAAAGCTACTCAAGTCCCCAGCCTTCAACACACAACCACAGCAGCCTACAAGCTCACAAATTCTTCCATACTCTATCGCTTTCGTATCTTCCTCGTCATCTCTGGTGAGCATTCTACTTCTCAATTCCATGAACTTTGTGCAGCTTTTGTTCAAAGATAAACGGGAACAATCACTTGGTCACGGAACTTGTCCTGTAACTTCCTTGTAGTTTAAGCAGTAAACAAGTAAAATCGTTTATTATTTTTTGCTATTTTTAACCTTCATCATGCAATATTCATATCTTTCATAAAATAATTATTACCACACACTTCCTTCTGCTATTACTTTGATGCTCCTCATGTAAGATTTCTATTCTATTGTAAATATGTTAGGATCTGAAAGATGAACAGGAAGCCAGGAGACTGGAACTGCAGGTCATGCCAGCACCTCAACTTCAGCAGGAGGGACTCATGCCAGCGCTGCGGTGATCCAAGGTCAGTTGGTGGTGACCGCTCCGATTATGGTAGCTTTGGTGGTGGTCGCGGCGGCTCTTCCTTTGTATTCAGTACTGGTTCTGATGTTAGACCTGGAGACTGGTACTGCCAGTGTGGTGCTCACAACTTTGCTAGTCGCTCAAGCTGCTTCAAATGTGGTGGTTTCAAGGAGGACTCTTCGATTAGTGTTGGAAACTTGGATGGCGGTGATGTGCCACGCCCACGAGGTTATGGCTTCGGTGGCAGCGGTGGTGGTAGTGGTCGTGCCGGTTGGAAATCCGGTGACTGGATTTGCACCAGGTGCAATTCTTTTCCATGTTCTAGTTCTTTGCCACACTGCACATGAGACTTTTTAAAGTCTCATGTTTTATGGACTTGATCAATTATTACATAGTTACTTCAGTGATACTGTTCATTCGCTTATTTGACTAAGTTGAACAAGGTTTGATTGAGCTAATCATTCTGTTTATATATTGTCAGGTCGGGTTGCAATGAGCATAACTTTGCAAGTAGAATGGAATGCTTTCGATGCAATGCTCCTCGTGATTCTGGTGACCGATTCTTTTTTACAACTACACAAATCCTATGAGGAAAACAATTGTCATTATTTATAAATCTCCATCATTATTTGTCATTATTTATAAATCTCCATCATTAATAGAAACTTGTATTCAAATGAACCAAGTTTCAATATAACATGAAGGATGGCTAGGAAAACTTTATAAAAACTTTACCTTGTAATTTCTTATTGTATTTCTTTCCCTATTTGCTTTGAACAGTTTTTGAGTATTTTCATCTCTTAATACCAATTTGGTTTCTGGTTTAGGTACTGAAGTGTGAGAAGATTATAACCAGAGATGAGAATGAGATGATAGCAGTTCTTTGACTCCAGTACTAGTTTTGCCCTTCAGCCATCTGTTGTATTTTCTCTTTATTGTTGGTTTTAAGGCTCTCTAATGGAACAATGGCTCCTGCCATCTTCCACAATAGAGTGCTCATTCTGAGCTTTTTGTTTGCTTCTAAAGTTGTGCTCTCCTTTATTTACAGCTAGCCCTTCTTCTCTCGTAGTGCTGATGTTTTTTCTTTTTCTTTTCTTTCTTAGAACTACCTCAAAAGTGTCCTTGTTTGCCTTTGAAGGGTCTTTGTAGCTTCTCTGTCATAAGAGCTCATAGAAACTTTTAAATTCCTATTTTATCATTATATCAAATAGCTGTTTCTTCTTTTTTTTTTTTTTTTTGCTCTCAATATCACTGCTTCATGCATTACATTGTTCTCTCAACCCCACCAACAATTAAAAAAAAAAAAAAAGAGAACCAAGTAATGAAAGGAATCCCCCAGCAGCTGAAGTTTTCTCTCAAACTCCCTTTTGCAGAGTAAGAATCCCTCATCTAAAGTTCTCTCAGTAAAATCCAAAGAAAAGGAGAATGTTTTGGGGCCATGGTTCTGATCTGCTTGCCCTGATAAATAACTAAAATATGGCACACTGAGGCTTATTTAGGCTTCCTGCAATGAGCTTTTGTGATAAACCAGCTCGCTATAACTGTTAATCTGATCCAATCAGTCCAAAGCCTCATGTGATCAGTGCTCAAAAATCACATTTCAGTCATTAAAAAGCTAGCTTTATGTTAACTCACCTTTATTTTCTGGTCCCACAACTTTGTATGGGGGCCCTTGTGGACCCCATTTATTGCTCAGAACCACTCATAACATCACATTCCTATTATTTAATGCACAAAATATGAATAATATTCTTCTTACCATGTTAGCCCTTTTTTTTTTTAAACTTTCAAAGTCTTATTTATCATTAGATCAAATAGGAACTTAAAATCTTATTATTTTATAGTGTAGGATTGTAATTTGCTCAATTATTTCTTAAATATTTTCCCAAAGATTTTAAAATGAAGCATATCAAGTCAAATTATTATAAAATATTCTCTCTCCTCCGTCTTTCATTTGCTCTATTGAACTGCTCTGTTGTATTTTCATAACTCTGTTTTTTAAAAAAGCAAATTTAAAATAATTATGAATTATAATTATTTAAGTTGACTGCTTAATCGATGAAATAAAAATAAATAATATAAATTATAAATAAACTTCAAATTTAACCCTTCATTTTGACTGTATACAGTATGAACAATATTAACTGATCAGCTCCAATAGATTTCATATTCTTATATATTTATTTTAGTTTATTTTTCAAAAAAAGCACTTTTAATTTATGGATAATATTAAAAAATAATTTTAATAAAATTTAAGAATATCATAATATTAATTTAGATGAGCATATCCTCATATAATTTTTATACCAATGAAAACCTAAACAGAGAAAAAAAAAATCTAACGGTCGTCGCAGTGAGCCTTAATGCCCTATAACAAATTTGGCCCATCTTATATTGAAGGCCCGTCTCGTATCAGGCCAAAGCCCAGTTTACTGTCGACCTCTCCATGTTTTAATTATGCAGATGTGCATCACTGAAATAAAATAAAAATTAAAATAAATTAATCTTATTTTATTGATTTTTCAGTTGTTAAGGTATCAATTCTATTATTAATTATGATTTTATTTTATTTTTTTACTTTGATTTTTTTGCTTTTATAAAAATAATTAAATTAAAAATTAGTTTTATTATTTTATTTAGTTATTAACTAAATCAATAAAATCATGTAAATAAATAAGTGACATAAAACTAAATGTGGATATTATTTAGTGATCTGCATGTGAATCATAAATTTAAAAAAAATAGTTGCTATTTTTCTTAATGTAAGTTATATGAGATAAATATAATTATGTTCATTGTTAAAGCTAATGATTATTTGGTTCATCCAAATTAGAAACAAATTAACCAAATTAGAGTTTGGTTTAATTTAGTTTAGTTTGAAGAATAATTTGGTCTGTTCAATTGTTTGAATTAAATTATTGAAATCAATAATTAAGTTTATCAAATTCTTGAACTGAACCATTCAAACCAACCAAATGCACACTCTTATCTAAAAAAATAAAAAATAAAAATCTAAAAAACACATTAACCAAGGAAACAAAGGCTATATTTGGTTTTCAAAGATTTGATTAATAGAAAATTAAGTAGAATTTTTTATTTCTTTCTTAATTAATTGATGAGAATTTGAGTTTTTATTTTTAATAAGAAAAGAGCAAGTGAGTCACACATATAAATATATAAAATTTTCTTTTTAATTTTCTCTAGTGTTGGATATGACACTATAATAATTTTGAGCTAAGTTCTATTTTTAAAAAAATCATATCATTAGTCACCTTTTAAAACAAAATTTGAGTAAATGTGTCTTTTAGTCAAACTTTTTAAGTTTTTAATTTCATTTTTTCAATAGTGTTGTTGTTGGTGTGATTAATAGTATTTGTTGCCAAAAATGACTAATAAATTACATTTTCACAAAAAAATTTAGGTTTCATTTTGAACAACTTTCATATTGTTTTATAAAGCAGCTTTTTAATATAATTTTTTTTAAAGAAAAATTTATACTAAAAAACTGATTTAGAAAGCAGTAAGAAAGCTATTCCAAACGAAGCCTTGGAATCACCAGTATAAGATTTTTGCTAAGCTACTTGATTTTATTTTTATTTTTTAAGTTGCTTTTATATAAATAGCTGGCATCCAAAAAATATAAGCATATTTTCAGTAACTTATATATTGATGAATTTGATTCATTATTTTCTCACTACAAACTATATTATTATTAACTAAATTTAAATTATATATTTCAAATATCATAGCATCCATACTCATGTCATGCCATCTTCATCTGTGTGTCTGCATCCATTATGGATTGCATTATGTGGCAGTTGGAATGATAGCTATGGGTAGGCTAATCATTCCAATAAAAATTACTTACTATAATTAGAGAAAGCTATCATAGATTCATGTAAAGGAAATCATATCAAGAATCTGAAAAGGTATATGTAAGAATCTAAGGCAATGATGGAACTCACTTGCAAGCAAAATATTTAGAGAGATGATGAAAATGATGATGATGATGATGCTGATGAATGATGATGATGAATGATGGATCATCACATGTGATGAGTAAGAAATATTGCATGGTATCATCTATGCCATTTCATGATATTCTGATCATGTGACATGAATTTCTCAAGGATGCATAAATGAGTAGTGTATTTAATAAACAACTAAATTTTGTATATTATGTTGATAAATTTAGGTTTAATGGCAACATATTAAGGATATGGAATGATTGATTAAGAATTATAGATGTTATTTTATCATAAATTTCAACATACTAATTTGAAAATTATGATTTGTTGGGAGGACTCAATTTTTATAAAGATTATGAGGAATATGAAATATGTATATTCAGGTCATGATGTTATAGTTGCATGCATTTTGTTAGTTGATTTTCATTTGAGTGATATTTGAGTCATTTATGTGAGAATAATTTTTATCAATTAATGAGAATATGATGGTATTTTTATTTATTATTATTTTTTAATAGTATTTGTTGGGCCGCATCAATCACTTTAAAGTAATAAACATCTCTAATGAGTGATTGAGAGTCACACACATCAAAGGGAAAAATATTTTCTTAAAAAAGCAAGAGTTTTCTATTTTAGTGAATATGTTTAAAATCAAAAGCATATTTTTTATAATTAATATTACAATTAGAGTGGTTTCATATAAGAGTGAGTATTAGTCCATTTTTGCTCCAATCTAATCCTTATTTGAATTGGCTTGAACATATAATAATATATTTAGAATTATTAACTGTTGATACGTCATTAAATATTGCCTTGATCAAGCATGAATCTTGAGGCATATTCAAATTGGAAATTTCCAAAATTAAATTTGGGACCATCCATACTCCAATTTCAGCAAACTTATAGTCAAATCGAATTTTTCAAGGAAGCGAACAAAACGAAACCAAAATCAGTCTAATCTAAGCCCAAATGGAATAAAATCAAGAGATCAAAGCATATGTAGAAGGTTCAAAGCATAAATTGGATAACCTAACGATATCCAAATATAGCATGCTTATGGTTGAATAGACCGTCTCGACGAGATGAATCCAACGAGCCAAAGATTGCTTAATTTTGACATCATTAAGACATTAAAATGCTTGATGATCATTCTATGATCAAGGGAATCAATATGGGCCGTCCGATCGATCACTCCAAATTTACCCTGAACCGTTTTCATATTTATGAGGCATGTCACTCTCAAAATCTATAAATAAATCCCCTGAGGGAGTACATCATTTGTAATCAACAACAAAGACTAATTAATTCATTTCAATTGGGTTAGACCCTATGATTTTTTTCCTTTTTCAGAGTTTTCCACTTAAAAATCTTTGTGTCACTTTTGACTCTTGCACCTCTCTCTCTCTCTCTCTCTCTTTATCTGTATGTGTTGGATATTCGTACAAAATTAGGACACTAAACTCTACATATCTCTCTACCGCCGCGAATATTCCAGAACGCAACAATTGTAGACAATCTTAAAGGAGGTTGTCATTTTTCTCCAGTGTTGGATAGGCACATAAAGCCATATTTACCCGAAAAAATTAAATTATCTAAATTATATTCAGATAAAAATTATAATAAATATACAATAAAAGTTGGCTATCTTATTATTTAGGTGAATAGCACTTTAGACATCTAAATTTTACACAACTACTCAAAACATAATTGATTAGAAAATATAAGTATACTAATGCACTATATATTTATTATTACCCCTAATATTTATGTCTTAATTTGGTCTTAATTTTTGGGTAAATACCATATTACTCTAGTTATATAGAACTACCTTGTTATTTACATAATATAAATTATTTAAAACTCTTTAAAACTTTTTTGTTCATTCATATCACAATAATAATAATTTTATTTTGTATTAAATAAGAACATAATAATATAAGATAAAAAGGTGACATGAGATTTAAATATTCTATAAAAAAATTAGTTGTTTTTGAGCTGGCAATGTAATAAATCAAAGAAATTGTGTGACAATTTCATATGCCAAAATCTCTAGTTATGTACCACTTATAAATAAAGATTCCAATGTAATTTGTATTGTAGAACAAGCCACATTCATGTCTCTAAAGGAATAAAAAAAAGGAATGGTCCTTAGGGCTTTGAGGTGTGTGGTGGCTATTCTTTAATTTCCACAGAAGGGAAGTGGAGAATTTGCTTAGTAACCCTAATGACAACATAGCTTGCAATAAAAAGATTGAAACCCAACCAATTTTTGTAGTTGGAAAAACATGAATTGACCCACATGAATACATTATCATGCATGATGTCATGAATAAGGAGACAAGAACCATCATCTTTTATTGATTTATTTGTAGTAAGATTATATGCTAATTATATATTGGTGGATGGGTGTCTCTTATGAATTGTCTCATTATCTCATTTTGCAAGGGGATTAGGTAGGGAGCGCAAGTCACTCTTTATTATGTCAAATAAGAAGAGAATCAAACTTGGAAAGAATATCATAAGGCATATAGAGATAGAGAGATGCTAAAGAAAAGAAGAGCATTTCGAAAAATTTGTAAGGATAAAAAACTTCAGGGCTTTCTTTTTTGAATTACAATGCATAATTTTTTTAGTATGTCTTTTTTTTTTTGCTCTTATTTATCTTATCTTTGAAAATAATTTCATTTACATTATAGGAGATAAGCCATTTTTTATGAATACCTTGGATAAACATTAATAAATGACTTATTATTAAGAATATGAAAATAATCTTATTAGGGATTATGAATTAAAAGTGTATCAAACTTGAGTCTAACATACTAGTATTTAAATTAAATTTCAATCTACAAACTTAATTAAACTTATGATTGAGGGATAAACGCTTGGTATTTTAACATCAACATTGATTAAGAGAAGAAAAGATAAATTGAGATATATACCAAGCAAGGTTAAGAAGGGGGGATGGATATATTAGTAGAGGAAAACAGAAGAGAGGTGATATGGGAAAGTGTGAAGCACATACAACTCTGAGAGTAGGAAATCAAATAACTTAATTTATTAAACAGTAATACTCTAATATAAGACAAATGCTCTTTTATAAGTTTTGGATTCAAATACTTGTCAAGATATAATGACTAGAAATAAAGAAAATAATATCCTATTTATTGCATAAAAAATGTTTGAAACATGCTTTAAACTCTCTCTCTCTCTCTCTCTCTCTCTCTCTCTCTCTCTCTCTCTCTCTCTCTCTCTTTGTGTGTGTGTACTAAGTATTTATATATATTGTGGTTCATAAAACATTTATTTTAGTTATTTGATATGAAACTAAGCTTAATCTCTCAAATGCTTTAACAATCACCACTTTAGATGAGTGAATGTTACATAAAACATTAACTCCCCTCAAATATAAGCTTTCAATTTAATGATTATGCACAAAAATCCTACTCAATAACATAGAGCCTATATGGGAGTCACTAGATTTTCTACTTTGCTTTAATCATAATAGATGAGGTCAATATCTATGGGAGCTATGAAGTACAATAACCAATCAATGCTAACCAAATCATTAGTTATAATATTACTTATTAGGGAGTGTCAACGAAAGTAAGATTAGAGTTTGGCCAAATATACTAGTTATTAAACTCATTTTCAACCCAAAATCTTGAACCTTTGGTTGAGGGTTAACCACTTAATATTTACACACCGACATAATATTTTTCATCTATTTAATGTGAATCTAAAATAAATACTTTCACTTAACTTAACAAAATGATCTAAAAATTAGCCAAAAAATCTATAGTGATTGGTAATGTTTAGGCATAAAATCAAAACAGTCTTGGTTGGGCTATAGTGTTATAATTAGGCATATATGACCTAATTGTAACTTCTCTATGCCTATATTTCACCCAAGACATATATTTATGGTCGGAGAAAAATAGGCAAAACTACTTGGAATGGGTATTTTGGTAAACCAACTTAACATTTTAATTGGAATCTAAATTGGCCAAATAAATAATCAATACAATAATTTTTAGAAATGATCAAACATTCTAAAATAATGTACCTAAATATTATAGGTTATTAATCACATTTATAGAAGAAAAAAAATCCAAGTAAGCATATTTTAATCATATATTTTATAACTTTAATCATATTTCTTCAAATATATAAATATTGATGATAAATCTAAAAGAGTTTGCGACTTAGGGTAATACTATGCTCTTAATTTTTTTATTAACAATTTGTACAATTATATTAGAGTAATAGTGATTTTATTTCATATTAACATATGAGATAACGAGGTCAAATGATATTTAAAATTTTCAAAATATATATTATTTATTTATTATGGAAATTAATGTAATACATTAAAAAATATCAAAGTTGCTTGTGTGACAAATTCTTCATAGACCATAATCTCAAGTTATGTACCACTTTTAAATGAAAATTTCATTATAATTTGAGGTGCAAAACTGGCCAAGTTGAAATTAATCATCTAGGTAAGTATTTTTTTCGAAGATATGCTTGCCCCCTAAGCTGGATCAAATGAGGTTAGAAGGGTATGAGTTACTAGCTTGACCTTCTGTGAGGGCTGTGAGAAATATTGATGTAGTGGTTAGGGGTGAGAGATGTTTGGACGATTATGAACAAGGTTCGACGAAGGTACTATTCGGGTGACAGTGGTCCAAGTTCAAATAATTCCAACGAAGGTGTTCGAGCAACATCGGTCCAGTGACAATGGTTGGGCGGCACTCTAATCACAATAGCATCGAGAGGTGGTCCAAGGGTAGCAATTGAGAAATGGTGGTTCAACAATGGTAGTTGAGTAATGGTAGCCTGATGACAACAGTTAAGAAGTGGTCGAATGATGGCAGTCAAGAGAAGGCCCGATCGATAGTGATAATATGGCAATGGTCGGACAATGATTTGAAAGTGATAATTGAGTGGTGGCAATTTGTTGGTGATGGTTAGGTAATTATCTAACCACCGCCCAACAATCGCTACTCGATTACCATCATCAAACTATTGCAACCTCACTTCCACTGCCAAACTATCATTTCTTAATAATTATCATTGAACCGCCATCACTCAACCACCACTGTCAGACCGCTGCCACCCGACTACCACCATCGAACTACTACCCGACCACCAACATCAACTGCCACCATTTGACTACAGCCATCAAACAATCCCTAATAGACCTTCATCATTATCTGACCATTGTTATCAAACCATTATTGCCTTACCTCTACTGAAGGTCCCTTGTCACCTGACCACCAACATTGGACTATTTCCATTAGAACACCACTATATGACTGTTGCCCCTAGCCATAGTCATCGAATATGTCTCACCATTTACCATTTTAGCAATATTTTCGAACGCTCTAACAAAAGCTAGCCAAGCCATTAACTCATACTCTTGTATTTCCGTCTTTTACAATTTGTGGGATGTGCAAGTTTTTATAACCAATGCTTACCTAGTAGAACCATCTCAATTGAGCCAGGCTCCGTGATTTTTTTTTTCTTCCTGAATTTTCTACATAAAAATTCTTGTATGCCCTATATTCTCTTATTTTATGTGTATGGGACAAATCTTCATACGAAACTAAAATATTAAATTATCTATCGATTATCATGAATTTTTATCACACAATAGAGACATAGGTCAATTCAAATCAAATTGATTTGAATGAGTATTTTAGAGAATGATGCGCCAAGAGAATCATTGAGAATTAGCATCTTTCTATTTCTCATCCTTTTTACTCTTCAGGCTTGATCCATAAATAACAATTAAGACTTCTTCACAAAGTATGACTATAGTTTAAAATAATTACGCTAAAAGGATTTTACCTTTCATTGCAACATTTTAAAAGCTTGAGTTAAACTTAATAATAAGTAAAATTGAAAAAATTTGGAGAAATCTTTTTATTTGGCCATAGGCCTATAGTTAGTAATGAAACTAGAAAGGGAATAGAGGTCACTCTTGATCCTTCCTACATTTGGAGAAATCTTATGCATCTATGTATAATATTTTTATCGTTGGTAGCTTTTATTATCATTATATTATATTTTTATTTTGTCATTGTTCCAACAAATATAAGGAGAAAAAGGAAGAGCATGTTAATGCTTGATTGCTCTCTCACTTTGCATTTTTATTAAAGTAAAAAAGAAAATATTAAATTCATCATTATTTGATTGTTTTATACTTTTATTATGGCTAATGGTCAATTCAATTTTCTTAGCTTTCATATATCAATCAATACTTTTAGTACTTTATTTTATATAAAGCTACTTTTGTTAAAATTTTATATATCAACATTTGAATTATACAAGAGACATGCAATATATAATCTTTTCATGACTTTACAAATATGAAAATAGGGCTGTCAAAATAGGGTCACGGGTCCGGTTTGGGTCCAACCGGAGCTGACTCGACACTAGTTGACCCGACTCGAACCTGACCCGCTTCAGATCTGGATTAACTCGACACAACCCACCAACACGTCGTCTTTACTTCTGATCCAACCCTCTTTTACCTTGCTGGAGCAGATCCAACATTACCAGAGTTGCAGCCGAACTCCAAAGCCATTCATGTCCGCAAGGCAATGATGTCGATGGTCACAGAAGCTCCACCAAATCTTTCCCATCCATTCCCTTCCAAATGTGCCGCCTAAAACGTGTTTCTCGCCAGCTCCGGCATGCTTTCTACTATGTAGCAACTGTTCATTGCAGCCGTCGCTAACCTTCGTCGGGTTGACTTCAGTCGCCGCCGACCTTCGTCGGCCTCCACTTCCGATCCATTCCCTTCTCCTTCACTTCAGCGCTTGCGGCCACCGCTGTCCTTCGTCATATCCACGCCGAAAAATTGGGACTCGAACCCGACCCGTTCCTAAAACAGGTTGACCCTAACCCGAAAAATTCAGGTCGAGTTCGCGTCGGATGTTCGGGTCATGTCAATTTTTGACATCCCTACATGAAAAAAAAATGTAAATACTAATTTGCAAATTTCTAAAAGAAAGATGTTAATTTTAATTATTGCATAAAAAAATAATAATATTGCATGCTAGCTACTGGGGCATGTGCATCCATCTGCAATAATTTAATTGCATACAAGTTAAGCTGAAGCTTCCATGAGTCATGTTGCTGGAATCACGTATATATATATATATATATATATAATTTAGCCATATGCAGATCTGGAAGAAATGTCAGGGTTAATGATTTCACATAGAGCATGCACATAAATATTTTAATGTTGATGATGGTGATATCTGAATGCGATATCATTTCAACATATGGAGCATGCAATGTAAGTTTCAATAAATCATTACTTGCTGTTGATGAGAATTATTACATATTGAAGTTCTTCCCATTGCCATGCAAAGATGAGGAAGACTCTAAAACCCTAATTTTGTCATCATTCATCATTTTCTCCTAATTATTTGGAATCCATTTCATAAAATTTTGCCTCATCATTCATTCATGTTCAGCTAAAGTATATAAGGTATATGCTTCTCCTTTGTTTTTTATTTTTCTTATTCATTTCTAAATCTTTTATGCCTATGCTTCATCTTCTTCTATTTTTCTAAAGGTGAAAGTTTTTCTTACCTTTATTTTTTAAGAGTGGCATATGATAGGCAAAATGAAAATTGCTAATATATATATATATATATATATATATATATATATATATATATATATATATATATATATATATATATATATATAAGGTGTCAAAATGGTTTGACAGATCTAGTTCAGGTCCAACTCAAAATTGACTTGACCCAAATGTGATCAACCTGAAGTCAGCCTATTTAATAACGGGTCAAAAATACAAACCCGAACCTGACCCGCTAGTAACTTGAATGACCCGTATTCGACTTATTAATCCGTTTTGGTTTTAAAAAAATTGGTATAACTTATTAACTATAAAATTTAAAATATTTGATTAAAAAAAAAGAAGATTATACCTATAAATAAAAAAATCTAGGGAAAAAAGATATTAAACGGGTCGTAAACGGGTTCGCAATTCCACCCAAATCTGAATTTTTTAGTTGATCAGGGTTGGTGAATTTGGTCATTTATTGACACCTCTAATTAATATGTCATCAAAGTCACCTATATTAGGCATGAATCTTGAGACATTTGAATTATAAATTTTTAAAATTAAATTTATAACCATTTGAACTCCAATTTTAGCAAGATGCGTCTGACAACACTAAAAGCAGTCCAACCCGTTTCTGAATGAGCTCAAATCAAACACTTAAAATATAATTAATAACATATGCAAAAATTAGATAACCAAAATATATCCAAGTTTTACATGTTTATAGTTAAATCGAGCAACTTGACGAAACAAATACAAAGAGCCAAACATCGCTCAATTCTCAAAACATTAAGACACTTAAATGTCAAACAAATATTCTATAATTAAAGGAATGAATCAATATAGGTCGACTAATGGAGTGTTTCAAAATTTTCTCCATATTCAGAGAGCATGCCACTAAAAAAATATATAAATAAACTCTCATTCTCAACATGAAGGGGGTGATTTGACAATGGCTTCTGCCATGAGCAATGTTACTAATTGGCAGATAAAATACATGATATTGTAGATCTTGATGTCACAAGACTAATGTATGTGATAGATCAAAATTTTGACAGTTTGGTTGAGAAGAATAAGTCTTAAAAAAAATTCTCTCTCGGGGCCATAAGAAAATTATGACTAAATTAATGATTTTTTTTTTTGACGAGTAGTCATACAATTTTCCATGAATGGATTACAAAGTAGAGGTCAGTGGAGGTCGCAATGACCCTTAAGAGTAAGAAACTTATCAAATAAACTACAAAATAGCAAGCCTCTCCAATACGATCAGACAACATCGATCACATTCTACTCTGAAGAAGAGCTTTCAAAAATGGATCGATCCATGACTGCCTGGCTTGGGTGGGATCTTCTTGGTTCAGTTCTTTTGGACCTATTTAGGCCTTGAATCAAGTGGTCTTCATGCCCATGGATTCATCTTCATAAGTAAGTCCTTTTGGGCGTGTTTTTTTATGTCATTTCTAGCTTGTTTGACCTTTGGTTTGATTTTTTGAGTGAAGTTACAAAATCTACTTCATGAACAACTCAAGAGAAATATAAGCTCTAATGAAAATTAATACAGCCATATACCAATTCCTTATTTATATCTAGGTTATATGCTCAACTTCATTTTAGATAAAATTTATATGACTTTCTTATTGTTTCTTAAAGCAGTTTAAAATTTTTGTTCAAAAAAACTGCTTTAATAAGCAGTAAAAAAGAAGTCCCAAACGAAGCCTTAATCAACATTAGTTATATCAATTTATACTGTAATCAAGTTCAAAAAGCTGGGCCATTCGGCACTAAAGTTGGTGAAGGATGATCTACTCATACAAACCTTCAATTTCTTTCTCTTTATCATGAAAGAGAGACCAACTCCTTTATTGACGAGTTCCCCCAAAAGTAAAGACAAACATAACAATTGAAGCGTGCCTATTTCTGTTACAAAGGACATCACAAGCATTACAACTTTCAAAAGTAGTCCTCTCTCTCTCTCTCTCTCTCTCTCTCTCTCTCTCTCTCTCTCTTCTATTGTTTACAGATCACAAGGATTATATCTCATGCATCAAATTGATCATTTGAAAATGTGTTTGAACAATACAAATAAAATTTGACTGGAAATGTAAGACATATACGCCTTGTTAAATCTTAATATTTTATAAGATAAAACAACTTTGTTTTACAAGTATTTTAAAAAAATACTCGATTCACCCATAAAGTCAACACATCTCCATATTCAGAATGTCATAAAAAAAGCTCAATATAGAGAAAATGATGGACACGGTTAGATCTCTCAATATCAAAATCTTGGATTCCAGATCTCCACTATATTGGCGAGTCAATATGATATCATTTCTTTTTATTATATATATAGTAAAGATTATAGTGCAAATGTGTTGATAGAAAAACACGTTTCTTTATAAAAAAATTTCTTGTTGTTCAGAAAGTGATATATGCCTTACATCATAAGCTGAAATGTGATTACAACATTTGGTCATGTTTTTCATTTTCCAAGTAATCTCTCACTCTAAGCGAATCTCTAACAAGCTCATAAATTTACTTTCTATATGCAACAAACCAAACACTTAGAAATAATCAAAGTACTGTGGGATTTGAAAAGGCTCATCTCTCTCCTTCTTGCTCATCTTTGACAACACCACCTTAGAATTTCTCTTGAGCAAAACTGCTGATCTCTGATCTTTGGGGACCTCAGGTGGCTTCACAGATCTTATCAAAGCCCAATTCACACCCTTGAAGAACTCATGCCTCTTAATCTCAACTGATCCCTTTAAACTTCCAATCCTCTTCTTTGGGTTCTTGACAAGCAACTTACTAATAAGGTCTTGTGCTCTTAACAACTCTTCCATGTCTCTTGAACCTTCCACTTTTGGGAAGCTAAGTTGTTGCTTCATAATGTTGATGATAGTCTTCTCATTGTTCTCACCCTTGAATGGTGTCTTTCCATATATCATCTCATAGAGGAAGACTCCTAATGTCCACCAATCGACGGCACCACCGTGGCCAATGCCGGAGATGACCTCCGGTGCGAGGTACTCATGTGTGCCTACGAATGATTTTGACCGTGCTGTGATCGGCTCAGCGACTAGCTCGGTATGGAAGAATTGACCAACTTCTTGGCTTTCCTCTATAATATTTGCTTCTCCTCCTGTAGTTACGGCAAGTGCCGTTCCTACATGAGAAAGCTTTGGTTTGACTTTGACCTTATGGGCTCCACCGATGCGGCCCGCACGACCTCCATAAAAGCAAGAGATCACAGGTTGCATCGGTGGTGGTACACAGGAAGATGGCGTCGTCTTGATACTACTATTGACAGTAAGGGGTGCGCGAAGGAGTTTCGGTACAACCACACATTTGAAAGAGAGGTCAAAATCAGAGAGCATGATGTGCCCATCATCCCTAACGAGCACATTCTCAGGCTTGAGATCACGGTAGACAACTCCCATCATGTGGAGGTATTCCAAAGCTAAGATGGTTTCTGCTGCATAAAACCTATTACAAGAAAGATGTAGACATATATGAACATAAATTTCTTTTATTCATAGCAAAGCACAAATCATACATAGTTCAAAATAAACTATGGCATTATATCTAAATAATTTTGTTTTGTTTTTTTTTTCATGATCACCATTGATTCTCTCGCTAACAAAAGCAACACATCAGCTTGTGTAGAATGCTAATTCTAGAGGAGGAGAAGCTCAATATTCACGTGCCTAATTTTAATGAATTAAGTGATTAAAGATATAGTAAATTTTTTTCTTTATTAAAGGCTAGAATACACTATGATTTCACTATAAAATAATTATAAGCAAAATCATCATTAGTTAGATTTCACTTACTTGGCAGAAGCAACAGTGAATCGTCTTTCTGGCTGCCGTTGCCTAGCAACATACAGATCCCCACCGGGGCAAAACTCCATGACCAGACACGAGTAATGGTGAGCTTCAAACTCGGCATACAACGTCGGCAAGAAAGGGTGGTCGAGAGATCGGAGAATCTCCTTCTCCGTCTCCGCTCGCCGTAGTTTCTTCCTAACGGCAAGGGCTTCGCGGTCGACGACCTTCATGGCGTATAAGCAAGACGAGTAGCGGGGGTCATCGCGGAGCTGACAGAGATAAACGTTGCCAAGATCGCCGCTTCCAAGACGACGGACTAGGCGGAAATGGTCGAGACGGATGCCGGAGGAGGCGGAGGAGCGGAGGCTTTTGATGGCTTCCCATTCGATTTGGTTGGATTTGTGCGGTTTGGAGGGGGAAGGGGAAGAGGAACGGAAGCTGGAAAGGGAGCTGAAGTCGCTGAAGTGGCTGTAGCGGGACTCAACGGCCGTAAAGGAGGAGGAGGAGGAGCTCTCGTGGTCGGAATCCATGGCGGGAGAGGGTGTTGGGAGGTAGATGCTCTACTTTTCTCTCTCTAGAGATGGAAGGAAATGGTTACTTATTTATAGCAAAAAGGGGCATATATATATTCACTATATTTTTCGTTCTTAGAAAATAATAATAATTCTCATTATAAACTGGCAAAATAAACTTTCTAAATAATATTATGGAATGTATAATTTTATAATTTTACGTATGAAATAAAAAATAATTTTTTTTATAGAATTTGGCATTTTCTAAAATTTTGTAAAATAATTAAAATGATTATTCTTCCAAAAAAATTTCAGGATGGATAATTATTCATTCTGAACCTCTTCTTGATTCCACCCTTGATTATAAATATACTTATTTTCCTACTTCATAATAAAAAATAAAATATTTGACAAAACAAATTATAGCTCTCAATAATAGTAATGTTCATTTCAGTTCAAATCAAACAAGCACAATACGATAACATAATTATTTGCACATCTCATAAAGAATGCCAAAAAATTTAAATTTTTAGGAATTTTTTAAAATTTTAAAAAGAAAAGCTCTTGGCAAAAAGAATTAATGGCAAGTGTTTTTTGAGGTTTTAAAATTTAAAGTATTTTTAGGTTTCATTTCTTTTTGTTTCTCTTGAAAAAGTATTAAAAAAAGAGTATATAATTTTTTATTCATTATGTATATATTTCTTTTATGATTTTATGAGTATAATAAGAGAATATGATTCTTATTTTTAAATAATATAGTGAAAACTTAAGCAAGAAATTAAGCTATTAACATTTGCTTAAATTCAATTTATATGATTTTCATATTTAATATCCCATTTATAACTGAAAAATGTAAAAATGAAAAATCTTCAATTGAATTAAAAAATTCATTTCAAGATGTGACTGATTGTGTTAGGTTGTTTGTTATTATTATTATTATTTTTTCAACAAAGCTTCTCTTAGAAATTAAAAGCCATGTTATGATATGACAGGTTAGGTTTGTTTGTCTCTTCATGTTCTTCGACAAAGCTGCAACTAAGTAAGCCTTTGATGAGCTCAGAGTTAAGATGCTTAGCTGAATGCTTTCAGTATCAATTTGTGTGGTTTAAAAGGCAAATAATTCAGATGGCATTAATATGTGATAAGTTTAAGGTTTTGGGAAAATTATTACGTCCGGTGTCCGAATTCGTCCGGAGGCAAATTCGGACGCGCCACGTCGCCAGGGCCCGGTGCATCCGGGTGACGTGGTGTGTCCGGATTCGCCTCGAGACGGTCCAGACACCGCACGTAATAATCTCTCAAGGTTTTGTTTGAGACAAATTTTTTTTATTGTTTTGTAAAGTTGTTGTGGAGAAAGTAATTTTTTAAGAACGTTGTAGAAAGCATCTTTCTAGAACAAAATATTTTGAAAACTTTGAAAAAGCAATAGCTGATAATAAATAGGAACTGTAGTTGTGATCTGAAAAGCAAAGCAGTAAGAAAGCTGTGTCTGAGACAGCTTTCTTACTGCTTTATATAGTAGTTTTCTAGCCCAAAAAATTTATGAAAACAACGAAAAAACAGTGGCAAAAAACTGTCTTAAACGAAGCCTAAATTTGTTTCATCACAAAAGCTTTGATTTTGATCATTTTAGCTGTTTTAATGTGTAGTTCTTTAAGTAAAATTTTTTAATTTGTTCACTTCAGCTCACTTTGTGATTTACCGATGCATGCACTTTGTAATTTATGGCTCATCTTGTCAAGTAAAAAACTTTTTTATTTTTCCGAAGAAATTAATGGCTCTACATCTAATTTTTGAACAAAGAAAGCAACCCTTTAATGAGAAGCACATGTTGGTTTTAACCTTCACAGGAAACTTGTGACACACCGGCCAAATTCAGAGGATGTTGTGAATGCTGCTTGGATTTCACAGCAACAAGAGATTACACAGAGATGTAAAGAAGCAAAAAGAGATGCAAAGAACAAAGGCTTGGCACGAGGAGAGAGCACTACAGGCTCATCAACTCATGTAGTAAAGATAACTTTCTATCGATATTTTTATTTCTACAGCAAATTTTAATAACTGCTGGCCTAGCCCAATTTAAATAATTCATTAATGAGTCAAGGGCTATAATTAAAGGATGTGCTTTCTAGAATTAGAAAAAGTATTAACATAATATAATCGCCATAAACTGTTAAAGATTTTATATGTAGTGGTAGGGGTGCAATCGAGTCAAGCCGGCTCGCGAGCCGGCTCGAGCTCGACAAGTCGAGCTCAAACATAGTTTTCTAGTTCGACGAGCGAGCTCGACTTACTCGCGTAACAGCGGTGGGAAAATGAAAACGACGCAGGCCAGAAGATGAAAACGACGCTGGCGGGAAGACGCAAGCATGGGGAAAATAAAACCGCGGGAAAATGAAAACCTAGACTCGTTTGGACTTCGGACACGGGGCTTGTGCCAGCAGGAAGATGTGGATGTGGGGCTTGTGCCGGTGGGAAGATGAGGATGCGGGGCTTGTGCTGGCGAGAAGACGAGGACGGCACAAGCTCTGATGCGGGGCTCGTTAACAAGCTCGAAGTGCGGCTCGACGAGCTCATTTTCCCTTGCCAAGTCGAGCTCGAGCTTGAGCACGGTATTTGATAGTCGAGCTTGGCTCAAACACACCCTTACCCGAGCTCGACTCGACTCGTTTGCACCCCTATATAATTGTAATAGGGGAAGTGTTATCTATTAATCTCTTTTAGTGATAGAAATCTCAGTCTTAACTTAAGTTATCCTACATAACCCTGTGACTCATAGGTGGCGTGAGGAGCTGTTCATATAACTCAAATCTAAAAGTAGTAATAAGGCAAACACAAATGCGACGTTAAGGTAGGCGTCTCAATCTTATGACCCATAGGTGCTTTTTTGCGATGAAATCATATCACTCTATGAATCTTTAAGCTTTGAAACTTATAGGTAGGTCTCATTTGCCCTTAGATCATGTCTTGATCTAATAAGCCCATAAAGGGACCTAAGTGGTCGTACTGTCGTAGGCGACTATGACCTTAATTGACTTGCCAAATCAATTTATGTTAACCTAATCCAAACCTAGATAGTGATATGCAAAACAAGAGTTCATTCGCGAATAAAATCATAAAAGAAAAGTATGGAGATCTTATATAATGTTGGATTGTAATTGAAAACTTAGATGGATGTCCTCCTTCACGTGACACAATCATAAGAATTATGTTGAAATCAGAATTCGGATGATTCTGAATTTAATTTTTAAAATTAATAATTCAAATATTATCTCGAGTTTCGTGCTGATCATATGAATTTACCGAAGACATCAAAATTATATAATGTAAAATGCAGTACAAATAACATAAAAAGTGGAAGAGAGAAATTACTAAAGGGAACGAATTCAAAAACATACTTGTCGAATGAACTCTTTTATTTTTAGCTTCGATTTCTCTTCATAAATCGTGTAACAATATAAACCATATTTCTTTTAGTTTTTTATTATTTCTTCACTTCAAAATATATGTGTTATATATAAATAACTTAACGTATTCAATGAAATTTGAATTAATCCAAAATACTTAGTATAGTTAATTTATTAAACCTAATTATTAAAAGATTGCAATGAGATTTTAATTATAACAAAAGCAACTCCAAAAATTAATACTTTTTTGACATATAGATATATTGATAAACTATCATAGAAAATTCAAGCAAAAAAAAAAAGATCAAACAAAAAATTAATTTATCTTTTATTAGCATAATTAAACATGATTGTCATATAAAGCATAAATTTGATGATAGATTATCAAACTTATACTCATATAAAGTTTTAATAATATTAGAAATCAATTCTAAGATGATATAAAATTTTTATCAACAAATTACTAATTATTATTAATTATACATATAATTAATATTCAATAATTAGATAAATAAAAAATATATATAAATAAATATCGATTAAAATAAAATATAATTTAAATATTTAATCAAATTGTTTGAAAAACATGTGCATATATTTATCAAAATGAAATTCTTTTTTTATATTTAATAAAATAATAATCTATAAAATTATTTTCAAGAAGATCAAATAATATTAATTGATAAATAGAAAAGAATTGTGAAGAACTATCCTTCATCATGAGTTAAACATAGCTCAAATATTTCAATAACTTAGGCTTCATTTGTGGTTGCTTTCTTACTGCTTTAATTTTCAAACAGCAGCCATAATTTATAATATTTGGCAATTACCTTTTTTTTCTTTTAAAAAATTTATGTACTAGAAAGCTACTTTTTATAACAATTATAGGCTTTGTTTGGGATAGCTTCTTACTGCTTTATAACACAGCTTTCTAGTACAAAAATTTTTAATTTAAATTTTTTTTTACTAAAAAACTGCTAGAGCAAACAGTATGAAAGCTACCCCAAATGAAACCTTAAAAAGTTTCTTTCTTTATATTAGTGTTACAAATTAGTAAGAAAGTTGTAAACAATATAGATATAATGGGCAAAATTTATATATATATATATACAAACAAATAATAGCAAAATCTTTATATTTAAACAAATAAAGTGACCCTTTAATGAGAAGCACAAGCTGGTTCTAACCTTCACAGGGAACTTGTGACACACCGTTAAAATTCAGACAACGTTATGAATGTCAGATTATTTAGTTATATAAAGAGTGAAAGAATATAAATATTGCTAGCACGAGAAAAAAGAGCTAAAGGCTCATCAACTCTTAAAGTAAAGATATATTTAATTTTTCTAAAATTTGATCGAATTCTCATTATTAGTGCTAAAAATATAATTAAATTTTTATCATTCTTTTATGCTTATAATAATTTTTTAATATCCAAAATAATTTGGGTCTAATTTGAGTCAAATCTATCGACTAAGAGAAGCTGATATCTTAGACAAAATAGATCAAATTTGATGAACGATTAAGTGTAGTAAGCCCTAAGATCAACCAAAAATTATCTATGCTAACATGGTTAACTAGTCCACAAGACCTTTGCAATTCTCCTCCCTTTAGGCTTAAATAGCTAACATTCATATATATAATGAAGGTTGACATTGTGCCTAACCAATATCAATTCTATAATATTTTTGAGAAGCAAAGAAAGAGAAATCAAATTGATTAATAGATAAACATAAAAAGTTCTATGCATCTATTAAAATGGTGAAACTAGAGTAGTGCAAGGCAAGATAGTAAAGAACCCTAATGTTGTCACTATTCACGAAACTTCTATTAATGAGCTCGGTGATGTTCATACAAACAAGCTAATAGGTGACTCGACTAATCTTTTGGATGAGACAACAAGTATTCTTATTAAAAATGATTAGTGAGCAAATTAATAATTCAAATTAGAAATTATTAAAAGGATGATCTAGCTACTTCTACTAATATTCCTTTGAAAGAAGTTTGTGAAGAGATTGTTGAAGAAGGTTCAAGAGTTCAACCTATTACCAAAAAAAACTTGGTTTAGAGATTTTCTTCCTTAAATTTATCCTAGAGATTTCATGATTTGCTATACTATGAGTGATCTTATAAGGTCCAAGTTAGAATAAGGCTGAAATAAATATTGGTCATGCTATTGTTATGAGTACTCCATCCCAAAAATCTTGTAGGATTTTGGAGAGGCACCTCTCCTAAAATTTGTTCAAATTTTGCTACTTCTTCACAAAGCTTTCATTAAAAAGCCAAAATCAAAAGATAACTTTGATATTACTTTGACAAGATCTCTCATGACATTCGTTGTATAGAATAATGCTGATACAGTGATACCTCAAATGAGGTTAGTGTCGATGAATGAGTCCTCAAATTTTTGAGAAAATTATGGAAGGTGCTAGGACGAGTTCAACAAAGAAAAAAAGTCCAACGCCTGTTGTTTTAGAATATAATCACAAGATCCACAACTCTACTGTAGCCATTTTAAGGGCTTCCGATGAAGTTTCTATTTTATACATGAATGTTGAAAATTTGATGAACAAAATTTTGACAATAAAATCCTCTTTACTTTCTATCTAAAGTTATGTTGATTCATATAGAGCTATGATGAGAACTTTTGGTGAGGATGAGAAGAATAAATTCGTTTTATTGCTATAAAAGGATAATTTAATTGAGGGACATTCTTTTGTAGTTTCTAACAAAGTTTCTAACTCTCTATGTTGAGAGGTTCTAGAAATAAAGATTGAGCTAGGTTTCTTCAACTCATAAGTTTTTATAATTGTCGACATGAAGCTAATTCCTAGTCGATGGAAATTTCATTCTACAATAACTTATACGAAGTGAAGTGGTCTTTTGTAATAGTGCCTTTGATTAATCTTTCGAATTTTTCTTTAGTTAGTTTTCTTCGATGGTGGATATTAAACAAGGGTTGACTTCAAGTAATTGCCCTTAATTTATAATGTGATTTATATTAAAGAACTTATATTATGGAGTTTTTTGTGTGGTGGATTTCATGTAAGAGTTTTTATTAAAAAATTTATATTAATCATTTCAATGACAACTTTAAATTAATGCATGGTTTTAATTATCATTTATTTTGAATTAGAAAATATATAACTTTTTCTAAATTTTGTTGCAATGATGATTTTAAGATTTTTTATTTGAATTTCAAAATTTAGAAACATTTAAAATATCTGGCTAATTTGATGATTTATATAACTTTAATTTTGAAATTCACTGTTGAGAAAATGCTCAGTAGAATTTATTGTTAAGCCCCAATAGCCTATAATTTTATTAAAATTTTGATGATAATAAATATTCTTAATTTTATTAGATTTTAGTTGACAAATTTGAGTGTGCAAGCTTTTTATTTTATACTAGTATGTAAGGTATATAGTACAAAAGGCTGATAAGAGACTGGACACATAAATACAACGGTAATCACGAGCTAAAGAAGGTGCAATCAACCTAAGCTCAAGTTGGAAGCATCTATATATGAACAAATTGAAGTCATCAAGAAAAAAAGAAGATTTCTTACTTATCTTTTTACTTTTTTGAGTCATGTCTTCTTTTATGTGTAAGGCATACAGTTTATGTAAAACAACCAAGCACACACATGTGAGAACAAATTTAAGATAAATGATGTATTGAAAAACTGCTTTAAAATGATTAACCAAGACAAGTAGACAACTTGACCTATGACAAATCATATTTGATATATCAGTAAAAAATTATCTTAATAGGGCACAAATTTTGAAGTAAAATTGAGTTGAAAGCTTCCAGAATTAAATCGGGGGCCATCCAAGCTCCAATTTCAGCAAACTTATAGTCGAACTGAACGTCTCGAAAAGAAGAACCCAGCGACACCAAATTCGACTCAATCCGAGCCCAAATGAGTCCAAATCAAGGACCCAAAGTGCATTCAGAAGGTTCAAATCATAATTTGAATTACCAAACTGTATCTAAACTTGACATGCTTATAGTCGAATCGAGCGGCTCGACGAGACGAATCCAACGAGCCCAAGATCACTGAATTCCAATATCATTAAGGTAATCAAATGACCATTAAACGGTCCATGATCAGGGGATCAATATCGGCCGTCCATTCAAACCACTCCTATTTTGACCTTGATCCTTCATTTATTTACAAGCCATGTCACTCTCAAAAAACTATAAATAGCCCCACTCTTCTCATGAGGAAAAAGGAGGAGAAAGAGAAGAAGAAAAGGAATGGAGGAATTTGGGAGCTCTTGCCACCGACCACCGCTGGAGTTCTTGCCGACCACCGCTGGAGTTTTTGCTGACCACTGCCAGAGTTCCTTCTGACCACCGTCGGAGTTCCTGCCGACCACTGCCAGAGTTTCTTCTGACCACCGCCAGAGTTCTTGCCGACTACCGCTGGAGTTCTTGCCGACTACCGTCGGAGTTCCTGCCGACCATCACTGGAGATTATTCTGACTTTCGCCAAAGTTTCTATCTGATCGCTGCCAGAGTTTTTCTGATCGATGCTGAAGCTCTTCTCAACCATTGATGTATTTTTTCCGGTTCATCAATCAACACCAGATTTCTATTTGATCTGTTGTAATTCCAACGTCTCCAAGTAAAGGAGCGAATCAAACTCCGTAATCAACCCAAACTTAGTGGAATTTTCTCATCTGGGCCAGGCCCCGTGGTTTTTCCTTTTTCGGGTTTTCCACGTAAAAAGTTTTTGGTGTTTCTCTCCCTCAACTATCTGTTGGTGTGCTGGTTATACGTACATTGCTAAGACGTTATTTTTTGTACTCTACTACCCCGTATATTCTAGTCCGCAACAGTTTGGCGCCGTCTGTGGGAAACTATTCCCAATATTTCTTCAATGGCTGATCGAAGTAATACCAACAATAGATTCTCCCGCTCCAATACGTATCGAACTAGATTCCCATCTGGCAATCATGGACGTCGTAATTATTCAAGGGAAGGACCTTATTCCTTGGAAACTCAAATTCGTAGGATGGAGGAGCAACAAGCAAGAATCCTAGAAATATTGGAGGAGGCAGGCCAACAGAGGATATCGTCTCAAGATGATGAGGCTCCTCTCCCTCATCCTCAACAACATAATATGGGAGAACAATTCAAAAATGCTTATCGTCAAGTTAATGCTCCTCCTCCATAATATAATCCAAAAATAGATGATGCTGCAAGTTCGACACATCCTTCACCTATAGCCCATCAGATACAAAATCTCCAGCCTGCTCTAAATACTTCTCGTGATGTTATACGAGATGAATTGTGACGTCTTGTCCAGGAATAATTCCCAATAAAGGATAGGAATCAATTTAATCTCCAATGAAGTTTCCAGGAATATTCTCCGCTGACTTACGAAATTCTCCTGCACCCCATTCCAACTGGGTTCAAGCTACCAACCATTGATTCATACGATGGGTCATCTAATCCCTATGAACATGTTGATTATTATCGAACAATTATGCACATACAACGAGCTTCTGATGCGCTTCTTTGTCAAGTTTTCCCTCCCACCCTCAAGGGTCAAGCTTGCACCTGGTTCTATGATATGCCTAGAAATATAATCCATAATTTTGCTCACTTGCGAGGCACTTTGTCGAACAGTTTATTACAAATAGAAGAATTATTAAAAATTCATCGCATCTCTCTGAAATCTGTCAAAATGAGGGAGAATCTTTAAAAGAATATTTTCAAAGATTTTCTTCTGAAGCTCGACAAATCCCAGGAGTGGATCCTTACTTACTACGAGGTGCTTTCTTGGAGGACTACGCCCCAAACCGTTTTACTCTTCGTTGATGCGGGAGACTGTCCATTCTTATGCTGACCTAATTCATAGGGTGGAGGCTCAAATTACTGCCGATGAGGCTATTAACACTCACAAAAAACAATTCAAACAACCTTCTAATAAAAGAAAGAATGGACACGAGACTGGAGTTGGAGCCCAAAAATCTCAAAAGCGGAATCAAGATCTTCCACCTCGACCCCCTCAACAAAATCGAGATTATAAACCAAAGAAAGAATACACTCCGTTGAATACAACTCGTGTTAATATTTTTATGGCTATATAGAATGAGCAAAATATTAAATGACCCAATCCATTGAAGCTAAATTCTAGAAATCAAGATTATTATTGCTATTTTAATCAAAGTCGTGGACATACGACTGAAGCCTGCAGATAATTGAAGGAAGAAATTGAAAGGCTGATTCAACAGGGATATCTTCGTCAATTCACCCAAAACCCACTTACACCAAATGAGGCTAATCTTGTTGGGGGGCAGAATCAACAAAAACAAAGGCAACACCATACAAATTGATAAATAGTTGGAGAAATTGAAACTATTGCAGGAGGACCCTTAATATCCTCTCATGTCTTACTCACTAGCCTAGAGGAACTGATTCTAAAGAAAGCACGATCTGATCACTCCATCGTCTTTGGCGATTCTAACTTAGAAGGGATTCATACTCCACACCAAGACCCACTTGTCATCAATGCCGGTATTGGAGATCTATGTTATAATGTCAAAAGAATCTTAATCGATAATGGGAGTTCTGTTGATGTCCTATTATATTCAACTTTTCTTAGTATTGGGTTGGCCAGAGAGAAGCTTCAACCTGCCGCTGGACCATTATATGGATTTGATAATCGTCCAGTAAGGGTAGAAGGAACAATTACTCTCCCTGTCACACTTGGGGAATTTCCTCGACAAGTTACTCATTCAGTTCAATTTGTTGTGGTTAAGTCAGAATCGATATATAATGCTATCTTTGGGCGACCTTTGCAATCAATTTTTAGAGCTATCACCTCAGTGCCTCATTTGAAGATGAAATTCCTAACTCCAGTAGGGATTGGACAAGTGCGAGGAAATCAACATGAGGCACAATCTTGCTATCTCAGGCAAACTCAACCTCATCCATCTATAACTTTAAGTATTGAAAATTTTGATCTTCAGAATGAAGACGTCCTTTATAGAGCTTCTCCAGTGGAGGATTTAATTTGTGTCTCCATATCAGAAGAAGATCCTCTCAAAATAGTGCAGATTGGGTCTTTACTTTCTGATGAAGAAAAGATGTAATATACAAATTTTTTTATGAATAAATTAAAATATTTTTGCATGAAGTTCAGCAAATATGCCTGGAATCGACCCTCAGACTATTATACATTCACTGAGGATAAATCCAACATTTAAACCAATCATCCAGAAGAAGAAAAATTTTGCACCAGATTGTCAGCAAGCTATAGAGCAGGAAGTGGACAAACTTTTGAAAGCTGAATTCATAAGAGAAGTATATTATCCAACTTGGCTTGCAAATGTCGTAATGGTTATAAAAGCTAGTGGGGCATGGAGGATCTGCGTGGATTACACAGATCTCAATAAGGCTTGTCCAAAGGACAGTTTTCCACTTCCTCGTATTGATCAATTAGTTGATGCAACATCTGGACAATCAATGTTAAGTTTCATGGATGCGTACTCTGAATATACTCAAATAAGAATGGATCATGCAGATGAGGAAGCAACTGCTTTTTAAACTGATAAGGGGTTATATTGCTATAGGGTTATGCCATTTGGACTCAAAAATGTTGGGGCAACTTATCATGCCTCATGAATAAGATTTTTAAGAATCTTATTGGTTATTCAATGGAGGTATATATAGATGATATGTTGGTTAAAAGTCTTGAAAGGACACAACATATTTTTAATCTGGAGCAATACTTTAGCCTCCTTCGACATTATAATATACGACTCAACCCTATAAAATGTACTTTTAGAGTCACATCTGGAAAATTCTTGGGCTTCATGGTTACTCATAGAGGGATAGAAGCTAACCCTGAAAAAATCAAAGCTTTGAGAGAGATGGTGCCCCCAAGGAATATAAAAGAGGTTCAACGTCTGAATGAAAAAATTGCTGCCCTATCTCGTTTCTTGGCCCGACCAGGAGATAAATATTTACCTTTCTTCAAAATCTTAAGAAATGCCTGAAATAAGGGATTTCAATGGACAGACAGAGGTTACAAATTGGACTATACTTAAAGGACTAAAAACACATCTTGGAAAAGTTAGGGGGCAGTGGGTTGATGAATTACCAAATATTCTTTGGGCTTACCGCACTACTGCTAGAACTCCAACAGGAGAAACTCCATACAACCTCTACTTTGGCACATAAGCAATCATCCCGGTCGATATCAGAGTCCCGAGCCTCAGAGTTCAGACTTTTGACTTTAGCAATAATGAGAAAAAGCTTCGAAATTCTTTAGATTTTCTTCCTGAGACAAGAGACATGGCGTCACTTAAAATTGCTGCATACTATCAAAGAATAGCTCGTCACTACAATCGAAAGGTGAAGCCCCGATGTATCTCAGTAGGAGATTTAGTTCTGCGTAATCTTAAAGTGGCTGGAAAAGGCCCACAACGTAATAAACTTTCACCCTTATGGGAATGTCCTTATATGGCGACGGCCATGGTCAAACCAGGAACATTCAAGCTAAAAGATATTGATGAAAAATGCTGCCAAGAACCTGGAATATCGAAAATCTTCACAAATATTATCAGTAGTTATATAGCCCTCCTATTCCTATGAAACATCATAAAATTATTGTACTATTTTCTAAAATAGTGAAATTTGGTTTGATCATTATCATCATTTTTCTCTTTTCTAAATCAGATCATAGCCATGGTCCTAAACAAAATACAAAATATAATGTTGATTCGAGAAATACACAATATTTATTGTATCTCAATCAACATATGATCAATTCTAAGGGAACTTGATCCAACCTCATCCACACAAGTTAATGTCATCAGGCAATACTTTGACAACACAACTTTTGATAGGTTTAACATCCTAAAAGGATATCTATTATTTCTTTGATCAATCCTATAGGGATTTGATCCAACCTCATCCACACAAGTTAATGTCATCGGCCAATACTTTGACAGCACAACTTTGGATAGGTTTAATATCCTAAAAGGATATCTATTATTTCTTTGATCAATCTTATAGGGATTGGATCCAACCTCTTTCACACAGGTTAATGTCATCAAGAAGTGCTTTGACAATACAACCTTGGATAGGTGAAAAGGATATCTCTCAATTCTTTTAAATTAATAAAAATTTTTTACTAAATAAATCATAAAATTCTTAAGAAAGTTTTCTTATAAAAAACTTTAATACTTCTTAAAATCAATATATAGATTTAGAGATACATCTCTGAAAACACAATGGATACATAAAAACCTCTAAGAAAAATAGGTGAAATACAACCAATAATAAACATCTTATGCAATATCAATATCATCATCATCACTGAAAAGAGCCTTTTTCAATTCACTTTCAATATCTTCATCGCCTGAATTTGGAGAAGAATCCTCAGATGCTTGATTGGGGATAAGTCCTTCAATATCAACCCCAGTCTTACGATGAACCAACCGAACACCTTTCAAGAAACTACGAGTAAAGCCTTCTTCGAGACTCTAACGCTCCAGATCCTTCACTTCAACATCAAATAATTTTTCATAAGCCTCTTGAACATGACTTTGAATCTCTCAGTGATAAGTTGCAGACTTATTGAATTCTTCAACGGCTTTCAATAATATAGCTTAAATATCCAAAGTGGTTGTTTCTCTTTTTTGAAACTGATCTTGCAATTTCTTATTCTCTTTCTCAAGAGCTTTCTTCTCCAATGTAAGGATTTTCAAAGCTTCCTTTTGCTGGTTAATCTCTGCACGAGCCTCAATCAACTCATGGCGGGAAAGGTCAGCTTCTCGATTTTGGAAAGAGAGAGAGGTGGATATTGTTGCCAATTCGGCTCTACATTCCGTCAATTGATTCTCCAAGGATGATATTTCTTTAGTCTTTGCATCCAATCTTCATTTATACTCTCCTTGTAAATACTTAACTTTTACAAACTCATCATTCCAATTATCCAAAATCGATTCAAATTGGGATTCCAGATCCATCTTTTAAATTATCTGCAACAAGAAGTTTAATTATGTTTTAAAAAAATGAAGGGAATAAAAAAAATTGAAATTACTCACGATTTCATTAGCATGATGTCGCCCGACATAAATATACTTCAATACCTTTTCTGGGATATGTATTCTTGAGGATCGAGCATCAATATCTGAATCAAGAGAAACTGGATCTATAGTTGGGAGACGTGCAGCTTCCATGCTTCCCCCATCATCTCTCAGCAAGATCACTTTATCATTTATCTTTCTATTCTTTGGGGAGGAGGAATTAGTTACTCTTTGACCTTCTGAAGGATGGCAAGCTGAACGTTTAAAGGTAGTAGAAGTTGTTTTATGAACCTTCTCAAAATTTTTCAACTGAGTTGCATTGGATCTTCCTGCCTGAATAGAAAGGCCAACTTTAAAAAGACATTCCTCCGCCACACATTGACTAATATAGCACAGTTCTTGTTGAAGACTTTCCGTCTCAGAAAAAATTAAAATTCTCAAAATATCTTTCTCCCCTACATGTAAAGAACTTGGCAACTCTTTCAATTTATCCCATTTTTTAGGAAGACCCCACTCATTCTTCACAAAAAGAATGAGTTACACCAATTCTTTGAAGGGTCCCTTATTACAAAATCCAACCAATTCTTATTAGCTCGACATGAAATCCGGCCATAAGAATCACTAGTAAATTTACACATTTTTGATAAATATTCTACTGTTGAGGTTGCTCCACTTTCCCTAAAGAATACTATCAAGCCCACTATAATTGTTATCCCTCTACATAAAAATTGGAGTAAGGCAACGCCACATGCTTTGAAAATATCAAGTAACTCAGGAGCTGGAGGAAACCTCAAACTAGCACGCAACATCTTCTCATAAACTGCTACAAATCCTTATGGAGGAGTATGTGCCCTATCAATCCTCTTTTGAGCAATGATCAACACATCATTTGGCACATGAAATTTCTTATGAATCGCCGCCAAGCTATCAGATGTAATGATGGATGCAATATCGTTAGATCTCCTCCTATCACCATCATGAGCAGAAGGAATAATTTTGGAGGCATCCGTCAATCCTCCACCTAAAGAAATTTAGTTTTGATGAAATAAAATATCAAAATGCTCGAACATAGAAAATCAAATGTTATTACCAGCAGTATTCTTCAAATTTTTGGAAGAAAATCTCTTTGATGTTGTTTCCAAGGTTCTCCGTTGGTTGCCATCCTTGGAATTATCGGCCATATTTGTCTCCAAATCTGAGAAGGACTAACAATCCCCCGTGCCCTCCAAGCTACCAATCCAAGGTAGGACCGGCACAAGAGGGCAACACTTTATTTCTTCGATCGTTGCCAACACCCTCCGAGCTACCAATCCAAGGTAGGATCGGCACAAGAGGACAAGGCTTTGATCGCTACTAATGTTCACTTTGATCGCCACCTACGCTCCCCGAGCTACCAATCCAAAGAAAATTTTGGACCGGCACAAGAGGACAAGGCTTTGATCGCCACCAATGTTTTCTTTGATCGCCATCTATGCTCCCCGAGCTACCAATCCAAAGAAAATTTTGGGCCGGCACAAGAGGACAAGGCTTTGATCGCCACCTACGCTCCCCGAGCTACCAATCCAAAGAAAAATTTAGATCGGCACAAGAGAACTAGGCTTTGATCGCCACAAATGTTCACTTTGATCACCACCTACGCTCCCCGAGCTACCAATCCAAAGAAAAATTTGGATCGACACAAGAGAACTAGGCTTTGATCGCCACCAATGTTCGTTTTAATCGCCTCCTACGCTCCCCGAGCTACCAATCCAAAGGAATGCTAGGACCGACACAAAAGAGCAAGGTTTTGATCGCCGCTGACAATCTCCGAGCTATCAATCTAAGGGGAGGATTTGGACCGGCACAAGAAATTATGATTTTTCTCATACCCTAAGGGGGTATTTATAGTTGCATGAGGGGAAGATGAAGAGTTTTACTAGAAAATTCTAAAAATAAAATAAAAATTAAAAAATTAATGGAATTTTTGGAATTTTAAAAGGCATAAATTAAGAGAAATAATAAAAGAGGAATGTCAAAAGTTTTTCTACAATTTTCCATTAATTTTTTGGAATACTTCTTGGAATTTGAGAAGGCAAATTACTAATAATATAATAATAATAAATATTAATCGAGCCGCCTCAATCAAAGTAGATGGAGACTTTTAGAATTCAAATCATTATTGATTCATGGCTTGCATGAAAATACCATCAAGGCCATCCTATCAGCAGCATAATGGTAAAATACCACTAAGGCCCAGCATAGAAGAGAAATGTTGTTATACATATTAGTGCCGATGAAGATTCAGTCACTTGATCTATGATAATTAAATTAGTTTAATTATTTTAGCATTAAATATTTTATAAAGAAATAAATGTTATAAAAATTAAAAATAAATGTTGAATATCATAAAAGTCAGAATAAAAACTTAATTTTGTACATTTTAATATATCATTGGTATTTATCTGATTTTTAAATAATTTGTGCAAATTAATTAATATTTGTTATTTTTTGAATTACTTATATTGGTCAACATCTAAGAGAACGTAAAAATATATATTTTCAGACTACTAGAGCTTCGACGTCCGAAAATAGGAGGGCAATTGATATATAAGTAAAAACTTATCTTGATAGGGCACAAATCTTGAAGCAAAATTGAGTTGAAAGCTTCCGGAATTAAATTGGGGGCCATCCAAGCTCCAATTTCAGCAAACATATAGGCGAACTGAACGTCTCGAAAAGACGAACCCAACGACACCAAATTCGACTCAATCTGAGCCCAAATGAGTCCAAATCAAGGACCCAAAGCGCATTCGGAAGGTTCAAATCATAATTTGAATTACCAAAAGGTATCTAAACTTGACATGCTTATAATCGAATCGAGCGGCTCGACGAGATGAATCCAACGAGCCTAAGATCACTGAATTTCGATATCATTAAGGTATTCAAATGACCATTAAATGGTCCATGATCAAGGGGATCAATATCGGCCTTCCATTCAAACCACTCCTATTTTGACCTTGATCCTTCATTTATTTACAAGCCATGCCACTCTCAAAAAACTATAAATAGCCCCACTCTTCTCATGAGGAAAAAGGAGGAGAAAGAGAAGAAGAAAAGAAAGGGAGGAATTTGGGAGCTCTTGCCACCGACCACTGCCGGAGTTCTTGCCGACCACCGCTGGAGTTCCTGCCGATGTTGACCTCATTTTTTGTCTGAGGTTAGTAGAACCAATCCAGACCTTAAGATCTTTCCAATCTTTAGGATCAATCTTGACCCTATGATCAATCTGATCTTAGGTCAATCCAAACCTTAATATCAATTTAGATTCAAATTAACTTAATCCTACATTAATTTTAAATTCAACTTGATTAAACTCCAAGCCAATCTAAATTCTAGGATTCTCCTAGATTCTTGACCTTAGGACCTACTCTAGACCCTAAGATTTTTCCAGACTCCAAATCCTATGATTTACTCTAGACCCCAGGATTCCTCTGACTAATCTAGATATTAGTTCAATCTAGATTCAATCTCCAGATTTATCTAGGACTTCTAGGCTCTATGATACTCCTAGACTCCAGACCCTAGGATCTACTCTAGACCCTAGGATTCTGCCAGACTCTAGATCATATGATTTATCTAGACCCTTGGATCTTCTTTAGACCCTAGGATTCCTCCAGATCCATTTAGATCTTAGGAACTATCTAGACCCTAGGATCTTCCTAGAATCCAGACTTTAGGATCTACTCTAGATCCTAATATCCTTCTAGATCTCAAACCTTAGGGTTTCTTAGACTCTAGAATCCTTCTAGATTTTAGACCCTAGGATTCTTCCAAATTTTAGGCTCTAGGATCCAATATAGATCTTAGATTAATTCAGACCTTTATTCAATTCAAACTCTAATCAAATCCATACTTCAAATCTCTTAAAACCTTGAACCTATCATAATCTCAATTCTACTTCAGACCTTGATCCTATCTCTAATCAAGCTTTAACCCTATCCTATCACTTATGATCTTCAAATGATCATAAATGATTGGGGTAATTTAAACCCTATCATTTAAACTCAAAATCCAGCTCAAAACCAGAAATCTAGATCAAATTCAAAGGCTAAAGGTCTAAGCCCTAAAAGCATTTTCCAGCAAATCTTTGAATACTTCAAAACCCTATCAAATGACCTCTGATTCAAGGTCTATCAGTTCCACACTGATGTGACATGTCTCTAGAGATAACCCTCTAAATTTGAGCTCATTCTGAGGTCTCTAACCCCAGAAACGGAATTAAAATCCAAAGGCTACAAAACCTTCAAATATTTACAGTCTATGCCACTGGACCTGCCACCCAGTGGATCTTGACCTTGGAGCCTTCTACAAACCCTCAAACCACTTCCAGACCCTTGAGTATGATCCATTGAGCAATAAACTGTATTTTTTTGGACCCAATTTGACCCCTAGTTGACCAGGGGTCAAAATGACCAAAATATCCCTATAGGGTGTCAATAGTCACTTTGAACCAAATGAGCTCCAAATCAAATGCAACCACTTTCAGCAAGTTTCAAATGTCAAACCCAACCTATTAGACCCAAAACCAGCCCTTGGGTTAACCTGGTTGACCAAGAAGGCCCTTTAGGGTTCAAATAGGTCATTTTGACCAAATGACCTCTTCAGACCTTGGGACCACCTCCATTGGTCTCCAAATGTCATTTTAAATCTGTTGAGCTCAATCCTAGACCCTGGACTCACCTGGTTGACCAAGTCAACCATGGTTGACCTAAAAGCCCATTAAGGGCCCAAATAGGTCATTTTGACCAAACAACCTCTCCAGACCTTGAGACCACCACCAGTAGTCTCAAAATTTTATTTTGAACTGATTGAACCTAGTCCATAACCCTGGGTCAACTTGGTTGACCAAGTCAACCTAGTTGACCCATTATGCCCATTAAGGGCCTAAATAGGTGTTTTTGATCAAATAATCATTTTGATCCCTGAAGACACTTCTAACAGATTTCAAATATCATTTGAAATTGATTCAGTCTAAATTCATCCCCTGGGTCAATCTGGTTGACCAAGTCAACCTAGGTTGACCTAAACACCCCTTTAAGCCCTTAATAGGTTATTTCAACCCATTCAACCTCCTGAATCCCTTTCAAGTCTCAAATCAATTCATAATTATGGTTTAAACATGCTTCAAACTTTAGCCAATCAAATCAAAGTGGCATTGACCAAGTCAAACCTATAATATTTGGTCAAAATCCCTCTCATCCATATGTATGCATTTAAACCTCAAGACTTTGGCCTTAAGCTCTTTCCAAATTAACTCAAAGTTTTACCCCATGTCCACCTAGGCCTAAGTTGACTGTTTGACCAGTCAAACAGTCAACAAGGGGTCTAAATGGCTTTAAAGCATGGATGAACTACCTTTTAGCTCATTATATCTCAAACCCCACCTAATCCATATCATTTTAAATCACTCCAGCAGCTCAAGACAATTTGCCATGCCACCTAAGCAGTCAAATTGACTGTTGACTAGTCAAACTAGTCAACAAGCTTTTCTAATGGTCTTAAGTGGTCAAATAGCTTGGTCCCAGCCTTTTCCCTTTACTCGAACCTATTCCAGCTGTTAAGAAGTACTCTAGAACATTCCTAAGACATATCCCAGCCCTTGGATCTTGATCCAAGGGCTCTAATCATCATCATGTGCAAGTGGGGACCAACGGAGCTTTCCACATGGCTTGTTCTTGGTGTCCTTGATTCTACAGCTTTTCAACCACCCCAGGGGCAGGTGGCAGCCATCTAGGGGTGCTCCCAACTGATCCCAGCCCTTCATTCTATCTGAGATGGTTAGAATAGAGCAAAACCCCAAAACGATGTCTCATTACATCCTTATCATTCTCTCACTAGTCTTTAGCTTCTCCAACCCAAACCCCTGTTCCATTGAGCTTTCCAGGAGTCTCCCCAGCCTTCCCGACTAAAGCCCCACCGGTCAAAGCTCGCCGGCAAGCAGATCCCGGCAAACTAAGGCTTATTACGTCCAAATCTTATAGCAGACGATCCATGACATTTCGAGCTGGGATTTCAACTAGTAAAGTGAGCGTGGACAGACAACAATCTTAGAGAATAAAAAACCTTGAAGATCGAACGGTTAGTTTGTTCAAAATCCTTAACCCTAGCCAGTACACTTAGCTTTAAATAGCATTCCATTAAGTGTTTTTAAAATGCTAAAACTTTCTCCACAAAATTTCTGTTCATCTAATCTATTTAAGTTTAAAATTTCATTGCATTTGATCGATCGGGTCAATCGAACGGGCCAAAAAATGTAATCTAGGGTTCTTCCGTTAAACCTGCCCGTAGTATATTTTTTGGAACGTTGATCCAGTGATCAACGGACCAAATCGCGTTGTTCCGTGTATTGATCCGCCGTGTATACGCGTTTACTGGATCGGAACACCCTCTGCCTTGATCCTGGCCATTCATTTGCGAACAACAGAGATCCTACAGTGCCCGCGGCCCGTTGACGTGGTTAAGTTAACCGCGTCAGCCGCGGGCCAATTAATACCTCATGATTGCGCGGCGGCGTAATCATGGGTCATTAATGCGCCGCCGCGCAATCATCATTAATGATTACCGCGGTTCTGTTGAGCTAATCCCCAGCTGCCACGCTTCCATCCCGCCGTCGTCGACGCCGCCACCTCTTAAATTAGTTTTAATTTATTTTAAAATCTTTTTTTTAATACAGAAAATTGTAAAAATTAGTATAAAATAATTTTAAATAAAAAATTTAAATATAAATATATTATATTAAAAATTCAAAATTTTGAATATTATAAATTTAAAATTAATATTAATTTAAAATATTAATTATATTGTTAAATACTTTGATTATTAAATATTTATTTACTTATTTAATAATAATTAAAATATATTATATAATAATAAGTTTTATTTTAAAATATATTTTAAATTTTTAGAATTTCTAAATCTTTTAATTTAAAATATTTTATTTAAATACTTTAGATAATTTTAATATATATTTTAATATTTAATATTAATTTAATTATTTTAAAACTTAAAAGTATTATTTAAAATATCTTAATTAAATTATAAAACATGTTTTAAACATTTTTAAAATTAAAATTTAATTCAAATTTAATATTTAATACAATTTGAATAATTAAGTAATTAACTAATAATTAAATATTTAAATATTTAACATTTTATTTATTTATTTATTTATTTTATTTAAATGCTTAAATATTTAATTAATCATTAATTATGATTGAATTTAAATAATAAAAAATTTTAAATAAAGAAAAATTATTATAAATAATTTTAAAACTTTATAAATATTTTAATATTTAATTAAATTTAATTTAAGAATTACCATGAACTTTAATTAATTTTAAACTATTTAAATTCAAATTAATGAACCCTAGACTTTAAAAATTCAAAATAAATTCAAATAAAATAAAAAAATACAAATAATATATCAAAATTTTCAAAAAATTAAGAATTTTAGTTTAAAATTATTTTCAATATTTAAAAACTTAATCTATTTTAATTTATTTGAATTACTTGAATATTTTAATACTTAAATAATATTTAATTGAATATTATTTTAAATATTTTGAAATTTAAGTGTTATTTTCAAATAATTCTTAAAAATCAGAGAACCTCTCAAGTATTTTAAAATTAATTTAAGTATATTTTTAAATTATTTTAATTTTTAAACCTATTTATATATATATATAGTAATATATATCTATATGTATATTTCAAAGCTATTTTAAAATTATATTTATTTAAATTTTGATCATTAAGATGTCCGTTGAAATTTCAAATCTAGATTGAGCTTGATTGAATAGAATTTGTGGAGAAAGATGATTAATTAATGAATAATTATTTTATTAATTATTCATTGATTAATCATTTATTTAATTAAGCTTTAAATTGATTTGCATGTGTAGGTACACATACCACTTCGTTTTAAGGCTCTCTTAGATCTAGGATTGTGATTGTGATTATGTATGCATGTTTATGTGTATATTAATCAAGGGTCTAGAAACTTTGATTCAAACCCAATTAAACTTAATGTCCTCATTAAGGATAATAATTAAGGACTTTGGTTAGGAAATTTAGAATAATTCTAATTATTAGGATACACTTCAAATTGACTTGAAACTTTGAACACTTGAATTTAGTGACACACTCAGCCCCAGAAAAATTCCTCACTGAATTTTGAAATCATTAAGCCCCTTAATTAATTTAATCAAAATTGACTCTTAATTAAACCTTTAAACCTTCCAGAAAATGTAATAAATCAAGTTTAAATCCAAAAATTACAAATAATACTTTAAACTAACCAGAATTGAACCCTTAATCAATGAAAAATAAAAGCCCCTTGACTAGACTTCAAAATTAAATTTAATTTAAGTTTAATTGAAATTTAATATTAAATTAAATTAATCAATTAAAAATAATTAAAAATTCCAAAAAATTTCCAAACACTTGGAGATCACTCCTTAGGTCATTTATGACCTTTGGAGTTGATTTCAAGGAGTTTGGAAGTCATTTGGATTCAAATCACAAAAAGGTCTTTAATTAAACAATTTTAAAAATTCAAATAATACTCAAAACTTCAAAAATTCATAACTAATTCAAATGAACTCCAAATTGAGCAAACTCAAAGGCATTAAACTCATCTTAAGGTCTAATATTTATCAAAAATACGAAACTTCCAGAAATCAATTAAATTTCAAAAAGTTAACTTTTGGTCAAACTTAGTTCAAATTCAAGTCAAAACTTCAAACCTTCATAATAAAATCTAAAAAAATCTAATTTTAGTGTACTTACTGTCTAATTGATCATATTAAGGTCTAGTATTTTAATAAAATATTAATTTTCTAGAAAATACTTTAAGTCAAAAAGTCAACTTTTGATCCCTTAATTAAATGATTAAAATAATCCAAAAAATTCCCAAAATTCAATAAATCATTTAAAATTCCAGAAAATCTTAAGTTATTTTTAAAATCAGTAATCAATTAACATTGAATAAAATTTGATCAATCTTCAAGCTTAATCAAACTCAAATCATTTAATCATATCGGGTACCACTTGGTAACCCAAGCCTACGAGGCTATTAAATTAGCCCCAATAAAGGTGAAATAAACTTCACGGCCTCGGTGTGAAAGAAAGGTGGTATCCAATGAACAGTCATAATCAAATTTAAAATTAAATTTAAACCATTAAGATTTAAACTTCAATTAAATTCTCCCTTAAGCCTCCAACCAACTAAAACATCAAGCAAATTCAATCAAGTGCCTTTTTAGGACATATCAAAACCACACAGCCTTCTACACACACTTTAGATGGTTTACTAGGACAAGCAACTCTAGTCTTAGGTTAGGCCGGTGTTTATTTTTCTACTGTATGCCAGGTTTTCGAGCTTTCACTACATGCTGTTTGCTAGTAATAGAATTGATGTGATTATTTATTTACTGCACTCTATGATGTGGTTGATTGTACAGTAGATCTATCCCTAGGTTAGGGATGATTTGTACTAATTCAATCTTATGCAGGTGGTCATACTCATACAGGGCATTAAATAAAGGGGGCAATCAAATAATTAAGCTTTAAATTAACGCTATTTTCTACAGGTGCTCCAGAATGCTTAAGTCCCCCTTTAATAATTAAAAGAGCAGGGCCAAGTGTAGCTGTGTTGAGCATTTAAATTTTTAATATATTAACTGCTTGGGATGTTTATATAATTGCTGATTATTAGGATAACCATGCAGGATCGAGTCTAGATTTCTCAATTTTAATTAATATAATTTGAGATGATATTTGAGTTGTAAATATTAAGTACTTTGAGATTGAGATGCTAAGCATCCAATTTGAAATCCAAAGAGAAAGGAACATCCCTTAGGGGAGAGTTCCTCTCCATTTGGAGATCCAAATTAGGATAACGTTTTGAATATCCAAAAAGAAAAGGTAACACCCCTATTCAGGGGGAGTTTCTTTTCATTTGGATATCCGGACCTGACGATCCAAGGAATTCCAAGAAGATGAAGAGGTGAAGAACGAGAAGAATCTCAAATCTCAAAGTCACTTGAGTCTTAGGAGTAGAATCCTGATTGTAGTCAGTGGTACCCGGCCACTTTACTTTTCCTGCAGACTCTGGGTTGTATAATTAAAAGGCACTTGCCTATGGACTTTCAATTTGAGTTTTAATTTAATTGATTTAATTAAATATTGATTGTTTGATGTTGATTGCGATTAAGGACCCACATGCTTTTAGTAGTTTATTTGGCAATCTTGCAGGTCATATTTGTTTTAGCTGCTCGTGAGGGTACGGTCAAAAACTATTTCTACCTAAACAAAACTTAAAAAACTTTAGGCTTAGATAATAACTCTAAGGCTTTTAAGAAGTAAGCCCGGACTCGCCGGGAGTTTTTCATGCATCATATTGAATCTTCTCTACCGTGTTAGGCACCTCCCTGCCTACGGGTTTTGGCTGACCACCTGACCTATTATGGTGCAGTTCTGTCCAAGGGGATGTTGTGCAATCCCTAGGATAAAATATATTTTTAAGCCTGATTTTTAAACTACTTCATTATGATTTCAAAGCATTCGAGTCAACTAGCATGCATCGCATTAGTAACAAATTAAAAATTGAGTCTAATTCTTAATTACATTTCAAGCTTAAGCATTATACCCAACATATGTTAAGGGGTCAATTAAGATCTGCTCTATATGTCGATCTCAATTCTTTAAACCAATCTTAATCAATGTTCTTACCACTATTACATAAAAGACTTAACTCATGGTTTTAAAGCGTTTAGGTGGTTTAGCTGGCTCCCCAATCCAGGCCGGGGTAAGTCTAGGATTGCATTGCATTAACTAAGATCTGGGTCACTGATTCTCAGTACCCATTTTTAGACTTAGGTTCTGAGGCATGTCTTCAATCCTAAGACCTCAACCTTCCGGGAATTTAATTCCCACTTTCTGATAAAATTAACCACTCAAACCTAAATCTCTTTCAATCAAATTCAAGCCCAACACTTAGGATAGGTTGGGGTGTTTCTGAAGTAATTCAGAATCTCAAAACACCTCTTACCCTTTTTCCTTTGACTCCAGAAATAACTGTTCAAATTTGATCCGGTCTCTATTAAATTTCCAACCCTTAACCTCCTTTGACATCAAACTTTGAAATCTAAATAAAATTTGTATCGCTATTTTAATCGAGAGTATTTGTAGAAAATTTTTTGGTTTTCTACGATGTAATTAACTACGAGGGCTTACGCTCGTAGGAGATTTAAGAACCCAGACCAGATTTCAAAATTAAGATTTTCAAAACCCTTAATTAATTATCTTTGGGAAAATTAACTTTACGATCATTGCCGTCATTTCTAAATGATCAATAGTGATTGATAACTTCTTTCTCTGGAAAGATATATCAATTACTATCATAAGTTTGATTGTAAGATCAATGATCCTCTTATCCAAATTATTGTAGTTAAATATTAGATTAAATACTCATTTTGATCCTTCGGGGTCATATGTAGTTCTTTCTTGAATTCAACTACGATAATCCGGATAGATTCAAAGCTTTGAAATTTGAACCCATTAGGGAACGATATGTTCACCTCTCGAGGTGATTTATCATTCATAATGAGCGTTCAATTTCAAAATTAAAAATTTCAGAAATTAAACATTTCCCAAAGAAAATTAAACCTTTTCAAAAACTATATATTTTCAATCATATCAGCCGACCACCGCCGGAGTTCTTTCTGACCACCGCCAGAGCTTCTGCCAACCACCGCCAGAGTTCCTTCTGACCACCGCCGGAGTTCTTGCCGACTACTGCCGGAGTTCCTACCGACCATCACCGGAGATTATTCTGACTTTCGCCAAAGTTTCCATCTGATCGCTGCCAGAGTTTTTCTGATCAATGTAGAAGCTCTTCTCAACCATTGCTTTATTTTCGTCGGTTTATCAATCAATGCCAGATTTCTATTTGATCTGTTATAATTCCAACGTCTCTAAGTAAAGGAGCGAATCAAACTCTGTAATCAACCTAAACTTAGTGGAATTTTCTCATCTGGGCCAAGCCCCATGGTTTTTCCCTTTTCGGGTTTTCCACATAAAAAGTTTCTAGTGTTTCTCTCCCTCAACTATCTGTTGGTGTGCTGGTTATACGTACATTGCTAAGATGTTTTTTGTACTCTACTATCGCGTATATTCTAGTCCACAATAATATTGTATAATGAATTAACGTATTGTATGATTAGTGTGATATTTTTGAAATTTTTGGAAGATCAAGTCTTACTATCATTACTAGAAAATTTAAATTTAAAAATCTAATCAAATTGTAAGGTGATAATTAAATTTCACGATTAATTATATTAAAATTACAATGATTGAATTAATCATACTATACATATCATATTATACAATGACATATTTGATGATATTAAAAGATGTTGGTTAAATCCTTATGTGTTAACATCTCATTAATGGCTCATTAACATACAAGTGTAATGTTAAATTGGAGAAGAATCACTGCCCACTAGACTAGATGACCTGACAAAGTCGGCATACTCATCAAGTAGCACAAGGGATTGATTCGAGAAATCAAATTGATCTTGTGAGACAACATATAACATCTCAATTTCTATATAATAAAGATTAGGACAAAATTGATATTGTGACATTAAAAGGGTTGTATTATATAGGACCAATTAGTTCAATCATATGTTTATATAGAATGATTAGTTCAAATACATCATTGTAATGTCAGTCGTGTTGCAAATCTGGTTTTGATGATGACAAATATGTTTCTATTGTGTTTTGCTTAGCTAACCCGTTTCAGGCACAAAAGATCACAAGCAACTCAAGCCAACTTAAGATCGGGTCAAGTGTGTTTAAGTGTACTATTTTTTTTTCTTGAGTCAATTGTAATGTAACTGATCCCCTAGCTAAGTAATCTTGCACACACACATTCAGGGAGAGAGCTTGAGTGAATTAGAGTTTTTGTTCAAGTTTTTGTTCAGATCGTTCTAGACGATAGTCACATCGTCCTAGACGATCATGTAAAAATAGAAACCCTAATTAGGATGACCAACTTAAGTGTGTCTGATTAAGCAGATCGTCCTACACGATCCCAACATCGTCCGGGATGATAGGCTCAAATCAGAAATTCTCACCCGCCAGATCAAGTTATGCAAGTTTTTATTTTAAGATATTTGGTCTGATCGTCCCGGACAATACGAGTATCGTCCTGGACAATCCAGTACAATCAGGCCTAAATTAATCTGGTAATTAAGGAAAGTAATTAATATTTGATTGATACGATCATATCGTCCTGGACGATCGCAGGATCGTCCTAGATGATCATATTCGTCTAGTGTGTTTCAGCTGTACGTCCCGAACTGTGCTCAGGACAATTTTGACACTTTTTGAACTAATCATAAAGGATGATACGCTTATCGTCCTGGACGGTCAAGTCATTTTTTGGTCATCCAGCACAATTTACTTTGGACGACCCGAACTGTCTTCTAGACGATATTCCTGAATTGACACTAATCGTCCTGGACAATAGCGAAATCGTACGAGACGATCAGAACAACTTTTTCACTGATCATCCAGAAGAGCCAGATCATCCATGCTAAAATAGCTGATTTTGAACTGATCGTACAGGATGATATATAGATCATCCTGGACGATCTTGGCCGACCAGTTGAGATTTAGGGCAAATTTTAAGCCCTCCTATAAAAGATCTTTTTCTTTCAACATGAAAAATCTTTTGCCACTTTCCTTTCCAGAGAAACCCTAGAGAGAGAGAGAGAGTTTGGGAAAGAGAGAGAGCGGATCTTGTGAGGGGGAGTTCGTGAGGGTTCACGAAGGTTGCTCCAAGTAAGGATCAGAGTCATCTTTTTTGCTCGTCGTCTTTCGTCGTGTTGGTGTTCTTTGGGAGAGGATCGTCGGCAAGAAGATCCGGGGTTCTCTGCCCGCTTCAGGAGGAAGCAAAACGAGTTCAGGTTCTCTACCTGCTTAAGGAGGAAGTAAAAGGAGGTTAGGTTCTCTGCCTCACCGTGTCGGTGGAAAGGAGGTTTTTGTATAGGCTTCTCTGCCTTGCTGTGGGAGCAAAAGGAGAGGCACTTTGGTTTAGTGCAATACCCGGAGGGGAGGCTCCGGGGAGTGAACGTAGGTCAAGTTGACTGAATCACTATAAAAATCTGATGTATTCTTTCTAATTACTTTCTACACTTTAGTTTTTTTGTGATTATCTGCTTGGGTGAAAGTTGTGTTTAATCTTTTCGTTTAAGTATTTACTTATTTCTGCTGCATATTAAAGAAAAGATTTTCACTATTACTTTCAAATTTTTAAATAACCAATTCACCCCCCCCTCTTGGTTAGCCTCGGGACTAGTTCATCAGGGCTTAACATCCCTTTCGAACTTTCAAGTGGTATCAGAGCCATGTTCAAAATTTAAGTTTAGAAACTTTTGAATTTGATCCATGGCAAACTTTGGTAATCATAATACTGCTGAAGGTTATTCAATTACACGACCGCTATTATTTGATAATATTCCTTTTGATTTTTTGAAAATTCGAATGTCCACTTTTCTTCAATCAATTGATTATCGCATGTGGATGCTAGTTAAGGATGGATACGAACTACCTTTTAGATTGGTTAACAATGTGAAAACTAAACTACCCTTTACTGACTGGACTTTTGATGATCATGATTTAGCACAATTGAATGCCAAATGCTTGAACTATTTTTTCTGTGCTTTAAAATCCGAGGATTATATGCGTGTATCTATGTGTACGACTGGTAAAGAGATTTGGGATAGATTGTGCATTACTTACGAGGGTACAACTGAAGTCAAACAGTCTAGGTTAAACATTTTGCTTCATGACTACGAACTTTTTCATATGAAACCTAGTGAAACTATTTCTGAAATGTACACGAGATTCACTCAAATTGTCACTTCCTTGCATGCCTTAGGAAGAGAACTTACAAACTATAAAAGAGTGAACAAAATACTTAGATGTTTGCCTTCTTCATATGATGCTAAGATAACTGTAATCACTGAATCTAAAAATTTGAATACTTACTCTATTGATAGCTTACTTGGATCACTCATTGCTTACGAACAAGGGGTGAACCAAAGACAGCTTGATGCAGGTGAGAAGAAGAAGGAGAAAATAGTGGCACTGAAGGCCAACGATAGTGATTCTTGCTCTTCTGGGTCAGATAGCGATGACATGGCCTTGATCACAAGGCAATTCAAAAGCTTTCTAAGGAAGAAACACAAGAACTTTCAGAAGTGGAACAAGGGTAAGTCCAATAGAAATTTTAAGGGTTCATCTGATACTGTCTATTTTGAATGCAGGAAGCCTGGACACATTAAGGCTGATTGTCCTACACTTAAAGCTCATCCAAGCAAGGAGAAGGGTGAGGAGAAACACAAATTCAGAAAGGACAAGAAGCAGATTTAGAAGGCTTTCTAGGTATATTCTGTATCCGACTCCTCTGAGACTGAAGCTGAAGAGGGGGAAATAAATTTGTGTCTGATGGCTGATGAACACCTTGGTCAGTCTGATCAGGAAGAGGTATGTGAGCTTACTTACGATCAATTACTTGAAGTATTTGAAAAAATTCATGCATCGTATAGGAAGCTTAAGAAAACCCATGCTAGCTTGAAACTGGATTATTTGACTTTGCAAAAAGAGCATGATATTTTGATTAAGGATCATTCCACTTTTGATAGCAATCACATGTATTTACTTGATGAATTTGATGAACGGAAAAAAAAGCATTCTGATTTAATTGTCGAGCATGATGCATTAAAAACATCGCATGTTGAATTAGAAGCTGCTTTTAAGAAATTGAATGATATGGCATGTGACCTAAAAAGTAATGAAAGTGTAAGTACTTTTGAAATTGCTAGTCTTAACAAGGAAAACAAATTTTTAAGAGTGAAAATTACTTCCTTTGAGAAGAATAAAAAACCACCTACTTTTAAAGAGTTTTATGCACCGCCACTTTTTGAAAAATCTGTTGCAAATTCATCAAAGCATGTTTTATACACATCTAGAAAGGGGCACTATCACTCACGACGTTTAGTTAATCCTTTTCCTGGTGTTAGATGTTATTCATGTGGCTTGTTAGGACACATCTCCCACACCTGCACTGTTCACCGTAGTACATATTGGGTGTGGAGGCCCAAACTGCCTGTTTCACAGCATAGCACACATGCATTACATTATTCTTTTCATAAGAAGGAACTCAAACCTGTTTGGGTTCCTAAAACTGACGTTTGATGATTTTATAGGTGTGCTATCACACAAGACCTCGTGAGAGCATGTGGTACCTAGACAACGAATGTTCAAAACACATGACTGTAGATGCAAATCAGTTCATTTCGCTGGAGGCCAGGGCTGGAGGCAAAGTTACACTTGGAGATAACACCACCAGGAAGGTGGTAGGTTCAAGTATAATTGGTGATTCAAAGAGTTTTATGATTGATAATATTTTGCTTGTAGATGGACTGAAACACAACTTGCTGAGCATCAGTCAACTTTGTGACAAAGGATACAACATCAAATTTCTGCCCACTTGCTGTATTTTAAGCTTAAATGATAAAGTTATTTTGTAGGGACAAAGGATCAACAACGTCTACAAGCTGGATGTAAGTTACATTAAAGCTGAAAATTCAATTTGCTTAAAAACTGCTGCTGATGAGTCTTGGTTGTGGCACAGGAGATTGTGTCATGCCAGTATGAAAACCCTTAGGAGAGTCACCCAAAAAGACTTAGTTAGAGGTGTGCCCAAGCTTAAGTTCACTAAAGACCACCTGTGTGATGCCTGTCAGTTAGGGAAGTAAGTCTAGTCCTCCTTTCACTCTGTTAAGGACATTAGCACCTCTAGACCTTTAGAAGTCCTTCACATGGATCTCTTTGGACCCATTAGCACTGCCAGCTTAGGGGGGAGACTCTATGGTTTTGGGATTGTAGATGACTACTCGAGGTTCACTTGGATTAAATTCTTGTCACATAAATCTGAGTCATTTGATGAGTTTAAGTCCTTCTCCACTTAGATTCAGAGGAAGTTAGGTTATGAGATCTTGACTATTCATAGTGATCATGGTGGAGAGTTTGAGAATGTGAAGTTTGGAAGTTTCTGTGAGGAGCAAGGAATTAGTCATAATTTTTTAGCTCCTAGGACCCCTCAGCAGAACGGGGTAGCTGAAAGGAAGAACATGACCTTGGTGGAAGCCGCTAGAGTCATGCTTGCTGAGTATTCACTTCCAAAATACTTTTGGGCTGAAGCGGTAAACACTGCCTGTTATGTGCTGAATAGGGTGAATGTGAGATCAAAACTGAACAAGACACCTTATGAGATCATTAAGGGTAGAACTCCAAACCTGTCCCACCTCCATATCTTTGGCTGTAAGGTTTTCATTCTGAATAATGGGAAATCACCCTTAGGAAAATTTGACCCCAAATCTGATGAAGGAGTATTCTTGGGCTATTCTTGCGTGGGGAAATCCTTTAGGGTGTTCAATAAAAAGACTTTGGTGGTGAAAGAGATAACTCATGTGGTGTTTGATGAATCTGATCCTAAGGTGACTAGAGTTGAAGAAGAAGAAGAGGTAGAGGAAATTACCCAAGGGGTTGGAAATATAAATCTAGAGGAGAGGGTAGAACCTCAAACCACACTGCCTAGAGATTGGAGATATTCTTCGAGTCATCCTAAAGAACTGATCTTAGGAGACCCTTCTGAAGGTGTTAGGACTAGGCATGGACTTAGGAAGGAAGTAAACCACTCTGTCTTTATCTCAATGACTAAACCCACCAACATTAATCAAGTCCTTTTGGATGAGTTTTGGATCTTAGCTATGCAAGAAGAATTGAATTAATTTATAAAGAATGATGTTTGAGAGTTAGTAGAAAGACCTAGAAATCAAAGTATTGTGGGAACCAAGTGGGTCTTTAAGAATAAGATGAATGATTTTGGTGTGGTGGTTAGGAAAAAGGCAAGATTGGTGGCTAAGGGGTATAATCAGATTGAAGGGATTAATTTTGAGGAGACCTTTGCCCCTGTAGCTAGATTGGAAGCCATTAGAGTGCTACTAGCATTTGCCTGTTATAAGGGATTCAAGCTGTTTCAAATGGATATCAAGAGTGCCTTTTTAAATGGGGTAATAAAAGAGGATATTTTTGTAGAATAACCCCCAGGCTTTGAGAGTTTCCAATATCCAAATCATATTTATAAATTAAAAAAGGTATTATATGGATTGAAATAGGCACCTAGAGCTTGGTATGAGAGGCTCAGCACATTTCTGTTAGAAAAAGAGTTTGTTAAGGGGAGCGTAGACATCACCCTTTTTCTGAGGAGAATAGGGGATGATTTACTCATTATCCAGATCTATATTGATGATATAATCTTTGGATCTTTTGATAAATATTTATGTGATGAGTTTTCTAAAATAATGAGTAAGGAGTTTGAGATGAGTATGATGGGAGAATTATCCTACTTTTTGGGGTTTAACATAAGGCAATTGGATGATGGAACCTTTCTCAATCAATCTAAATACACTAAGGACATTTTGAAGAAATATGAAATGGAAAAAGCCAAGCCAATCAACACTCCCATGAGCTCCTCTGTTCAGTTAGATAAGGATTCAAGTGAAAAATTTGTTGATCAGAAGAAGTATAGAGGAATAATTGGATCACTGCTTTACCTGACTGCTAGTCGACCTGATATCATGTTTAGTGTTTGTCTTTGTGCTAGGTTTCAGGCTGATCCTAAAAAGTCCCACATGACTGCTGTTAAGAGAATTCTTAGATATCTTTTAGGAAGCCCAAACCTAGGAATCTGGTACCCTAGGCACAACACCTCTTTTGAGATTATTGGATATTTTGATTCTGACTTTACAGGGTGTAGGGTGGATAGAAAAAATACTTCTAGAACTTGTCAATTTATAGGACAATCTTTAGTCTCCTGGTCTAGTAGAAAATAGAACTCAGTTGCACTTTCCACTGCTGAAGCTGAGTACATTGCCTTAGGAAGTTGTGTGGCCCAAGTTCTTTGGTTGAAGCAACAAGTTTTGGATTTAGGATTACCTGTGGGCACAATTTCTATTCTGTGTGATAATACTAGTGTCATCTGCATCTCTAAGAATCTAATCCAATATTCTAGAACCAAACACATTGATATAAGACATCACTTCATTAGGGACCATGTTACAAAAGGGGGCATTGAGCTACATCATGTAGCAACTGAAAATCAGCTGGCTGACATATTCACTAAACCATTGGCCTTTGACTCATTCAACATTTTGAGAACCAGATTAGGAGTGATTGATATAAATGCTTGATTCTGATGACTGCTGATTTCTATTTTTTTTATTTTTATTCTGTTTCTGTTAGTTAGTTTTTTTATTTGATTATTTGCTTTCAGTTGTTTTTATTTTTTCTTCTTCTGTTGATTTCTGTGTTAGCCTTGTTATTAGTTTGATTTAAGCATTTACTTTGATGTGATTTTCTACCTGTTTTTATTCACTGGTTCATCATTTTTTTTACTGTTTTATGCTTTTCAAAATCTGATCACTGCTCACTACTTCTGATAAACTGAATTTCTGACTGAGAGTTTTACCTTATTTTTATTTGGAAGCTGGTAAGCAGTGATTGATTCCACTGGATCTGTTAAAAGAAAGAAATATTGATGATTGTTTCTCTTTCTCTAACTCCTTTACTGGTATATTGTTTCTTTTGGATAAGAATCTTCTTCAAAATTAAAATATTAGTATTTGAAATAGAGATTTATTTTATCTTCCTACAGTAATCTACCTCATATGAATAGTATTTTTAAAGTCTTGAGTCATTATTATGATTTTCTAAACCAAGTGATTGCACTTATCATACGACATATGGCTTTTATTTTGTGAATTACTCTTCCTTATTGTGGAGAGCGTCTCCTATGTCTGGAAGATAATTTCACACCTGAGACTCTTTAACGGTTATGAAAAGAAGAAAAGCTTACAAAAGATGCGCAGTTCGCCAAATCAATTGAAAAAGAGGCACAAAATGAGCCCAAAGCTGAAAAGATACAAAATGCCGCCAACTAAAAGATACACAAAGTGTATCAAAAATGAAAAGATGCGTAAAGCGCCAAATAAATTAAAAAAGAGGCACAAAATGAGCCCAACCAAGCTTTCTTCCCTTTTAGATCGTTAAATGACTTAAAAAAATCTGTGCGCCACTTAATATTTTCAAAAGCTTGAGTTTGAAAATCCTGATTTCTGATTTTTTTACTTTGTAACACTATTATATCAGATATTTTTCTGGAAAGAGGCTTGAAAGGATCTCTTTTCGAATCTAATTTCTTTTCTTCTGAATTGGATTTTTATTTTGAAAGAGATTTGCATCTATAAGGTGCCCGAGGTGGGAGTTACGAAAGTCGATTTTTCCAATTTTTTCTAGATTTCAGCGCTGTCAATCATCTTCTTATTAGTTTTTGGATCTAAAATCAAGGAAAAATTCTAATTTACTGGAGCAGTTTGATCAAAAAAAATCGTTGCTTTTGTGTTCTCGTTTCATATTTTATTTCCTTTGGTTTTATTTTTCTTTTTAATGGTTGTGTTTTTTGGATCTTGATCGTTCATCTCCATCCTCTATCTTTTTCCTATTTTCTTCACATTGTCATAGACGATCCACAGATCATCTTGGACAATCCACAGATCGTCCTGGACGATCCAAACATCGTACTGGACGATCAATTCCAAATCGTCCCCAATTTGATCATACGGCTAAGGAAACCAATTATTGGTGATCGTCCTAGACGATCTTTACATCGTCCTAGGCGATATGATCCATATCCTCATGATTTGATCAAACGGCTGAGATTGCACCAATTATTGTCCATCGTCCTAGACGATCCACCAAATCGTCCTGGACGATCTACGTGTCAGCAGCTGGACGATTCAAATTCGGCCTGTTCGACATATTTATTGCATATCGTTCTGGATAATCCACCTAATCATCATGGACGATACTTTTCATCAATGGTCGTCCGGCCTGACTCATCGGGACGATCGTCTGTGTCTAATTGTCCTGGACGATCTTTGATCGTCCTGGATGATCGGACCGCCTTTTTGACCAATTATCCTGGCGTCATAAATGTACATATCGTCCTAGACGATCTCTCAATTGTACGGGACGATCCGGCCAAATTCTATTTAAATAGCCAATTTCTTAAGATTTTTTTCACACCTCTCCTTCCACTCTCCCTCCCTTCTGCTTTCTCATGGCTGGAGGGAAACGTTCTAGACAAAAGGGCGTGAGTTCCTCGCGGGGGAATATTGATCTCAACTTTCCCAATATAGCCGATCAGGCTGCCTTCGAGTGCTATCGTGAGGTGGGGATAACGCATTCAAAAATAGTAAACCCCCGCACCCTTTCCTATCATATTCTTGATCTTTTCGCACACACACCTCCCTCACATTCATCCTTACCATAGCCTTTCCATTAAGCCTTGAATTTCTTCAAGTTTTATTTGCAAATTTACGCATTTCTGCTGACTATTCCACTCTTCGCTCGTATGTCAATCAACGTCCCGTGGAACTTATTTCCCAAGACTTTCATAATATTCTTCAACTTTCTGTCACTGGAGACAAACTCCACACTCTTATAACTGACCCTGACTATGATTGGAGTGTCGCCAATCACTTCCTTCGTAATACGAATGCCCCCTACCATGATAATGCTTGCACTTCACTTCTTGAGGACGCACGGATCATTCAGCACGTCCTTCATTCCTCCGTCATTCCAAAGGCGGGGGATCGAATTCACATCACCCTGTTACTGTCCTTGACCACATACTACATCTTGGCCCACAGGGAGTTTAATGCCACTAACCTTATTATCTGATACATCGAGCACCTCACCACTATTAGGGATCCGGGTCATAGGTGTCGCCCTAATCTAGCTTTAGGTCATATCATTGCATATGTCTTAGAAACCAAATATGACCTGCAGTATCCAGTCCCTCCTAATGTCCCTCCTTCCTTCTTCACAAACAATTCATTCCACGTCCTACACAGCACCCGACTACATCTGGAGCTCGCCCCGGATGTTGAGGAGGAAGAGGAAGAGGCTATTCCCGTTCCTTTTGCACCTGATGCACCTGCTCTCCTTCGCATCGCTTCTCCTTTTGACCATCTGGTGCAAAGCTTTGATCAATGGGAGGCCAGATTCGACTCCTATATTGCTGCGCAGGAGCAGCGGCATGCTGAGGACCTGCAGCGCTTCACTGACTATGCTGCTCAGCAGCAACAACAGCATGACCAGGACATTGCCTGGATTGCAGCCCACTTTATAGCCATTCACAGTTACTTCAACCCACCACCGCCACCTCCTCCTTCCGATCAGGATCCACCTCCGTTTTAGTGTTATATTTTGTAGTTATTTTCTTTTCTTTTTTTACTAATGTTTCAGTTTTTCTATTTACCCTCCTCATTTTTGTGATGTCAAAAGGGAGAGTCAGTTGTAATAGTTTCTGTACTTATTATATTTTTGTATTTGTGTTTCCTGTATTGCTTTGGTTGTTAAATAAAAATTGAAAAAATTTGTTTAAAATCTCCTAGTTATTTTATTTTTTAAACTACTGCATAAATATTTGCCATCATCAAAAAGGAGGAGATTGTTGTAAATCTGGTTTTGATGATGACAAATATGTTTCTATTGTGTTTTGCTTAGCTAACCCGTTTCAGGCACAAAAGATCACGAGCAACTCAAGCCAACTCAAGATCGGGTCCAAGTGTGTTTAAGTGTACTTTTTTCTTTTTCTTGAGTCAATTGTAATATAATTGATCCCCTAGCTAAGTAACCTTGCACACACACACTCAGGGGGAGAGCTTGAGTGAATTAGAGTTTCTGTTTAAGTTTTTGTTCAGATCGTCCTAGACAATAGTCACATTATCCTGGACGATCATGTAAAAATAGAAACCCTAAATAGGGTGACCAAGTTAAGTGTGTCTGATTAAGTAGATTGTCCTGGATGATCCCAACATCGTCTGGGACGATATGCTCAAATAAAAAATTCTCAGCCGCCAGATCAAGTTAGGCAAGTTTTTATTTTAAGATATTTGGTCTGATCATCCCGGACAATACGAGTATCATCCTGGACGATCCAGTACAATCATGTCTAAATTAATCTGGTAATTAAGAAAAGTAATTAATATTTGATTGATACGATCATATCATCCTGGACGATCGCAGGATCGTCCTGGACGATCATGTTTGTCTAGTGTGTTTCAGCTGTACATCCCGAACTGTGCTCAGGACGATTTTGGCACTTTTTGAACTAATTGTACAGGACGATATGCTTATCGTCCTGGTGTTGACCCTGATTTTGGTCCATACCCTAGGTCAAGGAGTTGGCCTGGTCAAATTTGACCAGACTAGACCCCAGAACCCATCCCAATGGGTTCAGGGAGTCAAGACAAGTCTACTGAGCCCAGACCCAGGCCCTAGGTCAACCTAGTTGACCAGGTCAACCTAGGTCGACCTAAATTGACCCAGATCACCTATTTTCCATTTCAAATCCAATCTAGGGCTCCCAAAGCTCAATTCTCTCCTCCCTTGAGTTCAATGGGTCAAACCTAACCCATTGGGCCCAAGCCCTGGTCTTGGGTCAACCTGGTTGACCAGGTCAACCCAGGTTGACCCAATAGGCTTTAATAGGTCCATTCAAGTTCAAATTCATTCCAAACCCCTCCTTGGGCCCACCTTAGCATCCCTTGGGCCCATTTGACTAGGTTGACCAAGTCAATGGTTGACCTAGTCAACCCAAGTCTTGAATGGGTCAAATTGACCTATTTGGGTCAATTTGAACCCATTAAATACATTAAACACCTTCCATATTGAGTCTCCACTCAAGCCACGGCCTAAGGACCTTAATTACCTCCTAATCAAGCCCTAGATGCGATCTCAGCCGTCCTTAATGGGATTAAGACTATATATAGGCCTTTTAGGGTTTGTTGGAAGGACCCTTGGTTCTTGCTCTCTCCCCAAGCATCCTCAGCCCCTGAGATTTGGTGAGAGAACTCCCAGGACCTTCCTCCACTTTCCCCAACCGAAACTCGGCGTTAGAACCTCGCCAGCGGCGAGATCTCCGGCGAACCGAGACTCCAAAAGTTCCAAGCCATTCTCCGTCCAATCGAGGGCGTTTCAGGGCTCGAGATCAACTAAGGAATTACTCGTGGACAGTCTACAAGTTCAACAAGCCCAAGATCTTCCGAATCCACCGTGTGGATTAGGTAAAAACATAAACCCTAGTTTAGAACACATGGAGTTAATTAGCGTTGCGAATATTGCGATTTAGATCAAAATCTTTGCCCCATATGATTGCTCTTCATGTTTATAGCCTAAGTTTCAAATTTCATTCGATTTGATCCATCGGATCGAGAGAACGAGCCCAAAAACTCGTTCTAGGGCTCGGGTTCTGCTATCGTTCGCTGGGAGCCGATCTGGACCGTTGATCTCGTGATCAACGGTCACGATCCCGCCGTCTCGCGGTCCAGATTGACCGCGGGAGCTGACCCCACGGTTCCACTCGCCGCATGGAGCGATCTGGGGCGTCCGTTCAAACCGCGGGCGATCCGACGGACAGCGCCAAGCGCTGACGTGGCTAAGTGGCGGTTCGACCGCGGCAATCATTGTCGCGGTCATTACGGCAATGATTGCCTGCCGCGGCAATCATTGCCCCAGAACCGCGGATCCAATCAGGGCTCACCGCGTGGCCACCCAGCCGCCGCGGTCTCTTCCCAATCATTGCCCGGGATCGCGGAGCCAGTCCCGGGCCGCTACGTGGCTGACCGCCGCCATTTTTTTTAATTATTTTTTTATTTTATTTTATTTATTTTAAAATCCTTTTTTATTATTATTTCATTTAAATAATAATATGATTATTATTATTATTTTTATTATTTTATTATTATTATTTTATTATTATTATTATTATTATTATTATTATTTTATTATTATTATCTTATTATTATTATTATTATTATTATTTTGTTATTATTATTATTATTATTATTACTATTATTATCATTATTAATATTATTATAATATTAATATTATAATTAATAATATTATTATTTTAATAATATTATTATTATAACTAATATTTTTATTATTATAATATTAATTATTATCATTATTAATATTATTATAATATTAATATTATAATTAATAATATTATTATTTTAATAATATTATTATTATAACTAATATTTTTATTATTATAATATTAATTATTATCATTATTAATATTATTATAATATTAATATCATAATTAATAATATTATTATTTTAATAATATTATTATTATGACTAATATTTTTATTATTATAATATTAATTATTATTATTATTAGTATTATTATAATATTAATATTATAATTAATAATATTATTATTTTAATAATATTATTATTATGATTATCATCATTATTATAATATTAATTATTATTATTATTATTATTATTATATTAATATTGTTAATTAATAATATTATTATTATTTTTAATAATAGTATTATTATGTTAATATTAATATTTATTATTTCATATTATTATAATATTTTAATTATTATTATTTAAATGTATTTTAAAATTCAGATATTATCATATCTGGTTTATTTTAAAATTATTATTTATTTTCAAATATTAATTATTTTAAATTATTTTAAAATTACCTATTAAGCTTCAAAAATTCATAACTTTCTCATTTTAAACCGGATTTCGACGCACAATACCTCGTTCTTTTTAGAAAAATGTGAATTTTAATTTAAAATTATTTTTTATATCTGATTCTATCCTTTCTGGATGCTTTCTGTATTACTTTTCTATTTAATTATTTAAATATTATTTAATTAATATAATTAACTATTTTAAAATAAAAATTATTTTTAAACCTCCTTGGTGGCTGGTAGGCCTCCCATGCCTATGAATTGAACTAATTTTAATTATCTTATTTTTAAACTCATACTATTATATATTTATAATATTTAGGTATTTTAAAATTATTTTAATCTTAAACAATATTTAAATCCTTTAATTTTGGGAGGTTCACCTCTTATGAAACTTTAAACCTAGGCTATGTATATGAAGAGCAATTCATGTGGGAGAAGGATTAGTGGGTGATTGTGTCCCAATCATTCACTAATCACTTCATTAGGTTTCTTTACTTAGTGTTTTCGTAGTCCTTGCATGTGCAGGTTACACAAGCACTTAGCCTAGGCTCTCCTAGATCTAAGGACATGGTTGGGTGTGTTTATACTTGCTGCATTTACCCTCTATGTTGTGCCTAAGGGTCAGTTACTTCATTTCATTCCTATATAACGTAGTGACACCTTAAGGACAACAATTAAGGATCGTCTAGTGAACTTAGAAAAATTCAGGATTTAGGGTAGAGCTCCAAATGACTTGAAATCTAAAACACTTAAATATAGTGACATCTGGAACCCCCTAGAATTTTCTAGGAATTTTCTGAACCCTTTAAAACACTTAATTAGCAAACCCTAATTCACCTGTTAATTAAGCCCTAGAAACTTCAGAAAAATATAATAAATCCATTTTAAATCATAAAAATACCCATAATACCTCAAACTCTCCATAATTCAGTCCCCAACCTTAGATAATTAGGGCTCCTTAATTGGACCTTAATCTGGACTTTAATTCAAACTTAATCAAAAATCACCTTTTTGCCTTAATTAAATCATTAAAAATTATTAAAAATCCCAAATTTTCCCCAAACACTTGGGAACACCTTCTTAGGTCATTTCTGACTTTTGGGGGTGATTCCAACCAGTTGGAGCTGATTTGGGCCAAAACCCCCAAAGTACCCCTAATTAGGCAATTCTGATAATTCATTTAATTGCCCCAACTTCTAAAAATCATAACTAATTACAGAAAACCCCAAAATGGGCAAACTAAAAGGCATTCAACTCATATTAGGGTCTAGTATTTATTAAAAATATTAAGATTCCAGAAATCAACTAAAATTAAAAAGTCAACTCTTCGGTCAACCGTAGCCTAAAGTCTAGGGCCCGAAACTTCTAAAATTCATAACTTTGCGTAGGAAACTCCAAATCCAGCAAACTCAAAGGCATTCAACTCACATTAGGGTCTAGTGTTTATTAAAAATATTAAAATTCCAGAAATCAACTTAAGTCAAAAAGTCAACAATCCGGTCAAACTTAGTTCAAAACAAGACCAAAACTTCAGAAATTCATAACTTTGGGTAGAAGAATCCAAATTGGGCATGCTAACTGTCTAACTGATCGGATTAAAGCCTAGTATTTTATAAAAATATTAGCTAGTCATAAATACCCTTTAATCAAAAAGTCAATTTTGGACCCCCTTTTGCTTAGTGTATAGGTGGACCCCGAACCCCCTAAAACTCACTAATGCAATTTAAACTTTAAATATTATTACCCTAAGCATTAAAACTGACCTACATATCAAATTAATTAAAAATGGATTTTAATTCACTAATATTTATACTTTAATTAAAATTTCATTTTAGACCTACAACCGACCTGGACAGTAGGCAATTGTAACTAACTACCTAGCTTAGGATCTACCACAGCCACACAGGCCTCTACACACACTGTAGAATTGTTTGCTAGGGCACCACTTCTAGACTTAGGATAGGCCGGTGTTTACTTTTCTGCTGCGTGCCGAACTTTTCCGTATTTCATTGCATGCTGTGATTGAACTATTGATGTGTTTGCTTACTTTTACTGTACTCTGGGATTTGATGTGATTGCACGATAGATTACCCATAGGTTAGGATCGATTTTGATACTAATGATGTTTTCTGCAGGTGGCCATGCTCATGCAGTGCTAAATATAAGGGGGGCAATAATCATGATTTAAATATTAATACTGTTTTACGCAGGTGCTTCAGAAATTGCTCAGCCCCCCTAAATAAATGAGGGCTAAAATAATAAATCATTATAAATTGCTACAGGTGTTCCAAAGCTTGCTTAGCCCTCAAAATAACTAAGAGCATGGCCAGTGTGGCTGTGATGAGTATTTTATTTTCCCTATAATTACTTGTGATATATTAAACTGCTTGTGATGATTTTTAGGATAACCTTGCAGGAGCGCCTAGAATTTACTGCTTTCATTTAATGTAATTGATTGTAATATTGGTTAAGAGTTGTGAAAGTTTATTTTGAGTGGGGATACTAGGATCCAAAGGTTGGATTCCAAAGAGGAAAGGACACCCAATATGAGGATGGTCCTTTTCTATTTGGAAATCCAAATTTGGATCGTTCTACTACTTGAAGAATCAAAGGAAGTTGAGATCCAAGGAGTCCAATGGAGCTGGGACCCGAGGAGTCCAAGGAAGAGAAGATCAAGAAGATGGAGACCAAGTATCCCACTCAAAATAACTTGCGTCAGTCTTAGGATTAGAAATCCGGGTTGTTGGCAGTGGTGCCCGGCCACTTTAATTTTCTGCAGACCCTGGGTTGTAATTAAGGGCAGTTGGCCTATGGACATTTATTAATTTGTTTGGATAATTTTGATGTGTTTTGTTTGTGATTGTGTGCCTCTAGGATTGTTTGCTTTTCTTAATTTCTTGGCATTTTGCATGTCGCTTTTGTTTTAGCCTGGATTTTGTTAGGCTCTTTAAGGACTAAAACTTTTTCTACTCACAACTAACATTCAAAATTTTAAGATTTAAATAATTTAGAAACTTAACGATCTAGGAAATTACCAGAATCATCTGGGGTCGCATGCATATTAATGCATTTCTCTTTCCTTCTATAAGACACTTCCCCGCCTGCGGGTAGAGTCCGGATAATCTGACCTATGAGGATGAGGTGCCGGACCTGGGGAAGCCCAGTCTAATTCTAAAAATTATTTTATAAGCCTTTTTAAAGTCCTATGCATACCTGATTTGGATACTTTAACTAGCATGCATTGCATTACAAATTAACTAAATCAAAATTTTAATTGCATTAGGTCTAGAAGCATTCACCCAACATCAGTCTGGGGCCAATTAGGAAATCCTCTAGATGTCGGCCCTATTTCCTAGAACTATAACCTACCTACCCATCTTTCATAAATAACTGGACAGCATGATTTTAAAGCGATTAGGTGGTTAGCTGGCTCCCCCTTCCAGGCCGGGGTAAGTCCAGGTTTTGCATTGCATTAGTTAGGACACGGGTGTTAGGGTTGTGTTGAACACTAAACCCATTAGGTTTAGGATTCAAGGCTATTATTATTTCGTAGTACGCCTCATCAGTAGGTAGGTCTTCTGTCTTCCAGAGACCCTAAACCCTACATATCCGAGTCACACGGATGACTCCACCTCCATCCTTCCCTCCTGCATGCTTCGAGTGCATGATTTATTTATTTTCTCCAGTTTCTTCTCACTGCCTTAGTCCCTCCGGATGCTGATGTGAGCCGTGCATGTTGACTAAGCCTAGTTGAACCTCTCTTTCCCTTCGAGTAGGACTTCCTAGTCTTCGCCCTATGTGCCAATCCCAATTCAGAAAGTATAATATAGAATCCTTAATCGAGAGTATTCTCAGGCTCCGGCTTGAGATGTAATTAACCACGGGGGCTTACGCCCGTGGGAAATCGAATCCCACTCTCAAATAAACCACATTCGAGCTAATGTATCGGGTGGGGAAAACCCGTTGTGATTAGATCGTACATATTGTTATCCATCGGGGTGTGCTGGTGAGAGCCGCTATCCTCAATGGTTAATCGTATGCATGATTGAATCTACCCTTCCATTGGCCAGATACCGCCTCCCCTCGTGGGGCGATGGTGTTTAGTGTCCTTTCGGAGGTCCACAGGTTTCTAGCGACCACGGTGGGACAGGTTTCTCTCTCCATCTTTGGATTCTATATTATTCTTTCTTGTGTGTACTCCGGGATTGGAACTCCTTAGATTAGGTCCGTCCCACTCTTAGTTAGGGTCCTTCCTTAGTTAGGATCGTCCTTCTTTTTCTTAGTTAGGGTTCCCCCCTAGCTAGGTTTCTTTCTTTCCGTTCTTCTTAGTTAGGGTTTCCCCCTGGCTAAGATTTTTCCTTCTGACCTTCTAGGTCATTCCGTTCCCTATCTATCATTCATCTTCTCCTTATTTGTTACTAATCATTTTTAAATTTCTTTTCTTCTTCTTGGCAGACAGTGCCATGGCTTCCTTCGTGCCTTCCGTTACTTTCAGTTTTGGTTCTGACGCGCGGGTGATACTTCCTGAGTCCCTGCTAGCCAGTCCTCCCGCTGGAGGAATCACTTTTGGTTCCTTCATTGACTCGGCCTTCGTCACTCTTGGCGGGCCGACCCCTGCTGAGGCTGCTGCCTACTCTCCTCCCCAGAGGAGAGCTCGCGCAGCCATGCGACCTTTTGGACTCGGCGGACAGCCCGGGCACCTGCTCGTCCTGCTCTTGTTCGTGTGCAGCCGGCACACCCTGTGGTTAGGTAGCCAGCGCCTAGACCACTCCCAGTTTAGCCCACTCGTCCAGCGGTTAGGCGACCAGTGCCTACCGCACCTGTTGTTCAGACTGCCCCGGCCCCTCAGCGCTGGCAGGCAGTAGTTACCCCTGTTGCTACTCCGGCAAAGGCAGCTCGTGTTCGGGTTCCCCCTCCTTCTTCCTCTAGGAAGAGGGGTGCCCAGACTGAGGCTCCTTCGCCTTCCTCCCGTCGGGTTTCAGCTTTCGCTCGACTGTCTCACCCAGAGACCCTCGTGCAGACCCCGACACTTCCCGTACTTCCTGTTCCCCCTGCCACTCAGGTAGTGGGTTCAGATGTTGCTTCGTCTTTCGCCTCCGGCCTTGGGAGAAGGGCCCGGAGGAATAGAAACCGTAGACTTCGGTTGGCTGCATCCGAGGCAGATAGACAGCGGATGGCAGATTCGTTGGCTCACCAGGAGCCAGTTCAGAGGAGAGTGGTCCCTAGGCAGCGGGCACCATGACCAGTTGCAGTTTCCCGTACCCCGGACGTTACAGTTGCCCCTGAGATAACAGCGGTTCAGGGAGGACGCTTCTCTCCACTGACACACAGTGGTGATGAGGAGGACGTTGCTCACATTGCGGCGGCCCCTCCTGTCACTACTACTTTACCAAGCGCTAGGGTCCCCAGGGATGATGCTACTCGAACCCTCTCTCGGAGGATTCGGAGCATTATCCGCTTAGCGCGGGGTCGAGGCCCTGTCAGTCGGGAGAGGTTACTCCACCAGATTTCTCAGGCGTCCGTTCAGTTGCAGAGACAGACTGCTAGGCAGAGGTACAGGTGGCAGAGAGGACAGCCACCCAGGCAGCCTGTTAATTCAGTTCCGTTGGCGAGACCACAGACAGTTACTTTAGTTGTTGGACGACGCCCACGTCGTCATGGACAGAGGCAACAGTTGGAGCCTCCCAGACCCCAGCTCCCTTCAGTTGTAGTAGCCCCGCAGCAGTCAGTTGCCCCTACTGGGTCCCGTCGCAGTAGATGGGTGTGGAGACGACGACAGGCAGAGTCCCCTGTCGATGCAGTACAGCCAGTTTAGGCAGTTGAGCAGTTAGAGGCAGTAGTTCCTTCCGGATCAGAGGCAGTTCCGATGGTCTGTGATGCAGCGACGGACGATGATGTTGCAGTTTCTCCTAGTGGTTCACCGGTTCGGGCAGAGCCAGCCCTTAGCCCTTACGAGACTTCTTCCCCTCTGAGTCCGTATGCGGAGGACTTCCATCAGACCCTCTACGAGGGTGATGCACTTGAGGATGACTCACTCAAGGAGGAGTCAGATGGAGATATACCGGTGCACAGAGTATGCGTGGTCACTAAACGGGGCCACTCAGACGAGCAGATATAGGCAGATGATGATGATGAGCAGGGAGAAGCTGAGGTAGGAGGATCTCCCCGGTCAGTTGAGACAGATGCCACAGTGCTACAGTTACATACTCAGATGGCAGAGATGGCCAGGGCCATTGCAGCGATGACAACTCAGTTGACAGCTTTGGGGGCGATGCCCTAGATGACGGGCGTAGGCACTCCTGCTACGTCCCGTGACGAGCCAGCAGAACCACCTGTAGTAGCACCAGGTCCTGTGGGAGTAGACAGGGCCCAGAGAGCAGTTCCAGTGGCACCTACAGCAGTTGCTTTTACTACCCCAGTCCAGAGTCAGTCAGTCCAGTTGTCAGCCGGACAGATTCAGGATCTGATTGCCCAGAAGGTCGAGCAGGCCATTTCCTCCAGGAAGTCTGGAGAGGTAGTTAGCAGGGGGCGTCCTTACCCAGTAGAGTACAAGCACGAGCCCTACCCCCTGGTTTTGTCCCTCCTAGATTCAGAGTCTTTGATGGGTTTGGGAACCTAAGGCAGCACGTGGCCCAGTACCGAGCCATCTGTTGCAACATAGGAGGGAACGATGCACTGATGTTGAGACTTTTTGTCAGTAGTCTAGTTGGGGTGGCCTTTGCCTGGTACGCCGATCTCCCCAACGATTCAGTACGTACCTTTGCAGAGTTGGAGCAGTTGTTTGTTCAGAGGTTTATCAGTGCAGAGCACCGAGTTACAGTTGGAGAGCTAGTTGTGACTAGACAGTGGCCCCGAAAGCCTCTCCCAGATTATATAGTCAGATGGAGGAACCTCAGCCTATAGTGTGAGCCCCAGTTACAGGAGCAGCATGCAGTAGAAATTTTGTTGAAGAACATAGATGGTCCGATAGCACCTTATCTGAAGGGTTTCAGCATCAGAACCTTTCAGAAGTTGTTGACAAAGGTGATCAATTTGCAGGACAGCATACCCGATGCAGTCCCTCCTAAGGTTGAGAGTCAACCTTCACGTAGACCTCAGCGGCAGGAGTCGTCAGGAGCACCTCCACCTAGGAGAGGGGAGGTACACAGCACTTATGGACCATCAGATAAGGGCAAGAAGCCCTTAGTCAGTTCAGCACCGCCTCAGCAGTCTCACACACCGGGCCAGTCAGCAGTGCAGTCTAGACCCTCCCGTAGGACCCCAGAGAGTCAGCAGTACCTACGGGAGAAGCTTAGTAAGGAATATCCCTTTAAAAGGGAAAGTGTGATGAAGATCTTCAAGTTCCTTACTAAGAGAAACATCTTAACATTCCCGAACAACAATAGAGTGGAGGAGGAGGGGCAGACAGAACACCCACTTTATTGTCCATTTCACAGACATATCGGGCATGTTATAGAAGACTGCTATGTGTTCAAGGACAGAGTTGATAAGCTCATGGCTAGTGGGCAGATCCACCTACAGGACAGCGACCTAGTTCAGCCCAAGGGTAAGACACCTCAGACAGTTCAGATAATCTCGGGCTCCAGTAGTTGTAGTGACAGCCAGAGTGGCAGACAGAGCAGTCGTAACAGATCACCCAGAGGTTCTGAAGGAGAGTGGCAGCTAGCACTCTCTCGGAAGACGAAGTAGATGATCTGGCAGACAGTTCAGAGTTCAGAGGCAGTTGAGAGGAGGCCTACCCAGGCCAAGTCGACAGTTGCCAGCCCAGTTTCTTCACCAGCACCTTTTTCTTCTTCTGTTGTAGTGCCTACTGAGCACATTTCTTTTCCTATTTTATGTAATAAAAAGATGTATGAAAAGGAAAAGTTTGTTGTGACTTCCGAGGGGAAGACGGGACGCCTTCCAGCACTTACGCTGAAGGATTTCGTTCTCCCTTCGACTGATGATGAAATAATAGAAGAAGGTGATTCTGGCTACTTCTGGTGTTCTGTTCCTGCTTTTATTTCTTCTAGCACTCGCTCTTTCAATATTTTACATGTTTCTTGTGATGATTCTGTATGTGATGAAGAGTCTGAGTGTGATGAGGAACCGATCTTTATGATTCCGGAGGGTGGTTGTTACATGGATTCAGAAGATGAATCCGAGAACCCACTCCAGCAGCTTTCCTTGGAGCCAACACAAGCCATCACCGCTGAACCAAGTGAATCTCCTATCAAAGATGATTCGATACAGGAAGTTCACTTGCGTTTAGGGAAGGTTCTTCCACCTAGAATGGCTAAGAATACAAAAGAAAAAGATAAGAACATTGTTACCCAGCAGGACGATCCTATCCCTTCCTCCCAAGAGCAGTCTAAGGAGAGAGGGAAAGGCCCTCAGCTGGAGGTCGATTACAATGTGTTGGCTCATTTAAGGAAAATTCCTGCCCTTCTTTGTGTCTATGACGCTTTGATGATGTCTTCTGACTTGAGAGAGACCCTAGTAAAAGCACTACTCGAACCAGAGTCCTATCAAGCCTTCTTTGCTTCTGAATCTGTTGGAGATGCATGCCTTTTGAGAGAGATGCCATGCATTACCTTTTCAGATCGCGATCTCCTCTTGGGTACCTCTGATCACAATCGTCCTTTGTATGTCACCGCTGAAGTCAATGGTTATGAGTTGAACAGGGTCCTCATTGACCAAGGAGCTTCAGTAAACATCCTGAGTTATGAAACTTTGAAGAGCCTCTCCCTGGGTCATTTGAAGTTAACCTCTGATAAGATTATGTTGAAAGGTTTTAATGACCAAGGACAGCGTGCCCTAGGGTCCATCACCCTACCACTGAAGTTTGAAAATTTCCTTACTGAGGTAAAGTTTCATGTGATCGAGGCCGATACTTCATACAGGGCTCTCTTAGGAAGGCCCTGGATTCATGAGTATGGAATGGTGCCCTCCACCCTGCACCAATGTATGAAGTACATGAGGAATGAAGTCGAGTACTCCATTCTCGGGGATACCCAACCCTTTTCCGTGCATGAGGTCTCTATTTATGATGATGCTGAGCATTACATACCTCGTAAGAAGAGTAAACCTCCTTCTGCCCAGTCACCAGTGACACCTGCCAGTACTGTATAGGGTTCTGTACAGCTACCTGCGCGAGGTCCGTCACAGGTTAGTATTGAGGCAGATACCTCCACTGCAGATCCTGTTGGATCTCCTTTCCAATTTGCAGTTGGGCACGATGTTCCCCCTAGTAGAGGTAGGGGAGAGCGAGGTAGAGGCAGAGGCAGAGGGTTGACTCGCCCGCCTCGAAACTATGATACTCAAATTCCTCCTCCCTCATATCTTTACGCTTCTCCTTTGACTGTCGAGTCCGACTCCTCTGACGATGAGATGATCATTACTCCTCATCGCTTAGCTCCCTCACCAGCCCCGGATGTCACGGATTATAATTCACTACCTACCTTTCGTAGGTACCTGATACCCGAGGGTGGTTTAGTTATTGACAGTGATTCAGATGAGGAAGTAGACCCCCGACGTCAGACCACTAGTCAACAATCCCTTTCCCGTCAGATACGTGGAATAAGAGTTGAGGAGTCTCACCAGAGATCTTCGGTCACCCCCTCCACTAGTGATGGTGGTACACTACAAGTTAGAGGTCGCCCTCCGCCTCCTCTGTACGAAACCTTTGTGCCACCACGAGCTAGTGAGTGTGCCTCGTTATCCCATAGTGTAGGTGCCCCACTGGGTCCTGAGAGTCAGGGTTCAGCGGAGACCGCTATGGATAACAGGGTCACAACTGCCCTCATTATTTTTTCCCTTTCGTGGAAGACTGTGTAGAGCGGGGTGCAGTTATCTCGACTTGGTCAGATGAACAAGCTCTACAACAGGCTCGTGTTTGGCGGACTGATATGCCTCAAACTAAGCAAGGTCTAGGTTATGTCGAGCAAAGCTCACCTAGCTATGCTAACATTCGAGCGGTTTCCCACTCATATCCGGTTGTTTCTCTTACCGATAAAGAAGACCCGGATAATGACGAGGATAGAGTACTTGATGCTCCTCAGGAGTTTGAAGATGGCATCACTTCTACTATGGATGAACTGTGTGAGGTAAACTTAGGCACTGAATCAGATCCTAAACCTATTTTTCATAGTGTCTTGTTATCTGACTCAGAGGCTCAAGAATACATCAAGCTACTCTCAGAGTTTAGAGATTGCTTTGCCTTGAACTACACTGAGATGCCTGGTCTAAATCCAGATGTAGCAGTCCACAAACTAGCCATTAAGCCTGATGCAGTCCCTGTTAAGCAAGCACCTCGTAGGATGAGGTTGGAGATAGAACAACAGGTGATCGCTGAAACTAAGAAGCTTATAGAGGCCGGTTTCATTCGTGAAGAGAAGTACCCTACTTGGCTTGCCAACATTGTTCCAGTTCGGAAGAAGAACGGGCAGATTCGTGTCTGTAGCGACTTCCGTGATTTAAACAAGGCATGTCCTAAGGACGATTTTCCTCTTCCTATCCCCAAGCTTATGGTGGATATAGCATCGTCCCATAGCATTTTCTCCTTCATGGATGATTCATCTGGTTACAATCAGATAAAGATGGACCCCGAGGAGGAGAAGTTTACTGCGTTTCGCACACCTATAGGTGTGTTCTGCTACAAGGTGATGCCCTTTGGTCTCAAGAATGCAGGGGCCACCTATCAACGTGTTATGACTGTTATCTTCGATGAGATGATACACGAGTAAGTTGAATGCTATGTGGATGATCTGGTAGTCAAAAGCAAGGTCCGTGGAGATCACCTTCGAGATCTACGAATCATTTTTGAACGCCTACGCAAATATGATTTGAAAATGAATCCTCTAAAATGCGCATTTGGAGTTAACGCAGGAAAGTTCCTAGGGTTTATAGTTCGCTACCATGGCATTGAGATTGATCCTTTCATGATCAAAGCCATAGTAGATCTAAAACCCCCTAAAAGCCTTACCCAGCTGAGGTCTTTTTAAGGAAAGCTAGCATTCCTACAGAGATTTATCTCCAACTTGTCTGGTAGGTGTCACCCCTTTACTGCCCTAGCAAAGAAAGACGCCCGCTTTTACTGGGATGAGCGTTGTCAGGAGGCCTTTGAGAGTATAAAGCGCTACCTGATAAACCCCCATGTTTTAGCTGCACCCATCCCAGGGAGGCCGTTAATTCTCTACACTACGGCCCTGGATGAGTCCTTGGGTGCATTGTTGGCTCAGGAGAATGAGGAAGGAAAGGAGAATGCCTTGTACTACCTCAGTAGACGGTTGATACCCGCAGAGCTGAAGTACCCCGCGATGGAAAAGCAGTGTTTAGCTTTGATCTTCGCGGTACAGAAGCTTAGGCATTATATGCTTTCACACAAGGTCAACCTAATCTCTCGAGTCAACCCCTTGCAGTATCTGATGACCCGTCCGACCCTCTCAGGTCGTCTGGCACGATGGTCTATGATCCTGCTGCAGTTTGACATCACTTTTGTCCCTCAGCGGGCCGTCAAAGGACAGGCTCTAGCTGATTTTCTTGCTGCTCACCCGATCCCTACAGATTCCCCACTCAACAATGAGCTACCCGACGAGCTAATCATGAGTGTGGAGGAGCAGGAGTCCCCTACTTGGGAGTTTTACTTTGACGGTGCGTCATCCGTTAGAGCCTTGAGCCCGAACGAAACTCCTATAGTTATGGTAGGTCTGGGCCTCATTTTCGTATCCCCTGAAGGTCACACTCTGAGATATTCCTACAGTCTTTCAGAACCTCGTACCAATAATGAAGCTGAGTACGAAGCTCTGATTTTAGGACTAGAGTTGGCCATTCAGATGAATGTCATGCGGGTGAAAATTTTTGGAGACTCACAACTGATTATAAATCAAGTAGCGGGAGTCTACAAAGTACTTAAGCCGGAGCTCTTGCCCTATCACAACAAAGCAATGGAGCTCTTGTGTTTGATTCCTGAAGTGACCTTAGCTAAAATCCCTAGATCTGCCAATGGCAAGGCAGATGCATTAGCTAAGTTAGCAAAAGAACTGGCTGACCCAACTGGCAACCCACTGTCTATCGTTGTCCAGTGCCATCAAGCCCTATGCCCCGCAGACCTGTCTTCTCCCGATCAGACCCTCACAGTGTTCTCAGTTGAGGAAGAATCAGACTTGAGAGTACCCTTTATAGAGTATTTGAAGCATGACAGGCTTCCAGATAATAGATCTCTTGCTGCCCAGATCAGAAAGAGAGCCCTATCATTCACTTATGTGAACGACACCTTGTATCGACGCTCTTTCGACCAAATGTGGTTACGTTGCCTCAACAACGAGGACGCTCGCAAGGTCATGGGCGAGATACATGAAGGTCTTTGCGGTGCTCATCAGTCCGGACCAAAAATGAAAGGCAGAATTAAACGCCTCGGTTACTATTAGCCGACTATGATCCGTGATTGCATGGAGCACGCTAGAAAGTGCCACCAATGCCAAATTCATGGCACGGTGATTCACCAACCCCCTAATCTGCTGCACCCTACCGTATCATCTTGGCCATTTGAGGGCTGGGGCACGGATGTAGTGGGTCCTATCGACCCTCCTTCCTCTAAGGGTCATAGGTTCATTTTAGCTGCCACTGATTACTTCTCTAAGTGGGCAGAGGCTGTGCCACTTAAAGAAGTCAAATCAGAAGATGTGATGCGTTTCTTTCGTGATCATATTGTCTATCGTTTTGGTGTCCCGCGCCGTATTATTTCAGATAACGGCCCGTCGTTTAGAAGCACCAAAATTGCCAGATTTGTCCGCCGCCATAACATCAATTGACGATACTCTTCAATTTACTATCCCAAGGCCAATAGCTTGGCGGAGGCATTCAATAAGACTCTCGTGTAATTAGTAAGAAAAATCCTGGTTGCAAATAAACGAGAGTGGTACGATAGACTTCCCGAGGCACTATGGGCCTATAGGACTACATACCGTACTCCTACTCAGTCTACCCCATATGCTTTGGCTTTCGGGGTCGAGGCCGTCCTCCCACTTGAGGTTGAGCTCCCCTCATTGCGTGTGGCAGTCAGCCACAACCTTTCCCACGAAGATAACGCCCGACTACGGATGGAAGAGCTTGATGGTTTAGAAGAGCTTCGCCTACAAGCTTATCAGAACCTCAAACTATACCAGGCACGTATGGCTCGATCACATGATCGCCTTGTCCGACCCCGTGCTTTTCGGGTTGGCGAGTTGGTCCTTATTTTACGCAGACCTATCATTTTGGGCCGTCACCGAAGTGGTAAGTTCGAGCCTGTATGGGAAGGCCCCTTTGCTGTAGAGCAAGTCTATGAAGGTGGTGCCTACCTACTAGTTGATGCCAATGGTGTTCACCCTATGCCTGTCATCAACGGGCAGTACTTGAAAAAGTACTATGCCTGAGTTCGCTCTTCAAAGGGGAGGGGGTCTCCCTACCGCCTGTAAACATTCCCCTGTATATGTACCCCCTTTGGAGGGGCTTCTTCACTCTTCGACAGTCTGTGTGGCCACGATGATTTGTCCTCTACCACACGATGTTTGTTACGAGAAGTATGAGGCTACCCTTAGGGGTGATGAGGTGAGATGATATGATTCATACACTGACATAAACTCTAGACTCTATCATCTCCCTTGTCTGAACTCTTCTAGGCCAGATTTTGACCCATATCAGTCCAAATACAAATTCAAGTTCTATTTTCAATGGTGAGATCTTTAAATTTAATGTGCAAAGTTTCTAAAAGAAAGAGTAATCTGAGAAAAGTCTGAGAGCTTGAAACACGAAGTAAACTTTTTAGAGAATTTTTCCTTAGAAAGTACAGAATTTATTTTTCCTAATGAAAGATTTACCCCTGTCTTCTTTAGAAAATTAAGTAATTGGTGGTTGACTCCTCTAAACGCTTGAAGGACGATTATAATAATTCAAAAAAATGTATGCCTTCTCTCTCATCCCTTGCTTGGGATGATTTCCTATTTTGAACTAAAATCTATATCAAATTGGAATCAAATTTAGAGACACATATTTTCCCAATCATTTTGTAGTTTTCTATCTCATAGGCATCTTTCGCATGCTAATGAATCTATCTCATAATTTCCTCATTCAAGTGGTTCATTTTTATCATAAGGATTGGATTTGCTTTGTGGATTCTTCTTCCTTGCACGAGAGAGTGAGCTTTTCTTCTCTTATGTTTGGAAGATAATCTTACAACTGAGAAAGTTTTCATTTAGAGGTTTAGAAAGGGAGCCAATTACGAAATGAAAGATACACAAAGTGTATCAAATAATGAAAAGATACGCAGTGCACCAAAAATCAAAGATACACAAAGTGTATCAAAAGTGGAAAGTTGCGCAAAATGCGCCACAAAGTCAAAGATGCATAAGGTGCATCAAGTAATTAAAAGATGGGCAGTGCGCCAAATCAAGTTGAGGGGCTCAAAATGAGCCCAAAGTGGATAAGTAAATGGCTTCCCCTTCTTATAAATCTCTAAGTCTCAGAAAATTCATACCCCTTGATATTTGTGATACTTAAGTTTGAAAATCATGATTTTGGATTAATTATCGTGCAAGAATGTTCTATTAGATATAAAAATATTTTCATGCGAGAAGATTGAGAAGATCCAGTTTCTCTCTCTAATTTACACCCTTTTGAATTAGATATTTGTTCAAAATATATAAGGGAGAAAGCCCAGCTTAGCTTGTAGGGAGCTTAAGCTGGGTTAGCAAAATTTAAATCCCTAATCTTTTCGGGTTTAGATGGAGTCAACCCATATTGCTGAACTTTCTAAACCTTTTCTAAGGTTTAAGATAATTCAGAGGTTAATTTTTCATTTCTAAAAATAATCCTTTCACTCTCTAATGAAATTTTCACTCTTTACGAAATGTGTAAATCAGACTTATCTCAGATTAATTGGTAAGGGCTTAAACATCTCTTAGTGGCCCCACTATTGAGTTTGTTTAAATGCTTGCCATATTCTTTTAAAAATTCGTGCACAAAAATATTTTGACCCCACCGTCTGGTTATAGACCATTCTTAAGGACTGATAAAAGTCTCGCATTTATTGTACCTTCCTCTTCTGAGTTCTGGTAATTTGGGAGTTTCCCCCTCTATGTTCCCCCAGTTTCACTTGGTGCTCCCAAGTGTGGTCTGGAATATCAAAACCAATTCAGACTTCTTTTGTACTGGGTCCATACCAACCTATGCTAGCTAGGGAGGGTAATGTTGATCCACTATCCTAATCTAAATTTCATTCACATATCAATTGTGTTATGATTGTGCCCCCAGTTTTATTCATGTGGTGAATGTGGCCTGGGTTATCAAAGCCAATCTTACCTCCCTCTTTGTGTTCCAATCATTATAGGATATCTCATACTAGGAGTAACGCATGGATATGGTAAACATTCCCTCTGCCGGGTGTTATCTTCGACAGTGCGAGATATACTTAGTCTATGGTTGAGAACATATAAAAAAATGCATCTATAAAATAAAAGAGGGAAGCTCTCGGCAGAGCAAAACCGGTTGCCCTTGTCACAGGTGGAACCCGATAATGCTTTCTGAGAGCTCAAATTCCCCAAAGTCTTTCTTTTCTTCTCCTACGAAGCGTCTGAGTGATCGCTTCAAGGATGAGTTTACACTTGTGATTATTGTGGTCTTTTACAATCATGATAGTCCTTATTAGTGGTGTGATACATCTTGCTCAAGATGTTAACATCCCACCTTCGTGAGCTCTGATTTTCTAGCAGGGAATCAACTCTCTAGTTTCTTTTAGTGACCTGCTTTTTCACCCTTGCCCTGCTCCCAGCTACTAGAGCAGTCCTATGGGTCTGGTAGTGTTGCTCCCACCGCTCACAGGGTCCCACCATGCAGGGTGAGTGTTACCGCTGTGATGTTTTATGTTTATTGATCTTACTCATAAATCATTTCCCTCAATGGCGAGTGTGTCTCCTCACCATCTTGAGTTGTTTCTCCAGTAGTGTTGCAGTACGCCTGGTTACCGGCGTTAGCATCACTGACTTGAGAGCTCTGATTTTCTAGCAGAAAATAAACTCATTTTCTACTTTACTTCCTCTCTCATTCGTACTCTACTCTCAGCCGCTAGGGTAGCTCTACGGATGCACTGATATTATTCCACTGCCCACAGGGTCCCATCAGTTTAAGTGGGTACCACCATTATGAGTTTTTCATAAATTTCATTCCTATACAATTTTACTTCCCTTAGTGGCGAGTGGATCCCTCGCTATTCTTGTATGCTTTCCTGGTTGTGATGTAGTACATCAAGTCTCAGATGTTAGCGTCGCTTCTTAGTGAACTTTGATTTTCTAGCAGAAAATCATTTCACTTGTCTTGTAGTGACATACTTTCCCACCGTGACCCGACCCTTAGCTGTGGAGCGGTCCCTTGGATGTGTTTATGTTGCTTTCCACCTCTACAGGGTCCCACTAGCTTATGTGGGTGTACCACTGTAGTCTTCTATGATTATTTCTCATTGATATAGTTCTTTTCTCTGTAGCAAGTATGTCTTTCTTGCTACATTAGCTACTCATTGGGAATGAGATTACCCCTCTCACACTTTGTTAAGGGCGTACCTTTCCCTATGGTCTCTCGAAGCATCATTATGGTGCTTCCAGGTTTTCTTAGTTTCGCCTAGGCAGTTTCACTGGCATTTGGATACTCGTGGCCACGATAACTTGTCCTCTACCATGTTGTACCCAAAACACTAGTTTGAAACTCCTTAGACGACCCTTCTCTCTTTGAAATTTTTCATTTTATGCCCCTTTTCTCATCCCTACACATATGCGTGTTAGGGTATGGTTGAGATGACTTTCCCCTGATCGCTCTACTGCAGGCATATGCGCCGGGTAGGCATCAGACTTTACTTGGTTGAGAATGCCCCACAGAGCCCCTGGGAGGCATATCTCACCACCTCTTTTCCCTGATTGCTCTGCTGCAGGCATATGCGTCGAGTAGACATCAGGCTTTACTTGGTTGGGAGCACCCCGCAGAGCCCCTGCGAGGCATAGCTCACCACACCTTTACCCTGACTGTCCTGCCGCTCTGGTAGACATCAGACCTTTACCCTGATCGTCTTGCTCTGATCAAGCAGACATCAGACTTTACCCGGTTGAGTGGGAGCCCGACAGAGTCCCTGGGAGGCATTCCTCACCACCCCTTTACTCTGGATGTTCTGTAAAAGACTACGCAGACTTCAATTTCGTAGCTTATTTACTTTTGTTGAGGTCAGGCAGAAGTATTGAGTCACCCCTATCCGCTGTTCCGAAAGGAGCAGGAGGAGACGGGATCCTTTCACCTTCTATTCTGCTGTTTGAAATGAACAGTCAGATAGTTGGTTTTACTTACCGGTTGAGAGAGCCCGACAGAGTCCCTGGGAGGCATTCCTCACCACCCCTTTATTCTGGATGTTCTGTAAAAGACTACGCAGACTTCAATTTCGTGGCTTATTTACTTTGGTTGAGGTCAGACAGAAGTATTGAGTCACCCCTATCCGCTGTTCCGAAAGGAGCAGGGGGAGACGGGATCCTTTCACCTTCTATTCTGCTGTTTGAAATGAACGGTCATGTAGTTGGTTTTACTTACCGGTTGAGAGAGCCCGACAGAGTCCCTGGGAGGCATTCCTCACCACCCCTTTACTCTGGATGTTCTGTAAAAGACTACGCAGACTCCAATTTCATGGCTTATTTACTTTTGTTGAGGTTAGGCAAAAGTATTGAGTCACCCCTATCCGCTGTTCCGAAAGGAGCAGGAGGAGACGGGATCCTTTCACCTTCTATTCTGCTGTTTGAGATGAATAGTCAGGTAGTTGGTTTTACTTACCTGGTTGAGTGAGCCCGACAGTATCCCTGGGAGGCATTCCTCACCACTACTTCTTCCCTGATTGTTTTGCCCTGATCAAGCAGACATCAGACTTTACCTGGTCGAGTGAGCCTGGCAGTGTCCCTGGAAGGCATACCTCACCACTCTCTCACCTTCTATCCTGTTGTTTCGATACGGTCAGATGGATAGTTGGTTTGCTTTACAACCTTACTTTTTTTTGGGTTTTCTCTCCTCAGTTCTGCCCTCACTATAGGGTAAGGCAAAGAGAAGATCCATCCACTTTGTCACCTTTTGGTGGCATGTTGCTACTACGCTCTTTGTTCTATCCTTGGCTCTGCCCCCGCTATAAGGCAAGGCCAGGAGAAGATCCTCCTTTGCTCTCTTTCACCTCTTTTGGTGCTCTTTCCTAGAGCCTTTACTCTACTGCTTCTGTCACATTCGGTCAACGCCAACACGAGTGGTTCACTAGTTTGTTCACCACTCCTGTTGGGGGTCCGTTTGTTGACCCTGATTTTGGTCCATACCCTAGGTCAAGGAGTTGGCCTGGTCAAATTTGACCAGACTAGACCCCAGAACCCATCCCAATGGGTTCAGGGAGTCAAGACAAGTCTACTGAGCCCAGACCCAGGCCCTAGGTCAACCTAGTTGACCAGGTCAACCTAGGTCGACCTAAATTGACCCAGATCACCTATTTTCCATTTCAAATCCAATCTAGGGCTCCCAAAGCTCAATTCTCTCCTCCCTTGAGTTCAATGGGTCAAACCTAACCCATTGGGCCCAAGCCCTGGTCTTGGGTCAACCTGGTTGACCAGGTCAACCCAGGTTGACCCAATAGGCTTTAATAGGTCCATTCAAGTTCAAATTCATTCCAAACCCCTTCTAGGGCCCACCTTAGCATCCCTTGGGCCCATTTGACTAGGTTGACCAAGTCAATGGTTGACCTAGTCAACCCAAGTCTTGAATGGGTCAAATTGACCTATTTGGGTCAATTTGAACCCATTAAATACATTAAACACCTTCCATATTGAGTCTCCACTCAAGCCACGGCCTAAGGACCTTAATTACCTCCTAATCAAGCCCTAGATGCGATCTCAGCCGTCCTTAATGGGATTAAGACTATATATAGGCCTTTTAGGGTTTGTTGGAAGGACCCTTGGTTCTTGCTCTCTCCCCAAGCATCCTCAGCCCCTGAGATTTGGTGAGAGAACTCCCAGGACCTTCCTCCACTTTCCCCAACCAAAACTCGGCGTTAGAACCTCGCCGGCGGCGAGATCTCCGGCGAACCGAGACTCCAAAAGTTCCAAGCCATTCTCCGTCCAATCGAGGGCGTTTCAGGGCTCGAGATCAACTAAGGAATTACTCGTGGACAGTCTACAAGTTCAACAATCCCAAGATCTTCCGAATCCATCGTGTGGATTAGGTAAAAACGTAAACCCTAGTTTAGAACACATGGAGTTAATTAGCGTTGCGAATATTGCGATTTAGATCAAAATCTTTGCCCCACATGATTGCTCTTCATATTTATAGCCTAAGTTTCAAATTTCATTCGATTTGATCCATCGGATCGAGAGAACGAGCCCAAAAACTCGTTCTAGGGCTCGGATTCTGCTATCGTTCGCTGGGAGCCGATCTGGACCGTTGATCTCGTGATCAACGGTCATGATCCCGCCGTCTCGCGGTCCAGATTGACCGCGGGAGCTGACCCCGCGGTTTCGCTCGCCGCGTGGAGCGATCTGGGGCGTCCGTTCAAACCGCGGGCGATCCGACGGACAGCGCCAAGCACTGACGTGGCTAAGTGGCGGTTCGACCGCGGCAATCATTGTCGCGGTCATTACGGCAATGATTGCCTGTCGCGGCAATCATTGCCCCAGAACCGCGGATCCAATCACGGCTCGCCGCGTGGCCACCCAGCCGCCGCCGCCGCGGTCTCTTCCCAATCATTGCCCGGGACCGCGGAGCCAGTCCCGGGCCGCCACGTGGCTGACCGCCGCCATTTTTTTTAATTATTTTATTTATTTTAAAATCCTTTTTTTATTATTATTTCATTTAAATAATAATATGATTATTATTTTTATTTTTATTATTTTATTATTATTATTTTATTATTATTTTATTATTATTTTATTATTATTATCTTATTATTATTATTATTATTATTATTATTATTATTTTGTTATTATTATTATTATTATTATTACTATTATTATCATTATTATCATTATTAATATTATTATAATATTAATATTATAATTAATAATATTATTATTTTAATAATATTATTATTTTAATAATATTACTATTATAACTAATATTTTTATTATTATAATATTAATTATTATCATGGTTTTCAAAATCGGACCGGACAGGCCGGTTTGACCGGTTCAATCGCGAACCGGTCCGGCGGCCGGTCCGGTTAGCTGTAGCACCCGGCTTGGCTGAAAACCGGGTAAAAACCGCTCAAAAACCAGGTTGAACCGGGAACCTGTTGAATCGGGCGATTTATGAAGAACCGGACGGTTCTTAAAATGTATAATCTGAGCCCTCAATCTGCGATCAAACGGCGCATATGCATTAGGGATCGGTAGTATACGGTTATCCGCTCATCTAGTCGCCTGCCCTAAGCATACTCCATACGCGAGTAACGCGACTCTCCCTCTCCATACGCGATAATACCTTCGTCCTGCACGCCTCTCCGACGGCGCACGGCATACGCGACTCTACCTCTCCGACCGTGCCAGTTCAGTTGGGGAAGACGGAAGCTACTTTGGCCGCCTACCCGTCGAGCTCGGCACTCCCGACGCAGGTACTGCAAAGCTATAACAGAGAAATTGAAGGATTTGCATTTTTGTGATTAGGAAGTTCGTTATTCTTTAAATACTAATTGTTGTGATTAGTTTTTAATTTTTATTCAAGTGATATTCTATTATTCTGTAGTGATGATGAAGTTTGGGCATGTTTCCCAACTTAAGATTCTCTCTTTTTATTCAAGTGATATTCTGTAGTGATGAGAATTTTCAGGCCATCCTTGATGTTTGACATTGCAAAATGAGTATAACAAACTTGATTTCCATAAGATCAGTCACTTGTTGGCAATCACCAACAGAATTCCTCCAAGAGAAATCACAATTGATTATATTACTGAGAAAAACAAAAGGCAACAATAACTATCAACGATTAATTATATACTACTTTCAACCAAGTTAAGGGCAACTTGATTGAAAGTAGTATATCCAACTGGCATTTATTTTGGTGTTTCATAGCTATTAGCAAGGTTGAAAGGATAATTGAGGGGCTAACTTTTTTTTAACATCATTTGTGAAAATTGATGACAGTAGCAGTTAACAGCAAACTTTCAATAGCAACTAATATGGTTTAGATTAATGATGATGTCCAACCTCAAACAAGATATGTTTTTCTTGAGCATAATGCTCTTTTCTTTAAAAACAAGAACTCATGCCAAAACAAGAAGGCCTTCTAAATCACAGGTAAGAAAAAATATAATTTATATTACTGCCGCTAGAATGGAACTTCTAATAGCTTAAGAACAATGCTATTTGACACACACAAAACCATAAAGAAAGGCATTGATATATTTCTTTTCTTCTCAACCATGTTACACGGTTCATAAAATGTCAATGAAAAATTTACTGAAACAAGCTTTCCAACAAAATGATAGAAAAAAATTTATTGCAACAATCAACATTTGAACTTAAATTATTAAATAGCAGCAGCTCTGCAGTGAAGAAACTCATGAAATATTTTAGCTCTATAGCAGATGAAATCGGATAAATGACAAAAATTAGCAGTAAGGATGTTGCAACAACATTCAGGGCTTGCTTTGACGTTCCTGTTTACTATTCAAATACAAGAAATAGGATTGGATTTTTATTTTGAGAATTGATTTTAGTAAACATTCAGGGCTTCCTTTGACGTTCTTGTTTATGTTTCAACTAATAAGAGAAGGATATCAATAATTTGGTCTCACTATTCATAGATTCATATTAATCCTTCTTTTGTTATACAAATAGATCCACCATTGCTATTAATTTTTTGTTGTTAATGTATTTCATTGAAATATTCATTATATTACTCATTGAATTTTTTTAATTTAGTTCATCATATGAGAATGGAAGCACCTGGAACTCAGAGTGTAGCTTCTAGTTGTAGTGTACGTGAGAAAGTAGACATTGCATGGAACCATTTCATTGAGATAAAAGGAGTTGATGGGAAAAGGCAATATAAATGTTTGCATTGTGGTGTTACATACAAAGGAGGAGGAATAAATAGAATGAAACAACATCTGGCAGGAGTTAAGGGGAATATAGCTGCTTGCAAGAAGGTTCCACATGATGTGCGATATCAAATGCAGGAGAACTTGAAAGAGATTTCAAAAAGAAAACAACAAACACAAGAGGAGTTGGATAATACATCATTTCCTGTTGATGATGAAGTGGAGGAAGGAAGAGATTCTTCTTCTCTACCTAAATCACAATCCTCTGAAGCACATTTCACAGAACTTGCCAAAGGGAAAAGAAAGCTTGCTGAGATTGAAACTTTTTTTTGCTCCAAGAACCAAACCATGATCACAACCTTCAATTAAAAGTGCCTTGGCATCAAAAGAAGCAGTCCACCGTGCAGATATAGCTGTTGCAAGATGGTTTTTTGATTGTTGCATCCCTTTCAATGCCTTAAATTCACCATATGCCCAGAAAGTTGTGGATGCTATAACTGCCATAGGTCCTGGTTACAAGCTCCCATCTTACCACAATATGAGAGTTAACCTTCTTAAAAATTGTAAAGAGGAGTGTAGGTTACTTATTGAAACCTATAGAAATACTTGGAAGGACACAGGTTGTACTCTTATGGCAGATGGATGGACTGATGGTAGAAGTAGAACACTAATAAATTTTCTAATTTATTGTCCACGTGGTGTATCTTTTTTGAAATCTGTAGATGCTTCAGATATCACGAAGGATGCTATAAATTTGTGTTCATTATTTACTGAAGTTGTTGAATGGGTGGGGTCAGAAAATATTGTTCAGCTTGTTACTGATAATGCTGCTAATTACAAAAAAGCAGGGGAGTTCCTACATGAAAGATTCAACAATATCTACTGGTCACCTTGTGCAGCACATTGTTTGAATTTAATTTTAAAAGACTTGGGCAGCATGCCTCTCATAGAGGACTTGGCAAGGAAAGCATCCAGGGTGACAATTTTTGCTTACAATCATATTTATATACTTGCATGGCTTAGAAAAAGGCAAGGTTGGAAGGAAATTGTACGTCCAGGAGCCACAAGATTTGCAACAACGTTCATAACGTTGAAGAGTGTTTGTGAGCATAAACATGACCTTCAAGCATTAATAACTAGCAAGTTTTTTGCAGATTCAAAGATATCAAAAACATGTAAGGGGATAGAAGCAGCTGCAATAATCTTAGATTTGAAGTTTTGGAATGATTGTCTAACAATTTCAAAGATAGCAGGTCCTTTAATCAGGTTGTTGCGCATTGTTGACTCAGATGAGAAACCATCACTTGGATATTTATATGATGGAATGTATAGGGCAAGAAAGGCAATCAAAGCTATGTTTAGAAATATTAAAAGATTATATAAGCCATTCACTAGTATAATTAAACAAAGATGGGATACTCAATTGAGGCAGGGCATCCATGCAGCAGCATACTTATTGAATCCTCAATTTCAATACGACAAGGAGAATTACTGTCACAAGCCAGAAGTTATGCAAGGCCTTGTTGAACTACTTGGAAACAAAGACATTTGTCCCAAGCCCACACTTGCAATGAATGAGGTTAGATTATTTCGTGATTGCTTAGAAAGTTTTGGAAAAATAATTGCTCTAACAATGGCGAAGGAAATGCAACCCGGTAATTATCTTTTTAATGTCAATACTTATACCTTTTATTAACATATATCATATATGTATACTTACTAAGCTCTCTAATATCACATTATGTAGATGAGTGGTGGAAGATGTTTGGATCAAGTGCTCCCAACTTGCAGAAAATAGCTATAAGAATTCTAAGTCAAACATCATCATCATCAGGTTGTGAAAGAAATTGGAGTGTTTTTGAACAAATTCACTCAAAGAGACGCAATCATTTGGAGCATCAACGATTGAACGACCTAGTATATGTTAGATATAATCTAAATTTAAAAAATAGGTATAATATTATAATATATTATATGTCAATATATCATGTTATATATTTATATGTATCTATAACTATTACTAAAATTATTCTTTCATTCTTTAGGTTTCAAATTAAAAAAAGAAGCTATGACCCTCTGGACTACACTTGTGTTGAAATGGTAGATTTTTGGGTGCTTGATGAGGAATCACCTGCAGATATTGTCTTAGAAGAGTTGGAAACTGAGATATACGAAGAGGCTGCAATACCTGTTGTTGAAGAAGCAAACATTACATCTACTCAGCCTACATCTGGTAAGTTAGAGAAATATGAACATATCATTAAAATAAAATAAAAAATACAATCTAATTTAACATTATTAATTTATTTGTGAAGGTGAACTAGAGAATGAAGGAGATGGAGATGACATGATTGGCTTCAATGATTTAGGTGCATTTGTGGCTGCAGATTTTGGTGAAGCGGGACATGAAAACTTAAATTATGATGATAGCTTTCACAATGCAAATTAGGAGATATATGATTTTCCTTTTGTGGAATTATTAAAGCTATTGACTAAGAAAGAGAAACATTAGTAACTCTATATATGTTTTATGAATGTATTTTTTTTTTCTTATCAGTTAGTGTACTGTCAAGTGTCACATTCTTATTATAAGGTTCTGCTTATTTACTTCATATTATGCGCACAACTATGATGAGTATGATATATTTATTTTATTTTCAAAGCTTCACTAAATGGAGATAGAAATTATAAGATCTAAAAAATTTCTTTTGTTCATTTTATTTTTTAACAATTTCACATTTTAGAGAAAGAGAACTGAAGATGTTTTGTATTCCGCAATACCCAACACATAATAGAGCTTAACAAAAGGTATGCATTTCTCAAAAAATTCTTGTTCGTTGAGTTATTTACTTATTTATGAACTTATATTTTATGGACTTACTTGATCATATATTTATTTTGTGTTATTTTTTTATGCTTTATAAACTAAATTGATGCAATATTTATGTTCTTTGATTAGTTTGATATAATAATGGAATGTAGAATGAAGTTTTTGTAGGAAAGTTGCTCGTTTATTTTATAGTTTTTAATTATTTTATTATTTATTACGTCATCCGGTTCGACCCCGGTTCGACCGGTCGAACCGGTCGAACCGTGAACCTCTCCTTCTTTCGGTTCGTTGTCCGGTCCGGTTTTCAAAACCTTGATTATTATCATTATTAATATTATTATAATATTAATATTATAATTAATAATATTATTATTTTAATAATAATATTATTATAACTAATATTTTTATTATTATAATATTAATTATTATCATTATTAATATTATTATAATATTAATATCATAATTAATAATATTATTATTTTAATAATATTATTATTATGACTAATATTTTTATTATTATAATATTAATTATTATTATTATTAGTATTATTATAATATTAATATTATAATTAATAATAATAATATTATTATTATTATCATCATTATTATAATATTAATTATTATTATTATTAATATTATTATATTAATATTGTTAATTAATAATATTATTATTATTTTTAATAATAGTATTATTATGTTAATATTAATATCACTATAATATTAATATTTATTATTTCATATTATTATAATATTTTAATTATTATTATTTAAATGTATTTTAAAATTCAGATATTATCATATCTGGTTTATTTTAAAATTATTATTTATTTTCAAATATTAATTATTTTAAATTATTTTAAAATTACCTATTAAGCTTCAAAAATTCATAACTTTCTCATTTTAAACCGGATTTCGACGCATAATACCTCGTTCTTTTCAGAAAAATGTGAATTTTAATTTAAAATTATTTTTTATATCTAATTATATCCTTTCTGGATGCTTTCTGTATTACTTTGCTATTTAATTATTTAAATATTATTTAATTAATATAATTAACTATTTTAAAATAAAAATTATTTTTAAACCCCCTTAGTGGCTGGTAGGCCTCCCATGCCTATGAATTGAACTAATTTTAATTATCTTATTTTTAAACTCATACTATTATATATTTATAATATTTAGGTATTTTAAAATTATTTTAATCTTAAACAATATTTAAATCCTTTAATTTTGGGAGGTTCACCTCTTATGAAACTTTAAACCTAGGCTATGTATAGGAAGAGCAATTCATGTGGGAGAAGGATTAGTGGGTGATTGTGTCCCAATCATTCACTAATCACTTCATTAGGTTTCTTTACTTAGTGTTTTCGTAGTCCTTGCATGTGTAGGTTGCACAAGCACTTAGCCTAGGCTCTCCTAGATCTAAGGACATGGTTGGATGTGTTTATACTTGCTGCATTTACCCTCTATGTTGTGCCTAAGGGTCAGTTACTTCATTTCATTCCTATATAACGTAGTGACACCTTAAGGACAACAATTAAGGATCGTCTAATGAACTTAGAAAAATTCCAGGAATTAGGGTAGAGCCCCAAATGACTTGAAATCTGAAACACTTAAATATAGTAACATCTAAAACCCCCTAGAATTTTCTAGGAATTTTCTGAACCCTTTAAAACACTTAATTAGCAAACCCTAATTCACCTGTTAATTAAGCCCTAGAAACTTCAGAAAAATATAATAAATCCATTTTAAATCAGAAAAATACCCATAATACCTCAAACTCTCCAGAATTCAGTCCCCAACCTTAGATAATTAGGGCCCCTTAATTGGACCTTAATCTGGACTTTAATTCAAACTTAATCAAAAATCACCTTTTTGCCTTAATTAAATCATTAAAAATTATTAAAAATCCCAAAATTTTCCCAAACACTTGGGAACACCTTCTTAGGTCATTTCTGACCTTTGGGGGTGATTCCAATCAGTTTGGAGCTGATTTGGGCCAAAACCCCCAAAGTACCCCTAATTAGGCAATTCCGATAATTCATTTAATTGCCCCAACTTCTAAAAATCATAACTAATTACAGAAAACCCCAAAATGGGCAAACTAAAAGGCATTCAACTCACATTAGGGTCTAGTATTTATTAAAAATATTAAGATTCCAGAAATCAACTAAAATTAAAAAGTTAACTCTTCGGTCAACCTTAGCCTATAGTTTAGGGCCCGAAACTTCTAAAATTCATAACTTTGCGTAGGAAACTCCAAATCCAGCAAACTCAAAGGCATTCAACTCACATTAGGGTCTAGTATTTATTAAAAATATTAAAATTCCAGAAATCAACTTAAGTCAAAAAGTCAACAATCCGGTCAAACTTAGCTCAAAACAAGACCAAAACTTCAGAAATTCATAACTTTGGGTAGAAGAATCCAAATTGGGCATGCTAACTGTCTAACTGATCGGGTTAAAGCCTAGTATTTTATAAAAATATTAGCTGATCATAAATACCCTTTAATCAAAAAGTCAATTTTGGACCCCCTTTTGCTTAGTGTATAGGTGGACCCCGAACCCCCTAAAACTCACTAATGCAATTTAAACTTTAAATATTATTACCCTAAGAATTAAAACTGACCTACATATCAAATTAATTAAAAATGGATTTTAATTCACTAATATTTATACTTTAATTAAAATTTTATTTTAGACCTACAACCGACCTGGACAGTAGGCAATTGTAACTAACTACCTAGCTTATGATCTACCACAGCCACAAAGGCCTCTACACACACTGTAGAATTCTTTGTGTTACGACTCGGGCTCAAGAGTTCCTGTTTTGATGATAACAAACATTATGGCTCACATCTTCTAATATTTGGAATGTATATTTATTTGTGTGTGTACTAACATTTCAGGAACAGCATGCATCAATACAAGAAAGATTCAAGACTCAAGAATGAGTAGAAAAGGCTTTATTGTATTTCTCATTAATGTACTTTTTGATTCCTTGAGTCAAGTCCTGTAATAGTATATGCTTATTTATGACCATGTGTACACATACTTAGGGGGAGTGAGATCCTGTCAAAACCAGAAGTTCAACTTTTGAACAAATCATACTGGACGATTTCGGATCGTCCAGGACGATCTGTTCATTGAACTAATCATCCTGGACGATCCAATATGATCTCAAAACCCTAGCCGCCATGATAATTTAGGCAAGGATTTAAGAGTAAAAATTTGTTCTAATCGTCCTGGACGATCTATATATCGTACTGGACGATTTGTGCAAAATTTGTACTGATCGTCCTGGACTATCCCAGGATCGTACAGGACTATCAGGTCAAATTCTGCACATCGTCCTGGACGATTTCTGGCGGCAGAATTGATTTTTTAGGGTTTTCTGAAGCCACCTTTTGGAGCACATTGTCCTGGACGATCCTGCGATCGTCCTGGACGATCTTTGGCGACAGAATTGAGTTTTTAGGGTTTTCTGAAGCCGTCTTTTGGAGCACATCGTCCTGGATGATCCGGTGATCGTCCTGGACGATCTTTGCCGCCAGAACTAATTTGGAATGGTTTTTGGAGCTCTTTATTTAAGCTTTCTCAAGACACTTGATATGTGTCTTTGGCAGCCATTGAGGCTTCGTTCTTTTGGAGAAAACTTGAAGAGACAGCTTGAAAGGGAGAGAGGAAAGGGTGGAGTTTGAGAGGGAGAAGAGCCTGGGAAGGGGTTTTCTCGAGGGAGTGTGAGGGGGTTCACACGGTTGCTCCGGCAGGCTTGCACCTAAGTACCGTCGGATTCAAGGCTCGTCTCGAAGGAAGTTTTGGGAAGAAGAAGTGCTCTTTGGTGTCGAAGGACCCGGCTACTCCGCCGCACCGGGGAAGGTGGAAGCGATTTTGTAAGGGCTTCTCCGCCTAGCTGTGGGGGCTAAAGGAGAGACACTTGTGGTATAGTGCAATACTTGGAGGGTGCCTCCGAGGAGTGGACGTAGGTCAGGTTGGACCGAACCACTATAAATTCGGTGTGTTCTTTCTTATTATTTTTCGTACTTTATTTTGTTGCGATTATCTGCTTGGGTGATATCTGTGATTGATCTTTTTATCGTTGTTTTAATTCATTTCCGCTGCAAGTTACAAAAAGATTTTAGTTTTGTTTCAAATATCCAATTCACCCCCCCTCTTGGTTAGCCTCGGGACTAGTTCACTAGGGCTTAACATCCCTTTCGAACTTTCAAGTGGTATCAGAGCGGGATTCAAAATTTAAGTTTAAAAACTTTTGAATTTGATCCATGGCTAATTTTTGTAATCGTAATATTGCGGAAGGTTATTCAATCACCCGGCCACCACTTTTTGAAAATATTACTTTTGATTTTTGGAAAATCCGTATGTCTATTTTCTTGAAATCTATTGATTATCGCATGTGGCATATGATTCAAATTGGTTATTCTGCACCGTCACATATTGTAAATGAAATTAAAATTGATATTCCCTTTTCTGAATGGAGTAGAACAGATCAGATCAATGCTCAATTAAATGCTAAATGTTTAAATTGTTTTTTCTGTGCTTTGAATTCTGATGATTGTATGTTAATATCTGCATGCACTTCTGGCAAAGAAATCTGGGATAAATTATGCACTAGATATGAAGGTACTTGTGAAATCAAGCAATCTAGGCTAAATATGTTAATGCATGATTATGAACTTTTTAGCATGAAACCTTATGAAACGATCTTGGACATGTTTACTAGGTTTTCTCAAATTGTGACATCATTATATGCTTTAGGAAAAGAACTTTCAAATTTTGAAAAAGTTAATAAAATCCTACGTTCTCTACTTGCTAAATTTGATGCCAAAGTCATTGTAATTTCTGAATCAAAAAATTTGAACGAATATTCTATTGATAATTTGATTGGCTCACTCATTGCCTACGAGCAAGGTTTGGGTCAAAAGTTTTTGGATGCAGATAAAACGATAGTGCTGAAAACTGAAGACATTGAAAGTGATGAAAGTGAAGAGTTAGCATCAGCAACAAATAAATTGAAAAATCTGCTAAGGCACAAACATCAACATCAAAAGTGGAACAAAGGTAAAAATGGTAAGAATGTAAAGTTTTCTTCTGATGTTATTTATTTTGGATGTAGGAAGCCTGGACATATGAAAAATCAGTGCCCGAACTTAAGAACCCTTCCTGAAAAGGAAAAGGGTAAAGCTAAGCAAATTCTAATAAGGACTGACAATGCAAAACGAAAAATGTCCTGGGCAGATCTAGCTTCTGAATCATCTGATCAGGAGCAAGCTGATGTAGATTAATGTTCTTTTTGTGTGTTTATGTTTTTATTTTTCTATTACTATTGTTTATTCGTTGTGTTTTCTGTGTTTTATTATTTTTGTTTTTCCTTTTCAAATTCCTTATGTTGCTTTTTATTGTTTCTCTGATCAAGCACACACATAACACCTCTTATTTTAAAAATTATTTTTTAAAGATCTTATTTTTTAAAAAATGGAAAATTTACCTCTTGTATTTTCTAAATACTATGTTAGTTGTGGTTGATTTTTCTAAAATCAAGTAAAGGAAGAAAACTCATGATTTTGTCTCTCTATCTCATTTCTTTGAATAAGGCTATCTTGCTTTTGAGTCAAAATCTGCTTCAGATTATAAATTGATTTTTGAAATTAAAACTTTTTTCATCTCCCAACATTTTGTCTATCTCGTAGGAATCTTTTGCAAATTATTGAACCAACTTTAAGATTATCTTATTCAGGTTGTTCGTCTTTATCATAAGGATAAGGTTTGCTGATTTTAAAGATTTAGAAAGGAGGCAATCAAAAGATGCGCAGTGCGCCAAACTAATTGAAAAGAGGCACAAAATCAGCCAAAATTGAAAAGATGCGAAATTGTCAAATTGAATACACAAAGTGTATCAAAAATTAAAAGATGCGCAATGCGCCAAACAAATTGAAAAAGAGGCACAAAATTAGCCCATAAAAGCTGCTTCCATTCTTGTAAATCTCTAAAATTTTGAAAACTCTTATGACTTTTTGATAGATTCGTTACTTGAGTTTGAAAATCAAGATTTTCTGATTCATTACTTTGCATTAATCTTCTATTAGATGTATTTTATGAAAGGAGTTTTGAAGAAGTTTTATTTCCTTATCTAATTTGTTCCTTGATTTAGATATTGGCTTAAAAAGTTTTTTCACCTTTTTAAAACCTGAGTTTGGATTTACATTTTCTGATTTTCTAACCTTTCTGAGTTCAAAGAGATCAATTCATGTCTTACTAAGTTTTTGGAGAACCTCAAGAGGTGACTTTTCAAATTTTTGCTCCTCCTCTTTTTGATAATGTCAAAGGGGGAGAACGTACTGTTGTATTTGTAATGTTTTTTACGTACTATTGTATTTGTGATATTTGTTTTTGTGTTGTTTGTTTTACATCATATTGTTGTTGTAGTTATTTCAAAAATTAAAAAAAAAGAAGAAAGTATTCCTCCCTATTTTTAAAAGACTTTTTCTTAGTGACGGGGAGATTAGGAGAAAATATCTTTTTGTAAATTCAACCAGTAATGTTTGCCATCATCAAAAAGGGGGAGATTGTTACGACTCGGGCTCAAGAGTTCCTATTTTGATGATAACAAACATTATGGCTCACATCTTCTAATATTTGGAATGTATATTTATTTGTGTGTGTACTAACATTTCAGGAACAGCATGCATCAATACAAGAAAGATTCAAGACTCAAGAATGAGTAGAAAAGGCTTTATTGTATTTCTCATTAGTAGGCAATTGTAACTAACTACCTAGCTTAGGATCTACCACAGCCACACAGGCCTCTACACACACTATAGAATTGTTTGCTAGGGCACCACTTCTAGACTTAGGATAGGCCGGTGTTTACTTTTCTGCTGCGTGCCTAACTTTTTCGGATTTCATTGCATGATGTGATTGAACTATTGATGTGTTTGCTTACTTTTATTGTACTCTGGGATTTGATGTGATTGCACAATAGATTACCCATAGGTTAGGATCGATTTTGATACTAATGATATTTTCTGCAGGTGGCCATGTTCATGCAGCACTAAATATAAGGGGGGCAATAATCATGATTTAAATATTAATGCTGTTTTACGCAGGTGCTTCAGAAATTGCTCAGCCCCCCTAAATAAATGAGGGCTAAAATAATAAATCATTATAAATTGCTACAGGTGCTCCAAAGCTTGCTTAGCCCTCAAAATAACTAAGAGCATGGCCAGTGTGGCTGTGATGAGTATTTTATTTTCCTTATAATTGCTTGTGATATATTAAACTGCTTGGGATGATTTTTAGGATAACCTTGCAGGAGCGTCTAGAATTTACTGCTTTCATTTAATGTAATTGATTATAATATTGGTTAAGAGTTGTGAAAGTTCATTTTGAGTGGGGATACTAGGATCCAAAGGTTGGATTCCAAAGAGGAAAGGACACCCAATATGAGGATGGTCCTTTTCTATTTGGAAATCCAAATTTGGATCGTTCTACTACTTGAAGAATCAAAGGAAGTTGAGATCCAAGGAGTCCAATGGAGCTGGGACCCGAGGAGTCCAAGGAAGAGAAGATCAAGAAGATGGAGACCAAGTATCCCACTCAAAATAACTTGCGTCAGTCTTAGGATTAGAAATCCGGGTTGTTGGCAGTGGTGCCCGGCCACTTTAATTTTCTGCAGACCCTGGGTTGTAATTAAGGGCAGTTGGCCTATGAACATTTATTAATTTGTTTGGATAATTTTGATGTGTTTTGTTTGTGATTGTGTGCCTCTAGGATTGTTTGCTTTTCTTAGTTTCTTGGCGTTTTGTATGTCGCTTTTGTTTTAGCCTGGATTTCGTTAGGCTCTTTAAGGACTAAAACTTTTTCTACTCACAACTAACATTCAAAATTTTAAGATTTAAATAATTTAGAAACTTAACGATCTAGGGAATTGCTAGAATCGTCCGGGGTCGCATGCATATTAATGTAATTCTCTTTCCTTCTATAAGACACTTTCCCGCCTGCGGGTAGAGTCCGGATAATCTGATCTATGAGGATGAGGTGCCGGACCTGGGGAAGCCCAGTTTAATTCTAAAAATTATTTTATAAGCCTTTTTAAAGTCCTATGCATACCTGATTTGGATACTTTAACTAGCATGCATTGCATTAGAAATTAACTAAATCAAAATTTTAATTGCATTAGCTCTATAAGCATTCACCCAACATCAGTCTGGGGCCAATTAGGAAATCCTCTAGATGTCGGCCCTAATTCCTAGAACTATAACCTACCTACCCATCTTTCATAAATGACTGGACATCATGGTTTTAAAGTGATTAGGTGGTTAGCTGGCTCCCCCTTCCAGGCCGGGGTAAGTCCAGGTTTTGCATTACATTAGTTAGGACACGGGTGTTAGGGTTGTGTTGAACACTAAACCCATTAGATTTAGGATTCAAGGCTATTATTAATTCGTAGTACGCCTCATCAGTAGGTAGGTCTTCTGTCTTCCAGAGACCCTAAACCCTACATATCCACGTCACACGGATGACGGCACCTCCATCCTTCCCTCCTGCATGCTTCGAGTGCATGATTTATTTATTTTCTCCTGTTTCTTCTCACTGCCTTAGTCCCTCCGGATGCTGATGTGAGCCGTGCATGTTGACTAAGCCTAGTTAAACCTCTCTTTCCCTTCGAGTAGGACTTCCTAGTCTTCGCCCTATGTGCCAATCCCAATTCAGAAAGTATAATATAGAATCCTTAATCGAGAGTATTCTCAGGCTACGGCTTGAGATGTAATTAACCACGGGGGCTTGCGCCCATGGGAAATCGAATCCCACTCTCAAATAAACCCCATTCGAGCTAATGTATCGGGTGGGGGAAACCCGTTGTGATTAGATCGTACATATTGTTATCCATCGGGGTGTGCTGGTGAGAGCCGCTATCCTCAATGGTTAATCGTATGCATGATCGAATCTGCCCTTCCATTGGCCAGATACCGCCTCCCCTCGCGGGGTGATGGTGTTTAGTGTCCTTTCGGAGGTCCACACCTGGACGGTCAAGTCATTTTTTGGTCGTCCAGCATAATTTGCTCTGGACGACCCGAACTGTCTTCTGGACGATATTCCTGAATTTACACTAATCATCCCAAACGATCGTGGAATCATACGGGACGATCAGAATAACTTTTTTCACTGATCATCCAGAAGAGCCAGATCGTCCAGGCTGAAACAGCTGATTTTAAACTGATCGTACAGGATGATATATAGATCATCCTGGACAATCTTGGCCGACCAGTTGAGATTTAGGGCAAATTTTAAGCCCTCATATAAAAGATATTTTTCTTTCAACAAGAAAAATCTTTTGCCACTTTCCTTTCCAGAGAAATCCTAGAGAGAGAGTTTGGGAGAGAGAGAGAGAGGATCTTGTGAGGGAGAGTTCGTGAGGGTTCACGAAGATTGCTCCAAGCAAGGATCAGAGTCGTCTTTTTCGCTCGTCGTCTTTCGTCGTGTTGGTGTTCTTTGGGAGAGGATCGTCGGCAAGAAGATCCGGGGTTCTCTGCCCACTTCAGGAGGAAGCAAAACGAGTTCAGGTTCTCTACCTTCTTCAGGAGGAAGCAAAAGGAGGTTAGGTTCTCTGCCTCACCGTGTCGGTGGAAAGGAGGTTTTTGTACAGGCTTTTCTGCCTTGCTGTGGGAGCAAAAGGAGAGACACTTTGGTTTAATGTAATACCTGGATGGGAGGCTCCGGGGAGTGGACGTAGGTCAAGTTGACCGAACCACTATAAAAATCTGGTGTGTTCTTTCTAATTACTTTCTGCACTTTAGTTTTTCTGTGATTATCTGCTTGGGTGAAAGTTGTGTTTAATCTTTTCGTTTAAGTATTTAATTATTTCTGCTGCATATTAAAGAAAAGATTTTCACTATTGCTCTCAAATTTTTAAATAACCAATTCACCCCCCCCCCTCTTGGTTAGCCTCGGGACTAGTTTATCAAAACTTAATATCCCTTTCGAACTTTCAAGTGGTATCAGAGCCAGGTTCAAAATTTAAGTTTAAAAACTTTTGAATTTGATCCATGGCTAACTTTGGTAATCGTAATACTGCTGAAGGTTATTCAATTACACGACCACCATTATTTGATAATATTCCTTTTAATTTTTGAAAAACTTGAATGTCCACTTTTCTTCAATCAATTGATTATCGTATGTGAAGGCTAGTTAAGGATGGATACGAACCACCTTTTAGATTGGTTAACAATGTGAAAACTAAACTACCCTTTGCTGACTGGACTTTTGATGATCGTGATTTAGCACAATTGAATGCCAAATGCTTGAACTATTTTTTCTGTGCTTTAAAATCTGAGGATTATATGCGTGTATCTATGAGTACGACTGGTAAAGAGATTTGGGATAGATTATGCATTACTTACGAGGGTATAATTGAAGTCAAACAGTCTAGGTTAAACATTTTACTTCATGACTACAAACTTTTTTTGTATGAAACCTAGTGAAACCATTTCTGAAATGTACACGAGATTCACTCAAATTATCACTTTCTTGCATGCCCTAGGAAGAGAACTTACAAACTACGAAAGAGTGAACAAAATACTTAGATGTTTGCCTTCTTGATATGAAGCTAAGATAACTGCAATCACTGAATCTAAAGATTTGAATACTTACTCTATTGATAGCTTACTTGGATCACTCATTGCTTACTAGCAACCTTCGTGAACCTAGTCCGCATCAGCATAGGTATGTAGTTGCAAGTGACTGCAGAGAAAGGGAATGCCATAATGAACGGTGCCTTGTATATACCATAGAAGTCTTTTAAGGGCTTGAAGATGGCTGGTTTGAGGGTTGTGCATATGCTGATTGATCTGATTGACGGCGAATGCGAGATCCGATCGAGTAATAGTCAAATACTGAAGGGAGCCGATGAGCTGCCGATAAAGAGTTGGATCTGGGACGGGGTTGTTAGTGGCTAATCGAGAATATTGCTTAGAGGTGATGGGGGTTGGAGTAGGTTTGCACTGTTGAAAGCCGCTTGCTCGGAGAATGTCTTGGGCATATTGCTGTTAGTCGAGGAAGTATCCCTTAGGAGTGTAAGTGATATGTATGTTGAGAAACAACGAGAGTGGGCTGGGTTCTTTGAGGGAGAACGCATTGTGCAAATTAAGAAGAAGCTGGTCCATAGCGACAATGTCGTTGTCGGTGACGAGCATGTCGTCCACATATATAAGGATGTATATACGGACCGTGTTAACACAGAAGATGAGAAGAGAGGGGTCATACTTACTTAATTGAAAGCTGGTTGCTTGTAGATGAGCGGTGAGTTTGCTGTACTATTGTCTTGGAGATTGCTTGAGGCCATAGATGGCCTTGTGAAGCTTGCAGACGTGGTGTGGGAACTGATGGTCATTGAACCCATGTGGTTGACGCATATAGACTTCTTCTTCCAGATCTCTGTGGACGAAGGCATTAGACACGTCTAATTGAATAAGTTGCCAAGTTTGGTGGAGAGTAATGGCGAGGAGTAGCTGAATAGTTGGTAGCTTGGCGACGGGACTGAATGTCTCAGTATAATCAATGCTTGGTTGCTGATCAAAGCCCTTAGCGATGAGGCGAGCTTTGTACCTTTCAATGTTACCTGAAGAGTCCAATTTGGTACGGTAAGTCCAGCGGCAGCCGAGGATTGTATGCTGGGGGGGTGGAGGTACTAAAGACCAAGTGCCCTACCGATGAAATGCCTTAAACTCTTCTAACATGGCAGCATGTCAATGGGAACTTTGGTTGGCTTGAGTAAAGGAGGTAGGGGTGATGTTGGTTATTGGGACAGTGAGTAAGTTGAAGACTAGTTTTGGTTTTACAATGCCTGATTTGAGCCTGGTTTACATTGGATGAGAGAGTGGATGGGGTGGAGGGAGACCGAGAAGTTCTGGTGATGGCAAGTGAGATGATGCTCCTGAGTCAAAGACCCACTCAGTCGGAGGAGGCGACGGTGCATGAGAGAGCATTGCGTGTGGAGGTGGTGTGGACCTCCGAAAGGACTACAGACACCATCGCCCCGCGAGGGGAGACAGTATCTGGCCAATGGAAGGGCAGATTCGATCATGCATACGATTAACCATTGAGGATAGCGGCTCTCACCAGCACACCCCGATGGGTAATAATATATATGATCTGATCGTCACAACGGGTTTCCCCCACCCGATACATTAGCTCGAATGGGGTTTATTTGAGAGTGGGATGCGGTTTCCCACGGGCGCAAGCCCCCGTGGTTAATTACATCTCAAGCCGGAGCCTGAGAATACTCTCGATTAAGGATTCTACATTATTCTTTTAAAATTGGGATTGGCACATAGGGGGAAGACTAGGAAGTCCTACTCGAAGGGAAAGAGAGGTTCAACTAGGCTTAGTCAACATGCACGGCTCACATCAGCATCCGGAGGGACTAAGGTAGTGAGAAGAAACTGGAGAAAAAAATAAATAAATCATGCACTCGAAGCATGCAGGAGGGAAGGATGGAGGTGGCGTCATCCGTGTGACGCGGATATGTAGGGTTTAGGGTCTCTGGAAGACAGAAGACCTACCTACTGATGAGGCGTACTACGGAACAATAGTAGCCTTGAATCCTGAATCTATGGTGGGTTTAGTGTTCTACGCAACACTAACACCCGTGTCCTAACTAATGCAATGTAAAACCTGGACTTACCCCGGCCTGGAAGGGGGAGCCAGCTAACCACCTAATCGCTTTAAAACCATGCTGTCCAGTCATTTATGAAGGATGGGTAGGCGGGTTATAGTTCTCGGAGATAGGGCCGACATCTAGAGGATTTCCTAATTGGCCCTGGACTTATGTAGGGTGTATGCTCCTAAGACTAATGCAATTAAAATTTTGATTTAGTTAGTTTCTAATGCAATGCATGCTAGTTAGAGTATCCGAATCAGGTATGCATAGAACTTTAAAAAGGCTTATAAAAATAATTTTTGGAATTAGACTGGGCTTCCCCAGGTCCGGCACCTCATCCTCATAGGTCAGATTATCCGGACTCTACCCACGGGCGGGGAAGTGTCTTATAGAAGGAAAGAGAGAAATGCAACGATATGCATGCTACCCCGGACGATTCCGGCAATTCCCTAGGTCGTTAAGTTTCTAAATTATTTAAATCTTAAAATTTGAATGTTAGTTGGGAGTAGAAAAAGTTTTAGTCCTTAAAGAGCCTAACGAAATTCAGGCTAAAACAAAAGCGACATGCAAAACGCCAAGAAACTAAGAAAAGCAAACAATCCTAGAGGCACACAATCATAAAACACATCAAAATTATCCAAACAAATTAATAAATGTCCATAGGCCAACTGCCCTTAATTACAACCCAGGGTCTGCAGAAAATTAAAGTGGCCGGGCACCACTGCCAACAACCCGGATTTCTAATCCTAAGATTGACGCAAGTTATTTTGAGTGGGATACTCTTAGTCTTCATCTTCTTAATCTTCTCTTTCTTAGACTCCTTGGATCTGAGCTTCCTCGGACTCCTTGGACCTCGGCTTCCTTGGACTCCTCGGGTAGTAGAATAACCCAAATTTGGATTCTCAAACAGAAAAGGACTATCCTCATATTGGGTGTCCTTTTCTCTTTGGGCATCCAACCTTTGGATTCTTGTATCCCCACTCAAAATAAACTTTCACAACTCGATACCAAGCTACAAACCATTTACATTAAATGAAAGCAGTAAATCTAGACTCTCCTGCAAGGTTATCCTAATAAAAATCAACCCAAGCAATTTTATGTTATCTCAAGCAATTTATATAGAAATGAAAATACTCATCACAGCCACACTTGGCCATGCTCTTAATCATTTAGAGGGCTAAGCAAGCTCTGGAGCACCTGTAGCAATTTATAATGATTTTCAATTAGCCCTCATTTATTTAGGGGGGCTGAGCAATTTCTGAAGCACCTGCATAAAACAGCATTAATTTTTAAATCATGATTATTGCCCCCCTTATATTTAGCGCTGCATGAGCATGGCCACCTGCAGAAAACATCATTAGTATCAACCTCGATCCTAACCTATGGGTAGTCTATCGTGCAATCACATCAATTCCCAGAGTGCAATAAAAGTAAACAAACACACTAATAGTTCAATCACAACATGCAATGAAATCCGGAAGACTCGGCACGCAGCAGAAAAGTAAACACCGGCCTAACCTAAGCCTAAAAGTGGTGCCCTAGCAAACAATTCTACAGTGTGTGTAAAAGCCTGTGTGGCTGAGGTAGATCCTAAGCTGGGTAGTTAGTTACAATTGCCTACTGTCCAGGTTGGTTGTAGGTCTGAAAAGTGAATTTTATTTAAAGTCCAAATATTAGTGAATTGAGATCTATCTTAGTTGATTTAATGTGTGGATCAATTTTAGTTCTTAGGGTAATAATATTTAAAGTTTAAATTGCATTAGTGAGTTTTAGGGGGGTTCGGGGTCCACCTATACACTAAGTAAAAGGGGGTCCAAAATTGACTTTTTGATTAAAGGGTATTTATGATCAGCTAATATTTTTATAAAATACTAGGCCTTAACCTGATCAGTTAGACAGTTAGCATGCCCGATTTGGATTCTTCTATCCAAAGTTATGAATTTCTGAAGTTTTGGTCTTGTTTTTGAACTAGGTTTGACCGGATTGTTGACTTTTTGATTTAAGTTGATTTCTGGACACCTAATATTTTTAACAAATACTAGACCTTAATGTGAGTTGAATGCCTTTTAGTTTGCTAGATTTGGAGTTTCCTACGCAAAGTTATGAATTTTAGAAGTTTCGGGCCCTAGACTATAGGCTACGGTTGACCGAAGAGTTGACTTTTTGTTTTAGATTGATTTCTGGACACCTAATATTTTTAACAAATACTAGACTTTAATTAGAGTTAGGTGCCTTTTAGTTTGCCCATTTTGGAATTTTCTATAATTAGTTATGATTTTTAGAAGTTGGGGCAATTAAAGGAATTATCGAAATTGCCTAATTAGGGGTATTTTGGGGGTTTTGGCCCAAATCAGCTCCAAACTGATTGGAATCACCCCCAAAGGTCAGAAATGACCTAAGAAGGTGTTCCCAAGTGTTTGGGGGAAATTTGGGATTTTTAATAATTTTTAATGATTTAATTAAGGCGAAAAGGTAATTTTTGATTAAGGTTGAATTAAAGTCCAGATTAAGGTTCAATTAGGGGGCCCTAATTATCTAAGGTTGGGGAATGAATTTTGGAGAGTTTAAGGTATTATGGGTATTTTTTTGATTTAAAATGGATTTATTATATTTTTCCGAAGTTTCTAAGGCTTAATTAACGGGTAAATTAGGGTTTACTAGTTAAGTGTTTTAAAGAGTCCGGAAAGTTCTTAGAAAATTCTAGAGGGTTCCAGATGTCACTAAGCACTAGTGTTTAAAGTTTCATAGCAATCTGGGATCTATCCTAGCTTCTAGAAATATTCTGAGTTCGCTAGACAGTCCTTAATTATTATCCTTAGTGCGTCACTACATTATATAGGAATGAAATGAAGTAACTAACCCTTAGGCACAACATAGAGGGTAGATGCAGCAAGTATAAACACACCAAATCATGTCCTTAGATCTAGGAGAGCCTAGGCTAAGTGCTTGTGCAACCTACACATGCAAGGACTACGAAAACACTAAGTAAAGAAGCCTAATGAAGTGATTAGTGAATGATTGGGACACAATCATTCACTAATCCTTCTCCCACACGAATTGCTCTTCATATACATAGCCTAGGTTTAAGATTTCATAAGGGGTGGACCTCCCAAAATTGGGGGATTTAAATAATATGTAATTTTAAACTCATTTTTAAAATACATAAATATTATAAATAATAATAATGTAAATTTGAAAATAAGATAACTGAAAATACTTCAGTTCATAAGTATGGGAGGTCTACCAGCCACCAAGGGGGTTTTAAAATAATTTTTATTTTAAAATAATCAATTATATTAATTAAATAATATTTAAATAATTAAAAAAACATAGAAATATAGAAAACATCTAGAAATGACAGAATCACATACAGGAAATAATTTTAAATTAAAATTCACATTTTTCTGAAAAGAACGAGGTATTGTGCGTCAAAATCCGGTTTAAAACGAGAAAGTTATGAATTTTTGAAGTTTAATAGGTTCAAAGGTAATTTTAAAATAATTTAAAAAAAATAATTAATATTTGAAAATAATTAATAATTTTAAAATAAATCAGATATAATAATATCTGAATTTTAAAATAAATTTAAATAATAATTAAAATATTATAATAATATGAAATGATAAATATTAATATTATAGTGATATTAATATTAACATAATGATATTATTATTAAAAAAAAATAATAATAATAATATTACTATTAATTAACATATAATAATATTAATAATAATCATAATTAATATTATAATAATAATAATAATAATCATAACAATAATATTTATTAAAATTATAATATTACTAATTATAATATTAGTATTATAATAGTACTAATAATGATAGTAATTAACATAATAATAATAAAAATATTATTCATAATAATATTATTATTAAAAAAGTAATATTATTAATTATAACATTAATATTATAATAATGTTAATAATGATAATAATTAATATTATGATAATAAAAATATTAATTATAATAATAATATTATTAAAATAATAATATTATTAATTATGATATTACTATTATAATAATATTAATAATAATAAATACTAATATTATAATAATATTAATATTAATATAATACTAACATTATTAAAGTAATAATATTATTATTAACAAAAATAATTATAATAATAAAATTTTAAAATACATTTATATATATATATACATTTATATTTAAAATATAATAATAAGAATAGTAATAATAATAATAACATTTTAAAAAGATAATTTTTAAATAAAAGAATAATAATAATAAAAAGAAATAATATATAAAAATAATTTTTTAAATAAAATAAGGATAATAATAGTAATAATAATAATAATATGTTAATAATAACAATATTATATAATAATGATAATAATAATAATAATAATTATTATTATTATTATTAACATAATTAAAATAATAATAATCATAATATAATAATAATAATAATAATAATATAATAATAGTAATAATAATAATAATAAAAATAATTAAAATAATAATAATCATAATAATATAATAATAATAACAATAATAATAAAAAAAAAGAAAAGAAATAAAATAATTGAAATAATAATAATGATAATAATATAATAATAATAATAATAATAAGAATAATAATAAAATAATAATAATAATAATAATTACAATTACAATTAAAGTAATTATTATAACAATTAAAATTTAAATAATAATTAAAATATAAATTTTTTCTTTAAATTTAAAACACATTAAAAAAGAATTTTTAAATAAATAAAGCAAAAAAAACGGCGGCGGCTCTCGGGATGCCACGTGTCGAGCTCTGATTGGGCCCCAAAACTGCGGCCAATCATTGGCCGGCGGCGCAATCATTGCCCCGCCGCCAATGATTGCCATATGAGCGCGGCAATCAGCGCCGCAGGACAAGCCTCCACTTAGCCACGTCGGCAAGCCTCCTCTGCCGTCCGATCCCGCGTGGTAACAGATCAACGGTCCAGATCGGGTTGGACAGGATCCCGATCCAACCGAGAGCTTCCGTGATTGAGGGAATGCGCGGGAGGGCTTGATCCCGACCGTTGATCACAAGATCAACGGTCCGCAAACCTCACGGCTGTAGCGGAATCGAACCCAGGTCCGAGAACGATATTTTGTCTCGTTCGATCGATAGGCTCGATCAAACGCGATGAAATTTTAAGCATGGAGTCTATACATGAAGAGCATTAATGTGGGGTATTTTACTTGGATTAATACGCACTAATTACGACGCTAATTAACCCTAAGTGTATCTAGCTAGGGTTTGAGATTTTACCCTAAATACTCAACGGATTTTCGTGTTCTTGGGCTTGTTGAGCTTGTAGACTGTCCCCGCACAAGTTCCTAGTTGGAGTCGTGGCCAAACGAGCTTCGGATTGATCGGTTCGAGCCCTCGGACGTCTTTGGCGTTCGGCTCGTCGGATTCTCGCCGCCGGCGGGGTTCCCACGGTGGGGTCGGGTTGGGAAGTGTGAAGGGAGGTCAAGGGAGCCTTCTCACAAGAGATCTCGGGTTCTCGGAGTCTTGGGAGAGAGCAAGGATCAAAAGTCTTCTTACATAACCCTAAAACGTCTATTTATAACCCTAGACTTAGGATCAATGGCTAGGATTAGATCTAGAGCTTAATAGGAGGGGAATCAGGGTTTGTGGGCCGTGGTTTGAGTAGGGAGCTCATTAGGAAAGGGTTGGAGCTTTAAATGGCTCTTAATGGGCCATATTGACCCATTAATGACTTGGGTTGACCAAGTCAAGGGTTGACTTGGTCAACCCTAGTCAAGTGGGTCCAAGGGAGGAGGGTATGAGCCTTGAAGCCCTTGGTTGGGCTTGGATCTGATTAGGATTTGATTTAAACCTATTAGGGCCTATTGGGTCAACCTGGGTTGACCTGGTCAACCAGGTTGACCCAGGGCCTGGGTCTGGGCTCAACAGACTCAGGTTGACCCATTGAACACAAGGGAGAGGGTCTTGGGCCCTGACTTGGTCAATTTGACCAGGTCAACTCCCTTGACCAAGCCTGGGAGAAAATCAGGGTCAACAGGTGGGGGTGTATAATTGGGATTGCATCTGTGCCAACACTGTGGTGCGATATGTCCCGGCTTGTTACATATCTGGAAAATAGGTCTAGACGTTGCTGGGGAGGATGGAGTTTGACCTGGTGAGGTGATATTTCTGCTATTGGTTCCTCAGCCACGAGAAGGTCGAGAGTATTGCGAGTAATTTCCTCGGCCCTTGGTGGGTCGAACATATCTGTAAAAGGAAGCATTATCTTTGGAGAGTGTGGCATCCTTTAGTAGCTGATTTTGGATGTTAATCTCCTCACTACACAACAGTGAGTAGAGTACCTCTAGGATGATCGAGGTTTGGCAAGTGCGGATGGAGGTGGAGAATGAGTTATACGCTGCGGGAAGTCCATTAAGAATATAGTGGATGATATCTTCGGTTTCCACCTTGGATCCAGCAGCTGCAATATTGTCCACTAAGCCTTTGATATGGGCTAAGTAGGTCTGCATTGAGCTATCGCCCATGGTGACATTGTGAAAAGCGTTCTTGAATTGGATAACTCTCGAACGGTTGGTGGGCTGGAGTCGACTCTCAAGCATTTTCCAGATCTTTGAAGCAGATGGCAGGTTCAAAATGTAGGGTAATATGGTGGGTGAGATGGTGGAGAAAAGCGCTGAGACCAGGTTTTGATCGATGAGCTTCCAGAGGCGATAGTCAGAGTTGGATTCGAGCGTCTGCTGCATAGGGCCGGTGAGATATCCCTCGAATCCGTTAGCGGAGAAGAGCTTAAGGGTTTGCAATCGCTAGATGGCGTAGTTCTCACTATTAAGCTGGATGGTGACTATTTGTTTGATATTAGACATGAGAAACTTGAGAAGAGATAGGATGGTGAATTCCGCCATTAATGTCGAGAGAGAGGAAGCTGATTGCAGAGCAGACGGAGCACTGGAAGCCTCGCGTTCAAACATAGCAAGTATTGGGTGTGGAGCCTTAAAGCTCTTATACCATGAGAGAAATCTGCACTAAAGAGAAAGAGTAGAGTATAGAAGGAGCATTAGCAGAAAAAGCTGAAGAGGATTCTAACATCTTTCCATTAATCCATGGTTTTTACTACAATGTGATTTCCTTGCTTATATGTTGAAATAGACTGGAATATTATTCCGTTACAGTGAAGCTTCTAGATGACGTGACTCCTGCTTTATTAGTTGGTAGAGAGTAGTGGTCACGTGTTGCCAAGGTATGCTAATAGTACATACAAGAAGTAAGACAAAGCAAAAGGAAGCCTCTTCGCTTTATTTATCATTGATGATATGCTTAAATTTTCTTTTATATATAAGTAACTTTATTTTATATCCACTTGTAAGCAAATATCCCAACACATAGGGATGATGTGAATGAGTTGTTCTATTTAAATAAGGTAGTCATATTCATTAAATAATGATCTCTTTTATGGCACAAGTCCTCGAATATTTGGAGTTAGTCGTTAGCCCCATTTGTTTATTATTATACATATTCACATGAATCACATCTAAAACATAGAGCCTTTTATGAATAAACTCAACTCCTCCAAACTTCTCATCACCAGCACTTGTCATAGCATACTTCTCAACAAGTTGATGGACACGCAGCCAATTTAAAAGTAAAAGTTGCAATTAAAATTATATGTAGATCATCAATGAGCTCATTGCACCACAAAAATAATCATCTGTCATATAAACTCTGAAGCTCAAATATTTTTTCATGCAAAGATTAAACTCCCAACCTTTACTTAGAAGTAAGAGACAAAATCATTAGACTATATATGGGGCTATTTGGTTGGCTAAGAAAGGAATGCAGTGTAAAAGGAATACAGTGTAAAAAGGAATACTTTTGAGTTGTTTGGATGAGTGCAAAATAAATTCATGTGAATATTTTTTTTGTTTGATTTGAAGCAAATTGATTGTAGTGTAAAGTCTAAAAATGGTGGTGACCAGCAGTGGCCGGTAGTGGGCAGCGGCAGTGGTGGTGACTAGCGGTGAGTGACGACTACGACCAGAGGCAGTTATGGTTGGGGGTGGTGGCTAACCGTCAACTACAACGGCTGGGGGCTGTGGTAGCCGACGGTCATGACTAGCTATGGCGGTGGTGGTCAGACGGCGACGACGATCGACAGCTGTGGTAGCTAGAGGTGGTGGCCGATGGAAGGTGGTAGCGATCAACGATGATTGTGGTGGCGGCCGGCAGGTGGCGGTGGTGGTGGCCGGAGGCAGGTGGGGCGGCCTGTGGCGGTTGGCGAAGATCAAGAGAGCTTGCTTGTGGTGTGAATCATTCTCACTCAAAAATGGGTAAATTTGGTTAACCATAAAATGAACTAGAATGGTTTACACTACATTTAATTTACTTTATATTGCATTTCTTTCTCATCCAAACAAACACCATAATTTTTAAAACCCATGCATTTGAAATACTTTCCATCCATTTAAAATCCAACTTAATAGTCCTCATATAAAAATAATCTTTTTTCGGGAATTTTAGGGGTAGAACCTGATTTCATTGAACAAAGTGAAGAGTTACAATAGAAAGCTCAAAACGGTATAAGAACCTATAAAGAAATTACAAGATAAGAGGAAAGGAGAAAATAAGCAAAATAAAACCTATTCCAAAGACAAAAGAGAGGACTCCAAAAGTGCAAAATCACCCATAACTAGGTGAAGTATCTAAAGCTCTCACTATCATCCTGTAATACCATAGAAATTTTTGTCCGATCCAACAAAATGAAATAACTGGTCACGAAGCCTGCAAGGTGCAAGAAGAAGAAAGAAAAACCAACCACTCGAAGGGATACAACATGGTATCACAGTGCATAAGTAAAACCCATAGCAAACATTTCAGTACATCACAGAATAGCATAAAATATATCGGATAGAAGAGCACTAGAGTTGATGGGTCGGATGCACAATTTCTTTAAAGTTCTTCCAATTAGAGAGATTGGTCATAATAGCTTTCTTGATTAAGTGAACAGTAGTAACAAAACTACTAATGGAGTTCCCAAAGCACCTGGCATTTCTCTCAAGCAAAATGTAATAGATACAACAACAAGTTGATAAATAGTAAAATAATCTAATAGTCAGAGACATATCGGGGAGGTCAAAATATAGTGGGATAATTGAAAGATGTTAGGTCTTAGTAAAAAAGTAATAGCCCAAAGCATAAAGTGAGTGATAATATTAAATGAATAATCACATTCAAATAGCAGATGGGCTGTGTTTTTATTAGAATTGTTGCATAAGTGACAAATTGCTTGAGTATGTATTCCCATTTTGATTAGCTTATCAGCAGTTTTCAACCCACCAACAATCGTCAACCAAGCATAACATGAGTATAAAATAGTGTAATTTTTATGCCATATGAATTAGAGCTAAGATACAGTGGGATAGTCACCATAAAAGTCCCATAAAAAGACCTAGAAAGAAAGAGAGGTTGAGTTTTTCCAAAAGAGTTCCTTACCATCAGCATTCATGGGGCAATTATAGATAATTCCATTTCTAGTAGCCATAGGTAGAGAATTTGGCAACACCCAAGATCCATTAACAATAAATGAGGAGGTGGTGGAATTAGAGGGGATGGAAGAAGGGATAATGGAGCCAAAATTTTCAAATAGACATTTGCCCTTGCACCAGGGATCCCACAAAAAGAAGTTAGAGAAGCAGTAATAGATAAATTAAAATTGCCTCTATAAATGCTTTTCCAAAAAGAGGAGCAACCATTTGGAGGCCTCTTCCAAAAAGTGGATACTTTTCTCTGCATCAAACAGTCAAAAGGCTACAAGAAGTGAAAACATGTGAATGAACGAGCACCTATATGCATGAATTAACCCTTGGGTGCTAGGATGACCCAGCCTACCAAATATCTTGGGCAAGCAGGTGTTGTCCCTAGAGATGAGGTGGAGTTTATGAGGAGAGGATTTAATGTTATGATATAAGAATTTGGCACATCTTTTGGTTATAAGCTTATAACATAACTTACGTAAGATGGAACCCCGGATCCAAAAGGAAATACATACAATTCCAAATGGTAAACTTAAGGTGTTGCAATCTTCCAGTGAATGACAACATTTTAGCCTTCCAACCATCCAGGATAGCAAAAAATTTTTGAGATAGGGGTTCAAAGTCAGAAATAGAAAGTTTCTTATTAGAGATTGGGATGCCTAAGTATTTTAAGGGGAGGCAGCAGCTAAGAGGTTAAGAATGGAGAAGATATCAAAACAATTGGAAGAGTTGGGAGAGAAGTTGAGGTGGCTCTTATCATGGTTAATCATGATGCCTGAGAGCTGACTAAAATTATCTAGATCTGGTTAAGAATATAAGCATTTTGATGCATAACTTGATCAAATACTAGTAAATCATTGGCAAAAAGCATATTAGTGAAGTGGTGGCAAGTTTCGGTGATACCCTTATGTCACGTCCCAGAATCTAATTTAGAATAATTCTTTCTTTTATCTTTTATTGTATAACAATCAAATCCATCTAATTTCATCTATGAATAAAAATAGTGGAAATAAATTCTATAATTCAAAACATCAATACACATCTATATTAATTGACCCAAAAATGAATCATATATAATACTCAAGAATTATATAATAAGACAATATCCTTCTATTCCTCAATACAAAATAATAAATAAAATAAAAAGAAACATATTCTGAGGAATCCTGATCAGTCTCACACTTATGAACTTCTTCCCTGACCTAAAATCATTTAAATCATATATAATGAGCTAAGCATCCTAGCAGGTCACTAAAATCTTATAACTTAATTCAAAGTACAGTAAAGAAGTAAAATGCATGTTCTTAGTCAATTCATAATAGTGATAGTCATATGATCAAGAATCAATGCATAAATAATAAAACTCACATGCAGTAGCAGTATAGTATATAAACATTAAAATAGTACAGTATTAAGCTAGTAAAATAATACAGTGGGAAACCAGTAAACTAGTACATGTGTCGAATCAATAAAGCAGTCGTTATATCAATGCTATCAATGAGTAAAGAATCGTATAAAGTAGTAAAAATCAAAACATTAGTAAAGATTGTCGGAATCATATCAATGTAGTAAAGATTGTCAAAAACTCTACTGAGCATAAATTCATATTTTCATAAATTAACTAAATTGCCACGGATCATTTATAATAATATTCTGAAACTTTAATTGAATTAAAGCATTATTTTTAGATGTCAAAATAAATTTTTGAATTAATAAAAATTATATTCTTTTTAAAATCACATGGCAAAAAATCTCAAATAAATATTTAAAATGTTCATAATCTCAATATCTATAACATATAAAAAATTATACGGTGAAAGTTTTACTAATATAAATTATCCTCATTTTCGATAACAAAAATAGAAATTTGATAGAAAAAATCCCAAAATATTAAATTATTGAAATAAAAAATATGATAATGGTTCCTTATAATGAGACAAATAAATCTTCCAACATGACGGACTGATGAAAATTCTTCTACGGCCTCCAAATCTTAAGTTTCAATTTCTCTCTCCTCTATTTTCTCTGTAAATTCCCTAATTCCTTCTGTTTTAGCTGATTGAATTAAAGGAAATGGATTTTATTAAATTATGTTAAGTGGCTTAAGATATTTATAAATAAATAACAATAATATAATTATATAATTTAACTAATTTTTAGTATAAAATTTATATAAATCATTTTGGGGCATCAAAAATTATAAAAAAAATATCCATAAAATAGTCCAATCTATTTAAAAATTTCTGGTGAAATTAGTTTGCAAAATGGACAACTAATGGTTTCAAAACCACCACTTGTGCCGATATGTGTCAATTTTTTAAGGATTTGCACAAATGCAAAAAATTTATAAAAAAATTAGTGTAATTAAAATACTATAATATCTATGTTATTGCAAAGATGATTTAGAATTTGGACTTATATTGACTCCAAAAAAAAATTATTTGACTTGATTAAAATACAAGGTATTATACCTTATAAGCATTAGAGCATTCAAACAGATCAGACAATCCATTCATAGCAATACAAAAGAGGTATGGATGGGCAATCTTGTCTCAACCTAGAAGAAGACCAAAAGAATCCAGCCAGGCTACCATTAAAACATATGGAAAAAATACACATTCATAATACAAGCTCTTATCAAATCAATGAACCGACAAGGGAAACCCTTTTTCTCCAACCTATGAAGAATAAAGCTTCTCAAAATTGTATCAAATACTTTATAGATGTCAAATTTCTCATAGAAGAGCCTTTTTGAAGGATTACCTTTAAATTCCCTAAGTAGTTCAGCGGTAAGAAAAATATAATTAGTATACACCCTTTTGTTGATAAACCAAACTTAAGAAGGGTTTATAATGTAAGATATAAAGAGCTTAAGCATATAAGCAAGAATTTAGAAATGATTTTATAGAAGGTTTACAGAGTGATATAAGTATGATGTCAGAAACATCACTGGCATGAGGCCTTTTGGGAATCAAAGAGATAACAATATCTTTGGTCATCCTATGGTGTTGGGTAGTATTGAAGAAATGGCGGACAACTTTGCAAACCAAAGGACAATAATAAGCCAAGCATGTTTGTAAAATTTAAAGGTGAACCCATAAGGACCAAGGGCCAACACTTTAGGAAGAAAAAATGACTTTTTTGATCACATCATCAATAAAAAGTGTTAAAATGAAGGGGAACATAAAATGAGGAACATTGTTACCAATGGGTATAGGGAAGAAGGTAGAGTTAGGGGCTAGCTGAGTATTAAACAACATTTGAAAATGGGCAATGATTGCTTGGGTGATTTCATTGGGTGAATTAAAAGTGCCAATGGGAGTGGTCAACTCCCCAATGGTGTTAGAATTTTGCCTGCAATGAATTTTCCCAAAAAGGTATTTGAGGTCATCTTTACCTTGAGAAAACCCTTTGGTTTTACTTCTTTGGATAATCCAGGAGGACCCGGCCGAGTTGGCAAGAGCAAGGTTATTAGCAATGGAGTTAAGAGTGTGGCCAGTGGACTTAAGCTCAAGCTATTGTAGGCATTGATATTGTTCCTAGTGCAGTCTCCCAATGGCTTGACATAGGCTGTTTGAGGAACCCCAATTCTGAGCCTTGATTGTAGCTCTTAAGGTCTTTAATTTGGACCGCATATTAGAAATGGGATTTTTAGCACCAGGTTGAGAGAAAGTGTCGATGAAGATTTCTTAACATTGGGGAAATTTAGACCAATAGTTCTCATATTGAAATCTTTGAGAACCAACCTACTGGAGGCTTAGTGAAAGGATCAAAGGGGAGTGGTCAGAACACCCACGCCCATCAACTTTATAATAAGAAGTAGAAAATTGTTGTAACGAAGAGTAATTAACTAGCATTCTGTCCAATTTGATATGAATATGATTATTAATTATTTGATTAAACCAAGTATAATTAAGACTAACAGAAGCAAGATCTTGAGTGCAACAATCAAAGGTAAAAGAATTAAGTTCCTCAAGGTTGCTTTGGAGCATAGGAACCCCTCCAATTTTTTTATGGGGTATTTGTAACAATTAAAATCCCCCATAATGATCTAAGGAGAAGAAGAGTTCTCCCCAATTTGCTTCAGATCTTGCTAGAGAGAGGCATAGGCAGCTGTAGTGTTGGCTACATAAATAGTAGTTAACAGGAAGGGGGAGAGAGTATCAAAAGAGATCTGTCCATGACTCTATTGATCAGTGATATAGATAGGAAAGAAGGTTAAAGTGGAAGCATTCCATTTTAACCAAATCCTTTCCAGGTAAGAGAAGGAAAAATTGTCATTGCAACTCTCATTACCAAAGAGTTTGTGGGCAGCCAAGAACCAAGGATCCGAAGCAGAGGCAACCAATACCTTAACTTCGATAATACACACGAGATCAAGCTTAGAAGAATTGACTAGTCCTTACAACTTAGGACTTTATCGGAGTTTTTAAAACTCCACTTGTTCCATGAAGCTATTGTTGGGAAGAACATTGATTTTTGGAGGTGGGATGGTTGGATTTATTTTTTAGATATAAAAATAATTAAGATAGATGTTAAATTATTAAATTAAACACAAGGAAAAATGGGCCGGGCCAAGCATATGGCCCGCCGATTAATGATTTTCGCACTTCCCGCTCGATCGAAACAATGCATTGCAAAAACAAAAATGCGGCGAAATAAAACGACCTTGGCGAGCAGAACGGAAATAAACAAAACCCTTAGAAAAATACGTACTACTGATAGAGCGGGATCCATCGGTTTAACTTCAGTAGGGCACGGGACGAAGGCGGACTTTCGCCTTCGTGGTCCTAGGGTTTGGTTTCAGGAGATGAGTTCTCCTCATGGCTTCAAGCCGACCCCAAATACTCCGTCATCAAAGGCACTTTCGACCTTTATCCTCTTTCGTTCGATTCTCTGAAGCCAAAGACCAACGTTTTTTGGATTGCCCACTTTTTATCTTTTTATTACTGGCACACTTCCTTGTGTTTCTTTGTTCAGATTTAAATTGAGTATGCATTGTATTTGTGTTAAAAAATAAAGATCCTCTTCCAAAACATAAAAGCTTTGTAATGGATTTGAGTATAACAGTAGTTTCCAACGCTTTTATTTTTTGAATTACAGGATTCTCCAACATCGATCTTTTTTAACAACTTGTCTCCAATAAAAGTGACTAGCAGCAGGTTAAGTAGCCAAGCTTTTGATAACGTTGATGTTCCATCCCCTTCACCGGTCTTCGCAACACCACAAAATCGTCTGATAAATTCAAAATTGTGGAAAAGGTAACAACTTGTTGCCACACTTTCTATTTGACAAGTGAAAGAGAATAATACAGTAAACTTGTTTTGGTGTTGTGTAGGTCACAGAACCTGGCCTTTCCTGTTTCTCAGAAGATCTGCCCAGGTGATGCAGATCTGGTTGGCACATCTTTGGAGTATCCTGACGAGACAATTCAATTTATTCCAATGGCAGCTGCTCAATTAAGTAATAGTAGTGACAAGAAGTACAACAATGATCATCATCCTCAGGATGAGGTTTGTAGGGGTCTTTCAAATGGTGTGGATGAATTTTTGTCCATTCCCAGTGAAGATTGTGAAAATACCTCTTGTTCACCGGGTTTTTTCTTGGGAGAAGCTGATGATTTGGTTCGGGATAAGGAAATCACTCCCTTTAGCAGCAATCGGGATCAGATGGCATACGTCAATGCGGATTCTGCACAATTTCCTGCAGTTAAATCTGCCGCCACTGTCACCAGTTCTGTGGCCGAATACACCAAGCATTTAAATCTTGTTAGCACGCCTAACTTGCAACCAAATAAGGATGCTCTTCCTCAAGAATTTCCGAAAAATTCTATTGCCTATGAAGGGTCTAACAAGGAGTTTCTTACCTCAAATGCTGGCGATAGTTCCAACTTAAATATTGTTGATCAAAGTTCATCATGTCAACCTGAAAAAGATCTTGCCAAACAGAAGCCAAGTAGTCGAACTGTGCCCGCTGCTTTTGAAGAGATTGAAAAGAAGGGAGGGCTACTTGGCAAGAAGATTGAAGCTAACTTAAAGTCTTTTGTAGATTTAATTTCTAGCACACAAAATGAACCTATTACACCTGATAGGAATGGATCAAATCATTCCGGTGTTCCAAATAATATGAATCTCAAGAGTATCTGTCATGTGAATGAACACCCTAGCACTTCCAGTTCTTGTTTGCTCGGAATGCAGGACGTCAATTTGTATTCTTCCGGGACAGATCATTTAGGTAAATTGGGTTGTATTTATGAGGAAAAATGTGAAATACCAAGGAACGCTCAGTTCCATGCTAATCATCTTGTTATCTCAAGCCAGATGAGAGATGCATCTGGCATGAGCCAGATTCCCTATTATCAGGAGGTACAAATTATCCGGTTTGGCTGTGCATATGGTTTCAATATATTTTCTTAAACTAGCATGATGTTTTTGGTTCCATGCTGTTAGTTATAATTTAGTGAATCAATGATGTTTTCAAAATTTTCAAAAACAGCCAATATTTTTAGATAGGGATGCGGATGATGATTATGATTATTTTTTCTTGTTGGTCTTTCAATGCCTATGGTTCTTATTTCTTTACATTATAGTTGCAATAAAGACTTTTCATTATTATTGGTTTAGCTTTGCAAATGGTTTCAATATATATGTGCTCACATTTCTTGATATGTTTCTGAGCAAAATGCACATATTTGAGACGTGCCTGCATCTTCACCATAGTTTTGTAAGTACATAAACTTGCATTTTTCATGGCTCTGTCTGCACTGCCAACTAATTTGGATGTAGTGGTCCAGGCAGCCAGTTATTCCGTTATAGTAAACTACCATGAATTGTCTTTTCTGCACTTAGTTTGCTGTTCAGCAAAATGTTACAACTTCTGCCTCGTTCTCTTATCAGATTTTTTTTGGTCCGACGAGCAGTGTTTTAGTTTTTATGATAACTAAATCGCCACTGCTTTCTCCATGACCGGTAGTGACATCATCATTGGCCACATTAGTTTATCATACCCTTCTTAAAAAGAGATTCCAACTGCGGTGCTTGCTTTAAATGGTACAATCAATTGTTATGTTATACATAGAATGCTTTTGTTTGAACAAAGATCCTTTTTTGAACTTTATTTTAGTTGTTATGCATCTTGTTTGCTTATGGCTTGGTCTCATTTATCTTATTTTTTTATGCTTTTAACCAAGTTTTAAAAAATCCGATATTGTAATTTGGATTTATGCTAGAAAGGTGCAATAAAGTTATTATTGCTTGTGCTCCTCTTTGGTGGATTTACAAGAATCACAAATATATGAAGCACACTTGCAATGCAATATGTTCATTTATGTTAAAGTAACCTTGATTTTATTCCATACTATTCACCACATTAGCATATTATCAAATAAGTACTCGGCAACAAAACTCTTTAACATGCACATCATATGAAGTATTTGGCGAAGGGGTTGCTAGGTTGGACAGATTGTAAGTGTATTGCATTTGGAATGAAAGGATTTTAAATATTCAAAAGTTTGGTTAGCTAAAATGAAATTCAAAGTATTTATTTGAAGAATTTAAAACTTATCCTTTAGTCTATTTCATAATCGTCTGATTTAAGTGATTTTGGAATACATTGCAAACCCTATCATGATGTCCTCCTTCACATGGGATCCTGTTATGATTTCCTCTTCTCCTAGAGAGCTCCTGTCAATGCCTGCCCCTACAAGCTCTTATTGCAAGCCTTCATATGCTATTATTGCATGCTTCCATCGCCACCAATCACTAGCTCCTTTTGTGACCTTTCTGGTGCTCCTAATCACTGCGATTACTTAACATGTTAAGAGCTCCTATCGTCGATACTTCACATGCAGTTGATCACCTTCACTCCTTCACACTCGATGAGTTCTCATCGCCATCCCTTCACGAGGACCTTCACATGCCACTGATCTTATCGATTCCTTCAGTCATCATGAGCTCCTATTGCGGGTCATTTAAACGCTTCCATGATGACTGCTTACGAGATAGTCTCATTCCCTAGGTTGATTTTCTTTTCTTATTATATTTTCTAAATTTTCAATTAATCTTTATTAGTTCCAACCAAATACTAGAAAATAACCCCTAAATGTTAAGTACATTGTTTTTAAAATTCCTTTTAAATTTTAAATGGTTGCAACTAAACAACTGCTAAATATATCCTTAGCTTAGGAAAGATGACAAAGGTAGAGAAGTATGGCATCACTTTTAGGTTACTTTTCCCCTATCTTTTTATTTGTTGATAGTTGACCTTTGATTCACGAGTTCATGCATGGCATTGTTGTATATTTGTCTTGAAACTTTTTTTTCCCTCGATTTCCCTTGCAACCATTGATGCCCGTGAAATGTGCTATAATTTTTGGGGAGTTGTCACGACCTGGCCCGGAGACTTGAACTAATGAGGCAAGAATGATCAGTTGGATGGTTACTACTTTTTTTTCCACAATTACACATAACAGTAAATGACTTATATTCCTCAAACACTGAAAAGTCACTAACATTATTATTTCATTGAATATGTTTTTAAACATAAACACATTTTACCTTCTTTCATTTGAGCATCATTTTCTATAGACGTATTTCTTTCTTTCAGTCATTTTCACTTATATGCAGACTTACCCGAAGATGTTAGTTTAATATAATGAGTTTATAAAGTAAACTTAGTGGATAATCATTATTAAATATACAACAGTAAATCATGTAAAATAGCCATATAAATAAATATATATTTTTCTTCAACTTTGTATAATTAATATATGCATCTTCTTTTATGGTCTTATAATTTCACATAAATTATTTCGTATTGTCTCCTTTGTCTATTTTTACTTAACATTTTTAATAAATTTGACATTTAATTCATTTCCATTTTCATTAGTACAGGAGCACCGTCTAAATGTACCAATAAATGTACAACTATTTTTATTTTCATTTCCTTTATATATATAACGTGTACATATATGTTGCTTCCCCAGCTAATATCATACATGGGTGAACTCCTATAATTTGCATGCATATTATTTTCCCTTTTTTATTTCTTCATTTATGCTTTTATTTATAATTTATAAATTATATCAACTTTCGTAATTCTTTACTTGTATTCTTATATGTATATAAGTATCATGTATATATAAATACTTTTTTACTTCACTTTCTATTTCCTTTATATATATTTTCTTTACATAAATTTTAACAAAATATATAATATCTCTTTCACATATTCATATATTTTCATACTCTCGTAATATCAATACATATTTTCAGTCATTTTCAGTTATAACTATTTTTGTATCAAACTTTCACCATTATTGATGTATTTGAATTTACATTTTACATTGCCTTACTCATAATAGCCTTCAAAAATCAGTAAAATAATTATATAAAATACAACTTTCAGATTTAAAATGAAAATATAATATTGAAATTTTACACAACTATAATTACCCACTTTGAATATTTTCAAGCTTTAATTCTTTCCAAACCTAGAGGTTTGCTGTAGATTTTTCAACACTTGTTTCAACTCAATTATGGAGATCTTTCACTCACAAAATCTTTCGTTCCAAATGAATTTTCTCTTCCGTTACCGTTGAATCAAAGTTTATGTTATTTGAATTCTTCTTCTTTCTATATTGTTAAAAGTAGATCCAGTACCCAAATCGTTGTACTGAAGTCAATCTGGTACCCATAGCTTCCTGTACGACTCCTCACGCTAGAGATATCCATTTCACTCATTAATGTGGAATCAAACGAACAAACGAAAGTTCCAGTCGAGAGAAACGACAGAGAGGAGCAAGGAGAAGGAAGAAAAAGAAGAAAGTTGGAAGAGGAAGTGGAAGGAAATTGTGAGTTTGAATTTTCTTCTACTTTTGACAATAAAGAAAGAAGAAGAATTCAAATAACATAAACTTCGATTCGACAGTGAAGGAAGGACAAATTCATTTGGAAGAAAAGATTTTGTGAGTGAAAGATCTTCATAATTGAGTTGAAACGAGTCTTGAAAAATCCACAGCAAAGCTCTTGGTTTGGAAAGAATTAAAGCTTATAAATATTCAAAGTGAGTAATTATAGTTGTGTAAAATTTCAATATTGTATTTTCATTTTAAATCTGAAAATTGTATTTTATATAATTGTTTTACTTATTATTTTTGGAGACTATTATGAGTAAGACAATGTAAATTCAAATGTATCAATGATAGTGAAAATTTGATTTAGAAATTGTTATAACTGAAAATGATTGAAAATATATATTGATATTATTAGAGTATGAAAGTATATGAATATGTGAAAGATATATTATATATTGTGTTAAAATACATGTAAAGGAAATAAAAAGTGAAGTTTGAAAGTATTTATATATACATGATACTTATATACATATAAGAATATAAGTAAAGAATTAGAAAAGTTGATATAATTTATAAATTATAAATAAAAACATAAATGAAGAAATAAAAAAGAGAAAAGGATATGCATGCAAATTACAAGAGTTCATCCCCGTATAGTATTGATTGGGGAAGCAACATATCCGTGCACGTTAAAAGGAAATGAAAATGATTGTACTTTTATTGGTATATTTAGACGGTGCTCCTGTCCAAATGGAAATGAACTAAATGTTAAATTTATTAAAAAAATATTAAGTGGAAATGGATAAATGAGACATAATATGAAATAATTTATGTGAAATTATAAGACCATAAAAGAAGATACATATATTAATTATGTAAAGTTGAAGAAAGATGTATATATATTTTATATGATTAATTGTTGTATATTTAATAATGATTACCCACTGAATTTACTTTGTAAACTCATTCTATTAAATTAACATTTTCAAGTAATTCTGCTGATAAGTGAAAATGACTGAAAGAGAGGAGTACGTCTATAGAAGATGGCGCTCAAATGAAAGCAGCTAAAATATCTTTATGTTTAAAATCATATTCATTATAATAGTAGTGTTAGTGGCTCTTCAGTGTTTGAGGAATATAAGTCATTTACTGTCATGTGTAATTGTGGAAAAAAAAGTATTAACCGTCTGACTGTTCGTTCCCGTCTCTTTAGTTCGAGTCTCCGGACCGGGTCGTGACAAAAGTGATTGACATGTTGGCATCTTTCCTCTTTTCCTCAGGTTTAGTGTGCATAAATAACCTTTGATAAGTTTGTAACTTAAAAATATGAACTGCACCTTTACTTCCCGTCAGTTAGTTTATGACCTTTATTTTGTCTTGTTGCCATTGTAGAGACTTGGTAATGCCGTTAAGAAGTAAAAGTTGAAGAGCGGCTGTTTTATGAATCTAGCTAAACTACTAACAAAATTTATATGTTAGCATTGTTGCTTTAATCAGTTTACCGCTCTCTTCCATAGTGAAGCTTTATCATAGTAAGAATAATATCAAATCACATGTATGACTTCAGATTGGGCTTCTTTATGAAAAATAGATAATGATATTGAGGGCTTTATCCTTTGTGAGGGTTTTATCCTAACAGAACAAGAACTTGAGAAAAGGACATAAAAATGTTGCAAGATGATGGCTGTAGGGGATTTTGAGCGGTTTTGATGCTCATCTTCTAGTTTCATGTATTGACTTTTCCTTTAAATAATGATTGTAGGTTTTGATGGTCTTTTACATTTTTTTTGTTTAGTTTGGGAACTTGCTTGCAGAGTTCCAGGCGATTGGTTCTTTTCTAATTGACATAGATTCATTTTGGCAAGCTTTAGCTGTTATTGTTCAAGTCACTTCATGCGGGTTTGAGTCTTCTACAGTTACTGTGCTAATTTCATAGTATCATTATGTGCATTCTAATTAGACTTTTTCACCATGGACAATTGGGACTGTCTCCGCAATTCTTCACGAAAACACTCATTTTGGAGGGCTCAATGCCTCAATCCCAACCTTTCAATGCAGAATGAATGTGCGAGATAGGGTAGTTGCACAATCCAATTACCAGGTATTTGGAGAGAATGCATGCTCAATTATATGGTTATAGAGACGTTGCGTTCATGTAATCTCATGGAAAATCAATCTGAATATTTTGTGTTTTATGAGTATTTTTAATGTTGTTCCACAGAAGCATGAAATCTTTGAAATCCTAATCTTTTTTTTTGTCTGCATAATTAAAACCAATATATCTAATTGTAAATGGCTGTTATTTGGTTGTTTTGAGGTTTTTGGTCATTTACTTATGTGTTTCAAATGTTTATATTATTGTATATTTACTATTGTAATCAATTTAGGATCTGACCCATCATAGTCGAGGCATGTATAAGCGTCTTCAGTTTGAGGATGTTGAAAAGCAGGAACAGAGTATTGCAGATAGTGAGAACTATATGAAGTTAAAAAGTCCTCGTTTCATGTCAGAGACAACAACGATGGCTTCTAATATGGAAAGTCAGCATCCTTCTACTACAAATACTATCACAATGCCTGGCAGAATTCAGACTATTCAGTCGCTATCAGGAAATATTTCTTGCAACTATTTGGTTAAGACTAATAGTTCTGAGCAAAGCAAGGGAAGATTCACTGCAGTGGCTCCTAGATCGTCTGGTATTGGCTTGCACTTAAATGCCATAGGCATGCCTGGGCAGATAAGTGGCCATATAGATATGAAGATGGCAATGGAGGGTTTAGGGATAGAAGGGAAAACCTGTTTTCACAATACTTGCGAAGTACCTTCACAAATTTTGAAGAATATGATGGTCTCAAGGAATGGAATTGGAGAAGTTTCAGTACAGTTAATTTCTAATTCTGATGCTTCCTCATTTGGTTCAAAGGATGAATGCAATAATGATAGACTTCAAAAATCACCAGATTCTGCTCCAGATTATCATTCTGCACTTGATGTTGAACCTTTGAATATGCGCATGCAACCGGAATTTAGTGATCACCACATAACTCCATGCAGTAGAAAAAGACAGCACTATGTAGAAGCTAGTCAATCAGAGGATTCAGCACAAACTACCCTTGGAAAGAAGAGGTAAGCATGCATTAGATTCACTTGGTTTTACTGCTTTTCATTCTCCTTTTTTTTTGGCTATTTATATTTGAGATTTAACAGGAAGAAAGATCCGGAGATTGAGGGACAAAAACGATGCAATTGCAAGAGGTCCAAATGCCTGAAACTGTAAGCTTCTTCTGAATTTGTGCTGAATAGGATTATTATTCTGGCTGTCAATTTCATACTTTGTTTTATGTTCCTATTTTCCAGCTATTGTGATTGCTTTGCTGCTGGAATGTTTTGCAATAAAACTTGTGCATGCCAAGGGTGTTCTAATAATTCTGAAAATGAAGAAATGGTCAGTTCAACAAGGCAGCTGATAGAAACTCGCAATCCACTTGCATTTGCTCCTAAGGTTGTGCATGCACATGGTGATCTTACAGAGAATGCAGTAAGCATTTTGCCTTTTTTTTTATTTTGTTTCTTTTTCCTTTGTTCGGATAAAAAATAAATACATGTTTCAGGATAATAAGCATATAACGCCACCTTCAGCAAGGCATAAAAGAGGATGCAATTGCAAGAAGTCTAAGTGCTTGAAGAAATACTGCGAATGCTATCAGGTGTGTTTTTCGATTGTTTTGCTCTTTTTTTTAATCTTAATTACGCCTTTCAGTTTTTATATGTTTACTTATCTTGGTGCATACTCTTTTTTTTGGTGAAGGCTGGCGTTGGTTGTTCCTTGGGATGCCGGTGTGAAGGATGCAGGAATCCTTATGGGACGAAAGAAGGTATGCCTGAAACTAGCTTGGTGAGCCTTGATATTTTGTTGGTATTGCTAATTGAAGCTTGCTAGCTAATTAGAAACTATTAAGTTGAGGTCCTCTAAGTTGTTGACCACAATAATAAGGTTTTTCTTTTAATTTTAATTTATTTGTAGATTTTGCTCTAGTTTATGATATTATATTTGCTAATATTTTACTTAAAAAAAGAGAGGAGCATCTCATTATTTATTAGAATGGACATAGTAAAATTCAGATTGCTTATTTTCTTACAAGAAAAATAAATCGTTTATGTTACAAAGATTGTAAAATCATTTCGAGTGAAAGTTTATGTGCCTAATATCATTTATTAATTTTGGACTTCAGGATGAAAATGTGAAACAAAAGAAAAATAAATAAAATATTATCTTAGAATTAAATGAGAGTATTTAAAGAATGTGAATAAAAAATATTTTTTAGAGTAATATTCAAGATCTTAAGATTTGAGTTATTAGAGGAAGCTAGTATTATGTGGGAAAAGTAGCTAGTGATATTAAGAATATTACAAAGCATGTATTTGAAGAATCAAAAGAAAAAAACTCATAATATTAAAAATAGTTGGTGGTGGAATCAAAATGTATAAGAAAAGATTAAAAATAAGAAGTTTTGTTATAAAAATTAATTTAAATGTAAAAGCTCAAAAATTGGGAAAGATATAGAAGAGCCATGGGAATCTAATAAAGCAATATGTGATGCAAAGAAATTTAGCTTTTAGTGATTTATATTATATATTAAGTACTAAGGAGGGTGAAATATGTATGTATAAATTAGCCAAGCAAAAGGATAAGAGAAGTAAAGAGTTAGTTCAAGTGAAGTGTATTAAGAATGAACTTTTAAAAGTGATTTTTTTAGAAGATGATATTAAACATAGGTCGATGAGATATTTTGATAATTTTTTAATGAAGATTGTGAGAATATAATTGATTTTAGTGGACCTTAGCATCCTAAATGAAAATCGAGATTTTTATTTTTATCGTTGTATTAGTAAAACCGAAGTTGGTGAGGCTTTAAAGAAAATAAAGTATGAAAAAACAGTAGGATCTGATGATATTCCTATAGAAGTGTGAAAATGTTTAAGAGATCAATGATTTTTTTGGCTTACTAAACTCTTTAATATTATTTTGAAGACTAAAAAGATGTTAGATGAGTAAAGAAAGAGTGTTGATTCCTATTTTTAAGAGGAATCAAGTTAATGTGTCATACATTAAAATTACAGGATAGAGTAATTAAGCATAGGTTATGATGTGATACCAATGTTTCTCAAAATCAATTTGGATTCATGTCAAGCAAGTTTACTATGGAAGTCATATATTTGTTAAGAGGTTTGATGGTGTAGTATAGTGATAGTAAGGAGGATGAACATATGATATTTATTGATTTAGAGAAAGCATATGATTAAATTTCAAGAGAAGTACTCTAGAGAGTTCTAGAAGAGAAAGGAGTTAATAATATTTATATTCAAGTCATTAAGGATATGTAATAAGAGCTGTTATTAGTATTCAAACACAAGATGGTTTAACCATGTATTTTTCTATTTTAGTTGGATTGCAAAGGACCAGCTTTAAGCCCATATCCTTTTGCTTTAGTAATGGATGTGGATGTTCTTACTAGACATATGCAAGAGGATGTACCTTGGTGTATGTTTTTTGTTGATAATATTCTTCTTGTTGATAAGACTAGAGAGGGGGTTGATAAAAAACTTGAATTATGGAGGCCAATCTTAGAGTCTAAAGATTTTCGTCTGAGTAGATCTAAAATTGAATACATGAAGTGTAATTTTAGTAATAATAAATTTGGAGGTGGGATTGTGACATTGGATGTTCAAGTCATTAAAAAATGTACGTTTTAGATATCTCAGGTCTATTTTTCAAAGCGATGGTAAAATAGATGGGGATAGTATATAATTCAAATTGGATTGTTGAAGTGGAGGAATGCATCGATCCTGCTGTGTAACTTAAAGAAAAATTTTGTAAGATGGTGGTGAGACATGCAATATTTATGGTATAAACTATTGGCCATTAAAAGTGAAGCATAAAATTAAATTGAAGTGTTGCAGAGATGAGGATGTTCAGGTGGATGAGTGGCTTTATGCTTAGAGACATAATGCGAAACGTGTACATACATGAGTAGGTTAGATTAGCTCCAATGGTAGATAAGATTATAGAGAGCCGCCTTAGATGGTTTGGTCACATAAAACAGTAACCTTCTGATGAATTTGTTAGGAGAGGAGATGCATTAGATTCGGTCTATGTTAGGAAAAGTAGATGTGGACCTAAAAGGACTTGGTTAGAAAGTATTAAGAATGACATTTAAATGAAAAATCGACTCTTAATATAACACAATAGAGAAAAATGATTTATGTCGCTGCCCTCACGTAGTGGTATAAAGTTTTGTTGTTGTTGTTGTATCATTAGTAGCATGGTCGTAGAAAATGAGTTATTAATTGAGTGCTTTCATGAATAGTTTCTGTCCTTAGCATGCTACATAAAGCCTGCACTCGATTGGAGTAGCTGGGTTGGTGCTATTAGAGTTGGAAAAGAACCAGGACGATCCAGCTACCACCCTGCTCAAGTTTGTTTACTTATGCTCTTATCAAGATAGAGTCAAGATTTAATATAGCCTGAATCTTGCTTGTTATTTTATTTTATCAAGCTTGCTGCGAAACATGTGAGATGCTACTGTTTAACAATGAAGCTTCTTTACCAAGCATAAATCCAGTCATTATTTAGAAAAAAAACCAATTTAGCATGTTTTTGTATCTTTTTGAAATTAAAACAATAAAATGAACTAAAAATCATTTGAATAACCAAAATTTTGCTTGAATGGGACATTATTGAGCTGTTATCCGACTACTTGTTGAATGCCAAACAAACATAAATAAACAAGATGGTCAGCATTGGCTTGTTCATTTTTGTGTTGAGTTTCATAAATAATTTTAAAGCATATTGAATTATCAAAATAAACACATATTTGATCTGCTTTAACCAATTTTTATGAGCTATCACAGAGTAGGAGGGTAAACATGTGAAGTTTTGGCTCTATCATTTATTGAGATCCAGATCTGATCTAAATTCAATTTTGATCATATTAGAACTAGAATTGGGTTGGCAATAGTTGACTCCAATTCAGATCAAATGGTAAGGGAGGAGAGAGAGAAGAAAAGTGTTGCCATAATATTGAGTTATTGACTAGGAAAAGATAACTGAAGATGCTTCTTTGTTGTAGTTACAGCTAATAGGATGACCATAGAGGACAGTGAACTCACTGATAAAGATGTGGGGATTATCACTTAGATGGTGGTTTGATTATGAAGAAATCGAGGAATGCTGGTTGCCTAAGGTCATCCTCTATGTGCAACAGATCTTTACATTTAAGAAAGTGGTTATGGGCTATATGAAGATAGGGCATGAAGAAATTTGCTTTTAAGGTAGTGGTTCAACTATTGATTGGTATTGATAGTAAAATGGTAAAGGGCGTACAACTAAACAATTGTAGTCAAAGAAACTTAAGTCTTGAGTTTAAAAACACCTTGTTTTTGAAAGAAGCTCATAGATTATGTAAAAAATATATTCTTGGTACAAGAACATTCAAGGAAATGAAAGCAAATGATAAATATATCAAAGATGATAAGACTTGCATTTTGGTAAATTGGATGAATCCGGATCATCAAAATAGCTCGAAACTACAACTCAATGAGTTGTTAGAGAATTAAGGTTTTTCAACTCAAGGGGCTGCAAAGGAGTATAATGATGGGTAAAAGGAGGGTGTACTCAATCAAGATTCTATGATTTTATTATTTCGGATTGTCACAACTCTATTCTACTTGGTCAAATAGGATGATCTCAGGATTTTTGTTAGCAACTCTAGATTGCATCATTCAAGGTGATCTCTTGGAAAATATAAAGATCTAACCTAAGGCTCATATGACTTATATTCGACAACTACAATAGGGGACTCATCGTTTGTTAGTACATGCCTTGAGTGACATAGAATCCTAGACTCTACGATTAAAAGGAATATACAGTATTTAATCTTCTACATGATGGGCAATATGCTTATGCTAGGATAGGTGACTTTTGATCATGAAGGATCAACATGTCTGATAGTTGGTCTTACAGCCCCTCTTGAAGTGAAACTAGACCCATAGTCATTTTAAAAATCATGCTGATACATCTGATATGCAATGCAAGATAGGCTAATTGTTGAAGTTTAACAAATTGGATTTATAATCATGGCACTTTAGCAAATTAGATTTATAATCATGTCACTTTAGCAATGCTACATGACATATGGGTGTTAATGCAAAATGTCATTGCAAGTTTTTTGGTTATTTGACCTAATGCGGGAGAGCATTAACTAATATGATGATCTAATTAGATAATGGTATAACTTTTCTCATCAGCTTAAATAATGACATGACTGTCCATGAAAATTCTTTGACAAATCTTCTGTAAAATTTAATTTACACCAAAAACTATAAACCTCTCTTAACATTCTTTGGTACTAACTATTATAATATTATTTTCGCCTTATGAGGATCCACTTAGATTCTTTCTCCACTTATTATATGAACAAAGAATTCAACGCTCAAGCAAAATTTATATTTTAAAATTTTGCATATAATTGATTCTTCCTTAATAGATCCAATAATATTCTTAAATGTTCAGCATTATTTCCATCATTGTTAGAATATATAAAAATATCATTAATGAATATAATCATAAATTTATATATATTCATATATATTACTAAAAAATTCTACTGATCAAATTCATTAAATTAAAGTTGTATTTTTGTAATTCAAAATGTATTACTATAAGTTCATAATGATTATATTTTGTTTCAAAAGCTGTCTAAGTTACGTATGTTTTCTTAACTTTTAATTGACATATTGATGTTAAATCAATTCTAAAAAATATAATAACACCTTCCAGTTGATCAAACAAATAAGATATAATTGGTAATTGATATTTATTTTTAATTGCCACTTTATTTAACTCTTCTCATAAATCCATCTCTCTTCTTAACCAAAAGCACATGTGCATTGCAAGGTGAATTAATTAGTGTTATAAACCCCATGTCAATTAATTCTTGTATACAATATTTTAATTATTGTAAATTCTTTAAGAGCTATTCTATAAGGAAATCTATATATTGATGTCCCTTGTTGCAATTCAATCCTAAATTCAACCTCTCTTTGTCCTTGTAGTTCCTTCAGAAATACATAAAAAAATTCTATTACGGTTGAGATATTCTTTAAAATTTAAATATCTTTATTCAACACTTCAATCTTTGTCTAGAAAATTAAATTACCAATTTTCATCCATTTATTATTTTTTAAACCACTAATTAAAGAGCATACAACATTCTTATCACGAGAAATAAAATTATTTCTCATCAAGCAAATCAAACCTAAAAGTCTTTTTCCAGTAGGCAATAGTGACAAAATACCTAACTAATCAATCCATCCTTAAAAACATATCAAAAGTTATCATCGGTATTTCATTCAATTCCGTTATCAGTTTCCCATCTTAGATATCAATGTTTATAGTATATTCCTTATTTGTATGCATGTTATCTTTGGAAGGTATCATAACACACAATTCAAGTATAAATCATATTCTCAACTAATGAGCTGGTAAAAAACTCAGCAAAAATAAATGAATGTGAAGCATCTGAATCAAATAAAATTATACCAAATTGACTGGAGATCAAAAGCGCACCTGTAATCATTTCCTCAAATTCCTTGGGCTCTTGGGGTGTGATGGCAAATTTATTGGAGATCAAAATTTTTTCATTAGGTTTATTTAATTTTTTTATGGGATTGCACACCGCTTCTGTCTCAAAATTTTGATCTTTCATAAAAAATCTAAGAAAAGCATTATATTCCTTAATTTAAATTAATTCCTAATTTTATAAGTAAAAATTAAATCAACCTCAAGCAACATTCTATCTTCAAAAATTTCTTATACAAGTCTTAAGCTTATCAACCTGAATAAGTTTGTTGGTGATTAGTATAAAAATCCAACTTTTCTTTGCAAATCCTTGTTTCCCAACTTCTTCTCTATGACCCATAGCTTTCGCTGCCTTTTCTATTTGGCATATGAGATGATATGGGAATGAGGAAAATAACATTTGGTTAATGCTTTAGGTTATTAATTTAATTATCATTATACCTAATATCTTGTACATAAATCAAACCCATTACAGCTGTTTAAAGCTTTATCCGTTGTTGCATGTTTTTCATTTAGAATTGCCAAAAGTTATTACAGTACAATAGTTTAATGGCAGTAAATTTAATTAAGCTATAGGCTTAGTTATTTAATTAGTAATTTAATTTGTAACAACTATTATATTTATATTTTTATTTATGCTTCTATATATCAAATTGATCTAAATAAAATATATGGTTTTATTAATAATATTTTAGTCATTTTAGAGCCCTAAAAATTAGGAATTAAATTTGAAGTCATTTAAATCTTTCCTTCTTATATTTTTGGGTATTACAAATTTATTGTATGTGTAAGATTGACTGGATCAGAATTTAAGTATGTATGGTCTGGCCTTAAGGCCCTCAACCATACTAAGTGTCTATGATATTACAGTAAATGAGTCAAATGGGATTGACTAACAACCAACTCTAGTGTGTGTTACAATAGATTGAGCCAAATGTGGATGAGTGTAAAAAATGAGATCAACAGCTTGATGGCTCACATATTATAGACTTAGCCATTTGAGAGTATTTAAGCTTAGGCTAGAATCATAATATAATGGAAATATCACAATTAGGTGGCCAACTGGTAGATGCGCATGCCTCATCCTTATAATTTTGAGTTTGATCTTATACATATACTTAATATGGTATTAACTCTTTATGAGCTTTAGTCAATTATAAATTTATAATTTTTTTTATCCGTGGTAAAGTTTGGAAGATGGATGGATTGTTGTTTTGAGCATATGACGGTTGGAGGAATGGATAGGCAGAATTCTCTCCAGTTATGATTTCATTTTTATTTCATCTTTCGTTATGAATAGAGCCTGAATAGTTAGTGCATATTTATGATGATGATCTTCTCAGAATATGATTGCCGATAATTGTATTCATCATGAGTTATGTAGGTGCCTTAAAGTGCATGTTTAATTCCTAAATTTGGGATTTTTTGTTTTTTCGTGATGTAGGATAATCATGACATTCACATGTATATTGAAGCAAAGGCACACTTTGATTTTAATATAAAGATTATTGTGCATCTATTAGGCAATAATTGTACACATTATTAAGAGAGATCAAAGATATTTTCTTGGAATCTTGTCTGACTTTGCTATTTACTCACAAAGCACTATACTTAAAAATGAGAATTACAATCTTAGCACTTGAGGAAAGCGTAATGGCTGGCAGTTACGACCATGTCTTATAAATAGGGTGGTTCACTTACATATGTATTTCAGTTTTTATATAATTGTGATTGTGCTAAAGACCCTATTAATTATGCTTGCTTGCAGAGCATCGAGTCAAGACAAATTATGCATGTATAACAATTGAATTCAATTTCCCAACATATTGTGTGATATGGATTGCATTTAGGATTGAAGTTTACGTTCCAAATATTTGAGAAAGGCCCAACAGTTGGGACTTACAACCCTATTCTACATGCTGAATTGATCACTTGAACATTTTGGCTTTTATACGATTGTTATCATGCTTGAGAAACGTATCTCTTTACTCATTTACTTGCCTGTAGAGGATCAAGTCTAGAAGTCCAATTCCATAGCCAAGTGAGAAAAAGGAGGTTTGTATTCTTTGAAATGAGTGCAAGAAGGTTCAAGAATGAACAAAATACTTTTTTGGATATTTTTCAATACTTTTCAAGATTTTTCTTCTAAATTTCTTTTGTTTTATGACTTTAGTTTTTTTTTCAAAAACATCTTAAAATATTAAAAGCATTCATCAATCTTTGATTTCACTCAAGCACATGCTCATGTGATGTGATGAGTTGTTCGCATTAGAGAATTGATGTGCACACTTTTTAAGATGACCTGCACGCTTTTTTGGAGCAAAATAATTTGACTCTTAAGTTTTCTCAAAGAACGTGCATAACAATTTTGAGTTATTGTAATTTCAATTACTGTACTCTTAATTCAAGAAACACACATGTAGGAGGTTTAGTAGATATGCGAGTAATAATTTAAGCATGTTTGTTAATGTCTTGTCACCACACAATTTAAGAGTCAATTATATCATCAAACATCAAAGTGACACAAGCTAGCATCTTGATACCAATAAATAAAGATGATGTTTACAATTATATATATATACATGCTACAGAGAGAATAATACACATATGAGCATAAGATTTATTACATACTCTGCATTAAGTCACCTAGAACATTAATTACATAAATCACCAAAACATATTCATAAGCCACTTATCCAAGTAAATAAATAAGAAATCTAAAACTAACTAGAGAGCAAGGGATACAAGATATTTTTTTGCGTTGTTCGACATCTAATTGACCTAAAACCAAAACCTACAGACTTGGGATTTTACTATCCAATTTGCTAGCGCAAGCTAAAATCTTTCATTCCTCGAGCCAATATCATCATAATCTTTTTCATTCATGGACAATGGTACTCGTTTTTTTCTTGCAAGAGCGCCTCACAACAAGCGTTACAACCCTAAAGCTTCTTCAAGTCAATTAAACAAATAAAAATATCTATCCCAAGTGGTCTAACTATTTGGAGGCGATGAAGCTATAACAAGTTTACACAATACAATCTCTACTCAAAATATATTGCAAAATAAAAATGAAAATCACTTGCAATAACAAAGAAAGATTGAGAGAAAGATCAAGTAGAGCAATTAATAAGCTTTGATTTGAATAAACACTTGTTTTTTTAATATTAATTCAAAATAATATAATAAGATAAGCGATAAAATCATCATTACTCTTAACTATTCATCACAGTATAACTCATACATATATCCATAAAATATCTCCCAAAACATCCAAAAGATCCCCCGTGAAAAATCATAAAAACCTACTCAAAACACTCTTCCAACAACTAGAAAACTTGGTCATTACTAGGGTTATAACGAATTGAATAGTAATCCTAGTATGCCCATGTCGAGTTGGGCTTAATGCGCACTAATTTACATTATTTTTTTTGGAAAAAAAGAATTAATATTTTATACAATTATAATAAATTTAAATTTAATTGAAAATGTAGCCTATAATATATGAAATTATATGCAAACAATATGAATCCAATGGAATAGGAATTATGCCCAAATTAGTTAACTATAATATAGTTGTTTCATTAACTCAAATTAATATATAATTATTTTCAATTTTAAATATCAAATGAGCTCAAAAATCCTTGAATTTTTTGTATAAAAACATAGATGTATTAATAAGCAAGTTTGAAAACTATGCAATAGAGCATTGAGATGTTTTTTGTCCGTGAACTAAGAAATAAACTTTGAGGCATAAGCTTCAAAATCAAACATTAAATTAATAAAAAAAGTACCGTACTAACATGAACATAAGCTATTAAAGTAAGATCATAACAATAAGTTTCTCCCACTTCTAATTCAACATGAACAATTAGTCTAAGCCACTAAAATTATAATTTATGATTTCAAAAATCTCTTTCACTCACTTCACTTAGTGTGTCTTTATTAGAACCATCATTATAATGAATTACTTTCTTTGCTCTCTAATTCTTGGTTTTATTAACATCCTCTCATTCATCTTCCTCATTTTCAATTTCAACTAGCCTCCTCTTTTCTAATTAATAAAAAAACCAACAAATATATTAATTAAATTTAAAAAATTTGACTATGTTAATTATTACAATTTCAATCACATAAACTTAATAGTAACCTTTCTTGATGACTTGCGTTGGTTTCACTCCTTCCATCAAAGAAGTCAATTTTAAGATCTTCCTCTTGCAATTGTGATTGCGAGATTTCATTCTCACCGTCCATAAGTCATTCATCATCTAATAATACATCATTAATAATTAACCGATCTTCATTATCCTCCAAATTTATCTTTATCAAATATTTATCTTTTAATCACCTATTATATATGATGTTAAATTCAAAGAATTGGAGAGGGAATAGTCTTAATTTTATTGCACAAATTTGTCCTTATTTATAGATCTATACAAGATATCTTAATAAAAAAATAAATAATTACAAAGCACAGTGTTCTATCTACAGCTTGCATGTGAGTATACTTTGGAATTTTCATGAACTGGCTGACCATGCTTACAGCAAATGCTATATCTGGTATGGTGTGAGAAATGTAAATCAATTTTCTCACAAGTCTCTGGTAAGCTTCTTTATCTACAATTTGATCTTTTTTAGCTTCCCCCAATTTGAGGTTTGGTTCTACTTGTGTTGGTGCCAGTTTACAAGCTAGTTTACATATTTTTTTAAGAAGATTATTAATGTATTTTTATTGTGAAATGAAGATTCTTTTGCTGGATTGGGCCACTTCAATTCCAAAAAAATATTTTAATCTATCAAGATTTTTGATTTCAAGTTCCTTTGCAAGACATTTTTTTAGAATTACTTTCTCCTTTTCATCATTCCCATTCAAGATGATATCATCCACATAAACTAATAAAATTGTGACTTCCCCTTAGTCTGAGTGCTTGAAGAATAATGTATGGTCTCCTTGGCTTTGTCGATAACTATTAAGTAGCATGACTTTTGAGAATCTTCCAAATCAAGCTCTAAGTAACTGCTTTAGCCCATATAGAGCCTTTTTTAACCTAAACACTTTGTTGCCCCCAGATTATTCCTTAAATTCTGGTTTAATTTTCATAAATATTTCTTTCTCCAAGTCCCTATGTAGGAATGCATTTTTTACATCCAACAGTTTCAGATGCCAGTTATGATTAGCTGCTAGTGAGAGTAGGATCCTCACAGTGTTCATCTTGGCCACATGTGCAAAAGTTTTCTGGTAGTCAATCTGATATGTCTGAGTGCACCCTTTAGCCACCAGTCTTGTCTTATACCTTTCCAGTGTACCATCAATTTTGTATTTCATAGAGAACACCCATTTGCAACCGACTGGTTTTTCCCCGACTGGTAGATCGGTGATCTCCCATGTATTGTTCTTTTTTAGGGCCTGCATTCCATCTTTTATGACACTTTTCCAATTTTCATCAGATAAGGCTTCAAAATTATCATTAGGAATATGAATATCATTTAGTGTAATCAAGAAATTTTTATGTAAAGGCGAGAAGTTATGGAAGGATACAAAGTTGATTATGGGGTTGAATACACTTTCCCAAACCTCGTATTATCCATAATAGCTTTGTCCTCAATTTTCCTAGCTTTGATTTCAGGTTTAGGTGGATTGGTTTGAGGTGGAGCTGAAAGGTCAAGAGGGGCAAGCTTACTTTCCTCATCTTCCTCAATTTTAGTCTCCCCCTGAAGATGAGTTTTGATGAAATAAGATTTTTGTTCATTAAAAGTAACGTCAACAGATACAGAGTTTTCTTGGTAGAGGGATGATAACATTTATAATCTTTCTAGGTGGATGAATATCCAACAAAGATAAATTTTAGTGCTTTTGGATATACTTTTCCTCTATTTTGACTGTGAATGTGAACATAGGCAATGCACCTAAAGATTCTGGGTGTGAGGTTGTTATGTGTTCTAAATTCAAGGTAAAAAGAGGATAGAATATCCATTGATGTTTTTAGTCCCAAGGTTATTGAAGATAGTCGGTTTATGAGATATTTGGCGATCAAAAGGGTTTCTCCCCAGTAAGATTTGGGTACATTGTGGTGGAATAGAAGTGTACGGGTGGAGGTTAGAAGATGGTCTTTTTTTTCTGCAACTCCATTTTGTTGTGGGGTATGAATGCAGGAAGACTCATGAATGATACCTTCCTTTTGAAAGTAGGAGGATACAGTTTGGTTAAAATAATATTTGGCATTATCAGAACCAAATTTTCTTATTTTTATCCCAAATTGATTCTAGATCATGGTATGAAAAATGGGAAAGATAGTGCTCACATCGGAATTTATTTTTGAGGAGAAAAATCCAAGAGCCTCGAGTGCAGTCATCAATGAATGATACAAACCATTGGGCCCCTGAGATATTATGAATTTTTTTGGGTCCCCAGATATCACTATAAATAAAGTAGAAAGGGGTATGACATATCTCAATTTTGTTTGAAAAAAAAAACTCATTTATGCTTGGCTAACTCAGAAGTTTCACAGTGAAAGATTCATTTTTCAACTTGCAAAAAAATTTTGGTTACATATTTAAAACATCAAAAGATGGATGCCCTAATCTAAAATGATGAAGTCAAATAGTAGATTTTTTATTAAATAAGGAAACATAGAATAGCCATTATTGATAATAGTGGATTTGTTCAGCTCTTCCAGGTAGTATAGTCCATCTCTCTCCTTAGCAAGTTCAATTTTCTTCCTTGATCCCTAGCCTGAAATAAGCAACAAGTAGGGTTAAATATGACTTAACAATTATGATCATTGGTAAGTTTTTGTATAGAGATTAGGTTGTGGATAATTGAGATACGTGGAGCACATTTTTTAGAGGGAGGGAGATACGGGTATGTTTTCTTTGCCTGTTATTATGGTAAGAGAGCTATCGATAGTGATGATTTTCTTATCACTCGGACAAGGAGTGTAGTTGATGAAGTGGGTAGTGGAGTGTGTCATGTGATCTGTGGCTCCTGAGTCAATGATCCATATTCATTTTAAATTATTTTTAGAGATACTTAATCCAATGGATATAGAAAATTTACCTGAAAGTGCAAGAGAAGAAAATACAGGTGGTTTTTGAAGTGATACTAGGAGTTATTGTAGCTTATCAATATCTTCTTCGTTGAGCTCTTTGAAATTGAATTGTGTTTCTAGGTTGAGCTGACTTGTTGTAGTGTTAGCTTGTGATATTTCCTTTTGTCCACTTCTTTGATTCCACTCATTACTTGGTGACTTTCCATATAACTTCTACTATGTCTCTTTTGTGTGTTTTGATTTCTTACAATAGCTGCACCAAATGGAGTATTTGTCTTGAGGATTTGAGAAATCCTTACCTCTTTCCTTTCATAACGCCTCTTTGGCTATCACCATTGTTGAACCTTCAGCAATTTTTGGTTCTAGCATTACGTCTCGTCGGCTTTCCTCAGCACGAATGAGAGAAATGGTCTCATTTAGTGAGGGTGTCTCCTCTTTGTCAAGGATTTGAACTCTAATTTGGTCAAACTCTGCATTTAGTCTTACAAGAAAGTCATACATTATCTTTCTCAATAAAGCTTTTTAGGATAGCCACATCTTCTGGACACTTGGTCTCTATGCATTTGTAGTGATCAAGTTCTTGCCACAAGCTTTGAAGGTGAGTGGCATATTCAGTCATGATCTTGCTTCCTTGTTTTGTGCTTCCCACCTTGACCTTAATTTTGAAGATTTGTGCAGCATCCCGAGCTTTTGAGAAGGTTTGACTGGCGGCAACCCATTTGTTTTTTGCAGTAGATAGGAACATGAAAGTATATCTAATTTCTGGAGTCATGAAATTTCACAACCATGACATGATCATGGAGTCTGCTTCATCCCATGCCAAACAATTAGGATCTTCTTCTTTTGGTCCTACCCCAAGGAGGTGATTCATCTTTCCTTTTCCTTTTAAATAGGTCTTCACAAATTGAGACCATTTCAAATAATTCTTCCCATTTAAGCAATAGAAATGTTGCATATTTTGAAGATCTCCTCTTCCTTGGTGCACCATAGAGTCCTTCATTTTTTCAAGTTAAATTTAATCTATTGATTGGTTGACTTGTTTTTTAACAAATTGATATTGAGAATTTAAATAATAGCCTTTGAGGTGCAAATGTAGATGCTGCTGAAGCTCCCATTTCTCCTTTTATGATTTTCCAAATTTTCTTGTATATGGACTCATCTCCTGCTAAACTATGCTATGAACTCCTTTGTCTCATCCATTGCATTAAACAAGTTTACATCAAATTACAGCTTGTTTAAACTTCGAAGAACTTATGTTTGGTTAGATGACATAATTATATATATATAGATTATATAGATTGATCATGTATGGTAATTTTCTCTCACTTTGTTTTCTTTGTGGTGTTGGTTCTAATGTGGGTAAATTTCTTGTGTGCAGCATATGGTGATATCTCTGAGATAGTTGTAGAGCATCAAAAACCCAAGGAGAATAGCATTGATGGGGTGCCATGTGTTGAAGCATTGGAGGTTGTGGAGGGTAACAGCAAAGAAGCATCTAGTACCAAGCAACTCAGCACTCACTTCACCCCTCCAGCACCATTGGTGCAAGACACAAAGTAGGGTTCTTTTCATATGTTTAGTTCCAACCTCACACATGATCGTTACTCTACTTTAATGCCAACACTTATATGGTATCATGTTTGACAGCATAAACGGTGTTGCTAGATTACAGCTTCCTGCAAGCTACCATCCATCATCCGAGTCTAGTTTTGTTGCATTGTCATCTTTCGAGTCACCAACTTCTACAATGACTGACACAAGAAGTTGTGCACATGAAGAAAAGAATGAACAGACTTTATCTCTTATCCCATACAACCAGCAGTTTGATTCTAGTTCTGGTTTGAATGTTGATTCACTGTCACCTGGATGGAATGGGTGTACGGCTATATGTAATATAAGCCCTTCATCAGTTCCTTCAGAAAGCCTTTGTGGGTCTTCTACTTTGAGAACCAAACAAGCTAAAACTTACCATGCAAAATCGTCCCCATATAGAGATCCATTATCCGGTGTTTCATTCCAACATTGCTCAAGTGCCACTACACAAGGTCGTTTTGGTGAAGGAAAATTCATAATTAAGCCTGCTACTGATGAACCCAATTACAATCTCGCAGACGAAACTCCTGATATCTTAAAAGATACCCATTCTCCTATTAACACAGTAAAGGTTAGCTCACCGAATCAGAAGCGCGTATCTCCACCAAAAACAATGTTGCATGAGGCAGGATCAAGTTTCTCACCTGGCTTGATGAGTGGCCGCAAATATGTCCTGCAGTCTATTCCGCAATTTCCTTCTCTCACTCCTTACAGAAATAAGGACAATTAAAAGCCCTTCAGAAGTGAAAACAACCAATGAGCTTATGTAGCTCATCTCCATTAGGCCCGCCTGTGCTATATATATCTAGTCGGGCAAAGCAATGTTGGTTTCAATCATGGTGGCTGATATCTGCCATATGTTTCTGTTACTTGGAGGTATCTCGCTGCAAAAGCTAGCTCAATTACTAACAGCAAATGAGACTTTTAGCTGGGATTCATGCTTCGTTCAGGATGGTTGCTTGCTTATTTGCTTGTCTATATGGTTTCTAACTTTAAACTTCGCCGATTTTTTCCCTCCAAATGGTGTATGAGAGGTACTATTGCATCACGGCTTTTTAAAGAATCATCAGGAAAAGACTTTTACAGTTGAGTGTAAATAAAAAACTCATAAGCAGCTCATTTATTTGTACATTTTTTTCAGCAGCTGAATTCTTGATTCTCTAAACTTCTCTGCATAAATTTGAAATTTTATTATGTTCTTTGATTTTTCTTGCTTTATATGGTGTACAGACATTGCTCACAAGGCATCCAAACCGTCTAATTTATTCTCTATTATCTATTCCAAGGGTTGCTTCCTCTTGATCCATTGCTTACCAGAAATTTCTTTTGAAGATAATTCTTTGTGAGGCTTAGGCTCTGTTTATTACTATTTTTTAAAGTAATTTTTTAGTATAAATTTTTTTCGAAAACTCATCAAGCTCGACTCATGAGTCAATTATTGAGCCCAGCTTGAGTTAGCTCATGAGTCAACCTGCCCTCACCTATAAATTGCACCTAGGCACTTAATCAGATTTTTTTTTTCTTATGATAACAAAGAAGAAAAAGATTAACATATAAATTGACAACATAGGCATGCCTTCATACATTTATACAAAAAAAAAAAACATTTATCTAAGTTTAATTTGAGCATTGATTGTTTGCAACCCTCTAATCCTTCACAATCAAAATTTGAATATAAGAAAATATTTCAATTTTTAAACTTAAAAGAGTTCAAATGGACATCCTTACATTAGGATGGATGAAAATGCTGCTAAAGGATTCATAGCTTAGTTATTAAAAAAAATCATATCTTTAATATTATCATTTATTCATTTATCAATTCAAACTAAATATTTTATGATTCATTTCTCATCATTTAAAAAATATATACATGAAAAAGCATAGAAACCTACTATTCTCATATGCAAAGGTGACATTTAACAAAATAATATTTCATGGCATCATATCAAACAATTTTTTTATAGAAACATATCAAACAAATAAAAAGGATTAAAAACCTTCACAAAACAGCTCAAATACCATCATAATTAAAGCTGTATAACAATAATATTACTTAACACAAGTGCTTCAACACAACAAAACCACCAACTTTTCCAGATAGGTAAGACAGTTCCCTCAATAAATGACTGCTCATATTCGAATGCATTGTTTAACTTAAACCATCAAAACAAATGAAATTATCATAAATATAGCTCCAGCTATTCTGTTTCCACATCATAGTCACAGATTATTGGTAAACCACCACATACTGATTTGCGAATTACACGCCCTCAAGCTCCAAACTTGCTTTAAGCCAATCGCACACATCGTTCATCTCCTCAGGGATAGTGTAGTGGGCAAGCCTGCAGTGGATTCAAATCGTTCAAAACAGGAAAGAGGGTGCTGAATCTGAAGGGCTGAAAGGAGTGAAATTATTCTGTGCGGATACGGATGCCGTCCGGAGACGAATTAGAGCGGGCCACATCACCCCTTTACTGTGTACCGCGGTTATGTACCAGGTGATGTGACGTGCTCTGATTCGCCTCCGAATAGTCCGATATCCGCACAGAATAATTTCTGCTGAAAGGAAACATGTTACACTAGGATGCTTAATATACCTGTCGTAGCTTTTGAAAGTTAGATTCTGAAAGCCATTTGACCTGAGAGCTTCAGCGGATCTCTCGCCATGCTTGTAAAGCACTACATCATCCCCTGCAAGAATTGTTTTTGTTATTATTATTGCCTTAAAGCTATGCAATATGATTTCTCAAAACAAGAGCAAAGCTGTAAGAAACGTTCAATGCTTATTTTACTCATTCAAAGGAATATAATTTTCATAGGGTGGTAGAGCTTTTTTCCACAGGAACTCTTATAGTTTTAAGGTTGGCAAGCCAATATCAGCGATCAGACGACCGATGATCACATTCGCCTTAGGCGGCCAGAGGAAAGATCAATGAATCAACCCTCGAGTATTAACGACCAAATAGGAGATCAAATATATCCACATACCCTAAAGAGCTGCATTCAGCTCACACTCAATATGAGTGGATCTCCTTCTAGCTTGAGATTAGACTAAACTTAAATAACTCATTTGTTTAGCATTTGTCGTATGTCTCTATTCCTAATGTGATCCATGAGAGTTCTTAATAGATCAACCTAGAACTATTGTGCTTGCTTGACCTTAAAATGGTTTGTGCATGGTTCAAGCAAAACATACAAGACAACCTATCTACCAACATACCCTAGGCATTATTACTTTTGTTTAATTTATAGCTCATCAAAATAGCCCTTTGACTAATATGAGTTTAGTGTGGCTTATTTTGAGGCTAGATTCATAGCAATCCATGATTGTCACATTGATAGGCCTTATCAATCTACTAAGCTACATTCAATCTGAAGCCATTATACACCTTACCTACGTGAGTGAACACTAACCTAAGATAAGACTCATTAGGCTAACATTAAGATCCATGGAGTCACTTCAAATTAAATAAATATGAAATTCCTCTGAGTCAACTATCGTCTACTTAGGATTGATCGAGATCAAACGTTGGTCAAAATTGACCATGTGAGACTTCCCTTCTGTAATTAATAATATAGCAATTAGACTCCAGCGGATTCCCTAACCTCTAATAGGTCTTTAGATTGATCTGCTAGAACCCAATCAATCTCTAAGTTGGCTCAAATCTAATCCAAGCGGATACCCAAGTTCAATCAAGACCGAAAATACCACTTGATATAGGTCACTTAGGGCTAATTAGCTCCTAATTGGACATGAATAAAGTGTAATAGTTAGGGGTGTCAAAATGGGTTAACAGGTCAGGGTGAGGGTCGGGTTCGGATCTTACCCGAAATTGACCGAATATGAATCCAGTTGACCCGAACCATACTCGATAACCCATTTTGATTAATAAAATTTATAATTTATCAATTATAGAATTTAAGTTAACTGATCAAAAATAAGAATAGTATTCCAACAAGCAAAAAATATTAAGAAAAAAAAATTTAAATAGTCACTATCGGGTCAAAATCTAGTGCACAGATCAATCTGAACTGAATCATTTATTGACACCCTTACTTATAAGCCTATTGAGAGTTAACTTGGTCAATATGGACTATAAATCAACCTAAACTAAAACTTGATCCTATAAGATGCACCTATAAGATGCACATAAACTCATGGGATCTTATCGGTTTAAACTGAGTCTCAGCATGGTCCCTAAGACTTAGTTGACCATTGGGTAGGATTAAACCCCCTAGCATGGAGATAACCATAATTGGACCAAATCTATACCGTGGGTCTTCAATTGATCATTGAGTGTAATTGACTTCCTCATGTAAAATAATCACTTAACCATGATCGTTGAGGTTTAATTGACTCTCAACTAGGCTTGACCCAATTATATATATATATATATATATATATATATATATATATATATATATATATATATATATATATATATATATATATATATATATATATCCTTTAATTTGTACTTATTTTATTTGAAAGAGTTGTTATTAGTTTCTTTGTTTTTGGGTTTGTTTATGTAATTTCAGTTTATATAATTATCTTGAGGTCCGGCTATAAATACACCCTCAATCCTTGTCATAAAGACAAATCCAATCATTTATTTGCCAACGAATTTCTTCTCCTATACCATTCTCTCTCTCTCTCTCTCTCTCCCCCCCCCCCCCCCCCCCCACATATTTTCTTTTTCCCATAGTTGCCTATCAAGATCTAGCCAAAAACAAATAGACATACCAGCATCCATCTATGAGAGAAAGAACCTGCTATGAGCTGCAAAGGGAACGATTCTGCTGAGATACCAAGGAATCCCATAGGGATTTCTTCTCTAAGAGAGTGTGTTCTGCCTTTAGAAGAGGATTGGTGGAGGCTGCTGGAAAATTGAAGGGCCGTTGTCGGAGGAGTATTGCTGCAAGTGAAGAATCTAGAAGCAAAGTCCCAAGATAGTGCAAAGTTCTTGACAAAAGCACCATAATTAAAGCAAAAGTGTGTATTATTGTTGTCCTCGTGTATTTATCAAACATTAGATGCAAATATTATTACAAGTGGAATCAGAGCTAGGCCAAGAAGATCAAGAAGCACAAGCAGGTAGGAGGTTAGGGTTTAGTCGTTTAGAGTTTAGGGTTTAGGATTTAGCACGAATCAATCACCAAATGATGATGTTGAAAGATTATATATGAAGATATCCTACCAAAATATTGTGGGTCGTGTTATTTATGTTATTATTTGTGTACGCTTGACTTAGCTTATTCACTTAGCATTACAATTAGTTGTGCTTGATCCAAGGATGCATAACTGTAAAGCTGTAAAATAGGTGCCAAGGTACTTAAATTTAACCATGACCTAGGGATTGAGGTATAAAAAATTTGCTTCTGTAGATGAAGTGATCGCGGGATACGTAGATTCAAATTTTGCATGATGTTTTGATATACAAAAATCTCTTACAAATGATGTGTTTGGAAACATTGTTAGTTGGAAGGCTAATTTGCAGCTAATTATAGCATGGTGTACAATTGAAGCTGAACGCATTGTTGCATTTGAAGCAAATGCTCACTATGTGCATGTGTTTTGTTATAATCAAGTGCAATATTTCTCTCCAAAAAGCACAATGTTCTATTTAATTACGGAGGCTTGCTGAAAATTCCAACAGATTATAATGCATAAGCATGTTGACAAAAGCTTTAGCTACCGTAAAATTTTAACATTACTTGGAGTTGTTGAGGATGGTGAGAGAGAAATCATGATGTTGTTTTCTTGGATTTTGATGAATCAAAGAATCAATGTGGAGATTATTGTATTGGTCCTTTTATTTTTTTATTTAATTTTACTTGTAAGAGCAAGGGTATAATTTTAGCTGACACAATCACCTTAAAATTATGACTATAAATAAACCCTCACCCCTTTTTGTAAAGACATTTCATATCATTTATTTCCTAGTGAATCTCTTCTCCTCTACTCTCTGTTTTCTTTTCCCCTTGGCTATAAGGCTCTAGCCAAGAACCTTGTACAGGAAGATGATGTTTATCTTTGGTAGCAAGAACATGCTGTGAAGGAGGCAATGCATCTATGTGTCGCTGGCTCACTACCATGAAGACCAGGAAGGAACGATTCTACTGAGGCAAAGGAATCAAGTGGGCATTTCTTCCCTAAGAAAGGGTGTTTTACCTTTTAAAGTGGACCATCGAAGGCTGCTAGAAAAAAGCAATGGAAGGCATGCTATTTGAGAATTATTGTTGCAGGTGGAGAATGTAGAAGCAAGATTTCATGATAGGGAAAAATTCAATTGAAAAAGACACGATAGCAGCATAAGTGTGAATTATTGTTTTCCCTCTCCTGTCTTTATCTAGAACTAGAAGTAGAGTCTGTTATATATATATATATATATGTAAAGTGTTATTTTAATTCTATTCTTCACAAATCATCTCAAAAAATATTCATTAATGTTATTCTAGATCCAACTTTTTTCAGTTAAATCCTTCAACACAAATTTTATCTATAAAAATTAAATTCGTACATTTTCAACCGTTTGTTCTATATATCCAAATCAGTTAAGTGTATTTTCACCTAACTTATCTTCAACTTGATAATACTACCACCATCCCTCTAATATAATCATTATTTAATTTATCCTTCTTAATTTTACCATGTGTCCACCTTAACATTATCATTTCTACCGTATTCAACATAACAATCAAAGGTTTTTGTTTTTTTACCTAGAACTTAGATCACATTATTTAATTTATCCTTCCTACGATAACCTTTTCCCTAACTGTCTTTATTGGTGGCTTCCTTAAAAGCTTGGTTCACCAACACTCTCCCCTTACTCCTCTGTCAAGCGACTCCAAGGAACTCTCATCTTCAATTGAAGCTTTCCTAGATTCTACTAGAATCATCTCCTTAGCCTTAGAGAATTTTGAGATAAACTCAATGTCCAGAAGTGTCAAATAACTAATCTATCTACGTTTGAAGGGAAAGCTATAGAGTACTAGATCCTCCACCTCATCTTGCTTTCGAAGGAATTTCAACCTTTCCTCTTGTCGTTGAAGTGCCTTTTGAAATGTCTTCAAAGACTTTCACAGAAGCATCTACACCGTCAACTGTGGTCTTCTCAAAACCATAGGCTCCCTCACCAATCACCTTTAAACAATTGAGTATCCAACTCCTAGTTCTTTTCAACTTGCAAAATCTTCACTTTCTTCAAAGAAGGCATCTCTGCTAATAAAGACCCCTTCATAGAAAGGGAAGATTTTTTTCTTGAAAGCCTCCTAGAACTTTTTTCATAGCTCATCAACAACTGAGCTTAAAATGCATTAGCATTTCTTCATATTTATAAGAATAAGAGCTTTCAAGTGATTGCAGGTCAAGAGCAAAATAAATGAAGCACAAGCACCAAAGTTCTACAAATGAACAACATACAACAAATTTATAGGCATTGATGTTAACGTGTCAAACATGGGTAAAAAATCCATAAACTACTGAGCCAATGCACCAGATCAATCCCATTACTTAGGTTGAATTGGATTTGTCGATACTTTTATTTTCCTGTCCTTCTCAACTTCTTAAAAGAGATAAGAGAATTGAGAAATAGATGTACACCCATATTGACTTGGATTAGGCTAATTAAGCCATTATGAGAGAAAAAACCACATTCAAGAGGTCACTAATTATGAACCATTATGAATCACATACAACTCAAAATTCACCAACTCTTAAGTTGCACAGTTTTGAATCTAGACAAGTCACCCAAGAGTTAACTCTAACTCGGTCTTTAACACTGCGGTATTGAACTTACCCAACAAACTCACAAATCACCCATTAATTAAGTCAAGTCGCATAAAAGAACTTGCTAACTTGTTGGAATATTTGCTAGCTAACTAGGAGTTATTTTAAGAACAACTCACCAAAGATGCCCACTCTTGATTCAAAACTCACTTAACATTATGAACTAGCAGCCAAATAAAAGTCAACCTTTGCATTCTCTATTAAATTGTACGATGCAACCAATTCTGCAAAAACAACCTTGATTCCAAGTCACTGATCAAGCAAGGGCATATAGAATTTTACAAGAAATATCATACAAATGAGAGGCAATCTCTCCAAAATTCTCCACAAAACTCTCTTTGAATTGCTTCTTTGTAGCTCTTTTGGGCTCGCCTTTCTTTAGTCAAAGTGGTTCAACCAGATTCCTAGTAAACCAATTATTAAGAGATTCATTAGGACCTATCCTCTCTCTCGCTCTTCCTTTTCACTCTCGGACTTGATTCATTTCTTTAATAAAATCTTGGTATCTTTCAATGAAAGCTTTTTATCCAATACTTTCATTCTTTTTGGCAACTTATATTATAACACTCATCAAACAATAGCTGGTTTAACACTTGTTACTTCTTCAGATTGTTTTTGATTGATAACAATTGGTAGTAGAATCATAATCAAAGAAAGAAAAAGAACTATAAGAGCATGGAGCATATTGTATGATGTTCATCACCATTTGACTGCGGATAAACTAAATACCTTTTCCATGGCAAAGCAATATAGGCAATGAGGCAGCACGTCTCACAGCTTCTTCTAATCCTTCTAACTTGTTCTTCAAACTTCTACATATAGAAGCAGTTATTTGAATTGGTTTAGAATATTTTGATTATAAGTGAAAGCAAAAATGGCAATGCTAACTAAAAATGGTAGAATTAATATTTAGGATACGTAGAGGGAACATACTTGGAACATGGAAGCCAACCACTTAGTCCAACCACTGCACTTAGAATCACCGCATATGGATTTCCATTTCCATATCTTCCATGAGCACTGCAAGTTGCGGAGTACAAAGCAGTTGCAGCACCCATGCTAAAGCCACCAACACCAAGTTTAACTGCAATGACCAATTAAGACATATGATGTCACAACTAACGCTGAATCCAAGCAGCAAGCAAATTAAAGAAAAGATTAGAGATAGCAATGATGCTGGAATGCAAGAAAAATAATCACAAATTACATTAAACGTGCTGATAAGAATATGTGTAATTAATGGCATTTGAAGAGAGATGATCGAGCAACATCTGCATCATCATCATCATCATCCTTAACCCAATTATTTGGGGCTGGCTTTATGAATACTCATTTTGGATTTGTTTCTGTTGAGTGTTGTTTGAGATTAAATATATAATTCAAAAATTACTTTAAACAAAAATCTATATTATTTTAGGTCCACCCCTGTCCCTTCTTGATTTCCAAACACTAATTCTATCTACTTGTTTAAGGGTGTATTTTTTACCCTTCGTTGTAACCCAAAAAAAAAAATCTATTTTAATTAACTTATCTTCAATAAACATAACTCCAATCATTTGTCTAATATAATTAATTCTTATTTATACTTTCTTGTTTTTTGACATCTTAGCATTCTTCTAGTGCTTCATAAAAAGTCATTTTCAAACAAAACTTCTCATGGCATACTTGAAAATGGAGAACTATGTGCCTCTCTTATTGCAGTTGAGTTGGGCTGATGATCACATGAACGATATAACTTTCTAAATAAAGTGGTAGTACCATATCAAACTTAAATCAATGTTTAAATTTTGGTAATCATATAGACAAAATGGAATATAAGCATAAATCATCTTGTAACATACTATTTGTGGGTTCAGTTGACAGAAGTTTTGCCACATGAGCAGCTGAAGCATCAATGCCCTCAACATCATCTGGGCCATCCTCTGACAAATCCCCCACATCAAACCCTACAGACATGCCAAATGTGAAGAGAAGTAGTTGATTGAAACAATAAAAGTTTAATACAATAAAAATGGGACATAAGATGATAAAGTATTACAGTTTAATACAAAAGAACTTGAGCCAGGAAAATTGTAGTAACATAAGCAAGCTTACATGCAGTTGAAGGAAATCCACCAAAAATTGATACAGGTCTAACAGGGGCAGTTGGACATATCCATTTTATCTACATAAGTTAAATAAATATCAAAAGTTACTGTGACAAGCTAACATTTGGAAAACTAGAAATATGTTCATAATCATTAGCCGCATGTAGTAATTATAGGAAAGAGACGGCTAGGAAATGTTTCCTGTACAATCATACACAGTGTGATAGATTTGCAGGAAAATAAAGCCAGTGCTTACATTTGGTAAAGGAAGGGTTTCCAAGAGCTGGGACCAGCTGAAAGACATGAAAGAAAAAAGTTAACCACTCTAAAACACATACCCAAACTTTTCAACATAATTCAACACAAGGAGAAAAACAAGTAGTTCAATGGATTTCCTCGCTTAGAAGATGTATGTATAAGTTAGAAAAGCAGAGAGATGGGAGAAGTAAAGATTTAGTTTAAGTGTAGTGCATTAAAGATGAATATCAAAAAGTACTTTTCTTAGAAGAGGATATTCAACATAGATGAATGAGATATTTCAATAAATTTTTCAATGAAAGTTGTAAGAATAAAATTGATTTTAGTGGCCTTAGCACCTTAAATAAAAAATATAGATTTTTATTTTTATCATCATAGTTGTAAAACCAAAGTTGCAAAAGCTTTAAAAAAAATGAAATGTGAAAAAGTGTAAGGGCCTGATGATATTCTAATAGAAGTGTGGAAAAGCTTAGGAGATCAAGAAATCTCTTGGCTTAATGAACTCTTTAATATTATTTTGAAAACTAAAAAGAAGTCAAATGAGTGGAGAATGAAAGTGTTGATTACTATTTTTTAGAATAAAGGTGATACACAAGAGTGTGCGAATTATAGAGGAATTAAGTTGATGTGTCATACATTAAAATTATGGGAGAGAATAATTGAGTATAGGTTATGACATGATATTAATGTTTCTCAAAATCAATTTGGATTCATGTCCAATAGGTCTACTATGGAAGCTATACATTTGTTGAGAAGTTTGATGGAGAAGCATAGAGAAAGGAGGATCTACATATGATATTTATTGATTTAGAAAAAGCATATAATAAAGTTTCAAGAGAAGTGCTCTAGAGAGGTCTAGAAAAGAAAGGAGTTAATAATGTTTATATTCAAGTCATTTTTGCACGCAAAAGTTGTTACTTGTGTTCAAACACAAGATGGTTTGACCAATTTTTATTTTATTTTATTTCAGTTGGATTGCATCAAGGATCAACTTTATTCCCTTATCTTTTTGCTTTAGTCATGGATGCTTTTAGTTGACACTTGCAAGAGAATGTACCCTAGTGTATGCTTTTTACTGATGATATTCTTCTTGTTGATAAGACTAGAAAGGGATTCGAAATGAAAACTTGAATTATGGAGGTCAACTTTAGAGTCTAAAGATTTCATTTGAGTATATCTAAAACCAAATACATTAAGTGTAATTTTAATAGTAATAGATCTATAGGTGGGAATGCGACATTGGGTGATCAAGTAATTAAAAAGAGTGCGCATTTAGATATCTTTGGTCGTTTGTTCAAAACGAGGGTGAAATAGATGAGGATATTATTAGTAGAATTCAAGTTTTTAATTGGAGGAATGTAGCGAGCCTGTTGTGTGATAGAAAAGCACCCCTCAAACTTAAGAAAAAATTTTATAAGATGGTGGCGAGACCAGCAATGCTTTATGGCGTAGAATGCTGGCCATGAAAAGAGAAGTATAAAATTAAGTTAATTATTGCAAAGATGAGGTGGATGAGTGGCTTTACACTTAGAGACATAATGCTAAATGAGTATATAGGTGAAAAGGTTGGAGTGGCTCTAATGGCAGGTATGATTATAAAGAGTCGCCTTAGATGGTTTGGTCAAATAAACGTCGGCCTTCTGATGACCCTATTAGGAGAGTAGATGTATCAGATCCGTCATATGTTAAGAGAGGTAGAGATAGACCTAAAAAAACTTCGTTATAAAGTATTAAAAATGAACTTTTTTATTATATTTAAACAAGAATTTGACTCTTAATAGGACACAATGGAGAAAATGGATTCATGTAGCCAACCCCACATAGTGGTATAAAGGCTTGTTGTTATTATGGTTGTTATAGTGTTCGAGCAGCTGATGCATAGCTTTCGAACTACCACGCGGGGAAATATATGTGTCATCAAGGTTCTTCGCAAGTTTTTTTTTTTACATGGCATGAGTGGTAGAAGATAAATGTTAGTAGAAATGCTTAAGTTTTAATCTCACAATTTACAGCAGATGCCTGCTTTAAGAATACAATACATGAAAATAGACATGTGTACATAAGACAAATGTTAAAGTCAGGTGGTGAATGACTTAATTTGATAACCAGGGACCTAAAGTTCTCGCATTTTTCATTAACCACATTATTTGAAGAGAACTACAATTCCTTTCCTGGCTTACAAAAGCACCACGATTCAAGGATAAAAGAACATTACGACCTTTGATAGTATATTAGATTGCACATGCAAATACAAAAATATATCAGAAGCAAATCAATCTAGAAGAAACTGGAGTTCAATAATCAGAGTTTATACAAGAAGAATGCCAAGCCTGAAATTCTCATATATGAATTGATACAGATGTAAATAGTTAGCTCAAAATTGTTATATTCAACTCAAAATTGCACGTGTAAGCTCAGGTTGAAGAAGATGAATAACACAGCAATCAGCATTGCTGCTTGTGTTGTGTTGCAGTGTGTGCACTTCAAGTGAAGCAAACTGTCTGTTAAAACCATGCTAAGAGTGTTGTCTAAACTATAAAGTGCCCCAAAAATTACTTGTTCATTTAAAAAACGTGGCAGTTATAGGAGTTGATTGAATAACTTACATAAATATTATTGTGAATTTCATATAATTATAACATAATATCCTAAACTTAATTAAATACAAGCAGTTAAAATATCTAATTAATTAATTAATTAGATAAGAAAGGTAAAACTCCAAAAGTGCTTTCCTGGGAAGCTACTTAATTTTTTTCTCATATATAAGCAGTTGTTCACACAGCTGAATTTTTTTCTCATAATTTTCTTTCCAAACATCCTGAAACTACTTATGTTGTTCAAAGAAGCAGAAGATGGCAAGATAAAGGCATAAAAGCTATGCCAAACATAGGCTAAGGACATGATAAGCAGGCACAGAATTGATAATTAACCCTTAAAAGCAATGATAGAACCTTATAAAACAAGAAAAAAACATGATCTTATATCCAAGTAACAAAAATGTTTTGCCTTGCAATTAGTGGGTCCAATAGTCTAAGCATGTTAATAGAAAAAAAAAATTTCTAAAAGACAACGTGATACCCATTTAGATCACCATTATTTAACAGAAATCATGCATGAAGCCAAAGTAAATCAAACTGAGATATGTACATTTGCATTTACAAAAACCTTTATATTCCTGTCATATAATTGTTAGAACACTGGAAAAATATGCCTAGGAAAACTAAAGAAAAATATGTTACATTTGGATTAAACACGGTACAAGTAAAAAAACGTTATAAAATCTAAATGTAACGAAATGAACGCAATAACATCTAGTGACCATCAAAGAACAACTACTGTTAAACGACAGCTAAAACTTTCACTAAGAGCCAGCCAGATAAAACGGACCAAAATCTCCACAGAGAAAGAAATGGCATGTGATAAAAAGCATTATAATTTCATAAAAATGCTAGGTAATCACAAAAAACATGACAGTAATGTAAGGAAGAGAAACATGAATGGATGATCTTTACCTCGCACCGTTATCCCCTAGACCATGAAGCCAAACAATTGTGGCTTGATGTTTTCCCTTTGGCCTGACCACATGAGTTCTCCCAAACTCAAAAGCCTCGCCACTGGCCTTGGAACCTGCATTCAACCACTTCAACGTAATAAATCACCGAAGCTAAAATATACAAACAAATCAAACACATGAGAACACGAAACCATTGGATAGTGAGAGCAAAAAACTAACCAGAAACAACAGAACTGCTTTTATGACTCATATTGCCAGCACTAAGAGCGCAACGCTCCCTGCAAAGAAGCACGCGTCAAAATGATCGCCAATCTACACGTATCCATATCATATGAAATGAAATATGAATAAAAAACTCATGAATCCGAATCACCAGTGTCAGGAACTAGGGTAAGAGAAGGGCACAACCTAACGAGCAAGGTAAGGTTTGGAGAAAATTTCCCAATCTTTATCATTCGTTCAAAAAACACAATCTACAAGCACAACACAGACAATAGTACATGCGCCATTCAGACAAGATTGAAATGTTTGCAGATGCGTAGAAAGCAGATTCATTTTTTCTTTCATTTTCTGAACAGGAATGATTGCCTGTGGGAAATTGGGGATGGCGGAAAATATCAACGGCTACCCAAGAATGATAAATCCACGATTAATGCCCCCAAAAAAGAATTAAAAAAAATCATAAAAGAGAACTTTCTATTTCTTTGGGCGATGGAAAAAAAAAAAAATCATTCGCTGTTGTTGTACAAACTACAAACCTGAAATCGAACTGAAAGGGGAGAAAAAAGTGAATTATTTGCCCTTTTTCTTTTAGTTTAGGGCATTCACTAAAAATTTTCTTCTTGTTCTGCGGAACTCTTCCAAGGTCGCAGTTAAATTGTGCGGTGGTGTGATGATGGCGTCCAAGTCAAGGTACGCATGTATTTTGGGGAAGAACGAATATTCATTATAGGATGGTTGAAATTTTGAGTGCAAATTTCTCCCAAAAAACTTAAAAAAAAAATATTTAGTCCACTGCCAATTGGAATCCCTTCAGAATTGTCCGTTTCACCAACCTAAGGATATGGTAAGAAATTATCGATTTTTATTTAGGTCTAAATTTTATTATAGTAATGAGAACAGTGCATGATCGATCCTTCTTAACTTTTTTTTTTCAAAGTATTAAAAAAATTTTCTGGCTATATAAAAATATTAGTTTGTTCTTTTACTCTTCTAAAGAGCCTATATATATATACTAGTATAAATGCACATATATATGATGCATGTGAATAAAATTTTAAAATAAAATAATAATAATAAAATTAAAAAAATTTATGATATGGTATATTAAAAATATAAAATTCTATATCAATATGAAATATTAAATTTGTATAGATATAGATGATTTATAATTCTATTATACTTAAATTAAGATAAATTGAAATAAGATATTATATATATAATAACATCAAATTTAGATTTATAATACAATTTAGATTTATTTCATTTATCTTTGCTAAAAAAAGCTAATAAATTTCCTCTTGAAGAAAAATAATCATGTTTTAAAAGAACTTATAATGCCATAATTAAAATAATAATTATAATAATTATAATAAATTTCAATGACAGTAAAAAATTTAAAATAATGCTAGAAGACATTGATGAAAGATGTACAATAGGTTAAGTACGATCTTCAGAAAGTTCAACAACAACTACATCCAAATTTTCTATGACATTAATGAAAAATGTACAATGGGTTAAGTAAGATCTTCAGAAAATTCAACAATAACTATATCCAAATTTTTTTTGATAATAACAAAGCAAATATCATTGGAATTCTAAAATTTCAATAAAGGCTTCCTCTGGATAATTGATAGCATAGAGTTGTTTAGAATCTAGGTTTGAAGTATGCCAAGTCCAGAGTTAGTCGTAGATGGTTTGCTCATCTTCTTCACCAATACCATATGTCTTTGGTAGCACACCAAGAACTGCATGAGATTTTAGTCGCCGAACAACAACTTGCTTCCTCATCTGTGCTTTCTCTGCTGGAACAACCAGTTGTCGAGGAGGCTTCATGACCTGTAACTTCCAGTCCTCTAATATTTCTTCCTCATAAATCATAAAATCTATAGAAAATTTCACAAAGTAAAGCTCATTACATAGGTGGAAAGTATGAACATGTACAAACAATATTGTTGCTTCATTACTGGCGCATCCTGTTGTGGAATCCTCCATGATTTCAGATACAAATATCAATGTTTGAGGAGCTGAAGAGAAACAAGGCAATATAACTCCAAGCATATCAGAAAAAAATGCAATATAACTCCAAGAAAATAATATGTAACGATATCAAAATGATGAAAGCAATATTTATCTTTTGATTGATTTTGAATAAAAGAATACTCATTGATTTACATAAACATATAAAATTAACTTCAATTTTATAAAATCATTGTTGGATGCCTTTCCTATCATCTAATATATTGCAAAATTAAAGATGACAATCTATCCCAATTAGGTTAGACAATGCACATTTTCACAAACCTCTTTGCTGAATTTATCTTTTCTAACCACAAGCATTCACAAAAAATCATTCACAAGGCTCCAAATAGCATCTCTGTAGGATTAGTTTTTACCCAAGCCATGCATAATACTTATTCTAGCCATTGATATGCAATGAGTAAATCACAACATCCAATGCCATTGAGTGCAACAATTATTTAATCAAATAATAGAGTATTGCTTAAATACTCCTCCTAGTTTTGCTTCTTCTCCTTTCCTAAGCAATATCTCTTTCAGCAAAATTGGATAGAATTGACAAAATTTTACTGCTCAACTGCTAAATTAGCAAATTCTGGATAAAAGCAAGAGTTTACTGTTTGTTATGTCCTTTAGAGAATAGCTTGAAACCAAATAAGCAAGAGATAATTATAAGGTAAACAACAATTTATTTAATTTAAAAAATATTATAATAATGATAATATTTTTGAAAAAGATCTTGAGGGTGATAGTGGCACCAAAGAAAACACAAAATTGTAATATTGTGCACATTATTAGAATCATCATCATCTCCAAAAACAGTTGAAAAACTGAGAGTTGAAAGGATTGAAAAATTTCCCAACCAATATGTGCTCTTATCAATTGTTAAAGAAATTAATGAGGTTAATCAAGTTCCAAGCAAAAAAAAGCATGATCTTTCGTCATGTGATTCAAACACATCTTCATTTACTGAAGCAGTTAATGTTAGATAGCTTAGGAATGTTGGAAGTTTAAACAATCCATACAATGAGCATCCTAAACAAATTGTTAGCTATCAATCAAACTACCAATTTGATACATAATTCAGTTATTAAAACTTGTGTGTTGAACAATTTAATTATCTCATTTGGATACAAAAAATTATAAAATAACATAGTCTAATTTAAATGCCCACATTGACATTGATATTTAGCACATTCAATTATTTATTAGTACAAAATTCAACAAAGATAGATATTGTTTCCTTGTTTATAATATTCAACAAAATAATTTAATTAACAGCAAATGACTTAAATTTCCTAAAAATTTTCTCTACATTCCCTTGGCTCTATATGTGGACAAATCAGTACAATGCCTCTCTACATATATAATTAAAATAAACATTTACATAATTCTATCTCAAAAGAGAGGAGTAAAAAAACAATTAATTCTAACTTTGATTGATTATTAATCAAATCTTCACCAACCTTTTTAGAAATTATTTGAACGGTGTTCGAGCATTGATCAAAATGTGTTCAGATCTTGATCGAAATATTTTTCAAGTTATGATAGAACTTTCTATGACGATTGTTCGACCCTAAGGCAATTGAGATCGATAATCACTCTCCCAACTTAATTTCTCACACACAACAATACTTAGTAGCAGAATACGACCTACCATGATTTCTTTCTTTATTATGAGAAAAATTACATATGAAAAAATGCAAATAAAAATAAATAATAAGAAACAATATGTCTAAAAAAAATACAACCAAATAGATAAAATTTAAGTAAAAGAATTAAAAAGACAAGAAGTTGGAAAAGATACAACATGAATAAGAGATGAAGAAAAATATAATTGACGAATGAGAAATCATAAAATCAAATCCAAATAGTTGGAGATGTAAGAGGTTGCAACCACCATGCTTTGCAGTCAGGCAAGAGTAAAGTCGGCAAACATTATTTTATTGTTCATAATAGTGTACACTTGTATTGCAACCTATATTGTTCATAAAATTCACAATCATATAACAAGGCAATAGTGGTACACTCGACAATATAAAAAATTGATGCAGAAGGTTGAGGAAAGTCCTCAAAGGCTACTCTAATATATTATTTATAAGCTCAAGTTCCTAGGTCAGCTCATACATAAATAAAAGCAACATGAAAAATGGCAAAAACCTATAAGTTTAGCTTGTGAATGTTAGATTCATATTCGGCAAAGAAAATCACCAAGCGCTAATCTACAAAAAGTCAGTTGATCTTATTTTCTTTGGTAGAATCAAAACTGATGTAGGCAACTTGAAACAAAAACCAAGAGAGGAAAAATATTACGAAAAAGAAAAGAACAAAACTCACTTTCGACTTAAAATCACAATTGGAGAACAAAATAGGCTAGAGAATACAACTTCAACTTCAACTTAGAAAAAACCGACGTTCAACAAACCTTAGACAAAAGAAAGTTAGCAAAGAACAAACTTAAAATAAAAAAAATGCTATCCTCAGAACATCCGTCAAGCGGACTCCTCACATGCATCGGGTGTAGGAAATTTTAAAAGAAAAATGCTTAGCTTGCAAACCAGGGGTCCACCACAGCAAAGGGCCAACATTCTATCAAACTCCTCCAGCAAATGTCTCCAAAACAGCCCACAAATATCACCTCAAAACAGCCACACTTCACCACTAAAACAGCCACAACTTTCACCAATCGGAACCAGAAGAAGGATACAGGTGGAGTGGAACTTGCGTAGAGAAGAAGGGGTTAGAAGCCGAGAAGAAAGAGGAGAAGCTCGCAAGCTTTCCTAGAGGAGAAAGAAGATGGAACAAGCTCTCAAGCTTTTCCAAGGAAGAACCCTCAGGTTTTAAGCACTTTGCTCACAATTTTCAACCACCCATTCCTCTCCAAAACATCTCATATTTATAGGCAAGAGAGAGGAAACCAAACAGCCCCAAAAACTCTTCAAATTCCTTATTAAATGTCACCAAACAGCAGCCCTTAATTCTGGTACAGGAAACCAAGAAAATTTAATGCAAAGCCATGAAAAACCTCCCCCAAGCAGCCACGGGAAAACCACCCAGCCAAGACCCAAAGTGCCACAAAGAAACCAGGGAAAACCGCATGGGAAAACCAGCCATATGAGGGACCCGAGGAGACAACAAGGGGAAACCAACCAACAGCACATGGGAAGAGCAAAACCCACCAAAACCGAGAAGACACAAGTACCACTCCCCTAAACCTTTAGGAATTAAATACATACATTTATGTATTAATGAGTCTCCAACATTAATGAGCTACAACCCCAAGTAGGACAACTTAAGTAAGCTCAAACCCAAGCAGCCCATGACCAAACCGACAGCAGCAACAGCCCAAAGAACCCCAAAGCCAGCACACCCAAGGGAAGCAAGCCAAGTAAATCCTACGCATAGATCACGGGATGCTTTCCATCATTGGATAGCTAAAAAAAACATAAAACAAAAATAGAAAACACAACTATAATTGTTCATATTACATCAAAATAGAAATTAAAAAAACTAGATGCATCAAAAACAGAAGATGTAATTTGCCAATTTGGGATGGTCGAGATTGAAGAGATATACCTTTTTAATTGGAACTTGATTATGGTTACACCATGCAATAGATATGCTAGGATTAAGATAATTGATATTAAAAGTGCCTAGAGCAACGGTCTTCAAATCCTATTTCATTTTTTTACTCAATTCTATTTTCTCTATTTTGTCATCAACCAAAATAATCCTCTTCTCCAACCTGCAAGTCAACATGATTAAGTGGCATGAGGGAAAGATTTACAAATCTAAGGAATGGTGTGTTTAATTGCATACAACTCAGGGACCACATTTTTCTTCAATTTTCCATCTGCAGCCTTCCCCAAAGGCTCCCCCATTTTTGCTTTGGTCAAATCAACCTCGAACTCCTTCATTTGGGCCTATATGAAGCAAATGAAAAATTAACTAATAAAGCTGGAAAGAGAAAAACCAATGCAAGACATGCAAATAAGAAAAACCTTCAACTCATTTATCTTTTCATCCAATCTAGTCACCTGGGCTTCATGAGACTTTGAGACCGTTTGTTGATATTTAAATATGATTGCAACCTATAAATAAAAAATAGAAACAAAATTAAAAAATAGAAACAGTGTTAATCAATGTCATAAGCAAACTATTGCATAGTGCAAGAATCAACAATTATCTTTTTTGGCAATCTGATTATTGCAACCTTTTCTAGTACATTTCCATCCTTGGCTTCATTATTCAACTATTAAGATTTGAGACACAATGTAAATGAATAAATAAGTAACTTTAATCTCTTCAACTACACTAAAATGACTTGTTTATTTAATACGTCACATTTTTTGCACAATCAATAGTATTAAAATTTCTTGTTTCATTAATACGTCACTTTTTTGCACCATTAATAGCAAAACAAATAGTTACAACATTCGAATGAAAACTTAATGGAAGAGGTAAAACGAAATGACTAACCTCATGTCCAAGAGGAGTGATATGATATATGCAAAAATTGTGATACACCAAAGAAGCAGCCTCTGGAGTAAAAAAAACAATCCTTGAAAGCATGACATATTTGAAAAAAATCACAAAAAATAAACATTAAAATTACTTTGAAACTTACTCAATTATTGAGGAATAATGCAAGTTCTTCAATGACATAATTCTTACACATTTAATGGCAATTAAAACATAGACGAATGACTTATGCTCATTAAATGAAACTCTTGCTTAGAATAAAAAGAAAATACTATAAGAGAAGCATAAAGTCGTTAAAAAGTAGTATGTAATCATCAAAGTAATGCAATATATTATATAAATTATAATTTCAGGTAAATTCTGAATTTGCAAGCAGTTTTACATATGTCATTTTTACGTTTAAAACAAAATACTACTAATTCTATTTCAACATAAAAGAAGATAAATCCAGGATACATTGAAGTAGATGAAGAATAACCTTTCAAATTATAGTTCAAAGCCACATCAAGATAAGCTACAAGAGCAGGTTTTTTCAAAAAGTGTTGAAGGAACACTAATCCTTATTCAATAATCCTAAATGCATGCCCTGCTCTTCACACCATATAAACAAACACAATTTTCACAAAAAATAACAAACAATCATATAACTCCTTAGAGATCTTTCACCACAAATAAATCAATCAACTATGAAAGAGATTGCATTTACAAAAATCCATACCGTTTAGGCTAGCTAAACTTTTGGATGCCGTTGAGTTGGAGGAAAAATTATATGATAAAAAAGGCTTCAAATATTTAAGAAGCTGAATGGAAGGATAGATGTGGATCATAAGGAAAATGATATCATTACAGTGGCGCTGAAGAATAACTACAAAAAACTAAAATAGTTTTAGTGGCAAGAAAATGCTGGTACTTTGAACCACAACCTGGCTTGGAGGAAGGAATAACTTCCTTGGTATTGCATATCTTTATGTTGGTGGTTTATGCTTCTTATCAACAGCCTTCACTGTAATATCCTTGGTAAAGCCTTGGTAAGTGATTGTTCGATAAGCAAGAGAAAGCTACCATTGATAATTTGATACTAATCCACAACTGAAATTAGCGGGAATGACTCTCACCTTCTCAATATTTTCCATCATAACTCCTTTAACTTTTGAAACTTGAGCCTGTACTTTAGCGAGTTTGCTGATCTCACCTGGATGATCCATACAATACTGCATATGTTCTTTTAGCTTTGATCTGAGAACATTATCCGGCATTTTCTATGTTAGATTAAACATAGAAATGGATATGCAAATAACAGAGAAGAAAATAAAAATAGAGAAGAAGCAGAGAAAAAAATAAAGAAGAAGAAATAGAAAGGAAGATGAGGAGAGGAAGGAAAGGAGGAATAAAAAGAATAAAGGAATAAGAGGAAGAGGCAAGAAGAAAAAATGTGTTAGAAGTTACCTGTGCGTAAAAGAGGTCCAGCGGCAGTGATCGTGCGTCTAGGGCAGTAGGTCGACAACCGGTCGTGGAGGGCTTCGTTCCGTCTGGGGTGTGCGAGCAAGAGGAAGAAGAGCGCGGGGCGTGCGAACGATCGCGGAGGGCATCGATCCGTCTGGGGCGTGCGAACGAGAGCGAGAAGAGCGCGGGAGACAGTAGTCGGAGAGGTTTCATTAGAAGATAAAGATAAGAAACAGAAATTTGTGAAGTGAAGTGATGCCATGATATGCGAACAGTCAAAATAATAAAGGCACAGAATTTATTCCGCTTTTTTGAACTAACGATATGTGAAGATGAATGATCAAGATTTACACTAAATAAATAAATTAATAAATATTTTATGAAAAGTGATAAATGATAGAATTTGAAGAGTCATATATGAACATTGTAGATTAATTTAAAATTTATAGATTGAACGATCAAGATTTACTATGAGTGGAATCCCAAGCCACTTTTATATAGTAGTATAGATAATTATTTTATGAGGTGTATGTAATGGGCATTAATTTACTTAATTATTATATATTTTAGATTTATTAATTATTTATAATACAATAAAGGGACAAGATAATTTTAGAAGAAATAAAATGGATGACCAAGATTTGATATGGAAGGAAATTCAAGCTGCTTTTATAATAGTAGTATAGATATATAGATATATATATATATATACCCACCGAGGTTCAGGGTAGTTGGTGGGCGAGCACGGTTGGGAACCCCCCATCTCGGGTTCAAATCCCTTCTACTACGATCTCGCCTCTTCAATGGGACAAAGCAAGTGTGGGTTCGATGCCGGTGGGTGGCCTCGCTAGGTTCCACCGAATGATTAGCTACGCCGTCAAACGCTCCCTTTGGAGTGGCAACGGTCGTTCCCAAATATATATATATATATATATATATATATATATATATATATATATATATATATATATATATATATTTCAAATAAAACTTTTAAATAATCATATATCATTTTGATTCTTTATAATGAGTTAGAGATTATTTGATTCTTAGGTATATTATTCAAAGTATTTTTTTAAAATCTAACTTTAATAGAAAAATAAAAATAATATTTTTATATGATTATTACACTAATTCTTCTTATATAATAAGTATTCAAATTATCAAAAAAATTTTTGAATCATGTTTTGAAAATTTATCATTTTATTTTATTTTATTTTATGTCAACAATGAAGATTTATATTACAATTATGAATTATGAATCACATTTTTTTGGGTACAACATCTCAATGAACAAAAAAGAATGACCTTGGATGCTATTTTTTTATTAAAAAATATTTAGACAAATATATCAATTGTTTTTTTTAAGAGAAATATGATTGAAAATTTATTTTGGCTCGTTATTACTCTAGCAATGGAAATACAAGACATAGCTTTTCGCGATGCTGCGAATGTTCGAACAAGAGCGTTGTTCAAACATACCTCTTACCAGCACCATATCCAGCTTTTGAAGTCTGGCACGAGTGATCCATTGTCGAAAAACTTCACCGTGAACCCTTCTAAAAAATAGAATGTTAATGTTCATCTATTTTTCATTATATAAGTTTGAATGCAGTCGTGACCCTCTAATGTCAACAATTTTTAAGTTCTAATAGGAATGAGATAAAAGAAGAACTCAAGGTTTAAAAATAAAAAATGTTTGAATGTTATATTCAATGTTGATCCTTGTTTAAACAAGATACAAAGATGTCACAAGAGTTTTGAATATTGTTCACACACTAAGCTCTATTAGTCCATAATAGAGCTCGAGAGACCTCAAATATTACACGTTCGAATTTTATTCGGAATCTACTAAACCCTATATGAGTAAGGTTCGATAACACTGATCAAACAAGTAATTTTTTGGCATTCAAATCATGTGAGGTTTAAACCATATTCTAATTTGAACATGATTCAAATCTTTTTCAAATCATATTTAGCATAATCGGACCTTATTTAAACCTCATAAAATAAGCATATTTTATATAGCTTGGAACTTCTAGAGTTCAATAGAAATAGTAATCCATAATAATGACCAAGGATTGCACCATTAAATATAACTAATTATTATCAATGACATTTAATTCACTTCAACACTTATACATTCATTAATTGTTAAACATTACAAACTCAAAGACATCCTTTCACTGTAAATATAATATGTTCAAACATTGTTACAAACAATATCAAATATTTGATAACATAGCAAAACAAATTGCAGTGTCTTACATAGTCTTCTAACCTGCAACAACATAGTTACAACAAGTTAAATTAATAAAATGTGATAGCTAAGGCTTCATTTGGGATAGCTTTCTTACTGCTTCTTAAAGCAACTTTTAGGACAAAAAATAAAAAATTTTACTAAAAAATGCTTAAAAAATAGTAAGAAAGTCGTCCCAAACGAAGAAGCCTAAGTGACATCATCAAAAAAGCAAGTGAAATAATAGAGCAATATATAAAGTGGCATTCCAAACTTACACCAACTTAAGCAATTAACTAACCAGAATGTGGTGGGCATTTAGATCTACAAGTAATTTAGTTATGATGTTTCACTCCATATTAGTTTCATCTATGATATATTATATGCTTCTCCCACTTATAAGGCCTTTTTTTTTCCTTTGGACAATTATTCTTTGGCTTCATTAGTGGAGAAGCAAGACAATATTCTTTACTTCATCTGGAACTCCTATGTCATCATTTCTAACACAATGCATATTTATCCATGTGTGCTTTCAACCATACTTCTTGCACATAAAAATTTGAGCAAAAGCTACAATAATTGGTAACTTAATTATACGCTAAAACTAATTCATGTTCGTCTATCAGACCCATCTCATCAGATGTTTTACATGTATATATCCTCTCATAGAAATCAACATCATCGTTAAGATCATCATCGATAACATATTATTTAATGTAAGGGCTTACTTAATGTTTCTTTAATTGTTTTTACTAAAGTGATTTTTGTATTCATTACAATGGTGCATCCATTAAACAAATAATTTTTAATTGTTGCCTCAGTAATTCAAATAAAGTTGTCATTTGATAAGAACATACACTCTTTGTAACACTATTAAACTTTTTGAAATATTGATTTTCATTGAGTTGTATTGGTTCTCATGAAAAAGATAGGAGCTCATCTCTCATAGTTTACTTTATTCTTGAGGTGGCCAACAATGGTCGAATTCTTCATCCAAAATTTGTCAAAGTGCCAACAAAATTCAACTCTCTTATGAGCTTTAGATGTCAAGAGGTATTTTTCATGACAAATATCAATTTTGACATGATATTTATAGTAATATTTTAGATAATAATGATAGTGATATCTTAGTTATTAAATTATCTATTGGAAATTATTGAATTACGATTTTTTATACATATTATTAAGAAAGTTTAATTTAAAATTTATCTTTTGAATATAATTTAGAAAATATTAATACTAAAAATTTTATTAGTTAATTATAATGTATATATATTGAGTATGAGTATAAATATTAATCAAAAGAATAAAATTATATTGTACATGAGATTTCAAATTAAATAAGAAATAAATTAAGTTTATATTATTTTAAATTATAAATTAGATTTTAACGAACAATGAATTTAAGAGTCAATGATAATTTTATAGAAAAATAATAGTATATTTAAATAAAATATAAGAAAATTTAAATGTTGAGTATTTATAAGCAATTCTTAAATTAAACAATAACATCTTTTGTATAGGTGTTAATTTTATCCATCTCAACACAAGAAGTAAGAGCAGAACTTCAAAATATTTAGGGTTTGGCCAACCCCCAATAAAAGAGAAGAAAGATCAATAAAAGAGAAGGATTCCTAGGTCTTAGACTAAGAAGATCCCTAAGAGACCAACCACCAGGCACACATCAAAGAGAGGGTTTGGCCACCAAACACACAATCCTATGAATTTTAATCTCAATATTTTTTAAACATAAAAAATTAATTTCATTCATTAAAATAAATATTTAAATCATTATATTTGGTCCTAAGAAAATTTTTAAAATGAAGGGAAATTTTAAAGCAACCAAGAAAGCGGAGCGAGACTAACACATTCTAGTATCTAATTAAGATGTGGCTATTTCTCTGCCTGTTGAGCACGAATAAAATTGATAAATAAATAAAAAGGAATAAAACAATGCCTCATACATGGAATAAAATAATCAAAATTTAATATTTGGATTTTTTTAATTTGAATCATATGCATTTATTTTTAAAAAATATTGAAATATGGTCTTTTTCAAAATTTCATGTTAGTAATATTGTGATGGGGATTCCTCATCTTGAGCTTTTGATCTTGGCCATAATAATTCTTTATATGATGTTCTATATCGCTATAAAGTATTCAAAATTTATCTCACATATTGAAAGTTGTGCAAATCCGTAATTGTGCACTTTTCTTATTTAAAGCTAAAACTTCTCATAAAAGCATCAAACGATTTAACCATTTATTGATCACATTTCTAACTCTATATTTGACTAAAATAGGATAATATCTCCCTGCAAAGAAAATCATCTCTCTCTCTCTCTCTCTCTCTCTCTCTCTCTCTCTCTCTCTCTCTAAGATAATGAACATAAAACAAAATGGTCTGGTTCAAATTTTTAATGCGAATGTGATTTGAATGCGATCATGATAATTAATACTTTGTATAATGACTTTTAGAGTTTAAGATTTTGTTTGTGATAGTTTTTTTTATTATTTTCGTAGTTTTTTAGTACAAAATTTTTTATATTAAAAAATTATTTTATAAAATATTAAGAAAATTATCACAAATGAAGCTTAAATTTTAGTGCACGAATAAGATTTGACATCTGCTGCGTCCTGGAATATTCGCGGCGGTAGAGAAATATAAAGTTTAGCGCCTTAGCTTTATACGAAGATCCAACACACATACAGATAAAAAGAGAGGTGTTTGAATGAATCAACTAGTATTTTTATGTGGAAACCCTTGAAAAGGGGAAAAAACTACGGGGTCTGGCCCAGTTTGAATGAATCTACTAGTATTTGTAGTAGATTATAAATGAGGCCCTTCTTCGGGGGGGAAGGCCTTGGCTTGATGTAACAAATATACATCATATGGAGTGCATTACATGGTGGGAATAGGAAGAATCACCGTTGACGTGTTCATTTGGTCGGAAGGATCATAATTGGTGGGCGACGGAGGTCAGAAAAACTATTGTCTGGTGACGGAGGTTGGAAGGATCGTAGTTGGCAGGCGACGGAGGTTGGAAATACTGTTGTTTGGCGACGGAGGTAGGAAGGATTGTAGTCGACGGGCGACGGAGGTCGAAAGGACTGTTGTTTAGCGATGTAGGTAGGAAGGATTGTAGTCGGCGGGCGGCAGAGGCCGGAAGGACCGTTATCTGGCTACGGAGGTTGGAGGGACCGTAGTCGCTGAGCGACGGAGGTCGAAAGAACCATAGTTGGCGGATGACGGAAGTCATAAAGATCATTGTCTGGCAACAGAGGTCGGAAGGGCAATAGTTGGCGGGCGACGAAGGTTGTAAGGACCGTTGTCTCGTGGAAGTCTAAGAATAATTAGAAGCATGGTGGAAGTCCGGCGTTAGTCGGTGGTCGAGTGTAAGTCCAGTGTCAGTCGGTGGCCGTGCAGAAATCCGACGTCATTCTGTGGCATCGCATAAATCCGGCGTTAGTTGTGGGCCGGACGAAGGTCCGACGACAGTTGGTGGTCGGGCGGAAGTCCAGCGATGGTCGGAAGTCCAACGTCGGGTAGAAGTTTGACAAAAGTCTGACGACGGGCAGAAGTTCGATGATGGAAGGAAGTCCGGCATTGGGTAGAAGTCCGACGACGGGCAAAAGTTCGATGATGGGCGGAAGCCCGGCTTTGGGTAGAAGTTTGACGAAAGTCTGGTAACGGGCAGAAGTTCGGCGATTGACGGAAGTCCGACATTAGTCGGCGGCCAAGCGGAAGTTCGACGACAGTCGGTGCCTGGGCTGAAGTCCAATAGTGGTCGAGGAGGAGTTTGGTGGCAAGAGAGCTCTCTTCCTTCTCCTCATTCTCTTCTTGCCTAGGTCCCCCTCCATGAGAAATGAGGGGTCTATTAATAATTTTTGAGAGTGTCATTACCAAAAAATAGGAGGAAGGTCAAGAGTAAATTGGGAGTGGTTTGAATGGATGCCCAATGTTAAATCCCTTGATCATGGACCGTTTAATTGGCATTTGAATGTCTTAATTATATCAGAACTTGGCGATCTCGGGCTCTCTAGATTCGTCTCGTCGAGCCACTCGATTTGACTATAAGCATATCACGTTTGGAAACCATTTGGTAATCCAAATTATGGTTTGAACCTTCCAAATGTGCTTTGGGTCTTTGATTTGGACCTATTTGAGCTTGGATTGGGTCGAATTTGGTGTCGTTAGGTTCGTATTTTCGAGGCGTTCAGTTCGAGTGTAAGTTTGCTAAAATTAGAGTTCAGATGATCTCTAATTTAATTTTTGAAATTTCCAACTTAATTTTGTCTCGAGATTCATGCCCAGTCAAGATTTTTTTTTTTTTTATGATATATCAATATCAGTTTTTAAATCAAAGTTCTCTTTTAATATCATGTTAACTTATACCTACCAACGATGAATATATTTAAATCTTAATTATCAAAAATATAATATTATTGATTTTGAATAAATGATGATGGGAAATTAAAAAAATATTGTTGAGAAATATTGTCGTAGATCGATCATATCAGATCTAAAATAGCTCGCAAGTTAGCTCATGAGCTTGCAGCAAATGAATCGGCCGACATCGACCCGGTCAGAGCCGGAGAAAAAGGCATTGGTGTTGCGCTTTTCCCATGGAGCATCGACGCGATGTGATTGTAGAAGAAGCGTTGTTGCTGCATGTTTTTTCAGTGAAGAAAAGATCTTTAATTAATTGAGTAATTAATGAATACATTTTTTCCTTGGGAGTACATACGTAATATTATATATATATATATATATATATATATATATATATATATATATATATAGAAGCCGCTTCAGCTCTTTATTAGGAATTTTTATATACATAACACTTAAAATTATTAAAAATATATATTCAATATCTAAACTATCATATTTACTTATATACCACCTAATTCTTACTCTAAACATTTGAGATATCACTCCGTAACATTTTGTCAAAACCCTCTCCCCGACATCTGAGACCTGGGCGATTTTCCCGCGTGAAAGCTTTGGCAAAGCCTCGTCGCCTCTTCTTTGCTCGAGCATGATGACTCCCGGCTCTCCTTCTCACCATAACGACGCACTTCCCGTGCCCTAGGTAAATGGCCAAATGTAAACAAGTTTATGTAGTAGTTGAAAGCCTGCTCTGTGCTGCTTATTAATGCCTACTCTGTGCCGCCTCCCAACAGGTTTATTGGACAAAAACCTCCAAATGCACTAACAGCAATTCTAATACACAGCAGGCCAAACGAAAGCCTCCAAATCCACCTACAAACTGAGCAATGCTTAGCAAATAATATCTCTTATTTTTATTTTATTTTTTTCACCAATGCTTACTGATTTTGATTCATTTTTATCATTTTTGTTAACTCATTAATTATTACCATACAGGGAAATGAATTGGAGTAATTTTTTCTTCATTGTTCTGAAATTCGGTGGATATTGGAGTGAGGTGCAAGGTCAGACTCGAATGAAATATATGAGTGGAAGTCAGAAAACCTTAAAGCTTCGGAGAGATGAAATCAATTTGCTGTTGTTAAAAGAATGAGTTGAAGCAGTTTGTCATTGGCTATGATGTCAACCATTCGACTTACACTATCATGTCATTGGAACTTCACCTAAGAATTACATGTTGGTTTTAAACGATTCACATTTTGTTGACATGTTGAGCAGTTCTTATGAAAGGAATAGATTTGAGATAACAGTTGCAATGAAATATCACGAGGAAGATATGTCCCAATCTCAGAACATTCAAACTGAAATAAACAACTAGTTAAATGAAATGAATCAGTTCAGGTGCAATCGCTGTAATTTATTGGGCTATCATAGAAGTACCTGTAAAAATTTATTAAATGCGGTAGGTGACGAGATTGGTAATGAGAGCATACATGATGATGAGCTGCCTAGTACATCGACTATTCGTGCAAAAATGACTATACGCCGTCCAAGTATTGTGTCGTTGGAATAAATGCCTCGATTGTAAGAATTACAAGCAGGCATTTTTTGGCTTTAGTTATGTCAACTAGTTCTCAAGTAGTTGCTAATGTTAGCAGATTTTGATGTAGCAGAAGTTTATAAAATTGAGTCAGTGGGCATATGACTAAGAATCTTAGAGAAGGGAACTTTTCTTAACTAACAGAACACATTGCTCCTCAATTTGATTGAGCTTGCTTTCAACACAAAACTTTTCCTGAACTTTTGCTACACAGTTCATCTGCTACAGAACATTACACCGCTTTCATATAATAAACACTTTAGTGTACAAATTCTTTACACAAGAACTTTCGTATAATAACCACTTTCATTTATTAACCACTGCTCATTGTTACATTTAGATTTACATTTCATAGTCAAAGTTACATCCAAATGATTCTGTCCTAATCAACAATTATAATTATAGCTCGTTAACAGAGATTTCATAGCGATAGCTACAATCAAACTTAGGATTATAAATATAACCAATAATATTTTTATCTGTAAAAGTTCGGCTCGCAATGACAATACATGTGTTAGGCTGGTTTTGGCAAGTTCTTCAGCACAACGTGAGTTCGTATCGTACAGCAGATCATTTACTTCATCACACCAACGAAAGAAGTCGCAATCGTCTTCTGATCGGTTCCGGGAGCATCTGTAGAATTATATTCATTTACTTTGCGACTTGTGTGGTGTATATACTGTACATTGCAAAATTGCAATGACAATAAATTCGATTACTTGGGTTTCTAATCGGCGTCGCTGAAGAGCTCGAACTCATTGTTGTTGTCAAAATAAAAAACTGATGATCTTCAACTAAAAGATGAAATCAAACAAAAAGAACAAAATATTTCATGTTTCAATAACCATTATATAAGGCTGAGGCATCTAGGTTTACTAGAATAACTTCTTATGAAGTGCTGGAAATTGGCATTTATTTTCACTAATATGTCATATGGAGCGCTTCAAATCGACTAGAACAAGCTTCTGTAGGTAATGCGATGCTTCTTAATTAATTTCCAAAATCCTGTGCGATGATTTATAGTTAATTTTCAAAATCCTGTCAAACCCCAATGTTGATTTGTGTCAGAAATGCACAATAGAAAGTCCTAAACTGTGTTCATCACTGCATATCCGTATGTGAACAATGCAAAAATTGAACTACAACTACATTTAAAATAGATGTCTATATTAGGAACAACATTTCAGACATTTAAATGATGCAAAAAAATCTAAATAATTCGTCGTTCAAGGAATGGAGAAGAACAAAATCTAACCTTGTCGATCTAAGAAGATGTGATGCCAAAGGAAGCAGAGGCGTGCGAGACCTTCGAACGCAATGGAGAAGACAATCCCTCTATCGACTAAAGGGAAGCCTACGCGTGCGAAAGCGATGGAGAGCACAATCCTTGAGCGACTGAAGGGAAGCCGAGGCGCAAATAGGGCTTTTTAATGGGGAACTTAACGTAGTGGAAGAATATATATAAAAGTGAGAATTAGGTGGTATATAAGTAAATATGATAGTTTAGGTATTGAATATGTATTTTTAATAGTTTTAAGTCTTATGTATGTAAAAATTCCTAATTATTATTGTTGTAGTCTTTATTAGACTGCAGCTTTAGTCATTAATTTTTTTAAATATTTAAATTTAATAAAAATAATAAATATTTAAAAAAAATCTTAACAATCATTCTTATCTATGCACGAGCTCACCAGTATAGCCTACCCAACTCAAACTTGAACTCTTTTGACAGACGAGCTCCAATTTAAGCTGGCTGCTCGATGAGCACGAGCTTGCGGCTCTTGTTATAGTAAAGAGTTTGAGCTCACTTACACCTCTAACCAGCCCTATAAAGCCAGTCAAATTTCCCTTATTTTAATTCCCGCTCGAGTCTGCTGGACGCCCTAGTAAGCAGGCACAGGGGCACTGAGAAAAAATCCCATGGCATCGCCGGCGAGCAACGGCGTTCCTGCAGTCAACGGGTCCGTCGACAAAAGTGTCGACTTTGCCAACTACTTCTGTACCTATGCTTTCATCTACCACCAGAAGGAGATGCTATCTGATCGCGTCCGCATGGATGCTTACTATAATGCCATCTTCAACAACAAGCACCATTTCGCTGGAAAGGTTCCTCCTTTTTCCCTCTCCTCCACTAGGGTTTGTTTTAATGAAATGGATTTCATCATATTTGGTGGCTTCTGTCTTGATTTCATGAGAAAAGTAACTGAGCACTTACATAAACCCTAAACCCTGTGGGAAAAGGTTGTATTGGACGTGGGCACGGGAAGCGGAATTCTTGCGATATGGAGCGCGCAAGCGGGTGCCAGCAAGGTTTACGCCGTTGAGGCTACGAAGATGGCTGAGCATGCTAAGGCTCTTGTCCATGCCAATAATGTGGAGGATATTGTTCAGGTGATTGAGGGGTCTATGGAGGAGGTTAGTTTACCTGAGAAAGGTTAGGTCTTGGCTCTTATCGTAGTAACTTATTGTTGTTATTGAATCTTAATTTTATTGAAACATTTGTTTGCTTCTGTTTTGTCTACAGTTGATGTCATAATATCAGAGTGGATGGGTTATTTTCTTTTGAGAGAGTCGATGTTCGATTCTGTGATATGCGCACGAGATAGGTGGCTAAAACCATCTGGAGTGATGTAAGTTGCTGTGCCTTTCTATGAAATCCCTCAGCTATTTTATGCGAATTGCTCTTGAATGAGAACTTTGTTTTTTATTTATCGTAGCTTTTTTATGGCTTATGCATACGGTGCATGGTTTAGGATATGTATGCCGTGATTCTTGTTTATTATTAATTTTTTTAACAAGGGTTTAGGGTTTAGCACTTATTGAAGCCATTACCCTATATTTGTAATTGCTGTAGAATTTATCTAACCTAGGTGATTTTAGCAATTATAGAAGCCATCGCTATATTTTCAACCTAAACACTTGATCTTGCAGCTTTTTTTTGGTAGATACTTTTTTGTGATATTAGGTTCTTTCCAAGGAAGATACTATATACTATTAGTGACCTTCTTGTGTCTTGGCATATTGCCTAATTTGTATTAGAATCTCTTATCATCTAGAAAGTGATATTGCTATCTTTTTAACAACTCAATTTCATAATGTACAGTTTCTTTCACATAATACATTATTCTTTTGATAAGGGCTGCATGTGGAGTTCCGTGAGTTCATGCATAAATTGTGAGGCTTGATTTACTACGAAGGAAATTTCAGGTGTGGTAATGGTGAGCTGCTTTAAGACTCTCACGATACTTTAAAATATGCTTGGGTACTTCATTGATTTTGCATCACTAGTCTTAACTTTTGATTGTAAGCAATTGGTGTAGTTGGAGGATTGCAATCCTACATTTTGAATTTTAAAAGATCTTGAGCATTGTTTGTCGTGATATTTTTAGTTTGTGTTAACCCTTACAACAACAACAACAACAACAACAACATCATCATCATCATCAAGCCTTTATCCCACTACATGGGGTCGGCTACATGAATCATTTTTCTCCATTGAGTCCTGTTAAGAGTCAAATTTTCATTTAAATTTAATAAAAAAAGCTAACCCTACTCAAGTTATGTTTCAAGAAAGTACCTCAAGTGTCTCAAATATGTGATTTTAAATATTATGTTGTAGATGTTTGACGCTACTTGTCATTGCTTTGCAAATTAAGAAACAATGATGCCATCAACATAAGAAACAACGATTATGATTTATTGCAATTTGTAAATGAAAAGAGAAATAATTTGATATTGTTTGTTTAAAATCAAGACCTTCTATAGCTTCTTGAAAACTAAAAAAATCATGTTTAAGAAGCTTGCTTTAATCTATATATTGAATTTTTCAACTTGTAGACATATCTTATTTGATCATCTTCATGAAATCTATTTTTTTATTCCATGTCAGCATCCTCTTTGAGTTCTCCTTGAAGAAATGCATTTATGACCTCAAGTTGATTAAACAACCAAGCTTGAGGAATAATAGAAAAAAATAATTCATAATATAGCAATATTCACCATTCGGTTGAGGTCTCATCTTTATCTGATCCATGTTGTTGAGTGTATCCATTTGCAACAGGCCCAGCTCGGAATATCCCAATTTTCCCATCTGCTTAATGCTTTATCTTGTAAACCCTTTTGCATCAACAAGATTTTGATTATTGGGTCTCTGAAAAACTTCCCATGCTTTATTTTCTTTCATTTTAGCAATCTTTTTATACATTAACCATTTTCTGTTATAGGTTGCTTGTTCATATGTGGTGGGTTTCTATATTTCATCTTCGTCAAGATGGTTTACAGTGACATTAAAACTTTCATAATTATGCACCTCACAATAGTTTGTTATGATTGTACGTTGTTTTCATACCCATAAATAATTTATTGATTTTGTGCTTCACTTTTGTTATGAAGAGTCTCTTGTCCTTCTTTTGTTTCTGAGATCTCCTCTATGGCTTTAAAAGACCATAAGTTCTTCTTCAGTCATTGATCATTCACCTTCTTCCTTTGTAGCTGGAATTGTAATATACCCCTTGTTTCTATGGGTGTATTAGATAATCTAATTTTGATGAATATCAATTCTCTTGTCTTGGTGATAGTTGGGAGTCCCTTTTTGAAGAGGGATTATTGGAAGTAGTGTTGTTGATATGATACTGCTCTTTTGATTATGAATCCCAATTTCTTTATAAATAGAGTTAATAATATTGCCTACTTTCATAAAAAAATATTTAATAATTTCATTAAAAACTATGTTTGGATATCAAAACTTTTTTACTTTGTGTATCAAAACAACAATAGCCCTTGTAGCTTTCTTCGTTGCTAATGAAAATGCATTTTTAGATTTAGAATCGAATTTGGTTCTTTGGTTTTCATGTATAAAACATATGCATCAGAACCGAAGAGATGTATCATGCTGTAGTCTGATCTTTTAAATAAATACTTTAAAGAGTGTAAAATGTTTCAGGACATGTGAGTGTAATCATTGGTGATATACATAGTAGGAAGGAAGGCATCCGGATAAAGGTATAAAGGAACTTTGGGATCATAAATATGATCTATCCAACTTAATTGATATGCCTATGTTTCCTCTCAACAATTCCATTTGTTGATAGGTGTATGGACAAGACTTTTGATGTGAAAAGCTATTACCAAGAAGAAAAAATTTCAACATAATAACTTGTGTGGTTCTATCTCTAGTGATTATTATTGCATTTCCATTATAAGAGAATAACTTGGAGAATTTACTTGGCTTAGTTGCCACATGATTAGCATCATTGGAGTTGAGAACCCATGAAGCCTTTATTGGGTGTGAGAGTTTCATTACATGCCTTCCATCATCATATCCCACGAGCTTTTGTGAAAAAAAGAAAAAATAAAGTGGCTCTATAAGATTATACAGTAAATCAGAGTTAGCAGAGAGTATAATGATATATGACATATAGTTCTGTGAAGAAACACCACTAACAATTTGATTCCTTGTAAATAGTCGACTTTAAAAAAAGTAGTTGTAATCTTGCATTAGAAGACTGCCATTGTAGATAGTAAACCATAAACAGGAAAAAAAGGAGGAAATATGTACATTAATCAATAATAAATATAATATTCATTTCTTGGTTTGATTTAGCGTTCGTACAAACATTCATATCTGTACTACCTTATCATACTATGAGTATGAATCTATATATGTACACTAAACAATAATAAATGTGATGAATAAACATGAGATTTATGCAACCTAATATTAATGAGAATTATTCCAGATTCAAATTGTAATGAATGTTGATATTCTCAGGATCTCTAGAATCTTTTTTTTTTTTCATTTCTGAATTGTAAACTTGGTTTTACACTTAAGTAGAATGAATATTGATGTGTTTGTGCCAAATTAAGTTTTTATTCCTGACCCTAATCACTGCAAAATAAATATAACCAAGTTGATTGTAAGTGTGTATTTTGCAGAACTTTGCTACCAATTCAAACAACCTCTAAATGAGAGCAAAGAGATATATATTAGCATTGCATATTGCTGTAGTTTTGTAGAATTAGGCTTTGGATAAACATCCCACATCCAGCTGCCCTGCCATTAGGATATTTGTTCTGCTTGCAAGAAATGAAACGTATGATGTGGCGGATATGGGGGCTAGAGGGAGACAGGTGGGGAGATGATGCAAACCTAGCTCTGATATCAAATTGATGCAAGCTAAACCTCTGATACCAAATTGAGGCAATACAAAGTTCTTAACCAAGTAGAAGAGCACTAGTATGGAAACTAAGACACTTCCTAGTGATCCACTGAAGAAATTATGATCCAACACATGCCAATGCTCCTCTGGCAAATATCAATGGAATAGGGCACAACACACCTTACAGCTCACAATATTTAGAGAAGAAAGATACAGGTGGAAGGGAAATTATGGAGAGAAGAAGTATATAGATAATCGAGAAGAAGAAATAGATGTAGGAAGAAGATAGCTCTTAAGTTAGGAAGAATCCATTAGGTTTGAGTTTGTTTTCACCAATGACAACCTTCTCCAGCAGCAAATCAACTATATTATATAAGAGAAGAAGGGAGAAATGACCATAAATTGCTCACTTAAATGTGCCACAATCAGCCAATAGAAGCCTTTAAGAGCAAAATAATATTAAATATATGAATGAAATAAAAATATCATATAATAACAAGTTCAACTCCAAATTCCTTATTTCTCAGTTTCCTACTCATCCACATTTAATTCCTAAAGAAAACTAAAATAACTGACAAAAACTTAGAAATCATCTGCACTATCATCACTAAGGGGGTTTTTATTTGAGTCGTCATCATAACAAATTGTTCTCTCCCTTATCTCATTCTATGGAGTCCAATGCCACCCAATTTATTTTAGTCATCTTCCTCTTTATAAATATTTTTCATTAACATAAAGATGAGATTATGATGATGACATCTGACTGTGGAAAGTTTATCAGAGGAAGGGCCGGAGATCTATGGCTACAATTGAATTACTCTATTTTTGGGCATTTAATTTTCTGTTTTTCCCCTCACTTGAGGGAGTAGGTTTATGTGACCCCAGGGGGCATTTTTGTCATTTGATGTTTATTTGTATTTTGTCTATTTATAGGCCTCATCTTCACCTTGGGAGGGATGATGATTATTATGAATGAAATTTTTGCACTTTGTGTCTTGGTGTGTTTTGAGAGCTTTAAGAGTTCTTATGAGAGTTTATGTGAAGTTCCTAGGTGAGGGTAATACAAGACCTGTCAGCCGCAGAAAGCGTCCGGGCTCACGGTTTATCTCCGCCTCCATCCACCATCAAGCTCGCCCTGCCACCATCTCCTCCGAAAGCTCCAACTGACCCCTCCTCCTAACCGCCACCCCCCCTCTTCCCATGGCCAAAACTTTCATGCCCTCCTCCCCATTTTTCTTTCTATAAATTGATCCTCCAATATTTCCTAATTAACCTAGCGCTAATTTTAGAAAATATGTATTCAAATTTGAATTCTCCTAAATTCTTGATTTTTCGTTCCTAAATTGGTGGATTATTTTTGGAAGGCATCCCCATCAATAAATCGAAAATTTAAGCGAAAAATTCTCATCGATTCTCCTTCCTAAATTAGCCTAGCCTAATTTATGAAAATCTAAATTCAAATTTGAATTCTCCTAAAACCTTGAATTCCTTTCCTAAATTGTTGGATTATTTTTTAAAAAGTATCCCCATTAATAAATCTGAAATTCAAGTGAGAAATTCTCATTAATTCTCCTTCCTAAAGTAGCCTAGCCATAATTTATGGAAATATGAATTCAAATTTGAATTCTCCTAAAACCTTGAATTCTTTTTCTAAATTGTTGAATTATTTTTGGAAAGGTATTCCCATTAATAAATCTGAAATTTAAGTGAAGAATCCTTATTGATTCTCCTTCCTAAATTAGCTTAGCCTAATTTATGGATATCTGAATTCAAATTTGAATTCTTCTAAAGCATTGAATTCTTTTCCTAAAGTGTTGGGCTATGTTTGGAAGGATATCCCCATTATCAAATCTGAGTATTGATTGAACGTTTGAATTAATTTCTCTTTCCTTTAACAATATGCTTTAATTGGCAACCTAATTAAGGCCCCAAATGATTGGGCCGTTCCCCCTTCCTCATTGATCCTTATAATAATTATATAAATTATTTGGACATAAATCTTAGGTTCAGATTTCTGCTAATTGCTGTCCTCTTATTTTGGTTGCCATCCAATGATGATTGTGGCTATTTTTCTACTATCAAGCGCTTGCTATCTCCTTCCCAAATCATCCTAAGCTCTTGTCCAGATTTCCAGGGGACGATATAACATTGTCCAAACATGTGAAATGGATTTGTATTGCTGTCCTTCCCATCGAGACATCCAAACGACTTTGCCACGGCTTAGTATCTTCGTCTATGCGGGTAAACTCTTTCCCTCCCCTTGTACCTTTTGATCCCTCCTCAATCATGACATCGTTTTATTTTGAAAACTTATCCGCGTAGCCCATACTAAGAGCTCGTGTAAGTGGGACTTTATAGTGACTAGTATATTTGTTAGTTTAGGGATTGTCTCTAAAACATCACGTGAGCATGCTATTCATTTATTTGATTATATAATGGTCCTCATATTATCATGCGATTACTTGTTTAAACTTGATCATCCCCTTGCAAGCTAAAATCCTTATTTAAGTTCATTGGGAGTTAATTAATTGTCAATCTCTGTTCACGCACGCGTAATTTCCAACTTAACATCATTTACACATCTAGCTCTGCATCAGATTAATACTCTAAAAATTTTAGAGGAGGTGGTGGCGCTGTGCGGGTTTCAAGTGATCCCGGCGGCGACTACGATGGTGGTGACCATGGAGAAAACGGAGGGTTGGAGGTCAAGGCAGTCAAGAGGAAGTTGATGCAGCTCGTGGGTGCATTAAAGCGTGATTTGTTCGGGGCTTTAATTTATGATTTAGATAAGTTTTAATAAAATATACATAAATTGAGTGAGGCGTAAGCCTCACGCCAGTGAGGCATGGTGTGCGTTAAGGTGGGCCTCAGCCAAGCTGAGACGCTAGTCTCATAAAAAAAAGTTTTAGGCGGAAGCCTCGATGCGTTCTTCACTGGATGTGCACTGAGGTGGGCCTCAAGGCGAGCCTCAAATTGCGCAATTTTAAACACTGCCGTTGCCAGGTCCCAAGTCCTGGATGAGAAAAGTGGAGGGTTGCGTTAGGTAGTCGACAGCCAGCGTAAAACTTGTCGAATAACCATGACATGAATCCTTTAATAAATTGTGTTAATGCTAGGGCGTTCCCTGGAAGCGACGCACTGTATGGCCTGAATACAGTGAAAAGTGTGCAAGGGCCGCTGCATCGGCGCCCGGGTGCAGTGTTAAATAGGCAAGGGTTCCCACATCAAGGACGGATGTGGGCAAAGAAGCTAGTCCATGATACTAATATTAGGATAGGAACTTGGAATATAGGTTCCCTTACAGGAAGATTAATGGAATTAATAGATATTATGATTCATAGGAAGATAAATATTTTGTGCATTCAGGAAACTAAATGGGTTGGAGAGAAGGCTAAGGAGATTGATAGTTTAGGATTTAAAGTTTGGTATTCAGGTAAGAGTCATACTAGAAATGGTGTAGGCGTGATTATAGATAAGAGTTTGAAGGATAATGTTATAAATATTAATAGAATTGGAGATAGAATTATGGCTTTAAAGATTGTTGTTGATGCTAAGATTATTAATATTATAAGTGCTTATGCTCCTCAAATAGGTTTAGATATGTGTTCAAAATTAAAATTTTGGGAAGATTTAGAAGAATTAATTCAAAAGATACCTCTCGAAGAAAAATTTTTTATTGGAGGAGATTTAAATGGACATGTTGGTAGAGAGGTAAATGATTTTAAAAGCATTCATGGTGGATATGGGTTTGGAATGACTAATGAAGGTGGTAAGACCATACTAGATTTTTCTTTAGCTTATGATTTTTTAATTGCTAATACCTTATTTAAGAAAAGAGATGAGCATCTCATCACTTATAAGAATGGTTATAGTAAAACTCAGATTGATTATTTTCTTATAAGAAAAGTAGATCGTTTAGATTGCAAAGATTGTAAAGTTATTCCGAGTGAAAGTTTATGTACCCAACATCGCTTATTAGTTTTAGACTTTAAGATGAAAGGACATAAAATAAAAAATAAAGTAAAGCGATTTTCTAGGATTAGATGGGGGCATTTAAAGAATAGAATAAAAATATTTTTGAGAGTAAGATTTTAGATTCTAAGATTTTATTTGTGCATGAGGCTGCTAATGTTATGTGGGAAAAAGTGGCTAGTGATATTAAAAATATTGCTAAAGATGTGTTTGGAGTATCAAAGGGAAAAGCCCATAATAGTAAAAATAGCTGGTGGTGGAATCCAATTGTGCAAGAAAAGATAAAAAATAAGAAGATTTGTTATAAAATTGGTTTAAATGTAAAAATTCTGATAATTGGGAAAGATATAAAGAGGCATGTAAGGATTCTAAGAAAGCAATATGTGATGCAAAGATCTTAGCTTTTAATGATTTATATAATAGATTAGATACTAAGGAGGGAGAAAGATATATGTATAAGCTAGCCAAACAAAGAGATAGGAGTAGTAAGGATTTAATTCAAGTGAAGTGTATTAAGGATGAAGATCAAAAAGTACTTTTCTTAGAAGATGATATTCAACAAAGGTGGATGAGATATTTTGATAAACTTTTTAATGAAGATTGTAGGAATACAATTGACTTTAGTGACCTTAGCATCCTAAATGAAAATAAAGATTTCTGTTTTTATCGGCGTATTAGTAAAACCGAAGTTAGAGAGGCTTTAAAGAAAATAAAGTGTGGAAAAGCTGTTGGACCTGATGATATCCCAATAGAGATGTGGAAATGCTTAGGAGATGAAGGAATTTCTTGGCTAACTAAACTTTTTAATAATATTTTGAAGACTAAAAAGATGCCAGATGCGTGGAGAATGAGTGTATTGATTCCTATTTATAAGAATAAAGGTGATGCACAAGATTGTGCGAATTATAGATGAATTAAGTTAATGTGTCACACTTTAAAACTATGGGAGCGAGTTATGGAGCGTAGGCTGCGGCGTGATACTAATGTTTCTCAAAATCAATTTGGATTCATGCCTGGTAGGTCTACTATGGAAGCCATACATTTATTGAGAGGTTTGATGGAGAAATATAGGGAGAATAAGGAGGATCTACATATGATATTTATTGATTTAGAGAAAGCATATGATAAAGTTCCAAGAGAAGTGCTATGGAGAGTTCTTGAAAAGAAAGGAGTTAATAATGCTTATATTCAAATCATTAAAGATATGTATGAAGGAGCTACTGCTTGTGTTCAAACACAAGGTGGTTTGACCAAGTATTTCCCTATTTCGGTTGGATTACATCAAGGATCAGCTTTAAGCCCATATCTTTTCGCGTTAGTCATGGATGTTCTCACTAGACATTTACAAGAGGATGTACCCTGGTGTATGCTTTTTGCTGATGATATTCTTCTTGTTGACAAGACTAAAGAGGGAGTTGAAGGTAAACTTGAAGTCTGGAGATCAACCTTAGAGTCTAAAGGTTTTCGCTTGAGTAGATCTAAAACTGAATATATGAAGTGTAATTTTAGCAGTAATAGACCTAGTGAGGGGATTGTGACTTTGGACGATCAAGTCATTAATAAGAGTACACGTTTTAGATATCTTGGATCTATTGTTCAGAGTGATGGTGAAATAGATGGGGATGTTATCAGTAGAATTCAAGTTGGATGGTTGAAGTGGAGGAATGCATCGGGCTTGTTGTGTGATAGAAAAGTCCCCCTTAAACTTAAGGGAAAATTCTATAAGATGGTGGTGAGACCTGCAATGCTTTATGGTGCAGAATGTTGGCCATTAAAAGAGAAGCATAATACTAAGTTATGTGTTGCGGAGATGAGGATGCTTAGGTGGATGAGTGGATTTACTCTTAGAGACAGGATACGAAATGAGCATATACGTGAAAAGGTTGGAGTAGCTCCAGTGGAGGATAAGATTAGAGAGAGTCGCCTTAGATGGTTTGGTCACATAAAACGGCGGCCTTCCGATGACCCAGTTAGGAAAGTAGAGGTATTAGATTTGACTTATGTTAAGAAAGGTAGAGGTAGACCTAAAAAGACTTGGTTAGAAAATATTAGAAATGATCTTTCTCTATTAGATTTAAACGAGAATTTGACTTTGAACCGGACACAATGGAGAAAAAGGATTCATGTTGCCGACCCCACGTAGTGGGACAAAGGCTTGTTATTGTTATTGTTGTAGTAAAGCCACCCATTGGTCTACATGTCAAAAATTTTTTCAATCTAACTTTGTGAATTATGTATCCTTTATTTCATTCAATTTTATACTTCCTCACTTGATAACAGTCCGATTCAATGTCTCTTCTCTTGATTGTTGGCTCATTGGTGAGCGTGGTTTACCAAAAACGAGGAAGCAAGAAAGGAGGATGGATTGGCAATAGGATGACATACTCCCTGCCTTTTCTTTTTTTGTGTAAATAGCTATGATATGCTTGAAGTTTAGAGCTGCTTGGAGTAGAGGGATTGCTGTCCTTCTTCAGTTTAGTGAAGGATTAAAATATACATAGATATGAATGTGGAATTAAGTGATGAGTCGTTAATGATTATGTTTTTGCATAATAGTGCACGTTTAGTTTATCTTTTTTTTTTAAAATTTAATTGGTGGGTGAGATTTTTACATTATAACTCAAACAGATTGAAGAACAAAGGTGGTTCATTATTACTTGAACTTCTTGCTTCAGTTAGGTCTTCTTTGGCAATCTGTTAATTAAGGCAGATTGAGATCATAATTGGGAACTGCAGATGAGTTAGTCTAGCAATGATTATTTCGATCTGTTAGCATGCATTCTTTTTTCTCTAATGTTACAAGATGCATGTATTCAATTAAACTAACATTTATTGCATAGCTGCAAACAACAATTTCCAATGAATTGATCTAATGACAATGAAAAGAAATAAAAAAAGGGCATTGCCCGGAAGCTTGGTACCAAGAAAATTCCGCCCAACTCCTGAAGTATAACGTGGATCTAGAGAAAGCACATGCTATTGAGATACTTAAATGATTAAATACTATTGATTGACGGAGCTATTTTCAATTTGTCATTTATTAAAAATTACTTGATAGATTCTTATTGAACTTGTATTTTTTCGCCAAGCTCTTACAAATGTTGATCACTATGAGAGACTTTGTATTCCATTCCTTTTTGTAGGTATCCTAGTCATGCTAGGATGTGGGTAGCACCTGTCAGATCTGGTTTAGGGGATCAGAAGATGAATGATTACGAAACTGCTATGAGCGACTGGTATAGCTTTGTTAATGACACAGAAATAAACTATGGAGTCAATATGAATGTCCTAACCCAGGCTTATCGTGAAGAGCATGAAAAATACTATCTGAAGGTGCTAACTGTCATTCTCTTCTTGCTTCATGCAGTCATATTCTAATGCAATGCTATGGTCATTTTATTTCCGTGCAGTTTGTTCTATACAATACAATGTGGTTCTTGTGTATATAATGTAGATAAGATGATTTAAGCGTCACTTTTTATTTGCTTCGTGCATTTGAAATTTTATGCTATAGTGAGAGAGTCAACAAGTAGGCCTTGGGGTTGTGATATTCTGTCATGAATCATATTATAAATTAGGGGCATATGTATAATACCATTGTTTAAAATTGCGCAATATGAGGCTCGCCTTGAGGCCCGCCTTAGCGCAATTCCAGTAAAAAACGCCTCAAAGCTTACGCCTCGAGCTTCTTTTATGAGGCTTATGCCTTATCTTAGATGAGGCCCGCCTTGCCTCACTAGCTTGAGGCGTACGCCTCACTCTATTTAAGAATTTTTTATTTAAAACTCACCTAAATCCTATACAAAAGCCCCAAAAAAATCATGACTTCTTGCACCCCCAAGCCGCAACAACCTCCTCTCAATTGCCTCAACTGCAGCACACCGCCTTCACCGTAGCCCCCGCCATTGTAGTCCCCGTAGGGGATCACTAGAAAGCCGCATGCCACCACCATCTCCTCTTAAAATTTTGGAGTATTATATTTTTGTTGACGACAAACATTTATGACAGATGAAGATAAATGAAGAAGAAGCAGATTGAGAGGTATTAGACCCTACAGGATGAGGCAGGGAAGATGCCAATTTGTTATGATAGTGACTCAAATAAAAATCCCCTTAGTAATGATAGTATAGATGATTTTTGAGTTGTTGTCAATTACTTTAGCTTTTTTTAGTAATTAAACGTAGATGAGTAGGCAACTAAGAAAAAAAAATAGAGTTGAACTTAATATTTTATGTTATTTTTATATAATTCATATATTTTATATTGTTTTATTCCTGTAATATTTGGATTTCAATTATTTCACATCATTTATCATTTAACACTTTACATCTTATACAATTTTTTGTTTCATATGTATGTAAATTTGTTACTTCATAGTTCAATAGAAAGTTAATGTCATCCTTTAACATATTATTTGGATATTATATAAAAAATACTTTTAATTTTTATTTTGACTTTACGCAATTTTTAGATTTTGAGGCTTACGCCTCAAAACGCCTTGAGGCTTACGCCTCGCCTCACAAACGAAAAACGCCTCAATACCCAATTGCACAATTTTAAACTTTGTATAATACTGCATAGTTTTCAAGAAGAAGAAGAAAAAAAACTTTCAACCATAGTTTATTTCCTTCTCTTTTTTTTTTGAATTCTCTGAAATGTAATATATGCCCAATACTTAAAAAGATGCTAAGAGGACATTTTTTTACTTTTTGCTGAAGGTCTGAAAGATTCTTTTGATGGCACTCGCGTAGTGAGAAATTTGATGTCAAGTGCAGTTGAATATGGCTTAAAATTTGTTCAATGTCACTTTTGATCTATCTTGACCTGAAGAAAGTATTGTTGTATGCTGGCTCGATTTGATCTTGACCCAAGTTGGATCTAGTTTTTTTGTTTCAATTGAGCAAAAACTTATTTTTATTTCAATCAAATTTCAAAAATATAACACATTATCAGTTCTACATATATTACATGAATCCATAAATGCATGGATATTCCATATGTAGATGCATAACTTCATACATTTATAAATGAAAATATAAATTCATACGTGCATACACACACACGCACATTCATAAATTCATGCATACACAATTCATAAATTCATGCATGGATATTTCTATTTTTGTTTCTATCCGAACTCGAGCTAGGTCGATTTAATCCTTGCTTGGCTCAAGCCAAGTTTGATTTGTGCTAGCTTTGACTCTTTATTTGGTTTGTTGATTTTGATCTGAGATCAATTCAGGCCAAACTTTGATCTGACTTTTAAATAATATTCACCCTTTGTAGAAAATTCTTACAGCCTATGAAGCACAAATACGAGAATATTGACATGACACGACATAGGCACAACACAGCATAGCCATGACAACTTGACAAAACTATAAAAAGTAGGATACAATATGTTATGGATATCATGTTATAAATTATATAATTTCTGCTATTTACCACTAAAGGAATTACAGGATGAAGTATAGCATCCTAAAAGAAAAACAACAACAACAACAACAACATCAAGCCTTTATCCCACTACGTGGGGTCGGCTGCATGAATCCTTTTTCTCCATTGTGTCCTATTAAAAGTCAAATTCTCGTTTAAATCTAATAAAGAAAGATCATTTCTAATATTTTCTAACCAAGTCTTTTTAGGTCTACCTCTACCTTTCTTAACATAAGTCAAATCTAAGACCTCTACTTTCCTAACCGGGTCATCGGGAGGCCGCCGTTTTACGTGACCAAACCATCTAAGGCGACTCTCTCTAATCTTGTCTTCCACTGGAGCTACTCCAACCTTTTCACGAATATGCTCATTTCGTATCCTATCTCTAAGGGTAAAGCCACTCATCCACCTGAGCATCCTCATCTCTGCAACACTTAACTTAGAATTATGCTTCTCTTTTAATGGCCAACATTCAGCACCATAAAGCATTGCAGGTCTCACCACCATCTTATAGAATTTTCCCTTAAGTTTGAGGGGTACTTTTCTATCACACAATAAGCCCGATGCATTCCTCCACTTCAACCATCCAACTTGGATTCTGCTGATAATATCCCCATCTATATCACCATCACTCTGAACAATAGATCCAAGATATCTAAAACGTGTACTCTTATTAATGACTTGATCGGCCAAAGTCACAATGCCCTCATTAGGTCTATTATTACTAAAATTACACTCCATATATTCCGTTTTAGATCTACTCAAGCGAAAACCTTTAGACTCTAAGGTTGACCTCCACAATTCTAGTTTACCTTCAACTCCCTCTTTAGTCTTGTCAACAAGAAGAATATCATCAGCAAAAAGCATACACCAAGGTACATCCTCTTGCAAATGTCTAGTGAGAACATCGATGACTAAAGCAAAAAGATATGGGCTTAAGGCTGATCCTTGGTGTAATCCAACCGAAATAGGAAAATACTTGGTCAAACCACCTTGTGTTTGAACACAAGTAATAGCTCCTGCATACATATCTTTAATGATTTGAATATAAGCGTTATTAACTTCTTTCTTTTCAAGAACTCTCCATAGCACTTCTCTTGGAACTTTATCATATGCTTTTTCTAAATCAATAAATATCATATGTAAATCCTCCTTATTCTCTCTATATTTCTCCATCAAACCTCTTAATAAATGTATGGCTTTCATAGTAGACCTACCCGGCATAAATCCAAATTGATTTTGAGAATCCAAGTTGAGGCAAACACAATTAAATTCTGAATGTTAATCAATGGCTTTAATGAAGAAACTCAATCATTTGAGGCAATATCCAGTTATTTTAGATCAAAATTTTAAGGTAAATGAACAATGAATAAAATGCTAAAATATGAATTTATAAAATTATAAGCTGAATTATTTAAAAGTTACTAATAAGATACAAAAAAATGTAGCATTAATTATAAGCTCTTTGACTTCGGATATGGTTTGTTAGGGCATGATCGGCTTTGAAGAAGAGTAGAGATGTGGACTTGGACTGTCTTTGGCTTCATTATTTTGGGGATGTCTATACCATGATCGTGATTTGCTTCGAAGAAGAATGAAGATGCCACCTTTGACCATCTTCGGCTTTGGAGATGGATGAATAGGACACGATTATCTGTGAAGAATATAAGAGGCGATTTCAAACTGAAGTGGTGGAGATGCGACATGACTTTGACTTAAGAGGCATATAAATGGTAGATTGTAGATTTAATTGAAGGGCATTGTTGGATTATCATATTGTAGATTGCTAGGGCAAGGGGTGTAATATGGGTATTAATTCACACACGTTTGATTATGAGTTTCATGTTTTGAGTTGCACCTGCCAGTTGTGTTTGGTGAGCGATGGAGTCTAATTCCACACAAAAAAAGATTCAAAATAATTTGTGAAGTGTCGGACATACGTTGTGGTGTGTTGGAGTGGTGTTCATGTCCGGCGGGGCTCCAACAAGGATATAGAAGCGCTATTTGAAAGTGTTTGTGCTTCATAGGATACTTAATGCTTCAAATTGTTTCAATGTGATAACTTATTGAATTTTCTGTAGTAGTTGCCCTTTTTGGTCATCCTTGCGCTGGTCTTTTTCATGCACTGTTCAGTGAGCTGAGATGAGAATGGTTTAATAAAACTTGTTGATGCATTTCTTTGACTCGTTTACTTTAATAAAACAGCTACATTTTGGTTGGTTTTGTTCTCATCAGCAATGGTAATTAGGTTGTTACAAGTTTCGTACGAGAAATTGAGAATTGCTCATGCAGTACAGTTCTTATTCTTTCTTGTTCTTATGCGGAATTGCAGACATCACTGTGGAACAGTCTTCATCCCAGTCAAATAATAGGTACCCCTGCAGTCATTAAAGAAATTGACTGTTTAACAGCTACAGTAGATGAGATCCGCAATGTTTTTGCGAATTTCTTGCTGCCAATCAATGTGGATCGGACTAGGCTATCAGCATTTGCTGGCTGGTTTGATGTCCATTTTCGGGTATGCTGTCCTCTTCGAAACTTTTTATATTCTCTTTACATAACGCTGATTTCTTGCTGCTGACTTCATCCATTATTTTAAAGGGTAGTATGCAGAATCCGGTTGAGCAAGAAGTAGAGCTTACTACTGCTCCTAGCATTGACAACTCGACTCACTGGGGTCAGCAGGTTTGTTGTTTCCTATTATTTGTATCATGGTTACATTCCCGATACTTCTTAAGTTTACCATGTCTAAAGAATTGGATAGTTTTTGGTGTCGCTGATCATATTAACCATTGAATCTTCTTCACTAGCAAACTTTAAGCATTCTGTTCTATATCCTGTATTGAAGCTACAAAACCCATAGCAATTGAAAGAGTTTCCCATCCTGAACTTAGATCCCAGTAAATGTACACGGATAGATTTTGAATAACAGCATGAAGCTGGAATGACCTTGGAGCCGTGGACATAATTAATTATCTAGTTCACGTAAGTTGTGAGCTGTTTCATGCTAAATAGAAAATGCATGGAATTAGTATAGTTTGTCAATTCACATGGCTTTTACTAGGGCCTGTTTGTCTTCATCCAATAAAAGTTGACGGATTAGTGAGCCCTTCAAGATGTCTCGAGAAGGAATGACGGAAAATGCTACAATGTTTCAGCCTTGGATGAATATGAGGGAGGGGAGATTACTTTATGAAAGAGGATGAGAAGTACAAAACAATCTTAGAGAGGGAAAATGCTGAGCAAAACCAAATGGAACTCGATGCACATGGTTTAAAGGTACGATATATAAGTGATGGAAGTACATTGCCCATAGGGTATCTCCACTCACATTATTTGAGGGGGTCACATACGGCCAGTAGGGAAGAAAAAATTATTACGTGCGGTGTCCGGACGCTTCTGGAGGCAAATCCGGATGCGCCACGTCATCCAATGCACCCAATACTCAGTGCATTGGATGATATGGCAAGTCCGGGTTGGCCTCCGGATGCATTTGGACACCGCATAGAATAATCTCTTGTAGGAAAGAGGAACACGTCTTAGGGGGTTCACGACACACACGTGAGCTAAAGAGGATAAACCATGTTTCCATTCATAAAATTCAGCTGTCTTCATGGCATAATTCCAAGGACTATTTATTGCAAATATTGACTGTTGATCAGTTGGGTTTAGTTGGTTGGTTTGAGATGATCTGGTTGATTTGATTGGGTTTTGCTATTTTTATTGGGTTTGTTCAATGCTGTTTGGATTAGTTGGATTTGGATTTGGGGGAGGGGGGTCCTCTGTTGTGTGAGTTGCGGATGTCATTTCATCTTGGGGTGGCGGCAACTAGAATTGAGCTTCCTCAAATTCCATATTGAGAGAGGTTTGCAATTGTCTTCGGATTTCATTCACGTAAATTTTCTATGTCACTTGTGTGCAACCTTCTACTTTTCTGTCTGCAGGATATTTATTCAAGTTCTGATGTAAACTTCAATTTCTATCACCATTCGTAATTTCTTTCACTATTGAGGGATGTTTTTATGGTCCTTTTTTCGGCATAATCTAGAACTTGTATGTTTTAATCTCTTATAATTGTTTTTTTTTTCACTTCTCCCCTGAGCAGGTTTTCCTCTTGCATCCTCCTCTAAGAGTTGATGTAGGTGACAAACTGATGATGGCTTTTTCCATGAGCCGGTCCAGGGAGAATCATCGCTTGATGGATGTGAATTTCACATATGAGTTGCAGCTGTCATCCGGAAAATGCTTTAAGCCTGTAGCTAGAAAGTATTATATCGAATGATTATGAGGAGAGGCATTGCATGCTGGTATGATGATATTTTCTATTTCATATTATAGAAACAATCTCTTTGCATGCAAATACAAAGATAAGGCTACATTTATCAGATTCTCTTTATACACCGCACAACTGATTGCTTCATTTATTCTCCCATTTCATGTAGAAGTGCTGCAACTGGTTCTGCTAACATAAACTTTGATGATCTGTGCTCTTCAGGAATGAAGGCGGAATGCATCACTCAGAATGTTGCAGGTTGTATGGATGAATAACAACCATATTTAGCTGGAAACAAGCTTTATAATCATTAAATGTTTTCAAGTGTATTTTGCTTTTGGTCTGTCTCTTCTGGAATCATTTATCTTGTAATTTTGAGAAGAAATTTGTTTGACAATTAATTGGAAGATGAAGTTATTGCCTACCATCGAATTCATTAATTTTCTAACTTTCTGCATTATCACTTCTGAAACAGCACACCATAACATGCAGTGAGTTAAGCTGAATGATGAACTGAAAATATGATTAGCATACATAAAAATGGCTTTGAGATGTAGGTTTTGTTTGGGACAGCTTTTTAAAGCAGCTTTTAAGTTAAAAAAAATTAATTCAAGAAATTTTTGTACTATAAAGTTGCTTTAAAAAGTAGTAAAAAAGTAGTCTCAATTGATAGATTATTGTTCATTGTAAACAATACACTCTGTTATCATAACATTTTTTTTGTGATGGCTGGATGTAATTGGAAATAATTTTGGTAAGATTTTGAGTGAATTAGTGCACTTCATGAATAATTTTTATTTATTTATTTATATAGGATTTATGTTCATTTCCTTAAAAAATTAAACAAGGTTATAATATATTTTGAGAAACATTGTAGATTAGATAACATTTGAATATTGATTTGTTCATTTTATTTTTCTTTGTATATATAGCAATTAACATATATGTTTATTTATTAATATTAAATAAGTAATTAGTGAAAATTGATTATGATTTGAACTTATAACATTATGAAGGTTGGATAATGTTTAAGTTAGGTTGGATTTTGGTTAAATAAATAAATAAATAAGTTTGAGCAATTTGGCTTTCAGCTCAATTAGGTTCCCTTACACTCTTATAAGTGGGTAATTAAAATTGAAAAGTATACAATTGGATTTTATTTCAGGAAAATTAAGGTTAATTTGTTCAAACATGTAATTTGATTTAGCCACATAAACCCTAAATATGATGTAAATTACATAAATTCTAAATAAGAGTAATAGATAAATGCTTTTGAAAATATTATCATAGATCATATAATTATAGTGATGCTACAAATTTTCTTCATCTCATTTCATTTTTCACTTTCTTTTCCCCATAAAATTAAAAAAATATGGGAATTAAGCAATTAAAAGCAAAAGTTGTGCAAATTAAAGGAAAGATTAGAAATAGCAAAGCTGTTGGAATGTTAGAAAAATAGTCAAATTCTATTAGATGTGTTGATAAGAATTAGTTTAATTAATGATATTTGAAGAGAGATAATCAAGTAACATGCTATATCAACATCATTAGACTTAATTATTTGGTATTGACTTTATGAATACTCATCAACTATATTTTTCTTATATAGATATCACAATATATTAAAAAAATTTTCATGTCCCAATTTGTGGGTGCACCACCTTCTTTTGGCTTTCCCGTCTAAATTTTATGAAGAGATATGTCTTAACATGTAAATAATGTAGAAATCAATATATATATAAAGGCAGGGGTGGAATCGGCTTCAATTTTGAGGGGGGGGGGGGGGGGGGGGGGGGGCAAATTAAATAAAAAATAATTAAATATTAAAAATGAAGAAAAAAATTGTGTAATAAAATTGTCATAAAAATTTGAAAGAAAATATTAAAACTAAATGTGAAGAAATTCATAGACATTTTAGGGCATGTATTTCAGATTAGCAGTAGATTAAGACTTGTCATCATTAGGATTAGTGCAAAAAGGCTTTTTAAGGAGGTGTTTGGAAAGAATATTGGGCAAATTAAGATAAAAGAATTTTTTAGGGGGGGGGCAAAAGTGATTTTTTAGGAGGGGCAAAAAAAATTTTTACTAAAATTTTACTCTCATATAAATTTTTTTTTTTTTTTTGAGGGGAGTCAATTGTCCCCCTGACTTGCATGTGGTTTTGCCCCTGTATAAAGGCAACATATTCATTAGCAAAGAAATAGGTGGTCTAATATGAATATACATATTGGCATTTATGTTAAATTAATTTAAATTCAGTGGAATTTCTGATCTATACCTAGACATGATTTTATTATAACAAAGCTATTTATAAAATTTCTATGTATGAAAGCACAAACATACAAAACAACTCGAATGAATTAAGTTTTTTATCTTCCAAATCTGATGATGATGAAGATATTCATTAATTTGACAGTAAATAACAGATCTTGGCTTCATGCTCGATTAATGTTTTGTTTCTTATAGCTTTTCCCATTGCTTGAAAATACAGGAAGAATATTTTACTGTGATAATGTGAATGTTTGAACAAGAAAGATATTCAAATATTTTTCTTCCAAGCACCATCTCCATCTTTGGCAATCTAGCACGCTTGATTCGTTTGCCAGAAAGCTTCATCGCGAGACCTTCTAAAAACCAAAAGGTTAGTGTTCATATATTTTTCATTATAGAAGTTTGAAGGCAATCATCTTCTCATCTAATATCAACAATTTTAACTTATAATAAGAGGGAGATAAAAGGAAAACTGAAGGTTCATTATTTATAATGATTGTCATATGATACGTTCATATTATTTGGGTTGGCGAATGTAGAGACAACTAGGTTTATAAATTTACACTTCACTTACTTGTAGGCTAAACCCACTTAAAACAAAACACACCTAGTCTATGATTCCAGTAGGAATAGTAATTGGACCTAAAGGCTCATCATGCTCAACATGGATAGGTGACAGATATATGACTTATTAACTTCTAGTATTGTTGACACCCATCATACGATGCCCTTCTAACTCTACATTTAATCTAGGATCCATACACTTTATGATAGATAACTCAGACATATACTATACATACATAGGCTTTTTCTTCATCTAGTCAGTTTAGTATGTATCTATCCCCTCTCTCCTAGGGATGATCAACCCTTCACTTTCACATATGACTATGTGGATTAAATGGCATTCCTAACTTAGGCATCATGTAAGTCCACTTGTCTATTACTATATTGAAAAGATAGTCTTTCTTGGTCATATACAACCAAGTTATAAGTCTCATTACGATGTTGCATGCATATACTATGCTGAGGAGACATTCGAGCTTGCTTGATCCCATATAATCAAGCTATAAGTCGCATTATTCCCTTCTTTTCATTCCATTCTCCGTATTACTTGTACCATAGTGAAAAGAAATTCAGGATCTCCATCATATCTTTGATGTCTTCTCTGTGACAATGAGAAGACATTAGGGTTTCCTTGGTCACACACAACTAAGTTGCATGTCTAATTTGGACATCACCTATATTACATTGAGGAGATATTTGAGGCTCTTGGTTATATGTGATCAAGTTGTAAATCCAACTCTTTGAATGTCTTTTTTACCACATTGAGGAGATGTACGAACCTTTCATATTTTTCCTAGGTTCTCTACTGGATTGAGAAGATATTCAGGCAATCTCGATCCCACACAATTGTGTTATAAGCCCTATCTTTGGTGTCCTCCCCATCACATAGAGAAAATTTTTCTTTTTTACCTTTTAGTCTTGGAGCTTAGTTAGCCTTATAGGCTGTGAAACGTACCATAATGTAGTACTGTAAATCTTGTTTGGGTTTTTCCCTCATATGATAGTGGAGTGTAATTTCTATTTGTCAGCCTAGGACTAGATCCATAACTTTAGTTTACGAGGTCCTCTTAGTAACTCATAATTACTAATAAGGATTATTAGATCACCATATAATTGAGTAGACTAAGGGCACTAATGAACTTGAAATGATATCATGAGATCTTAATTGGGGATGTCATACCTAGTCAGTAGGTTAGTCTTCACTTTCTTACATCGACTCATTTCTTTTCTCCCAGAAAGATATTGCGGCATATCATCATAGGTCCAATCTTAAGCATCTCCCTATAGTTGATGTTGGAGTTATAAGTCTCTCTATCATATTTGTTTTGATATTTTTAAGTCAACCTTTTTTGGTTCATAGGATGTTCCTCTCTTCATCCTTTATAGAGCCCCACAGGATCTATTCTGACTTTAATTTAACCAAGCTTTATATTTATTATACTTAAGTTTAATACAAGAATTAATGACTCCTTAATTGAGAGTATTATTGAACATGCCTGGAATTTAATTAATCTTAGAAGCTTACTCCTTTGGGAAATCTTAAGCCCTAAAATTAAAATAAACCTTGTTTAGAACCACATTATTCGTAAGAAAAATTTTGAGATAAATACACTTAATCTACCTTCTATTGATCCCTATGGGGCTATAGAGAGTAATGATTCACTATGATCAGTCATCTACTGTAACTTTGCAGGTGCTATCTTTTGAAGCCAACATGGATATCTCTTAGGATAAATACAAGCCAACACATAATCTCCTTCCTTAAATTATTTGGAAGAAAAATTGTGAGTTACTCTTTCAACATACTTTACATTACTTTTAGTTATTTGTTACCTCAATAGGAAGGGATATTAATCTTTTATGAATGTAAAAATAGAATTGAAAAAATATATGATTGGGGACTATAGCCATATCATTGGGTCTTTTTGTATCAGTAATGCAATTACCTACCCTAGCAGTAGAGGACATATATATCTCCTATATTTTACTCTCGTGTGTTTAAGCACCTCATAACTCTAATATGCTTAGTATCCTCTAGCTCAACATAATCTCCTAATAGAGGTAGTTCATCCAAAACTATTAATATCATTGTGCTTAACTGAACTATGCTCATCTGGAAAAAGATTTTGTGTTTTATACTGAGGACTATAGCCATATCATTGGGTCTTTTTGTATCCGTAATGCAATTACCTATCCTAGCAGTAGAGGACATATGTATCTCCTATATTTTACTCTCATGTGTTTAAGCACCTCATAACTCTAATATGTTTTGTATCCTCTAGCTCACCATAATATCCTAATAAAGGTAGTTCATCCAAAACTGTTAATATCACTGTCCTTAAGTGAACTATACTCATCTGGAAAAAGATTTTGTGTTTTGTATTGAGGTTATATATGGCCCTTCGCATGGCATTTGAAATATATGATCATTAGAACAATTCTCAATAGGAGCTCTAGTAGTTTGAGTGCCATTAGTGATGGGATGGGCCAAGCATTAGGCATTTGAATAAGAGTACGGGGTAGCCATTTTTTTCTTTTCCACCATGTGGCCATAATGGAAAGCGTATTTTAATATATGGTGCTCAAACATATTTATCCCATTTCTAACATCCATTCTAAGACTAATTACAAATTTATTTACTAGTTGTCAATCATTATATAGAGCGTTAGTCCTAAAAACTAAGTCCTTAAAAGTGTTGAGATACTTGGTGACTTGAAGGGAGCTCTACATTAGAGTTAGAAGTTGCCTATGTAATTTTTTGTGATAGTGACTTGGGTTATACTTAGTTCTAAGCATTTTCCTTACCTTTATCCAAGTTAATTTTGTCATTTCTGATCTCCATTTTTTGCTAAGATGTTGGTCAAGTATATCTTGTCATGTCCTTAGCAAAAGTATCCTTTGGTAGTCATATGTCCTATGTTACTCAGAGAATACACTCATTTGTACTATCAAATATAAAAAAAATAATTGGGAGCATTCTCGCCGGCACACGAGAGTATATCAAATTTAAAGCTCTTCAAAGGAGAAGTTTTCAAACTACCTATTTTAGTAATTCCTTGTACCCTTATTCTTATGAAAAGATTGCCTCCTAATAGGCTGAACTTTCCTAAGGGTCGGGTAATAAAGCTCATCATCCTCTAACTCAAAATGGGTGAGTTAGGTGTAATAGATTGGGTGAAATTTTTGTGGTAATATTATACATTTTTGTCACAAAAATGACCATTAGATAGAAGTCATTATATTTAATACATATACATACATTTACATATTCTCTTAAGACTCTTTAGTGGAGTTCAAACAAGAACAACAAATGCAGCCTTCACCAACCACGCCAAATTTGAAATCCTACTTCAACCATAGAATCCATTCCCGAAGAAAACCATTTCAAGAATCTGAATCCATACGCCTTGCTTTGCCTGCAGTAATACATCAGTAATACAGGGACGTGGATCCAATAAATATAACAATATCATGCTATTCATAAACTCTCTAATGATGATAAACTAATCTTAACCTCGTTCCAGGTACATGAAAAGTTTATGATTATTTGGTTTCCTATCTTATCCGAAGAAGATTATTATAAACCCTCATAAATTTATTGCTGTTGAAATAGTTCTGATAATTGTAGTTAGTTTAGGTTTTGTTTGGGATAATTTTTTTTATTATTTTTAAATTAATTTTTAGTATAAAATATTTTTAAATAAAAATATTTATACTAAACAGTTATTTTAAAAAATAATAAAAAACTGTCTCAAATGAATCTTTAGTTGCCAAATAATTTAATGAATTTAACCCTCATAAAATTTATTAAATCTGAATTTACAGTGTTTTCTAAATTCTAACTCATAGTTCAGCCAAAAGAAATCATAAAAGATCGGTTCTTTCTTCAGCTATCATCCCTCATCAGTGAGAAAGTTCCGTCCTATCTTCGGCCTTCATCCTCATCAACTCAAAATCAAAATCGAAGAGCCTAACAACAAAGCAAAACTGAAACCTCATTGTTTTCGAGGAAGATGCAGAGGTCGGCAAGCGCGGACGAGTTCCTGCGCAGCGCGCCAACTGCAAGGGGGATCCACAGGAGTCACAGATCGATGGTGGAGATCGACGGTCTCCCGACCTGCGATCCTCAATCCTTCATCGGAAAGAAGGAAGCGAGGACGATGCGTGTAGCTGTGGTGATGGTTCACGCTATTCCAATCGTCGTCGTCTTCTGCATCATGGTGCTCTGGTTACTATCCTGTCAGTTTCTTCTCCTTCATTCTGTTTCTTGAATCTTTCTTTTTGACGAAGTGATGAGTTGGTTTCTCTTATTTTTTTCGCAATTGAATCTTTAATTGTATGAAGGAGAACAAGAAGTGCTTTTGTCAATAGAGTATGATTTTTTTCCCCTGTGCAATCAGTTGCTAACTTGGTGATCCCAGCAGAGGTTTTGGAGATGTTGGGTTGTCATCCCCACTAGGGTTTTTATTAGATAAATGATTGAAGTTACATCTTTAATACATATAAAGATAATGATTGAAGTGACACATATAAGGTGATTAAAAGTAGATGCAAGAGATTCTGTTATTGCACAATAAAAGATAAAAAATACAACTATCACACTAGTTAGTAAAATTAGTATTGGGGGATTATAAAGTAGGAATAGACTTCTCATAATATGAACACGAATTGCTTAAAATGAATTTTACATATTAGAGTTAACTACTCAATAAAACGTATGAAAAATGAGAATTCATAATGCAAACTTAAAAATATTGAGATAAGATCAATGATGATGATGATATGATCTCCAGTGTAAGAAGGATGACTTGCCAAATCAACAAAGTAGAGATTAAGTTGGGCTAAATTCATCCGATTATTATTCAAAAAAATATGAAATCCTTAAGTGAGTTGAATTTCTTATTTTATTTGGTTTGGTTAAATTGAAGGGAAATAAAATGACACTTAAATGAAAGGGGCACTTGCATGCATACACTACCAAAAATTACATATTTTCGCAGCATTTATTAGTGGCAGATTGAAAACCGCCGCTATATAACTTTTTTATCATTGGTTTAAATTGCCATTATTAGCACCAGTTTTAACCATCGCTATGAGCACCAGCTTTAACTGCTTCCTTTATATACCGAAGATTAAAACCATCGTTATAACCCTCGAAATAAATGCACACTAGAGCCCTAATTTCCCAATATTATCGCGATTAAGGCATAGTGCCGCCCATTCGTTATGCGCGCCTGCTTCTTCCTTCACGCATCCACACATCGCCCTTCTTTTTGGATCTAGCGCTAGAGCTAATGTCATCGCCGTTCGTGAAACATTCAAAGGTAAAAATAAGTATTTTGTATTTATCACTGATCTAGTGGAACAAACATATCTTTTTGCAAATGTAAATGTATGTGTACTTTTTCAAACTCATAATTATTGACTTGTTTTTTCGGTGTCTATCTTGTTGATTTTGTGTTCTCATATTTGTCATTGCTCTCGCATGTGTGTTTTTTTTCTAAAATCAAGGACATCCAATCTCACTGTATCGAGAAACACCAAAATTTTCTAGCCAAACAATTGGGAAACTGTTAGATCGGTCCATTGGACTGGTCGGATCGGCTCATGGAGACAGAGGCAGAAGAGTTCTGCCTCTCCTAAACAAGCCGACCAAACCGCCCATTCCAACAGAGCTGTTTAGGAAGGATTTTTGAGGGAGTTAGGAGGAAAATTTGAATGTAGGGACTGTATAGAGATTTCTTTTTGGATTGTATGCATTAAATAATTTATTTTCCTAGGGTTAGGCCATCTGGAATTTGGCTGAAATTTGAGATCTCTTAGGTTTTTGGGCTCTAGCGGTGTCTAGAGATTGGGGAGAGATAGATCCTCCTCTCGAATAGAGGATCAACTGTATCTTAGTATTTTCCGTTTCTATTTCATCAAATAATACAAATTATTACTATTTTCCTGGTTTTGTGTGGATTTTTGTGGAGAATTCTCGCTGTTTTCCAAAGATTACTAGAAAATTCTCGAGATCTTCAAGTGTTTCCTATCAAATTGGTATCATAGCGATTTCCGGGCTATTTTTGTAGAATCCCTGCAGCAGATTTTTCTACTTTGGACCGAGGTTTTTGTTATTTTTAGGGGGAAAATCCGGATTTTGAGCCTAACAAAGAGCGGGGGACATATGGCGGGAAGCAAGGTCGAAGTATTAGAAGGGTTGATCAGATAAATGAAATATGAAATTTCAGATCTCCAAACTCAAGTTGCAGATTTAAAGAAAAATATTTCAGTCATCTATGATAAGATTGATTCGAATTTTTCCATCCTGAAGGAGATATTGAAGAAAGTGCGCGAGGGCTATAAACCAAAAAAATGCCGTCGAAGGTGAGGGAAGTCATCGACAACTAAAGAAGGAAAACCCTAAGCCAATTCGATGAAGGGAAGATCAGGAGGTGGAGATTTTGGAAGGAACATAAAAAATGCCTCCCCTAGGGCTTATTCCTAGGGAGGAGTCGGGTAAAGGGTATGTGGAGAGGCATGAGGGGGTTGGGCATGAGTGGAGGGGTATTGAATTTGAAAGAAGTGGGGCTGAATTTGACAGGCGAGGACTTGATTATGATTGAAAAGGTCAAATTTGAAAGGAGAAGGGTTGAATATGATCGAAGGGGTGCTGAATTTGAAGGGAGAAGGTGGGCTTGTGATGAAAGGTTTGGGTGCGAGCGGAGGAGGGATCATATGCACAATTGGGAGGAACCACCCCCTTGGGGAATGAGAAATTTTGGAGGAAGCAGGGTTGACGGAGGAGATTTGAGAGTGAGAAAATTGAAGATGCCTATTTTTGAGGGAGATGATGCACATGGGTGGATCTACAGAATGGAAAGGTACTTTACTGTCAATAAGTTGACGGAAAAGGAAAGACTTACAATAGTTGGCCTATGTTTGGAAGGGAAGGCTTTGGCTTGGTACCAGTGGAGGGACATGCGACGACCCATACGGAGTTGGAGGGAGTTCAAGGATTGCCTGTTAGAACGATTTGAAACCGGCAGGGGAGGAGACTTCTACGAGCAGTTCTTCACCTTAACACAAGATGATTTAGTGATAGAGTACCGGGAAAGGTTTGAGTACCTAGCTAGCCGATTGGACCGTGTTTTTGAGACCGTGCTAGAGGGTAACTTCATGAAAGGACTGAAACCGGAGATTCGGGCAGCAGTTAGAGTGATGAGGCCTCGTGACTTGGGAGAGGCTATGGAGCTAGCTCAGTTGGTGGAGGATCAGAGGTACCTGGAGAAAGAGACGGAAGGCAACAGCTCAGGAGGCACGTATAGGATGACCACCACTTTTTTGGCATCCAAGGAGCCAACACCGGGTATCCTTTGGGAGCCTCTGCCGATGGAAGACCAGGGGACAACTTCAAGAAGCTCATAGAAATAAAATTATAGGAGAAAAGGGCGAAGGGGCTCTGTTCAGATGCGACGAGAGGTATATGCCGGGGCACAGGTGTAAGGACTGAACTCTTCAGGTTCTTTACTGTTTGGGGAATGGAGGAGGGTGCCGTCTTTCTACCTTACGGACAAGGTGGGTCTTTGGGAGGAGGGTATTATTAGACCGGTCCATTGAACTGGTCCAACCGGTCCATACAGGACCAGCTCATGGAGACAGAGGCGGAAGAGTTCCGCCTCTCCTGTACGTGCAAACCAAACTGCCCAATCCAACGGAGTTGTTTAGGAAGGATTTTTGAGGGAGTTAGGAGGGAAATTTGAATGTAGGGACTGCTTAGAGATTTCCTTTTGGATTGTATGCATTAAATAGGTTGTTTTCCTAGGGTTAGGGCATCTTGAATTTGGCTGAAATTTGAGATCTCTTAGATTTTTGGGCTCTAGCGGCGTCTGGAGATTTGGGAGAGATAGATCATCCTCTCGAATAAAGGATCAATTGTATCTTGGTATCTTCTGTTTCTATTTCATCAAATAATACAAATTATCTACTGTTTTCCTGGTTTTGTGTGGATTTTTGTAGAGAATTCTTGCTGTTTTCCAAAGATTGCTAGGAAATTCTTGAGATCTTCAAGTGTTTCCTATCAGAAACCTTCTTAATATCTTGTAGAAATACAAGAACCAAGCAAGTGATATAATAATCAGGCATAACAAAGCCATCTAGTTCATGTTATACTAATAAATCTCAAACGTAAATTGAATGCTTCTTGAAGATGATACTTGTTTTGTTGTTGTGTACGAAATCACCTTCTAGTAAGAATATCAACCAAAACACAGTAATATGGGGTTTACTACCCCCTAATTTTGAGTTCTCAGTTGCTCATATGACAAACTTGGAAAATCCACCAACATAACATTTCTTTCTTAGCCACCTCAGCATAGCTTTTGCCATAAAACTTTTACTGCCATTAGCTAATTAAAGATACCTTAATTACATTCTTAGCGACAATCAAGCAAACAAGATATTTAAATTAATTTTTCTTGTCCAAATAATGGGGCCCAAAAGATTGATGGAATTTCAAGATAGTAATTAATGGAAGCATGCACCTCTGTTTCTAGTGTTTCTAAGCCTATATGGCTATGTCTCACTTTTTAACTTTTAGAGAAAATATTCAATAAAAAATGGTACTAAATTAACTTTTTGTTCACAAATGCACTGAAAATCTGATGCATTTTTTTAGGTTGTTTTAATGCTGGTGATTTTCCTTCTTATTTGTTTTTATTATGGGAAATATGATACATTTGAACTCTCTTTCAGAGTTTTGCATTTTGTGCTTTTTGTAATTTTTTATTTTGGAGTGCCTATTTGAAAGCTATTTCACTACATAACTAGTAAATATTTGTGATAACTATCTTCTTAATACGTTAATTTAAAATGCATTATATCATTAGGTAGCGCTAGATGGGAGGAGAATGAGTGTAATATCACGCAACAGTCATTTAAATATTTCTGTTAAAATAAGTTTAGGTTTCTTAGTAGCGTTTTAAACCACTACAGTTATATGGTACTTTTGATGCATTTGCACTAAGAACAAATTCTAATAAATTCGTTTTAATTCTTTGATTGATAGAAATTATAGTCCATTGATATGCCTAAAATATTTTAAAATCTTTTTATATACTATTTGAGTAACTGTTTATTCTAATTAGTAATTTCAAAGTTTATTTTTCACAAGATATGGACAAGAGTTGGATTACAAAAGCTAAATGGAGTCGTGATTACATAAATGTTAATAGCTTTCTTAAATTTGCAAGTCCAAGCCAGAATTTATCAGGAAAGATTTATGTCCACGCAAATTATGCATTAATAGACATTTTCGTTCAATGAAAGATATCAAAGATTACGTAATTTCTAAAGAATTTTTTGCGGGATATGTCGTATGGAATCGACATGTGAAAGAACATTATAATGTAGGTGATGCTGTAATGAATGACACATTTCTTGTTACATCCAATTTTGATGTCAAAACAATTCATAATGAACATATAAATACAGATGATATAGAAGGATTATTAAGGGACACTTTTTGTCCAAATATAATGGATGAATAGAATGAGGTCAATGCAAATCAAACAAATGATAATGGTGAAAATTTTAAAAAATTAAAGCAGGATGTTGGAGTAGATCAAAAATTTCAGTTTCTATGGGAAAATAAATAATATCATTGAGATCAACTATTTTAACATATTCAAAGTGGTATTATTCAAGTGTGATTGGGCTAACACTAGCACAAATGGTATTAAGGAAGATCAATTTGGTTACCCTTTGGTTAATTTCTCATGTCTTATTCATACCGAAGATAAATTAGAACATGATTCTTTTGTATTATTTTCAAAGTGGAGCCTATCTTCTATGCTCCAGATCCAAAAAATATGAATTGAAATTTTATTGTTCACCTAAAACCTAGGATGTCTTCGATTCAAGTATTGTTCATATCAAACAAAGGTAAATTTGCACTTTTTTATTATATTCTTCTAATATTTTTTTATTACGCTTTTTCATTATTTTCTTCGATTCAAGTATTGTACCATTTTTATTGTACTGTTTTATGGTTTAGAACTATTTCATTATTGGTATTAGTAAGTTTAGCATTTGCAGGACATGACAAGAGGTATTTTATTCAGTCGGGCCAAGAATGTCATATCTAGGGGTGGATCTAGTATAGAGGAAAGTAGTAAGGCTTTTGAAACACCTCTACTCCAGTCCATCTTGATACACGTGAGGAAAATGAGTGTAGTGCCACCTAGCAGCTCTCATGTCATTCATGTCAAGGGTGAGCTCCTACTTTTGATGGAGTATGGCTTATAGGTATAAATTTCTCATTTATTGTAAGAAGTTTAATGTGAAGTATGTATAATTATGCTGGTTGTATATTTTATGCAAAGGAACAAGGAAATCCTATACGACGCAGGGGCCGAATCACATGCATTGATATACAAAATATATCCTCAGGAACGCGTGTTCATAATGAGGTGAATGAGAATAATATCTCATGCAACATTTCAGAGTCCAGTCTTCTGAGATTATATTTGGGTGTTATTGCCAGAGATCCAGTGTTGGTACCAATCTCATTTTAAGCTTGGAGGATAAGGGTATGGAGCTCTTCAAGAAAAGAATGTTAATTGAAGTTGAGGTAAGTTTAAGCTCATTTGTAATTACAGGTTAGTGTTGATATTAGAAATAATTATACTTATGCACATTACAGTCCAAATTTGAGTTTCCCGCATAGATACGTCACCAGATTTTTCAATCAATTGGTGTAAATTGGCGTAATCACAAAATGACTTTAAAGGCCGAGCATTGGGATAGCTGGCCCATTGAGGAGATTTTGGAATATGTGCTAGCTGGTGTTGATGTAGTATAGTGGGCTCAACTTGTAACTTAGTGGTCAAAACTAGAAGACTAGGTTAGTATTATAATTAAGTTTAGTTGTTAATATTTTTAAGATCAAGTTTGTTTGAGTTAACTTAATCAATTGTCGCAAGAAAGGGCAACAAAAAATTCTACTAATGCAAAAGACAAACAGGTCCTCACATAATGGGGCGTGTCAGTTCTGTTTGCATTTTAAATTAACATATTGTACAAAATGTAAAACTCTGAAAGAGACTTTGAATGTATACTATTTCCCATAATATAAACAAACAAGAAGGAAAATCACCAGCATTAAATAAACAAGAACAAAAAGTTAATTCAATACCATTTTTTTTATTGAATATTCTCTCTAAAAGTTAGAGAAATGAGAAATAACCATATGCTTAGAAACACTAAAATTGGAGGTGCATGCTTCCATCAATTATTATCTTGAATTTCGATCAATCTTTTGGGCCCCATTATTTGGAGAAGAAAAAATAATTTCAATGCCTTATTTGCTTGGAGATAAGAATATAATTAAGGTATCTTTAATAAGCTAATGATAGGAAAAGTTTTATGGTAAAAATTGTGATGTTCCAGAATTTAATTTGGAAGAATTATTCTTTTATCTTTTAATTTACACAACTGGAGCTAAGTCATTTCTTTTATCTATATAAATACCAGCAGAAATAAAACTATTGATCAAAATATCAATATATATATATATATATCTATATTTATTTCAAAAAAATTATATATACTACTCAAGATATATACAATTAGATCATAATTACTCAATCCTGAGTACAAAAGAATAACTAAAATAATAAGAACATAAACCTGAAGGATCCTGATCAATCTCTTACTCTAGCTCTCATGCCCTGATTTGAAATCATTTAATCACATATAATGAGCTCAAGAGCACAACAAAATAACCAAATCCTACAACTGAACTTAAAGCACAGTAAATGAGCAATATGCATGTCAGCAGTTAAATCATAACAATAACAATATATGATTATGAATCTATGCAAAAATAGTAAAGCTCACATGCAGTAGTAGTAGAATATGTAAACAGTAAAACAGTACGATGGAAGCTAGTAAAATAGTAAAATGGAGAAATCAGTAAACCAATACAATTGTCGAGTCAATAAAACAGACGTCGTATCATATTATCAATTAGTAAATCAATCATATAAAACAGTAAAACCAAAGCATTAGCATGCTATCCAATATGTCACATGCTCAATATATTCAATATTAGTACAGTGAATCAGTAGTATTAAACAATATCGGCATCCGTATCAGTAACATTAAAATCAATGGTAGAAGCAATAAAATAATACTATAATAGTAAATCCATACAGTAATAATAAATCCGTATAGTACAAGTAACAATGCCTCAATAACATATATTTCAATAGTTACACTCAACAAGTAAGAAGTCCTGTTTTAATCGATATTTTTTTAGCATTGTATCAGTACCAGTAAACCGTTAGTTCAGTAAACAGAGTCGTCACTCTTTGCCCGTCGGTACAGTAATCATCTTCTTATACCTCCTAATTATTGTATCACGTGAATTAGTCGAAGATAACATCAAACCATATATTTAAAGGAAAGTTCATTAGCCTATCATCTTGTACAGGTCAATCAGTCTCCAGCCAATGTCAGTGAATAACTAGTTTTTACTTATTTTTCTCCACACATATTATTATCACAGTACTATAATAGTTATAACAACAAACTATTACTCAACCATATATTCACACTCATTTTCCATGTATTACAGTAAATAAAATATAATTAAGCTTAATTTAGAAAGTGCCAATAATAGGCAATAGAAAACCCTATTGGGCAAAAATTCTTATTTTTAGAAACCTATAAAATTACTAGAGATCATATATAACAACATTCTGAAGCTTTAATTAAATTAAATCACTATTTTTAGATGTCAAAATAAATTTTTGAATTGAAAAATTATTATTTTTTCAAAATCACTTGGTGAAAAATATCAAATAAATACTCAAAACGTTCAAAATCTCAATCTCTATAACATATAAAAAGTTACACGGTAAAAGTTTTACAAATACAAAATTATTCTCATTTTTTCTGTAATGGAAATACAAATTTGATAAAAAAATACTAAAAACACAAAATTATTGAAATCGAAAACAGAATAATGGTTTTCTACAATGAAACGAGCAAATCTCTCAATAAGGACGACGAACAAAAATCGTTCTATGGCTTCCAAATCTTAATTTCTTTTTCTCTCTTCTAACTCTCTCTTAAATTCCCTATTTACTTCTCTGTTAGCTGAATGAGAATTAGGAAAGGAAAAAATGTTATAAAATATAATGCTTTAAGATATTTTAATAAAATAATAAAATAATATTAATATAATTATATAATTAATCAATTTTTCAGATAAATTTCATATAAATTCTTTTAGGGCTTAAAAAATTATAGAAAAATATTCACAAAATAACATATTTTATTTAGAGAATTTTGGTGAAATCAGTTTGCAAAACGGACACCTGACGATCTCAAAACCCTCACTTGTACTGACATGCGTCAATTTATTAAGGATTTGCACCAGTGCCCAAAATTATAAAAGTATTGGTGTAATTAAATCACTACAATATCTATGTTATGACGAAGTCGGTTTGTGATTTGAACTTAAATTGACTCTTGAAAAAATTATTTGACTGGGTTATTACAAAAACTGTGCTGAGGTGTAAGAAAGAAATATTATGGTGGTAGATTTTCCTAGAGTGTAATATGAGCAACTAAGAACTTAAGACTAGGGGGCAGTAAACTTCTTATTATTGTGTTTTGGTCGATATTCTTGCTAGAAGGTCATCTCGTGCATAACAACAAAACAAGTGTCATCTTTAAGAAGCATTCAATCTATGGTGGAGATCTATTAGCATAACATGAACTAGATGGCTTTGTTTTGCCTGATTATTATCTCACTTGCTTGGTTCTTGTATTTCTACAAGATATTAAGAAAGTTTCTCAATTGCTTGGCTAGAAAAATCTTGTGTTTCTCAATGCTATGAGATTGGATGTCTTTGTTTTTCGAAAAAAACATACATGTGAGAGCAATGATAAATATGAGAACACAAAATCTACAAGCTCGACATCGGAAATATAAGAGTCAAGATTTATGAGTTTGAAAAAGTCCACCTATATTTACAGTTGCAAAAAGAGATGTTTGTTCCATTAGATCAATGATAAATACAAAATACAAATTTTTACCTTCGAATATTTTGTGGATGGCGGTGGCGTGGACTCCGACGCTAGATCCAAGGAGAAGGGCGATGTGTGGATGCACGAAGGAGGCGTGCTGAACGAATATGTGGCTCTATGGATGAATCGTGGCAATATTGGGAAATTAGGGCTCTTGTGTGCATTTTTTTCGGGGGTTATAACAGCGGTTAAAATCGGTACTAATAGCAGCGGTTTAAACTGGTGCTGGAAACGTTGTATAGTAGCGGTTTTCGAGCCCCCACTAATAAATACTCTGAAAATATGTAATTTTTGGAACTGAATAAACTTTTTTCATGCATATATTTTGATGTGATTTAGAGACAAGGGTGTTATACAATTAAATATAAAAATTTAGGTATTATATATATAAATACAAAAAGAATTTAGTGGTATGTGCCCCTAAATAAAGTTAAAGGGTAATGGAATATGACGGCTTTGCTGGTTTGGAAGAATTTAGCCGCAATACAATATTTTTTATATCATAGTTACATACTGATTGAAGGATTTAGGTGTAATTCATATGAAATTGATTCTCTGCTTATATCCTTTGAAAAAACATTAGTAAAACTGTAGAATTCATAAAATCAAGGTGTTCTTCACTCTTAAAGTGTGATGGTTTCACCTTCAAACCAAACAAAAGAGTGAAATTACTTCTTTACTCAATTTCCTCCCAACCAAATGCCTTGATTAATATCAATTTCAGTTCACTTCCTTTACCATTACCATTTCCATTTTCTTTTCATATCCTCCTTTCAATTCTTTTCAAACCAATCAGTCCAAGAAAAAAAAATACATGAATTGTTTCTCTGTTATTGTGAGGAAAAGAAGGCTAGTGTTAACACTGCGTGCCGGATTCAGATTCACTAACCTTCTGCTGAAATCTTAAAGGAATCCTTCTAGACATGAGGTTTCCATCAATTTTTTAAAAACACAATTATTAATTAGATAAGGATAGGAGTACACCAAAGGCAATTATAACGAATTACTAGAGAAAAAGGAGCAGTATAACAACATGGCAAAAGATACCAAGTTTTCATCTGATTTGTCTAACTTGAAGCCTAATGAACAAATTTGATTGCCATAGATTTTAATTTTTATTCCTGCCCATTCCAGTACTCTTATACATGAGAGAGTCAGCATTATGAATGCTCCGATCATAATCAGAAATCTACTGAGTTACGAGGAAGATAAAGTTCAGGTATTTCAAAAAAGTGAGGAATATTCTCGGTGATAATATCATCAGATATTAAGTGATCAATATCATAGGGCTAGTAGGAGCAGGAACAACGACCACTTTTTCTAAAAGGAAATTTGTATGTGGCCTCAAGTTTTGGATCAGACCTAAACCGAAGAAGTAGAAACTTCTATCAAATGGGTATGGTCGGAGGGACCGTAGTCGGCGGGCGACGGAGGTTGGAGGGACCGTAGTCGGCGGACGATGGAGGTCGGAGGGACCGTAGTCGGCGGGTGACGGTGGTCGGAGGGATCGTAGTTTGCGGGAGATGGTGGTCGGAGGGACTGTAGGCGGCGGGTAATAGTGGTCGGCAGGCAAAGGTGGTCAAATGACAGTCGGCAGTCAGGCGGTGGTCGGATGATGGTATGGTAGAAGTTCGACGGCATTCAATGGCCAGGCGGTTGATGGCGGTCGGGCGGTGGTCCGACGATGGTCAAGCGGAAGTCCGGTAGCGGTAGGCGGTCGGGCGGTGGTCTGATGGTGGTCAGCAGCCGGGCGGTGGTCTGGCTACGGTCAACAGAAGTTCGTCGACGATGGTGCTTGGGTGGAGCTCTAGATCCTTGAAGCCTTAGAGCTCTCTCCAATCTCGAACCAAAGGTCCTAGCTCCTAGCTCCCTCCATGTAGAGAGTGGGGGTCTATTTATAGATTTTTGAGAGTGTCACAAGGGCTGCAAGTGAACCAAACGTTCGACGAGCTACTCGATGCTCGGTTCGATTAAAGTTCGTTTGTGATCGTTTAACTAATTAAACAAACAAACTTGAACAATATTTTAAATGCTCGAACCTTAAATAAACAAGCTTGAACACAAATGTGTTCGGTTCATTTATGTTCACGAACAAAATCATTTGAAGTTCGTGAACAAGCTCGACATTAAGCTCGATAAAAAGCTCGATTCGTGAGGCTGACTGTGACATTCAATAGTTCATTAAGGAAGAAAATCCAGTAGTTCATTTTGATTGCTTAGAATGGTGGAAGGCTAACTTCATATTATTATTTGTTCAATAGATTGTTTGCTAAATCTGTTCACGAACATAACTCGTTAAGGCTTGTTTGTTTAAAGCTCGATAAGCACTAAACGAATCAAACATGAACCAAACATAAACCAAACATGAACACCCTTAAATTAAATAAACCAAACATGAATACAAACAATAAAGCTCGAATCAAATACGAACCAAACTTGAACAGGTTAATGATAAACGAACTCAAACATGAATACTCACATACTCGGCTCGGCTCGGTTCGTTTGCAGCCCTAAGTGTCACACCCTGTAAATTTGGAGAAGATCTGGGGCAAATTTGGAGTACTCCATCAGACAGCCTATATTGATCCCCTCGATCACAAGTACCTGTCAAGTATTTTATGTGCCCAAATGATGTCAGAATTAAGTGATTTTGGGCTTGTTTGATTCGTCTCGCTGAGCTGCTCGATTCGATTATAAGCATGCTATATTTGGATATCATTTTGTTATCCAATTTATGCTTCGAACCTTTCAAATGTGCTTCGGGCCACCGATTTGGACCCATTTGGGCTTGGATTATATCGATTTTGGTGTTGTTTGGTTAGTATCTTTGAGACATTCAGTTTGATTGTAAGTTTGCTGAAATTAGAGTTTGGATGATCCCAAATTTAATTTCGAAAGTTTTCAACTTGGATATGTCTCGAGATTCATGTCCGATCAAGGCAGTTTTTGGTGACGTATCTAGAAGAATAGAGTATTAATAAAGATAAATTCTAGAGTTAAAGTGTGGTGGTTAAAATGAAGAAGTGCTATAGGAGTATCATGCAAAAGAGAATTTCATGAGCATTTAATGATAATTTATATCGTTATTAGACTGTTTTTGCTATTGATCCAAGAGTTGCATGCTAAACAAGCAACTGATAGTCAAGTTAAATGTGTCCAAGTCAGTTTAATGATTGATTATTATTACAAATATGAAGAATTGATTGAGAAGTGATCATATCTTGGAGACTGGTAGTAGCATCTACTGATGATAAAGTCATGTAAAATGAACTTCAGTGGTTCGGCCTTTGTTCAAATGATGGTAGAAGACGCCTTATAAGATAGGTAGTTTAAATTAGCTTGGAAGGTTTAGAATGGAAAATGGATAGCTCAAAGGTAACAGAATGAGAAGCTATGCAAAGTGATTTATGCTGTATAGAGTTTAAATCTCAGGAAACCTCAATTGGAATGAATTGAGAACGAGTATTACTAAAGCCAATCTAGAATATTTGATAAATGCAACCGGTTTAATTTCTCATTGTTATACATAAGTATATGATACTATGTATATAGACTTTGTAATATGTTCAGCATTCGGAGCAAAGGAATTACGATAATTGACTCTCCTAAGTGTTCTTTCTATCTGCTTTTCCCGGTAAAATAATAGCGTTGACCATGATCTTTTTGGCATAATTTAGGAAAGTGATTGAAGGTTCACAAAATGCCACATCTTATTCCATTAATTAGACAAAGCTAAGAGTCTTCTCCATTGAAATCCACTTCTGATATCTACATATGGGACTTTCTGGTGCACCAATATTTGCCATATATCCCTTGCTTGAAACAGACAGAATCATGATATCTGTTACGGTTGAGATGAACCTTGACTATACTCTTTCTCAATCTTTTTATTTTGTTTCTTTGCCCCTCGTTACCAACTTTTCAGGATGAGATATTAAAAAAGAAGTACATTCAAAAGTCGTTTAGTTATTTTATCTTTCAGCTACTTTCCCCATTTCTTTCCAAAAATTGATTTTTTTTTGTGGTGGATAAAGATAGTCACTTTGTTTCCACACTGAAAGGCCATTCCAATGGTAGGAAGGGATTTCCAGGCCTGCTTTGTGTTGACCTCATTTTTATATGAGGTCATTAGAGCCTAATCCAGACTTCGAATCAATCCTGAACCTAAGTCAATCTAAACCTTGATTCAGTTCAGACCTCAATCAAAACCCAGACTTCAGCCAAGTCCAGGATTCAAACTCTAGTTCAAATCTTGATCCTGCCTTTGATCTAGTTCAAATCATTTTCAAACACTTATGATCACTCCAAATGATCATGAATGATTGAGATGATTCAAATCCAGATATTCAAACCCAAAATCTATATCAAATCCGGATTTCCAAATCCAGAATTCAAGGCCAAATACCTGAGTCCTAAAAGCCTTTTTCAGGGAATTTTCAAACATTTCAAACCCCAGTCAAATGACCTCCGATTCATGATCTGTCAGTTGCATACTGATTTGATACGTCTCTAGAGGCAAACCTCCAAGTTTGAGCCCATTTTGGAGTCTTTAACCCCAGAAACTAAATTTAAATCCCAAGGCTGTAAAACCTTCAAATATTTACGGCCTGTGCCACTGGACCCATTATTTTGGGAAATTTGACCTTGGAATTTCCCCCCAAACCCTCTAATCACGTCCAGACCATTGATATTGATGTGTTTAACATTAATCTACATCTTTTTGGACCCACCTCGACCCAGGATTCATCCGGGGTCAAAATGACCAAAATACCCTTTAAAGGGGTTTTTTGACTTTTGACCAAAATTTAACATCGTTCAACATTTTAAACTTTTGAAACCCCTTCGAATGAATGTTTTATGATATTTGAGACCCATTGAAATCAAACCCACCCCTTGGTTTGACTTGTTTGACCAAGTCAACTATGGTTGACCAAATCCACCTTTAACCCAACCATTGTTATTTTCAACATTTGAATCCATCTCAAACCAATCTAATGCTTCAAAATCATTTGTTTGGACACTCATGACATGTCCAAGGATCTCCAAGTCAATCCTCCCTAGGTTTGACTTGGTCAACCCATTTGGAGGGGTCAAAACCCTCTCCAATTTCATGTATTCACTTAAAGTCTCAACACCATGGCCCCATGTCCCTTGATATTGACTCATACAGCACATTTGACTCCTCCCATGCACATCCTAGTCATCATTGACTAGTCAACAAGTCAATGGGTCAAGTTATGTTGAAATGAGGCAAAATCATGGGCTTTTGACCATGCCACATGGGCAAGCCCTTCCCCTCTCCCAAAACCTGCTCTAGACTGCTCAAAAGAGGTTAATTCCCCCTCCTAATTGACTTCTAATCCAGCCCCATTAACCAAGCCATGCCTTGGTTTAGCCAAATGGAGGAAAAGAGAGGTGGTCCCCCCCTCTTGGCTCAAGGCAATCCCTCTCAACCTCAGCCCTTTCTCCTGGTTTTGAGCTGCCCATGGGACACTTGGCAACCATCTAAAGCACCTTTGATTAAATCCTAGCCATCCAATTCAAAAGCAATGGGTTAAGTGTAGGGATTTTGACCTAAGTGGGCAACTTACTCATTTTTCACCCTAAGTCCCAAACTCCAGCATCCCCAAGACTCTCCAGCAGCTCCCCACACTCTCCAGCACCTCCCAAGGCCATTCCAAGCCTTCCCCCACCATTTCCACCATTAAAACCCTCATTTTAGTGGAAAAGGAGAGAGAAAAGAGAGAAATACCTTCTCTCTTCGATATCTTCAAATCCAGCCGTCAAAATCTGTTGGGGTCTTCTGCAAACTTGAGCGTGGACAAACTACAAGTTCAGAGAGCCCAAGAACACAAAAATCCACCGGGTAGATTGTAAGATATCTCAACTTTTAGGTAGAATTTCAATTTGAAACTGTACAAATTTTGCAATGCATGGAGCCTCCAAACTCCAGGCATTGCAAGATCTTGTTGCCCCCTAGCTACAGTTCAAATTTCGTCGAATTTCGTTGAGTATTTTGCAAGATATGGACGTTTGAATTTTTTTGGTTCTGGTTCAACCAGAGCCGTCCGATCGGGCCTGAAGGCGCGATCGGACGGCCCAGAACCGGCCACGCCAGCCGGCTCGACCGCGCGCAGACCTGGGATTCGAACCCGGACGGCCTCCAAACCACGCGCGCATACGTGGCGCGATCTGGACCGTCCATTTTCCCGCTGTGGATCGGACGGTCCGATCTGCGTCCGACATGTTTAAGTGGCGCGCCGTTGCGCGCCACGTGTCAAACACGTGTCAAAATGGCGCGGCGGCGGCGCAATCATTGCCGCCGCCGATCCAATGATTGGATTTGAGTCAAATTAATTCAAAAATGTCCATAAACTTCCAAAATTCACAGAAAATTCATTTTTCCACCAAAATTGATGTTTTTGGGCTCGTTGGAAAGGTAATTAAGCGTAGTATTTATTAAAATTAAAATCAAGATGTTTTGAGCCCTGGATTGTGGTAAAATTGCAATTATCTGATTTTAGTTTTTCTTAATTTTCTTGCAATCCAGGGATCAAATGGATCCCAAATTTTGGTGGAATGATCATGAGCATCTTAGGCATATCCTGTAATTTTTCTAGGGTCAGATGCTCTGTGGTTTTCTGTGATGTGAATTTTTAAGGTTATGGGTCCAATTTGGACCCAAAACTTTGAAAATTCATAACTCCCTTCCTGTGTAGAATTAGGCTGCATGTTTTGTGCTGTGTGTGTGCATTTGGGTCAGGGTTAGTCACACCAAATTTCAAGCCCATTTGAACAATAGAAACACCTAGGGAAAATATTTGGTGAAAAGTCTAGAAAACTTAGAAATTTCATAGGGGATTGTACACACACCCAATAGAGGTGAAATTTGAACACAGAAAACTTAGTGACATAATGAGCCTTAGGTCCAAATTTCACTGAATTTGGAGGTCATTAGGTCACAAAATTAATTACCCAAAGTTTCAGCCCATTTAAGGACCCAGAAAATTCAAAAAAATGCAATAAATCCAAATTAACTCCAAAAATTACAAATAATATCTCAAATTGACCAGAACTTAATCCTCTACCTAGGAAAAATAAAAGACCCTTGACTAGACTCCTAATTTAACTTTAATTTGACTTTTAATGAAAATCAACAATTAATTATATTAATTAATTAAAAATTATTAAAAATCCAAAATAATTTCCAAACACTTGGAAACACTCCCATGGGTCATTCCTGACCTTTGGGATTGATTCCATCCAGTTTGGGATGAGTTTGGATCAAAATGATCAAAACCTTCCTAATTAAGCAATTTTAAAAATTCAATAATTAAGGAAACTTTGAAAATTCATAACTAATTACAGAAAAATCCAAATTGAACAAACTTAGTGTCAATCAACTCCAATTAAGGTTTAGTAGTTTCTAAAAATGTCAAATCTCCAAAATCTGGTCAAAGTCAAAAAGTCAACTTTTCAGTCAACCGTAGTTCAAAACTAGGCTCGAACTTCGAAAAATCATAACTTTTCATAGAAAACTCCAAATTGAGTGTACTAACAGTCTAACAACTCATCATAAGGTCTAATATTTATTAAAAATCTGAAACTTACAAAATTAATTTTAATTTGAAAAGTCAACTTTGGACCCCTTAATTAACTAATTAAAATAATCCATAAAATTCTAAAATTCAATAAATCATTCAAAATTCCAGAAAACATCAATTTTATTTTAAAACCAGCAACCAATCAGTTTAATTAAAAATTAATCAGTCTTCAAACTTTAATCAAACTCGATTCACTTAATTATATCGGGTACCACTGGGTAACCCAGGCCTACGAGGCTATTAAATTAGCCCCAAGGAAGGTGAAATAAACTTCATGGCCTCGGTGTGCAACAAAGGTGGTATTCAATAAATAATTAAAATCAATTTTAAAATCAAATTTAAACCATTAAGACTTAAATTTCAATTAAAATCTCCTTTAAGCCTTTCAACCAATCAGGACATCAAACAATTTCAATCAATTACCCATCCTAGGAACTACCCCAGCCACACGACCTTCTACACACACTTTAGATGATTTGCTAGGACAACCAACTCTAGATTTAGGCTAGGCCGATATTTCCTTTTCTGCTGTGTGCCGAGTTTTTCGAGTTTTCATTGCATGTTATGATTGAAATTGATTGATGTGTTTGTTTACTTTCTTTACTGCACTCTGTGAATTAATGTGATGGGCGATTAGATTACCCTTAGGTTAGGAACGATCTGGATGCTCACTGGATTTTCTGCAGGTGGCCACGCTCGTGCAGGGCAATAAAGGGGGCTAAATAAATCATAAATATAAATGCTACAGGTGCTTCAGCTGCTTAGCCCCCAAATAAAAAGAGCGTGGCCAAGTGTGTTTACTTTTCTGCACGTATATACATATAACTGCTTGGGAGGTATTCTAATATTTAAATGCTTAGGATAACCCTGCAGGAGAGTCTAGAATTTTTATTTTTATATTCATGTAATTTGTTTGAGTATTGAGTTGTGAAAGTGATACTTTGATTTTGGGATACATAGATCCAAAGGTTGGATTCCAAAGAGGAAAGGATACCCCTTCGGGGGATAGTCCTTATCCATTTGGAACTCCAAATTTGGATCACTTCACTACCCAAAGTGGAAAGAGTAACCTCCCCCTCAAGGGAAGAGTTCTCTTTTCCATTTGGGTATCCAACCACGAAGAATCTAAGGAGCTCGAGGAAGAGAAGACCGAGAAGTTGAAGACATAGAGTATCCCACTCAAAGTCACTTGCGTCTGTATTAGGATTAGAATCCGGGTTGTTGTTAGTGGTGCCCGGCCACTTTTAATTTATGTAAATCTAGGTTGTAATAAGCAAGGCAATTTGCCTATGGACATTTACTTAATTAATTTGATTATTTAATGTGTTGTGATTTAATTTGATTGCGTATAGGATTGCCTGCTTTTCTTAGTTTTTTTTGGGAGATTGAATGTCGTTCTTTTTGTTTTAGCCTGGAATTCGTTAGGCTCTTTAAGGACCAAAAATATTTCTATTCATAACCTATATTTAAAATTTTAAGATTTAAATAACATAGAAATTTAACGACCTAGGGAATAGCCGGAATCGTCCGGGGTCGCATGCATATTACTGCATCTCTCTCCCTCCTTGCTATAAGACACTTCCCCGCCCGTGGGTAGAGTCCAGATAATCCGACCTATGAGGATGAGGTGCTGGATCTGGGGAAGTCTAGTCTTTTCAAAAAAAAAATTATTTTATAAGCCTTTTTTAAAATTTCATGCATACCAGATTTGGATACTTTAACCAGCATGCATCGCATTAGAAACTTATTAAATTAAAATTTTAATTGCATTTTAGTCTAAGCATTCCACCCGACATAAGTCAAGGGGTCAATTAGGAATCTGCTCTAGATGTCGACCCCAACTTCTTAAACCAATCTTAAATAACGTCCCTGATCACTCTGCATCAAAAGGCCGGACTCATGGTTTTGAAGCGTTTAGGTGGTTTAGCTGGCTCCCCAATCCAGGCCGGGGTAAGTCCAGATTTTGCACTGCATTAGTTAGGTTCGGACTACTGTGTTCCAGTGTCCAAATTTAGATCTAAGATCTGGGGCAGGTCTCTTTTTGAATCATAAGACCCCAACCTCCGGGAATACAATCCCAAATTTCTAATAAAATGCTCAACTCAAATTAAATATTCTTTCAATCCAAAATTTAAAGCCCAACACTTAGCTTAAATCGGGGCACTTCTAAATTTTTTCAAAATCCTAAAGTGTCCCCTACCCTTCCTCATTTGATTCCAAAATAATTGTTCAATCTTGCTCCAATCCCTTTTCAAAATCCAAATTCACCTCTTTGGTATCACTCATAGAAATCTCTAAACAAAATTTCTGCCATTATTTTAATCGAAAGTTTTCGTAGGGGACTCCGGCCTCCCACGATGTAATTAACTACGAGGGCTTGCGCTCGTAGGAGATTTAGAACCCACATCTAATTTTTCAAAACTAATTTTTAAAAACTCGATTAGTTATCTTTGGGAAAAATCAAATCACTAATGATCGTTATCGTTATGTTCGAACGATTATTAACAAATGATATCTTCTCCCTTCAAGGAGATATATCTTTTGTTAAAATGAATTCGAATATAAAATTAACGATCGCTCCTCTTGATTATTGTAGCCCGATATTTGACTGAACCTTATTTTGACCCTTCAGGGGCCATATGAAGTTCTCTTTTGAATTTGGCTACGATATTCAAGATAGAATTCTTAATTCTAAATCTGAACCCCATCCTGAAATTTTATTTCCACCTCCCGAGGTGGTATAATATTTTTGATGGGATGTTTGATTTTAGAATTAAATTTTAATGCTAATTCTAAAATTCCCAAAGAAGACTAAATTTTTCAAAACCCGCTTTCAAACACCAACACTTTGTGGATTAGCTTAAGATTAGAGGGTGCTATTTCTATGCTGTTATGAAGGAAACTTCAAAAGCAGTTTTTCTTGTACACATTCTTCAGCTGTACTAACACTGTAACATTCATTTTCTTACAAGAATTTCTTTTCTGTGCTCATGTAAAGGTCCACAAAATTCTTTCGATGATAGAAAGTTACAACTTACTCTTGTAATAAACTGTTAACACTGCATCCATTGATTAACGCTGCCTCTTTATTCTCTTTGAATTCCATTGCTGCCTTCCCCTTCTTTCTTGAAGTAAATGCTATGCTATTTTTATTGTTTAGCAGAAAGTCAGGTACTGATATTTGCCTTAGGTTCATATTGGAGAAACCCTTTCAGACTTCATCATAATATACTGTCTCTGCTTTTGTTCAAAAGTTTAAGATGCTTTACTTGAAATCTTGAGAATCATACTATACTGCGTCATAGGCACATGCTGTTTATGTGCTCTTCTTTTATTTTTCAAGAGCAAAAACTTTTTGATTGCAACTACGGCTTAGTTCGGAACAGTTTTTTTACTGTTTTTTAAAGTAATATTTTAGTATAAAAAATTTTTAACTAAAAAACTGTTTAGAAAGCAGTAAAAAAGCTGCCTCAAACAAAAGGTACATAAGTGGGTTTATGCTTTTAGAAGCTGGAAAATAAACTGTTTAGGTCCTGTTTGCTAATGATTTTGTTTGTCTGATTCTAGCTTTCTGGACAGCTGAAGCTGCTTCTGAGAGTCTGGTCTGAGAAGGACTACCTGCTATAGTTGACAGCTAAGTTTTATAAAATTTTAGGGCATATTTGATTGTTTTATTTTAATTTTGTTTTATTTTTCTTTTATTTTATTTTTCATTTGAAACAGAAAAATATTTGAATGTGTATTTGTTTCATGTTTATATAATAGATGTTTTTTTAAATGAACGAAGAAAAAATCTCATGTGGCCTGCAAAAGTTTTGGATATCCAATAATTAATTTTCAATAGTAAAAAAAGCAAAAGCAATTGTTCAAACTTTTTTTTTTACAACGCACATAGTTTTTGAAAATAAAAAAATGCATACATGATGTAAAAATAGAATGAACTGTACCCTAAAAACCATTTAATTAAAATTTAATTAAATAAAAATAAGTTATGATTAAGATATTAAGAAACAGATCAATTAAAAAAATATTAATTCGACTACAGGCATCAGATAACCTAATTAATTAGGATAATTATTTAGTTATTGATTAATTATTTAAATAGTAATTACTCTAATTTATCTTTAATTAATTATTTAGAATCATACCAAATTGTTTAGGGGTTTATTTATAATCAGAAAGTTATTAATTTGATTAGTTAAGTTAAATAAATTAAATAATGTATTCTATTTACTCGTATAAAATCCATTTAATAATTTGAGCTAATTAAGTTATTATCTATTGCTGAGGGTATTAAATTAGGCAAATTCGTTTTTCTATTAAGGTTTGTTAGTGTTAATTAGGATATTAAATACTATGATGTAATTGTTTGAATTGATTTATATTAATTAATAAAGAAAACTTAATTCAATATCATCATCATCATTAATCTTATCCCTACCATGTGAGGTCAACTTTATAAATCATAATTTTTTATTTATTTATGATGAATTTTTTTTTGCAATATGAAAAATTTACACTTTATAAATTTATTTTAATGACTTAGCATTAACTATAAAAGTTATATCCAAATATGTTTCCATTCTTTCATATAAATGACCTAAGATATTTGATTGCATATCAATTTATCTTTTAATAGCATTAATAGATAAACCCACTAATTCAATCTTTATTATACTAATTTGTAATCTTCTTTCTTCTAAATATGTAATTTTTTCTAAGTTTATATTCTCTCACTCAATCATATAGCTTTATACTCATAAATTTGATAAATTTATAATTAACATAATCTTGAGAATCTCCTTTATTATTAAATATTGATATCAAAATATTTCTTCTCAAATCATTAGGCTTTTTCCCAGCATTTAAAATTCTATTAAAAAATTTGATAAGCAATTATCTTAGAATAATTAATAGATAATTAAATCTCAATGGTATCTCATGATGCTCTAAAGCTTTAATTTTTTGCATCCTCATTGGAGCTATATCCAGTTCATTATTTTGGATTAATCGATAGCATATATGATTATTTTGTTCATTATAATTGTGAATGACAAGTATACCTGCCTATATAGTTGTTTGGCATCAAACAACAGAACTGTTTGGAAGTTATTGAAAGTGAAATGAAAGAGTTCAAGTTGAGCTATCGAGGAATACGATGTAGTGAACAAATAATCATACAACAACAATAAATCTAATACGTGGGGTCGGCTACATGAATCTATTTTCTCCATTGTGTCTTGTTAACAGTTACATTTTCATTTAAATTTAATAAAGAAAGTTCATTTCTAATATTTTTTGACCAAGTCTTTTTAAGTTTATCTCTACCGTTCTTAACATAGGCTAAATCTAATACATCGGTGGGCCACCGTTTTACATGACCAAATCATCTAAGGCGACTATTTATCACTGGAGCTACTCCAACCTTTTCACGGAGATGCTTGTTTTGAGTATGTCTCTAAGAGTAAATCCACTCATCCACTTGAGCATCCTCATCTCAGCAACACTTGACTTAATATTATTCTTATCTTTTAATGGTCAACATTATGCGTCATAAAGCATTACCGGTCTAACCACCATCTTATAAAATTTTCCCTTAAGTTTGAGTGATACTTTTCTGTCACACAACAAACCCCAAGCATTCCTCCACTTCAACCATCCAACTTGAATTCTATTGATAGTATCTCTATTTATTTCACCATCACTCTGAATAATAGATCCAATCTATATAAAATGAGTACACTTATTAATGACTTGATCGCTCAAAGTCATAAACCCCCCCATTAGATCAATTACTACTAAATTTACGCTCAATGTATTCGATTTTAGATCTACGCAAACGAAAACCTTTAGACTCTAAGGTTGACCTCCATAATTTGAGTTTACCTTCAACTCCCTCTCTTATTTTATCAACAAGAAGAATATCATCAGCAAAAAGCATACACCAAGGTACATCCTCTTGCAAATGTCTAATAAGAACATCCATGACTAAAGCAAAAAGATAAGGACTTAAGACTGATCCTTGATGTAATCCAACTGAAATAGAAAAATACTTGGTCAAATCACCTTGTGTTTGAACACAAGTAACAATCCCTGCATACATATCCCTAATATCTTGAATATAAGCATTATTAACACCTTTCTTTTTTAGAACTCTCCATAGCACTTCTCTTGAAATTTTATCATATGCTTTTTTTAAATCAATAGATATCATATGTAGATCCTCCTTGTTCTCTCTAAACTTCTCCATCAACCCTCTCAACAAATGAATATCTTCCATAGTAGACCTACCCGACATGAATTCAAATTGATTTTAAGAAACATTAGTATCACATCGTAATCTATGCTCCATAACTCTCTCTCAAAATTTTAAAATATGATACATCAACTTAATTTCTCTATAATTCATACAATCTTGTGCATCATTTTTATTCTTAAAAATAAAAATCAACATATTCATTCTCTTTTTAGTTTTCAAAATAATATTAAAAAGTTGTTAACATCTGCCGAAAACCGAAAATTCCGCGCCGCTCGAGTCTTCTCCCGCAATTCGCTCGTCTCGACCTCTGCACTTCTGCTCACGCTAATAAAACGAAGACAGACGCTCTTCGTTTGGGTTTTCCTCCACACGCGAGATTAAATCCCGATCCTCCCTCAACCAACGCCAACCTTCTCTGCTCCAGATCGAACCTAATCCCGCTTCGATACACAGCAAGCCAATCTTCCTTCTGGGTTCACCTGCTGTGCCAAACCCAACTATCCAGCCGCAAGCCTCCTATCGATTCCCTCAACCGTCCGCACTTCCCCATAGCCTCTTCTGATCCACAAAAACCTCAAGCGGCAAGAACCAAACCCCTCAAATCTCCTCTTGCTCTTGCCGCAATCTTCCACCAACCCAATCACTGTGCCGATATACCTCACAAGCTAACCGAACCTCGTCAAGTTTCCGACCCCGCTCCTCGTCACTGCTTCGCGAACCACAACCCGAAGCCGACCCATAGATCCCTTCACCTTCACTGCGCTGAACTCCTCAAACTCTTGATCTTCCTTCTCGCTATCCGTCAGACCCAGTGCCAGCAGCCCAATCCGATTCTTCCACACACAAACTCCCGCTCCATCTAGCTGCAACTCCAGTCGGATCACAACAACAACCATCCGAATCGACAACCTGTCGCAGGCCCTAACTTCCGACCACTAATACCCTTCCGATCCTCCTCAAACAGCCGAATCCAACCATACCATGTCCCTTAACCGAAACCGTACCCTACCCGATCTCCTTACCTCGACACAGCAGCCCTCATCCGATTTCCCTCGCCAAAATCCTTGCAGCACTCAACCCAAATCCTCCACACTTACCCAAACAGTATGTCTTTTGTTATTACTTATTAGTAGTAATTAATATTACTAATTAATATTATTAATTAATAATATTGTTACTATTATTATTATTATTATTATTATTATTATTATTATTGTTATTACTATTATTATCATTATTATTATTTAAAAGAAAAAAAGAGAAGAAAAGAGGAAAAAAAGAGAATTTTTTTATGTTTTTTGTTGTCGCCATTGTCGTTGTCCTGACACCACCACCACCAATGTCACTCGCAAATGTATAAATGATTTCTAAACTAAAAAAAAAAACTTCAAAATCCCATTTTCGATGCTCGCAGTGCGCCGGGGGCATCTTATACATGCTCTTCGTAGCATGGTGGGAGGGAATTCGGTGTAGTGCTTGCGACAAGGTAAACAGGCCCAGTACACGCTCTTCGTAGCATGGTGGGGACAACTTTAAGTACTCATATATGTGCTGTCATGCTTGCGGGAAAAATTGTGTTTACAAACAGGTACCTCGAAGACCCATACATGCTCTTCGTAGCGTTGTGGGATTGAAGAACCATGGCCGCAATGTTGCATGACATCTACCATACACGCTCTTCGTAGCATGATGGGAAGGTCTAGCTCCCCAAATTTCTCCTAAACAGGAGAGATGCCAGAAGGCTGCCGAAATTTCTAATGAACAGAGAACTTGAATTTAAACTAAATGCAAGGGACTTGAACAAGGTACATGGGATTGAACTTGCAAATTTGAATGAACAGTATGGAACAAATTCAAACGACTCACAGGGAACCAATTTTAATTTAAGAAACACACAATCACACTAATGCAAATGTTAATTAAAGACATGGATCATTCAAATGAACAAAAAATGAACGAGCAACAACTTGTGGTGGGTTAGAAAAAATCCCTACATCTCACTAACAAGCAACATTCAAATAACTTGTGATAAGTAAATCTTCAAACACCACTTACTAGCAAGTAGACATCAATAGGTGACAATCAATTAAATTGAGGGGAACACATAACCTAAGTACAAATAACACATCTCAGTCATGGGTGGCATGCTCATGAGTAAGATATGAAGGGCTTGTAATGAATTCATTAGCTCCCTCACAATCAACATCAATTCGCAAATGAACTATTCCACTCATAAACAACGATAGTGGATAAGTTGTGAGTATGATGGATTCCTCACAGGTGTAAATGGGAAAATTTTCATGCATACGATATTCTACTCACAAATAAATGCAAACACCCATGAGTGGTAGTAGTAACTCACCATGTGCATAACGACTTGCATATAAATCAAAATTACAAACTTGTGGTGAATGTGGATGTCCATAAACAAAGGCGATGAACTTGCAATGAATGCGGACAACAACAAACAATGATGGCAAGTTTATTGTGCATACAATAGCCTGCTTGTAGATTGAAGTAGTGACATTTGCAAGCAATGGTGGGAGACTGGTAACATGTGCAGTAGTCCACCTACGAATGATGGCTAGCAACAAATGCAAACATACACAATGCAATAAGCAATGAATGCAAATGCATGTAATTAGTGTTAGAATATCTACATTCCCTATAACTTGCCTGAATGCGATGGTAAAAGGCTCGTAATGCATACAACGGTCTTGTCTACAAGCAATGATAGCGGATATGTTGTAAATATGATGAATCCCCTACAAGCTAAGTTGATGATTTATGGATATCCATTGACGACTCATAAACATATTCAATAAAGCTTGTAGTGCGCAACATCTTGCCCGTAAGAAGCAATGGGCGATCCGTAGCAAAGCGCTACAACCCACCTATAAGCAAAATACACGTTGAATGAAGTCCATATACATGCAACAATGGATGACTTTTGAATGCCTATTGACAACACACTACTGACGAACAAATTCAATAAAATTTGCTAATGTCACGATTCGACTGTAAGCAAAAGCAGGGAATTAATAGTAAAAACTGTGGGCCACTGATAAATTGAGGCAACAGATTTATGACGCCAAGCTGTCACACCGGATAAATTAACTCACTTGCAAGCGACAGGTGGAAGGCTCCTGATGCGTCGTACAACATATTTACAAGCTGAAGTACACTCCCGCAAGCTGAATGCTGAGGAAAATAGCTACTTGCATAAGACAAGATGAACTAAACAACATCGCTGATTTGCAATAAATAAAGTATAATACCATGCCACTGGATTCGTAATATGCATACAAGCGGACATAAGACATTTATAAATTCTCAAGTGGAGCCTTATACATTGCTCAATAACAACTCATCTATAAAGAGCAGCAAATAACAATAGTATAACGCCATACTTTCATATCCGCAACACTCGTAGAAGCAGACAAAAGGCCTCTATAGGCTTCCAAATGAAACTCAATGGATTTTTCAACAACAATCATTTGTGCAAGCTGATCATTACAAAAACATCCCTCATATATTAAAATATGAATACCTGCATGAGTCTCGACAAGCGTGCTATAGATATACACATGATGTTTGAGGAGGCTGTGCAAGTTAAAAGAATGAACCCGAGTTCGAGCCAATCCTTCTATGTGAATAGATAAGAGTCGACACAACTCAAACTATCAAATAAATATACGGTCGCGATATTGATTGGGATATTTTTTTCATATATTCATATTAGACCTTCAAGATTTATTACAATAAAAATTCATTAATAAAGGTATAAAACTGACGATGAACCCGATCATTTGTTGGCAAGTAGACATAGTCGATAAAGTTTGACCAACAAAATGAAATTATCCATAAGCACCTCGATGATGCCATGTTGATAAAAAATCTCAATCGGAGGGGACCACGAATATTAAAAAATGCCTCCCAAAATTCATAAATGCCCATGAAAATCTAAATTTCCAAATATCACCCCAAAATCAAGATATTTAAAATGAAATAAATCACTAAAATATTTAAAGCAAAATATCCATCCACCTTCCGCAATAATTTATCGAGGTTGACAAATTTGAAATTATTTCAGCTCACAAAGAGCAATTTCTGGTCGAGAATATCATTAGGATTCATTCTCAAACAATCTTTTGCCAGTAAGGATGTGGCACATGTCCTCTAACTGATGGTTTCACCATCAAATGGTACAGCATGTAAACGGTTATGATAGGAACCCTCTGACCGGATGGTTTTTTTGCCAAATGATACCATTATATTATGTTCATTGTCAGAGCCCATATGTTCCTCAATGGCTTTAAATCATTGAGAAATGAATTAATATGATATGGGCACAAAGCCCTCTGCTAGTTAAGGTGGATTCAAAATTTTTCCCATTTGGCAAATATTCATCCTAGGTCTACAAGGTACCCTTAGACGAAGCAACCCATGGCTGCCGACAAGGATTTTTCTGTCAGGTTGGGTCGACTATCTCCTTTAACTAAGTAGACCAAGGATCATGATGACCCAGGATGATGGAACCATGTAATCTTGATCGGGTCTATCATCATCCCCCCAACATCCCCTTTAAGTGCAAGGTGATGAATTTTTAATTTTAAATGTTAAATTTTTAAATACCTAAACATACTACTACTATATGCTATATACTATGTATATGTTTGACGAATAGCCTTAATCGAAAGTTCTCTCTTGCTATCGAGAGGGGTAATTAACTATAGGATCTTGTGCCTATATGAAACCTGAACTCATATCATAAAGTCCTCATAAAATGAGGGCAAAATCTCTGGGTAGTATCTTATTTAAAATATAATATGCCTTCTGAAAATTTGCCTCATAACTTAAGCGTTAAAACTCTCCTCGACGACCCAAAGAGAAAGGGAGGGGTCGCAGAGAGGCTGAGGCTTGAATTTTCGGAGCCCAACAAAAATTTAGCAAGCTAAGAAATGCCTTCATCTCCTAAGCACATCTCTATTAGAATATTATCAGGTATAATAGTTTTTCCACACTTCATTTTCTTTATAAACAAATAATCAAAAAGACAAATAAATATTTAGTCAATGACTTACACATAATTTTTAGTTTTTTTATAAAGATGACTAGCTCAACTTTTTTTTGGCATATTTTGGCCAATTAAGGCAAATTAACACACACATCACATACGCAAGACTCAAACCCAAGAGATCTTAGTTGATAGCCAAAACTCCTAACCAAGAGACCAAGAAGAGTTACATACTATCTCTACTTTTAAATCAACACTTGAATATTATTCTTAATATGCATATTGTAATACTATAAAGATGAGAGAGAGAGAGAGAGAGAGAGAGAGAGAGAGAGAGAGAGAGAGAGAGAGAGAGAGAGAGAGAGAGAGAGAGAGAGAGAGAGGATGAATTGAAAGCTATTAAAAGGACCCTATATGCTACGTGATGAGTAACACCTTGTTTTGTGTGTTATGTCATAGTCACTAGCATGTCAACTTTAAGTTTCGAGATTTGGATGTTCGATTTATGTAGTTAAATATGTTAGATATTGTCAACCCAAAAATGAATTGATGGAACATTCATCTTAGGTTTGCTAAAGGAAACATATATGCTAAATTTGATGTAATTTATGGCCAGTTGCATACAAGAGGAGTCACTGCATATTCAAATGAGATCTTAGATGAAGAAGATGCTTGATATGCTTGTGGATAAGGCCATTTGACTATAAGATGATACATTAATAGTTAAATATTTCAACTTGCTCATACCCAATAGGTTGTCACTTACCTTCCCATTTATTTTCTCATAATTATTGATGCCATCTAGCTGAGCTCCTGCTTCAAATCTTTAATAGGAATCCCATAAAAGGGTTTATGTGGGCCCATTTAGCGAATTTGGTCAATTTGACTCAATTGGCCCAAATGGGCTGCATGTAGTTTTATCTTGGGTCAAATAGATCAATTAGGCTAAATGGGTGAAATCAATTGTTGATTTGGATCAATATGAGTTTTGTGAATCATCCATGATGTTTGGCTAAATTATTTTGATCAGTTTGAGATATTTAGCTTAAGATAGCTAAGTGGTGTCCTTAAGGGTTAAATTGGGCTCAATTAGCCCAACCAAGGGGCAAGTGGATTGGTTTGTTGCATGTTGAAAACACTTAGGTCATATGAAAGGTTTGGTTAAAGTCAATTTAAAGGTTTGAGTGAATTAATTTGGGTTAATTGGATCCACTAATAAAATTGAGCTCAATTAAGGGTTAATTTAAGTCAAATTAATAATGATTAGTCAATTGGAATGGGTTCTAAAGGGTTGACTTGGCTTGATTTGGTCAAATTGATCAAAATGGCCTAAAGGGGTGCAAAGGGGTCAACATGCACTAAATGAGCCAAATGGCTAAATGAAGACCTAGTTAGAGTTGAGTTATGTATGGGACCTAAGGTTTGATCGATTTGTCTAATTTGAAAGTTTTAGCCCAGTTGGGTCAACTAGGTTTGTTTAAGCTAACTCGGGTTTGGGTTAATGTGTATAATTGGGCTACCCCAATGATCTATTTGGCTCAATTAGGTCATTTCTAATATATTGAGATATATTAGAATACTTGGCCAAGGTCAAATTGATAGGTCAAATTGATCAAACATATAGCTTGGGACCTATTAACCTAAGTAGGTCTAATTGGGTTAAACTAAAGTTTAAGGGGTCCTTGCTTGATCCAATGGTCAAATGTAGTCAATTTATCTATGGTTTGATGATTAAAATCATATAGTAGATTGCTGGCAAATCAATTAGTTCAAAATCATTAATTGGACCCATGCAAGGTTTTGGTCAAACATGGGTCCATAGATAAAGCTCAAGAGGTCTAATGGCCAATCACAATATACATATATGCATCAAACCATTGGGAATAGACTAAATGCTTATACCATCAATTAAGTCTATTATGATGTATTATGGTTAAGCCAAGGTTATGTCTAGCCTAGGGCTAGCTATAATCAAACCTAATCAAGATGAAAATTTTGATTGAGAATTTAAGGCTATAGGGTTTCCTTCCATGAGCTTTATTAAGTCCAATGGGCTTCTATGTTCATCCTAGAGTTTAATGCTAGCTAGCTCAGGCTATGGGTTGCAATAGTATTTTTAGCTAAGCTAAGCTACAGTTAAACCTAGAAATGAGTCAAGGATAGGAAGAACATTGAAATAAGAGAATATAGTTGAATCATCTCTGGTGTGATTGAGAGGTCTAGCTAGGGGTAATTGCTTTGTCAAGTTCAAGAAACTTAACCTTGCATGAGAAGCAACTCGACCTAGCCATAACTAAGCATTAAATGATATTGGGAGATATTTACAGTTTTTATGCTTATAAGGCCACCTGTCATCTGATTTAGTTGTTTAAATGTGATAAAGATCTATGCTCCTCTTGTATTGATTTTTCCTTTCCATCAAAATGATTGATTATTTGACTTCATCTTCTAGGTGTTGCTCAAGCTTATCATACTTAAAGAGAATTGTTGTAGGCTAGAATATGCGAGGTGATAGAGTTAGAAAATTTTTATCTCTGTGTTGTACGAATATCCAACACACAAACAGAAGAAAAATTTAACACCAGAATTTTTACGTGAAAACCCTGGAAAAGGGAAAAACCACGGGGCCACGCTTAGTTGAAAGGATTCTACTAGTATTTGCTTAGATTACAAATAGCTGATTGTCCTTGAAATTGAGGACGATCAAATTACAATAATCAACTGTCGGGTTGAAATCCAGTTACAAAGGGAGATCAGAAATCCGGCTTTAATTAATGGTCGGGCAGAATTCCGGCGTCAGTTGGTTGTCGGGCAGAACTCCGACATCAGTAGGCGGTTGGACAGAACTCCGGCGTTGGTCGGCTGCCGGGTGGAAGTCTGGCGGTGGTCGAGGAGGAGTCTGGTGGCAAGAAAGCTCTCATTCTTCTCTTTCTTTTCTTCCTTATCTTCTTGCTTCCTTCTCTTCTCTTCTTTTCTTCTCTGCTCTTCTTGCTTGGGCCCTCTCTCATGAGAAATGAGGGGTCTTTTTATAGTTTTCTGAGAGTGGCGTGGCCAGTAAATAGGAGGAAGATCAAGGGTAAATTGGGAGTGGTTTGAATGGACAGCCGATGTTGAATCTCTTGATCATGGATCATTTATTGGGCATTTAAATGCCCTAATGATATTAGAATTCGACGATCTTGGGCTCATTGGATTTGTCTCGTCGAGCCGCTTGATTCGACTATAAGTATGTCACGCTTGGAAACTGTTTGGTAATCCAAATTATGGATTGAACCTTCCAAATGCGCTTCGGGTCTTTGATTTAGACTCATTTGGGCTTGGATTGAGTTGAATTTGGTGTCGTTGGGTTTGTATTTCCAAGACGTTCAGTTCGACTGTAAGTTTGCTAAAATCGGAGTTCAGATGGTCTTATATTTAATTTTTGAAGTTTCCAACTTAATTTTGCCTCGAGATTTGTGCCCGATCAAGATAATTTTTTGATGATATATCAAGAATGTTGGATCAAAATTTGACTATAACCACAACGCTGCTTCATCAATAATAATGGAACAAGTTAGAGAAGCAAAAGATGAAAAAGAAAGCTAGCTTCAAATGAGAAACTTTGTGATTTCACTAAATTATTGTGAAGTATAAAACTAAAGCAGGTGACGTGACATGTTAGACCACCTTATGACCCCTAATTTATATGTTTGAGTCCAGAAATAATATTATGGGGAACGTTACAACTGAGAAATATAAGTAAAACTACATAACAAAGCTTAACAAATAGCTCATCTAAAAATGAATAAGTTTTAAGTGAAGTTGTAGTCTTAAGCTTCATTTGGGACGGTTTTTTTATTGTTTTTTAAAGTAATTTTTTAGTATAAAAATTTTAATTTTTCTACTAAAAAGCTACTTTAAGAAGCAGTAGGAAAGCCATCCCAAACAAAGCCGTAGAAATGGTGAGTTCAAATGAAGTTTTCAATGGCTTCATTTTGAATTGACGAGTAGCCTTGTCTCTTTGATGAATTCACTTCGTGAGCTGGACAAATAGCCCTCGTAGCTCTATATGATCTTATTATCGAGTAGAGGTTAAATTGAATAACATTGACAACTTGTACTTATCGTGCGATTGTTATGTACTTAACAACTTCTTCTAATTCATCCTATACAACATTAGGTGCACCCTAATAATCTACTTGAAAGTGATGAGAAGAAAAACTTATTTTAAAGCTTCATTTGAAACAGTTTTATGTTTCGTTTGTGATGATTTTTTTACTATTTAAAATAGTTTACTAGTATAAAAATTTAAACTTTTCTACTAAAAAGTAATTTTAAGAAGCAGTAAGAAAGTCGTTCCAAACAAAACCTTAATCTTACATTCTAAAATAACTTTTTAGTATAAAAAAAATTTAAAATTAATTTTCTTTATTAAAAAATAGATTTAAAAAATAATAATAAAACTGTCCCATATGAAGTCTAAGGTTTCATTTGGGATGGCTTTCTTACTGCTTTTTAGTATAAAATTTTTAATTTTTATACTAAAAAATAACTCTGAAAAATAATAAAAAAGCCGTCCCAAACGAAACCTAAATATTTGAATAAATACATTCATTCAAGAACCTTACTTATTGAAAATATTGCTCTATATTTAAATTAAATCCTTTATAGTTAATAAGAGCCACTTTTAATGCTAACTTGCCAACCAAGGCATTTGCCTTGTTTCTCTTAAAATCACAGCCATGTGCACATAACCAGCAACGTGGAGTCTGCAGAGCCGATTTATTGCTTGTGCATGTCTTCAAATAATGGCCGTTCGATCCTAATCCGACGTCCAGACTTCACCAACGTGGAAACAAACCACAGCCTCTCGTCTTACGGCGGGAAAAGTTCTCACTTTCAAGGGAGAAGCAGAGAAGAAGATGAAGTAGTTAGTCATTCATAGCTAGAACGGCGTCGCCAGTTCGATTCCACTCTACTCTAAGAGGGGTTTCTCTGCTCCGTAGGCTAAATTTTGGAGGTTTTCGACGTCTTTCTCGGCCTCTTGCTTCCATGGAGTCGTCTTCGTCGTCGAATTCTATGATCTGGTTCCGAAAAGGCCTGCGGATTCACGATAATCCGGCATTAGAACTTGCACAGAAGGGATCGAAGCATCTATTTCCTGTTTTCGTGCTCGATCCGTATTACATCGATCCGGACAGCTTGGCTTCCTCCCCGGGATCCTCTAGGGCCGGCATTAATCGGATTCAGTTCCTGCTCGAAAGCCTGGTTGATCTCGATTGTGGACTCAGGAGGCTTGAATCCCGCCTCCTTGTGCTTAAAGGAGAGCCGGTACAGGTTATAGCCAGGCTCCTTAAGGACGTGAGCTTCTAGACTTCTAGTCCAATCTCAGTCTTTATTCTATTTTTATGATCAAAATGTCATATTTTGACTTTGGAAGTGATTCACTTCTCTTATTTTAGTGGAATATTGGAAAACTATGTTTTGAGTTTGACACGGAGCCGTACGCCCAGACTAGAGATAATAAAGTGAAGGTGACATTACTTTTCTCTTTTCTTTCTGGCTTGCATTATTGTATTGATTCTAAAATAAGAAAACTGAGGCAAACTGGGGAATTACTTTCCCATGCAATTTTAGGAAAGATGTTATTGTTTTATAGCTCGTTTGTTTGTGAATCAGTATCTGATACTGGTTTTGCTAGGATATAGCTTCTGCATCTGGGATCGAAGTTTTTTCTCCAATCAGTCATACACTCTTTGATCCCGCGGAAGTCATACGGAAGGTAGTTTTATTATTCTTTCAGTTTGTAGGAGTTTAAAATTTTTTGAGATCACTCTTATTAATCTTTCTTATGCTGGTAAAATATTTTTATTTTTTGACTAATTCATGGTTACACAAAATAGAATGGTGGAAAGGCGCCTTTGACATATCAGTCATTTGTAGCTATTGCTGGTAAACCATCAGCCCCTCTATGGTCGATATACTCCAAGCTTCCTCCTATTGGCGATATTGCAGGGTACGAAATTCTTGGAGTTCCATCCATTCAGGATCTTGGTTATAAAGATGTTGAACAGGTCATGTCAGCTTCTATTTGACTAGTCTAAGTCTACCGTTTATTTGTGCTCTGTTGATAGTGGTGTTTTCTATCATAAGTGTAGGAGTTTTCTCCCTTCCGGGGTGGTGAGACAGAGGCACTTAAGAGGTTGAAGGAAAATTTGGTTAATAAGGTATGAGAACGATCATATGGATGGTGCATAGTAAAAGTTGTATTTACTTACCTTTTATTCTACCTTTGACTTCAAATATAAGATCACACTTGCAAGTTGTAAACAAATGTTTGGATTAAGCCTGTCCAAATAGTTAGGATAATGAGACAACTTTTCTAGATCCACATAAGTGCTGAAGTGGTGCCAATTTTAAGTATTCGAATGTGTAATTGAGAGCAATGTATCAATAAAATAGATAGATACAACTTATTTCAAACGAAAAGGAAGAAAATGCTTAGACTAAGCTAACTGCTAAAAGGTGCTATGAAATTTCAAATAGCCTAATGTTAGCACATATGCAATACTGCACAAGAATGAATGGAAAGGATGCTTAAAGCTGACACCAAATAGGTACAATAAGCTTAATGATGATCATGATGATGTGAGAGACTTCGTGGAAGGCACTAAGCAATCGGCAGATATCTGGTGTAGAATTTTGAACCGTTATATTGCATTCCATACAATTTCTAGGGCTATTCAGTTAAATTTATCCTCATTAACGGTTATATATCTATGTTTTTGGTCTTAAACAGAAGCTTAACCTTGCCGAACAACTGAGCATACCCTTTGTTACTTCTAATTAGCATCGACGTGGTCAGTAATATATATTTGAGCTACAAGGTTGAAGAGCCATGCAATTCAGTTTCCTCATGAAGGGCATCCACAGAGAAATTCTAATAGCCATACAACTTCATCTTCTGATATTTTCCTCATCTAATCAAATTGCCCCAAGTAATATGAAAACTAATTAATTTTCATGTTTTTCCTCAATATCATTTCCATCTAGTCAAATCGCATCCACAGAGAATTATAATTTTGTCTGAAAACCTTAACGATTCAGTAACTTCGGTGTATATCATTGTGGAGTGGATACTTCTTAAGGTTTCTAAATGAATTTTTCCTTGATTATATAAATAATCAGTGCATGTTTGAGAAATTTAATAATTTCCTTTTCTCTTATAATTTCTTGAAAGTACTAACATATGAATTTATAGGTATAGTTTCTTGAAGACATTTAACCAAAATATGGCTTTATTGCAACTTAAACAATTTCTTTCATCTAGGAAATTTAATAATTTCCTTTTCTCTTATAATTTCTTGAAAAGTACTAACATATGAATTGCCCAATTGGTGTTTCTTTATGATGTTAACTCTTCTGCCTATATATCGTTATACTTGTTACTAGTTTTCATGTTTTCCTATTTCACCCAAATCTTGGGCTCTTCACTCGTAAAGCATGTTGCTATAACTATATATAGCAGATAGAATTTCCCATTTTCTAGTCTAATAGCATTTTGGAAAGCTACTTAAATTTATTGAGAGTCGGGAAAGGGTTAGTTATGACCATGCTGATGATAACTAGAAGATTTTGATGAGTTACGTTTGAGTAATTCTTTGTTAACCTTGGTTTCTTTTCATCTAATTAGTAATTAATTCCCCTGAATCTGGCAGAAATGGGTGGCAGAATTTGAAAAACCAAAGGGCGACCCTTCTGAATTTATAAAGCCAGCAACAACTGTACTTTCTCCATACTTAAAAGTAATTCTAAATCACCATGATTTTCTACGTTACTCATCCCTTCTCTTTTTGCTATTAGATTCTCGCTCAAAAACCTTTTGGTTTCCTTTGACCACGCAGGCTTAGACCTTTATTTTTTGGATTTTTGTAGTTTGGATGTCTTTCTTCGAGATATTTTTTTCAGTGTGTTGATGATGCTTATAAGACAGTTAAAAAGCACACACAGCCTCCAGTTTCGCTTGCTGGACAGGTCAGATCTCATATTCTCATGGATCTTTTCCGCTGGAAAGGTTTTATATACTGAAGAAAATCTAACCTATTGACAGTTATTGTGGCGTGACTTTTTCTATACTGTGGCTTTTGGTACTCCTAATTTTGATAGAATGCATGGAAACAAAATATGCAAACAGGTACACATGAATAGCCACATCTAATTATCTTGCAATATATGTTATTTTGCTGTTTTGTCCAATACTTAACTTGTTAGTTGAAATTCTCGTTAAAACATCTATTTTTTAATTTTGCAGATTCCATGGAGAGATGATGAAAAGCTTTTTGTAGCTTGGAGAGATGCTCAGACAGGCTATCCATGGATTGATGCTATCATGATTCAGGTTTATTCATATCGTGAATCCATTTCGGCATAATCTCATAGCATGATTGCTTGACTTGGGAATGCAACTTTACTTGCATTATCTAAAGTATTGTTATCTATACCATTCTAAACCTTGTGGTTTTCCCACTATTGTAGCTGAAGAAGTGGGGATGGATGCACCATTTAGCCCGCCATTCAGTTGCATGCTTTTTGACTCGGGGTGATCTAGTATGAACCTGCACCCTAATGGTTATGGTTGTTTTCCATTTTTTTGGTCTGAAATTTGGATATTTGAACCCGGCAAAGCTAATTTTGTTTGTTTTGCCTTTTTTGTGTGGAATCCTACTCTGAATTCTCCTCTTTCACATATAGTTTTAGTCGAATTCAGCTTTACTTCAGAGAAAAATTCCGAGCCGTTGCGCTTGAAATATTTTTTATTGTTTGGTTCACTATTTGCTGGGGATTTTGTGAGTAGGAGATTTAAGGGATTGATGTATTCGTGTTGCAAATTCTCTTATAAAACAAATAGCTTAGCAAAGGTAATACGGATATTGCTCTTGTTAAAAAATACCATGACATTATTATCTTCCCATTCAAATTTCTTAGAAGGCTAATATTATCCGGCAAGTTTCTTATGCCTCATACAATCAATCTGATCAAACAATTTATTTTCAAAGTATCTCATTCTCTTGATAACGCAGCTAGTTCATCTTTTTCTATGCACCTCGTATTCCTTAGAATGACTATATATAGAGCTAAATATTTACTCCTTCACTATTTATTAGATTCAGATGAATGATACATGAACAATATCCTTATCCTTCTAGTTTATTCACTGGGAGAAAGGACGTGATGTCTTTGAGAGACTACTTATAGATTCTGATTGGGCTATAAATAATGGCAATTGGCTATGGCTTTCTTGTTCATCATTTTTTTACCAGGTTTGCCTGCTCCAGCATTTTGTTATGATACCCCCCAAAAAAAAAGAGAAACTCTTACATAGTAATTTCTTATGCTCATTGGCAGTATCACCGTATCTACTCTCCCATATCTTTTGGGAAGAAATATGATCCTACTGGAAACTTCATCAGACATTTTCTCCCAGTGTTGAAAGGTAGCACCTCCATTCTCCATTGTGGCTGTAGTCATTTGTTCATTAAGAAACCCCCCTCAAGTAAAAATATGTTGCAGATATGCCCAAAGAATACATATATGAGCCTTGGACTGCTCCATTGAGCATCCAAAGCCAAGCAAATTGCATCATTGGCAAAGATTACCCAAAACCTGGTACTTCTCAAGTTGAATTTTGGTGCTTGGACTTCATCTCCAACTTATAACTCACCTTTTAATAGCTAATCTTTTGATGTTTAATTAGTGGTTCCTCATGACTTGGCAAGCAAGGAATGCAAGAGACAAATTGGAGCAGCTTATGCACTAAACCTTTCTGGTGAATCTCCAGATGCTGAAGAAAAACTGAATAGCCTGAGAAGGAAACTTGAAGAAGATGATCATGATGCTCTTCAAAATCTGAAGCAGAAAAAAAGGATGCCCAAATAATATTGGCTTGTGAGATGAATAGCCATATGCATTGTTATTTATGCTTGATATGCATTGTTCTTTAGGCTTCATTTGGTGTTGATTTCTGCTACATTTTTCTGCTCTCTGTTGATTTGTAGTTGTTCTGAAGTGTTTGAATGTAATTGGCGTGAGAAAAAAGTCCAATTATATGAGCAAAAAATAAAATTAAATTTCGAACAATATTTTTGGTAGCTTCTTAGAAAAATATATTTTTTTAGGGATTTTAGCTTTTCTATTGTATTAATTGACTAACTAATTTTGTGCTAGTTATGATTATAATATTATATTATAATTCATAATTTATTCATTTTATTTATTCTATTAACCATGTTGCAATAATATTTTATCAAATAATTAGCTCTTATGAGACTTCATATCAATATTTATATACTTAAGATCTGGTTGGGATAGCTGTTTTTATTATTTGGCTTCTCAAATAACAATCGAATTTTATTTTGCTATTATTTTTCATTATTTTTTATAAATCTTTATTATAAAAAAATTATTTTTTATAGTAAAATAATTAAATTATTTGTATATGCTTATTTTAATCTTAGAGTATAACATTATTTAGTCTCTCAACTATATAAAATTGATACAAAATAATTTCTTTGGAAATAAATTGGAATCAAATTTGTTACGTCGAGGGGCTAAATTGGTATTAAGTTTATGTCACAATTACAACATAAGGTATTAGTTTGGATCAATTTTATATAATCACAGGATTAAATCAGGGCAACATGATTGTTGCGGGCTCAAATATACGCGGCGATAGAATTTAAATTTCCGTCTCAGCGTTGTACGTATATCCAGCACGCAAACAGAATTGAAATAGTAACACCAGGATTTTTACGTGGAAAACCCTGGAAAGGGAAAAAACCACGGGGCCGTGCCCAGTTGAAAGAGTTCCACTAGTGTTGTTTGAAATACAAGGCTGATTCGTCCTTTAAATTCAGGACGATTGGATTACAACGAGTATCAGTTACAAGGACAGGCAGAGTTCCGACGTCACTCGGGGTGTCGAGCAGAATTCCGGCGTCACTTGGAGAGAAGTCCGGCGTCACTTCGAGAGAAGTCCGGCGTCACTCGGGCGTCGGGTAGGATTCCGGCGTCACTTGGAGAGAAGTCCGGCGTCACTCGGCGTCGGGTAGAATTCCGGCGTCGGGCAGAATTCCGACGTTGCTCCCCTGTCGGGCAGAGCTCTGGCGTCCCTCGGGCGCCTGGTGGTACTTCGGTGGTGTTCCGGCGGTGTTCCGGCGGAGTTCCGACGGTGGTCGAGGAGGAGCTGTTCCCTCCTAGGCTTCTCTTCTCTTCTTCTTCTCTTCTTCTCTTCTTGGCTTGGGTCCCCTCTTAAGAGAAATGAGGGGTTGTTTATAGTTTTTCTGGAGTGGCATAGCCCGTAAATATGTGAGGGATCAAGGGCAAATAAGGAGTGATCCGGACGAACGGTCGATATTGAATCCCTTGATCGTGAGCCGTTTATCAAGAATTTGAAGGTCTTAATGATATCAGAATTCTGCGATCTTGGGCTCGTTGGATTCGTCTCGTCGAGCCGCTCGATTCGAGTATAAGCTCGTCAAAATCGGAGACCGTTTGGTAACTCAAATTGCTGTTTGATGCTTCCAACAGCACTTCGGGCATTTGATTTGGACTCGTTTGGGCTCGGATTGAGTCGAATTTGGTGTTGTTGGATTCGTATTTCCGAGACGCTCAGTTCGACTGTAAGCTTGCTGAAATCGGAGTTTAAATAGTCTCCGAATTAATTTTTGAAGTTTCCAATTTGAGTTTTTCCTCGAGATTCGTGACCGATCAAGATAATTAACTGATAACGTATCAGTTGCCCCCCTGGGATTAAATTGATCATATATTTTAAAATTTTTATGAATTATTTATATAATATAATAAGAGCAATAATGATAAAAAAATTATGTAAATAATACCGTAGAGATGCATTATTTCACGTGAATCACTATCCCGTATCTGATGATCAGACCAAAAGCAAAGCTCATGACATTTACGCCTTCTATTTGCTTCCAAGTAGTGTGGCTTCAGTTGCGGGCGGTTCGAACAGATCGAACGACCTAGACCGAGTCGGATAAATAGGAGCACTGAGTTGAAGCCGGACTCCAAATACCAGCTGCAAAACAACATTTAATAAAGATTTTCAAATCCATTTTCCATATTTTTCCTCGATTTATAATTCTGTATATCATCGGCAGCAATTTGGACATCATAGCAGAGAAAATAAACTGTTCAAAGCAGAGGAGAACAGAAGCGTGAAGGCGTTACGAGGGTGGGAGGGAGAGAGAGGGAGGCAGAGTGAGAGAGAGAGAGAGAGGAAGGAAAGCTGAATTCTATTTGGACCTGATCTTTATAGATTGCTCGGGGTCGTTGTAATCTAACCGTGAGTAATTACTTTTACTGGCATTTCGATTAATAAAACTTAGTTATTTTTTAAGCATAAGAAGGTTTCGATCCATGGTTTAGCTTATCATTTTTGTTTACAATCTGTAATTTTTCGCGGTTGATCGTTTTGGTTCATTTTACTATTTCTTCCATGCTTTTTTTTTTTGTTTTAGCGATGTGAAGAACTGCAATGCAATGGATGTGCTTCTTTTGAATTTTTATGACGAAATTGAAGATATAATCCTTACAATTCGAGGACTGATATGTTGTGATAAAGCATAGATAGCGTGTTCACGATCTAATCGGTTATTATTGCATCCTTTGGCGGAGTTTCGAAGTTGTGATTATTGGTTTGCAGTTGATGGAAAGTAGGAAGGACGACGCTTCAATCAGATGCGCGAGGGTTTTGATACTGATGTTGCAGAGCCCATACTTTTGATTTATGTTACTCCCATTGATTAGTATATAATAAATGGTCTTAAGAATTGAATGCTAGTTGTCGTTTTTAGGTTGATACTGATGTTGTAGAGCCAACACTTTTGATATATAGTATTCCAATTGGTTGATATATAATGAATGGTCTTGAGAAATTGAATGTCAGCTGTTTAATTGAGGGTTATATGTTGTTTTACATTTGGATTTTTGCGGTCATATCAGATATTAGTTGGGAGGGTTCTCGATTCATGATCTTAATGTTTTAATAACCGAACTAATGTTTGATTTTTATTCCTTATGATTACTATTTTCTTTTTTCCTGTAACAGGATTGTGTAATTGGGCTCCCATATTCTGAAAATATGAGGTTCAAGAAAGGGAGTAAAGTTGAAGTGTTAAACAAGAGCGAAGATCCTGATGGGTCATGGTGGTGCGCAGAGATCATTTCTGGTAATGGACATAACTACTATGTTAGATATGATCGCCATCTATCTGATGTTGGTTCTTCTATGGAAAGAGTACCAAGAAGAGCCATTAGGCCCTGTGCTCAATCAGAGAAGGGTCGTCTGGATTGGGTACCTGGTGATATTGTCGAAGTCCTTAATAATTTTTCATGGATCGTTGCCAAAATAATTATGTTTTCCGGTGGGGAGTACTTCTCTGTTAGACTCCTTGGTTCTTCTACAGAACTTATTGTCCACTCATCTTGCATTAGGCTAAGAAAATGTTGGCAGGATGACAAATGGTTTGTTTTTAGAAAGGTAATATCACGGAATCTTTCTCTGTTTTTCTACCAATAGTTTTTCTTTCATTAATAGAAGGCGCATATGCTATCTCTGTGTCTTGCTTTGATGTAAACATGTGGTCATTGTACATTTAATAGAGCATCATGATTCATCCTTGTGACAACTATAGTTAATTTCTGGAGAATGATGCACTTGAATTTACAGCTTTTTAGTAATAATTCTTTTCTTGAAATTGGGTCTAAGTATTTCACTATTTCCTTTCAGGATTCTGCAAAATGTTGTGATAAAATTACAAATGGGGTATCAAAAGAGAAGTTCATTTCTAACGTACCGCAACCCATCGATGATCTGTTTCAAACTAAACAATATATATCTGTCGAGGATACTTCTCAGTTTTTGGCGAGGCGTGTGAAGAAAAGGGCCAGGACTTGCTCACGATCGCTTGAAAAATGTACTGGAACTTTCAGAAAGATGAGGGCTGTCGAGAAAGAAGGTTTTCCTAAAGGTGTTTTTGAATGGAACTCGGCATGGGAAAAGGTAGATGCTGTTACTTCACCACGGACAAAGTTTGGTGAAAAGTGCATGCATTCTTCCTTAATCAACAGAAAGACAGGAACTTTTGAAACAAATCAAGTGGTTCGAGTATCAAATGCTGATAGCGGACATTGTTATAGACTTAGGCTGGAAGGTACTGATGCTGAGAGTATCTCATCCTCTGTTGGTAGCTGCGGTGTTAACAAAAGCCCTTGTAGGTCAACGTGCGATCCTTTTAATGGCATGGGTCAAGATATGAAATCTCATCATGATCTCTCAGAAGCTTCTGCTATTTTAGGAAGAAAAAAGTCTCTCACAACGAGTGCGGCATTGGACCAAGGAATCCATAACCTTGAGTTACATGCCTATCGTTGTACAATGTCAGCATTTTATGCTTCTGGGCCCATGAACTGGGAACAAGAAGCATTGCTGACAGACCTTCGCCGTATGCTCCACATTTCAAATGATGAACATTTAACGGAGCTTAAAAACCTAGTTTCTGTCCAAATAAATAATTTTGTTAGATAACTCGAGATTTTCTTTCTTCTTTCTTTTATGTTCTCTTTTTTCTTTTCCTTTGTTATGTGGGATACAATCTGTACATGCATGATGGGTGTTCAAACTTTGCTCTCAAGAAAAGAAATCAAGGTGCCACAATTTTGTATCATGAAATTAAGTGCAATAAAAATTGAAGCCATTAATTCATCAAGTCTTCTTGCCTTGATGTTTCTTCTAGCATGCCTCCATCTTACTTGTGCACTTGGAGCTTATAATATTACTAAGCAGTATGGATAATTTCCAGCTAAAATTAACTACCGCTACTGTCAATTATTTGAGTCTCATTTCTCAAGGGTGCCGCCTTCTGTTTGTCTCATTAAGGTTATTATGTTGTGATGGAAAGTCGCTGCATATTCTGTATAATGTGGATCATAAGTTATCATTTACATTTTATTGCTCAGACCAATGTTTATCATTGTAAACACAGATCTTTGTCTGCTGCCTAACGTATTGAGCTTTCCCATTGGTATCAATTTCTTTAATTTACAATCTAATCATGAACTTTCACGAGCACTGTACATATGATGTACTAGGGATTTATTGATATAACAGTAGTGATATGCCAGGATTTAAAATTTGAAATGATATTTCAAAAAATTTGAAGTTTGTATTTCTTTTACTTAATGGTGAAGTGGGAACCCAATATTTCAATGCTTATGCGCATATGAGGTTCAGTTTTTGGTCGGCAATTTTCTTAGTATCAAGCATTTCTGGACTTAATAGCTTTCCTCTTTGTTTTGTCTTTTATCAAACATTGAGTATGTGGATCAACTTATATCGAGCTTCATTGAATCCATAAATTTGGCTCTGTTAAGGCATCCCATGTGTGAACATATTTGACACTTCCCATGCATTTTCCAGGGCCAAACTTGGGGGCTTGTAAAGCTTGCTTCCATGGGTCCCGAGGTGATGGTGGGACTTGTCACACATTCTGCAAATTGGACAATGTTGCAACATGTCCGACTGATTCTTTAAAATGTGTCAGTATATAATTGATCCTGTATGCTCTTTTGATTCCTTTATTGTCTTCTGTTTCTGGAAAACTTTCTAACCGCAATACATGCAGCTCATTTAAATCTCTGACAACTAAAAAATATCTTTATTTTTTTTAATTAAATTGAAACCTTTCATCTTCAGTCGTCTTTATTTCTACTTTGTTTGCTTCTATTTTGTTTCTTAATGGTGCTTGTAGCACGCATATTTAATTATTTACCCATTAGGTTTGTGTATTGGTTTTTTCTTTCTTGTTTTTGATGTAAAACATACTTTCCCATTGGCTTTTAAAATGACGATGCCTCTAATGCTGCTTGACTGGGAGAGTATTCTGCTAACTCTTCAGTGGAAAGAATGCAAATGCATGAAAAGGTCATGAATTTACCATTGTAGATGTTCATGCAAAATTTATGGATTATGTTTTACTAGATGCCTGGAAACTTTAGGAAGATGCCAGTAGTTCACTGAATTGAATTGTTTTTCTGTTCTTGGATGAATTGCATCACTGTTAATTTGATTGATGAATTTGATATTTTTGTTCTTTAAGAGATGGATTAGGTGATGAATTTTCATTTCTGAGATGAAAGATCCATTCACGTTTTTTCTTTAGGCAATGGATATCATGAACCGAAGTAGTGACTAAAGAAGCCTGTATATTATTCTAGGTAAGAGTAGCCCCAAAAAGTTGGCATACCTAGTTTTTTCAGTACGCTTGTGAAAGGACCTATAGCCCATTGGCTAAAGGAGTTCTCCCGCTCTCTCCCCCCAAAAAAGTATGCTTGTCATTCATTGAATTTAGATTGGCTTGGCATTTTACCTAGATAAAAGTGAGATTGCATTGTTGATTGGGAGACTTTTTTGGGTTTATAATTTCTTATAACATGTAATGTGTAAAACAATACACTAAACAAAAAAAATGACAGAAGATAAGCAATTTTTTATTACTTTTAAGAAGATTTGAAACAACATTGAATTCCAAATATGACAAAATATTTCTGATCTTATGCTAGAAATTAACGGTCATACAATTATGAATTGCAAAATTCAGTGCAAGATTGAATTTCATGCAATAAAAAAGAAATCTTGATTACAATAAAATTGACAAACTTAATCTCCCTTTCAACTAATAATGAAAGAGGCTAAAATATTGTGGGGGAAAAACAGAAGAAAAAGGAAAGAGCTGGGCTGAGAAACAAGCCCCAGATTTGTAAAAGGAAACATCACCTTCTGGAAAATTTTGATTTTATTAACCATTCAATAACTTCTTATTTGATAACATCAAAAAAAATCATAGTACTTCATGAAGAAAACAAACATTTGAAAGGATAACCTGTTGAATTTAGTTATAATGAAACAAAATGAATACTTGAACTGGAATTATCACAATACTTACTGAAATAATCACTAAGAGAACAACATTGTTAATAGCGACAATCTTTGAGTTGCAAATCAGTCACCTTATTGTTGTCTCGGAAGGAACTTTTGAAGAGCCATTAAGTAGAATTAATCATAAAAGTCACTGGACATTGTTGACCCCACAACACATCAAAATAAAAAAAAAATCAAATTAAAAATTCGTTCTTTATCATACCTGTCAAAGCCCATACTCAGAGCCTGCTAGAATCGCTGCTCTAGCCGCACCTATAGTCACTCCATACCTCTGCAAGCGGCGCGATGTCAGCACCCATTCCCGTTCGCAGAGATCGACTCTTCTATTTTGAGTCGTTTAATACGACACTCACGCAGACCTCCGATCCACCTGCAGCAAACGATCCCAAGCTCCGACTCCTCTCCACTGTGCCGATCTCCTCTGCCTCATCCAGCTCCCTCTTCCTGTATGCAAGCAAGCCGCAGCTCGTTGGCCTCCCTATCCCGGAGAGAGAGAGAGAGAGAGAGAGAGAGAGAGAGAGAGAGAGAGAGAGAGAGAGAGAGAGAGAGAGAGAGAGAGAGCTTACTCATTGCCCTAGCCGAAGCCTCTCCCTTTCCTCCATAGTCGGATCTACTCGCAAGCCAAAGCCGGAACCTCCACTGCCTATCCCGATCTCCAAACCTTAATCGATCCCCAAATCTCCCTCATACCTGTTTGATCGCACCTTACCGAACCCTTCTCCCTTTGTCGTGAAGAAGCCGAACCTTCCTTCCCTGGATCTCCCTCCAGGTCGCAAGCTCCGACCAAGACCTCCCCAAATCTGCCCTAGCCGTCTCTGCTTCCCCCTTCGACGACCTCTCTTCCTGTTGAATCGGAAGTAACGAAGGGAGCTCGCTTGCTCTGAAGGTAACCTTCTCCCTTGCACGTGCTTCTTTGGCTTAATCCCGTAGGTCCGCCGAACAGAGAAGGAGAGGGAGGTCTTAACTCACTGTGAGATTAACAGTTGCCTAAATCCGACTCAAATCTTGCTCAAATTCATCATAACTCCTGTTCAAATCTTGTATCCCGACAGGGTTTAATTCAAATCTTGTTTTCTTTTATTTATTTATTTGTTATAATTTATCTTAATTTAAATTTGATTAATTTATAATTAATTAAATTAAATATGATTAGTTATAAATTAAATATAACTAATTATAATTAATTTATAATTAATTATAAGTTAAATTTAATCAATTTATAATTAATCTTAAATTGAATATAATTAATTATATAATTAATTATATTTAGTTTTCTAAATTAATTATAAATTGAATTTAATTAATTTATAATTAATTGGAAGTTAAATATAATTAGTTATAGAATAAATATAACTAATTATATTTATTTCATCACTAATTATAAATTAATTATACTTGCCTTGGTCCACGAGCCTCCACCACCGGTCCACACTTGCAAAGGTATACTTCCTAAACTTAGATCCCCGTTCTCGTCGTTAGTGGCGAGCTGGCGAACCCCCCACGTGCTCACGTAGCGTAGTGGGGAGGGAAGCTAGCGCGACGCCTACGACGAGGCAGGAAATCGCCTTAAACCCCGCCCTCGACTGTGGGCTCCGAAAATTTGGCCCCGGCCTCCGCCCGCTTTTGTGCTTTCTTCGGGGGGGGGGGGGGGGGGGGGGAGTTTTAACGAACTAAGTTCCGAGGTAAATTTTGGAAGGCAGATGAGATAGTAGATAAGACACTACCCAGAGATTTCGCCCTCATTTAGCGAGGACTTTATGATCTGAGTTTTGGTTTCCTATAGGCGCAAGCCCCTATAGTTAATTACCCCTCCCGGTAACGAGAGAGAACTTTCGATTAAGGCTAGTCGTCAATCAGATACGTAAGAAATACGCGTTATCTGGCATATAGTAGCAGCATGGGATTGAAGCTTGGAAATTGAGGGGTTGATATTTTAAAATTAGAGATTTCACCATCTTGCACTTAAAGCGGATGGTGGCGGAATGGATGATAGACCCGATCAAGATCCCATGGTTCCGTCATCCCGGGCCATCGTGGTCCCTGGTCTACTTAGTCAGAGGAGGTAGTCGACCCAACCTGACAGAAGGATCCTTGTCGGCAGCCATGGGTTGCTTCGTCCAAAGGGACCTTGTAGACCTGGGGTGAATATTTGCCTAAGGGGACAAATTTGAATCCACCTTAGCTAACAGAGGGCTTTGTGCCCTATCGATCATATCCTATTGATTCATATCTCAAGGATTTGATGCCATTGGGGAGCATACGGGCTCTGGCCATAACCATAATATAATGGTGTCATTTGGCGGCGGCCACCTGGTTCAGAGGGCCCCGAGTCATAACCGTTTATCCTGCAGTGCCATTTGGCGGCGAAACTGCCGGTTAGAGGACTCGTACCACGTCCTTGCTGGCAGGAGATTGTTTGAGAATGGATCATAGTGATATTCTCGACCAGGTATTAGCTCTTTGTGAGCTGAAGTATATTTTGATTTGTCCACCTCGGCAAACTGTTGCGGAGGGTGGATGGATTTACTTTATGTGATTGATGATTGGATTTCAGTTTTAAATATTTTTGGAATTTTGATGATTTTTGAATTTTGGAGTATTTGGGTGGTATTTTGAAATATTTAAAATGGACCCCTCCGGTTGATATTTTCATTCAACACGGCCATCATCGGGGTGGAGAGGGGTCATTCACATTTATGGATTGAACATTGTCAACTCTGTCCAGTAATTGACAGAGGATCGGGTTTCGTAGGCTTTGTGCCTTTGTAAGTGAATTTTCGTGATTATAGGCCTTGAAGGCCTAATATGAACGTATAAAATAAATATCTCGATCGTCCTCACGATCGTATATTTATTTAATAGTTCGAGCCGTGTCAACTCCTTTCTGCCCGTATAGGAGGATCGGGCTCGAACTGGAATTCACTTATTAACTCGCGCAGCTTCCCTAGACGTCACGTGTGTACCAATAACACGCTCGCCGGGGCCCATGCGGGTTATGATTTTATCTACCCCTTTTGTGTTCCTATGTGTATACAAATTAAGGTGCACATGTGCGGGGGATTTTAAAGAGTATTTGTAAACGCCTTCTGTCTGCTTGTACGGGTGTTGCAGATCCGGTGGCGTAGCGTCGTACGATCTCCACAACTGTTGCTGGTAGGCAGGTAGATGTTTTCATTCATAGATTGGAATTGACTTCAGGATACTGCATTTACTGAAGTCTTTCTGCATCTATCCACGAGTGACATGTTTTACATACATCTGTACTCGTAGGGAGATTGTATGTATTGCAGATCTTCCAACGCTGCTTGTAGGATATTAATGTACTCATTGCATGAACATCCTAGCATTCACTATATGTCGCATTTGTACGTTTGTAGGGGACTTTGTTGTTAGCAGGCAAATTGATACGTTCATTTGTGTGTGATATTTGATTATCAAAGAATCAACGTATGCGCTTGATTATTGAATGATTGTTGATTGTAAGGAGGATCTAATATCCGTTGCACATTATTCGTCATCATTCGTGGATGAACTATTGTGCATAATATATCTCTCGTAGTTGCTCGTAGGCGTCGTATATACTTATGTCCACAGGGGATTCACCATACTTACTACATGTCCACTGACATTATCCACAGGTGATTCCATCAGCCATCGTAGTTCACGGGGGACTGTTGTATTCTTCCATAAGTGGGTAAACATTGATAGTTGGAATGCCGTCGTATTCATTACACCTTGACCCCTTCTATTTGCGGGGAGACCACAACATCTGCTTGAACTCAAATTGTAGTTTGACGATATATATGTTAATTCATTCGTCATGTGCTCTTCATATTCAACATACGAGCACTTCATATTGCACTTTGATTGTAGAGATTCAGTGCATTCATTTCACAGTTAAGTAGTATTGATTGTGCACTAGCTTTTTTGTTCTTCTTCGTGAGTACATCATGATTCTCATTGCACCATCTTGCCGCTCATTATTGCTTGCAAATAGTTAGCAGATCAGTGTGCTTGCTTATACCTCGATATTGACTACGAGGATGTTGTAATATCCTCACTACAAGAGTTAGCGAGTTCTTGTATTTGTCATATCTTAGTCACATTTATTTACAAGGATTCATGTATGTCATCTGACATTGAGCTACTATTGACTGCACAAATGTTCATGTAGTTTGAGTTCCCTTGTATATGATTCAAGTTCTGTTCTTTGTATATGTTTGAGTCCAAGTTCAGTTTATGCTTGAGTTCAGACCCAGTATGAATCCCCAATCTTCATTCAAGTCTCCTGTAGTCCTTGAAAATTCGATCTCTTGCTCAAACTATTCAAGTCAAGGCTGAAGTTCCCTGCCCTTAGTTCTTTTAAGCTCAAATCAAGTTTTGTTTGCTTGAGTCTAGATCATTTAAGTCATGGTCACTCGAGTCATCATTTTTGTAAGTGATCGTTCAAGTTCAAATATGAGTCCATATCCATTGTAGTCTTGTTCCACTCAAGTTCAAGTTTGAATCAAATTTGAATTTCTTCATCATTCGAGTTTGCACTTAGTCCATTTAATGTTCAATTCAGGTCTCTTGATGTCCAAATTTGTTCAAATTCTGTTCAAATAAGGTCCAAGTGCAGTTTTATTTTTACCCGAAATTTCGGCAGCATTCCGGCATCTCCCCCGTTTAGGGGAAATTACGGAAAACTGGGCCTTTCCCACCACGCTACTAGAGCGTGTATGGTAGGTGTCCTTGGACACCGGGCCGTACATCTTTTCATCCCACCACGCTACGAGAGCGTGTATGGGGTCTTTAAAAGTACCCGTATGAACAACACGAGTGGCTTTCCCCACCACGCTACAAGAGAGTGTATAGGGTTTACCCACCTCGCCGTATGCACCGCACCGGGCTCCCTCCTACCGTGCTACGAGAGCGCGTATAGGTGGTTCTCCGGTCCGCTACAAACGACGAAAATGGGATTTTAAGTGATTACCCGCCTCGTTGTAGGCACCGCACCGGGTTTCCTCCCACCGTGCTACGAGAGCGCGTATAGGGGGTTCTCCGGTCCGCTGCGAACGACGAGAACGAGCTTTCGGAGTTTTAAGTTTGAGAAGTTATACCTTGGCGACCGGTGATGGGGTCGGCACGCGGATCGAGGCAAGGGAGAGGCATACATATTGACAACCAATTACAATTAAGAACAATTAACTGTAATTAATGGGAATTAATTATAATTAATAGAACTCATTTGTAATTAATGAAGAATTAATTATAATTAATTATAATTAATAAAGGCTAATCATAATTAACTTGAATTAATTGTGATTAAAGCAAATTAATAATACAACAACAACAACATCAAGCCTTTATCCCACTACGTGGGGTCGGCTACATGAATCCTTTTTCTCCATTGTGTCCTATTAAAAGTCAAATTCTCGTTTAAATCTAATAAAGAAAGATCATTTAAAGCAAATTAATAATAATTAATTAAAATTAATAATAATTAACTAAAATTAATTATAATTAGTAATAAGTAAGTATGATTAATAAGAATTAATTATAATTAATCTAAGTTAATTATAATTAACAAAAATTAATTATAATTAATTAAAATTAATTATAATTAATAACACTAATTATAACAATAATGATAAAAATAAAAAGCAAAATTACAACAAGTGTATACCTAATGACTAAGGAATCGGGTAGAGATGGGGTTGAGCTTGGGTTCGGATAAGAGGAAGAGGAACTGATGGCTTTTGCGACTAAGGCAGAGAGAAGGGATCGGACTAGGGCTTCCTGCGGCTATGGAGGAATCGGCCAGAGGAGGTGCCGGCCAGGTAGGGGGAGCTTCGGGATTGGAATCGGGGATGAGGGAGGAGATCGCGGAGAGGGGTTCGGCTTCGGCTTTTCACGGTGACGAGCTCCAGTGCGGCTTCCGATCAAAATGTCGTAACTTCCGATCCTACAGGGAAGGGAAAGTCGTCGAGAGAGGCGGAGGAGCTGGAGGTTGGTCGGCCGGCCGATTGCAGGGAGGGTGGCGTCGAGTATGAACAGCGACAGTAAAGGGGGATTCGGCCAGGTAGGAGAGCTCCCTCACTTGTTCTCTCTCTCTCTCTCTCTCTGGAAATCGAGGGGATCGGAAGATGTAGTGGGAGATCAGGGCTAGGGATTCGGTCTGCTTCTGGTTGTGAAGGTCGGTAATGAGGGAGAAGGGATCGTGTGAGAGGCAGCTTTTGCGTGTGGGAGAACTGAGAGGAAGCAGAGGTTTGCGAATGGGAGGAAGTGTCGTGGGAGCTGAGTATTTAACGACACAATCGAAGGCGCGATCGAGGTGAGCGAATCCTGGAACGACGCCGAATGCAGGGTACGGGCACTGTAGCGACGGCGGGGATGCGAGATTTGCGGGAGAGCTTGTACAGGTAATTTTTATTTTTTCTTTGTTTTGTTCCTTTTTGTTTTCTTATCCGAAGGTTAACATCGACGCTTGCGACTAACAGGCAGACCCCCTACGCGCTCACGTAGCGTAGTAGGGTGGGAAACCGGTGCGGCGCCCGCGACGAGACGGGTAATCCCCGGACTGCTCATGTAGCGCGAGGGGGACAAAAATTAAGTACCCACATGTGGGGAAATTTCTCTGTTTCTTTGCAACAGGTGTCCGAGACCCTTAAGCGCTCATGTAGCGTAGCGGGGATTGAAGAGAAATGCCACCGCGATGTCTATGGACATCTACCTGAAGCGCTCATGTAGTGTGGAGGGGAAGGCAGCCTCTTGGTTTTTCCCCTAAACAGGGGAGATGCCGGGAGGCTGCCGAAATTCAGAGCAAATTCGAGGAACTTGGACAAAAATCTTGAAACCTAATTTAGATATAATTCAAGCATAAGATCAAACTCAAATCAAACTTAAAACAAAATTTAATCAAATGATGATTGAATGAAATCAAAATTTGGACTCAATTTTGGACTTGCACTTGTGGACACTGAACTCGAACTGTACAACATCAAGCAAAGATTTGAACTTGCAGAGGACAACAGGGGACTTTTGAATTTACTTGAACAACTTGAGCATGCAATAGAATTTTCAGTTACAAGGAGCTTGACATACAAGACTTGAACTAGAAATAAGAGACTGGAACATTAACTTGATTTGAACTTCCAAAGGACAGCAGGGGACTTTGATCTGAACTCAAATTAAACTCAAACTCAAACTTGGGCTCGGACTTGAATTTGCAAAGTGCAAGATGAATTTGGATTGAATAAGACTATAGTGGACGTTGTACTAAAACTGAACCACATCAAGTGTAACTTGAATCATTACAAGGGACCTAAGTGCATTGCAAAAGACTTGAACTTCCACTCAAACTCGTTCTAGGACTTGAACTCACAAATGATGGACTTGTAATAATCATTTCTATTGGAATGAAAGCATTGAGAAGTGTAGTATCAAAACTCGTCATGCATATGGCAAATCCTCTTTGAAAGGTAGGAGATTGCAAGGGGAACTTGTTTGCAAACAAAGAAAGGATTGTGAAGGATACGGCCGGGTCATAAAGTCGTAGCATGAAATCTTTGTAGCATGATGACAAACTAGTATCATTGGATTTAACCTATCTCCGATATAGTTATGTATAGTTTGATCATGATTAAAGATAGATAAATGTTGCAAATCACAGAGAATTTACAAATTGATATACTAAACTCCTGCAAATTCATTCACAAAGATGATAACAAGATCAACTGCATTTTTGGTGACTCAAGGTGATTGCAAGTACCAAGTATTCAAATAAAAGTCAGATGAAAGACTTGTGATGGACAAAACATTGATACAACTTGCTTGTAAGCTATAATACAACTTGCTTGTAAGCTACATCCTCAAATCTTTCATGAGAAGATGATCAAATCAACATACAAGCAAATACAACTCAAAGTGAGTGCAAGGATTCATGAGAATTAAGTCTTAAATGCATACAAATGGCGAGTAGATGCACATGATGCAGCGTATGACGAATGCAACAATATTTCTATGTTCAAGGTCATCGTACAAGCAAGCAAGTGGAAGATAAAATCTCAATGCATGTGAAAGATGATTTAGAATATCAAAGCAAGTGCAATCCTCATGTAATCGATACCATTTGAGCACAGATAACCACATCAATCTACATACAAATCCACTAAATCATAACAAATGATAATTAGTGAAGGCACAAAGAATAAATGATTTGCTAGTGGGTAGGCATGAAGTCATTAACGATGAATGCAAATGCTAATCAAAGAGGATGATCCATCCAAATATCATCCAAGCAAGCAAAGGCTCACACATAAAGTCACTACAAACTTTGTATAAAGCTTATTTGAGCGATCATGATCAGCCTATAATGAGCATCTCAATTGGAATGAAGGGATCGATATCAAACTCACAATATATCTTGTAAACTATCTTGGAGGGTAAAAAGTTTGCAAGTAGAACCAAATTACCTTTGAGGACAAAGGAGTTGCAATAATTCAATGCTATAACAAAGAACCTTCAACCTACACATGAGCATATAAGGTCCGCGGCATCCGTATCAGTAGAGTCCTCAAGTTCATGCGAAAAAGAGGGATATCACCAATGAAAGAAACTCCCAATGAGTATGATGTCTCCTTCATACAACATGCAATGCAAGTTATCCAATCAATATCAATAAAGTTATTATATCCACTCCAAAGTAAAAATCAACAGACATGTAAGGAACTTGTGTAGAGCATTCAAATGAGCTTCATGCAAGCAGATACGTTTGCCCTATACAAGTGGAAGGATTTGGTATTCAAATGAAGAAGCAGGAGATTCGTTAGTGCACTACAATCCATCTGCAGAAAGCAATCGGTAGTTCACGACAATCTACCTGTATTAAAGTAGCATACAACTCAGTCCATAAGTTACAACGCCACGCCACCAGATCTGCAATCTTCGTACAAGCAGACAGAAGGCGTCCACAAGCTGTAACTCAACGCCATCGGATCTGCAACATCTATGCAAGCAGACAGAAGGCGTACGAATCCTCAAATGAAGCTTCATTGCAACACCACCGGATCTGCAACACTCGTACAAGCAGACAGAAGGCGTCTACAAGCTTCCAAGCAAAATGCTGCATTTAAAATGACGATTTCCCACATTGCTGATTAGTGTCAAATATCCCAAAAATGTATCCCCGCATATGTATCCTAGTTTGTATGCACATAGGTACACTGAAATGCACGTGTAATTATAAACCCGCATGGGCCCCGGCGAGCGTGTTATTGGTACACACGTGACGTCTAGGGATGCTGCGCGGGTCAATAAGTGAATTCCAGTTTGAGCCCGATCCTCCTATACGGGTAGATAGGAGTCGACACGGCTCGAACCATTAAATAAATATACGGTCACGAGATCGACCGGGATATTTATTTTATAGTTCATATTAGGCCTTCAAGGCCTATAAACAAGAGAATCTACTAACAAAGGCTCAAAGCCTATGAAACCCGATCCTCTATCAACAGCCAGATAGAGTCGACAATGTTCAACTCATAATTACAAATGACTCCAAAGTCACCCCGATGATGGCCGTGTTGAATGTATATCTCAACCGGAGGTGTTCACAAATACTTTCAAATGCTACCTGAATTCCCACAAAATCCAAATCTTTTAAAATCCAAAAATCATCAGAAACCTCAAACTCCAAACAACCCAAGTCCCAAACTCCAAAATATTTAAAATTGAAATAAATCTATTAAACACTTAAAGCATAAAATCCTTCCATCCTCCGCAACAGTTTGCCGAGGTGGACAAATTAAAACTTACTTCAGCTCACGAAGAGCTAATGCCTGGTCGAAAATATCACTAGGATCTATTCTCAAACAATCTCCTGCCAGCAAGGACGTGGTACGAGTCCTCTAACCGGCAGTTTTGTCGCTAAATGACACTGCAGGATAAACGGTTATGACTCGGGGCCCTCTGAACCAGGTGGTCGCCGCCAAATGGCACCATTATATTATGGTTATGGCCAGAGCCTGTATGCTCCCCAATGGCATCAAATCCTTGAGATATGAATCAATAGGATATGATCGATAGGGCACAAAGCCCTCTGTTAGCTAAGGTGGATTCAAATTTGTCCCCTTAGACAAATATTCCCCCCAGGTCTACAAGATACCCTTGGACGAAGCAACCCATGGCTGCCGACAAGGATCCTTCTGTCAGGTTGGGTCGACTACCTCCTTTGACTAAGTAGACCAGGGACCACGATGGCCCGGGATGACGGAACCATGGGATCTTGATCGGGTCTATCATCCATTCCTCCACCATTCGCTTTAAGTGCAAGGTGGTGAAAATTTCTGTTTTAAATATTAAAATATTCAAATTCCCAAAACCCTATGCCCATGCTGCTACTATAAGCCAGACTCACGTATCTCTACGTATCTGATTGACGACTAGCCTTAATCGAAAGTTCTCTCTCGTTATCGGGAGGGGTAATTAACTATAGGGGCTTGCGCCTATAGGAAACCAGAACTCAGATCATAAAGTCCTCACAAAATGAGGGCGAAATCTCTGGGTAGTGTCTTATCTACAAACCCATCTGCCTTCCAAAATTTACCCCAGAACTTAAATCCGTTAAAACTCCCCCCGAAAAGAAAATAAAGCGGGCGGAGGCCGGGCCTAATTTTCGGAGCCCACAGAAATCGCTAGTAGAAATCGCTAAAAAAGCAGTGGCTGAAAGAGGCGCTACAAGAATATAAAGGAGAAACTGCAAGGACAATTAACCACATCAATTCTTTCTGGCTTCACAATGACTTATATGAATTGTTAATTGATATTAATTTAGTACATTTAGACATGATTGAATTTCCTTGTAGAAAGACTCATAAATTGTAACATGTAGTTAAATTTCTCCACTACAAAAAAATGCCGCTAATACCCACCAACAATAATCTACATGATTTCTTCATAAATGATAGCTTCGGACATTAAATTATTATGACTTTAAAACTTGTACATAAAATCTATTGAATTTGAAACTACAACGTGATGAAAGAAAGAAGAATCCAAGGTTTTTGTTGAGGGTTTATGATATAAAGTTGGATTAGATAGATAAAAAATTAGACAAGTATTGAATTATTTCTAGGATTTCCAACAAGTATGAATTGTCCCAATTCAACATAATCCTATTTTTGTAGCAGTTAGTTTCTTAATGGTGAATTTTTTAGATTTATCTGACTTACAGTTATGATTAATAACAAGTTCCAATGAATATTTTCGTGAAAATTATACTTAGGAGTAGTGAGCATTATAATATGATGTGCTGTACTTAGGGGTAATGCGAAGATATTTACATGCTTGTAATGCATTATTAATGTATTCTACTATTAAAACATTACTTTATTAGAGAAAATCATGTTCATTCATTCAAAATATTAAATAGATGTTCATTCATTCATAATATTAAATTGGTGCTTGATATTCCATTAAAAAAATTCACATAGAAGAAATCACATTTTTCATCCATTTATTTATGTTTACTTTTAAAATGGTGATTGATATTCCACTAAAATAGAAGTAACCTAAAAAAATTTGCAGCCATTCATTAGCTTCCTACATGAAATTCGGTCTGCATTTGACTTTGTGCCTTTATTATTATTTGTGATTGGTCTCATGGTTGACTTATCCGTTGCTGACTTTGTCCTCTACTTTTAAATTAATAAAATATTGCGGACATTTTTCTATCTCTTTAAACATATATTTTAATTTCATATATAATTTTGTCTATTTTTGGTCGCTACTTTCCTACTTAAAATAGAGTAGACTTGCAAATTATTTTATCTTATCATTTTATATCATGATCTATGATGCAATGACACTTCTCCTCAAAGAGGCATGCAGTGTCTGACATGTATCTAACACAACACGCATCTGACACATCTTTGACACGTGTCAGTGTTGACCTCTCCACGTAAGCCAAAAACCCAGCGCAAATTAAAAAAAACAAAAGTTGTATACCTCATATCTGTTGAGGAGATCCTGGATATCCGGCTGAATGTTCTGCGATTGCTTCGATCAAATCCTCGAAATTCCGGCATAAATCCCTCGCCTCGATCGCCTGCCTCTGCTCGCGTTAAGAGGAGATCGAATGAAATCCTTTATTTTGCTTCTTCGGCTACATATACGAGCTCCAAATAACCGAGCTTCTTCTTTGTTCTTCTCCCGTAGTTCGCAATCCTTGTTAAGCCCGATATTCCTTCGTTAGCCGAACACTTCACGCCTACCCGCCGACCTTCACGACCCAGATCTCACGTGACCTCCTCAACCACGACCGTTTGAGCTCCTAGCCAAAACTCCTGTGCTAACCCTGACCCTTCCAGCCTTCCTAGACCAAGCCGAATCCAGACAACTCCTGACGCCTTAGCTGATCTCCACTGAGCCGAATCCCTCTTCTCTATTCCTCCCATATTTGTCAGTAGTGAATAGCGCATCACAGTGCAAACATCCCCATGGAACCATGGCGCATAGCGCACGGCGAGACGCGCGCCTTTTTAAACATGTCACACAATAGAAAATAATTAAAAATATATATATTCATTAATATTAAATATCATTAAATAACAAATAATAGGTTGATTATATTAAAATTTAAGTATAAATATCCTATCAAATAACAAAAATGACGATTTTAAATCTTACATAAACTTATATCAATAGATTTGAGCAGGATTTAAGCATAATTTATCCTAAATCCTGCCTAATAACAAAAAATGATAGCTTTAAATCCTACGAAAAAATTAAATCCCTTAAAGTTTCTTGATATTTTATTAAATTGAAAGTTAATTAATTAATAATTGATTATGATATTAATATATAAACCAAAAAAAATTAATTATAATTTATAATTTGAAATTTATAACATGTTAACAAAATAGCATGTGCCATGAGCACCTTGGCCATGCGCCATTGCCCATGCATGGCGCAAATAGCACGCGCTATTTTGAAGTGCCACGTCGCGCCAAGTAAATAGCGCCATATGTGCGCCACGTCGTGCCGTGTGCCATGGCACATGCCAATTTATGCCATTGACATGTATGATTCCTCCGTCTATGCCACTTGCCTGCTCCGATCGAAGTTGCCCTTTTCCTCTCGGTCAAAACCCCAGTCGACTATTGTGACTTTCGACCCTTACGTCCGTCCAACCTCACGCCAAAACAAGCCAAAATCCCCCTCACTTATATTCAACCTAACAAGCCCCCTCACTCAAACAAAGCCCACACTACCAAGCTGCAGTCCATCTCCTCATCAGCCCTCCTACCCAATTCCAGTCCACATACAAAAGCCCACCTACACTTGTCCTCCCTCCCCAAACAATCCACTTAAAATTAGCCAAATGTAAACAAGTTTCAGTCCACTCAAACAGCCAAACACCTCACCATCTCTCAACAACTATCCAAGATAGCCACCTGAGTTATTTTGCACCCAAAAAATATATAAACAATAAATTTCCTCTTCATTCTACCCTTATTTGCATTTTATTAGCATTGATTGTTGTTATTAGTTAACATGTTTAGCATTGTTAGTATTTGCGCTAACTAATTATTCAAAATTATATGTATACGCATGTATACATATATATGTGTGTGTATATATATATATACATATATTTGTGTGTGCGCGTGCGCGCGCGCGTATCTAAAAAAAGAGAGGTTAAAAAAAAGAATGAAGAGAAAAGAAGAAAAATAAAAAGAAGAGAAAAAGAAATTTTTGCACATCATCGTCGTTGCCTCATCAACATCGCCATGAAGGTATAATTTCCCAACTTAGACCCCACATTCGGTGTTTGCGGCGAGCCAGAGGACCTTCTATACACGCTCTCGTTGTGAGGTATTAGGGAGCTCAGTGCGACGCTTACGGCGAGGAGGGTAGGCCCTGTACACACTCTCGTAGTGTGGCGGGGACACTTCTAAGTACCCATACTCGCCTCAGTGCCGACGGGAAAACAATTGCACGCTTTCAAACAGGTACCTCGAAGACCCATACACGCTCTCGTAACGGGGTGGGATTGAAGAAATACAGTTGCGGTGTCGCTCGACACTGACCATACACGCTTTTGTTGCGTGGTGGGATGACCTAGACTCCTGAAATTTTCCCTACACGAAGGAGACGTTGAGAGGCTGTCGGAAATTCCGGTGAACAGGGGACCTAATTTGAATAATTGATAGGGGACTTAAACTTGCAAATTGGACGACAGGAGAGATGAACTTGGACCTAATTGAACTACAATGAACAAAATTCAAATTGATAAATGAAGAATTGGATTTCAATTTAACAAGTACATAATAAAATTGAAAATACAACAACCGCCAAGTAATGACCCAGGGCATTCAAATAAACATTAGTAATCTAACAATAACTTGCGGGTTTCAACATAACTCGCTTATAATTGATTTAAATTGATTGCGATAAATGCAACCTATTCGCAAGCAAAGATTGAATGGAAAATGCAATGATATGCCTACAATCGAATAGCAAGAAATCTCACTGAAATATCAAGGGATATCATGTCAATTAAAATACAAATATTAGCAAGCAAATTCACAGCATGAGATGCAAGTTATCTTCAAAAGCAATGAAAGACTTGTGATATGTGACATGACTCATACACAAGAAGTGATTAATGAATATTACGCAAGATGCAATGACATACCTGCAAGCAATGCTATGGAGTCTCCAATAAATATTACAACTCATCCGTAAACAAACGATACTTGAATGTCCCTACCAACCAGCTGATATACAAGAAAAGATGAGTGCAATGTATTCAACAGCACGTTCATAAGCAAGATATAGAGATGGCAGTATGAGTGCGCAGTTGGATACACCAACTTATTTGCAGACGACAAAGCCACAAGCAAATATACACAGTGCAACATAGGATGAATGCAAGCATCTGCCGAGGGTTCACCTATGAACATTAAAAATCAAAGTGCAATGATGTGAAACACCCACTTGTAAATGATAATAATCTGCGTAAATACTTGCCTCAATCGTGTTCATAAATAATCAAAGGACTGCAATCGCTTGCAGATGAATGTAGTAGTTCTCTACGAACATCGAAAGACTGCATAAAATGAGTATGAAGGGCATCTGATGAATGCAATAATGCCTTACGAGAAACATTCAAATGCAAGCAAAAGTATTCGACCCTACAAGCAATGAAACTAAAGAGGATATCTAGTGATGAAGCATGACGGGTATGCAGCAAGTTGCAATGTACACCACATATCGCATACAAGCAAAGGTAGTGTACTTACAAAGCGTACAAGCTCCTATAAATTACTGTAGAAGACCCCTCATTCATACAGTGGTCCACCTGTGAATGATGAAGCTTATGGCAAGTGCAAATAATGATGCGTATGATGATTGTGAGCATCCGCAAGATGACGTGGGAGAGCCCTCATTCGTACAATAGTCTACTCACAGGTGACGACGAATAACATGCAGTGGGCGCTAAATCGTCCCACAGTCAACAACCACTTAATATCAGTCAAATACACCGGCCCCTTACAAGCGGGAGCAGATGATACGTAACAAATACAAATGACTATGGGCCGCTGTAGGAGGCCCGACATGCATTTAGCATATTGTTTGTAAGTAAAGATGAAAGATATTCAATGTATGCAAGCGCCTACGGGCTGTTATAGGAGACCCGTTGTACACCCAATGTGTTGACCACAAGTAAAATGCAAAATAATCACAACAAATACAAATGGCTACGGCCGGCACTAGAAGATTTGTATATAGAGCGACTGGACCACGAACAAAGACATCATGTGAATGCAATTATCTATGAATAATAGTAGGAGATTCGTTATTACACAATAATCCACTTGCAGAAAGCAACAATTAGTGCATGACAGTCTACCTGTATAAAACAACGAGCAAATAACTCATGACGCCACGCTACTCCACCAAATCCGTAACACTTACGCAAGCGGACAGAAGACATCTACAAACTCTCTGATAGAGCGTCACACACATTCAAATGACAGTTGCCAGCATAACCGATCAGCGCCAAATACTCCAAAAATGCCCCTACACATGTCCCGCAATATGTATACACAAACACTGAACTGTACGTGCACGTACATTAACTTGTATACATGTAAGAATATATACCCGCATGGGCCCCGATGAGCGTGTTATGGGTACACACGTGACATTTAAGGATGCTGCACGAGTCAAGAAATGAACTTAAGTTCGAGTCTGATCCTTCTATGGTGATCAATAGGAATCGATATGGCTTGAACTATTAAACAAATATACGATCATGACATTAACCGAGATGTTTATTTTAATACGTTCATATGAGACTTTCACTTTCAAGGTTGATAATCCGGTAAATTCATTAATCAATCATAAAATCAAGTTCGAGACTGATTACGAGTAGATAGGAGTCGACATGGCTCGAACTATCAAATAAATATACGATCACGGTGTCGACCGAAATATTTATTTTAATATGTTCATATTAGGCCTTTAAGGCCTATAACCAAGAAAAATTTATTAATAAAAATCTAAAGCCGGCAATGAATCCGATTCTCTGTCAGCAATTAAACAGAGTGGACAAGGTTCAACGGATAATTACAAAAATATCCCCTAAATACCCGCATGGGCTCCGACAAGCGTGTTAAGGGTACACACGTGACGTTTGAGAATGCTGTGTGGGTCAAATAATAAATTCAAGTTTGAGTCCGATCCTTCTATGCAAGTAGATAGGAGTCGATGTAAAACCATAATTCGTCAATCGTAAGCGTTGCACGCATCTCGATGTGTCGCGATGAAATTTAAGTGAAAAAAGTCATCAGATTTTGACGAAATCAATTTTATAAAATTTTACGCAAAATTTCGAACAAATTTGTATAAAGAATATATATTGAATTTCGCTTACATTGAAAGTTAAAAATTAGAAGTTTCATTATACCTAAAATACCCTTAATAATATTAAAGCGAAATAAGTCATGAGAGGGGTAATTAAGACTTTATGCACCTAACCCTAACCTCCCACTCATATTAGGGGACCGAAATTCATTCGGTCCCCATACATTCGTGCGACCGAACCGAAGGGCGGAAGGGAGGAGGCGGACGGAAGAGGTGAATGGGGGGCTTACGGCACTGCTCCGGCGGCGGTTTCTTGCGGCCGGATTTAGGGGAAATCGAAGAGGAAGGCAAGGGGAAGACTAAGATATGTTTAATTTAAGCATTTCTCCATCTCTTTCAAAGTTTTACTAAAAGAAAAATTCTAGGGTTTTCCTAAAATTGAAATTTTTTTTAGAAAACGATAGGGAAGGTCTAGAGAAGGATTTGAACCATGAAATTTCAAGTTCTCTCAAAAGTTTTTGAGATAATGTTAGAGTTTTTCCTAAAAGTTGAAATTCCTTAAAGAGATTTCACAAAAAATGTTTCCTAAGAGTTCCAAGAGGATTTTTAATGGTGGAAATTTAGGTTTTTGCAAAAAATTTTATTTTTCAAAATTTTATTAAATAAATTCAAAATTTAATTAACCTAATAATTAATTAGGTTTAGGAGGATGTTTGGCATGATGATTTGATGAAATTAATGAATTTAGGGTTTTTAATAAATTCAAAAATTTTAATTAATTTTATTTTAAATAGAAAATTAGTGAATGTTTATTTTTGGGTAAAATATGAATTTAAGCGAATTAGGGTGATGTAATAATTAGGGAATTATTTAAATCCGAAAATAGAAATTAAATTAATCTTTTAATGAAAATATGTTATGATTAAGGTTGGGTGACAATGTTTACATTTATACTTAGGTGTCGATTAAAGGGGACGCCTCGTGCTTAAGCGGCGTCGGTGTGGTTTGCGATATTTGCGAGGTACGTATTTGTATTTAAAGTAAATTTCATATTTCTAAATTATGTATCTCACATGTTAATATTATCTGCATTTTTTTAGAAATGTTAAAATTTTATACTTATGTTTATCGCTATATTAAATCTTGAATTTTTAAGGTTAAATGTGATGACATATTTCTTTAACTAAAATTTTAGATAAGCATGAGAACATTCGAGCATGAAACAATTTAAACAATATACATGAAGTTCTGAATGACTAAATCCCTATGATATATATATTGATTGCATGTGCATGTTTGATCTGGAGTACCAAATGGTAAAGGGGTTCTTCGGAGTCAATGGTAAAGGAGTTTTTTGGAGCCAAGGTAAAGGAATTGCCAAATTTGGTTGTGTACCTGATCAGTACAAAACACTGGTACTTCCAGGATGGGTGTATTATATTATGAGTAAGCATTTTATGCATTTAAAAAAAAATTTATGAATGAAAAGAAAAGTTTATGAGACAAGTTAAGAAAAGTTAAATGAAATTGTGTATGAAAAAAAGGTTATTGTATATGCCCCAAATATCGAATATGTTTTCCTACACTTTTCATAACTCTTATGAATGATAAAATTTCATGCATATTATTTTTATTGTTTCATGAATTTATGATAAATACATGTTACCTGCTGAGAGTTAACTCATCCCTGTTTGTGGGAATATTTTTCAGAAGAGACTGTTAGAGAGTGATGGCCGAATGACCGATCATCTACCGTCGTAGAGGATCCCAGGACGACATATTTTTATATTTATGTTATGAAATGTGGTTTTGATGTATCGTGGACTATTGTTATGTTTCTAGTTTATATTTATGTTTTAAGTGATTTTGAGTATTTGATGTATTAGAGATATTTTCTATTTGAATGTTTAGTGGCTTTTTCTCACATTATTATTGGATGATTATATGTTTGTCTTTTATGAAATGAAAGTTTTATGACATGTAAATTTATAAGTGTTCTCCATACGACCGTCTGTTCCCGCCCTGTTAATTCGGGCTAATCGGGCCGGATCGTGACAAGAGTGGTATCAGAGCCAAAGGTTTAAGAATATTGATCAATATGAAAGAGCCTATAGGATAATTGTATAGGTCATAGAATGTATAGGAGGTATGTAATGTGAAAGTTTGAATTTTGTTAACTTATGATATTGTATTTCATCTCAGGGTTATGGATCCTGAGCAGAATGTCACTGATGGCAACAGAATTGAAGAAGTGATGGAGCTACCAGTTGTGAACCCTGTGCCTGCTACCACTGATGGCAATGTAGGTGAAGCAGGGAGGATGCTACCTGCAGTAGTAGAACCTCAAGGAGGTGGCATTAATGCCACAATGGAGTCATTTGCTTAGATGATGGTGGTGATGACTTAGGTGATCAAGAACTCCCATACTCAGGCCAGTGATAGTGGGAGTACTCCTATGGATAAGAACCTGAAACTGTTCTAAGATATGAAGCCTCTTTTATTCTCGAGTGGTAGACCTATAGAGGCAGAAGATTGGCTGATGAGGATAGAGAAGATCTTGGAGGGTATGGCTTGCCCTGAGGATAGAAGGGTTACCATAATTGCTTATGCTTTTGATGGTGAGGGAGAAAGGTGGTAGCGAAGCCAGTTACAAGAGACATTTAGAGGGTGATCCAGCAGTCAAGTCTCTTGGGGAGAGTTTGTGAAGGTGTTCAGAGATTGGTTTGTACCGATGTTAGCCAGGAGATAAATGCAGGACAAGCTCAACAGACTAGTCCAGGGGGATCGTTCTATTTCACAATATGAGGCAGAATTCACCATGCTGTCCAGAAATGTCCCACATCGAATACCTAATGCTGAAGAGAAGTGCCACCGCTTTCTGTATTGACTGAAGGACATTATCAGGTAGCCTCTGATCCCTTTTGAAATTGAAAACTATCCCAGTTTGGTGGAAAGGGCCAGGAGGATTGAAATGGACCTACAGGCTACTCAGAGGAGGAGGAATTTTCAAAAAAGGAAGAATGAGGGCAGACCAAAGCCCACTCAGTTTATTTGGTCTTCTTAGTCTGGAGTGTCTACTTTGAAGAAGCTCAGACCCAACAATTCTGACAGTAGTGCTTCAACTACTACAGTATATAACAAGTGTGGAAGGATGCATAAGGGAGAGTGCCTCTCTGACACTAACACTTGTTATTGGTGCTATCAGCCAGGACATATGGCTAAGTCTTGCCTCTTCTGGGACAGAAATATGCTACAGAGGTCAAGATAAAAAAATACTCAGAGGATAGCTGGCAGGCCAAGAACTATGGAGTCTATAACATTTGTTCCATCTCAGGGTCAGACTTGTCAGAATGTTCAGCCTCGAGTCTATGGATTATCCCAACAAGAAGCTAAGGGGTCTCCTGATGTTGTTACAGGTATGTGATTTAATTAATTGTCAATAAAAATTTTATCTGATATGGATAAAAATGAATGTTATGATTTAAAATGAATGTTATGACTTTTATGTGATTAGGGACAATTTTAATGTGTAACAAACCTGTTAGAATATTATTTGATACTGGAGCATCACACTCCTTTATTTCAAAGAAGTTTGTTAGATCTGCAAGTTTGCTTCCTACAATCATGTTGAAATCCTTATCAGTCTTAATGCCAAATAGAAACCAAATGAAAATCAATAGAAGATGTCATATGGATTTGAGGATAGGTGATGAGAACTTAGAAGTAGATTTGATTGTTCTACCATTATCTGAATTTGATACAATCTTAGACATGGATTGGTTATCTTGTCATTTTGTGACTATAGATTGTAACAAGAAAGAGATTAAATTTCAAATGCCATGGTGAAGGAATTCAAATTTCAGGGAGATAGAGGAATAACTGTTATTATGGTTTCCTCCTTAAAGGCTTATCTCATGTTGAGGAAATGATATGAAGGCTTTTTGGCTTATGTTAAGGAAGAGAAGAAGGCGAAAAAGGAGCTAAAGGATATTCCTATTGTACATGAATATCCTGAGGTGTTTGCAGATGATTTACCCGGCTTACCTCCAAGTAGGGAGATAGATTTTTATATTGAATTGGTGATAGGAGCTGAACCTGTTGCTAAAACTCCTTACAGAATGGCAATAAAGGAGCTGAAGGAGCTGAAGGAGTTGAAGGATCAATTACAAGAGTTGCTGGATAAGGGATTCATCAGGCCTAGTACCTCCCCTTGGGGTGCTCTTGTACTGTTCGTGAAGAAGAAGGAAGGAAGCCTAAGACTCTGTATAGACTACAGAGAACTGAACAAGCTGATAGTGAAGAATAAGTATCCTCTTCCAAGGATAGATGATCTGTTTGATCAGTTTGAAGGTGCTTCAGTATTTTCAAAGATTGATTTGAGGTCAGGATATCATCAACTCAAGATTCGAGAAGATGATATAGCAAAGACAACATTTAGTATCAGGTATGGGCATTACAAATTTGTAGTGATGCCTTTTGGTCTTACAAATGCTCTTGTTGTTTTTATGGACCTCATGAATAGAATCTTTAAGCCCTTTTTAGATCTATTCGTGATTGTGTTCATAGATGATATTCTGGTATACTCTTCAGATGAAGAAATGCATGCAAACCACTTAAGAGCTGTTTTATAAACATTGAGAGGAAATGAATTGTATGCTAAATTCTCAAAGTGCGAGTTTTGGCTGAAGAATGTGAACTTTCTGGGGCATGTGATCAGTGATGGAAAAATATCTATAAATCAGCATAAGGTACAAGCTATAGCAGATTGGCCACGACCAGTTACAGTGACAAATGTCAGGAGCTTTTTGGGTTTAGTTGGATATTACAGAAGATTTGTTAAGGAGTTTTCACAAATTGCAATGCCGCTATCCAGATTGACTCAGAAAGCAGTGAAGTTTGAATGGACAGCTCAGTGTGAAGATGCTTTCCAGAGATTAAAGCAATATTTGATGACTGCTCTAGTGTTGACTATTCTTTCAGGGTCAGATGGATTTCAGCTCTATAGTGATGCCTCGCATAAAGGGTTGGGTTGTGTACTGATACAAAATGGAAGAGTCATTGCCTATGCTTCTACGCAACTGAAAAATCATGAAAAGAATTATCCAACTCATGATCTGAAATTAGCTGCAGTGATTTTTGCCTTAAAGATCTGGAGGCATTACTTGTATGGGGTCAGGTGTGAAGTTTTTACTGACCACCAGAGTTTGAAGTATATTTTCACACAGAAAGAATTAAATTTAAGGCAGAGGAGATAGTTGGAACTAATAAAGGATTATGATTTGGATATTCAATATCATCCGGGTAAAGCAAATGTTGTTCCAGATGCCTTGACAGGAAGAATTTAAGTAGTGCAAATTGATTGATTACACAGCAGCAGAAATTGATAAAAGACCTAGAGAAGTTAGAAATTTTAGTGGTTCAGCCCAATGATGCATAAATTGTGAAGTTAAATTAAATGATTATCCAATTAATACTGAAAGACAGGATATGAAAAGCTTTGCCACATGATACAGATTTTAAGAAAATCCTGGAAATGGTTAATGCGGGACACGTTGAAGAATTTGAGCTTGATGGTGAATGATTGTTACGATACAATGGCAGAGTATGTATTCTAGATATTGGAGATATGAGAAAGGAAATTCTTCAAGAAGCTCGTTTTTCAAATTATACCATTTATCTAGGCAATAACAAAATGTATCAGGATTTAAATGAACTATGTTGGTGGCCAGGGATGAAGAAAAATGTGGCAGTAGTGGCTAAATATACTTATTGCCAAATGGTTAAGGTGGAACATCAGAAATCAGGAGGATTATTGCCGCCCTTACCTATACCTGAATGGAACTGGGGGGATATTGCTATAGATTTTGTGGTTGGTTTACCCAAGTCCAGAAGTGGATATGATACTTTATGGGTGATAATTGATAGGTTAACTAAATCTGCACATTTCTTACCGATCAAATTAATTTTATAAAATTCTACGTAAAATTTCGAGCAAATTGATATAAAGAACCTATATTGAATTTCGCTTAAATTGGAAGTTAAAAATTATAGAAGTTTCATTATACCTAAAATACGCTTAATAATATTAAAATGAAATAAGTCATGAGAGGGGTAATAAGACTTTATGCACCTAACCCTAACCTCCCACTCATATTAGGGGACCGAAATTCATTCGGTCCCTATCCATTCGTGCGACTGAACCGAAGGGCGAAAGGGAGGAGGCGGACGGAAGAGGCGAACGAGGGGCTTAGGCTTAGGCCACGGCTCCGGCGGCCGGATTTGGGAGAAATCGAAGAGGAAGGCAAGGGGAAGATTAAGGTATGTTTAATTTAAGCATTTCTCCATCTCTTTCAAGTTTTACTAAAAGAAAATTTCTAGGGTTTTCCTAAAATTGAATTTTTTTTAGAAAACGATAAGGAAGGTCTAGGGAAGGATTTGAACCATGAAATTTCAAGTTCTCCCAAAAATTTTTGAGATTTAAATATTAGGATTTTTCCTAAAAGTTGAAATTCTATAAAGAGATTTCACAAAAATGTTTCCTAAGAGTTCCAAGAGGATTTTTAATGGTGGAAATTTAAGTTTTAGCAAAAAATTTTATTTTTCAAAATTTTATTAAATAAATCCAAAATTTAATTAACTTAATTATTAATTAGGTTTATGAGGATGTTCGGCATGATGATTTGATGAAATTAATGAATTTAGGGTTTCCAAAATTTAGGGTTTTTAATAAATCCGAAAATTTTAATTAGGAAATTAGTGAATGTTTTTTTTTTGGGTAAAATATGGATTTAAGCGAATTAGGGTGACATAATAATTAGGGAATTATTTAAATCTTAAAATAGAAATTAAATTAATCTTTTAATGAAAATATGTTATGATTAAGGTTGGGTGACAATGTTTGCATTTATACTTAGGTGTCGATTAAAGGGGACGCCTCGAGCTTAAGTGGCGTCGGTGTGGTTTGCGATATTTGCGAGGTAGGTACTTGTATTTAAAGTAAAGTTTATGTTTCTAAATTATGTATCTCACATGTTAATATTATCTACATTTTTTTTAGAAATGTTAAAATTTTGTACTTATGTTTATCGCTACATTAAATTTTGAACTTTTAAGATTAAATGTGATGGCATATTTATTTAACTGAAGTTTTAGATAAGCATGAGAACATTCGAGCATGAAATAGTTTAAGCAATATACATGAAGTTCTGAATGACTAAATCTCTATGATATATATATTGATTGCATGTGCATGTTTGATCTAGAGTACCAAATGGTAAAGGGGCTCTTTAGAGTCAATGGTAAAGGGGCTCTTCGGAGCCAATGGTAAAAGGGTTCTTCGGAGCCAATGGTAAAGGAATGGTCAAATTTGACTGTGTACCTGATCAGTACAAAACACTGGTACTTCCGGGACAGGTATATTATATTATGAGTAAGCATTTTTTGCATTTAAAGAAAGGTTATGAATGAAAGGAAAAGTTTATGAGACAAGTTAAGAAAGTTAAATGAAATTGTGTACGAAAAAAAGGTTACTGTATATGTCCCAAATATCGAATATGTTTTCCTTCACTTTCTGTAACTTTTATGAATGATAAAATTCTATGCATATTATTTTTATTGTTTCATGAATTTATGATAAATACATGTTACATGTTGAGCGTTAGCTCACCCTTATTTGTGAGAATATTTTTCAGGAGAGGCTGCTAGAGAGTGATGGCTGAAAGATCGATAACCTACCGTCGTAGAGGATCCCAGGACGATTAGTTTTTATGTTCATGTTATGAAATGTGATTGTGATGTATCGTGGACTATTGTTATGTTTCTAGTTTATATTTATATTTTAAGTGATTTTGAGTATTTGATGTATTAGAGATATTTTCTGTTTGAATGTTTAGTGGCTCTTTCTCACATTATTATTGGATGATTATATGTTTATGTCTTTTATGTAATGAAAGTTTTATGACATGCAAATTTATAAGTGTTCTCCGTACGACCGTCTGTTCCCGTCCCATTAATTCGGGCTAACCGGGCTGGGTCGTGGCAGTCGATACGGCTCAAACTATCAAACAAATATACGATCACGGCATCCGAGATATTTGTTTTTTGATATGCTCATATTAGGCCTTCAAGGTCGATAACCAGGAAAATTCACTAAATAAAGGCATAAAGCCTACGATGAACCTGATCATTTGTCGGCAAGAAAATAGAGTTGACAAGGTTCAATCAATGAAATGAATATGCCAATAAATACTCCGATGATGGCCGTGTTGAATGTTTATCTAAATCGGCAGGGATCCAATATTTTTAAGTGCAACTAAATTTTCACAAAATATAAAAACATAAATGTCTATAAGTTACCTCGATAATGGCCGTGTTGAACTTAGATCTCAATTGAAGGGGTTAATTTGAAATACTTAAAATGTCTATAAAATGCCCATGAAAATTTAAACTTCGAGAAAATATCATATCCAAATATTTAAAATCAAAATTCAACCATCAAATACTTAAGACGAAACCCATCTACCCTCCGCAATAATTTGCCAAAGTGGATAAATTTAAATATCGCTTTATCCACAAATAGCTAATATCTGGTAGAGAATATAACTAGGATTCATTCTTAAACAATCTCATGTCAGTAAGAACATGACACGTGTCCTCTAACCGACAATTTTACCGCCAAATAGCACCACTAAATTACGGTCGTGGCCAGAGCCCGTATGCTTCCTAATGACACTAAATTTTTGAGATATGAATCAATAGGATATGATTGATAGGGCATAATGCCCTCTGTCAGCTAAGGTGAATTCAAATTTGTCCCCTTAGACAAATATCAACCTTAGGTCTACAAGGTACCCTTGGACGACGCAACTCATGGTTGCCGACAAGGATCCTTCTGTCAGGTTTGGTCGACTACCTCCTCTGACTGAGTAGACTAGGGACCTCGATGGCCTGGGACGACGGAACAATGGGATCTTGATCGGGCTCATCATCACTCATCTCACCATCCGTTTTAAGTGCAAGATGGTGAAATTCTAAATTTTAAATATTAAAGTTTCACATGTTAAACCCATGCTGCTACTATATGCTAGATACGCGTATCACTACGTATCTTATTGATGACTATCCTTAATCGAAAGTTCTCTCTCATTATCGGGAGGAGTAATTAACTATCGGGGTTTGCACCTATAGGAAACCAGAACTCAGATCATAGTCCTCGCAAAATGAGGACAAAATCTCTAGGAAGTGTCTTATCTACAAATTCAATCTGCCTTTTGAAAATTTACCACAGAACTTAATCCGTTAAAACTCCCCCCAAAGAGGGGAGGACAGGGCGCAAATTTTCGGAGCCCATAGATTTCTGGCGACTCCTATGGGGTTTGGTTTCTCTTTTCATCTTTGGCTAAATGTTTAAGCGCCACAATAGTAGCTAAATTAATAGCTAAAAATTCTTAAAATATCTTAAAATGATCATTCAATAAATTTATTAAAATAATTTACTAAGTAGGTTTAAAATTTATTTTAATTGCTTGCTTATATTATTCTCTTATGTGTTGTCTCTGCATTCTAACAGTGTGGGATGATGTATCAGGCGCTGATTACTAATCCTTGCCTTTCATTTGTTCAGATAGATCTATAGAACTCTCATATTACTGTCTAGCTAGGATGAGGAGCTAGCATCAAGCTAGGTAATGCCGTTATCAATACGGGCAACACTGGAGCCACCATCCAGTTTGGTGGACTACAATTCCCTGTAGCTACTGTAAGGGATGCTGTCATCCCTGTGTGCGGCATGGATTTTGAAGGGCCAGCCAGGAGGCCCTGCTCTGCTTAAACTGTGGCACGCCGCGCGCATCTGCCAGCATCGAAAGCTGTCGCCACCGCTGAGAATCCTCATATGAGGATTTCTGTCTTTGAGAGGCTATCACAGCCAGAAGCCCCAGCTGCCAAAAAGATCGTAGCTGGTGGGAGAATTTTCGTGGTATTTGCCAATACCACTACCCTGCCGATCGGGTTACTTGCACCTGGAAAGCATGAAGTTAAAGCCTCCTCATCTGGAGGAAGGCCTACGATGAGGCAAAGAAGAAAGAAGAACGCTGAGCTTCGAACTTTAATTTCCACTGAAGGGGTATTTTGGTGATTTGGGCCTTTGGTCAACTTTGAGTCAACCAGGGTCCACCAAAGTACAATTTTGAATTTGAAATATCATAATGATGATATGAACATGTTCAAAGATTTTGGGGAAGGGCTCAAGGTCAAATTCTACAAGTTGCTAAGTCTAGTGGCATAGGTTGTAAATATTTGAAGGTTTTGCATCCTTTGAATTTCAATCAAGTTTCTGGGGTTAGAGGTCTCATATTGACCTCAAATTTGGCAAGTTGACCATATGGACATGCCTTATCATTATGCAATTGATAGATCATGAATTGGGGGTCATTTAATTTGATTTTGAGGTGATTGAAAAATCACCCAAAAAGGGTTATAGGATATGGGCCTTTAACCCTGAATTTTGGTTTGAAATTTTGGATTTGAACTGGACTCTGGATTTGATTGATTGAATTTGATTCATCCGCATCAATGACAATCAATTAGGCAATTGTTGATGATTAGATTGTTGACCTCTGTGTAATGTCCAATGGAAACAAAAAAAATTTAAAATACCTCTGCCGAATCCTGTGTAGATCCTGCATGAATCGCTTCGCCTGCTACAATATTAATTTTCACAGTCTGCAAACGGCACCGTTTCAGAGCAGGATACGCAGAAATCCTGCGTTAGTCTCGATCAAATGGCTAATGAAAGCTATCAAAGCTCTCGGCTGCTCTTTGGCCTCTTCCACGCGAATGTCAACCCACGACATCTTCCTGATTTCCTCCCTCTCCCGAACTTTAGATCTCACGAACCTCCACAACAGGCCAAACCAGCTTAAGCCGACACCCAACCTCTTCCCGTCAAAGCCCTCCGACAACTCCAAATCGTCGATTCTCTATAGTCGATGCAAGACCCCAGTCGAATCCTCTCTGCCTCTTTCGAACCCAAACCCACGGCCAAACTCCCGCAAGACCTCCGAACCCAGTCTTCATCCCTTCTCTCTACCGCAAATCCCCATAGCTGAAGACCTCTACTTCTTTCAACCTCCCATTTTCCACCTCATAACTGACCCTACTTACATGTAGCCGCGACTAACCTTCACTCCTGTCGCAATCTCCTCAAACCTCCAAAGCCGATGCCCCAACTGACCTCCTGTACGCAAGCAAACCACAAACCAACCTCTTCCTCCTCTACCCTAGCCGACTACCTACTCTTCACGATCCCTTACCCGTGTCTGTAGTCGGATCCACCAAGCTGATTCCTTTGTTCCAGCCGCAAAACCCATAGCTATAGCCGATCTACCCACACGAATCCCCCTTACTCTCTATTTATCTAGCCGCAAACACCAAACATATCTCTCTACAGGTTATCTCTTTCTCTCACTCACTCTCTCTCTCTCTGTATATATATATATATATATATATATATATATAGTTAGTTATAGTTATAGTTATATAAAAAAAAGGAAAAGAAGAAAAAAAAGTTAGAGAAAATATTTTGAAAAAAAGAAAAAAAAAAGAGTTAAAAAAAATGAGAAAATTTAAAAAAAAGAAAGAAGGGAAATTCAAAAAGAGAGGAAATTATTTGTGCATTTTTACCACTCGTCGTTGTCGACATCCTCGCACAGGTATAAGTTCTAAACTCAAACCCCGTTTTTGGCCTTTGCGTCGAGCCGGAGAACCTCCTACACGCGCTCTCGTAGCACGGTGGGAGGAAGTCCGGTGCGACACGTATGGTGAGGCAGGTAGGCCCTATACACACTCTTGTAGCATGGTGGAGAGTCTCTAAGTACCTATACACGCTCTTGTAGCATGGCAGGGAAATCCACTTATATTTTCATACAGGTATTTTGAAGCCCCCATACACGCTCTCGTAGCATTGTGGGATTGAAGATGTATGATCTCGGTGTCACTCGACACCAACCATATATGCTGTTGTAGCGTGGTGGGATGACCCAGTTTAGCGTAGTTTCCCCTATACGGGGGAAATGCTGGGAGGTTGCCGAAATTTCATTTGAAGATGCAGGGGACTTGGACAAAAAGAAGAGGACCTGATTTAAACTAAGTGCAGGGGACTTGGACTTAAACTTAAATAAAATGCAAAGTAGCATAGAATTTAAACGATTAATTATGACTTGAACATAAAGCTGAACTTAAATCAATTGACAAGAACAATGACTTGAGATTGTAACTTGGGATAACTACAAGGAGCTTGAATTTGCACACCGAACTATACTTGAACTCAATACGGATTGCAGGGAATCGGACTTCAATGTAATAAATACACTATGAGATTAAAATGTGAAAATCCTAAGTTATGATTCAAAACTTTCAAATGAACAACATTTGATGCAAGCAAAGAACTCGTTGCGGAAAGTCTTCAAACATAAGTAACATGCAAGTGAACGTGTCAGTTTCTTATGCATGTTAAAAATCAATAGGAATGAACGAACATAGAACTTGTGGTGCACGAGAATTCATTCATCATTTTATTACAAACAATTATCAACAAGAATCAAGAGGGATATGTGATCCGATTGCAAGTAGGTTCACAAGAATATTTCAATAAGTATTGCAATTCATATGCAAAATAACTCACTCACAAATGAAGAGGAAATCCAAGTAACTGGCTGAGTTAAGATAAGTGCAATGGCTAAAGGACACGTGACGAATGCAATATCTTGACAATTAATATTAACTTACAAACAAGTACATGGAATTCTGCATATTATGAAAGTTGGAAGAAAAGGGAAGGTCAGTTGCATATGAACAATGATGCTTCATACATACATACACAAAAGGATGTGTGGCCAATGTGATGGTATCCCAATCAAACCATCCAATAAAATTTCTTGCCAATTTGCTCAGTGCAACATGCAGTGACCACAAGGACGCTTCTACAGGCAATGAATATTGCAGCTTCTTCACAATCGACGTCAATCAAGTATCTAACGAATACATACAAGCTCCTACGAGCCATAGCAGGAGATTCATTACTGCATAACAAGCTACCTGCATAAAGCAACAAGTAGTGCATGACAATCTACCTGTACTAAACAAGCAGATAACTAGTACAACGCCACACCACCGGATCCGCAACATGTATACTAGTGGACAGAAGGCGTGTACGAACTTCCAAGTAGAGCGTTTCATTCAGATGGCGGTTTCCTGCTCAATTGATCAATGCTAAACATCCAAAAATACCCCTACACATGCACTGCAATATGTATACACATAAATACAAAGAAGTGCATATGCAATCATATACTAGTATGGGCCCCGACGAGCGTGTTATGGGTATACACGTGACATCTAGGGATGCTACACGGGTCAATAAATGAACTCCAGTTCGAGCCCGATCTTTCTATATGTCGACACGGCTCGAATTATCAAACAGATATACGGTCAAGGTGTCGATCGGAACATCTGTTTTATCCGTTTATATTAGGCCTTCAAGGTCTATAAAAAAAATTCATCAACAAAAACATACACCCAATGAAGAGTCTGATCCTCTGTCGGCAAGTTGGTAGAGTCGACAAAGTTCAACAGACAAAATGTAATGACCCCATATACCCCGATGATGACTGCGTTTGACAGAAAATCTCAACCAGATAAGTCAATTCCAATATTTAAAATTCCACCCAAATACCCATGAAAACTCAAAATCCCAAAAATCCCAAATTCAAAATAAAAAATTCAACCATCAATAACTTAAAACAAAACCCATTCATCCTCCGCAACAGTTTGTCGAGGTGAACAAATTTAAAAATAAATTTCAGCTCACAAAGAGCTAATGTCTGATTGAGAATATCACTAAGATTCATTCTCAAACCATCTCCTGCCAGTAAGGACGTGGCACGTATCCTCTAACTGGCAGTTTTGTCACCAAATGACACCGCAGGTAATCGGTTATGACCGGGGCCCTCTGAACTGGATTGTTTGCCGCCAAATGGCACCATCAAATTACGGTTATGGCCAGAGCCCGTATGCTCCCCAATGGCATCAAATCCTTGAGATTTGAATCAATAGGATATAATCGATATGGCACAATGATGAGGACATCCGACCTTGGAGAGTATATCAGAGATGGGACCAACGATCGACGGCCACGATTGCACCACTTTACTTTTGATTTAGTATTTGTATTAGATTTATTATCATGATTGTATTGAGTTTATTATTGCATTTTTCATTTGTACCCTCACTTAAGGGAATAGTCATATGTAAGCCATAAGGGCTTATTGGTCTTTTGATTTTCATCTTTGTGTGAGGCTATTTAAAAGCCACCTCCTCGTCTTTTGAGGTTAATGATGAATATTATTGAAGAAATTTCTGCACTTGTATTTTCTTGGTGAGATTTGAGAGTCCTAAGAGAGAGCTTAGGTGAAGTCCTTAGGTGCAGGGCAACGCATCACCCACCAACCGCAGGAAGCGTCCGGATTCGTGATTTTATCTCTCCCAAACTCCCTTTCCCTCCTCCTCCTTTTAGCCGTCGGCCACAACATTTGCCCAGCCCCATAAGCCGCCGGCCTACCCCCCCCCCCCCCCCCCCCCCCTCTCTTTTCTCCCCAAACCGCCGGCGCCGACCCCACCTCTTTCCCCCAAGCCGCCGGCCTCCTCCCTTTCCCTTCCTTTGCCCCCAAAAATTTTCAAATTGAAGAATTGAATACTTTCCTATTTTGGTCCATTCTAAACTTGGGAAGTTTTCGAAATTCAAAATTATTTGAATTGGAACTTTTTCCTAAAATACGTTGACTTGTTTTGGCCTCCCCAATCTCCTCAATTTGAAATTAATTAGAGATCCAGAACGTGACCACGGGTTTGTTTACAAATAGCAAGGGCAAGTGAACATCCTCAAGTCTCCGTTCTTCGGCGTCAACTTAGAGATCGACTGCACCGTTGTAGATTACGTCGAAAAAATTACATTCTCTCTCGCTGCCGCTATTGACGAACAACTTTCTTCCATTCAGTGGCAAATTGTTTCTAAAGTTTGATAAATTTGAGCCTCTTTCCCAAGTCTTTGCCTTTCTAAGTTTAACCTTGATTGTGACATTATAAAGATCGTAAAGATTTCCTCCGCAAGCCAAATTTATTAAGAGTTGAGTGAGGGATTTCTTTCATAGTGACTAGTCTAAATGTTAACTGTGGGATTCTATTTGAAAACTTTCATATACTGCAAAGTTTGATTTAAAGAGATTATTTGGTGCTCCTAAACGATTATCGTGTGATTTGGCCTAAGCTACGTCACCTCTCTTATTGCTTTGATATTTGTTTAAGTTACCGAAGTAAATTAATTATTGTTGCTCTAATCTAAGATGTCTAATTTCAACAATTGCATAATTCACCCGCATTTTGTTCTACATCACACAAAACCCTCTGTTAGCTAAGGTGGATTCAAATTTGTCCCCTTAGGCAAACACCCACCCCAGGTCTACAAGGTACCCTTGGGTGAAGCAACCCATAGCTGCCGACAAGGATCCTTCTGTCAGGTTGGGTCGACTACCTCCTCTGACTAAGTAGACCAGGGATCACGATGACCCGGGACGAAGGAACCATGGGATCTTGATCGAGTCTATCATTCATTTCCTCACCATCCGCTTTAAGTATAAGATGGTGAATTTTCTATTTTAAATATTCAATATCACATCCCTTAAACCCTTGCTGCTACTATATGCCAGATAACATATATCTTTACATATCTGATCGATGACTAGCCTTAATCGAAAGTTCTCTCTCGTGATCGTAAGGCGTAATTAACTATAGGGGCTTGCGCTATAGGAAACCAAAACTCAGATCATAAAATCCTCCCAAAATGAGGGTGAAATCTCTGGGTAGTGTCTTATCTACAATTCCAATCTATCTTCCCAAAATTTACCCCGGAACCTAATCTGTTAAAACTCCCCCGAAAAGCAACGGGGAGGCCGGGGCCAAATTTTCGAAGCCCACATGGACAAGGGAAATCAAGTGGTGGTTAGTAGGTGACCACTACTTGAAAGAAACTAGATTTGATTTGAATTTGAGTTTTGTTAACCTCATGACACAAATGAGGTCAACAGTTGCCAAGTAGGTGGAAGATGTCAGAGGCAATGAGGTTCCATGTATGGAAGAAGCTAAGGTTCTACATGTGGGGCAGATTACCTCTTTCATTGGATTCACTATTATAGTGATGATTGTAGGAGACAATGATGGAGTTTAGAAGGATGCCAAAGGAGAAGAAGTTTCCAATCAGCATGAGCGTGATGATGATCCACCCTTGAGGAGGACAAGCTCAAAGAGGTGAAGGTTGGTGGGGAGGTTGAGGAAAAGGCCAAAAGTGACAACAAGCAAGAGGTTGAGTTGAGTAAGGATAAAGAAGCCAATATAGAGGAGGTATAAATCACAGGAATCTCTACCCCTGTAGTTGGTCCTAAGGATCCCAATGAGGATCTATGAAATGAAGCATGCCTTGATGGAGCTTCAAAAGAAGGGCGTTGCAAGCAAAAATGATTAAAATGGTTTACTCCTTAAAAGGATGGTAGTGGATGTTTGTTGAGCGGCCAAAGGAAAATTTGCGGGTTCCAACTGTCATTGGCCCGTCCACTCCATATTCTCCAATGGTAAAGGTGATTGATATGGAGAGAAAGATGCTCAGCTTGCTTGGCAAGCAAGTTGATGCACTTAAAGGGGTGGAGGAAACCAACGATCGGATGTTCACAGAGAAGTTTATCTTCATTAGAAGGCTAACTATATAAGGAAACTGATTGACTTGAGGAGCAATCTGATGAGCTTAAGAGGGCAAGATGCGACCAACATACCTTGACGAAATCGACTTTTGGTGCAGAATAAAGGAAGAGTCTATTGTGCATGGTATCTACACCAATGCTTGGCTTGAATACTTAAGGTGAATACTTAAGGTGCTGATAGATAATAATGCAGGGTCTCTGCTCCAAGATCATGGATGTGATTAGACTGATTAGACTACCATCTAGTCACAATAGCGGCATAAAGCTTATAGAAGGGACATGGTCGGTGTACGAGCCAGTGGATCATCTAAGAAGGTAGGATACCTGATGAGGACATCCACACTTGGAAAGTTTATCGTAGACGTGGCCGTCGATCAACGGCCACGATCGAGTCCTTATATTTCTGAGTTTATTATGATTATTTGTTTCTTTTATATTACTCGCTGTTTTATCCTTACTTAAGGGCAGCATGCTTGTAAGCCCAATGTGGGCATTTGAGTCTTTTCATTTATTTCCCTTGTTGAGGCTATTTATAAGCCACTATTGTATTGTTTGAGATTAATGAATGATTATCAAAAAAAATTCCTGCATATTGTTCTCTTGTTGTGAGAATTTTGTGAGCTTTGGCGAAATCCCTAGGAGAGGGAATCGGATCACCCACCAACCTTGAAAGTGTTCGGGTTCGTGGCTCATTCCTTCTCTATTCTCTCATCTTCTTCCCTTCCCCCACCCTTCCACCCCACGGCCCAACCACCCCTCCCAAACCCGCCGGCCACCCATCCCCACACCCCACCAACCGGCCACCACAACCCCTCACCACCTTGTTGCCGACTTGCCTTCCCTTCCCAAAATCGAACCCCTCCTCCACCACACCAAACCGGCGGCCCACCCAACCTAGCCGCCGGCCCCCCTTGCCAAAACCCTAACCGCCGGCCCTTGAGTTCACCCATTAAAGCCTTTCCAATTTAGCTTTTCTAATTTAAGCAATCCCATCAATTCATAATCAAATCAATTTGAATTTGAATTGTTTCCTAACTCATGAAATCCTATTTTAGGAAAGTTTCTAAATTAAACCCTATTTGAATTTTAAATTCAATTGGATTTAATTAAAACTTTCCTAAACCCCAATTTCAAATTAAGAAACACTTGATTACATCTCATTAATCCCCTCCCCCTTATTAAAGCCGCCGGCCCCTCTCCTATTCGCCGCCCCCTCTCTCTCCAATCTCCCCTCTCTCCTCCTTAAAGCCCTCCCTCCTTTTTTGGGATTTGAATTCAAAACAATTCCAAAATTCCCTCTTTAAAATCTGAAATTAAAATTCAGATTTTAGATATACTCCTTTCCTTATCCAAAACCCTAACCCTAGTTCCCCAACTCCACCCTCATTGGCCGGCCACCTTCTTCCCCTCTTTCTCCTTGGATTCTAAAAGCAAACCACAAATCTCTTGGAAGAAAACATCAAGGGCAGCAAAGCTTCATCGTCCTTTACTCGTCATCCTTCAAACAACATGAATGGAAGTGCCCGCATGGGATTACGGGTTGGTACTTGACGAAGACGATAACATCGACATCCTCCGGTCTCCATTCTTCGACGTCGGATTTGACTTCGACAACACCGTCGAGGAATACTTCGACCAGATCCACATCACTTTGGTGGATACGATTGACGATCAGCGTGCAAAAGAACGGTGGACCATCCTTGGCCGACTCACGACTGCTTCCCCTCCGGACACTCCTCCGCTCAGAGGCTACTTCACCCACCTCCTACGCCGCCTCACCTATACCATCGGCAAGCAAGTGGCGGCTATCCGACAACGACTCCTCTCCGGTTAAGGTGAACCTTTTTACTTCGTCAATTACGTCGTCTTTCTCCTAACCGTGTAGGTGATGACGGAATCGTAATGGATCTAAGCCGCTTCTCTTGCTAAAAGCTTGGTAAATGTAGGATTAATTGAGTGTTCCTTTATGTTTACTTGTTTTATTGTTAGTCGAGGAATTATGCATGAACAATTACTATGTTAGCGTCACTTTGATTCTCTAAAATATTTGTTTGTGCTAGCATTATTATATGTGGTTTAGCCTAAATGCAAGCATCCCTCCCTTGTTTTGCTTTATCGTTCGAAGTGTTAGTAATTTAATCTACCAATTGCTCTTTAAAATAAACCGTGCAAAATCCAATTTTCATTCAAGCATATTAGTCCTGCATCAATACCTCTCTTGGTAGTGTCCAAACGAGCATTGAGCGCTTGGAGTAGAGATAAGATGTCCCTCTGGAAGGAGGAGAGAGGGAGGGAGGGAGGGAGAGAGAGAGAGAGAGAGGGGGGGGGGGGGGGGGGGGGGGGTCTCATGTAAATACAAAATGATAAGTACAATATGTAGTCTCATAACAAACTTTTGAAATAAAAAAATGAAATTGTTAAGATTATGTTTATTCTATCTTTCTGGAAATTTTTAATGTTTGAGAGTTTTTTTTCAACTTAGGTAAGGAATGGCCCGTATAAGGTGCCTTAATAGGTGGCTCGTACCCGAGATGAAGTATAATAAGTCAGAATTTTCGCACTTGGGAATGTCCTGACCTGATTCCTCTAGAGGGTTCTTGAGAGAGCTTGAGGGGAATTCTTGCGTAATCCTAAGAGATAAAATATATTTTTTAGATAATATTAAAAAAAAAGAGTTATGTGAGGCCAATAGAAATTTGTCTTTTTTCTTATGCTGAATAATCATGTTGGTAGCGAACAGGGCAGTTTCCCTCTTAATGTTATCATATTCGTGAATTTGGTTGTCATTTTGTTGGAGAAAAATTTTAAAGTAAATAATGTAAATATGAGAGATATTACTTAGGTAGAATGAAGGAAGTCCTACATCTTATTGGTTGAGTCTTAAAACATGACAACTGAGGTAATTGGAGGTTTAGGACATTAAGATACCAGGTAAGAGTGATGTACTCAAATCCTTATAATTTGAAAAACTTTATGGCGTCATTGATATAGAGCGATCTAGTTGCTAGCTGCCCCCCATTGGCCACCTATTTTTGCTTGCTTGCCTACCACTATCTAGCTACCACCATGCCATCTAACACCATACTGCCACAGCCTAGCTGCCTGTAGCAATCGCCCACCGTCACTTGTCGCCGATCGCCATTACTAGCCGTCTCTCACCGTCGGTTGTCTATTAGCCATATTTCAATGTATTTAAATTGTTTCATTATAGAAAAAAAAATCAATGTATTTGATTTACATCCAATCAACTAGCTCGTCCATTCTTAGCATGCATGCTTTCATGTTTTAAGACTAATGAGGAAAGGCCAGCAGCTGTAATGTTACTGCTATTTGCGAAGGAATTAAGTTCGTCCCAATTTTCCGGTACAAAAAAAACTCCACATATCTGTCGCAAATTTCCTTGCCTTCTTTTCTCTACTCTCGCAAACTGTTGTAATTGTTAAAATCCATCACAAATCTTCTACTTTTTGCGACAGACTACGTCCATCACAAATACAAGCTTGTTACGGCAGATCATGTGCGCGGCGTATCCAATGCAAACTCTTCACCACAAAATGATTGCTTTCTAAATTCTAACAGTGCAGTGCAGCATCTTGCTATTACAGTATCTTTTGCATTGACAACTTTTAGCTATAAGAAGATGGATTTATCTCATTGGAATATGTTCAAACTTGACAGTGCTTTATATTCTCCGATCACGTGGAACTAATTCTTGAATTGTATGAGCACGAGATAATATAGTTTGGTTTGGTTACTTGGGCTTATAAGATTTGAATTAGCTAGCTCTTCCCTGTCTGGGATGCGAATGAAAGGGTGTAAATGAGTCGAGTCAATCTAAAGCCAAGCTCGACTGACTTGAAATGTAGTATTTAACTGGTTGAGCTTGAGCTCAATTCAACGACGGTGAGTCGACTCACAAACTTATTTGTCTTCTTATGAATTATGGTGGATATGAATCTGAGTAATTGTGCCCATGAAATCTTGAGAAGAAGGAGAAATTAGATTAGAAAGAGTAGACAATTTGGATCGAGTAAGAGGTGGACTAGAATTTTTAAGTTCTTGATAATTTTGTAATTATGTCCTTATATTGTAATATTTTAATGCATATTCTATCACTTTCTTATGTCTGACTTTTGATGCTAATATTGCTCTTTCGTGACAGTATGGGAGATGCTGTTAGGATGGGTCAGTTTCCAAAAGAAGCTGGTTGCATGCTTGTGTTCGAGGTAATTCAATCATCAACAACAAAATATAGCTGTGCACTCGTATAGAAAGAATAATGGCCTGTTTATCTGAAGCATTTTGTCTGTTTGCCTGTCGATAGTGAATGGCTTGATTCATTGTTAGCTAGCCAAGAAATTGAAGGGGAAAAAATTGCAGAACGGTTTGCATCACTTTTGATTAATTTGCACTGAAGCAATTTGGTTGCTGCATTCTTTGCTTATTAAGCATGGAAGGGAAGGTATCAGGGTTAAGCCTTTGTATATTTAGGTTTCGTTTTGGACAGCTCTCTTACTGTTTTTTAAAGCAATTTTTTAGTACAAAAATTTTTTGAACTAGAAATTTTTTAACTAAGAAGCTGCAAAGGTTTCGTTTGGAATGGCTTTCTTGCTGCTTTTTAAAGTAATTTTTTAGTTAAAAAATTTTAATTTTTATACTAAAAAGTTACTTTAAGAAGCATTAAGAAAGTTGTCCTAAACGAAGCCTTAATCTTGAAAGGATAAATGCTTCAGCACAAAGCCACACTTATAATGAATGTGTACTTCAAATCTTTCGAGGGCCATTTGAGATTATTTGTATTTTTAATATTTTATTTTCTTGTATTTGATATAAAATAAAATATATTTGAAGCGGTGGTATAGTCGGCAAGACAATGGTTAGAATATTTTGTTTGTTTAGATATCAGTTCTGTTCAGTTAACAATGTTATCTATAGCGTGCTTGATTCAGAGTTATTTTATTTAATAATGTAATGCTCTTAGTAAAAATAGATAATAATTTTGCTCTTTTTTTATGGTAATTTGTTTTAGTTTGTTACACAACATTTAGATATGAAAGATTTGATAGATATGTAGATGCTTTTAAAATATGATATAAATGTTATTTATACATTTATTTTTTAAAAATATCTATAAATTAAATTATTGATATTTATTAATATCATGATATTTATTATAGGGAGATTTACATACATATCAATAAAGAGAAAAACACTTAATAATGTAATTTTAATATTTCAATTAAGTACCTAAATAATGGGTAAAAAAGATAAGGAGGGATTTCAGTAGTGATAAAATTGGTAAGTATCGACTCCTCTTACTTAAGGGGCTGTTTTGTTGAGTGTATTTATAGTGTAATGCATTACAAATATTGAACTATGAGCTCAATTAAATGCATTGTAATTTATTAGTGAAATTAAGATAAATCATCTAATTCTGATATATTTGAAAATTGTTAGATTTAGCTAAGTTTTAAATACCTTATAAATTTTCTATCATTATTATGGCAAGTTGAAGCTAGTCGCCACCAGCTCCGTTACCAGCCACCAATGTTGGTCATTGCCCCCATCATCACCTCGCCTGCAACCGATTGCCTATCCACCATCATCAGCCACTGGCTACGCGTAGCCACCCATCGCCACCACTACTTATTGTCTTAATGTTGCTATCCATCGGACACCATCATTTCTGGATTTTATACAACATTCATTTTACGTCAAATCAATAATAATAACGATAATGATAATAATAATAATCACCTGCATTTATTTTATACTAATTTAAATAATTTCTAATATTTAAAATACATTTATTCCTATTATATTTTATTTTACTATTTTTTTTTTCAGCAAATTAAATAGTCCTAAGATATTATATAGAGAAAAGCACAATGCACTACATTTTTTAAAGATCCCGCCGGAATTTCATATTTTGGTAGAACAGATGAAATTGTGATTTTGAAGGAAAAATATGATTTTTGTAGGCTCATTATAAATGTGTCATATTGATATGTTTATAGGATTTAATCACAACAATCCTTCATTTAATACATAAACAATGATCATTTTGTATAGCTTATGTGCCATAATATTTTGGTAGGTGCAGCTGATCTCTTTATGTGACAAATAAAGCACTAAGCAATATTTTTATTAGTTAAATACATGAAGATAATTTAATAATGAATGTTGCTCACAAAGGCTTTGGTTACATGACTGAAAGCACACTAGTTGAGATGGTGTGGAGAATTTTAATTTAATATTTCTTATATTTTTGTTTCTAAGTCATCAAAGTCCATGTGAAAGCAAGCATAACCAGGCATATTTTGAGAAATCTTGATGGTTATTTCATCTTCCAATGATTACAATCAATAGAATTAATGGTCTTTGAATTTCAAAGATGGAGTTATGAAGCCTAAATTAAGTTTTTTTTTAATGCATTTATTATAATTTAATCGCCCTTTGAGTTCTTTGTCTTTTCGTAATGTGTGATGTTTTTAAATATCATGAAATCCACAAAGAAAGTAGTATCGAAATGAATAGAAATTAGACTAAAGAAGTATTCTTTCTTCTTGGGAGAGCTTGGTGGCTATTCTTTTGCATTTTGACTAGCTAGGTGATTTGGGTGGCTATTCCTTTGTCTTTGAAGACAGGTTATCTATCATTTTTATTTTATATTTCATTTCAAGTTATTATTGTTATCCTCTCCTACACATTCCCCTAAATTGATATGGAGTTACTTTCTTAGCTCTCACTCTTATTGTAAGTTATTCATAAAATATATCAATGCTTTAAAAAATCTATTCAAATCCAATCACCCAATCTTTATTCAAGTCTACATACCAAAATGTCCACACAGTTGTTGCATCACCGTTTTTCCTTCATTCTATTTTATCCCCTCTGAAGCCACATCTCTTTTATGATCATCACATCATTTTCATTCAAATTTTCCCTTCCAATTCTTTCTCCCATTTACAACAGAGAAGAAAAGAAAGTAGAATAGAAAAGAGTAAGAGAGTGAGAAGTATAAAAAGAATAAAAAAAGCGTATGGAGAATTCCCATGGAATGAATTTCATGACACAAGTCGTGGAAAAGGGGTCCAGAAGAATAGCACCACCTTTTACTTGAATAAGTTCATGAAAATATTCATTAAAGCCCTACATAAATAATTACATATCAAATTTATTTATTTATTGGGTACAAAAGCAATCATAAAAGAATGTGGTTCCAAAGGTTAAATACATCTTAGCAGTGGCGGAGCCAGAAAATTTTCGTAGAGGGGGCCCAAAATTTTTTTCTTTTAATTCCCCTCAACTTTTTTCATCCGGGCTTGGGCCCGGCATTGGCAGTTTTAAAAATTTTTATTTAAAACATAAACTACTAAATAAAAGACAAAGTATACTTACAATTTATAGCGTCTATTCTTCATATTTTGAAAAAGTTGAATAACAACATCATTGTCAATATAATCTAAAATTTCTTTTTCAATATAAGTGATTAAAGCATCGTTCATCCACTGATCTCCAATTCGATTGCGTAGTCTATTTTTAATGATAGCCATTGCAGAAAATGCTCTTTCAACTCCTGTTGTTGTAACGGGTAGTACTAATGCCAGCTTCAATAGCCTAAAAATAAGGGGATATAACATTTCCTTCCTGCTTTGAACCATTTTTTCAGCAAGACTTGCTATATCTTTCAACAATGAAAATTGAGCATCAAACTGCATATCCATAATGTAAGTTTCTAGCTGATCATCGAGAATCATCAAATCTGAAGTACTGAAATCGTTTGGATATAAGTTTGCCATTCTAATTAACTTCTCTTTATTGAATGCACAGAACAAATTTGATGGGTTCAAACAAGCAATACACAAAAGTAATTCAGTATTTGCCTCTGTGAATCTATTATTCAACTCTTGAAGTTGCATATCAAGTACTGTATAAAATATATCAACTCGGTAATGATGTAGATTAGTCATTTCTTGAAGTCCACGTCGCGGTCGTCCACGGGCAACCCATTTGTCATTTAGATTTGGAATGTTGATTTTGTGTTCAACACAAAATAAAGACACCTTTTTAATGAAGTCATCCCATTTGTTATCCCTCATATCTTGTAATCTAATTTTTGATATTTGAACTAAAGACATGGCATTCATAATGTCCTGATCTTTTCTTTGCAAAGCTTCTGATAGTGCAGCAGTGATTCCAAGTATGTCTCTCATTAAGTGCAGACAGAAAGAGAAGTCAAAAGATTGCATGGAATCTAATAATGCAAATGCCTCTCCTCTCTGTTCTGAGCTGATGCCATCCTCCAAAACTATTTCAAGCACATTCATAACTGAGGAGAACATCGTAATCAATCTAATCAGTGACTCATAATGAGAACCCCATCGTGTTTCACCAGCACGCCTTAAAGATATTTCTTGATTTAATCCTCTTCCAGTAAAAACCTCACCGTTCTGTAATGCAGTTAACGTCATCTCACGTTGTTTTTCTCTAAGTTGATCACGACGTTTGCATGAAACACCAATAATATTCATCACATTTGAAATTATAGTAAACAACAATGCAATCTGAACATGATTTTTTACAACTGCTACTAAGGCTAACTGAAGCTGGTGTGCGAAGCAGTGAATGTAATGTGCTGATTTATTGTCATTCAGAAAAAGTGCTTTAAGGCCATTAAATTCTCCTCTCATATTGCTTGCTCCATCATATCCTTGACCACGAATTTTTGAGTGTGACAAACAATAATTAGAGAGGACTTGCTCAACTCCTTCTTTGAGATGTCTAGCTGACGTTTCTGGAACATGCACAATACCCAAAAAACGTTCAATGATTATGCCTTTCTCATTCACATATCGTATAACGACAGCCAGTTGTTCTTTCCCAGATATATCACGAGCTTCATCAATGAGAATAGAGAAGAAACTATCACCAACTTCATCTTTTATGTAGTCTGTAATTGCAATAGAAAAGGCTCTACAAATATCTTTCTGAATATCAGGGGCAGTTAACTTCAAATTCTCAGGAGCATTCTTTAGTACAACATTATTTATATCTTCATTATACTTTGCTAAAAATTCAAGTAGTTCAAGAAAATTGCCTTGATTTATGGAGTTGGAACTCTCATTATGCCCCCGAAAAGCTAATCCTTGTCTTAGAAGGAATTTCACACAATCAACAGAAGAATTTAGGCGGATACGATATGCATTTGTAACTCGATCAGACTGCAGTTGTAAGGCAAACTTAATATGTTGATCTTGTTCCATTAAAGCCTCACAATTTAACCTTGCATTATTATGAGCATTGTTAGGTCCTCCTATATGAAGATCAAATCTATCAGGTTTTTTCCAATTCGAGAATCCATTTCTCTGAAATGCCTCATCATCTTCTTTTCCCCTTCCTTCTACCCCAAAAAGATAGCAATACAGACAGTACGCTCTATCCTTCTGAATACTATACTCTAACCAACTGAAGTATCTATCAAACCATCTCGGATTGAAACGTCTATCTTTAATCCCAAACTTAGTTTTAGGAAAGTCATGATTGCGAGGCTGACAAGGACCTTTTTGCAAATACGATCTTCGAACTTGATCACGAATGTTATAATTAAATCAGAAATAGGGATACGCAATCCAGGATCTAATTGAAGATTCTCTACATCTGGTTCCCTGCTTTTTGATGATTCACCATTTGTTCGATTTCTTTTTTTATTTTGTTCATCATCATTATTTCTTGAATCCTCTACTGATGTTGATACACAAGATTGTGAGGCCATCTTAAAATAATTCTCCATAGTCTTTGTGAGAAGTCAAATAACCTAAAACATGTAGAACTCATTTGAAGCAAACTACAAAGCCTTCCAAACTCCACTAAAATTAAAACAATAACAATCATATCCAAATTTATAAATGATCATTTTATGAACAAAAATGACAGGACAAAGTGACAAACTACATAAAAAAGCTAACTATATGTTTAGGATTGATACCATTTGTTTTTAATATCAGGAAAGCTAAGCAGGAACTATATGTTTCCTATTACATGTTATTAATCCATTTCTGGAAGCTAGTGAATTTGATACATAAACGAGCTGACATGTGAGTAGCTGCTCCCGAAGATGTCCAATTTATAGGCTGACACCATAAACAACAAATTTAATCAGCTACTATGATAACCTAAAATTGAATTATTATCAGCAATCTTACATTTGGCGACTAGAATTCCAAATAAACTCATAATAGGGAACTGCACAGCAGCGAAAACAGTAATGAAAAAAAAAAAAAAACAAAATAACTACAACTTAGAGCAGAAATGAACCCCCAATGAAAATTTTAGTTAACAAGGTGCTAAATATGACTCCACAAATGTGATACTTCTCATGCTACAGCCGTCTGCATCTAGAAAACTAAGAAAACAGTAAATAAGTACCCTTCCTACCAAAATTTACATTCCACCGCAACCGCATGGGTACATGAATGAACCAAAGGAATAAAAAGCATGCCAAACAATATAAACAATAAAACAACCTAATCTAAGAGTACTCTCTAACTGTACAATATCATCTTTTTTCTAACATAAAGCATCCTCACTACTTACTTGAAATCTCCAAGTTGGATGCAAAGCTAGTGAAATTGATACATAACAACTTAAAACAGCACAAAAAAGATAATCCAAATCAATGCAATAACATATCTTACCTTCAAGATTCAAGGACGGACTGGCTGGTGGACGGACTGGCGCCGGCGGACTGTTCACTGCGACTGCCGTCGATCGAAGAAGGAAGAAAGGAACCACACAGCCAGTAAGCCCGGAAGACTCAGCCTCTGCGACTGCCGTCGATCGCAAAATCTGAAGCTTCTGTCGCGCGAGAGCTTTCGGTCGATCGCAAAATCCTAAGCTGCCGTCGCGCGAGAGCTTCTGAGCGAATTTTAGGGCAAGCAAGTAGCGAAGCTTTGAACCGGGCATGCGACGGACCGAATATTTGATACGCGAATTTTTTTTTTTTTTCGCGGAGGGGGCACGTGCCCCCGCGTGGCTCCGCCGTTGCATCTTAGGGGATACTCGAGAACACTTTCGATTAGAGAAATCTTACTTTTATTTTAAAATCTTTTAATAAAATTCACTAATGAATAATCTAACTATTTTAATATGGGAAACCTCGCACCTATTGGCTAAATCAAGCGATGGGGTGGCGGTGAATCATCATATCCTAATGGATGATTGCCATTTAATAATTAGGGTTTCTAAAGTAATATCAAAGTGATATGTTAAAAAAATAAATAAGCTTAAAGATAGCTAAGGATGGGTAATGAATTTTTAGAATTGATAGGCATAACCCAGTCAAGATTTTATGGATCCATCATCTTGGGTTGTTAGACTTCAAATATACTCAGCTATAAAAGTAGTTGATCCAACTTGGCCAGTCAACCCTTATTAGTTATCATGATTTACATTCTCCAAGGAGGTTCAGTAGACTCAAAGCCGAAGAAAGAAATTGACTCAAAATCATATTACTCTATTTGTTATATGGGAGGGATGTATGAGAGGATGTCTACAAAAGGAGGATATGAATAATTCAACTATAAGAGTCAAATTATTCATTATAGCCTTACAATCCTATATGGATCATAAAGCTACTAAAATCCTATGTTGTTATATGGAAAATCTCCTAATCAAATTAAAATCATATGGCTAATGAAAAAAAAAAAAGAAACATGCTCCATGGGATGTGTAATAATGCAACGTGAACTATCCTTAATGTGGAGGTTATACTAATTTGCTTTAGGTTCAAATCATGTTATGATTTATGAATCAACCTTAATCAATCCTCATCAAGAATCTCCCTTTTGAAAAGTCATGCAAGGCACAATACGTGACTCATGAATCTATATAATTAGAAGGGGAAGTATTTCATTCATTTTAAAAAAGTGGCCATAAGGTCATGTACTTAAAAAAAACCTGTTTTTTTTTTCATGAAGGAAGAGTTCTTTTGTATGGTTGATTTTTTATTTATTTCACAAGTTTATCAATTTTGTAGAAACAAATTTATCATAAGCGAATACTCACAATGTTATGCTCCAGAAAAATACATAAATAATAAAGAAAGTAATAAAATCACCCAATATAGTAAATAAGCATTGAGTAAATAAATAAATAATAAACAAAGGCTAGTTACCATTAGGTTTTGTAATGCACGACAATAAAAAAGAGAAAGGACCACCTTATATAAAATCAAATCTTAAATCTATACAAAACTATTCACTTAAACCTAAGGTATGAGATAAGAGCCATCTGAAGAGGTTGTTGACTCAAGGGAGCTCACTAGCTTGGTTCGACCTTCCATGATGAGCTAGTTGTAAGGCTAAGGGGTTAGGCTTAGGTGGACCTATAATGGGTTTAATGGTTTGGTTTAACTCGGTTAGGCCATCTTAGGGAGGAATGATTGAATCTTGACTTAAGGTTAACCTAAGTAGCCAAGGTTAAACCACTAGGGTTTTAAATGGAAGGGCTTGATTATGGGCTCTGTTGTCGCCTCATGTTTGATTTGGGGCTAACTCAGGATGGGCCCATTAGATCCATTTGAGTCCATGGGATTCCTTGGTGATTAAGCCAAACCAAGGACTAATAGGGGTTAGTTTTGGTCTTCTTAGAGGCTTCCATATTGATGTTAGGCTAGGTCAAGGTGGGTTGTGACTTATTGAAGTCAAACCATTTATAAGATTGATGCTTAAGGGCCTAAGTTGAACCAAATGGATCCTTGGGGGACCTAAGCCTTTGTGCTTGAGCTATGGCTAATAAGAACCCTAGATTGTGGCCTAAAATATGTGCAAAGCAAGGCTAAAAGGCTAATGGAGTGGATTAACCCTAGTGGAGGTGGGACAAATAATAATCCAATAAGATGGCTTAAGCCTATTATAGATGAGTACATTAGGCCTCTAGATGGTTGGAGGTGGATGTAAGGTGACTTTGGGCTTCATTAAATTAGAAAATTAGGGCCCATGTGGCTAGCTAAGATTAGCTTAAAGCCTTAGGAGTACTCAAAATTGGATTGAGCGAGGCACATTGGGCTAGAATTCTGTAACCTAGTGATTTGAGGAGATCCACATTGGCTACAATGAGTCAAAGAAAGACTCACGAGTTTCCCATTAGGGTCTGAGTTTTATCCTTTTCAATACTAATGCCTATAAGAAAATGTCAAAATAACCCATAAACCATTTTCCTAATATTTTAATCTTTCCAAAGAATAATCATGCTTATAAAATATTCTAATCTAACCCCATCTTAAGCTCTATATAATATTGTCCACTAAAAATTACCTAAATTAGGAACCCTTATTTTACCTCTCAAACACTCTTTAAAAAGAATTATTCCCAAACTCTTCCAAAAATTACTTCCAATAGGCCCTCATATAATCCCCTTCATATAATAAAATTAGTCACCTAAACCCTCCAGTCCAAAGTTCACTATTCACTTTGCATAAATTAGGACTTCATAAATGATGGGTTAAAATGGGTTAACTCACTTTAAATCTAGGTTCACATAAGTCTAAATACCTAGGGTTGATTCATTTGAGTCTTTAAGAGGGTCCTAAGAGTACTTGGGGGATGAGGATCTAAGGGTCCAAAGAAAAGCCCAATAACAAAGCTAGTTCTATTAAGTGCATTAGAGTCAATCTAGAGTTTAAGAAATAACCCAATGTTTATTATGTGTGATGTATCAATTTTTGAGTTAAAGTTTTACTTCGCATCTATTAGGTGATATATGAGTCAATATAAAATATTGAACTTAATAGGTGCCCATTAAGTTCAATAAAAATATTGAACTTAATGAGGTCTAAGAGGGGTTTGAAGAATCCATTAGTAACCTAATTAAGCTTTATTAGCTATGGTCCACTTAGGTTAATCTAGAGTCTACGAATTCTCCTAGGATCTACTAAAGGACATCAAGGTATAAAGAGTATGATGGACCACTTGAAGAAAGATAGGTTATGGGCACCTAGGTTCTAATCAAGCTAGTGGCTTGGACTAATATAGGTCATAATAGGCTAGTCTAAGGTTATTGAAGAAAGGGTCAACAAATGCTTACTTTTATTAGAGTGAAACATAAATCTTGAGTCAATTTATTGACTCGAGAAAGTTAATAGATCAAACATATGTGTATGCAAGATAAATTTGCATGTAAGCTCTTTTGAATTTCTATAAAGCACATTATATGATATTTTGCTTGAGCTAGAATTGAGGGTCTAGATGATTTATTTAATTCTAGTGCACCATTGTGTGAAGTTTATTGAGTGGAGTTCAACTATGAGCCCAATTTGGAACTTGGCTTGGTTAATTATTTGGAATAAGATCTTGAATCAAGATTAGGCTAATCTTGAGCTTATAGCTAGGATCGGGTGCAATCTTTAAGCCATATTTGGCAGAATTGGTTCATTAGGGGTTGAATTAAGACGAGTTAATCATATACAAATTACAACATGATTTAATTGTGCGATGACAACGTCAAAGATAATGATGGTGGTAGCATAAATGGTAATTGTGTATGCTGATAGGAAGGTCTACGATAGTTAGGGAAACTAGGTGAGGGAGACATTACAATAAAATGATTGGAGATATATAATTTTACAAGAACATGCTATATCAATTACTTTGTCAATTTGTCACAAATTTCCTCACCTTTTTTTGTTCTTCCACCACTTTTGTGATGGAGTTATTTACGACAAGCATATTCAATTACAAGTTATTGATTGTATTACGATAAATATTTTCTTGCACGTCAAAATTTTTTTATAGATATTTAAGATGTTTTATCTTAAAAAAAATGCTAAATGAAATTTTTGGGACAAAAAAATGCATGCTTCACAAATTTATAATGGATTAAATCCATGATAAAGTAATCTTCATAAATTTCCAATGATCTAACAATGTTTATCATCAAGAACCTATTCTTTTCCTCCTATCTTCCAATCCATTTTGAAATAAATACTTCTCAACCGATTTCCAGGTTAACATTTCTAAACTAATCATTATAATATTAAACAACCATTTTTTGACCACTGACCATTAGTAAATGGCTCTGCAGCCTTTCCTGAATAGAATTATTCAGAAAAAATAAAGATTGTCTGCAAAGGTAAAAAATTGAAAGATTTCAGCATATATATAATATGATAGTCATGTTGAAATTCTGAGAACATTTAAAATCAGCTTTTTCTGATACATTTATTTGCTAGAATATTGGAAATAGAACAGTAGCAATCAATGTTGTTAAAGTGTGCCTAAAGTTAGTACCAAGTTACTTCCTTGTGATGCTAGTTGTCCTACTTGAGTTAATAAGCCACCAAATATTGTGGGCCCAACTATCATACCAAAAAGAGGTCTCTCTTTCTCTCTATCTACTCTCACTGGTTATATGTGTTTTTAAGAGCTGGCCATTGCTGACAAGAATTTAAAGTTGGAGACGCATTCATTTATCATAAGGTAGAGTACATGAATCTTAGATTAATCTATTGTCCTATCTTTATAGCAGTAGGCTATGTGAGTTTTGTTCCTATGCCCTCCCTCTAGCTTATCTTCTTCAGTAAATAGTTTTTATCATACTGCAATACTGGTTTTTATTTACTGCATCTACCGATGTTCTTGTTTACTGCATCCATTACTGATTTTTAAGCAGCATGATAGAGATTTGGGCTCATTATTTGATAAAACTTTCTACTATTTTCTTTCATGTTTAAGTGTAACAATAACTCTATCACCATGATGAAGATTTAAGCTCTTATAATATAATACAACACAGCATCATAGCTTACCATATAACAAAGTATAATACAACATTTGATAATAATGACAAATTGAGTCTTCTATGATTGAATATACTGAAGTAGGAAAGAATAACATACAAATAACTAGAAGATGACTAGTTGTCTAGTTAGGAGTGATCAACTATCCTAATTTTATGTTTTGTTTATATAAAAAATTATGAAGTATGATAAAAAAAAATTATGAAGCTGTATGATTTTTATGTGAAAAAATGGATAAATTTTAAGTTTTACAAGTAAAATAATAATTTATTGGAAATGAAAGACAATAGAATCTAACATATAAATGTCAAGGTTTATTGAAATCATGGTATTTCTATTCAAATTTGTATGACTTAGTTGTGATTATATACTAAATAAATAAATATTATTCTTATTTATAAAATTAAAAATGAATGTCTTTTTTTATAGAAAATCAAAATATAAAAGTTATATATATAATTTCATTACTGCAAATTTGTTCTAGTTGGTTAGTAGTAATTGAAATAGTGAAATTAAAAAGATAAAAAAATAAATTCAACTAAATTTTAATTTCATCATTTATTTAGCTGATAGAGTGAAAATATTTGTAATTATTAATTTGATAAAAAATAAAATTTAGATTTCTATTTGAGAAAATTTGTGAATCATATAATGATTTGATAATTTTAACTTCTCATTTATTATTAGGATAGGATAAAAAAAATTGTCAATGAAAAATATTTAAAAATATTTAATTTTTTTTTAAATTTCCACTAATTATTTTAAAATAAAATACCTAAAATATAAAAAATATGAATTTAAATAGCTTTATATTCCCTTTAATTCTTTCAATTGAAACATACCCAATCATTCATTTCCTTATCCATTCTTATATTAAAAGTTTTGAAAGTAAAAATATTTAAGGAAATTAAATTTTTGAAGGCCTTTTCCATCTCTTTCTCTAGGGGTTTGATGTAGGCCCCACCATGAAATTTAAAGAAGGTAGTTGTGATAAGTTGTTGATTTCCATAGGGTGGATGGGTCCCATCATATCAGCTGAATAGACCCTATAGGGTTTTGAATATTCTGATCTGATGCTTAGATCAGTCACGTGATTTGCATGTGATCAAGTGATATACTTGGGACACAATATATTAATTAAGTTGTTCACACAATTGTATGTAATTATTATTATTATTATTAAAAAAAAACCTAAGTGTCCAAATAGGATATATTTGATTTTCATAATTTAGAAAATTCTCTATAAAAAATGGAAGACTATCATATTTATTGGTAGGGGTGTCAATATTTGACACAGCTTGAACCCGATCTGAAAATTTCGAATTCAAGTCAACTTGTTTGAAAAATGCGTCGGGTTCGGGTTTTAAATTCTGACTCAATTGCAAATTCGGGTCGAGCTCGAGTCAACTCTAAAACTGGAAAGCAACCCGTGCTCATCCTTCGTTGCGCTCGTTGGCCCGCCTTTTCGCTCGTTGCACCCGCGCTCACCCCTCTCATCGTTCGTCGCATTGAGTGATCTTTGAGCTAAATTCACTGTGGTAGCCTTACAAAATAGTGAGAAAGTTGTTTTAAACGAAGCCTAAGTGTGCTCTCGACATACATTACTAGATGGCATACTATTTGAGCCGACCATTGAGCGATCTTTGAGCTAAATTCACATCTATTAGTTGTGTTAACGCGAATAATAATGGAACAGCTGAGAAAGAACTGAGCTGTTGTTGGTGAGAAAATTAAGTGATTGAATGGGGAAATATGGAGATTAAATGGATCGGATTTCCTTCCCATTCAGTGAGAAGTGGGGTTACAGCATAGGAAAAATTATTGTAGTGTCAGTTCATCCCAAGCATTCATTACAAGTACATGTGCTCTTGCATCACCTTTTACATGAAATGAGCCGACACTGGCCAGATAATTCAGGTTGTCTCTCAGTTAGTCTGAATTAGATTTTTTTTTTTTTAGAAATTGAGAGCTGAATCTCAATTTAATAATTAATATAAAATTAAATATTCAGCAAATTTGATTCAAGTTAGGTTGAATCGGTTCAAGCTAAATCAAGCAGGCTCAAGTCAAGTTAATTCGGTTTACTCGATCTCAAACTCGCTAGTCTGCAAGAGAACTCTCGTTAAGTAGACTTATCAGTCGACCATAGCGACTATTGTCTATGTGAGGTTGGACCCAACGATTTCTCAATAAGATAGAACTTCTCACTACCAACTACTATTAGTTGACTACTCATCTGCTCGACTAATAATGCATGCAAGTCATCAACTTCTAAAGAGCTTGACAATCAAGACGGGATTTATGATCAGGCTACATAATTCTTGTATTTTCTCTTATTTTCTATCTTATTATATATGTTGCCAATTTTATAATGTTCAAGCTCCACTCAATTTTATAGAAAACTCCAAAATAATTTGCCTTTTTGCATTTTTGTTGGATTTTAATGCTATGAAGAATAGTAGAAGATCGGATATATTATTATAAAAAATTCTATCATTTTTTCCCTCGAGATGTTGTAAGCCATGCATAATATTTATACTAAGAGTCAGTGTGACTCATGTGTGGCTCATTACTATGATTTCATAATAATAAACCTCTGTATGATATCATCTAATGATTTGCTAAGTTGTATGATAATAAAATATCTCAAAGATGATGAACTCATAAACTAAAATATAATAATTTTATTTTAATTATTTTTGTAAGGCAATTATAAGATATTTTCAAATAATATGAACTAATTAAAATTGTCATATATATGCAAATAAAAGTTCATATTCTATTTGTATAATTATGCAAAGTAATTTATGTAAGTAGTTAATTAGGGATATCCATTAAAGCTTATAGTTTCCACTAACTTAGGCTTCGTTTGGGACAACTTTTTTACTGTTTTTTAAAGCAGATTTTTAGTACAAAATTTTTTTTGAATAAAAAAATTTTATATAAAAAAATTGCTTTAAAAAGCAATAAGAAAACTGTCCCAAATAAAGCCTTAGTAAATCACTGCAACTTTTGCAACTTTCCATAAATTGGTGAAGTTTTTTGGTTATGATTTGAATTATTAGCAAACATCCAACAACTTTAATGGGTCTCCACAACCCAATTAGCAAGTCTTTACTAGCCTAAATTACCAAGTAATGGCTAATTCATCCTAAGATATTATAATAATAAATTTCATGTTTTGGGAATTTCTAGCTATTGCAAATTTATTCCTAAGCCTTCTTTAGAGTCCTTAGTTAAATGTACACATCTATATATCTCATTATTTGATTTGATGATAGAAAATCTTATATAGTATAGCCCTGAAAGTTGATTTCCATGGCAAACCCAATAAGACTGTTGTGACCCATTAAGACTGTTCTGACCCATTAAGTGTGGGTGCTGAAACCAATAATGTATAGGTCCCACATGATATTTTTAAACAGATAGTTTAATTCGATGAGTTCTTCGCACTTCGCTTGAGCTTAAGCTTGACTAATTAATCAATATTGAGCTCAAAATTGAGCTTAATTTGATGAGTTCTAGTTGGCTTACGATCTAGCTGATTTATTATGAATAAGAGAAAAGATTACAATTTAAATAATGATTACAATAAAATGAGAAATTATAAGAGAAATAATAAACATCACTTGATACAAGAAGAGTGATACGTAAAATTTTTTAAATATTTTTAACTATTTTGTACGTACTTGAGCTCCTGAAGTTAATATATTTAAATGAGATGGCTTACGAGCTAGTAAGTCAGGTCGAGGATGGCTCAAACTTTATTTGTTAGCTCATCGAGCTCGGAATCACTTATCAAGTCAAGCCTGAGCGGAATCACAAGTTGACTAGACTCACACCCCTAGTAATATTCTTTTTTTAACACATGGTGAAATGAGCTAACAAAAACTGTTCTGCTTTTCTTTACTTCAAGAGTTGCTCTTCCACTATAAAAGCTTTTCTATATCACTAGTTATTTGTTGTTTTTTTATTGCCAACAACACTGCCAGCTGCTCAGCCGAAAACGAAATTTAGAAAACTACTATATCCTAGGTTGGAGCTTAGAAGCTTTTTTTTTTTTTGGCATAAATTAATAATTTTAAAAACACCTACAATATTTTTTGTTAGGACTTAGGCTTCATTTGGGGCAGCTTTTTTCCTGCTTTAGTTTTAAAGCAGCTCTTTAGTATAAAAAATTTTATACTAGAAAATTACTTTAGAAAGCAGTAAGAAAACTGTCCCAAAAGAAACCTTAAGCTTTGTTTGGAGCCATTTTTTAACTATATTTGTGGTAAAAAAATCAATTAGTAAGAAAATAATGTAGGTTTAGAAGACAGTTTTTTTTTAAAGTTAAGTGAAGTTGTTGTAAAAAAATGTAATTTAGCTATTCTAATTGCAAAAAATAATTTCTCATCATATCAATTTTTAAAAGATAATAAGAAAACAGTAGACAAATAAAATTATAATTATTGTCATAGAAAAAAAAAGCAGCGATAATCTGTCCCAAACATGCCTTTAATCCATTTTTTTAGTTGTGATTGCCACTGTACTCTAGCTTTGACAGCACACTCCTTGGTTCATAGAACAGATATCATTAATTTGAGCTCTAGCTCAGAAGTTGTACTGCTTTGGCTTCATGCATGGCTGTTGGTACATTTCCTGGCCCCCTAAATGAAGCTCATGAATGTTTCACTTTGTGCACAACTTATTATTAGTAAAATATTTATTGATACATTTTTATCCTTCAAAGAGCCTTAGCTCCAGTGTTATATTTATTGATTTTTAAGACATAAGTCTCAAAATTAAAATTTGACGGTCGCATCATAAAAATGTAGTTAAAACCATCCTTAGGATCTGAGTTACGGCGATCGGGCTGAACTCGAGCTCAGCAATTGAGTTTGGCTCGAGTCAATGAAACTCGATTAGACTCAACTCGTTTACACCATAAGTTATGCAAACCAAAAGGCCCACATAGCCAGCGAAAGCACAGTCATGCAAGTTGCTCAAATTAATATCTGAATTTCTTGGATTGGCATGTGAGCTTATTTTAGTTGTTGAACTGTACTAGAAAAACAAATATGTTGATATTAAATTAGCATCATGATACATGATCATTATTGGTCCAGTGCGATCAGTGAGTGAAATTCGCTTCAATAGTTGTCCCCTTGAAAAGAATAGGTGGTGCATTATTGGTTGAAGAAAGGGAAACAAAAAAAAAATCAGAAGCAGAATTTAAAAAAACTGATTTTGTTTGCTTTAGATGATTAAGTTATAAATTATGATATGATTATGCCCAACACCTAACATTCAAGAGATTCCAGACACTAGTTGTCTTGTTTAGCCCTTTTTTAGTAAAATCTTAACTAATATAAATGGTGGCTTTTGAGCTGAGATTTTTTTTTTTGAAGTGTAGAAATCTATTAATTAATTATAAATAAAATGCAAAATTAGTTGTAAATTATTAAATTTCTCACTAAGGGTCTGTTTGGATAGCTTTCTAGCTGCTTTGCTTTCACATAACAATTATAATCTTATTTGGATAATACTTTCTGACTGTTTTCTTATTAATTTTCAAAAATTTATGTGGTGGAAAGCAGCTTGTTGCAATCAGAGTAGTTAAGTTACTTTCTCTATAAATGTTAAAATTGACTTTATAAAAAGCTATAGTTATCTCAAAATTACCTGAAGAACACATTGCACCACTATAGATTAAGTAATTGATGAAAGCAGCTCATATGCACAGAGAGTATATATATATGATATGTAAGCTGGTATTCAATTATATATACAATATATTTGAAATTTATTTTAAGGCTTAGAGCCCAAAGTTTAATTAACTGATCACTTAAGTTGCTTTGCTTTCATTTAACCAATGAAGCACAAAATTCTGAAGAAAATCTTTGAAAATTTTCTGTGCCTGGAGATAAGAACAAGGGAAGGAGTTTGTCCAAAATTTGATTCTTTTGTTCTATATTAAATATAGAGGGATAGGGCAAAAGTTACATTGTTTATCCAAAAGCAAGAGAATCAAATCAATAATAAAAAAAAGTAGAAAATAAACTCTTGTGAGGGTGGCAAAAAGACAAACCTTGATGCCTCTTCCTCCTCCTGCAAGTACTTGACTTCCTCTTGTTTCCCACCAACATGACCACAATATTAATTTGAATGCTCAACAGTGGATGCCATACAGTCTTGCTTAGCATTGGGAAGGGAAGTTTCTTGTAGCTCTCATTATTGGAAATTTAGCTTTAGCCGTGCTCTTTATTAAAGTATAACTAAAGCTTTTAATCACATTAATAATAGGAATTAATAATCTATCTACTAATGTAACAAAAAGTTAAAAGTATAGCTAGAGTTGCTTTTAAGCACTAGCTTTTCTAAAGTATCATTAAAGTTCAAAAAAAAAATTTTTGAGTAAGGATATCCTAACTTAATTTCTATCAAGATGTGCATAAAAATCTGACACGTAATATGGAACTTCAAAATGCATAATATGTGACAAATAGGTTTTATTTCTAATAATTTTCTTACTGCTTTCTGCATCAGCTTTATAACACAAATTTTTTGAAAGCAGCAAAAAAATAATTGCCAAAAACTGTTTCAAACGAATTATTAATATCACAAGCGATTTTGTCATGAAATTGATAGTAAATATTTTCATTACTTTATATTTTGCCTATGAAAGTACTAAATGTGCAGGAGGAATTTTGATTTCACACTATTACTCGATTAGTTATACAGAAAAGTCTTAATATTTTGCTATTTAATCTTTAATTTTAAAGCAATTTATTATTATTATTGTATTATTTACAAATCAAAATAATGTTAATTAAGATTATAATAATTGTATTTCATATAAAACATTAACGCATATTAATCTCAGTTTTTTTTTTAAAGAAGAGAATATAGCTCCAATTTCCAGTAAGATTTTCTCCTGAAGCAAGGAGAATCCCTGCTTTTCTTTTGACGAGTGATTTGTAAACAACATAGCAATGTAGCATCAATTTCCAAGATCATTAGGACATAACCAATAAAAATTTCACATCTTTTGAGATTAAGCTATGATAGGCTGGGATTAAAGTTGTGGTTTGGTATTAAGTAACATGATCACCAAGGGTTAGATCAATAGAGATTTTTTTAATAATCTCAAAGGTAATTATGTCAAGAGATGGATCACATGGTCTCTTGGCATGCTTGCTCTTATTTTATGCAAGGAAGATCACATACTGAGTAGGAGTGAGAAAGTAAGAGCCACATGGTTCAAGCATACCATCAAAAACATATGAAAGGCAGGACACATCCACAACTATGAATCTCTCTCTCTCTCTCTCTCTCTCTCTCTCTCTCTCAAGCATATATGACTCAACCATTAAAAAATAAAACTATTAGTTGATATAAAGGCACGTAGAAGAAGGTGCGCAAAGGAGGGGTATTATGCTGTGTTGTTGCGTAGAAAATATTTAAAATTATCTATGTATAGAAATACGTAGCAGAATACATACAATGGGACGTCTTCTTTAACGGTGTTGTATTACACGTAATAATTGCTCAACTACTAATTAGTGTGGCAATGAAAGAAAGCTGTGCTGTCATTTGAAGAAAATCCAAAAACAAAAAATGAGCCAAGAAGCAGTAACACATGCATGCCGTGTAAGTACAGCAAACAGCCAAAGCAGCTTTGGAAGAGCAGCAGCAGTTTCTTCCATATGCTTAGAAGATGTGGTGTGACACTTCGCTTTTTTTTTTTTTCCTTCTGAAAAGAGGAACAAGTAGATGATCACCACTTATCTTTAATCAATTCTTTTATTTGTTTCTTATTTGGGTGAAGTGAGGCTAAAGATTTGGAGCATATTTTACAGGATTTTCAAAGAAAATTAGAATACATTTACAAAAGAACTCAAGCAGGAAGCCAGATTACTAGTCTTTTTCCCTGAGCAATGATGGTTAATAAGTAACTCGAGATGAGCAGAACCTATAAAAACAACAGAATGATTCCATCGCATATTCACATGACTGTAACAAAGTTTGAAGGCAGTGTGGGGCCAAAATAATTTCACTGCATCGTTTGGGCTAATTATGTTATCAAGACCATCAATTTTCCGCAATATAACAACAAGCAGACCACGACAAAGCTCCAAAAAAAAAAGTGCAGACATCGATGATCATATGAGGGGGAAAGGACGAGCTGGCCGCCAAGCTGTGGGGGCCGGCACTCCCAACCAAACAAACTCTGAGAAGCATCAATTAAAAATATGGAACAATTTGTTCTGTCTTGGATAGTTGGATGATGTCTACGATGTATTTTACCTCTTTTCTTCTCTCTGCAGGACTTTGATTTATTTCTTCTTTTCTCTTATTTTGGCTAGCCTCTTCATTTCTGAAGTCCTCTTTTTTTTTTCTTCTTACACTATGAGCTCAATTAAATTTTCTTCTTTTAACTGATAAAATGGAGTAAATGTAACCGTCAACTTCCTTTAAAAAAAAAAAGAAGAAGAAGCTTTTTCAGTATTATCGATCCAAAATGCATCAAGATGACCTTTAAGCCTTGAAAATAGTGTTGTATAATATTTTCATAGATTTTGCTTCAAAATAATTTGATATATTTTTTTTCCTATAATAATAGCTCCTCCTAGCTTCCACTCTTCTCTCTTCTGTCCTATAAAAATTAAAGGAGAGACAGAGATGGAAGAGCTGGCTGTCCCAGATGGATATGGATGATCATTGATGAGAGATAATAATTTAACTAACTTAAATCCAACGTACAAAGAGTGACAACAGTTAACATCTTGGTTCTAGTGTGTTGTTTGTTTGGGTTAGCAGAAAACTGTGTAACAGACGACAGACATGATCGTTGGCTAGCTAGCTAGTAGCAGAGTAATTAGCTAGCTGTCACACTATATATATATAGAATGCCAGTTTAAGCAATTGAGCTTTGCTGGGTCCCATGATGGCCGGAAATACCAAGGCCGTCGGTAGAGGAAGACAGCCTGAGGGGACGGAAGAGTATGGGCGCACCGTACTGTGGGTAGAGCAGCATCAGCACTGTGGGGGCGTGGACGTAAGCAGGAGATGGGCGGAAGCTGAAGCGTTGCAGAATGAGAGCCAGTGTAAGCCTGGCCTCAAGCAGAGCTAAGTTCTGCCCAATACACATTCGGGACCCCATCCCGAATGGAATAAAGGCTGTTGGGTGTCGGGCCGCCCGACCCACCCCGTCTGCGAACCGGCCCGGGTTGAATTGGGCCGCATCTGAGCCCCACAAACCCCTGTCGTGGTGCACCGCCATGATTGGGATCAACAGCTCTGTTCCTTGTGGGATGTTTACTCCGCCGATCTCCACGTCGGTTTTTGCTCGACGGATTGTTGCTACTGCGGGCGGATAAAGCCTCATTGTCTCGTTCAAGATCATGCCAAGCTGCAGTATTTCTTCAGTCATTAAATGAGTGAAATTTAAAAAATATAGAGAGAGAAAGAGAAAAAGAGAGAGAGAGAGAGAGAGAGAGAGAGAGAGAGAGAGAGATTAAATTATGAGCAGATACCGTTTTGAGTTTGGACAGCTGTTCGCGGGAGGGGATGTCACGTGAGCCGCACACCTGGAGGACCTCTTGGCGGGCAAGCTCCTGCCATTCCGGATGCATGCCGAGAAGCACCGTCGTCCAGGTCAGCAAGTTAGTTGTGGTCTGCTTACCCGCGAAGAAGAATGTCTTGCACTCTTCTACGATGTCCCTCACTGAGATCGGAGCTACGGTGGCCGGGTTTCCCGACCGCCGGGCGCTGCCGCCTGCGTTAATCATGAGTCCAAGAAGGTCCTTTTGCTTCTCCTCGACGGAGAAGGCGGCCTCCTTCCGCCGCACCCCGATCAAGCGCTCTAGATTCCGACGAATTTCTATGTCCAGCTTCCACGAGCTCGTGTTCTTCTTCGTCGGCAGAAATCTGTGATTCAAATTTTCGTAATTCGATTTCAGTGCTGGAATTGAAAATACAAGGTCTGCTTTGAAAGGTAGTAATGCTCTTCACACTCGCCGGAGCTTTGGCAGGCTTGACCCGCCTACGTCCATGTCTGACTTTTGATGTTGGACCATTCAATCATGGTGAGTGAAATCTTTGTTCATCCGGTCCGGTCAATTAAAATAACTTATTGTTATTTTAATTGACCAAAAAACTTTCATTATCGATCTGGTCGATCGGAAAGCTTTCCTTGATTGACCAACATCCTTTCTTATGCCATGCCATCATAGCTCCGGCGAGAACGCAGAATTAGCTCAATGTGGCAGATCCGAAGTAAACTGAGTGACAGTTGGCAGATGCGAAAACGGGCGAAGCTCTCGTAAGCCAAATTACTTCCTTTTAACAAAGTGGTTTTTACCTGTAGCCGGGAACAAGGATCATGCGAAAGGCCTCCGCGGCGAAGATCATTTGCTGAGCTTGAAGACGAAATACCGCCTTGCCGTCGTCGTAGCTCCGGCCAAACGCCGTGCGAGTAATAGCGTCCTCCGTCACCCCCTGAAACCAATCCGCTACATCAATCTCCACTTCACCCCGGACCGTCGCCGATGACATCGCCGCCCATTTATCCACCATATCAATCACTGTCTTCCCGATCATCGGAATCAACAACTGATCAACCAAAAAGTCAACTAATTTAAGTAAGGAAACAACAAAAAATTGCATCTTTGGCAGGAAAGGGGCTTACTTTGAGATTATCCATGTGGAATGTGGGTGTAAGAACCTTGCGATGGTGCGCCCACTTCTCACCCCTGAGGCTGACGAGGCCATCGCCTTCAAGCTTCCGTACTAATGGGTGCGACTCGTATCTGTCGAAGAACTCGGCTCGAGAGACGAAAATCTCGCGGATGAGATCAGGGTTGGCGACGGCCAGCCGAGCAGTGGGACCGAACCAGAGAAGAAAGGTGGAGCCTTACGGTACCAAGAAAGCAGAGAAGCATCCATTAGATAAGGGAAAATGGTTTGAAATGAAATGAACGGGATAGAGAGAGAGAGAGAGAGAGAGAGAGAGAGAGAGAGAGAGAGAGAGAGAGGACCATCACCAATCACCAAAACCACCAATCACTAGTCACTAGCCAGCAACATTGATATTGAATTGAAGCTAGAAATGGGACATATGTCGATATTAGAGGCAAAGATGAGAGGTGTGGGGCTGTTGGCTATGAGACAGAGTGGATTCATGTCTTTCAGAGGAAAGGGAGAGGCAGTAGCAAAACGGGGACAAGGAAAACGAAAGCTAACTACTGCAAACAACCCACCACTGTAAAAATTAATATACAAAGCACTAGAAAAATGGAAGCAGGGGAACAAGGAGAAAGAAGCAAGAGAAACTAAGAAGAATGATTAAAATTACAACTTTAAACAGGGAGAAAGAAGAGGTGCATCAAGAACCATACCATAGATCTTTTTCCAGTGATGGTAGAAGGAGAGGACTCTAGGAAGAATGTTGTGTGAGCTCTGAGGTGACATTGGCGTCGACGAAGCTTCCAGCATCAAACCAACAATTTCCCTCAGATTTCCAACGAAGAAACGGTAAGGTGGGCCTCTTATGCCCTGCTTGGCGAAGTGCTGCTCGATCCTCTTCGGCTTCCACCATAAGATGAGGAGAAGCTTAAATGAGGCTGCTATGAGCACGATTACTATTAACACTGCCGCTGTGGAAAATGGAAGCAACCATCTCCATGGAAAACACCACAGCTTCGTCACCATCTCTGATCCTCTATGGTTTATTTGCTTCTGCTGTGTGCTTCGCTTTCTTTTCTTCCAGAATAACTGTTGAGACCTCTGTTTGTCTTCTCTTATACAACTTCTCTTGCTACTATTGCTGCTAGTAATTATGTCTGTAGTAGAATAACAACTAACTCTTGCTTCTTTTGGCTTCCACTGTTCTTTTTGTTGCAGTATGTGAGGTGGGATGCAAAAAACAGAAACAAGAGAGAGAGAGAGAGAGAGAGAGAGAGAGAGAGAGAGAGAGAGAGAGAGGATTATATAGGAATGGAATGGTAGTAAACGGGCGGGCGCCGTTGTGGAAGGAAGTCGTCGCCTTTGGAAGGGTCGATAAGAAGAAGACATGAGGAGTTGGGAAGAGATTGAATCACCAAAATACCCTTAACCGGTTGAATGTAAAAAAATAAATGAGCAATAAATCATAAAATATGCTGATCAAATTCATACTATTTAAAAAAAAAAATTCAGCCATTAATTAAAGAGATTATTATGTACCATTCTGGACGAAGCTTTTCGTCCTCCAGATTTCAATCATGTGAATACATATAAGATTGAATTCCGAATAGCATCCGGACTCCGCACGTAATCATTTTTTCATTAATCGGTAATTTTTTTGTCACAAAAAAATTTGAACTCAACTTTTAATGATAAATTTTAAAATATTTATAAACTAATTAATTTATAATAAAATTTTTAAAAATACTAATGCTAATTCATATTAACTTTCTTACATTTTCCTGGTTCTATCTGACATTTAACTGCATTGAATACTTATTTACCTCTTATATTTTGAGCATATAGATTGGGCAATGAGACTAAGAGAGCAGACACAAAGGAAGAATAATTATTTGATATTTTTCCTTCTTTATTACATATAATTTAATTCATTAGGCTGAATTTTTGTTAAAGAGGATGATGGCGACTTCATAAATAATAAAAGACAAAAGCAATTAAGGGAGAGCCTAACAGAAGAAGAATAAAGACGGCCAGTTGTGATGATTTTTGTTCAGAGTGCTAGGCCCATATAGAGTAAAATCATCATATAAATATATATATATATATTTTTCTCAACTTAATCCTTTTGCTTCTTGGCTTCAATTTTCCTTTTTATTCTGTTTTGTAAATGAGAGCATTTAAAGCTTGATGAGTTTTGCCAATCCATTGAGTTGTACAGCTCAACACCTTAACGCTTTGATGCAACCAATCCAAAATTCCTTAAATATGGAGACCAGTGGCTGGACAAGGAGAAGGCATGTCTGGCCATCAGCCTATGGAGCAAGCATTCATGTCTAATTTTTTTAATGCTGGTTATAAATGATGAATTATGTGATTTGAATTTGTAATTTTGAAGAAATGTTTTTTTTTTTTTTTGTGATTATTTGCTAAGAATCCTTTTACAATTATGGGTATAAAATAATTATGAATTCATGGATATTATTTTTATTTTTTAAAAATGTAAGGAAAGTTTAAGAAAGTTTTATGATGAGAGGGATTTATAAATAGAGTATTTATAATTATTTTATTTATATATTTCATGTTTATAATTCACTATATGCATAATATAATATTCTAATAATTTTCTCAGTTAAGAAGAGTGAGAAAGTTGTGAGACGAAGAAGAGGCGAGGAAGAGATGAGGAAGCTGTGATAAGATTTTGTTGGAGAAGGGCATACATATGATCGATAGCGTGATAAGGATGAAGAAGAGATGAAAGAAGTGGAGATGGAAACTTGCTGGCAAAGGGTGCTAAGTTTGTCAACCATTGAAAAATGATGAGGAGTTTGGAAGGAAGTAAAGAGGGTGAGCAGCGTGTTATTTCATTATCATATTTATAGAATTAAGTACTATGCAAGTAAATAATAAATTTTAAATGTAAAATTTGCAAATAGAATTGTTGCGGCTACTATATTTGCGGTGATAGAGTGAGAAAATTTTTCGTCCTAGTGATGCACAGATATATACACACAAATAGATTATTGAGAAAGCAATGAAACACTAGAACTTTTTTACATGAAAATCCCAAAAAAGGGAAAAACCACGGGGGAGAAGATTTCACTATACTTGAGTGAGTTACAAAGCTTGACCCGTCCTTTAACTTGGAGATGATGATATTATAATAGTTTGGAGAGTCAGTTGGGATTCGTATGGGTACTTGGGGGTTTGTAATGACCGTGGTGGGATGATAGAGATCGGAAGTCTTGATAGCAGTAGTAAGAAGAAGGTCCAGCAGAGGTCAATGGTCGAGCAAAGGTCTGGTGGGGGTTGACGGTCATGTAAAGGTCCGATGACAGTCGAAGGATGGGCGGTGGTCCAGCAACCGAGTAGAGGTCCGACGTTGGTAGGCAATCAGGCAGAGGTTCATTTATAGTAGTAGGCTGGGCGGCGATCCGACAGTGATCGGCGGCCGAGCGGATATTTGATGGTGGTAGGCTGGGTAGCGGTCCGACGGTGGTTTGTGATCTGACGAAGGTCCAATAGTGGTAGGCAGCCAGGCAGATGTCTGAAGAGTGGGGGTCTATTTATAGATTTTGAAAGTGCCATACCCGATAAATATGGAGAAAATCCATAGCAAATCTGAAGTGCTCTATTGGATGGCCCATATTGATTCCCTCGGTCATAGAGTATTCATTCAGCATTTAATTTCCTTAATGATGACCAAATTAAGTGATCTTGGGCTCATTGGATTCATCTCGTTGAGTCACTCAATTCAATTATAAGCATGACATATTTGGATATTATTTGGTCATCAAATTAATGCTCTAAAGCTTTCCAATATGCTTTAAGCTTTTAATTTGAGCCCATTCAAGCTCGAATCGAACCGATTTTGGTGTCTTTGGGTTCGTCTTACTGAGATGGTCAATTTGTCTGTAAGGTTGCTAAAATTGGAGTTCAGATGGTCAAAAATTTAATTTTGGAAGATGCTAACTTGAATATGCCTCAAAATTTGTGCTCGATTAAGGCGATTTATGGTGACATATCAAGAATAGTTTTTAATTGTTATAAACATAAATTCCCCTCTTTATAGTCATTGAAGTTCACATATCATTACCTATTGAAATTTATCCAAGGCATTCGGAGCAATCAATTCGATCAATATAATTGATTTGGCATGACCCCATAGTGTCAAATAGCTCCCTTTAGAATAGAATTGGTCAAAGGATTCAATTTGGCTTCAAAAAGGTTCTATTTGGCTCTATTAGGTTAATAATAGTCTATTAGAACTTATTCACAGTGACTAAGGATAATTTATCCAATTCTAATTTTAGGTTAAATTAGCTTAATTGGGTTATGTTGAGTCAAGCTAAGATTCAAAGGAGTTTAGTCATTTGACATGAAATTCAATTGTCTCAATTGTATTTATATAATTCAACACTGCAAGCCTTTTTTCTTTCATTCACTATCCAAAGGTCAACTATGATAAACTCACTTTTGATTTTGTGATCTAATTCTTATGGAAGTGGTTTGATCAAGTGATTGGATCATGTAGATCAAAATCACTAAGTTAGTCTGGGGGTCAAGGAGATGTTGAGGCTAGTTTGACTGTTAGTCAAACTTAAGCCCACAAGTCAAACTCAAGAGGTCTCATAATTAATTACATTGCGTAGGCAAGTTATTGAACTAGTGAGAAAGAAATTGAGTGTTTATACCACTAAGTCAACTAGGAGCAATTAGGGTTAAGCTTGGATGAGATCTACCTTAGGGCTAACTAAGTTTAAACCTATTGATAAAGAATTGAATTTGATTTAAAATATAATGATCAATAAACTCCTATGATATTTTTTTAAATTTAAAAAGGATCCTATAATCATCTTAGGGCCAAGTCCTATTTAACATAGGCTAAAGGTTGAGATAAGATTTCCAACTAAGTTAAGCTATAAGATTTGAACTTATTAAATGACCTAGGGATAGGAATTAAGTTTGAACTTATAAGGAGGAAAGCTTGAAACATTTCTAAAATTGAGTTGGAGGTCAAGTAAGGGTGTTGACTTGGTTCAAGTTTAAATGACTAAGATTGAGAATTTCCAACCCAAACTTAGCTTGGTGTGCAACTTGAACTAGTTAAACTCAAACATCAAGTGTTGACATTTTTTGGTGCCAACACCCTTATTGCCCTTATTTTAATTTATGTTAGCCAATTTGATAGAATTATCCCCATCTAAGCAAAAATGAGAGTATATCCACGCTAGAGGGAGAGTAATAAATAGTTCATTCCATAGCATAAAAAAGTAGGGAGAGCATTCCTATAACCTCCCATTACTTCCTTGAATCTCTAAGCCTCTTCATCTCATTGATGTATTATCTTCACTAACATTAATGAGGTTATGAAGTGAGCTTGGTTGGTGCACTCATCGAGAAAGAGATAGAACTATGTTGCTTAGAACACCTATGCCTTATCCATGTGAAGGTTAAGCTAACTCTATTTGAAAGAAATATCCTCTTATTAGGTGAGGCACACTCAAACCCTAGTCCATTATGACTAATTGGATTATCATTAGCATTGACAAAACGTAGTTGAAAACTTATATTTCACAATAACTAGCATTTTCTCCTTTTTATATTTTTGTGGATACATAGAAAATGATTTAGCTATTTATATCATTGAAAATTAGTAAATTCCTTTAGCTAATGAACATCAACTTCAAGCTTATGTCTTAGGCTTATACTAAATACTTTTTTCATATTAGGATAAATAACTAAGGAAAAATAATATTTATGTCAATAGTCACACCCATATAATTTAGCTACTTAGCTTTAATGGCTAAACTAAAAAAATCTAGTTTCTAAATTTAAAATAGCCTAGCTTGTCATGTATTCATTCAAATCATTATGACATGGATTTCATAATGTTTAGGTCGTATCCCTTATAGGTAATATCATAAGACCGAATATTTGGCTTCCTTAGCTTCTTTCAAAGTTTTAAGTTGGAAGTCCCATTCTGATCATTCCATTAAATTTAGATTAGGCTATATTATGTTTATAACATAAGTATCAATCATAGATTTAGGTTAAAAGCTTATGATCTTAGATATGATGTTCTAAGTTCTTACCCTATGTCATTTCTTGATTAAGAAAATCATTATTGGTTGTGAAATATAATCTCATTCTAATAAATCAATCAACACAAATTTAAAATCAAAATCAATATTAAACTTACAATGGCCCATTCTTTGATCCTCATAATTTTTAGGGTTATGTACTCCAAGTGTAACTTCTTTTGACTTTTATTTATCTTTTCATTTAACTTGAGCCTCCCCCTTTAGCTAAATCTGAAAGCTTAAAACCTCTCAAAATAAATTTTGAAATATAAAAAATTTAAGTTTTAACCTTATCAAGAGTTTTTTTTTTTTTTTTAATGTCAAATTCTTAAGATGTGGTTAACCATGGGACCTAACTTCTATAGGTAACTTAAATCTCAAAATAAAATAAACCTCATGTAGATTCTATTTTATTAAAATAAAAAACTCTAGGAAATATTCGAACTCATATTTATTTATCTTTTAATATCATGAAGGAATTTATTTTCTAGATTTTCACAACTGAACATGATGTGACGTCAATATTCTTAGGCTTCATTTGGAGCAGCTTTCTTACTGCTTTCTAAAGCTATTTTAGAAAACAGTAAAAAAGTTGACTCAAACGAAGCCTTAATTATATCAACCCACAATAATTTTTGAAAAGTATAGCACAAGTTGGGTGCCACATTTAAAATACATATACTTAAATTCAAAACAAATCTCTTTTATTATTATTATTATTATTATTAGCTAGCAATAAATTGTGTGGTTTGAATCTGAGACATGAAGAAACAATCTTCTCCAATTGGGCCATGAATTTTTTCACATCATATCTCTTCCTTCATAAATCAAATAGTATTTAATTATAAATAATCTTCATGAATCTGTCCACTTATGGCTTATATTTTTTTCTTAGGCTTTTAAAATTAAATATTAAAATTATAATTCTCACAATTAAAGCAATATAATTTGTGTGTATCCCAAAAAAAAAGGGAAGGAATAGTGAAAATAGTAAAGAAAAATATTATTTTCTCCTCTCCAAACATTACAATAATACCATCATGTATATATATTGGTGTCTTATATGTTTGATGTGTACATGAAATATAGGGTTAATGTAAATGATAGTCTGATTGTCAAAAATATAATAGTTGGTTTAGACGTCCCTATATAGAAATCCTTCACGAGGTGCATAAGCCGAACAAGCACATTTTTTGTGTTGCCCAATGCACGATATTTGGTCTTAATGGAGGATATTGAGATTGTGTGTTTTTTTTCTTAGCCTTCTATAATATTAGGGAGTTCCTTGTAAAAATTCATCTTCTTGTGTATGGGCATGATGCCAATCCACATCAGAGAGGGCTTTGAGATATAAAGATGACTCAACCTAGAAAAATAATAGTTGTATTAGTGAGGATTCTAGGTATCTAAATGAATGGTGTGCTAGACCAATGTGTGGTGTTCGAAATTGTGCCAAATTGGGCTAATTTGTGAACTACAAAAGTGATATCTAAATGTGGTAGAGTAAGCTAAATCAATCATCATATTAGTTTATGGTATTGAGATGTGTCGAATGTGATGCCCCAGAATCTAATTTGGAAGGATTATTTTTTTATCTTTTAATAAATAACAATCAGAGCTATCTAATTTCTTTTATCAATATAAAGAAATATATATATATATATATATATATATATATTATCATTGCTCCCAAAAATCACGTACATAATTCAGGATTTATACAATCATATCACAACTACTCTATCTTAAGTATAAGGGAATAAAAAAAAAGAACAGAATTTGAGAAATCTTGATCAGTCTTACACTCCTACTCCCTTGCCTTGATCTGAAATTATTTAATCACATATAATGAGCTCAAAAACCTAAGAGGTCACCAAAATTTATAATTGAACCCAACGCACAGTAAATGAGCAATATGCATATCAACGATCAAATCATAGCAGTAATAATCACATGACCACAAATCAATACAGAAATACTAAAGCTCGCATGCAATAATAGTAGAATCTGTAAATAATAAAATAATATGGTATGGAAGCCAGTAAAATAATACATTGGGGAAATCAGTAAATCAGTAGGGGTGTTGAATAAATAAAGTAATCATTGTATCAATATTATCGATAAGTAAATCAATCATATAATGGGTAAAACTAAAGCATAAGTAAAGAACTGTTTAACTAGGTAAAAATTTTCTAGAAAAAATACCTAAATGTTCAAAATTGTAGTATATATATAACATATAAAAAGTTACACGATAAAAATTTTGTAAATATCAAGTTGTTCCCTTTTTGCTAACTGAAATATAAATAAAATCAGAAATTTTAAAAAAAATTGTTATTTTTAAAAACTGAGATAGGCAAAATATAACCTACCTCGAGCCAAACAATTTTTTAGAACTGGGTCATTAGCTAAAAATGAACCGAAGTTACCTAAAACTAACTTTCTCTCTATAAATTTTCCTCCTCCTCCTCCCTCTCTAGCTAGCTGCCTTGATTGGATGGAAGTGCGTTGAATAGTGAAAAATAATATTTTTAATATAAAAATTATGTCGAGCACTGCATCGCTCCATCTGGGAGCCCACAACACTACAACGCCATCCCAGCTCTGCCATGCTGAATTAATTTGCAAAAAGATAGAGAACTTAGCGTCGCAGTGTCGTATACTTTAGTGCTGCAATGCCCTAGGGGAAAATTTCTAAATTTTCAAAACATGCAAGCAGACTCTCAGGACCTATTTTAGAACATATGCAGATTTTTATATGCATACCAAATATTTCCAAACACACGTTGAAGGATTCATATGCATATACCTTGAATTGAATCTGATCAAATCAGGTGGAACAGTGCACTGATCAATGGGTGTTACACATACTATTGTGTGAAATAAAAGGGAGTCTTCATTATTTAGTCGAGGGACAAACATTACAAGGGTACATTAAGTTCTTTCAAATTATGGAAGTTATTATGCAACAAATCACTAAGATTGTACAACCTTTTATGTTATAGATCTCCAAGATGATTGTACCATACACATAGAAATATTACTAATATAAGAGTTCTTGTTTAAAATGTTGGGTGTTGACGATGTATTAGCCATTGGACTTCTCATCCTTTGTAGTCATTTTCTTGCTTTGGGCTTCTTATATTACAAAATAGTCTTGATGAAATGTAAATGAGAGTTGATTGATGCTGCAGGTTGAATATCTTCATGCCGTTGGAAGTGTAGTAGTTTTCATAGACACAAGCTGGGTGGAACTTGCTCAACTCCTCCTATGGGGTTTTTAATTTTTGGAAGTATTCACTTAAAGAGGTTTATTCTTACCAATAGTTGATCAATTTGAACTTTCACTGAAAGATTTTTGGACCATTGCTTTGGCGGAGTAGATCTTGGCAGAGCTCTGCCCAAATCTCTTACGCCCTCTAAGTATAACGGACTCGAAGAAATTTCTATCAAGATAGAGTGCAAGTTCCAGAAGATAAAAACACTGTTGTTACTATTCCATGAATTAAGAAGATTGAGATTGGTACCTTCCAGTTTGGGGATTAATCCATCAACAAATAATTTTTTGCAGAGAGAATATATAATTTGCATTGCATTACTCCAAGTGTTACAACTAAAATGAATTGTCAATGCCTAGGTTAGGAGTCCTTGCGACAAAAAAGAGCAATTCATGGGACATTTAAGCCAATGAAGATAAACTCACAAACATATTAATGAATACTTGAACCTGCAGAAACCGGAGAAGCAGAAACACCAGAGAGAACAAGAGAAAGAGTAACATATTAAAAGAGCTATATCATCTTCTATTCCTTTACTATTACATAGTATAAATATATAACACTGTTGAGTGCAACAGTTATAATTTAATGGTTGTGATGGAATAGTAGAGAATCAATGCTCTGGATCTCAACAGTGTCAGAGTTGGTTATACCACAGGGTAAAGTGGAGCAGAGTGCGATACAAGCCACTTGAGTATACGCACATGGCTGTTAACACTGCCCCTCAAGTTGATAATGGTGCTTGAATAGTTAAATTGGATCTTAGTTATAGAAATTATGTTGAAGCTAATGCTTTGGTAAAGATATCTGTTGGTTGGTCTTGAGAAGCTATGTGATGTATAGTGACCTATTGTGCTTTGATGCAATCCCATATGAAATGATAGTTTACCTTTATATATTTAGTGCAAGCATGGAACACTGAATTGTCTGCTAAAGCAAGGTAAAAACATTATCACAATAAATTGGAGTAGGCGATGGAACTGAAATCTCAAAGTCTGTGAGTAATCTCCGTAGCTATGGAACATCACTTGTAATAGAAGCCAATGCATGATATTCCACCTCAGTTGAGGATCGAGCAACAGTTGGTTACTTATTCACAGACTAGGATAATAAATTTTCACCAAGAAATGCACAAAAATTAGAGATTGATCTACGGTCAATGGAATTGGTTGCCCAATCAGAATCAAAATAGGCATGAAGTTCTAGAGATCCTGAAGAAATAGGTAGAGTGTAGTTGATGGTAACCCTTAAATAATGCAGCACTCATTTTAGTTGCTTAAAATGTAGCTGGTATGATTTGTGCATATGTTGACACAAAATGTAAAGCTAATATCGTGCCTAGTAATTGTGATATACTGGAGGGAACCAATTGGTTGTTTGTAGAGGTCTGCTTGCTGAAATATTCTAAAGTTTCGGTAGGAGTTAATAGTTTTGAAGGCAATGGGCTTTAAGCAGGTTTGTAATGAAGCATGTCAGATTTGTTAAGTAATTTAGCAATGTAGTGAGATTGACATTGGAATAAACTATTAGGCCAATATGTGATTTGAATGCCAAGAAAATAAGAGATCAGACCAAGGTTTCTTATATGGAATGTGGAGTACAAGTTTTGAAGTAAAAGATCAATTTTAAATTGATCATTACCTGTAAACAGCAGATCATCCACATAAGCCAACAGGTAGATGGAAACAACTCCTTTATGCAATAGGAGTAAGTAAGGATCAACTTTGTTTTGTATGAATTCATATGCCAGTAAGTGTGTAGATAAAGTGGAGAACCATTGGCATGGTGATTATTTGAGTCTGTAAATGGTTTTATGTAATCTGCAGACATGAGTTGGGTATTGAGGATCTTGAAAATCTAGTGGATGTTTCATAAAAACCTGCTCATCAAGAGTGCCATGTTGGAATGCATTTGAAACATCTAAATGGATGGGACAATGGAATGAAGTAACTGTAACTAGTAGAAGTTGAATGGTAAGAAATTTAATGTATAATCAATGCCAAACTCTTATTTAAAGCCTTAGTCTAGCTTTGTGTCTAAATAGAGAGCCATCTGAATTGAACTTGGTTTTATATAACCATTTGTAGCCAAGTAAGTTTTGATTAGGACTTGGAGGAACAAGGGACTAAGTTCCTTGCTGTTATAAAGCATGAAATTCAGCAAACATTGTAGATCTCCAAGTAGGATATTTATTAGCATCTGTGAAGGAAGATGGGGATAATGGAACAATATTATGATGTATATCAAATACTATTTTTGGTTTAAGGTGACTAGTTTGGTGACGGGTAACCATAGGGTAGCGAATGGGTTGGGGTGTAGGTCAATTATAGTGGAGTTGTCTTTAGGGAGATTGGAGGAAGCCATGGGTAGCATAAGTAACCAAACACACGGAGATGCTCATATGATAGGTTTTGTTGATATAACTTATGATAGGGAGAAGTATTATGGATGGCTTTGGAAGGTAACCGATTAATGAGGTAAGCAACTATCAAAAGTGTGTCAACCCAATAATGATGTGGTAGGTTTGCCTCAAATAAAAGTGCTCATATTGTTTCTAAAAGGTGACGGTGCTTTCGTTCAGGGAGTATATGGACAAGTAAGACGGTGCAAAATTCCAAATGAATTTAAGCAAGTTTGAAATTTATGATTAAAAAATTTACCACCTCGATCTGATTGAATCCTTTTGATAGGTGTTTGAAATTATTTTTCCACATATTGTTTGAATTGTATAAATGTAGACAAAATATCAAATTTTATTTTTAGAGGATATACCCAACAATATCTTATAAAATCGTCTACAAAGATGAGATAATATCTAAAATTTTGTATAGACAAGATTGGGGAAGGACCCCATACATCGGTGTGTAAAAGTTCTAAACATTTTGTAGTTTAGGTAAAGCTAAAATAAATAGAAGCCTACGACTCTTCGCTTGAGTGCAGGAATCATGAAGTTCTGGTTGACATGAAGAGTGTTTTACTACAGCTTTTTAGTTGTGGGAGAAGCATGATCAAGCCTTTGATTCCAACATGAAGAGCTTGTTGGTAGACTAATTAAAGCAATAGGTAAGGTAGGATGTTGTTAAAGTTCAGAGGTTGCTGGGAGCTTAATAGGGTAATGTCCTTGCTGGATGGACCCATGAAGCAAAATCTGATGATTCTTGGAATCTTTAATAGTAAAATCGTTAGATTGAAATAATATGTCTTGAATTTTTATTTTAAAATTGAACACATTAGGGAATGATATTCTTGAATTTTGAAATTAAAATTCAAGAATATGTAATAAGGATTATCATGAATGAGATGATGAACTGAAAGAAGGTTATGGGTGAGATGGGGAACATGAAGAATGTGGGGTAGATGAAGCATACGAGATGGTGTAGGCAAAATGCCTTGGCAAGAATGAGCAATAGGAAAGTGATGGCCATTTCCAACCTGCACTTGTGAGTTGCCAAAGTAAGGTTGAGATGAATGAAGTTGAGAGGCATTGGATGTGAGGTGATTCAATGTGTCCGAATCCAGGAACCAATCAACAGTTGAAGCATCTTCATGAGCAAGTAGAGCTTGTGGTGTAGACGGATGATATGAGAGGTTCACACGATGCCAGTAAGAAGCAACAAGAAGCAAATGGGGTAATTGTCTGTTGTTAGCTGAACATTGAGAATTGTCTTGACATTTGACATTAAAAATTTGAGTTGTGCATGAATAGATATTTCTACCATGGCCTGAGACAGTAGAGTGGAATTCATAGAGGAAGATTCGTTTCCCACCATGAGAGCAGATAGCAAAGAAAAAAAACTTTAGAACCTGGAGAGCTCTGATACCATAATGAATACTTAAACCTGTAGAAACATGAGAAGCAAAAAACCTAGAGAAAACAAAAGAAAGAGTAACATAGGAAAAGAACTATATCATCTGCTATTCCTTTACCATTACATAGTATAAATATATAGCACTACTGAGTGCAACAGTTACAATTCAGTGGTTGTGATGGATTAGCAGAGAAACAATGCTCATCGGGATAACAACAGTGCTAGAGTTGGTTATGTACCACATGGTGAAGTAGAGCAGAGTGCGATACAGGCCACTTGAGTATAGGACATGGTTGTTAACACACATCATATATGCAAGACTTAAACCTAGGATCTCTTGGTTGGTAGCCAAAGCTCCCAACCAACAAACCAAGGTGAGCTGCATTATTCGATTGTCAGAAAGAGTTGATATACAAAATAAAATAATCATTATTTTCCTTTCTCAACACATAATTAATAAACCCATGTTGTCTTTTTATAGACATGAGGTAAGGGAATAATAAAGCAAATGATAAAGAACCCACCGATGCTTAGCTTGGTTGGTGGGCGAGTACGGTTGGGAATCCCCTAACCCGTGTTCGATTCCCCTCGAGCGGCAGCACCTCTTAAGCGGGGTCCCAATAAGTGCGGGACAAGAAATTATATAGGAGTGGATGTCTCTTCTAGGTCAGTCGAGGGATTAATTATATTGCCAAGCACCTCACAAGCTGAGGTGACAGTAGGTAGATACCCCCATTCCAGGAAAAAAAAGAAAAAAAAAGCAAATGATAAAGATAATAGTTTTATAAAACAACTTCATATGAGTAAATGGCCACAGTATACATAAATATTTCCAACCATAAAATCATTATTAAAAATACCCATTTAAAAAAAATAATTATGATTAAAATTTAAAACATAAATTTACTGCAAGCAATAATATTCAATTCTAAAATTTAAATTAACTCACACCTATATTTCTTTAATAATATTTATCATTCACTAATAATGCACATCCCCTTGAATTTAAAATAAATAGAAAAAGAATGATTAAAGAAGACATTTTTTTTCTTTAAAGAGTTGAAAGGATATTATTATTTACGGCTGTGTCCAGCGATGGCCTTTCTTGTGGGAGGCAGAGGAAACATTGACAAGGCATAAAATAATATATATTAAAAAAAAAGGAATTATTTAGAAGAAATGTGAATTTGGAAGCTTGCACATAAATTAAAGCACATGGGAAGGAGAGCAAGGAGAGGGCTATAAGGCGTATTCTCCGCTCTCATTGGGCCATTATACCGCCCGAAATGACAACAAGGCTTATGTGGGTGGGCCAACCGCCCTTCTTTTCCTCCTCTCAACGTTTTGAAATACTGACTACGTCGATATATTATTTCGTATTCCGGTAAGTTTTCTTGCTTGATTAGTGACATTTATACTCGTTCTGTTACAATAATATTACGTTTTTGACATTTTGGGGGCGATTAATTTATTCAAAATTTTCAATTTTTTGTTGGGTTGAGTGTGATAAATATGCCATATATATATATATATATATATATATATATATATATATATATATATATATATATATATATATATATATATATATTATGATATATTTCAAATGGCATTGAAATACGGATGATGACATTAACAGACATTAGAAGGTACAGGTAGAGGTGCGAGCAATATTTAGGCATGGGCGATGATGAAAAGTGGGTAGCGCAAGCAGCAAGTGGCGGAAGTGACTGCGGGCAACAGTCCGACAATAACAAGCAAGGACATTCATGATGAGCAGTGACGGACAATAACTAGTAAGTATTATGTGGTTGGCTGATGCTAGGTAACTATAAACGTTAATGACAAACAGTGGCGGAGTAATAGTGATGGGGACGATAAGTAGGTGACGACCAACAACAATAGCAAAAGACAATGACAATAGTGGGTAAAGATGAATGGCGATGGTAGGTTGCAATTTTTAGGAGGCACTATTTGATGCAATCGAAAATTTAAAAATCGTCTGATTTGAAAATTTTCAAATGCTCGAAAAATGAAGAAATTATGTATCTTGAACTTCTTCCCCTCCAATGGTTCAAAGTCTCCACCAAGTCAGGACAATTCATCAATATGATTCAAATCAATCAAACAGTCTCAAACTTAATTGACTTGAATTGTCAATCATAAGTTCGAAAACCTTCAACATCAACAGGGTAATGCTAATAAAAAACAAATTCCAAAAAAATTACATCTTTCAAAAATTTGCTTGCCTCAAAAATGTTTGTGTGGTTCAAACTAACTGATTGAGCTTTGGGCAACACAAAAAATTATAACTTTAGAGATATTTCTTGAGGAATGAAGCACAAACCATATATAAATTAGCTTTGGGGTAATGAAATTATTATTTTAATTTCTATGTCACCAATTTCTTAGCTCTTACTTAGTGCTTTGGATTTGAAATGTCTTTAATAAATGACTAAGGGTTCTTAATTATTTATAATTTGGAGCTATTAGGAGAAAATTTTGTTTGAGACTTGAAGTAAATATTTTTTTTAATGTAAATAACTAATTTGCCCTTGAACCTTGATTGGATGGGGGACCCACTTGTCAGCCTATAGGATTGTCTAAAAATGAATGAATTAATTAAATGAATTGCTTGGTATCTTATTTATAAATAAGAGTCATGGGATAATTTTGAAATACTTAAAAAAAAAAAAAAGGCATTGAGATTTGAAGTGGTTGAAATAGTTAAAGCTAGGCTTCACATTAGTGCTTGGTTGTGCTTGATTTGAAATGAATGAATTAAATTAAATGCCATTTTAAATTAATTTTGGTTATTTAAGATGATTTGATTTATAAATTAGTTAAATTATTTGATTTTGTTATAAAATTTTAAAATTTGAACCGATCAATTTTATTTTATTTCATTAAAGTGAAAAGAAATATGATTTAGTTGTTTTTATTTGATTTTTAATAAACCGAAATTTAATTAATTAATTTTAACAAAATACAGTTATTTTAAATATAAATAATAATTATTAAAAAGAATATTTGATATAATTATTTTTTTTCGCTTGTGAAATAAATAATATTTACATTAATTTTTCCATAACTTATTTATTTAGAGTTCATAAATCTAATTAATTAAATATTAAAAAAATTAGTATAATTTGATTTTGATTTTGATCTATTTTACAAAATTATAATCAGTTATTGATAGTTGAACTGATATTTTAATAACTCAATCAAACCCATTAAATAAGATTAATTCATTTGGATTATTCGTTTTAATGAAATAATGCATATTCTTAGGGCCTATTTGGGATAGTTTTTTCACTACTTAGCTTTTCAGATCGCTATCACATATCCGTTTAACTACAACTTTCTTGCTATTTTACGAAAAACTTTTATAGCAATAACTTGTTTTTCATAATCATAGATTTTTTATAAAATATTTACAATACCACACCAACTTTTATAAAGTGTATTTTTCTAACAAGAGTTTTACAATCATCTTTATAAAAAATTGAAACCACCTTAAAGGAACTCTTAATCAAATTGTGAAGGTTGGTGAGCCCTAATTGGGTGGGATCTTGCCTTGTTGGTCAATGGTAGGAGAGATTCGGCTTCCCCAAACCCTAAGTTCATCAACCAATAATAATTGACCGATTGAGACAAATGGCAAAGATGAAATAAAAATGAGAAAGAAATGCACATATTAGAAAAATTTTTGAAAAGAAATTATGGTTTTTCAAAAGAATTAGTGAGGATGATGATAATGCAAGTATTAGACTCAATTAGACATTTGTGGAGTTATTATCTTTATAATAACTTTTTTTCTAATGAGAGTGGTTGGCCTTGAGTCAATGCATAACATCTATCCAATTTTTCAAGCTAAGATGGGATTGTTGGCTCCGAGTGGATAGGGCACAAGAACATAAATGACCCGCTAACGTTAAGATGGTAGTGTTCAATTTATTTTAGTGTCTTTTGGGATAACTTTTTTTTTTTCTCCATATTGTTGCCATGACAAATGTGCAGTCATCGGACCGTCCGGAGGTGAATCAGGATGCGCCACGTCACACGATATACAGCACCGGTACACAACAAAATGATGACGCAACGCGTTCTGATTCACCTCAAGACGGCGCCCGATGACGGCACGTAATAATTTCTCGAGAAAATCACCCCAAAGGGACTCTTAGTATTATTTGGCTAGTAAGCATCTCCTCTAACTATATCATTAATTATTACCCAAATTAATAAAGAAGTCTTGTTCTAAGAAATTTTAGATGGTTTTTATTAGTTGTGTGATATTTGTTTAGCAATGGCTCTTGCCAAATTCTTTTGGCGTACGCCACAAGTTGCCTAGTTTGGCCTCTGGGGTCTTCTTTTAACTAACATTCAACAAAACAACAATAGCACTTTCTAAATTATATCGCAGTCCTACTGAAAGCAACTCAAAACTAAGACTGGAAATGTGGTAACGTTCAATAAGTTTAGCTTAACAACTAAATAAGCAAGTCAATCAATTTGAAAAAAAAAATGTATTGAATACTTCATTTTTCTTCCTTGCTGATGACACAGAATTCAATAGTCTTTTTCTTGTGCTTCACTCGATTAGGATGTCAAACATTGTTGATCAACAGCTTAAGCAAAAGTAAACTGCTTGTTCAGACTGCTGCAGTTTCAATGAGAGGAATTAGACGATACAGTTCTAGCTCTTGTTTGCTCATGAAATTTTTAAAGAAGGTTCGATTGTCATAAGGACGTATCTGATATATATGAATTGTTGTACCAAATCTTCTAGCCTAAACCAACGAACAAGTTAGAAGAAGTAGGACAGGGGCCTGACTTTGGCCTACACGTTTTTGAATTCTCCTTCATAAGCCAAAGTTGTCCCTTTCCTTGACCTGTATATGTTAAAATAAAGCATTAGTAATAAAAAAATATTGAAGAAGTTATCCATCAAAAAGGAGTTGCTTAAATACCTTCAGAGAAGGATCAAATCTCATAGAAAAACCGCAATAGAATAGCCAATGTGGGAAAAGCTGCTCTAAGGAGAAAAACAGCTTAACAAACCCATTAAATAACAACAAAATTTAAAAAATATGACGACAAGATTGAGACTTTATTAGCAATCGATTAATGGTAATGAAGAACTAGAAATTTCATAATGCCATGCATAGAGGAAAAAAATCTTCAACAGTAAGAAGAAACGAACTCCAATTAATGAGCCCAGTAGATAGAAGAAACACCTGAAATCTCTAGAATGAATGAGGTGCCAAAAGAAGCCATGACTACTAAAAGCTCAACAAAGGAATAGAATACTTAGCTAGTAAAGTATCACTGCTCAATGCTCATCACTATAGTAGAAGATCGACTGTGGATTTTGATCAAACACCTATAATAAAGAGTTTTAACAAGCTCATATTCAGCTTTAGAATAGGCTTTCATATAAATAGCAACCCATAGATCTAATATATGTATATCATCATAAGCTGATAAAAAGATGTATGAGCTTAAAAAGCAAAATCAAATGACTATCAACAAGAAGAAATAATCATAACCTCTATAACCAAAAACCTTACAGTCATTTATTTTCATTAAGCAAGAAAATAAAATAATAATTTTTTTTAAGGATTTGATTTATAATATCCAACAAAATAATGTAATATATCAAAATCCTCATTTTTAAAAATATTTTTCTAATTTCAAGCAAACCTTTAGAAATTATTTTTTAATAAAAAATATTATTTTGTTTAAATAAAAAAATCTAAGAGACTCATCATTTTCCAAAAAAGGAAAAAAAATAGCTTTTCTAAATTCAACCAATCAATCAAATCAGACCTAACAACAAAAAGAAAACGTTTATTATATGCAAGAAATTAAAGCAAGGAATATATGAAGAGTTGATTCTCTTAGATGTCAATGAAAGTTGTTTGATGCTATAGGAAGGTAACTTACCGTCAAAGAAGAGAATTCCATTTGCTTTCTATTTCTTCAAAGAAAAGGCGTGAGAACACTCAACCTGATGCCTGATGAGTTCCCATTCAGTACTCCATATTGCAGCTCTCTATTTGTCTATTTTCTGAAATCTGAACACCACATTTTTTTTCTAAAAATATGTGCATAACATTTTTCTTCAATATTAACTCTTTGAATTATTTGTCTAAATCAGCTCTCTGTAATAATAAATTTCACTGTTTACAAATAAGTTTTGAGGATGAAAAATAAAATAATGAATAAAACTCTAAATATAATGCACATATGAATTATAATATATTCAGAATGATAATCACATGAGATGATGCTCTTTAAATATAGATCAAAAGAGGTTATAAAAAATAAACAAATTTTGCCCTCAGAAATAATCTTCTAAAATATTTCTTATATAATAGAAGCATTAGTTTACTATTATTTTTCAAATAAAGACACATGAAACTCCAAAAGTGTGAACGATGCGATAGCCTTGCAATAGTGTGCTCGGGCAACCGTCAAGGTAGCCCGCTAAACTAAGGCTTCTTTTGGGACGGCTAGCTTTGTAAAGCTACTTTCTAGTTAAAAAATCTCTTAAAAACAGGAAAGAAACAGTGGCCTAAAGCTGCTTCAAATAAAGGCTAAATAAAAATTCTAAAATGAACGTGAGAACTTCCCTTAAAACCGGATGTGTAGCTCAATTGTTTGTCATCAACCTGCCTAAAATAATCTCATATTAGAGTTTTATAACAAATCTTAAAAGAAATATTAGGGTTTAATAAACCATGCTATATATGTAGGTTAAGTTATTTAAATAGGATAAATTCTTATTTCTAGAAAACTATTGTCCTTTTTTGACAAAAGAAATAAAAAATAAAAACAAGATCAATGTGCAATAAGTTTTATAAAAAAAAAACTTCATTATAATATAAAATTTTCTTTATAAGCATCACATCTAGATTATATTGAATTAAATATATTATCTAGTATAATAGGTCCCTAAAACATGCAGTGTTTTATGACAAACATCAAATTTTTTTAAGCTTTGATTATGCTAATATAATTGACTTGGTAATTTTGCACACTGTGTAATCTTTTGTTATAGCTGATCTCTATTCAATCTTGCTAGAAAATTAGATTTATTCACTAGCAACTGCTTATATTTACCCATATCAAGCATGTAAATTAAGAGACTACTATTTAGTATAGGAAAATTCCATTTCATTTTTCACATAGAAGATATAAAGGAAACAGGAATCGAAGTAAGCTAGCAAGCAAAAAGGAAAAAGGAAACAAGAATCGAAGTAATCCGAATCCGACCCATTTTTCAAACGGGTTGGATGAACTTGACCCGTTTTCTAAATGGGTTGGTCCTTACCCGAAATTTTTGGATTGAGTTTTCGGGTCTTGTAAAATATTGACCCTCCTTGAAAATAACCTCCTCTTCTCCCTAGGTGTTCCTTATCATATAACTTGGAGTGTTAAATCTCTTAGAACAAGGCTTGATGGCTGAAGTTCCAATGATAGAAATTGCTTTGATGTGATTTCCCCTTACAACTTTGCTGCTTTTTAAGGTTTATTTTTTCTTGTTTAAAATATTTCTCTTGCTATAAAACTCTTCTTCTTCATTCCATTTATAGTCCCAATTCTTTTCCTATTTCCTAAGATTAACACACTTACCCACCGTTGTTTAGCTTGATTGGTGGGAGAGTACGGTTGGGAACCCCCAACCCGTGCTCGAATCCCCTCGAGCGGCAGCGCCTCTGAAGTGGGGCCTGATCAAGTGCGGGTCAGGAGGTCACTAGGATGGGTGCCTCTTCTAGGTTAGTCGAGGGATTAGTTACGCTGTCAAGCATCTCCTAAGGGGGTGGCAGCGGGTAGATACCCTTGTTCCAAAAAAAAAAAAAAAAAGATTAACACACTTTAAAATAAATATTTGAATCTTAAAGAAGGATCTTAGCCTTGACTGCGTTTCTTTTACCTTGCTTCTTCAAACTCCAATTAGACACCCGGCCCCAAAATCCTTGAAAAACTGTCAAATTCTCTAGAACAATATTAGACACATCCCTTGATCTCTTCCAAGAACTTTAATCTCCATGGAGGTCTCATATTTCCAAGCACTAAACAAATTACCCCCAAATAAGAGTTCTTAGCTAAGATAACCTCCTATCACTTAGGCTTCGTTTGGGACAACTTTCTTACTGCTTTCTAAAACAGTTTTTTAATATCAAAATTTTTTGAACTAAAAATTTTTGTACTAAAAAATTGTTTTAGAAAGCAATAAAAAATTGTCCCAAACAAAATTTTAACCTACCATTAATGATTGGAAATCTTGCTGCAACTTTTCCACCAACCCAAAATATAAATTTGCCATCTTCTATCAAATTTTTAATTAAATTAATTACTAAGGAGAACATTCTAACCAAACTCATTAATAATTCAAAATATCAACCATATTATGCGTCATGAGTACATCTAGGAGTTATTTCTGAAATTTGACCCATGTCCTATAAGGCTATAATAAGTTCACTATGCTATAGTGTATTTAAAGTTCTCTCCTTGCTTTCTCTAAGTTGATCATAGTACTTACATGGAACACCAATAATTAATGTTAATTGTATTAAAAATTAAATTTAATAATAATGTCATTTATGCATTATTTTTGTAATAAACATTAAAGCTTCATTTGTAATAGCTTTCTTACTGCTTTCTAAAGCAGCTTTTTAATAGAAAATTTTCTAGTTCAAAAAAATTTTATACTAAAAAGCTGCTTCAAAAAATAGTAAGGAAGCTGTCCCAAATGAATATAAGTTAAGGCTTCGTTTGAGACAGCTTCTTCGCTGCTTTCTAAAACGGCTTTCTAATACAAAAATTTCATGAATTAAAAATTTTTATACTAAATAGTAGTTTTATAAAATGGCAAAAAAGCTATCACAAACGAACCTTAAATGAAGTTGGTGTGCAAAATAGTGAATATAATCATTGAGCAATGCCCAGCGTTAGGAGGGAATGTGCAAGAGAATTAGAAAAAAAATCATTTCCGATTGTTTAAAAAAAAATTATAGAATGCACTACATACCAACAATCATTTATTTCTCCTGAATTTTACTGGTAAAAAATTCCATTTGTAATTCTAGTGAAAAAAAAAATCTACTGATCTGCCCATCGGTATTCCAATGTTTTCCTATAGTGAATGATATATATATATATATATTTTATCACTGTAATAATATAAACATCAACAGGCTTTCTCTCTTCAAGTATGCCCCTACCATTCCCAATCATTCACCTACATTCCTTCATTAAGCCAAGCCTAACATCTTTTACACAAATGACTCTCATGAGAGGATGGTCCTAAGTCTATGCTAACCCTTCACATCATTCACCAATACATCCAATGATGAATATATAAAATGAAATGATGAATTATAACAAAGGGACAAAAATTCACTTCAAAATAACGGCCTAATTTGATGCTAGATGTAACTTTTGTATGTTTTTTTTTATTTAAGATTGAAGAAATGAAAATAATAATAATTGCGGATTGAGATTTATTACTAGTCATGTGCTTTTTGTCGTCTGGGCGGACGGCTTTTAAATACAACTTATTATGATCTGTATAAAATAGACCTCTTGACGAGTAGTCAAATCAATCTAAGGATAATTTGGTAAACAAAATGGGCCTCATTTTGATGTTAAATTGGGTTGGGTTAGGTTGACCCAATCAACATAAAATTTTTCTATTGAGTCCATATAATTTCACATATTAGGATTTGCTCATCTCATGTTGAGACTATAAATGCTAGGATTATTATTTACAAGTTTGCAACTTTAGCCAGCAAGTAAAAATAAAATCATGAACAAGTTAAGGCTGGTTAAGGTGGGGGCAGTTTAGGAAGAGCAATTAAAAGCACTAATTGGGATGCCATTGAACCAGAAATTATTCTGTGCGGATACCGAACGCAGCTCTATGTCCGGAGATCAATCAGAATGAGCCACGTCAGCAATACCCAGCTCGGTACACCAAGCCGCGGTACCGACGTGGCTCATTTTGATTAGTCTCCGGACGGCGTTCGGCGTTCGGCGTTCACACAGAATAATTTCTCCCATTGAGCAGACCTTATTTTAGCGGGTAGATAGGTGAACTATTTTCAAAATAAGTTAGCATGTTTATGTTTTATCGGGTAGGCAGGTGACCCATTTCTAAAAGCGGAAATGATTGGACATCATGTAACGAAGATTACTGGATGATCTACTGACATGAAATGGAGCTTAATGGCAAACGCTGGACAGAGGCCCAGTTTAATGATGCTTTTCAAAGCCTGGAGCTTGAAATATAGAGAACAAGCTTTTCTTCTTCTGCAGATCCAAAGAGACCCTATTAATGATCGGTTAATTTTTTTCTCTAAAGTTTTGCAATGATCAGATTAATAGTTGTTGTTCCTCTTGGGTCTCCTGGATCAAACAAAGAGCTAACGCTAAGTGGTTAATACATGGTAAGGATGATCTCAAGTTTTTATTTGCCGAAATTAATATTAGAAAAAAATTATATCAATATAATTAGTTTGATTAAAACATCTGCTGGTACCTTTTTTACTACGATGGGTATTATTAATGCACTAGTTCATCAGGGAAGGGTTTCTCTTCCTTGCTCTTTGCATTTTCTTGGTCTTTTGTATGGTTGCCTGCTCTTCGTCGTGATTTATCCACCTCCGGCCACTCTAGACTAGAATGGCGGTAAATCTCGTGATTGATCCAGGCTTTTTGGGTGATAAATTTTCTTTCCGTTCTTTTCTTGAGGCCTTATATGGGGTTTCACTTTCGGTGGTGTTTCCCGAGCTTAAACAAACCACTCACCGTGGCTTGCCTTTACTGTGGATTTCGGAGGAGGAGGTGCTTGCTTTGGCGAGGCCTTTTGAGTTTTCGTTGATTGGCTCTTTTCATGGTCGGAGGCCTTCTATTGATGCCATTCGTAAATTTTTTTTCAACCTTAAGCTTATTGGCACTTTCTCTATTACTTTGTTAAACCCAAAGCATGTTTTGGTTAAGTTCGACAAAGATTTAGATTATAGCCATATTTTCTCTCACCACTCTTATTTCGTGAAAAATTGTTTCATGAAGTTGTCAAATTGGTCTCCATTTTTGACGTCAATGTAGAATCTCCGGTTATACCGATTTGGATTTCCTTCCCTAACTTGCGCCCCCACCTCTTCTCTCCTCGTATCCTTCAAAGTTTGGGGTCTTTGTTTGGTAGACCGCTGAAAACAGACAATGCCACTATTGTTGGCTCGCATCCTCTGTTGCTCGTGTGCTTGTTGAAATTGACATAACCAAACGCTATCCTGATCGAGTTTTGGCTTGGTCCTGATAAGTTTGGTTACATGCAATTTGTGGAAATGGAAGAGTTTTCTCCTTTTTGTAATCATTGTAAATCTCTTGGACATTTGAATTTGGATTTTCTGTTTTGCATCCTAATCTTGTTGTCAACTCGGTGAATGCTATCAATGGTGTTTCTGATCAGGATAATGAGGAAATGCGATTAACTTCGACTGCCCTATCACCTGCTGTTTTGCCTGTCGATAATACTTGTAGTTTGAAAGAGGGTGATGTTGCTGATTTGGGTGTTAATGCTTTCTTGGTGAACCTTATATCTTCTCCAGTCTCGTCCCCTGTTATTAATGGTGGTGGGGTAAATATTATTGGCGTTAATATTAATAAAGATCACAGGGGTGGTGGTGTTGCTATGCTGGATCCTAGGGAGGGTGTGCTGGCTTCTAGCTTGGCTATGGAGGTTGAGGGTGGCGCAACTGTTCATTCTTCGATTGAGGTTGTTGAGCCTCTAGTGGGTGTTGTAGGGCCTGAAGGTCCTGCAAAGAAGGATTTTGTGGATTTGGTATGTCCAATTAATGTGGCCTTTGGGGGTTTTAATATGGAGGTTATTGACAATGTGGCTCTATCGTCTGGTGATGTTTTGGTTGCTTCTCTTGTTGCTGTTGAGAAGCATAATACGGATTCGCCTAGTAATGTGGTGTTGGAAGGGAATGTTATTGATGTTCCTATTTCTCTTATCTCTAATGAAGCTTTGAAAGTTCAATTGGGATTGAATGTGGTTCAATCTGATTGGCTTGATGAGTCCTTCTCATCGACTTGTGGGGGTGCTGAGGAATATGTGAATGAGCATTTAGAGGAAGATCATGAGATATATAGTTTGAATGTGGGTCACATTGTTGATGAAGCCTTTGCTCTTGGGGGTGGCAAACGTCGTAGAAGAAATGTGAAAAAGAAGTATTTTGGTTTTGTGGTTTGGCTTTCCTTTTTGGGTTTTTTTTTTATGGTTTGTCTTCCCTCCTGTTGGTTTTGGCTAGTGGGTTTTTTGGCAGTTGGGGTGTTCTTCTTGAGGCTTGGCTGTGGGGTGTTGGCTATTGGTGTTTCTGATTAGCTTTATGATGGGGGTTTGGGTTTGGGGGTGTTTCCTTTGGGTTTGGGTGTTCTCTTTGGGTTGGTTGGTTTCATTTTCTTCTTTCTATTTTCTTCGTTGTTTTCTTCGTGCAAGGTGTTGTAGATTGGCATCTACCAGAGCTCTTGTTGTGGTCTCCTTGGGTTCTCTTCTATTGTTGTTGCCTGGAGCTTGTGTTGGCCTTTTGAGGTGGTGGTCTTATTTCCTTTAGGTGGTTTCTTTATTTGTTTTCTTTCCTTCTTTTATTTTGTTCTACTCATGTAATAGGTGGGAACAAGGGCACTTAGGTTTTATTTCAAATGTTATATTTTTTAGGGAGCTATTATTCCTTTAAGGAGTTATAATTTTTTCCCCGATTAACGCATAGGCACATATGTGGGTTTTCTCCAAAAAAAAAAAGTTTGCCACTTTAGAGCTTCCTATAACTAGAGGCCTCCTATATCAAATATTTCTTTTATCCCTCCTAGTTAGTTTATCCCGTTAAATTACATATCCTCCCTTATAACTCCTATTTCTGATGAGGAGATCAAAAAGGTGATTTTGGCATCTCCTTCATCTTCTGCTCTAATTCCTAAACCTAATCACTCTAATCAAATTTATGACTTCAGGCCCATTTCACTTTGTAATACATTCTACAAAGTCATTGTAAAGATTTTGGCTAATAGACTTAAACCCATTATGTCCAAAGTTATACACCCTAGCTAATCTGGATTCATCCATGGCAGAATATCTACAGATAACATCATTCTTGCCTCTAAAATGTTTGGAGAGTTTAAAAAGTCCTCTATACTATACTTTTTGGTGCTAAATTGGATATCAACAAAGCTTTTTATACTCCTTATAGGGACTTCATCTTGCAAAGAATGGGGAAAAAATGATTTCCAAGCATTTTTGTTTCATGGGTCAAGGCTTGCATTGATGATGTATATTTTTCTATTTGCTTCAATGGCGGCCTTCATGGCTTTTTTAGCTCAAGCTCTGGTCTTAGGCAGGGTTGTCGCTCGTCTCCTTACTTATTTTGCTTTGCCATGGATGCTCGATTAAATATTTTAGATTCTTTTGTTAATGGTAAATCTTTTAAAGGCATCTCTTTTACTAGAAATCATTTTAACCATCTTTTGTATAATGATGATTTACTGGTGTTAGGGGAAGTTAACATTCAAAATGCCAAATTTCTGAACGATATCTTAGATCTTTTTTGCTTCATCCTCTGGTCTTCAGATTAATAATGCTTAGAGCTCTCTTATATTTACACAAATTGTAATATTATCTCTGAGATCACTAATACTCGTAGGATCCCTTTAGTTGAAAATTTTATAACTTACCTTGGGCTTCCTATTGGCTTCGAAAGAATCCCCATTGCTATGTTTCAATCCCTTAAGCATAAAATTCATGCTCTTCTAGATGGTTGGAAAGCTAAGCTACTCTCTTTCACTAGTAGAATCCAAAACTTAAGATTTACTATTTGGAATTCCATTACCTACTGGATTTGTGGCTCTATTATACCTAAAATCTGCTGGAATGTTTTCAATAAAGTTTGTGCAAGATTTTTGTTTCATGGGGATATCAATGTCAAGAAGTTGCACTTGGTTTCCTAGAATAAGACTTGCTTGCCTAAGAAGCTTGGTGGTTTTGGCTTTCCTTCCATAGACTATCTATATCATGCCTATACATGTTCACTCATTTGTAGGTTGGATAATAGCAATAGCTTATTGGCTGTTTGGTGTAATGCTAAATATTGTTCCCCTTGGAGAGGCTTAAATGGTAATTTCACAAAATAGCGTAGTCACATTATGAAGATTATTGTCACAACAAAATTTTGTTTTTCTTTTAATATTTCTCCCAATAGTCAGATTTCATTTATTTGGGATCATTAGTGTAATGGTGCCTCTTTGGGAGAATTAGTTGATTCTTCTTCACTCTCCCACATTTTCTCTCCACTTGCCTTCATCAATGACATTATTGCTTCTAATTCCTAGAATTTTCCTTCTGATTTTCCCTCACATATCCAAGATATCATTAAAGCTCTCCCTATCAAAGATTATTCTCCAACCTACTTGGCTTGGAATGGCTCTAGGTGCGCAACCTAGGGATGTCAACTTACGACTCAAACTCGACATAGAAAATTTGGTTTCGAGTCAACCCGTTTAACAAATGGGTTGGGTTTGGGTTCTATTTTTGACCTGTTTAACAAATGGGTCGGGTTCAGGTTCTAATCTTTGACCCAAAAATGACATGGATGTGACCCAGTACTTCAGCCCGACTAGCTAACCAGTGCACCTCCTACTTGCACTGCTTATGCACTAGCAGACTCACTCACTATGCATCCACAACCCCTGCTCCTCAATACATCATGTAGCTCACGCGCCTCGCTCCTGTCCGTACCGCTTGTTGATTGTCGCATCCTTCTCTTACCCACTACCCACACCATACCTGAGTCCTGCTCCAGTCTGCGTGGTCGTATGTACCCGCGTCCCACCTGTGTGACCACAAACTCTAGCCCACACCGGCACCACATCCCACCCATCCGCGCTCGGCTCGTGCTCTATACTCTCCAGGGTACGTATGTCCGGTCAGGTTGACATAGATTTTGGGTGGGTCATGTTCAGGTTCAGATGTTTGACCCGTTTAATGTTTCAGTTCATGTTCCGGTTGGAGCAATAAAGCCACATTTGTAACAACCCGAAGATATAAAATTTATTTTAAAATGGAAAAATCTAAAAATCTAAAATTTCTAAATAAAGTGGAGTGTATTAGCGTTATGCTAGGTAGCATTGCGGCGCTATGCATGAGGAGAACAATAGCACGAGAAAATACCACTGCAGTGCTTAAGTCTATGTTCTACAGTGATTCTAAATTTAACATATAATGCTGCGGCGCTAGGCCACTAACAATATTTTTATATATATTAAATTCTCTCCACTATCTCTCCCACACTCATTTGGTTGGCTTGTACGAGAAAAGGAAGAGAGAGGGAGGAGAGAGAAGCAAATTTTTAGCATTTTTGTCCGTTGATTTTGTTTAGAGATTTCTTTTAATTGTTATAAGTAACCCAAATCTCATTTTAATTTTTAATGATTTTGAGTTTGATGAATTTATTCTCTCCTAAATCGATGAAAATATATTTCCTCATAATTTTCTGCACTTCTACTGTGTAACTTTTCATACATGATTATTGCGGGCTAAAATATATGTGGTAATAGAGTTATAATTTTACATCTTAGCGTTGCACAGATATTAAGCTCACATACAGAGAACACAAGATTTTTATGTGGAAAATCCTAAAAAGGGAAAAACCACGGGGCTTAGCCCAGTTGAAAATGATTCCATTAGAATTTGAGTTGCATACAATGAGCTGACTTATCCTTGAGGGCGATCAGATTACAAATGTCAACCATATGATTATAGTATAGGGCCAAATGGGGATAAAAGTCTGGGATCACTTAGAAGTTCAGACGTTAGTTGGTAGACCTTCGACATTCGTCGGTGGTCCGGCGGAACTCTGGGCTTCAGGTGGTGGTCCGGCGGAACTTCGGGCTTCAGGAGGTGGTCTGGTGGAACACCGGGCATTAAGTGGTGGTCCAACGGAACTCCGGGCATCAGGTGGTGGTCCGGTGGAACTTTGGGCATCAAGTGGTGGTCTCGTGGAACTTTGGGCATCAGGTGGTGGTCTAGTGGAACTCCAAGCCTCATATGGTGGTCCGATGGAAGTCCGGGCCGCAGGTGGTGGTACGACAGAACTTAAGGTGTCAGGAGGTGGTTTGACAAAACTTAGGGCCTCAAGTGGTGGTCTAGTGGAACTACGGGCCTCAGGTGGTGGTCTAACGAAACTCAGGGCATCATGCGGTGGTTCGGTGGAACTCAGGGCCTCAAGTGGTGGACTGGTGGAACTCCGGGCCTCAGGTGGTGGTCCAGTGGAACTCCGGGCCTTAGACGGTGGTCTGGTGGAACTCCGGGCCTCAAGTGGTGGTACGGTGGAACATTAGACCTCAAGTGGTGGTTCCACAAAACTCACGGTGTCAGGCGATGGTCTGACGGAACTCAGGGCCTCAAGTGGTGGTCTGGTGGAACTCTGGGCCTTAAGTGGCAGTCCAGTGGATCTCCAGGCCTCAGGTGGTGGTCTGACAGAACTACGGGTCTTAGGTGGTGGTCCGGTAGAACTCCAGGCCTCAGGTGGTGGTCTGGTGGAACTCAGGGCATTAGGGGGTGTTCTGACGGAACTCATGGTCTCAGGTGGTGGTCTGGTAGAACTCTGGGCCTTAGGTAGTTATTTGGTGGAACTTAGGGCAACAAGCGATGGTCCGGTGGAACTTAGGGCCTCACGTGGGGGCTGGTGGAACTCCGAGCCTCAGGTGGTGGTTCAGTGGAACTCTAGGCCTCAAGTGGTGGTCCGACGGAACTCTGGGCCTCAAATGGTGGTCTGATGGAACTTTGGGCCTCATGTGATGGTTCGACAGAACTCAGGGCATTAGGTGGTGGTCCGGCGAAACTCAAGGCCTCAAGTGGTGGTCCAGTGGAACTCTGGGCCTCAGGTGATGGTTCGGTGGAACTTTGGGCCTCAGCTAGTGGTCCAGCGAAACTCCGAATCTCAAGTGGTGGTCCGGTGGAACTCCGCACCTCAAGTGGTGGTCCGGTGGAACTCCGGGTCTCAGGTGGTGGTCCGGCAGAACTCAGGGAGTCAGGCAGTGTTCTAGTAGAACTCAGAGCCTATGGTGGTGGTACGTTGGAACTCCGGGCCTCAGTGGTAGTCCGGTGAAACTGAGGGAGTCAAGCGGTGGTCCGGTGGAACTCCGGTCCTCAGGTGGTGGTTCGGTGGAACTTCGGGCCTCAAGTGGTGGTCCAGCGAAACTCTGGGCCTTAAGTGGTGGTCCAACAAAACTTAAGGCGTCGGGCGATGGTCCGATGAAACTCAAGGCGTCAGGCGGTGGTCCAGCGAAACTCAGAGCCTCAAGTGGTGGTCCGGTGGAACTTAGATCCTTAGGTGGTGGTCCGGTGGAACTCCGGGCCTTAGGTGGTGGTCCAGCGGAACTCTGGGTCTTAGGTGGTGGTCCGGCAGAACTCCGGGCGGTGGTCAAGGAGGAGCGAAGAGGCAAGAGCGATCTCTGATCTCTCTCTTGATTCCTTCCTTGGGCCCCTTTTCATGAGAAAGGAGGGGTTTATTTATAGATTTTTTGGAGTGGCATGGCCCGTAAATAGGAGAAAGATTAATGGTAAAGGGGAGTGGTTTGGATGGATGGACGATGTTGAATCCCTTGATTGTGAGCCATTTATTCGACATTTCACTATAGGAAAATCAGCAATTACTGGCGATCATTCCGACGGTAAAAAATTGTAAGAATTATTAGCGATTTAACCGAAAGTTTACTTGGTGGTGTTTAATAATACACCGCTAGAAATACCGATGGTATAATAATCCCCGGGTAGGCTGCCAGTTTTTTATTTTCGTGGCACCTTTACTGGCGGCTAGGCTGCCAGTGTTAAGTATATTTTTTCTGGCGGTTTAAACCGCCGGAGAACCGCCAAAAATTAACCTAATATTGGCCAAATCGAGCCTTCCTCCTCATTTACTTGCGTATCATTTTCCTCCAAACCCTCACGCTTGCGCTCGCCTCCGACTGCCTCTGCAAAAATTAGGCCACAGCCACCTTAACTCTGGCTGACAATCACACCCTCACTCCGGCCATCGATCATGCCCACACTCTATCTCGAGCACTCCGGAAACACCCCGAAGGTTTGAATTTTTTCTCTTATTAAAATTTTTAATGTTAATTTGTCATACTTTAAAACTGTGGGAGAGAGTTATGGAGCATAGGTTGCAACGTAATGCTAATGTTTCGCAAAATTAGTTTAGATTCATACAAGATAGGCCTACGATGGAAGCTATGCATTTTTTATAGTGTATTTGAGCTATGTACACTTAATTATGCTTTAAAATTGTACAATACACTGATTATTCATGAAATCTGAATTGAGGTTGCTACTCATGAAACCTAGAGTTGCAGACGAGGACTTACCAACATCAAGCTGACCATCAGTTGGTTGATGAAAAGGCGATAAAAGCTCATGTAAGTATAATTTTTGGATTAATAAAATAGAATATAATTAATTTTCTAATCTAAATTTTTTTATGGATTTATTCTCGCAGGATGATTTATAAGAGTTCGGAAAAGCCATCAAGCTACTAGTGAGGGATAATCTTTAGGATCGACCCAGTATTCTAAGTATCAGACGTGGTCAGATGTTGTTGGAGGAAGGCAGAGGGGGAGGGTTTATGGCTTGGGTTCGTAAGGCTATGCTTATGAGGGCAATTCTTCTACATTAGCATTTTATGATGCTAGTGGAGTTGAAGAAATTGTTAGCCAGAGATTTTTTACCCTGATGAAAGAGATAGAGGAGATGAGTAAGATTCCAAATAAGATGTAGGCGGAGTTGCGATCCTATAGAGATGAAAATCATAAGAAGAAAGAGCAAGAGTCGACACATGAGTCACAAGGCAGCAAGGACACGGAGGATGATTAGTGTTGTTATTTGTTTAATGAACTTTTTGGTGTATTCTGAACATCTTATTGTGGATTTTATATGTTATGTTTATTGTAGAACATATACATTTCTCTTTGTTTAAACATTTATTTCTTCTTATTGTGGATTTTGATTTGTTGATTGTATTTTGCTATTGAATGTTATATATATATATATATATATATATTATTTTTTGACTCCATTTACGTGGGTTGATTATAGTGGCATATTACCCTTATATATTATATATATTTTGAATTCTGTGTAGGTATTATGTAAATTGGAGTAAATAGAGGGGGTTGTTAATTTTTTTTAAATGCTACAAGTTTTTGACGGCTAACTGGCGGTTTAGCCATCAAAAACTTTAATACCGGACGCTTATTTTAACCGCCAGAATTTTAATATAGCCACTGGTAAATACTAGTGATTTACTGGTGGTAAATTGGCAGTCACCCAGCGGCTGGGCCGCTGGCAAAACTAGCATTTGAGATGGCCAGTACACCGCTGGTAATTAACCAGTGGCCGCCGGCGCTATGACCGCCGAAAATTATCGGCTGTTTGTCGCCGGAAAGTTGCCGAAAAATTTAGCCGCCAAAAATTGTCCGTCGTAATTTTTTTTCTATGTGGTTTATACTGGTGGTTAATAAATCGCTAGAAAATTGCCGGTAATTTTCATAACTGCCAGAAAATTTATCATAACCGTCAGAAAAAGCTACCGGTAATTGACAATTTTTCTGTAGTATTTGAATGTATTAATGATATCATAATTCAGGGATCTTAGGCTTGTTGGATTTTTCTCGTCAAGCCGTTCAATTCTACTATAAGCATGTCATGTTTAGAAACTGTTTGGTAATCTAAATTGATGTTTGAACCTTCCTATAGCGCTTCGGGTCCTTGATTTGGACCCATTTGGACTCAGATTGAGTCGAATTTTGTGTCATTGGGTTTGTATTTTTTATAATGCTCAGTTTGACTATAAGTTTGCTAAAATTAGGGTTCAAATGGTCCCAATTTTAATTTTAGAAGTTTCTAACTTGATCTTGCCTCGAGATTTGTGCCCGATCAGAAAAATTTTTTGATGATGTATCAGTTGTCCCCTTATTTTCAGACGTTGAAGCCTGTAGAGTCCGAAAATATATGTTACAGCCTTTTAGAGAATTTTTTTATTCAACTTAAAATTTTAAAATAATCTGTTCTTGGGGATCCTGAAGCAAAATTGGCCCACTTGGTCTGCTAGCTTACCCATTATATCCCTGGCTCGATTGTGAGACCTGCTTTTGCCATACCTGTGGCCCGTCTAGGCTATACTCTTTGGCCTGCCCAAGTTCATGAATGTGGGCCATAGTAGAGTAGTGGGTTGGGCTGAGCTATAGCTCATTAGTGGAGCAGTGGGAAGGTGGGAGTTAGTGGAGTCGTGTGAAGATGGGAGTTATGGGTCATTAGTGGAGTAGTGGGAAGGTGGGAGTTATGGGCCATTAGTGGAGTAGTGTGAAGGTGCCATTAGTGGAGTAGTGGAAAGGTGGGAGTTATGGGCCATTAGTGGAGTTATGGGAAGGTGGGGTTTAAATATATATATTTACAACTTCCCCGACTTCCTCCTCCTCTCTTTTTTCACTATAAATAGCCCCGTAGGGATATGAAAAAATTTTCCCCTTCTCCTTTTCTTCTCTTCTCCTCAGGCTGAGGCCTTTCTCTGGTCCTGTTCAGGCGGTATCCCCTGTCCAAGTTTAGGACCCCTTACTAAGTAAGAGTCTCCTCCTCATTTCCTCTTTTCTTCCCTTCTTCTTCTCAGGCTGAGGCCTTCCCCTGGTCTAGTTCAGGCTTTATCCCCTATCCAGATCAAGGGCCCCTCACTAAGTAGGAGTCTCCTCCTCCTTTCCTCTATTCTTTCGTTCTTCTTCTCAGGCTGAGGCCTTCCCTTGATCCTGTTCAGGCGATATCCCCTGTCTAGGTTTAGGGCCCCTCACTGAGTAGAAGTTTCCTCCTCTTTTCCTTTTTTTCTTCCCTTCTTCTTCTCAGGCTGAAGCCTTCCCTTGGTTCTGTTCAGGCGGTATCCATAATTCAGGTCTAGGGCCCCTCACTAAGTAGAAGTCTCCTCCTCCTTTCCTCTTTTCTTCCCTTCTTCTTCTCAGGCTGAGGCCTTCCCTTGTCTTTAGATAAGCGGTATCCCTTATCTGACTGTATGGCCCTTCCCTATATAGAGGTCATGACGGGGGATTACCCTTCTTTGAGAGATCCTGCGGTCAGGTGGAAATATGATGGAAGTCCAGCATTGGGCCAAAGTCTAGAGACGGGTGGAAGTCCGGAGGTGGACAAAAGTTTGGTGATGAGTAAAAGTCTGGCGACGGGTGGAAGTCCGATGATGAGTGGAAGGCCGATAATGGGTGGAAATTTGGCATTTGGTAGAAGTCTGATGACGGGCAGAAGTCCGACAACGGATGGAAATTCAGCGTCTGGTAGAAATCCGATAAAAGTTCGATGACGAGTAGTAGTCCGACGACGGATGAAAATTTGGTGTCTGGTTAAAGTTCGATGAAAGTCAGATGATATGTGACGGGTGAAAATTTGGCGTCGGGTAAAAATCCAACGAAGTCTGACGATGGGCAGAAGTCCGGCGACGGGTGAAAATTTAGCGTCGGGTAGAAGTCTGATGAAAGTCTGACGATGGGCAAAAGTCCAACGACGGGTGAAAATTTGGCATTGATCGGCTACCAAGTGGAGAGCTTAAAGAGATAGTTGGAGGGTGTGCTTCTAATAGTAGTCAAGTAAGATGTCAATGATGGCTTGTCACTAGTCTGGCGAAACACTAACATTGTCAACTGAGTGGAGACCTGATGATGATCAGGTTATAATCTTTCTTTAAAGAGGAAGTTGCAGGAGATGCTTCAACGTGTAGTAGAGTAGAGGTTAATAGAATCTGTCAAAGATATATGACCTATTCAAGGTTGTATGTCAGAGTGTTGCTGAATGATGTTAACCAATATGGAAGATATTGAGAGAATCCAGCAAGGATGTATGACCTATCCGAAATTATATGTCAAAGAACTACTCGATGATGTTAACTATATAAAAATGGTCGAGAGAATCCATTAAGAGTCTGTGACCTATCCGAGGTTGTATGTCAGAGCACTGCTTGATGACGTTAACCTATATGAAAGTGTTGACTAATAAAAAAAATACAATGATGAAATGAATAAAAGAGCAAAATAAAAAAAAATCAACGAGTTGCATCTCTTCCGATACTTGCATCCGAGTCCGGCCCCGCTTCATACGGTTCGCTCCCAAATTAAGCGACTGTTCGTTCAAAATGAAATAACCGCACTCTCATTCCTTCAAAAGGGCAAGCAAGAATAGTTGGGAGGATCATTCGCACTCCTCCCTCGCTCGTCTCTTGGTATCTCACATAGACAGAGCAAAGATGAAGCCGCCTTCTCCCTCACTTCTGCCAAATCCCTCAGCCTCCTCTCGATGCCGTTCGTCCAAACGTAGAAGCTCGTAACCGCGCTCCTCTCTCTGATCAAAATCCCTAACCTGCTTGCAATCTCCACACCTGAACTGATCTCCCACTCATGTCCGACTCCGACGCCTCCCTCCATGTTGTCTGACCATTCCAGCCCTACATCCGATCAGGGATGAAGCGTGCGGCCCAAAGCTGTTGTTTGCTTGATCCGAGCCCTAGTCCGACTTTGCAATCTCCCGCAAGTCTTCTATCTGATTCTCGCCTGAGCCGACATGCCCAGTCCGCCTCCTCTAGATTCCGCCTCCAATCCCTGTTCGTTCAGAATTTCAACCGGCCCTAGCACCCACCACTTGACTGAACATCGGCCTGCATTGCTCTCTTCTCCGACTGGACTCCCTCTCATGCTTACGCCTTCTATCTGAACCCAGATGATCACCTTACCGATCCATAACACCTTTACTTGATTGTTCACACTTGCAGGTCTGTATTTCAACCAAGCTTGAGGGTACAGGTTCCAAAGGTATGACTTGGCATCATGTTAAATGTTTCAGAGAGAGATTTCCATCACTCGATATAGAAAAAGTTTCTGGTTGAAACGACTTACCTTTGTAAGATAAAGAAACAACATCAGCAGTATATAAAAAAGATCCAAACACTGCCAAAAAGCGTGCAAGGTACAAAAGAGGTCTTACAATAAGCAACGTCAAGAGAAATCAAACACAGGAAATTTAAAAGCGATCAGAAGATCTCAAAAAATTCTACATCTAATGGAAATGAATCAAGTGGTGCTAATACGTATCTGGAAAGAAAGCTGGAAGAGCAAAACAAGGCTTTATGGGTTATTAAAGATGAGCTTAAAAAAATAGGTTACCACTAAAGGGCTATGTGAAATGCTTAAGTAAACAAATAAGATTCAGCAGGATCAGAATATAATCTATGAGAGCGTTGGGACAATCAAATCCAAGACCTCGTGCCATTGATTTTAAATCTGGCTGAGATGATTTTAAATACAAGACCTCGCACCGTCGACTTTAAGTCCGGTCGGGATGGTTTCAAATTCAAGACCTCGCACCGTCGATTTTAAGTCCGGTCATGATGGTTTTAAACTTGAAGACCTCGTGCCGTCGTACCTTAGGTCCGGCCGGGATGGTTTGGAATCGAAGACCCGCGCCGTGCTCTTAGATCCGGGCGGATGATTTTTAATTTTGAAGACCCCACGCAGTCGATCTTAGATCCTGGTGGGATGGTTTTAATTCGAAGACCCTACGCCGTCGACCTTAGGTCCGGGTAGGAAGAAATTAGGGCAAGTGCCCTCCCTTACCTCCCGGCACCAGGGAGGGGACGCCGGGAGGCTGTCGAAATTTCCCCAAAAATTTAGAGGAAAAATTTAATTTGAATGTTTAATCAACTAAAATGTTAAAATTAATTTTAAATTTTAATTAACTAATTAGTTGATTAATGTTTAATAAAAATCAAAAGACTATTTTTGAGATGCCTCGAACATCGCTAAATGATATTGCCTTGAATATCTCCGAATGAGACATCTCTTTAAAGAGATTCTATTGTAAGCTACATTTGGATGGAAGACTTTGAATTATTTTAGCATTTCAAATGTTATTTCTTCTTGAAATATTAGAGGTCTCTAACCGCTAAAACATCACTTCTCTTCCTATAGTTAATGAGAAAGCAAAGCTTGCAATGAGTCATCTCATTAATTGATTAGTCAAAAATTAATTAATCAATTCAAATTAATTGGTTAAATCTTAAATATGAGAGCAAATTTAAAAAAATCTTGAATTAAAATTCAAGGATAATTTAAAATACGAGAGCTTTAAATTTTGAGAAATTTTAAAATTGAAATTAATATAATTAATTAAATTTTTTTTATTTTTGGTTAGTTGATTAATTAAATTAATCTCAAAAGAAAAAAAATGAAAGAATAGAGATATTATTCTTTCCAGTAATCAGACATATACAAGCTCTCTAAATAACACTCAATACAACACTGCTCTCCAACTCCTTACAACTCTCCAAACAAAGCTCCAAAACTCTACAAACTCTCAAACATCAGCTCTCCAAAACTAATCTCTCAATTCAACACAACTCGCAAGCTCTTCAAATGGCGGTTCTCTTGTACAAAACTCTCCACAATATACTGTGTAAATTCTCCGAAGCCCCTGCATCTGTGAACTCTCTGGACTGCTACAAGTAATGTGTACCTGCAAACAAGCAGATAAGAGTCAGCACAATTATAAATTGAGTTAAATACTGAAAAAAGAAATAATAAAACTAACTATTATTAGTAAAGAAAAGTACTGGAAAGCGAGCAAAGCAAGGTACTAGAAAAGCTAGTGAAACAAAGTGTTGAAAGCGAGTAGAAATAAACAAAATGATAGTGCTAAAGTAGAGAACAAACTACGGTAGTAGGGAAAAAGACTACGAGCACAAAACAACTAAAACATTGACGCAAGTGTCAAAACCTCGAAGTGTCAAAAATCACAAACTCAAACCAACTCAAACAACTGGTCTCAACTCAACAAACATACAATCAAAAAAAAACCCCTGGGCAGCCTTGTTTATAAGAACTTGGTTGTAAGACCCACTACCCGGCAGCTTTCATAGGAAAGACGTAAGCCCGACCCCAGGGGAAAGTTCTTTAGGTAAAATCAACCTAAAACCCAAAACCCAAATTAAAACATCTGGCAACTCCTAATAGAAGTCGTAAGTCCGATCTCTGAGGGAAATGTTTAGGCAATAACACAACCCTAGACCCCTCACTCGGGCATCCAAGTCTATAGAGCTTGGCCGTAAGACCCACAACTCAGGCCACTTAGCCTACAGGGCTAGGTCATAAGACCCATCATTAGGCAACTTCTTAGGAAGCCATAAGACCACCCAACCAAAAATCTTCGGGCTACTTTCTAATGAAAGCCATAAGTCCCTACCCAAATCTAGCAATACGCACATCTCTTGCTTTAAGAGAGAATGTCATCTTTAAATAATGCTTTAAAATATAGTAATTACAATACTGATCCTATGTTGAAAGCATGTGGAATTCCCAATATTTTCTACAAAATATATAAATCACTTGGGCATCCTAGTCTATAGGATTAGGTTGTAAGACCCGCTACCGGGTAACTTCTAAGTGAAGTCATAAGACCCACTTTTTAGGAAAATTACTAAATAAATTGTAATTGATCCTAAACTCCAAATAATCCAATTCAAAACACTGGGCATCTTAGTCTAAATGATTAAGTTATAAGACCCATTTTTCCAGGCAATTTCCTAAGAGAAATCATAAGACCTACCAAAATAACTAAACCCCTGGGCAGCCTTGCTGTAGAGTTAGGTTGTAAGCCCCACCTTTGGGCAACTCATAAATAGAGCAGTAAGCCCCATTTCAAATCAAATATCCGGGCTACTTTCTATGAAAGTTGTAAGTCCCGACCAAAATTTAATTTCTGTGTAACTTCTAAACGAAGTTATAAATTCTCAAATTCAACCAACTTCTGGGTGTTCTAATAGATGTAAACCCCAAAACCTAAATAAAATTAAAACACAAACCTAACCACCTCAATCTACTCGGGATCCCTGAGAGGAGGCAACCCATGGCTGCTAATCAGATTCCCTGGACATTACGGTCAATGATTGTAATGTTGGTAGACTGAGACCTACGGTATACCTGGGACGACGGAACCATGGGATCTTGATTGGGTTTACCTCCATTTTCCCCATAATTGAGACTAATCACCTAAAATTTATTCATCCTTAATCGAGAGTTCTCTCTTACGTGTTAAGAGAGGTAATTAACTATGAGTGCTTGCGCTCATGGGAAGTAAAGACCCCAGATCTAATTAAACCCTGGCTACCCCCAGGGGAAATCTGGTTAATTCTAATCTGACTTAAGGGAAATGGAATCCTATAGCTGCGAAGTAGGATTCACGCATCCGTGCCATTTTTCTTGAGCCAACAAATTTCTGGCGACTCCACTGGGGATTACTTCTCTCTCCATCTTTGGATAAAAAAAATTTAGTCTCAATCATTAAACATAAAAAAATAAATATAAATGTTTATTCATCGCAGGCATGTGTTTTCTTTTCCAATAGAATTCAGGTTGACTGCAATCCCTATAAGTTTTATTGACAAGTTGCTGAATATGACGCCTGTGAACTCATTCATGATTGTGAAACTGGGCGAGAAAGTGAAAGTGCAATTCCCTCATATCATTTTGAACACGGGACATGCCAAAGTAATCATTCAATTGGAGCTATTTTCGAAGTCATATAATTCCAGCAATTCCTTCCTGAGAACATTACTGAAGTATCAACTGTTAAGGGTGCTGCTAAGGAGCTTGCCATTGAAGTTGTTAATAAAAAGCTTCCTTTGAAAGTTAGGAGACACATTTCTCTACTGAAAAATCACTTTCTCTAATTGACGCTAATGTACCCACAACAATGGTTTTGAATCATTAAAGTGGGAAAAGAGAAACAGTGCTAAAGGTGAAATCAAGAAGTCTTTCTAAGAGACTTCTTGCCCACAGCAACAACTATCAAAGAAGGAAGAAGCTGTATCTTCTAAGATATACAAGATACTGAAGGCCGTCAAAGACAAAAATTTATAAAGAAAATTAAGAAGATCTGTCAATGAGGTCACTTCTTCAAATGCGGCTCGTCCTCAGAATAATAAGGATTCAACAAAGCCTTATGGAAAGGAGTTTAAACATTCTTTCTACTATCGTGATCCAATAAAATTCTGTCCTAATATGGTTCAACAGTCATATTATGGAAGAAAAAATTGGGAGAGCCTTCTAATAGTATGCATGCAAAAGGCTATAATGGAAAATATAACAAATGAAGGCCCTAATGATCATATCATGAATATGGTGATTCAAAGACACTCTGATGATGGCGGTCGTCAGTATGTGACCATGAGAAAATAATAAATTTGGGTTCCAAGGATGTAATTTCCCAAATATCTCAAAGATCATAAAGGGCGGCACAAATCTCATGTCCAGAAGTTATCCCCCAATCAGAAAGCTTCTGTTGACATGACTAGGCCTGAAAAGGAGTATCCTATTTATAACGAATCCCTCGATTCTCCAGTCATACATTGGAAGCAGCGATCCCAACTTAGGGACAATCTTGAGTTGGATTTAAGTTATAATTACGATGAAGAAGTCGAAGGGTGTATTGGTCCCATGGACATTGAAGTTGTCCGGATGGTTGATCATGTCCCCAATCCACCTAATTAAAGAATGTATACTTGCAGAAATGCAGCTTCAAATCTACAGATTGAAGATCAAATGCGAGTCAATCAAGAATAGGCAATGCCTGCAAACAGAACACCTCCACAACCAGAAGAAGTCGAGGAAGAAGAAACTGAAGATGTTTGATAAAAAAAAGTCAATCATTTGAACATTCTTCTTGACGAAATGAGCATCATGAAGAAAAATAAATTGCTTGGGCAACTTGGTCTAGCAGCTGCAGTTGGCCAAGTACCTGATGCAAATCTTCAAGAAAAAAATGTAAGCAATATTTCTTATCCAGCAGAACATATTGGAGATCCATAAACCCTACTTCTTGATCTAGATACTCCTAATAAAGGACTAGAAGGTCAACAGGAAGTTGATAAGATAGTCAGAAAGATCCACATCGAAAATCTCATCAACCAAAAAGTCAAAGCATTTATCGCTTCTAAAACTACAGAATCCTTGGTGGGTAAAGGGCGACTCGTACTACTTATAAAAATATAATGTAAGCCACCTCATACTCGTTGGTTTTCAGAACTGAGACAATATTACCTCTCAAGGTTGAGTTGTCATTGCTTTGTATTGCTATGTAATACAAGCTAATTAAAGAAGAAAATAATCCTCTGTGACTTGAGGAACTTGAAGCTCTTGACGAATTTCGACTTCAAGCACAGCCAAATCTATAATCCTCCGAAACAAGAATGACTAGGGCTTATGATCGAATGGTTCATCCTAGAAGCTTCAAAGAGGGTGAACTTATTCTAGTTCGCCGAAGACCTATAATCTTTCACTATCGCCTCGACGGTAAATTTAACCCAATCTTGGAAGGATCCTTCATCATTGAAATAGTGTATGAAGGAGGAGCCCATCAACTCATAGACCTAAAAGTTCAAAGGCTCATATTACCAATAAATGATCAATATCTGAAGAAATATCACACATAAAAATGTTATGTATGCGAATTTGCCTGAAAGGCAAGAGATAAATCTCAATCCACTCCTGAAAGACAGGAGGTAATTTTTTTATATTCTCTTACAAGGCGGGAGATAAATTCAATCCCCTCCTGAAAAACAGGAGGCAATTTTTATATTCTCATACAGTACGGGAAATAAATTCAAACTCCCTCCTGAAAGACAGAAGACAATTTTTATATTGTCCTGTAAAGCGGGAGATAAATTCAATTCCCTCCTAAAAGATAGGAGGCAATTTTTATATTCTCCTACAACGCGGAAGATAAATTTGAAGTCCCTCCTGAAAGACAGGAGGCAATTTTTATATTCCCCTACAACGTGGGAGATAAATCAAATCCCCTCCTCAAAAGGCAGGAGGTAGTTTTATACCCTTTGCCCAATGAAATAAGAGAATTATGAAATTGCATTGCTCACGAACCTAAGGGTCAAGCTAAAATCTATAGGTTCAATAAGTCTAAGGATTGAACCTTTAAAAATTATGCCACAAACCTAAGGGTCGAGCTATTTTAATCGACCTAAAAGGTTGAAAAAAAAATACAGGTTCAACAAGTCTAAGGACTGAACCTCTCTAAAAATCCCTCAAGCTCATAAACCTAAGGGTCGAGCTTTATTTTTATCAACCTTCCTATGAGGTTGAGAAATAAAAATCATAGGTTCAAAAAGCCTAAAAGCCGAACCTTTTTAAATTTATATGCTCACAAACATAAGGGTCGAGCTATATTTTCCTCAACCTTCGTAAAATGTTGAGAAATAAAATTACAGGTTTAATAAGCCTAAGGGCCAAACCTTTGAACATTCTATGCTCACAAACCTAAGGGTCGAGCTATATTTTTCTCAACCTTCGTAAAAGGTTGAGAAATAAAATTACAGGTTTAATAAGCCTAAGGGTCAAACCTTTAAACCTTCTGTGCTCACAAACCTAAGGGTCGAGCTAAATCCACAAAAGTTCAACAAACCTAAGGGCCGAACTTTATAAATCTTCTATGCTCACAAACCTAAGAGTCGAGCTCTATTTTCGTCAACCTACCTAAAAGGTTGAGAAATAAAATTTACAGGTTCAATAAGCCTAAGGGTCGAACCTTTAAACCTTTCATGCTCACAAATCTAAGAGTTGAGCTAAAATACATGTTCAACAAATCTAATGACTGAATCTCTATTAATTTTATCTACCCATAAACCTAAAAAGATACTACAACGAATTCATTATGTGAAAGTCACACAATAAATTCGTTGGGAGGCAATTTGTTGACTAATAAAAAAATACAATGATGAAATGAATAAAAGAGCAAAATAAAAAAAAATCAACGAGTTGCATCTCTTCCGATACTTGCATCCGAGTCCGGCCCCGCTTCATACGGTTCGCTCCCAAATTAAGCGACTGTTCGTTCAAAATGAAATAACCGCACTCTCATTCCTTCAAAAGGGCAAGCAAGAATAGTTGGGAGGATCATTCGCACTCCTCCCTCGCTCGTCTCTTGGTATCTCACATAGACAGAGCAAAGATGAAGCCGCCTTCTCCCTCACTTCTGCCAAATCCCTCAGCCTCCTCTCGATGCCGTTCGTCCAAACGTAGAAGCTCGTAACCGCGCTCCTCTCTCTGATCAAAATCCCTAACCTGCTTGCAATCTCCACACCTGAACTGATCTCCCACTCATGTCCGACTCCGACGCCTCCCTCCATGTTGTCTGACCATTCCAGCCCTACATCCGATCAGGGATGAAGCGTGCGGCCCAAAGCTGTTGTTTGCTTGATCCGAGCCCTAGTCCGACTTTGCAATCTCCCGCAAGTCTTCTATCTGATTCTCGCCTGAGCCGACATGCCCAGTCCGCCTCCTCTAGATTCCGCCTCCAATCCCTGTTCGTTCAGAATTTCAACCGGCCCTAGCACCCACCACTTGACTGAACATCGGCCTGCATTGCTCTCTTCTCCGACTGGACTCCCTCTCATGCTTACGCCTTCTATCTGAACCCAGATGATCACCTTACCGATCCATAACACCTTTACTTGATTGTTCACACTTGCAGGTCTGTATTTCAACCAAGCTTGAGGGTACAGGTTCCAAAGGTATGACTTGGCATCATGTTAAATGTTTCAGAGAGAGATTTCCATCACTCGATATAGAAAAAGTTTCTGGTTGAAACGACTTACCTTTGTAAGATAAAGAAACAACATCAGCAGTATATAAAAAAGATCCAAACACTGCCAAAAAGCGTGCAAGGTACAAAAGAGGTCTTGCAATAAGCAACGTCAAGAGAAATCAAACACAGGAAATTTAAAAGCGATCAGAAGATCTCAAAAAATTCTACATCTAATGGAAATGAATCAAGTGGTGCTAATACGTATCTGGAAAGAAAGCTGGAAGAGCAAAACAAGGCTTTATGGGTTATTAAAGATGAGCTTAAAAAAATAGGTTACCACTAAAGGGCTATGTGAAATGCTTAAGTAAACAAATAAGATTCAGCAGGATCAGAATATAATCTATGAGAGCGTTGGGACAATCAAATCCAAGACCTCGTGCCATTGATTTTAAATCTGGCTGAGATGATTTTAAATACAAGACCTCGCACCGTCGACTTTAAGTCCGGTCGGGATGGTTTCAAATTCAAGACCTCGCACCGTCGATTTTAAGTCCGGTCATGATGGTTTTAAACTTGAAGACCTCGTGCCGTCGTACCTTAGGTCCGGCCGGGATGGTTTGGAATCGAAGACCCGCGCCGTGCTCTTAGATCCGGGCGGATGATTTTTAATTTTGAAGACCCCACGCAGTCGATCTTAGATCCTGGTGGGATGGTTTTAATTCGAAGACCCTACGCCGTCGACCTTAGGTCCGGGTAGGAAGAAATTAGGGCAAGTGCCCTCCCTTACCTCCCGGCACCAGGGAGGGGACGCCGGGAGGCTGTCGAAATTTCCCCAAAAATTTAGAGGAAAAATTTAATTTGAATGTTTAATCAACTAAAATGTTAAAATTAATTTTAAATTTTAATTAACTAATTAGTTGATTAATGTTTAATAAAAATCAAAAGACTATTTTTGAGATGCCTCGAACATCGCTAAATGATATTGCCTTGAATATCTCCGAATGAGACATCTCTTTAAAGAGATTCTATTGTAAGCTACATTTGGATGGAAGACTTTGAATTATTTTAGCATTTCAAATGTTATTTCTTCTTGAAATATTAGAGGTCTCTAACCGCTAAAACATCACTTCTCTTCCTATAGTTAATGAGAAAGCAAAGCTTGCAATGAGTCATCTCATTAATTGATTAGTCAAAAATTAATTAATCAATTCAAATTAATTGGTTAAATCTTAAATATGAGAGCAAATTTAAAAAAATCTTGAATTAAAATTCAAGGATAATTTAAAATACGAGAGCTTTAAATTTTGAGAAATTTTAAAATTGAAATTAATATAATTAATTAAATTTTTTTTATTTTTGGTTAGTTGATTAATTAAATTAATCTCAAAAGAAAAAAAATGAAAGAATAGAGATATTATTCTTTCCAGTAATCAGACATATACAAGCTCTCTAAATAACACTCAATACAACACTGCTCTCCAACTCCTTACAACTCTCCAAACAAAGCTCCAAAACTCTACAAACTCTCAAACATCAGCTCTCCAAAACTAATCTCTCAATTCAACACAACTCGCAAGCTCTTCAAATGGCGGTTCTCTTGTACAAAACTCTCCACAATATACTGTGTAAATTCTCCGAAGCCCCTGCATCTGTGAACTCTCTGGACTGCTACAAGTAATGTGTACCTGCAAACAAGCAGATAAGAGTCAGCACAATTATAAATTGAGTTAAATACTGAAAAAAGAAATAATAAAACTAACTATTATTAGTAAAGAAAAGTACTGGAAAGCGAGCAAAGCAAGGTACTAGAAAAGCTAGTGAAACAAAGTGTTGAAAGCGAGTAGAAATAAACAAAATGATAGTGCTAAAGTAGAGAACAAACTACGGTAGTAGGGAAAAAGACTACGAGCACAAAACAACTAAAACATTGACGCAAGTGTCAAAACCTCGAAGTGTCAAAAATCACAAACTCAAACCAACTCAAACAACTGGTCTCAACTCAACAAACATACAATCAAAAAAAAACCCCTGGGCAGCCTTGTTTATAAGAACTTGGTTGTAAGACCCACTACCCGGCAGCTTTCATAGGAAAGACGTAAGCCCGACCCCAGGGGAAAGTTCTTTAGGTAAAATCAACCTAAAACCCAAAACCCAAATTAAAACATCTGGCAACTCCTAATAGAAGTCGTAAGTCCGATCTCTGAGGGAAATGTTTAGGCAATAACACAACCCTAGACCCCTCACTCGGGCATCCAAGTCTATAGAGCTTGGCCGTAAGACCCACAACTCAGGCCACTTAGCCTACAGGGCTAGGTCATAAGACCCATCATTAGGCAACTTCTTAGGAAGCCATAAGACCACCCAACCAAAAATCTTCGGGCTACTTTCTAATGAAAGCCATAAGTCCCTACCCAAATCTAGCAATACGCACATCTCTTGCTTTAAGAGAGAATGTCATCTTTAAATAATGCTTTAAAATATAGTAATTACAATACTGATCCTATGTTGAAAGCATGTGGAATTCCCAATATTTTCTACAAAATATATAAATCACTTGGGCATCCTAGTCTATAGGATTAGGTTGTAAGACCCGCTACCGGGTAACTTCTAAGTGAAGTCATAAGACCCACTTTTTAGGAAAATTACTAAATAAATTGTAATTGATCCTAAACTCCAAATAATCCAATTCAAAACACTGGGCATCTTAGTCTAAATGATTAAGTTATAAGACCCATTTTTCCAGGCAATTTCCTAAGAGAAATCATAAGACCTACCAAAATAACTAAACCCCTGGGCAGCCTTGCTGTAGAGTTAGGTTGTAAGCCCCACCTTTGGGCAACTCATAAATAGAGCAGTAAGCCCCATTTCAAATCAAATATCCGGGCTACTTTCTATGAAAGTTGTAAGTCCCGACCAAAATTTAATTTCTGTGTAACTTCTAAACGAAGTTATAAATTCTCAAATTCAACCAACTTCTGGGTGTTCTAATAGATGTAAACCCCAAAACCTAAATAAAATTAAAACACAAACCTAACCACCTCAATCTACTCGGGATCCCTGAGAGGAGGCAACCCATGGCTGCTAATCAGATTCCCTGGACATTACGGTCAATGATTGTAATGTTGGTAGACTGAGACCTACGGTATACCCGGGACGACGGAACCATGGGATCTTGATTGGGTTTACCTCCATTTTCCCAATAATTGAGACTAATCACCTAAAATTTATTCATCCTTAATCGAGAGTTCTCTCTTACGTGTTAAGAGAGGTAATTAACTATGAGTGCTTGCGCTCATGGGAAGTAAAGACCCCAGATCTAATTAAACCCTGACTACCCTCAGGGGAAATCTGGTTAATTCTAATCTGACTTAAGGGAAATGGAATCCTACAGCTGCGAAGCGGGATTCACGCATTCGTGCCATTTTTCTTGAGCCAACAGATTTCTGGACAGAAAGAAGTTGAGAGAATCCATCAAGGATGTGTAATCTATTCGAGGTTATATATCAGAGCACTGCTCGATGACGTTAACCTATATGAAAGAGGTAGAGAGAATCCACCAAGGATGTGTGACCTATCCGAGGTTATATGTCAGAGCACTTCTCGATGATGTTAACCAGTGTGGAAGAGGTCGAGAGAATCCAACAAGGATGTGTGACCTAAATGAGGTTGTATGTCAGAGCACTACTCGATGACGCTAATCTGTGTGGAAGAGGTCAAGAGAATCCACCAAGGATGTATGATCTATCCGAGATTGTATATCAGAGCACTGCTTGATGACGTTAACCTGTGTGGAAGATGTCAAATAGAATCCCCCTGAGATTAATTTTTCCTTGATTGGGAGGGGGTGAATGTCGTTTGTATCCCGAATCAAGAGTGAAGAATTATCTATCTTTAGACTATTACTGCCTTTTTGAGGTCGAGATTAAGATAATACCTAAGGAGTAGAAGTTCAGCTATGGACTGTATGAAGCTTGAAACTTATTGGAAGCATCCTTGTATTTACTGGGAGTTTCCTAAAATATCATCTTGATATTAAAAGTAATAGAGGAATCTTCTTGACTACAGTTGGAGTCAAGATTGCCTCCCCAGTCCACATCTGATTCCTATAAAATTGATGCAGTAATAGCTGATATCAAGAAGTTGACATGAATAACCTTTTGAGGTTGGAGCAAATATTGCCCCCCAGTTGGGAACCACGTTCCCATAGATGGTGCCAAACTATTACGAGCTAAAATACACGCGATGGTAGAGTTATAATTTTATGTCTTAGCATTGCATGAATATCAAGCTCACATACAGAGAACATAAGTTTTTTACGTGGAAAACCCTAAAAAGGGAAAAAACTATGGGGCCTAACCGAGTTAAAAATAATTCCATTAAAATTTGAGTTACGTACAACGGGCTGACTCGTCCTTGAGGGCGATCAGATTACAAATGTCAATCATATGGTTATAGTCTAATGCAAAATGGGAATGAAAGTCCAGCGTCACTTAGAAGTTCAGGCGTCAGTTGGTAGAACTCCGGCATTCGTCGGTGGTCCGATAGAACTCCGGGCATCAGGTGGTGTTTTGGTGGAACTCCAAGCTTCACGTGGTGGTCTGGTGGAACATCGGATGTCAGGTGGAGGTTCGGCAAAACTCCGGGCGTCATGTGGTGGTCCGAAAGGACTCTGGGTGTCAAGTGGTGATCTAGTGGAACTACGGACGTCAGGTGGTGGTTCGGTGGAACTCCGGGCCTCAGGTGGTGGTCCAGTGGAACTACGGGCCTCAGGTGGTGGTCCAGTGGAACTCAGGGAGTCAAGCGGTGGTCCGACAGAACTCAAGGCCTCAGGTGGTGGTTCGGTGGAACTCTGGGCCTCAAGTGGTTGTCTGGCGGAACTCAGGGCGACAAGCAGTGGTCCGGCGGAACTCAGGATCTCACGTGGTGGGCCGGTGGAACTCCGGGCCTCAGGTGGTGGTTCGGTGGAACTCAGGGTGTCAGGCGGTGGTCCAACGAAACTCAGGGCCACAGGTGATGGTCCAGCGGAACTCTGGGCCTCAGGTGGTGGTCTGGTGGAACTCCGGGCCTCAGGTGATGGTCTGGTGAAACTTCGGGCCTCAGGTGATGGTCTGGTGGAACTCCGGGCCTCAGGTGATGGTCTGGTGGAACTCCGGGCCTCAGGTGATGGTCTAGTGGAACTCTAGGCCTCAGGTGGTGGTCCGACGAAACTCCAGGTCTCAGGTGGTGGTCCGATGGAACTCCCCAACTCAGGTGGTGGTACGGTGGAACTCTGGGCCTCAAGTGGTGGTCCGGTGGAACTCAAGGTGTCAGGCGGTGGTCTGGTGAAACTCAAGGCCTCAAGTGGTGGTTCGATGGAACTCCAGGCCTCATGTGATGGTCTAGTGGAACTCTGGGCCTCAGGTAGTGGTCCGACAAAACTCCGGGTCTCAGGTGGTGGTCAGGTGGAACTTCGTGTTGCGACTCGAGCTCACGAGTTTATGTTTTTGATGATAACAAATATTATGGCTTACATCTTTATGTTTCATTCTATACTTGTTTTGTGTATACTAATATTTTAAGAAAATTATACTCCAGACTGCTAAAGACTTCAAGACAGAAATAAATTGCATTAGGGTTTATGGTATTTGAAGTTTGTATTTTTATTTTTCTTGAGTTTGAGAGAGTGTGATTGTAAATTGGGTAACCATACACACACACACTAGGGAAGTAAATTTTAGAACTAATCGTACTGTACGATTACCCATCGTACTGGATGATTAGTACGTTTGATCCTCTAGAACGGAGTTTACTAAATCAGAACTGGAAATTTTTCTAAGTACATTTTATGCGGTGTGAAATGGGTTTATCTCAAACTCTAATCAAAGCACCAAATAAGGTTCGTACATGATTATACCAGATGAATGAGTTCATTTTTGAACTGTTCGTACAGTATGATGTTAGTTCGTACAGACGACTGATAGAGTACGAAATCAAGTTTGTACCAATTTATACAGACAAATTTGAACTGTTTGTAATGTAGATGTAATTTTAATACAGATGACTAAATTGAGTTCGTACAATAAATTTGAACTATTCGTACGGGATATTATGTCTTTGTAAGGACGGATCGTATGTGATGATATACATTTGTACGGATGACTGAATTGAGTTTGTATAGGTTCGTGCGGGGATACTATGTATTCATACGAACGGATCGTACGGGACGATATGCGGTCGTATGGTATGATTGTAGGACAGTTTTCTTATATTTTTTAATTTTTGGATGGTTCTTCATGTCTTTTCTATAAAAGAAGTCCTAAAAACTATCACTAAATACCTTTGTTGCTTATCTCTCTTGAGAGTGGCAATTGAGTGTGAGTGTTTGGGAGAGATTATGAGAGTAGAGTGTGAGAGATCTAGTGAGGGGGAGTAGTGAGGGTTTCACAAGGTTTCCCAACACTACAGGAAAACCGTTATTACCGGCGGACAAAATTTGCCGGTAAAGTAAAAAATGCGACGAAAATAATATGTTTCCGGCGGATTTCTGACGGAAACCGCTCCAACGGGAAAACGCTCGTCAGAAAAATATTTTCGTCGCATTTTTTTTGCCAGAAGTTTTTCCTGCAAATGTTCCGGCGGACAACTGGCGGATATATTTGACAACCCGATGGGTTTTCTGTCGCCGTGTTCCGGCGAAAAAGCCACCAGAATTACCGGCGGATATTTCACCGTAATAAAAAGCGATGCCGATTCTTACCGTTGGATATCACCATCGAACTATCCGTCGGCATTTCCGTCGCATATTCTACCGGAAATGTCATCATATTATATTTCTGACATAGGTACTGGCGGATAATCCGCCGGAAACCTGTAGCAGAAAAAAAAACCTTCCTCACTTTGAAAAGTGATTTCCATATTTATACCTGAATATAAAAAATTACAATACCATATATATTCTACAATATCAATAGTTACACAAACCAAAAGAGCATCATCCAGATAAGGAATAATTAAACATGTATACAATAAATATATATAAGAATAGTGTCATTAATAAATAACTAAACATGTTCAAACAGCAAATAGATAAATATGTCCAAAAAATACATAAAAACAGATTTCCACATCAGTAAAATAGAAAAATAATGTCTACTCTGATCAAGTTTCATCCCCAGGTGATGCTGTACTCCTACCACTACTCATCTGCTTCCTCATCTTTTTCATTTCTTCTAACATTTGAGCTTGCTGCTGCTATATCTGCATCTGCTACTGCTGCATTTGCATCTGCCAATCAGCTTGGGCTTTCCGTACCTATTCTAGCTTGGCTGTAAGGGCAGCTATCTGTTGGGTATATAAAGACTCCTAGGTACTAGATGAAAAATTATCGCCACTAGATGACTGCCCTTCATATACATAGGCCTGCGAGCCTAACCCGTATACTCTGCCATGCTGCATTCCTCCTACCGCTTGCGACCAAGTGCGGTAGTCAGAATAGCCTGTTGATCCAGCAGAAGAACCTTCACCTATTGTAGCCCGACTCTCTCAAAGCCGTGTATACTCCTCCTATGAAAGTTAATAAAAATTTATGCAATTTACACATAATATCATCAAAATTAAACTTATATACTTACATAGGCTCTCCTAGCACGCTCGTCAACCCATTGCTGGTCCTCCTGCCGCTTATGGGTATGACTATGCAATTCAACAGGAGTCGGTTCTCTACCCAGCACCTGTTTCTATAATAGACATATATTAGCATTCTAATTAAAGTAAATTATTAAAAGATTTTAAAAGTTCTTACCAAATGTCTTCTGTGCTCAGTATGAGGAACAGAACCTCCTGTATGAAGGGAACTACCCAAGCCCCCAATATCAGAAGCTCTATTCTGTCTATTTTGATCTCTCCTTCTGGTATAATCTGGGCTACCCCAAGCACTGCTCAACTCTACCCATACACCCTCACCAATCTAAAGTGGTCGCTGGCCTGACTTTCTAATATCAGTAAACATGTCTCGCATACGAGTCGAGCCACGCTTCTCAAAGTTCTTTCTGATTTTATCATTATGTTGTGGAAGCCAACAAAAATCTTTCTGTAATTAAACACATACAATAAAGAATAAATAATTTTTTTAGCTTATATATATTAGATATAATAAAAAAAATTTATATAATAACATACCTCAAACTCTCTAAACCACATGTCCCGTACTTCTTTTGGGACTTTCTTCCAAGAAATATAAGGAGCATCGTATCTGCTCCGTATTATATCCCGTATTTTATGCGTAGGCTCTTTTGACGGATGAAAGCAATATGTTAGTTGTCAAAAAAACTAATTCAATTCTATTTACATGACTGAAATAAAATTAGTACTTACGTGTCACCGTCAGGTTCAATCAACATGCGACCCTCTGTCGCCTGCTCTGCTGCAGCTGGGTAAGAAGGTCTACCTGTAGCGGGCTGAGGTGGTGCTGTAGCGGGCTGAGGTGGTGGTGCGATATATGGCGGATATGGATATGGAGGATGGGCACCATAATAAGGTGGCGGTGGGTAATAGGGGTAGAAAGGAGTAGTCTGTGTAAGGTTCGGTGAAGGTAAGTGTGGATCTGGTGAGTAGAACTGTTGGCTACTGACTACAGGAGTAGGTATAGGCGGGCTAGGCTGACTCTGAGTAGTAGGCTGAGATGAAGAGGTGCCCTCAGTACGTGCAGGCCTGCTAACAACAACCTTCTTGCTGCGCCTATCAAATATATTCTTTATCAGTCCTCTCTGATGGTCATCACCTGAAGCCATCTGCACAAATATTTAAAAATATTAGTAACAAAAATTATGACAAAAAATGAATATTAAATATCGCAGGAATTAAATAAATGCAAGTACAAAAAACTTTTAAATATAAAATAACACAATAAATAACTAAATATAAATACAAAAATTTTATTTTTAGTCCAAATTCATTTACCTTATGTTGATTCACTTTCATATGATGAAACTTCTATACCACTGTCAGATTCATCATGAATGTCCTCTATATTTAAATCTACTTCCTCTAACTGTAGCTCACTCTCAGTAGTTGTAATTTGATCATCCACATCGTTAGAAACATCTTGTATGTTTGACATAAACTCTTCTTGATGTGCAGGTGGTATTGAAGTAGTCTTTTCAATAACTCCCCTGGGTTTGGTCTTCATAACTACGAGCCAATCTTGTTTGCCTCGTACTCTACTCGGGTAGTTAGCAAAATAGACTTGGTGTGCCTGACTAACAATGATGAATGAATCAAACTTTGAATATTTTCTATCCCGTTTAACTTCTGTTATACCGTACAATGGATGTATTCTTGTACCTCTATTTTTTACTAGATCAAACCACTCACAATTGAATAGATACACATTATTCCCAACACCAGGATATTCCAACTATAATATTTCTTCTAATACCCCGTAATACTCAGACTCACACATGTATGGGTATTCCCTCTAACACATACACCAGAATTATCTATTTTTCTATCTTCACACAAATATTTGGTTTGGAATTTATAACCATTAACTAAGAAATTTTGATAACACTTTACCGCTCTATTTGGTCCTCAAGCTAGATCAAGTAGTCCATGATATTGTAAATTACTACCTTCAGCTTGGACTTAATTAGTAGATAAAGTATGTCATTAGTATGCTTAATAACTAAATAAAGATATATTAATTGAAATGAATAATCGAAATATGTACTGTATTTTTAAACCAAATAGGAAAATTTGTTTTCACTGTCTTTTGGATTTCTACTTGGTCTGTTGTATTCAATCCATCAATGAAACTCCTATAAATATTAAGGTTTAGATTGAATGAAAGTATGAGTAATAAATTTATGAGCAAGCTTATTCATACTTACTCGAGATATGACTCAACTTCATCACAGTTAAGCAGGACATATAAAGTGGCAACTCGCATCTCTTTTTCAGTCAAATAGTGCATGGTACTAGCGCCTAAGGGTTCACCACTACCGTTGAATACAAATAAATTTGAGGATTGACCCACTTTTTTAGGTGCAGTTCTCTGACTTGATTGTGACGTTGTTTCATAGTAATACGAGCAGAACTGAGTTGTCTCGTATATTAAATATGCTTCGCATATTGAGCCTTCAGGATGCGCTTTGTTCTTAGCAGTCTTCTTAAGTTTATTTAAGTATCTCTCAAAAGGATGCATCCACCGATACTGAACTGGTCCACTGACTCTAGCTTCATATGACAAATGTACGGGCAGATACTCCATAGAGTCAAAGAAAGCTGGAGGAAATATCATCTCAAGTTTACACAGAATAAAAGGGATATGCTGCTCCATAAGAATCAGGTGCTCTGTATTTAATTTTGAAGAGCATAAATTTTTGATGAAGATAATCAGCTTGATCAAGGGCTTCAAAATTTGATCCGACAGATAACTAAAGGCAGTTGGCAACAGACATTGCATGAAGATATGACAGTCATGACTCTTCATACCAAACAATCTCCCAGTTCTAATGTCAACACATCTGCTTAGATTTAAAGAATATCCATCAGGTACCGATAAACTCTTCACCCATTCACAAATAGTACGCCTCTGCTCTAAAGTCAAAGTGAATGGAGCTTTTGGTTTGAAATATTTTTCACTTCCACCATCCCTCAATTCTAATGCTTTTCTCCTACAAATCTCTTTTAAGTCCATCATTATTTTTATGTTGTCTTTGGATTTATCTTTGATATCCATGACTGTATTGAATATATTATCAAAGATATTTTTCTCTATATGCATCACATCTAAGTTATGTCTGATCAAGTTTATCCTCCAATATAGTAATGACCAAAAAATACTTTTCTTAGTCCAATTGTGATTGACACCATATCCTAGCAATTTGTAATCAGCTAATATTGGAGATTCCACTATTGTGGGGCTGAATCTGACTCTTTCAAATATTTCTTCACTAGTTAATCTAGGAGGAGGCAGTGACATAACTATTTTATTCTTGATAAAAAACTATCCTTATTTCGCCTGAAAGGATAATCTGTAGGTAAGAACATGCGATGACAGTCAAACCAAGTATTCTTCCCTCCGTGCTTTAAATTGAATGACTTTGTATGTTCCATGCAAAGTGGACAAGCTAATTTTCCAGAAATATTCCAACCTGAGAGCATACCGTACGCGAGAAAATCACCAATTGTCTAAAGTAATGCTGCCCTCATAATGAAGTTCTGTTTGGTGGAGATGTCATATGTACTTATTCCCTCTTCCCATAATAGATTTAAATCATTAATTAACGGTTGTAAGAATACATTGATCTTTACTTTTGGATTATGTGGCCCTGAAATGATAAGCGTCAGAAACATATAAGGAGTAGCCATGTACAACTCTGGTGGAAGATTATATGGTGTGAGTATGACGGGCCAACATGAGTAAGGTGAAGCAGACTGACTAAATGAAGTGAAACCATCTGCGCATAAACCTAATATTATATTTCTTAATTCTGAGGCAAATGTGGGATATGTATAATCAAAATATTTCCAGGCATCTGCTTCTGATGGATGTGTAATAAACCCTTCCTGTGAGATATATTCTTTATGCCATCTCATATGTTCAGTAGATCTCATTGATGCATATAATCATTGCAGTCTAGGAATTATGAGTAAGTAAAATAACCTGCTAGCTGCTACATCCTTCAGCTTTCTTTTCGTGATAGATTTTGGTTTAAATCTCAGTGCGTTACAATGATGGCATGCAATATCTGATTGGAAATCTTTATAGAATAACATGCAACTATTGACACAACAATCTATCTTTTTGTATGTCAAACCAAGCTTGAAAACCAACTTCTTAGTCCGATATAAATCTGTGAGAATTATATTATCTGCTGGATTGGTTTCTTTGAGCAGTCCAATAAATTGATTAAAATAATCACAGGGGACATTATATTCTGCCTTGATACTTAACATCTTAAGAGCAACGGATAACTCTGAGTGAGTGGTGCAATCTTTCCATATTGGTTGTTGGGAAGCATGCAATAAATCATAAAAATTTTGTGCTTCTTTATTAGGTGACTCTTTTGTATATTGTTCAAATTGTGCTTCACTTGCATCATGAATTAAGTCCTCAAGATTAGGTATGATATGCTCTTCCTCATCTCTAGTAGCACTTATCGATGGACAGCATTGAGAATCAAAATGTGGTTCATACTCACCATGAGAAGTCCAATAGCAATATTCTAGCATGAAACCTCGACGATATAGATCAATAGTTACGTCATTTGGGCTAAGGTGCACCTAATTTTTATGTTTAGAACATGTGCAACGAAACTTTTCATCTGAGATGAAGCTGGGTAGTTGAGAAGCTATCTGAATAAAAATATTCACCCCTCTAATGAAATCATCAGTTAATATCTTTCGTCCTTACGCCAATCGATTATATATCCAACTTCTTTGAGTTCTGATATCCATAATATATAACCTACATATAATATTGACAATAAGGATATAAGTTATGATTACTTGCCAAAATAGTTACATACTACCATTGATAAAAAGATATGAAGGATAAATACTTCCAAATGACTTGTGTCAGACACTGTTAGATGCAAACATATAGCTCCGACATGTCCCCCCGTGCACTAGCAAGGTAGTCCTATTTAGGTTTGATGGACAAATATAAAGAGAATAAGGATGATCTACATTTGATATTTATTGATTTAGAGAAAGCATATAATAAAGTTCCAAGAATAGCAAGCAAGCTCGAGGGTTTGACCAAAATATGTATAAGGGTACAACCACTCATCCACCTGAGCATCCTCATTTCTGCAACGCTTAACTTAGAATTATGCTACTCTTTTATTGGCCAACATTCGGCACCATAAAGCATTGCAGGTCTCACCGCCATCTTATAAAATTTTCCCTTAAGTTTGAGGAGAGATTATTGTGTCCGGACACCGAATGTGTCCAGAGACCAATAAAAAAGCGTCACATCATTAGGCGCGCGATACCGAGCTCGATACCTAGCGCGGTACCACTCGATACCGACAGCAGTACCGATCGGTACCGCTATCCGGACAGAATAATTTTTCAAGTTTGAGGGGTACTTTTCTATCACACAATAAGCCCGATGCATTCCTCCACTTCAACCAACCTACTTGGATATCTAAAACGTGTACTCTTATTAATGACCAATATTCTGCACTTAAAAGAATTGCAGGTCTCAATACCATCTTATAGAATTTTCCCTTAAGTTTGAGAGGGACTTTTCTATCACATAACAAGCCCAATGCATTCCTCCACTTCAACCATCCAACTTGAATTCTATTAATAATATCTACATCTATTTCATTACTCTAAATAATAGACCCAAGATATCTAAAATGTGTGCTCTTATTAATGACTTTAATTGCTCAAAGTTACAAACCCCATACTTGATTTATTATTACTAAAATTACACTCAATATATTCAATTTTAGATTTACTCAAACGAAAGCTTTTAGACTCTAAGGTTGGCCTCCATAGTTCAAGTTTACCTTCAACTCCCTCTCTAGTCTTATCAATAAGAAGAATATCATCAGTAAAAAGCATACACCAATGTACATCCTCTTGCAAATGTCTAGTGAGAATATCCATGACTAAAGCCAAAAATCAGGAATGAGAAAGGGAGAAAGTTACCTAAATAGCAAGCGAGCTCCCGGCCAAACGTCAACGGAGCGAAGTCGACCAGCGCGAGTCAAGGAGAGAAGTCAAACTGCGTTGAAGGAGAGAATTTCTTCAAATTAGGGCGAACTGACCGGAGCGAAGAATGCGAAAGGGAGAAAGTTACCTACACAGAGAGACCGGCAGGGGCGAGGTCGAAGAGGGACGTCGTCGAAGGAGCTCAATCGAGCGAGGGCAGGGACGTCGTCGACGGAGCTCGAGGGCAGGCGCGTCGTCAACTGAGCAGGGACGTCGTCGAAGCAGCGAACCTAAAGTAGAATGACCTGAAGTCGAGGGCACGTGGTTGATATAATAAAATTACCGGCATATTTTTCGGCAGAAAATACGTCGGTACGATTACCAGTGGATAATCCACCGGTAATACTTCGTCGGGTTTTAATTAACCCGGCGGTAAATTCACTGGAATATCCGCCGGATATTACCGGCGAAATATGCGTCGGTATATTGAAAACACTTACGTAATTTCTGCCGGAAAGTCCGTCGTAAGGGTACTGGCGGAACAATCCGCCAGTAATGCCGTCGTTGATTCCGGCGTAACTATATCTGCCAAAAATTCTGCCAGTATTTCATTATTTTCCTGTAGTGCAAAGAGAGGATCGCTTTGTCTTCTTCAAGTTTCTTCCCATCTCCTATGGAGGCTCTTGAGGGAAGATTTTCAACATTGTGTCTAGGTTCTCTGTCTACACCAAGAGGGTGAAAAAGGATGACTAGGTTCTCTGCCTTTGCCAAGGAGGGTGAAAAAGGACGACTAGGTTCTCTGCCTTCATCAGAGAGGGTGAAAAAGAATGATGGGTTCTTTGCCTTCACTAAGAGAGTGAAAAATGACAACGGGTTCTCTGCCTTCATTAGGAGAGTGAAAAAAGATGACGGGTTCTCTGCCTTCACTAGGGAGGGTAAAAAAGGATGATTGTTCTCTCCCGCACCGGCTTGGTGGGAAAAAGTTTGTAAGGGCTTCTTCGCCTTGTTGTGGGGGCAAAAAGAGAGTCTCTATTATTTAGTGCAATACTTGAAGAAGGAGTCTTCAGGGAGTGGACGTAGGTCTAGTTGGACCGAACCACTATAAAATTTGGTGTTCTTCTGTTCTCTTTTATTTTCTGTATTTTTATTTTACGAACTTTAATATTTTGTGCTTGAAAATTTTTTGTGATAGTCATATTCAAATAACTACATATTTTAAGGATCAGAGATTTAATTTTCTAGAAATAGTTTTTAAAAATTTTAAGAAATCTTTAAATAACCAATTCACTCCCCTCTTGGTTAGCCTTAGGATAATTATTGTAGGTTTAACAACCTACTGAGAGTTTACACTCTGCGCTTTAGGTGGTGGTCTGGTGGAACTCTAGGCCTCAAGTGATGGTCTGGCGGAACTCAGGGCGTCAAGCGATGGTCCGGCAGAACTCAGGGCCTCCAATGATGGTCCGGTGGAACTCCGGGCCTCAAATGTTGGTCCGGTGGAACTCAAGCAGTAAGTGGTGGCCCGACTGAACTCAGGGCCTTATGTGGTGGGCTGGTGGAACTCCGGGCCCCATGTGGTGGTCCAATGGAACTCTGGGCCTCGGGTTGTGGTCCGGCGAAACTCTGGGCCTCAGGTGGAGGCCCGATGGAACTCCGGGCCTCGAGTAGTGGTTCGACGAAACTCAGGGCTCCAGGTGATGGTCCGACGGAACTCAAAGCCTCAGGTGGTGGTTCGATGGAACTCCGGGCCTCAGGTGGTGGTCCAGCAGAACTCAGGATGTTAGGCGATGGTCCAGTGGAACTCAGTGCCTCAGGTGCTGGTCTGGTGGAACTCCGGGCCTTAGGTGGTGGTTCAGCAGAACTCAGGGTGTCAGGTAGTGGTCTGGCAGAACTCAGAGCCTCATGTGGCGGGCCGGTGGAACTTCGGGCCTCAGGTGGTGGTCTGGTGGAATTCTGGACCTCAGGTGGTGGTCCGGCAAAACTTTGGGCCTCAGGTAGTGGTCTGATGGAACTCGAGGACTCATGTGGTGGTTTGGCTGAATTCAGGGCGTCAAGCGATTGTCCGGCGGAACTCAAGGCCTCGGGTGGTGGTCCAGTGGAACTCATGGCCTCACGTGGTAGTCCGGTGGAACTCCGGGCCTCGAGTGGTGGTCCGGTGGAACTCCGGGTCTTAGGTGGTGGTCCGGTGGAACTCCGTGCCTCAGGTGGTGGTTCGGTGGAACTCTGGGCCTCATGTGGTGGTCCGATGGAACTCCTCTTGGGCCCCTTTTCATGAGAAAGAATGGGTCTATTTATAGATTTTCTGGAGTGGCATGGCCCATAAATAGGTGGAACATCAAGGGTAAATGGGGAGTGGTCTGGATGGATGGCCGATGTTTAATCCCTTAATTATGAATCATTTATTAGGCATTTGAATGTCTTAATGATATTAGAATTCAATGATCTTAGGCTCATTAGTTTTGTCTCATCGAGCCGTTCGATTCGCCTATAAGCATGTTATGTTTGGAAACTATTTGGTAATCCAAATTGATGTTTGAACCTTCCAACAGCACTTCGGGTCCTTAATTTGGACCCATTTGGACTTGGATTGAGTTGAATTTTGTGTCATTAGGTTCATATTTTTGAGACACTAAGTTTGACTGTAAGTTTGCTGAAATCAGAGTTCGAATGGTCCCAATTTTAATTTTGAAAGTATCCAACTTGATTTTACCTCGAGATTTGTGCCCGATCAAAATAATTTTTTGATGATGTATCAATGATAGATATGAATTTTATGAACATTTTGACTGTAATATTATCGAATTTCACTAGCTGAAATAGAAGTTATAATTTTTTGAAGTTATAGTATATTATATATATTTTCTTATTTTCTTAAAGATTTGAGCATTTTGTTGCATTTCATACAAGATACTGACATGTACGATAATAATAATACGAGTGATATGAAATAAGTGGGGCATTTATATAAGCAAGGAAGGCTGAGTATTAACACTATAATGTGGGTTGACTGTTAAAATATAATACCTTGTGTAGGAGGGTGGGTCAATAGATTTTTCTTTAAAGATGATTTGTGATATTATCCCAATTGTAGCCTGTAATAGATGACCGATTATGCCGATGAGTAGAGGATGATGACTCTTAATGACCACGTATAATAAAAATGATAAAAGATGAAATATAATGTTAATGATATACTGTAGTGAATACATATGAAAGAATAAAAATACCATATTAAAACTGGATGTCCTACCTTGCTAAACTTTATATTGAAACATATATAAATGTATACATACATTAGTAGCATTGAAAGATGGCATTGATGGATAAGATTGCATAAGAATGGATAGATATATTGATTATATAATAGATAAGTTAGATAAGGCTGATGACATTGACATTGATACTTTATGCTTATGATTCATCTATAGACTCACACATGATTTCAGTAATGATGAATTACTTTTTATTATACAAATTTATTATTTTACTGTCTTTATTGTGTTATTGATACCTATAGATACGGATATTGATAACTATTACTGATTACCGAGACATTTATAGCCTCGCACATATGTTGATTTATGGATTTAAGTGTAATGATTCCTACTTTTCATTATTGATCAAATTGGATTGTACTAGTAGTGACTGTTCATTGATGATATTGAATGTTATTGACTGAACTGAGCATGCATATTGACTCTTCTTGCCTTGAGTCAAAAGCTTTAGTGAGTTTAAATTACTGCTGGGCTTTTTAGCTCCTTATATAGATTTTAATAATTGCATATCAAGGAATGGATCAGGACTAGGTGGAGTGAGATTACTAGAGGTCTGCAGGTTTATTTTGATTTTGTTTGTATTTTTCTTTATTCTTTTGTAGTTAGGAGCCAATGATAGAATATTGATTGTTTTGATCTCTTAATTATTGTATGTATAAATTTTGATGAATGAATATAATGAAATATTTTGAGATATATAATTTTAGTTATTTTTGCTAGACATATATTTATATTGAAGATTTATAAAAGCTTTGGTAAATGATTAAAATGATAAATAGATAATTTTTTCAAATTTGATTTTAGGACGTAATAAAATTGGTATTAGAGCGATTGGTGGAAGAATTAAATTATGAACAGAGCTATAGACATTGATTATGAGCGGGGTAGAAGTTGAGTAGTATAGATATTTTATTTTTCATCTCTATATTTGATTGATTGATAATTATTGCATAGTATATTGAGTGCCCACATGACATGCGCGAGTATAATTATTTAAATGAACTTATGATTGATTGCATGGACAGAATGATAAGTTAATGATCAATACTATTTTTTTAACAAATTTAATGGATTTCTTGGTTTGAATTGTATTGATTTGTTTTGACAAATTTAGGTTGTTTTATTTATTTGTTTGATTATTTTAATGCGTGAAAATATCGAGGGTGACCTTTTTCCAAAGTGGGTAGATTATAACAACTCAAAGATATGAAAAGTATTTTAAAATAGAAAATTTTGAAATTTTGGTATGAAGTGGATGTGGCAACGCTATCCTAGGTTGCATTGCGACGTTGTGCATAAGAGCACATTAACTCCAGAAAATATCGCTTCAGCGCTTGAGTCTCTATTCTATAGTGATTTTGGATTTAACATGTAGTAATACAACGTTGGGTCTGAGCGCTGCAACGCTAGGCCACTAATAATATTTTTATATATATTAAATTCTCTCTGCCTCCTCTCCCTCACTCATTCAGCTGGCATGTGCGGGAAGAAGGAAGAGAGAGCGAGCATTTTTATTCATCAATTTTATTCAGAGATTTCTTCTAATTGTTATAAGTAACCCAAATCACATTTTAGTTTTCAATAATTTTGAATTCAATGAATTTATTCTCTCCTAAATTAATAAAAATATATTTTCTCCTAATTTATCGTACTTTTATCGTATAAATTTTCATATATGATAGTTATAAATATTATGGATATTTAACTATAATATTATCAAGTAAAATAAAAGTTAAGATTTTTTAAGTAATAGTATATTATATAGAATTTTTCGTCTTTTTTAGATTTGAGCATTTTGTTGCATTTCATATATGATATTGTCTTGTACTGTGATAATAATATGATTGATATGAAATAAGTGGAGCATTTGCATAATAAGGAAAGCTGACTGTTAACACTATAATATGAGTTGACTGTTAAAATATAATACCATGTGTAGGAGGTGGGCCAACGGGCTTTTCTTTAATAATGATTTGTGGTGTTATCCAAATTGTAGCCTGTAACTGATGACCGATTATATTGATGGGTGGAGGGTGACAACTCTTAATGATTATTGAAATTCAACTATAATAAAAATGATAAAAGATGAAAGAATATGTTAATGATATAATGATATAGTGAATATAGATGAAAGAATGAAAATGCCACATTAAAGTTAGATGTCTTTCTTTGCTGAACTTTATACTGAATCATGTATTTATGCATACATACATTAGTAGTATTAACATATGGCATTGATAGATAGGATAGCATATGAATGGATACATATACTGATTATATAATAGATAAGATAGATAAGACTAATGACATTGACATTAATGCATGTATACATATGATTTATCTATAGACTCACTCATGATTTCAGTATCGATGAGTTACTTTTATTGTATGGAATTATTATTTTATTGCCTTTATTGTCCTGATGATACCTACTGATACGGATACTGATTATCGATACATTTATAATCTCACATAGATATTGATTTATAGATTTAAGTGTAATGATTCCTACTTTTTATTATTGATCATATTGGATCGTATTAGAGGTGATTGATCATTAATGAGATTGAATGTTATTAACTGAACTGAGCATGCATATTGACTTTTCTTGCCTTGAGTTGAAAGCTTTAATGAGTTTGGATTACTGTTGAGCTTTTTAGCTCATTATGTGGATTTTAATAATTTCATTTCAGGAAAGGGATCAGGACTAGGTGGGGTGAGATTATCAGAGGTCTGCAGGTTTATTTTAATTTTATTTATATTTTTTTATTCTTTTATAGTCATGAGCCAGTGATAAAATATTGAATATTTTGATCTCCTGACTATTGTAAATCTAATTTTTTGTGAATGAATATAATAAAATATTTAGAGATATATAATTTTACATGTTTTTGCTAGACAGATTTATATTGATGATACAGAAGTTCTGGTAAATTATTAAAATGATAAATATGTAATTTTTCCAAATTTGATTCTAGGACATGACAATATGCTTTCTTTTATATTTATGTTTGTTACGGACTCAAATATACGCGGCGATTGAGTTTAAATTTCTGTCTCAGTATTGTATGTATATCCAGCATACAAACAGAAGAATGAAATAACACCAGGATTTTTACGTGGAAAGCCCTGGCAAAGAGAAAAACCACGGGGCCACGCCCAGTTTAAAAAGTTCCACTAGTGTTGTATGAAATACACGAGGCTGATTCGTCCTTTAAATTCAGGACAATCAGATTACAATGAGTATCAGTTACAAGGCCAAGCAGAGTTCCAACGTCACTCGGGTGTTAGGCAGAATTCCGGCGTCACTTGGAAAGAATTCCGGCGTCCCTCGGGCGTCGGGTAGAATTCTGGCGTCAAGCAGAATTTCGATGTTGCTCCGGCGTCGGGCAGAGCTCCGGCGTCCCTCGGGCGCCCGGTGGTGCTTCGGTGGTGTTCCGACGGAGTTCCGGCGAAGTTCCGGCGGTGGTCGAGGAGGAGCTATTCCCTCCTAGACTTCTCTTCTCTTCTTCTTCTTTTTCTCTTCTTGGCTTGGGTCCCCTCCTAAGAGAAATGAGGGGCTATTTATAGTTTTTCTGGAGTGGCATAGCCCGTAAATAGATGAGGGATCATGGGCAAATAAGGAGTGATCCGGATGAACGACCGATATTGAATCCCTTGATCAAGAACTATTTATTGAGCATTTGAAGGTCTTAAGGGTATCAGAATTCTGCGATCTTGGGCTCGTTGGATTCGTCTCGTCGAGCCGCTCGATTCGACTATAAGCTCGTCAAAATCGTAGACCGTTTGGTAACTCAAATTACTGTTCGAGGCTTCCAACAGCGCTTCGGGTACTTGATTTGGACTCATTTGGGCTCGGATTGAGTCGATTTTGGTGTTGTTGGGTTCGTATTTCAGAGACGCTCAGTTCGACTATAAGCTTGCTGAAATCGGAGTTTAAATGATCTCCGAATTAATTTTTGAAGTTTCCAACATGTGTTTTTCCTCGAGATTCGTGCCCAATCAAGATAATTTTTTGGCGATATGTCAGTTGCCCCCTTATTTTCGGACGTCAAAGCTCCACGAGTCCGAAAATACTTGTCCTGACATTTTACATTGGCCGAATTGCAAAAAATTGCGTTCCAAAAATCAAATGTTTGCTCGAACTTGATTATAGAGGTCTCGTTGAGCTCCGAAAGTGTCAAAATTGAATCCGGAACGTCGAAAAATGTGTCCGGGGACCCCAAAAAAGTCGAATTTGGACCGTCCGGGCCCAAAATCGGAGCCCAGAAACGCGTAGGCGGCCGAACCGGTCGGCCGGCCGCCGCCGGCCGCGCCCGCGCGGGCGCACGAGCAAGGGGAGCGCCCCCTGGTGCGCGCGGCAGTTGGCATATATTATTTTTTTTTGTGCGGGGCCCACGTGGATTTTTAAATCCAAAAAATTTCGAAAAAATCCCAAAAAATTCTGAAAAAATTCAGAAAAATTTCAAAATCCTTCTAGAAGCCCTCTCCCTCCAAATTTCAAACTTTTCCCCCTCTTTTCTTCACATTTCTCTCTCTTTTTCTCCCCCTTTTCATCCTATAAATACCCCCCTTGGGGTAGAAGGAAAATTGCACCTTCTCTACTACTCTCCTCTTCTTCTGGCCTTCTAGCTTTTGGCATTCTGAGGCTTTCCGCCATTTTTAAGTAAGTGACTTTCCCTACTTGACTCGACGCCCCTCCTTTTGCGCAGGAGTTAGCGGCTTTCCTCTCTTCTCCCCTCTAGCTTTTGGCATTTTGAGGCCTTCCACCGTTTTTGAGTAGGTGACTTTCCCCACTCGACTCGGCGCCCCTCTCTTTGCGCAAAAGTTAGAGGCTTCTTCTTTTATTCTGGCTTTCTGACAGTTGAGGCATTCCGATGTTATTCAGTAGGTGATTTTCCCTACTTGAGACAACACCCCTCCTCTTGTACAGGAGTTAGAAATTTCTCTCATTTAAGAGATCATGTGGAGGTGAGATGTTAGTCGGAGGGAGTCTGAATATGGTAGGAAGTCAGACGTCGGGAAGAAGTACGACGTCGGGTAGAACTCCGACGAAAATCCATCGGCGAGAAGAAGTCCCACGACGGGTAGAAATTTGGTGTCGGGTTGAAGCCCGACAAACATCCGATGACGGGCAGAAGTCTGACGTCGGGAAGAAGTACGGCGTCGGGTAGAACTCCGACGAAAATCCATCGGCGGGAAGAAGTCCCACGACGGGTAGAAATTTGGTGTCGGGTTGAAGCCCGACAAACATCCGACGACGGGCAAAGGTCTGACGTCGGGAAGAAGTATGGCGTCAGGTAAAACTCCGACGAAAACCTGTCAGCGGGAAGAAGTCCCACTACGGGTAGAAATTTGGTGTCGGGTAGACGCCCGACAAACATCCGACGACGGGCAGAAGTCTGACGTCGGGAAGAAGTACGACGTCGAGTAGAAATCCTGCGACGGGAGAAAGCTCAACATTTGTTAGAATTCTGATGAAAGTCCCGCGATGTGCAGAAGTCCTTCAACGGGAGGAAGCTCAGCATCGAATAGAATTTTGATGCTATTTTAATGGAAGTTCGTCGATGATGGACGATCGAGTGGAAGTCTGTTGGCAGTCAATGACCAAGTGGGGAGTAGAAGGAGAGAGTTCAGGGGTGCTACTATCAGCAATTGAACGAGAAGTCGATGATGGCTCACGATCGAGCAAGAATCCGATGATGGTTGAGATGAAGTAGAGGACCGCCGACAGATATCCGATAAAGGGCCGATGATTGCGGGTGTCCAGTGGCATTGTGTTAAGGCAATATTCATCCATACTGAAGTGTGCCAACATCAGATATTACTGAATCAAGGGGCCGAAGTAGTGTGACAAGCCAACATTCTGGCAGTACACTGTCAACTGAGTAGAGGTCTGATAATGATCCAGTTATGTCCTTTCTTTGAAGGAGCAGTTGTAGGAGATGCTTGCGTGCAGTAAGGGAGAAGTCACTTAAATCCACAAAGGATATTTGACTGTGTTAAAGTTGCTTGTTGCTTGATGATACTAGCTTGTATGAATGTCACTAGTGTACCTTTTGCTTTTAAATTCTTGCAAAGGTGAACTAGATGTACAATCTTTCGTAATATAACTTCAATAATATTTATATGAAGTTGAAAACTTGCTTTTGCATCTTTGAAACATGAGTTGATATATTGCATAACATGCTTTTTCAAAGATTTTTTGCCCGCCAAGAATCTCCGTGGGAGATGTCCAGAGAATCCATCAAGAATATATGACCTATCTGAGGTTGTATGTCGAAGCCTTTGCTCGACGACGTTAACCTGTATGGAAGAGGTCGAGAGAATCCACTAAGGATGTGAGACCTTTCCGAGGTTGTATGTCGGAGCCTTTGCTCGGCGACGTTAACCTGTATGGAAGAGGTCGAGAAAATCCACCAAGGATGTGAGACCTATCCGAGGTTGTATGTCGGAGCCTTTGCTCGACGACGTTAACCTGTATGTAAGAGGTCGAGAAAATCCACCAAGGATGTGAGACCTATCCGAGGTTGTATGTCGGAGCCTTTGCTCGACGACATTAACCTGTATGGAAGAGGTCGAGAAAATCCACCAAGGATGTGAGACTTATCCGAGGTTGTATGTCGGAGCCTTTGCTCGACGACGTTAACCTGTATGGAAGAGGTCAAGAAAATCCACCAAGGATGTGAGACCTATCTGAGGTTGTATGTCGGAGCCTTTGCTCGACGACGTTAACCTATGTGGAAGAGGTCAGATCGAATCTCCCTGGGATTGATTATCCAGTGATTGAGACACAATAAAGATTGTGTATTTCTTGAATCAAGGATAAAGAGATCATATTTATCGGTAGTTTTTATTGTCATTTGTATTCTTTTTAAAGAAAGAGACAATCTCAGAACTAAACGAACGACACATTATATTACTGTAAGACAATACAATAGATCCCTAGTGTGACTTAGGGATATACAAGTTACACTGTACGTACGAGGATAACACAATGTTTAACTTTGAAGAAAATATTAGGGATATCAAAGTGACACCCTATTTAACACGATGAGATAAGACAAGTAGTATTACTACTACAACTACACAAAGTGCGTGGTCATTCAATCTCGCCAACCATTTGAATATTATTCAACTGTTGTCTTTGTTGTTGTTGATTTTGCCCCCCAGTTGGACCAGTTTCATCTTGAGCAGGTGGGTTTTAGATGAATTATCGGAGATATCCCTGTCGGATCAACCTCTTGATCTCATCCTTGAGTTGCTTACAGGCTTCAGTAGTGTGTCCACGACTATGGTGGAAATAGCAATATTGCTCCTAGTTCCCAACATTCGGTTTCAAAGAATTAGGCCACTTGATATTTTCTTTATCTCGAATGGCCATTAGTATGTTGGTTCGAGTTGCATTGAGAGGCGTATACTCTTTTTCATGTCGGAACTCGCGTTGTGGTACTGGGGGTCTAGGAGATGAATTTTTCTTTCGTTGTAAAAATAAGTCCTCCATTATAGGGGCTTTGCGCTTTCCAGGAATTTATTCAAATTACTTTCTATGGGCACTAATAGCTTCATCCGCTGATATTTGTGCCTCCACACGATGGATCATGTCGGCATACGAAGGGACCGTGTCTCGCATAAGTGCTGAGTAGAAGGGGCCCGGACGAAGCCCTCCGAGGAAAACGCCTCTAAGTAACTTGGGATCTACTCCCAAAATTTGACGAGCTTCAGTAGAAAATCTCTTGAAATATTCCTTGAGGGACTCACTTTCATTCTGACGGATCCCCGAGAGGTGAGAAGAGTCCTTAGTAATTCTCCGATTGGCGACAAATTGTTCAACAAAGGCTTTGGCCAATTTGACGAATGAAGGGATCGTTCCGGATGGAAGAGAATAGAACCATGTTCGTGCCTGTCCTTTGAGTGTAGCAGGAAAAACCTGGCAGAGGAGTGCATCAGATGCTCGCTGGATATGCATGATAGTTTGGTAATGATCGATGTGCTCGTACGGGTCAGATGTCCCATCGTAGGATTCGATGCTTGACAGCTTAAAGCCAGCCGGAATAGGGTGTTGAAGAATGGCTTCCGTCAGGGGTGACGACTCCTGGAAGTCCCACTGACGAAGAGGTTGCCTTACGCCTCCTGTAGGGAACTCCTCTCGGACCAATCGTCGCAGTTCGTGGCGTAGGGCATTGCGAGGGAGCTCAGCAATGTGAGGTTGGGCTAACTCCTCAGGGAGGTCTTGAGAAAGGCGAGACTGCCGACCTGTGTGCGGAGGATGGGTAGAACTTGCTGTATCAGCCAGTTCGTTATCTTGATGTAACTGCGAACGCCTTCTGGGTGGAGGAAGAGGAATCTCGGCTTGAAGATGTTCGATTTGAACATCTTTAACACGTGGTGGATCTCGAGGGAGAAGAACCTCCTCCTGAGGTGCTAGGGTCGGTTATCGAGTCTCTCGCAGGAGTTGTAGAATCTCGTTTTGAGATTCTTTCATCTTTCGAATTCTTTCTTCTAGGGAGGGTTCCGAGGTCCCTTCTCCAGGTGCATTTTGCCCCCGGGGTAGAAAGAGGCAGATACCGGGCGTCTATGATTCATAGACTGATTTCTAGACTGGTGGGAGTTGGAGCTAGAAGCTCCAATGATGCGACTGCTGCACCTGTTGACCATTGTAGCAATATTTGAAGTTGTGGAATAACTTTTCCACAGACGGCGCCAAACTGTTGCGGACTCAAATATACGCGGTGATAGAGTTTAAATTTCCATCTCAGCGTTGTACGTATATCCAGCACACAAACAGAAGAATGAAATAATACCAGGATTTTTACGTGGAAAGCCCTGGAAAAGGGAAAAACCACGGGGCCACGCCCAGTTTAAAAAGTTTCACTAGTGTTGTATGAAATACACGAGGCTGATTCGTCCTTTAAATTCAGGACGATCAGATTATAATGAGTATCAGTTACAAGGCCAAGCAGAGTTCCAACGTCACTCGGGTGTCCGGCAGAATTCTGGCGTCACTTGGAAAGAATTCCGGCGTCCCTCGGGCGTCGGGTAGAATTCTGGCGTCGGGCAGAATTTCGATGTTGCTCCGGCGTCGGGCAGAGCTCCGGCGTCGGGCAGAGCTCCGGCGTCCCTCGGGCGCCCGGTGGTGCTTCGGTGGTGTTCCGACGGAGTTCCGGCGAAGTTCCGGCGGTGTTCCGGCGGTGGTCGAGGAGGAGTTATTCCCTCCTAGACTTCTCTTCTCTTCTTCTTCTTTTTCTCTTCTTAGCTTGGTCCCCTCTTAAGAGAAATGAGGGGCTATTTATAGTTTTTCTGGAGTGGCATAGCCCGTAAATAGATGAGGGATCATGGGCAAATAAGGAGTGATCCGGATGAACGGCCGATATTGAATCCCTTGATCAAGAACTGTTTATTGAGCATTTGAAGGTCTTAATGGTATCAGAATTCTACGATCTTGGGCTCGTTGGATTCGTCTCGTCGAGCCGCTCGATTCGACTATAAGCTCGTCAAAATCGAAGACCGTTTGGTAACTCAAATTACTGTTCGAGGCTTCCAACAGCGCTTCGGGTACTTGATTTGGACTCATTTGGGCTCGGATTGAGTCGAGTTTGGTGTCGTTGGGTTCGTATTTCCGAGACGCTCAGTTCGACTATAAGCTTGCTGAAATCGGAGTTTAAATGATCTCCGAATTAATTTTTGAAGTTTCCAACATGTGTTTTTCCTCGAGATTCGTGCCCAATCAAGATAATTTTTTGGCGATATATCAATGTTTATTGTATTTATTTCATAGTTAATTGAAATTTGGCTTTGCCCCTACAAGTCACACCCGATGATTACGTGGATGAAAAATGGAAGCGTTTGATAACAACACCAGCTCACCAAGCCATACCGATTTAACAAGCCATTTCTTCGATGCAATGCCGTCAGTCAACCAAAGGGGGTCAACAAATTCTATTTAAGGTTCTAAATTAAATATTTAATTAATCATTATCTTAAGATTCAAAACTTCCAACATAATAGATTATTATTTTTAAATAAATGCTCAAATTATAATTTTTTTCTTTCCAATAATTATCACTAAAAATAACATACCACCAAGTTTAGACATAGTTTCTATAATTTGGTTGTGATATATTATCACTAAAAATAAATTTAAAATTAAATATTCAATATTTACATGAAAATTCTTATGATTTGAAAACTTACAATAACCAAGATAAGTTAAATTTAGGTAACTTAAAAATCTCAAAATAGCAAAATAATAACATAAATATTTATAAATATTTTGATTAGGACATTCTAATATTCAATAATTTACAAATTAATCATTTATATTAGTTTATTTTTTATAAAATGGTTGAGTTTTATTCTATTTGTATAAACACCAATTCCACTAAAAAACATCTATATAAAATTTAATGGAAAAAAGACTAAATCATATTGTGTGAAAATTAAATTAAATTTTGATTAAATATGTTTTTATTTTTTTAATTCAAATGAAATCATTGAAATAATCCACAAGTCAATCATCAAGGAAGAGTGACCTTTTGTCTTTAGTTAAAAAGCATAAAATTGGTAGATATTAAGATCACTATCTGCCAACAACCTTATATTATTTTTATTTGGAAAAAAAAAACTTGATGATTAAGATCAAGAGTTTCTATGATTTGGTGAAATCTTATGAGATTAATTTAAGATGCATGGGGTGAGGGGGCGGCTATACATAAAAAAATATATTTTTAAAAATACCGTGGGCTTTTAAATTGAGCTAATAAAATAAGAGTGATTAAGGCTTCATTTGGGACAACTTTCTTACTGCTTTCTAAACAGTTTTTTATACAAAAATTTCTAGCTAATAAATTTTTAGTCTATAGATATAAAGAGATTTCAAATAATTCCTAAATTAAAATAGTGTCTATAGATATAAAGAGATTTCAAATATAAAGTGGCAAGTACCCCACATGCCCCTCTTAAACTCACAATTGCTTAAATAATCTTCACTCTTCTAAGTTAAGTTATGATATGTAATAGCGTCTAAAAATAAGTCCAAACATGGGCAGATACACCTTAAGACCAGAGGGGGCAACCCCCCCGGGAAAAAAAAAAATTTCTTTATTATATGATTCTTTAGATAATTTGTCACCCTCCATATATTTTTTTAGTCTTTATTACAAAGGTATTTAGGCAATTGCCCCCCCTAAAAATTTTAAAATACTATGATATTTAGGCAATTGCTCCACATAATAAAACACATTGTGTAGATATGTTATTATTAGGTTGAACCCCGCCAAGGGGCGCTGCCCCCTTGGACCCTCAACATATTTGCGAAGCGTACAACGATGAACAAATAGGGGTCAAGAGGCAGCGCCCTCGGAACAAATTTTGGTTGTAAGGATGTTTATGAAAAAAAAAACTCTACACTTTACTTATAAATTTGACCCCCCTGAAAATTAAGGTTGGATCCGCCCCTGAGTCCAAAGTACCTAAAAAATCTTTCTTAAATGCTCTAAAAATGACTATAAAATGATCAATCAAAGAGGCTCTAATGACTAGTAAAAAACCTTCAATTGTCTCTCTAAGATTTACTCAGCATTTAATGAAAACATGTTACAAATAATGAAATAAATCAATTTTAATTGAAAGCATGTTATATAACTTATGAAATTGCTTCTAAACCATACAATGAATTCAATTATAAAAAACTAAGTCAAAATTTAGTAATTTGAAAATTATTTTGTGAAAATAGTTATTTTAAAATAATTATATAAACTTTTAGATATAGCAAATAAGTTTCAAATTTTTTGAAATATTTTATATAAAACACATGTATGCTAATAAGTTGTTATAAGAAATTCAAATCAAAATAAAAATTGTAAGTCAACTAAATATTTTTTGGAAAATAAGCTTAATTAATAATTTTCATTTTTATAATTAAGTATTAATAGCCCATTTTGATAAATTTAATGTTATATATGAAGTATATAAAATTATATAAATTTATCAACATAAGAAATATTCAATTAATAAAGCTTATTTACATATAAATTAAGTTTATTATCCTTATTTAGATATATATATATATATATATATAAACAAATCACCTCAATTTGTTAATATTTATAAATGAATTAAAAGCAAATTTTATTAAATTTATGATAAAAATAATAATTTAAAAGGCATTTTAATTTATTAAAACTTATATTTTTTATCATTTGAAGATTGAGCTTGAATCTAGATTTTGTAGTCATAAACCTAATGGCTCTAAATACTTGTAGGATTATAATCTTGAGTGCCTTTTGAAGCTCTTTGTTCATCTGCTAATTTCTTTAATCATCATATCATTAAATTGTAGTTGCTTTGAGATCCAAAGTTTCTGTAAATTTAAATATGAAATAACTTATTATAAATAATTACAACATATAAATATGTATTTATAATCATCAAAATAAACTCATGCACACCATGAGCTAAGAGAATCTACTTTGTAAAGAGGTGAAGGTCACATGCATCTACTTTGCAGAATCTAAAATGAGGCATTTTTGGGTCAAATCATCAAGGAGTAATTAGTGAAGAAAAGAGAATGGAATGCATTAAATATTATGATGGTTACTAGATAGATCTTAAGGATCTAGGATTTGTTAGAGAAAACATTTATAACTCTCCAATAGACATTGAAAGCAACTTTAAGGCTATCAAAACAGTTGAGAAGGTCAGGGAAAGAAGCCCTCAAGATAAGGCAAAGTGAGAGGAAGGCACTAGTATCCCTCAAGAGTGAGCCCTAATAGAGGAAAATTTTGTCTTTCGCTTCCCTTTTCTTCTTATTTCTCCATTGGATTTCCCATCTCCAATTAAAATTGTTCAATTTATTTATTAATTTTTGTCTTATAGCATTAGAAGCATTTATGACAGTGTAAGTTTTAATTTTGATAGAATTAAAAAAAAATAAAACCTGATAAAAGCAATATTGTGGGCAGAATTTTCAAATATTGGAATGAGACTAACATGAAAAGAAAATTTTAAATGAACAATGATAGTAAAATTCATGCTGATAAAATAAAGGTTTTATTAGTTGCTCAAACAAATGATACTTGTAGGATTATAATCTTGAGTGCCTTTTGAATCTCTTTGTTCATCTTCTAAATTCTTTAATCATCCGTTAAATTGCACTTGCTTTTAGATCCAAACTTTATGTAAATTTATTTATAAAATAACTTATTATAAATAATTACAACATCTAAATATGTGTTTATTATCATCAAAATAAACTCATGCACACCATGAACTACGAGAATCTATAATTTCCATTTTACTCCCCTTCTGCATGTACCCAACATTGAGATCAGCTTCAAAGAAGGAGACCTCATGCTCTTCATTGTAGATACAGATAAAGATCAGTCATTGCTCTGCTAGTTCTGAGAGTTATTAGCACATTCTAATTAAGGATGGTAGACCTTTTGTAAAGAGGTGAAGGTCACATACATCAAGTTTGCATAATCTAAAATGAGATAGTTTTAGGTCAGATCATTAAGGAGTAAGGAGTGAATGATAGAGGATGGAATACATTAAGTATTATGATAGTTATTAGATAGATCTTAAGTATCTAGGTTTTATGAGAGAAAATTTTTATGGCTATTCAGAAGACATTGAAGGCAACCCTAAGTCGATACAAAGAGCTGAGAAGATTAGGGAAAGAAGTCCAAAAAATAAGGGAAAGTGAGAGGAAGACACCAGCACCCCTCGATAACGAGCACATACAATACCCTAATAGTGGGAAAAATGCCTTTTTCTTCCCTTTTCTCCCTATTTCTCCACAAAATTGTCCATCTCCAATGGCTAAAATTCCTCAATTTATTTATTTACTTTTTATCTTATAGCATTAGAGCATTTATGACAATGGAAATTCTTATTTTGAAAGAATATTAAAAAAAATCAAGTCTAATAAAAGCAGTGTGGACAGAATTTTCAAATGTTGGAATGAGACTAACATGAAAATGAAATTTTAAATGAAAAATGAGAGTAAAATTCATGTTGTTAAAACAAAGGTTTTATTAGTTGCTCAAACAAATGATACTTGTCCTTGATCTCCAAAATATGTAATATGATATTCAAAATCCTTAAGAAAACAAAGAAGAAGAGTGACTTATTAACCTTTTAGAAAGCCTTTGTTAGAGTGGTTTAATTATCATTTGAAATTCCTCTTGTCAATTCTTATTTAAGCCAAAATATTAATTAGAACTAATCAAATGCCATCTATAACTTTGTCCTATATTTCTTGTGATTAATAAGTAGCTATCTTAACTAGTATACATATTGTTTCTTCTTAATATCTTAACTAATATACCTATTGTTTCTTCTTAATATTTTAGAAAGCCTTTGTTTGAGTGGTTTAATTATCATCGGCTGACGAGGAACTTCAAAATTCTTTAATCATCTCATTAAATTGTACTTTCTTTGAGATCCAAACTTTATGTAAATTTATTTATAAACTAGATTATTATAAATAATTACAACATCTAAATATGTGTTTATTATCATCAAGATATAGTACTCATGCACACCATGAACTACGAGAATCTATAATTCCCATTTTACTCCCCCTCTGCCTGTGCCCGACATTGAGATCAGCTTCAAAGAAGGAGACCTCACGCTCTTCATTGTAGATATAGATAAAGATCAGTCATTGCTCTGCTAGTTCTGAGAGCTATTAGCACATTTCAATTAAGGATGGTAGAACTTTTGTAAAGATGTGAAGGTCACATCATTAAGTTTGTAGAATCTAAAATGAGATAGTTTTAGGTCAAATCACCAAGGAGTAAGGAGTGAATGATAGAGGATGGAATACATTAAGTATTATGATGGTTATTAGATAGATCTTAAGTATCTAGGTTTTGGTGAGAAAATTTTTATGGCTATCCAGAAGACATTGAAGGCAACCCTAAGTCGATACAAAGATAAGGGAAAGTGAGAAGAAGACACCATCACCCCTCGACAGCGAGCACATACAATACCCTAATAGTGAGAAAAAATGCTTTTTTCTTCCCTTTTCTCCCTATTTCTCCACAAATTGTCCATCTCCAATGGCTAAAATTCTTCAATTTATTTATTTAGTATAGCACTAGAAGCATTTATAACAATGAAAATTTTTATTTAGATAGAATATTAAAAAAATCAAGCCTAATAAAAGCAATGTGGACATATCGGAATTTTCAAATGTTGGAATGAGACTAACATGAAAAGGAAATTTTAAATGAAAAATGAGAGTAAAATTCATGTTGTTAAAACAAAGGTTTTATTAGTTGCTCAAACAAATGATACTTGTCCTTGATCTCCAAAATATGTAATAAGATATTTAAATTCCTTAAAAAAACAAAGAAGAAGAGTGACTTATTAACCTTTTAGAAAGCCTTTGTTAGAGTGGTTTAATTATCATTTGAAATTCCCCTTGTCAATTCTTATTTAAGCCAAAATATTATTTAGAACTAATCAAATGCCATCTATAACTTTGTCCTATATTTCTTGTGATTAATAAGTAGCTATCTTAACTAATATACATGTTGTTTCTTCTTAATATCTTAACTAATATACCTATTGTTTCTTCTTAATATTTTAGAAAGCCTTTGTTAGGGTGGTTTAATGATCATCAACTAACGCCGGACTTCGAAATTCTTTAATCTTCTCTTTAAATTCTACTTGCTTTGAGATCCAAACTTTATGTAATTTTATTTATAAAATAACTTATTATAAATAATTACAACATCTAAATATGTGCTTATTATCATCAAAATAAACTCATGCACACCATGAACAACGAGAATCTATAATTCTCATTTTACTCCCCCTTTGCCTGTGCCCGACATTGAGATCAACTTCAAAGAAGAAAACCTCATACTCTTCATTGTAGATATAGATAAAGATCAGTCATTGCTCTGCTAGTTGTGAAAGCTATTAGCACATTCCTATTAAAGATGGTAGAACTTTTGTAAAGAGGTGAAGGTCACATACATCAAGTTTGCAAAATCTAAAATGAGTTAGTTTTAGGTCAGATCACCAAGGAGTAAAAAGTGAATGATAGAGGATGGAATACATTAAGTATTATGATGGTTATTAGATATATCTTAAGTATATAGGTTTTGGGAGAGAAAATTTTTATGGCTATCCAAAAGACATTGAAGGCAACCCTAAGTCTATACAAAGAGCCGAGAAGATCGAGGAAAGAAGTCCAAAAAATAAGGGAAAGTCAGAGGAAGACACCAGCACCCCTTGACAGCGAGCACATACAAAACCCTAATAGTGGGAAAAAATGCCTTTTTCTTCCCTTTTCTCCCTATTTCTCCACAAAATTGTCCATCTCCAATGGCTAAAATTTTTCAATTTATTTATCTAGTTTTTATCTTCTTGCATTAGAAGCATTTATGACAATGGAAATTTTTATTTTAAAAGTATTAAAAAAATCAAGCCTGATAAAAACAATGTGGACAGAATTTTCAAATGTTGGAATGAGACTAACATGAAAAGGAAATTTTAAATGAAAAATGAAAGTAAAATTCATGTTGGTAAAACAAAGGTTTTTTTTATTGCTCAAACAAATGATACTTGTCCTTGATCTCCAAAATATGTAATAAGATATTCAAATTTCTTTAAAAAATAAAGAAGAAGAGTGACTTATTACCCACTTAGAAAGTCTTTGTTAGAGTGGTTTAATTATCATTTGAAATTCCTCTTGTCAATTCTTATTTAAGCCAAAATATTATTTAGAACTAATCAAATGCCATCTATAACTTTGTCCTATATTTCTTGTGATTAATAAGTGGCTTTCTTATTTAATATACCTGCTATTTCTTCTTAATATTTCTCATAATTCATTAATTTACCATCTTAATCAATCCATGGCTTAGTAGCTAACGCTCTATATAAAACAAAAATCCAGCTAGATAAACCAGCAAATATCATTTTTTTCTCTCTAATTTTGTCCCATAGTACCAAAAATTTATTCATTGGTCATATATTTGGCGTTACATGCCCAATCTTAATTTGTAATAGAATTTGTGATAAGCCTATAATAGTACAAATCATATTGTGCTTTATTAATCAATTCTATTGATTTTCATTCTCTCCATCTTTTGTATTTAGTGTATTTTCTTTTCTCCTATGCATAGTCACATAATCCTTTTATAATAATTAAGAAAGTCAACTTTCTTTTTTTCTTTTTGAAAATTAGATAATAAAATATATCATTATTCTTCTTGTTTTATAAATTATATTGCAATTCTTTCTTTGGAAAGTAAATTAATTAGATAGATAAAAGGAAGAAAGATTTAAATTAAAATGGATTTACTACTCATATATACTCCTTTTAGAAATGAGAGAAAATTAAAAGCTTCCTATTAGTAACTCCAAGAGCACAAAAGAATTCATAGATGAAGGAGATCAATTAAAATAATTAGGATGAATTTTAAAACCTTTGAATATGTTTTGAGATTAGTAAAATATATAAATATTTTGTATTGCACTTATTTTAAAGCATATCTAAGAATTTTAAATTTCATCTTAACTAAAAATGTGAAATGTAGGATTCAGGTTATAAATGAATCGAATTGAGCTAAGCATTTCATTATTCAGACTCCTTTATTTACTTTTTTATCAAGCCTGAACTAAATTATGAACATGACTTGAGTTCAAAATCTCGATCAAACTTATTTATTTTCTTATGAGTTCGAGCTATAATTAAGTTTCAATCGTGCCTAAATAATTATAAGTATATATCACTAAACATTATTTACAATATTTTATGAATAATAAAATATATTTTTAACATTTTTAGTCTATTCAATATTTACATTATCCAATATAAATAAAAAATGAAATTATAATTTTAACCTATTCATCTAAAATTTATTTAATATATCAAACATTAATGAAAAATAAAATTAGATTTTAAAACCCTCCTTTTAATTATTGGTTCAATATTTTTATCATATTTATATTTTTTAAATATAAATAAATATTAAAGAGGATAGAATATAAAAATAATAATTTAATAACACAATTTAAGTTATGTTTGTTTATTTTTATGTCAAGATTTAAATAAAAATATAATTTAATTATTAAATGAAAATAAAAATTTATTATTTGAATAAAATTTTCCTTATTATTTTATGAGAGATGATGTCGGCATGGCACAACAAAGACATGATGTCGAATAAAGGTGACAGGAAATAAACATGATGTGACATGATGGAGACGTGGCGCAACACACGGATGACACGGCAGTGACACGATGACAACACGGCAATGACATGTTTCCGACATGAAACTCATGGATGGGGATCTGGATTAATGATGAGTTTGTCGGAGTGGACTATATAGCTCGATGGGCATGTTCTGTGGGCCAATATGGGCCCGGCCTTTGTAAGACAATTAAGAACTTTAGTTTCCTGTAGGCGGCATAAGGTGATAATTGAGGAGTTGAACTCTGATTTTTATCCTTTGTTAGGCCAATGATTTTAAGGGTCCAAATAAGCATAGGTTGTTAGTTTGTGTATTATAATTATATAATATAATTTTATATATTATATATTCACTTAATATTTTTTTCTTTCTATAAAAAGGATTAGTTTGAATTTCTTGTAAATATATAAAATTATTTATTATATTTTGTAAATATGAAAAAATAACATATAAATTATGGCTTCTTGAAATATTTATACGTTTCCTTATATTTCCGTTCAGTTAACTCTTACCGTTAATATCATTGTAAGCATGCAAAATCCAGAATCTCATTATGTAATTTTTTTTTAATTTATGAATATAAATAGTTGCTCATTCTTTAGTCTAAGTCGAGTGCAACAATTCACAATTACTTTCAACACCCTACAGATCCCACTTAAAGGGATCAAATCACATCAAGTTCCGGCCTATTATAAAAGTAGACAATGAGAAAGAAAAAAATTAGAGGAAAAAAATGTGCTAGCTAGGAACTTGAAGCCCTAATTGCAAGGATCCTCTAATGTACACATGCTAGAAAAAGTTTTTGAAGATACTTCAAATGATTTATATCATTTCAATGAGATATAAAATTGCTTGTAAATGCAAAAAGTATTTTAATTATGTGTGGTATCAAGCCTCAAAAATATCCTTTACTCTCAATAAATTAAATTTCATGAGGTTGAAGAGTTGCTTAAAAAAGACATTTCTTAGAGCCCTAATTATCATGAAGGAGATTGATTTTAACATTATAGGTAGTCTTAAATGTTAGGACTTTTTTAAGTTCTAATAAAGTATTAATCAATTATCATAATCTACATGGCTATCTCAATTCTCAATAGAGTTTCTGCACATAATATCTGAGAAAGATCTTTAAAAAATGTAGTTATAACATCATGAGTGCAACATATGAAAGTAATTATGTCACAATCAATAAAAATCAACCAGCGTAACTTCTAATATAATAAAGCCAAGCTATAATTTAAAGATGAAATCATAAGAAACAAGGCTAAATCTATAATGCCAATAAAATATCCTAAGTGCTACAAAGAAGAAAAATGAGAGTTATGATTCTCGAAGCATGCCACAAAGTCTATAGCACTCTGCCTCTAAATCAAATATAGCATCTAATGTAAAAAATATTGATTGTGTTCAACAAAACAAGCTTTATTTCTATTTTAATAGTTAAAAAAGAAACTCATCCAAAACACAACACCTAAAAATCAAAGTCAAAAATCACATCCATTAAACCAAAACTTAGTTGATACCAATGAAAGCAAATGAGACATCTCATCAAAAGTGATTCATAAAAAATAGTAATAAACTACAAACATGCACAACAAAAAAATGTAGATATAGTAAATCAAAACAATATAAATAGCACAATTACAATGCTTAAAGGATCCTAATCATATTTAAAATAAAAATAAAAATAATTGTATTGATTAAATATAAAGATGTAAAACAACTCATCAAAATCAATAAGCCTACAACCCAGAGTTTATAATGCAAAATAGTAGTTCGAGTAAACAAAAATTGATAAGATATCAAAACTTCCTTTCTCATGCACTATTGTACACACTCGAACAAATAAACTTTATATATATACTCCACCAATGTTCTAACTTCTAACATAAATTCTACATCCGTATCCAAATTTCATAAAAGGAAAGAACAACTAGAGTAACAATTTCCACTTCTCCACCAAGGCCAAAACACAAAAGCAATAGTGAGGAATAGATCATAAGATCAACCAATCAAATTATATAACTCACATAAGCATTTAATTAGCCAATTGAACATATAGACATCCAAAATAACTTTACTAGTAAATTTTAATAAAAATGATTACAATTTAAGTTGAGGAAGAAAGAGAGAATCCCTTGGAGAAAAATGATAGATTTAAATAATCTTCTTTAGTTTGAATAACTTGCAGAGCTAATAAATTCCAACAAGTTAAAGATGAGATGCATTTTCTTCTCAGCCTCCATACTCTTGCCCATACCCTCTAGTAACATGGAGCTAGAGAGAGGCAACCTAGATAGGTTTGTACTATTGATGGAACACTACATTCTTTGAATGAGAAGATGGGATGCTTATTGCATTAATGATGATATTGTTGGAAATGAGAATTCATGGGTCAATAATAAATCTTATGAACTAAAAAGATCCTACAATGATCACAAATAAAGATTGGGTTACAACAAAGTGAATCTTTGGCTCAAGATTTTAATATAGTCAAATTATTAGAGTAAGTTAATGAATAGATACTTTGAGATGGGTATCCTTTTCCCTTGAAGCACTCTTAGATTCAAGCAATCTAGCTCCTTATATGAGAATGCTTAAGGATATCAAAATAAAAGTAATCAAACATGACATAGCCATTGAACTTAGAGTTATGTATGAAGAACCTATGACTATTAATTTGGGAGAGAGATATATATATAGAGATAGAGAGAGAATGAGAGATGGCGAGTAAGGAAAATATAATTCTATTGGCCACATGCGAATATTGAGGAGGTCAAGAGGCAAGAGAACAAGGAAAGAGGTCCCCATTCATCAACCTATTTACACTCCTCAATGATGGGATGTACATTTTTTTTGTAATTCCTTGTTGATCGTCTCTTTGGGCTTCTTCCCTTACAATCCATTTTCTCTAGGCTATTCTGATGATCTAGCTCATACCCAATATTTCATAATGCATGCTTTTAGAGTCTGATCAAATGACTCTTAATTGAGTCATCTAACATTAGCTTTTCCTTAATCGATGGCTCCCTTCCTTTAGTACATAGTGCACCTACTTGGACTCTCTCTAACTGAGACTTGTTCTCACCACCACATGCCCACACCCATTTTCATTATCCCATCGATGTCTCTCCTCTACATTGTGGCTGATACTTTGATATATTAGACAAGTTTTATTGATGACTTTAAAACATTCATAATGTAGCACGTCGAGTGGTTAAATCACATTATCCCATTGGACCTAGTATAAAGCAAGAGCAAAGGCTCAAACTCACAAAAGCTCAGGTCAAAATCTAATGTTGGAATTATTTAAATGCACTTTCTTTCTTTTTATAATTTTGTACTATTCTTGAAATCATATATGGTAGGTCACCTTATAAAATGAGCATAAAAATGAAATGCTTCAGTAAAAATGTTAGAAATATCTTCCTTCATTAGTGGCGAATCAATCTTCATTTGCTTGTTGTTTGCCTCAAACTCCATAAATCACATTGAGATATGAACAAAGCTAAAAAAAAAATACCAAACAAGTAAAAAGTTAAATGAAATAATAGATAAATAGGCAACTTGGTTTAACTAAAACTCCCAGAATTATTGAAAGGAAAGAGATAGGAAACTAGACTACTAGAGGATGCCCATAATTTCAAGCAGTGGGGGAGAGAGGGAGCATCCTAAGCTTAGTTAATTTGTTGCATAACCATAATTTCTATGCTATTTTCTTGCAACAGAAATGTTGCCCACAAATTTTGTAGTAAATTTCTTTTTCACAAATAAATTTTGTGCCCGCAAATATTTTATCTCAAAGTTTCTTGATCAGCAAGTCGTCACCATTTGGCCATAAAAAATATTTTAAAAATCTGATGTAACTCGAATGGAATTTGCAAGCATATTTTCATAGAGTATATTGATTTTTCATAATACATATAAACAGTAAAGTAATTAATTGAATCTTAATATAAAAATCAGCTAAAACAAGATTAAAGTTGCCCCTCGCCCTCCCTTTTAAAAATTTCTGGCTTCGCCATTAATTTTGATCATATATTATTTTTTTAGTATGACAATCTTTTGATGTTTACTTTACTGTAAAGAACCTACAAATAACTAAAAAAAAATCTATAATTCAATTGGTATAAAACAAAAAAATACAAAAATAAACAATGAGTTACAATTATATCAACATAACCATATCCACCCATTAAAATAGTAATATAGATTGAAATACAAGATTGTGCATATCATCATTAGTCATACACTATAAAAAAACTATTAAATAGTGATGAAGATTTATGACTAAAATGTTTCATAAAAAAAAAGATAAATGAAAGATTTTTAGTTGATACTATTAAAAATGAATTATTAATGGATTGTCTGTCTATAATAATATTAATAGAAAATTTATTTATGATTCGTTGATTAGATGTACACTAAGGCTTCATTTGGGATTGTTTTCTTACTTCTTCTTAAAGCAGTTTTTAATACAAAAATTAAATTATTTGTACTAGAAAGCTATTTTAAGAAGTAGTAAAAAAGTCGTCCCAAACAAAACCTAAGTCATAATGAACCAAGTCATCATCATTCTCACTTATTTCTTACAATTTCTAAATCCCATTGCCTCTATCTCTGAAAATATATTTTGGTCATGCATCCATTAGCTTTATCAAGTAAGAAAAAATCATAATTGCCTCCCAAAGGTTTTTGTTGCAACCAAAGAATGGTTCATTATATCCATCCGGCCCGTCGCACCAAAGTTTAATGACACTTATGAATAAATTATATGGTCGGCTAACCGCTCCACTTTCGAAATTTTCATCCCTTTATCTCTCCTCAAATTATCGTGCCTCCTCATATTCAAATTGAAGATGAGCCATGTCAAATTTAGATCAACATTCCTTCCTATCAAGGCTTAAATTTATGAGGATTTATACAATTGAAGCATTATTGGAGGTAATTTCATCTCTTAAATTAAATATACTATCTTCCTTGAAATAAGGCTTATATTAAAAGGAATTATATTAATAAATATCATTATATGTAATTTTAAATTTAAATTAAAAAATAATATCATCCTTAAAATAAGGCTTAAATTATTGAAGAATCATACAAATGAAGCATTATTGGAGGTGGTTTCAAGCTTTAAATTTGAAGTGAATATGGCCAACCCTATAAACAAATTTATTAAATTATTTTATTCTTATAATTACCATATAATGGCTATAAATATATGGTAGCATTGTAATAGAAAATAAGCTTCACAAGTGCAAAGTAGAGAAAGCAATAAAGTGAAGAATTTTATAATTAGATCAACTTATAACTTATTTATTTATACTAATTTTTACTAATCATAATTTTCATCTCATTAAATAAATACTAAAAAGAATGAATTGAAGGTGTTGGTCATCAAAGCCTTAGTGCTTAATGAGAAAAATGAGATTTGATTATACTCAAGAAGGTCAATATTTATTACTAATTATCAATGCTTAAGGAACCCGATATTTATCATTTCATGATGCTCATACAACTCGATATTCATTACTCAGCAATACTCAGGGAACTCGATAATTGGAACTCGGTACCCGATAGGCACTTGCCAAATACCCAAGAAATTCAATGCTCGGCCAAGTCAATTCAAAATTTTGATTGAAGTTATTAAAAAAAAAGATCTTGACTTAATTGACTTGGAATTGTCAACCATAAGTTCAAAAACCTTCAACATCAACGGGGTAATGCTAATAATGCTTACTATTTCTCTAATAAAAACAAGAGTAATATTGGGATAATTTTGAAATACTTAAAAGAAAAATTAGGCATAGAGATTTGAAGTGGTTCAAATAGTTAAAGCTAGGCTTCATATTAGTGCTTGGTTGTGCTTGATTTGAAATGAATGAATTAAATGAAATGCCATTTTAAATTAATTTTAGTTATTTTAGATTATTTGATTTATAAATTAGTTAAATTATTTAATTTTGATATAAAATTAAGAAAATTGAACCGATCAATTTATTTTTCAAATTTTATTAAAGTGAAAGGATATATGATTTGGTCGTCTATATTTGACTTTTAATAAACCGAAATTTAATTAATTTTCACAAAATATGATTTTTTTTAATTTAAATAATATTTGTTAAAAAGAATACCAAGCAATATTTGATATAATTTTTATTTTTTTCTTGTGAAATAAATAATGTTTACATTGCTTTTTCTATAACTTATTTGTTTAGAGTTCATGAATTTAATTAATTAAGTATTTTAAAATAAGTATAATTTGATTTTGATTTTGATCTATGTTACAAAATTATAATTAATTGTTGATAGTTGAACTGTTATTTTAATTAAAATTGATGTATCGCCAAAAAATTATCTTGATCGGGCACGAATCTCGAGAAAAAAACTCAAATTGGAAACTTCAAAAATTAATTCGGAGACCAATTAAACTCCAATTTCAGCAAGCTTATAGTCGAACTGAGCGTCTCGGAAATACGAACCCAACGACACCAAAGTCGACTCAATCCGAGCCCAAGTGAGTCCAAATCAAGTACCCGAAGCGCTGTTGGAAGCATCAAACAGCAATTTGAGTTACCAAACGGTCTCCGATTTTGACGAGCTTATAATCGAATCGGGCGGCTCGACGAGACGAATCCAACGAGCCCAAGATCGCAGAATTCTGATATTATTAAGACCTTCAAATGCTTAATAAACGGTTCACGATCAAGGGATTCAATATCGGTCGTTCATCCGGATCACTCCCTATTTGCCCCTGATCCCTCACATATTTACGGGCTATGCCACTCCAGAAAAACTATAAATAGCCCATCATTTCTCTTAAGAGGGGACCCAAGCCAAGAAGAGAAGAAGAAGAGAAGAGAAGTCTAGGAGGGAACAGCTCCTCCTCGACCACCGCCGGAACTTCGCCGGAATTCCGCCGGAACACCATCGGAGCACCACCAGGCGCCCGAGGGACGCCGGAGCTCTGCCCGACACGGGAGCGACGTCGGAATTCTGCCCGACGCCGGAATTCTACCCGACGCCCGAGTGACGCCGGACTTCTTTCCAAGTGACGTCGGAATTCTGCTCGACACCCCGAGTGACGTCGGAACTCTGCTTGTCCTTGTAACTGATACTCATTGTAATCTGATCGTCCTGAATTTGAAGGACGAATCAGCCTTGTGTATTTCAAACAACACTAGTGGAACTTTTTCAACTGGGCGTGGCCCCGTGGTTTTTCCCTTTTCCAGGGCTTTCCACGTAAAAATCCTGGTGTTATTTCATTCTTCTGTTTGTGTGCTGGATATACGTACAATGCTGAGACGGAAAATTTAACTCTATCGCCGCGTATATTTGAGTCCGCAACAGTTTGGCGCCGTCTGAGGGAAACAAATCCCACTATCCTAAGCACCACTTTGATGGCCAACAGGCGTAGCAATCGCATCTTGGGAGCCTCCCGCTCCAATTCACATCAATCTCGGGATCAGTCTATGAATCATAGACCCCAAGTATCCGCCTCCTTTCATGCTGGGGGGCAAGACGCTATGGGAGAAGGAATTTCAGGACCGGCCATTGAAGACCGCATCAGGAAGATGGAGGAGTCTCAGAATGAGATCCTACAACTCCTGCGAGAGACTCGACAACCGGCACTAGCACCACAGGAACTAGCACCACAGGAGGAGGTTCTTCTCCCTCGAGATCCACCACGTGTTGAAGCTGTTCAAATCGAACATCTTCAAGCTGAGATTCCTCTTCCTCCACCCAGGAGGCGTTCGCAGTCACATCAAGATAACGAACTGGCTGATACAGCAAGTTCTACCCATCCTCCGCACACAGGTCGACAATCTCTCATTCCTCAAGACCTCCCTGAGGAGCTAGCCCAACATCACATTGCTGAGCTCCCTCGCAATACCCTACGCCACGAACTGCGACGATTGGTTCGAGAGGAGTTCCCTACAAGAGGCGTAAGGCAACCTCTTCATCAGTGGGACTTCCAGGAGTCGTCACCCCTGACGGAAGCCATTCTTCAACACCCTATTCCGGCTGGCTTTAAGCTACCGAGCATCGAATCCTACGACGGGACATCCGACCCATATGAGCATATCGATCATTATCGAACAATTATGCATATACAACGAGCTCCGGATGCACTCCTATGTCAGGTTTTTCCTGCTACACTCAAAGGACAGGCTCGAACATGGTTCTATTCACTTCCAGCCAGAACGATCCCCACATTCGTCAAATTGGCCAAAGTATTTGTCGAACAGTTCGTAGCCAATCGAAGAATCACTAAGGATTCCTCCCACCTATCTGGAATCCGTCAGAATGAGGGAGAATCGTTGAAAGAGTATTTTCAGCGATTTTCTACTGAGGCTCGACAAATTCCGGGAGTAGATCCTGAATTATTGAGAGGAGTCTTTCTTGGTGGCCTCCGTCCTGGCCCCTTTTATTCAGCTCTTATGCGAGATATGGTTCATTCATACGCCGACCTGATTCATCGTGTGGAGGCACAAATCTCCGCAGATGAAGCCATAAATGCTCACAGAAAGCAGTTCGAGCAGACAAATGGGAAGCGCAAAGGTGCTCCTGGGATGGATTATTCTTCCTTACAACGGAAAAAGCAAGGGAATAGCAATCTACCTCCTAGGCCCCCATTACCACAACGAGAACCTCGGCAGGAGAAAGAGTACACTCCGCTCAACACATCTCGAGCAAAGGTGTTAATGGCGATTCAAGATCAGGACAAAGTGAAATGGCTGCATCCTTTGAAGCCAAATACAGGAAATCAAGATCAGTACTGTCACTTTCATCGTAGTCGTGGCCACACTACTGAAGCATGTTGGCAACTTAAGGATGAGATTGAAAGACTTATCCGCCAGGGCTATCTTCGACAGTTTATTGGGAACCCACCTACCCGAGAAGAAGCTCGCCCCACTGAGGGGCAAAATCAACAACAACAAAGACAACCATTGAATAATATTCAAATGGTTGGTGAGATTGAGTAATGCTGCAACTTGAACCTTTGTGTTAGTAATACTACTTGTCATGTGTCACCATGTATCTCTTCTATGATCAGTATGATGTCATTCTAATGTCCTTAGTATTTCTACCAAGTCGAATGATGTGGTTGTCCCTATATGTATCTCTTCTGTTGTACAAGGGAATTATTATCTTACAGTAATATAATGTGTTGTTCGTCCAGTTTTGATATTGTCTCTTTCTTTAAAAAAGAATACAAATGACAATGAAAACTATCGATAAATATGATCTCTTTATCCATGATCTGAGAAATATGCAGTCTTTATTGCTTCTCAATCACTGGAAGATCGATCTCAGGGGGATTCGATCCGGCCTCTTCCATACAAGTTAACATCGTCGAGCAAAGGCTCCGACATACAACCTCGGATAGGTCTCACATCCTTGGTGGATTCTCCCGACCTCTTCCATACAGGTTAACGTCGTCGAGCAAAGGCTCCGACATACAACCTCGGATAGGTCTCACATCCTTGGTGGATTCTCTCGACCTCTTCCATACAGGTTAACGTCGTCGAGCAAAGGCTCCGACATACAACCTCGGATAGGTCTCACATCCTTGGCGGATTCTCCTGACCTCTTCCATACAGGTTAACGTCGTCGAGCAAAGGCTCCGACATACAACCTCGAATAGGTCTCACATCCTTGGTGGATTCTCTCGACCTCTTCCATACAGGTTAACGTCGTCGAACAAAGGCTCCGACATACAACCTCGAATAGGTCTCACATCCTTGGCGGATTCTCCTGACCTCTTCCATACAGGTTAACGTCGTCGAGCAAAGGCTCCGACATACAACCTCGGATAGGTCTCACATCCTTGGTGGATTCTCTCGACCTCCTCCATACAGGTTAACGTCGTCGAGCAAAGGCTCCGACATACAACCTCCGATAGGTCTCACATCCTTGGTGGATTCTCTCGACCTCCTCCATACAAGTTAATGTCGTCGAGCAAAGGCTCTGACATACAACCTCGGAAAGGTCTCACATCCTTGGTGGATTCTCTCGACCTTTTTTATACATGTTAACGTCATCAAGCAAGGGCTTTGACCTACAGTCTCAAATATGTCAAAAAGGATGTCTCTCACATTCGTTCAGACTAATAATACATCAAAAGCACAAAGCATGTCTTACAGATACAAGAACAATTCAGGTCCCTCTAGGGGACAAATCCTCATTTCATATACAATATCATTGGAGTTACATAAATTCAAATTCAAATATACATTTCTTCTCACCAGAAGTTGAAATCAAACGGCACACTGGTGACATTCATACAAGCTAGTATCATCAAGCAGCAAGTAACTTTAACACAGTCAAATATCCTTGGTGGATTTAAGTGACTTCTCCCTTACTGCACGCAAGTATCTCCTACAACTGCTCCTTCAAAGAAAGGACATAACTGGATCATCATCAGATCTCCACTCAGTGTTAGTGTATTGCCAAAATGTTGGCATATCACACTACTTCGGCCCCTTGATCCAATAATATTTGATGTTGGCACACTTCAGTATGGATGAATATTGCCTTAACACAATGCCACTGGACACCCGCCATCATCGACCCTACGTCGGATATCTGCCGGCGGTCCTTTACTTCATATCAGCCATCATCGGCTTCTCGTTCAACAGATGATAGCAGCACCGTCGAACTCTCTCCTTCTGCTCCCAACTTGGTCGTTGACTGCCAACAGACTTCCACCCGATCGTCCATCATCGACAAACTAACATTGAAATTCTATTCGATGCTGAGCTTCCTCCCGTTGGAGGACTTCTACACGTCGCCAGACCCTCGTCGGACTTCAACTCGACGCTAAGCTTCTACCCAACGTTGGATTTCTGCCAGTCGTCGGACCCCCGTCGGATATCTACCCGACGCTGTACTTTTACGTGACGTCGGACTTCTGCCTGTCGTCATATGTTTGTCGGGCTTCTACCCGACACCAAATTTCTACCCGTCGTGGGACTTCTTCTGGCCGACAGATTTTCGTCGGAGTTCTACCCGACGCCGTACTTCTTCCCGCCGCCGAACTTCCACCCGGCCGCTAATCGTCGCCGGACTTCATCCCGACCTTCGTCGGACCACCGCCCGGTCGCGGACCGCCATCGAACTTCAGCCCGACCTTCGTCGGACCACCGCCCGGCCACTGACCGCCGTCAGACTCTCTCCGACTAAATCTCACCTCCACATGATCTCTTAAAGGAGAGAAATTTCCAACTCCCATTCCGCTCCCCTTCCTGAAAAGGGGAAGCCGCTAACTTCTGCGCAAAAGGAGGGGCGTCGAATCAAGTAGGGAAAATCACCTACTCAAAAACAACGGAATGCCTCAAAATGCCAGAAGCTAGAGGGGAGAAGAAAGGGGAAGCCGCTAACTTCTGCGCAAAAGGAGGGGCGCCGAATCAAGTAGGGAAAATCACCTACTCAAAAACAACGGAATGCCTCAAAATGCCAGAAGCTAGAGGGGAGAAGAAAGGGGAAGCCGCTAACTTCTGCGCAAAAGGAGGGGCGCCGAATCAAGTAGGGAAAATCACCTACTCAAAAACAACGGAATGCCTCAAAATGCCAGAAGCTAGAGGGGAGAAGAGAGGAAAGCCGCTAACTTCTGCGCAAAAGGAGGGGCGCCGAATCAAGTAGGGAAATCATCTACTTAAAAACGACGGAAAGCCTCAGAATGCCAAAAGCTAGAAGGCCAGAAGAAGAGGAAGAAAGGGGCATTTTGTCCCCTACCCCAAGGGGGGTATTTATAGGATGAAAAGGGGAGAGAAAGAGAGGGAAATATTGAAGAAAGAGGGGGAAAATATTTGAAATTTGGAGGGAGAGAGTTTCTAGAAGGTTTTCGAATTTTTTCTGAATTTTTCAGAATTTTTTCGGAATTTTTTGGGCTCAAAATGAGTTGTTTTCGGATTTTATAAAAAAATATATATAAAAAATAATTTTTGCGGGCCCCACAACAAAAAAAAAAAAAAAAATTAAAATGCCATAACTACTGCGCGCCCCAGGGGGCGCGCCCCTTGCCCGCGCGCCCGCGCTGGCGCCGCCGCCGGCGGCGGCTGCCGCCGGCCGGCCGGTTCGGCCGCCTACACGTTCCCGGGCTCCGATTTCGGGCCCGGATGGTCCAAATTTGACGTTTTTGGGGTCCCCGGACACGTTTTTCGACGTTCCGGACTCAATTTTAACACTTTCGGAGCTCAACGGGGCCTCTATGATCAAGTTCGAGCAAACATTTGATTTTTGGAACGTAATTTTTTGCAATTCGGCCAATGTAAAATGCCGGAACAAGTATTTTCGGACTCATGAAGCTTCGACGTCCGAAAATAGGGGGGCAACTGATGTATCGCCAAAAAATTATCTTGATCGGGCACGAATCTCGAGAAAAACACTCAAATTGGAAACTTCAAAAATTAATTCGGAGACCAATTAAACTCCAATTTCAGCAAGCTTATAGTCGAACTGAGCGTCTCGGAAATACGAACCCAACGACACCAAAGTCGACTCAATCCGAGCCCAAGTGAGTCCAAATCAAGTACCCGAAGCGCTGTTGGAAGCATCAAACAGCAATTTGAGTTACCAAACGGTCTCCGATTTTGACGAGCTTATAATCGAATCGAGCGGCTCGACGAGACGAATCCAACGAGCCCAAGATCGCAGAATTCTGATATTATTAAGACCTTCAAATGCTTAATAAACGGTTCACGATCAAGGGATTCAATATCGGCCGTTCATCCGGATCACTCCCTATTTGCCCCTGATCCCTCACATATTTACGGGCTATGCCACTCCAGAAAAACTATAAATAGCCCCTCATTTCTCTTAAGAGGGGACCCAAGCCAAGAAGAGAAGAAGAAGAGAAGAGAAGTCTAGGAGGGAACAGCTCCTCCTCGACCACCGTCGGAACTTCGCCGGAATTCCGCCGGAACACCATCGGAGCACCACCAGGCGCCCGAGGGACGCCGGAGCTCTGCCCGACACGGGAGCGACGTCGGAATTCTGCCCGACGCCGGAATTCTACCCGACGCCCGAGTGACGCCGGACTTCTTTCCAAGTGACGTCGGAATTCTGCTCGACACCCCGAGTGACGTCGGAACTCTGCTTGTCCTTGTAACTGATACTCATTGTAATCTGATCGTCCTGAATTTGAAGGATGAATCAGCCTTGTGTATTTCAAACAACACTAGTGGAACTTTTTCAACTGGGCGTGGCCCCGTGGTTTTTCCCTTTTCCAGGGCTTTCCACGTAAAAATCCTGGTGTTATTTCATTCTTCTGTTTGTGTGCTGGATATACGTACAACGCTGAGACGAAAATTTAAACTCTATCGCCGCGTATATTTGAGTCCGCAACAAAAATAAAAATAAGTAAATTATAATTAATAGTTGAAATGGTATTTTAACAACTCAATCAAACCCATCAAAAAAGATTAAGTCATTTTGATTATTCAGTTTAATTAAATAATGCATATTCATAGGTCTATTTAGGGCAGCTTTTTGACTACTTAGCTTACTGTTGTTGTTTTCTTGCTTTCTATAAACTTTTATAGCAGAAAGTTACTTTTCATGATCAGATTTGTGTGTTCTATCCGTAAGAAAGCTACGATATACAGCTCATCTTGGCTTGTCGGTTCAGAGCTTAGGCTTCTGTTGACCAACGTATAAAGAACAAAAGAAGAAAGATTTGCATACCTCGTATCTAGTCGAAATCTCCGCAAATCCCTCCTGAAATCCCGTCGAATTACTGTGCACTGGCGCCGTTCGCGTCTCTTCGCACAAATCCGGCGTAAAACCTGTTGAACCGTACCCAATTCTCGTCGTTAAATACCCGACCTTCCCTTAGCTCTTCCCACACGCTGAATCCCTCCTCCGCTCCACCTACCCGAAGCCTTCAACCCGATTCAAGCTTCAGCTTCCCATCTCTGACCCCCTGCTCCTCCCTCCCAGTCGGTCGCACCGCTCAGCCCTTGCCCGCCGACTTCAGCAGAGAGAGAGAGAGAGAGAGAGAGGAAGAGAGTGAGGAAATATTTCCCCTACCTGTGCCGGATAGCCTCCGACCTCCCTCCTGTTCGTGAGTCTTCCGCCTCCCTCTCTGTCTCGGCCATACGAACCTGCCGCAGAAGTCCCGACCTCCACTCACGATACCTGTATTTGAACCGACCATCCAAGTGCTGATCTACCACCGACTCCAACCCGACGCCGTAGCCCGCAGCTCACGCGACCAAGCCTCCTCCAGCCGAAGCCTCCCTCTCCGACATCTCCCTCTTACGACCGAACCCAAACGAGCCCTAGCTCTAGCCCGACGACCCGCCTGCTTCAGGCCGAACCCACCTTACCTCCTTCCCTCTCTGTCGCAAGCCACAGCAAGACCCGACATCCTCCTCTCTGCCGCAAGCCGCCCGCCTCCTCTGCCCGACTCCCTTAGGTTATTAGTTGTATTTTATTTTTAGTTATTATTATTTGTTATTTATTTGTAATGTTAATATTAATATTAATATTAATCTTATATTATTATTTATAATAATATTACTTTATTATCATCATTAATGATAAACATTAATGTTGTATAATAGTAATATTATAATATAATAGTAATATAATTATAATATTATTATTAATAATATTATTAATATTAATAATAATAATGATAATAATAATGATATTATTATTATTATTATTATTATCATTTCAAAAAAAAAATGCAAAAAAGAGAAATACAAATGCAAGCTCTCTCTTGCCTCGATCTACGTGCCAAACTCGACGCTTGCAAAGGTATAATTTTCTAACTCAGATTCTCGCTCTCGAAGTTCGCGGCGGACCGGAAAACCGCCTATACACGCTTTCATAAGCGTGGTGGGATGGGACCCCGGTGCGGCGCCTACAACGAGGCGGGTAATCACCTCAAAATCCTATCCTCGGCGTTCGTGTTGAGCCGACAAACCGCCTATACACGCTTTCATAAGCGTGGTGGGAAGGGAACCCGGTGCGACACCTACGGCGAGGCGGGTAGGCCCTATACACGCTTTTCTTAGCGTGGTGGGGACAATTTTAAGTACCCGTATGCGGCTCTGTACCTGCGGGGAAACAAATGCTTTGCTTTTTCAGGTACGTCGAAGACCCATACACGCTTTCTTAAGCGTGGTGGGGGATTGAAGACTTTACACGGCCGCGGTGTCCTCGAAAGAGGGCATCTACCATACACGCTTTCTTAAGCGTGGTGGGAAAGGCCCAGTTTTCCGTTATTTCCCCTAAACGGGGGAGATGCCGGAATGCTGCCGAAATTTCGGGTGAATCTGAGACCGTACGTGGACTTGTTTGAATTCAAGAAGAATAAATGAGACTTGGACTTGTGAACTCAAACACAAATTGAACACTAATCAAAGTTGCAAGCATTGAACCCTAACCTAAATGAACTCAAAATGAACCTAATTTCAACCTAAACTAGAACTTAACCACAAGTGACTTGAACTTCATTCGAACTTGTGAGGACTTGGACAAAACTCGAACAACAAGAGACTCAAATTTGACATTGAGTTGAACTTGAGCATGGACTACAAAGGACTTGATCTAATTTGAACATTACCTGAATTGAACTTGAACCATCAAGGACTTGTAAAGTCAGAATTTGAACTATACGACACCAAGGGGGATTTGGACTCCAATTTGATTGAGCAATGGTAGACTTGTGAACTTGAACCAGATGATGTAAAGGACCACATTTGAGCTCAAATGAATGGATGAATGAAAGGAGCTTAAAATTGAACGAATTGAACTTGTGTATGACTCGAACCATAGGGGATGAAACCCAAGGCAATGAATCAGACATCAACTTGGCAAGCACACAATAAAGTTTGGGAATACAAAATGCTAAATAATAGTCTAAAGCACGCAAGTAAATATTAATGGTTGGATAAGGGACTTGAACTAAACAAAGAGCTTCAAGCATGGCTTACTCCCTCAATACTACGACTCACTCGTAATGATCACAACAATCAAAGTGCTAGCGCCAACAAGTAGTTCATGATGATGCATCAAGAGGTTTATGGTGGAGAGAGCTTCATGACAATGAAAGCTTAATGTGTACCATACCACACACATAAGTAATGCAAAACTTCTAATGAATGATCAAGCACAGATAGACCAGAAGGAGATTTGTGATGGTCAAGGAACTCCAAATGCGTTCATATAAGGAGGGAGGCATATGCTGAATAAAGCTTTAACTCCATGAAGAACAAAATCCCCAAACGAAGGTCAACGAATGAATAAGGAATTTATATTTCAAAAGGCATGACTTGATTTGTTCATAAGCAACAATGTTCATATCAATGAATTAGCGAACTTGTGTATAGAAGATTGAAAGCACTGATGAAGGGAGCTTTTCGTGGATGCAACGGTTGAAATGCAAAGGGCGTCATTAAACGACAGGGGATTTAAACAAATCAACTGAATGCACCTTCCTACAAACAGCCAAGTCTCTTGCGAACACATACATTGCAAGCACGGATGAAAGTTTGTAATACCTTGAAGATGTAAGCGACAGTTGCTACAATAATGAGAAAAGACAAACAAATGCATTCAAACCTGCGGGCAATGAAGATTGAAATTGACAGCATACTTCACGTCAATCTTATGAGAAAACATATTAGTCCGCTGTGAAGAACACATACATTGCCTATAGACAATAATAAAAGGCCACTTATGCATACAACCATCTGCTTGTATTTTAAAGAAGAAATGCTCACAAGCAATGGAACTAATAGGGACACTTGTGAATGAAGCATAAAGGACATATAACAAGTGCAAATGTGTTTATTGCATATAAGCGAGGTGATCCTATCTACAAGCGATGCTGCTGAATACATCATCAGTATAGAAAGTTGCATCAGACACAAGCGCTTGCTGGCGGTGATAGAAGATTCGCCATATGCATAGTAATACACTTACAAGTGAGGAGCATCAATAGACAATGAATATTGTGATATTTTACCGTCAACGTCGATCACATATCAAATAAATACACAAGCTCTTTGCAGTGAAGAAAGTTGATAGGAAGCAGGTGTATTGAACTGTTCAGGGTTAATCGCAGTTCATATGTAGGCAATGGGCAGAAAGTTACAGTGTGGACAACGTATTATCTACGAGCAAGAATAATACATATGCAATGTATATGAGTTCTTGTTGATCACCATAAAAGACTCTTTATCTACAAGCAAATATAAGGTAGTTACATCAAATATCAGCACTTACAAGCAGTTACACCAGACAAATGAATAAACACCAAAGGCACGCAATGATGTACCTATGAGTAGTGAAGTGATACACTTGTGAGCGACAATAACATATAAGCTATGAATATGACGAATCCTCTCAAGTTAATATCAACTTGCAGTTGAATACGCCGCCTCTCTACAAGCAAGAGTAGATGATACGTAGCGAGGCACAAATATCTACGGGATTGTAAGAGACTCGCAGTACGCACTACATGCTATATGCAAGACGCCACCGGATCCGCAACATTCATGCAAGCGGACAGAAGGCGTTTAGAAATGTTCCAAAAGTACCCCCGCACATGCACCATAATATGTATGCACATAGGTACACATAAGGGGATGTACTGAATACCCGCATGGGCCCCCGGCGAGCGTGTTATTGGTACACCCGTGACGTCTAGGGATGCTGCGCAGGTCAATAGATTTGAACCCGATCCTCCTATGCAAGCCGATAAGAGTAGACAAGGTTCAATAAATAATTATAAAATGCCCCCCCAAACACCTGCATGGGCCCCGGCGAGCGTGTTATTAGTACACACGTGACGTCTAGGAATGCTGCGCGGGTTAATAAGTGAATTCAAGTTCGAGCCCGATCCTCCCATACAGGTAGATAGGAGTCGACACGGCTCGAACCATTAAATAAATATGCAGTCGTGAGATCGACTGAGATATTTATTTTATACATTCATATTAGGCTTTCAAGGTCTATAATCAAGTGAATTCACTTACAAAAGGCTCAAAGCCTACGAAACCCGATCCTCTATCGACTAGTAGATAGAGTCGACAGGGTCCAATCAATAAAATAAAAATGACCCCAAACACCCCGATGATGGCCGCGTTGATTGCAGATTTCAACCGGAGGGGTTAACTTCAAATATTTCAAAATGCCCTCAAACCTCAAATATTTTTAAGTGACCTCAAGGTCACCCCGATGATGGCCGTGTTGAATGAAAATATCAACCGGAGGGGTCCATTTCAAATATCTCAAAGTACCACCCAAACTCCCACAAAATCCAAAACTCCACACAAACACTTTCAAATACCTCCCAAATTCCATCAAAATCCAAAACTCCATGAAAATTCCCACAAAATCTAAAATTCCAAACTCCAAATTCCAGAAAACCCCAATTCCAAGGCATTTAAAACTGAAATCTAATCCATCAATCACTCAAAGCAAAATCCATCCATCCTCCGCAACAGTTTGTCGAGGTGGACAAGTTAAAATTTACTTCAGCTCGCAAAGAGCTAATGCCTGGTCGGAAATATCACTAGGATCCATTCTCAAACAATCTCCTGCCAGCAAGGACGTGGTACGAGTCCTCTAACCGGCAGTTTCGCCGCCAAATGGCACTGCAGGATAAACGGTTATGACTCGGGGCCCTCTGAACCAGGTGGTCGCCGCCAAATGGCACCATTATATTATGGTTATGGCCAGAGCCCGTATGCTCCCCAATGGCATCAAATCCTTGAGATATGAATCAATAGGATATGATTGATAGGGCATAAAGCCCTCTGTTAGCTAAGGTGGATTCAAATTTGTCCCCTTAGACAAATATTCACCCCAGGTCTACAAGGTACCCTTGGACGAAGCAACCCATGGCTGCCGACAAGGATCCTTCTGTCAGGTTGGGTCGACTACCTCCTCTGACTAAGTAGACCAGGGATCACGATGGCCCGGGATGACGGAACCATGGGATCTTGATCGGGTCCATCATCCATTCCCCCACCATCCGCTTTAAGTGCCAGATGGTGAAGTTTCTAATTTTAAATATTAACTCTTTTTAATTTCCAAATCCTCCAATCTTTCAAATTCCCAAACTCTCCAATTTCTAAACCCATGCTGCTACTATATGCCAGATGCACGTATCTATACGTATCTGATTGATGACTAGCCTTAATCGAAAGTTCTCTCTCGTTATCGGGAGGGGTAATTAACTATAGGGGCTTGCGCCTATAGGAAACCAGAACTCAGATCATAAAGTCCTCACAAAATGAGGGCGAAATCTCTGGGTAGTGTCTTATCTACAAACCCATCTGCCTTCCAAAATTTACCCCGGAACTTATCCTGTTAAAACTCCCCCCTCGAAAAGCAAAAGAGCGGGCGGAGGCCGGGGCCGAATTTTTGGAGCCCACAGATTTCTGGCGACTCCGCTGGGGATTGGTTTCTCTTTCCATATTTGGCTAGTCATCTCAGTACTATCGTAGCAGTCAAATCAACGCAGATTTAAAATTTTGAATCTCTCAAAATGATCATTCAGTGAATCAAAATTTTGAATTTTCAAAATGATCGTTAAAACAAATTTATCAAGATAACGTATTTAGCAGTATTTTAAATTTGTATTGTTTGAATTTGCTCGCTAATGTTATCTATTTTTGTTTTCTATTCTGTGCAAGTCTCTGCATTTTTGAAAGTGTGGGGTGATGAATCAAATTTTGATCACTAACCCTTACCTTTCATTTATGCAGATGGATCTACAGAATACACCAATGACTGTCCAGCTGGGACAAGGAGCCAGGATCCAACTGGCGAACGCTATTATTGAGACAGGGAATGCTGGAGCTACCATCCAGTTTGGTAGCATTGACTTCCCTGCTGTTGTTGAAAGGGCCACCGCCATTCCTACGAATGGCAGAAATACTGAAGGGCCTGCTAGGAGGCCACACTCTGCTGGAATTACCACTCGTCGTGTGCACCTGCCGGCACGACGACTTGCTGCTGCTGAAAATCCTCGTGAGAGGATTTCTGTCTTTGAACGGCTGTCGCAGCCAGAAATCCCGGCCACCAAGAGGGTTGTAGCCGGAGGAAGGATCTCCGTGGTGACGACAAACACCACACATCTGCCAACCGGGTTACCTGCACCCGCGAAGAATACTTCTGAAGCTTCCTCATCTGGAGGAAAACTGACTAGGAGACAGAGGAGGAAACTGAATGCTGAGCTCCGGGCTCAGCAACAATTCTCAACTCATCCCTCAAATCTGTCGGCCCAAGAGCTAGAAGCGAACATTCCTACCCGGAATGGGTTCACAAATTTGAAGTGGGTTAAGAGGAACAGCTCAACTGGGGAGCTGAAGAAGTCATTCTGGGACCGACAGCCTGAAGTCCCACCTCCTCAAAAGAAGAAGGAGCCTGAAACTCTCTCAGCTCGAGTCTACAGAGTCCTGAAGACCGTGAAGGAGAGAGGACTGAAAAAGAGAAGGTACCAGCGGCCACTGATGGTCGAAACAAGAAGAACTCCACCAAGAGCGCGTCTGTCTCTTGCTGTGAAGAGAAATGAAAGAAAATACACCCTGCACGGTGAACATCGGGGTGTGACACCTGAACCACACATTCAGGGATCCACCGCCGAAAGGTCCCGGTGGAAGGGAAAACAAATCTGGAGGCCAAGGCCTCGCAGAGAAGAAAAGAATGAAAGAAAGACTGATCTGGGCGTGACATCCGGTACTACTTCCCGGAGATCCGCCCCCAGTTACAAACAACGTCAGAAATGGGTTCCAAAGGAGGCCCACGATGACGCTCCTCCCAACGGTAGACACCTTGGAGAATCCTCCAGGGGATCCCGTCGCTCACTAACTCCTCCCAAGGAAGAGTCTAACTTCGACCGCAGCCCACGGGTTGAAGAGATCTTCCTGCCTAACCAAGAACCGGAGATCCAGTGGCGCCGCCGCTCGGAGATCCGAGTACTAGAAGAAGAAGGAGAAGAAGATACGGGAGAAGAAAATATTGAAGAATACATGGAAGAAAATCTAGAAGAAGATATGGAATACATAGAAGAAGACTTGGAAGAGGTAAATAACACCTTGGACATGGAGGTGGTCTACATGGTGAGACACATCAATGTCGAAGAGGAGGCCTACTACGACGATGATGAAGATGACGATCGTTGGCAACCACCGCCTAGACAAGTATATCGGCGACGCCATGAAGCCGGGTCCACCACTGGCAGAGGTGTCCATTCCCAAGAAGAGCGAGAAGAGGCTGAGGATAATCCCTTTGCTGACGAGAACGTCACGCTCGCAGAAATGCAGAGACAAATGAAACGTCAAATGAGGGCCAAGGATAGGGAAATCTCTCAGTTGCATGAGAAAATGACAGAGATGATGACCCAAATGACGGCAATGATGCAGATCATGCAGAGAAATACTACAGTTGGTTCTATGCCCAATCCTCCCCCTGATCCTCCAAACTTCCAAGTGCCGCAAGTCTCAGGAGTACGGGACACTCCTGAAGGTGGCCACGAGGCTCAGAATACCACTCGTCAGCCTACTCCGCAGAATATCGCAAGTACCTCCGAGCCTGTGACTGCTGCACAGCTTGAAGGGATCATTACAGAAAGGATCAGGGCTATTATAGCTATTGATCAGGCGGAGAAGCTAGTGGGTAAAGGTCGCCCGTACCCGGCAGAGTATGATCAGGTGCCATACCCGAAGGGATATTCTGTGCCAAAATTCAATACTTTTGATGGCAACAAAAATCCCAGACAGCACTTGGCGCAGTTCAAAGCCACCTGCGGGAATACTGGAGGGAATGATGCTCTACTCTTCCGACAATTCGTTAGCAGTTTGACAGCAGCTGCTTTCGAATGGTACGCCGAACTACCAAATGACTCTGTAAAAACATTTGCAGAGTTAGAGAATATGTTCGTGAAGAGATTTGCCAGTGCGACCGAGAAGATAACGATCGCTGACCTTGCTCTGAATAAGAGAAAGAAGGAAGAATCAGTGACTAAATACATCACTCGCTGGCGCAATCTAAGCATGAAATGTGAGCAACAACTTGAAGAAGAACATGCCGTACAGTTGTTAATGGGAAACATTGATGACAAAATGCAACCATTCCTGTGCATGGCTACTATTACCACATTTCAGGATTTACTGGATAGAGTAGCAAAGTTCGAGAAACTGAACTTGTCAAAATCAGAGAATTATTCTGATAAGCCCAAGAAAACTAAAGCCTCAGGTGCTAGAAGAGGCGAGGCTGACTCTATATTTTTCTCTAGAACTGATAAGGAGAAACAGATGACGTATAATATAGATAAAGGCAAGCAGCCGATGCAATATCAAGAAAAGCCTAAGCAAGTCTACAACCCTAACCCCCAGCCGAAGCTGATACTCGGGGGTAATGATAAACCAAGAAATTATCAGGGCGGTGGAGAACGCCCGAGACAAACAACGGGAACTGGTGATCGAACGTTCCCCTCCCTCAAAGATAAAATGAACAAAGAATATTCATTTAAAAGGGAAAGTGTTGCCAAGCTGTTTCGACAGGCGTTGAAAGCGGGTTTAGAACTGCCAGAGTGCAAGAGACCCGAGGAGTCAAAACATAGCGGCGACCCAAACTATTGCCCATATCATCGGGTGATGAGTCATCCAATTGAAGATTGCTATGTCTTCAAGGATTGGCTTGAAAGAAAATATCGAAGAGGAGAGCTCACATTGTCCGATAATGTGCTGACTCACCCCAGAAAAGAGTCAACTCGGGTAGTTACGACTTCTTCCGTACCCCCGATTGAAGAAAGGAGAAAAGGGAAGAAGCCGATTCCAGAAGAACAGTGGGAGACTGTGGTCTCTAAGAAAACTGTGAAAATGTTGAAACAGCTTGAAGAAGTTCCATGTGTAAAATGGAAATCTCCCACTGAGCCGGTGATAGACCCCAAGGCTCTGCCCGTGGTGCGAGCGTCTGCTTCTAAACAGTTTTCCAACCAAGTTGGAACTTCAAAGTCTGGAAAGAAAAAGTCCTCCAAGAAGAAGACAAAACTAAAGAAGCCCAAGGAAAAGAAAACAGCAACCCAAAGGGTTATAGATAGTCTGGATGAATACTACCAGACCGCGAGGCGTCCTATTAAGCTTGCTGACTTTATGTCAGAGCTCAAGATTGACGAAGCAGAAGAGGCTGATGAGGATCCTCTTCCCACAGAAGTCTGTCGGGTCATTTCAGCAACGCCAATAACTCTGACAAAAGAAAAATATGTCAGAGAGATGATCGTTGAAACCTGTCTGGCAACATCGTCAATGGACTACAGCTCAGAGGAGGATCTGCATTTTCCAAAGACAGATGAATCTGATCCCGATATAGCGTCGCAGATAGGACATGTAAATCTGGGAGGTGATTCTGAGTCAACAAATGAATCCCTAGACGCGACGATGGCAGACTCTGAAGAAAATGCACCGTCAAATGAATCTGATCCAGAAGAGATCGCTCAAGTGCAGTTGAGAAGTGGCAAGATACTACCACCTCCGCCAAAGAAAGGAATATCCAATAAGGATAAGGGAAAAGAGATAGTTGTCAACGAAGACATTATCTCCAAGGATCCCAAGAAGAAACATACTCCAGTTAAGGGAATAGATTATAATATCTTATCCCATCTGAGGAAGATCCCTGCCCAGCTCAGCATATACGACGCTCTGGTGATGTCCAAGGATCTTCGGGAGACTTTGATTCAGGCTCTCAAAGACCCCGAAAGATATGAGGCGTACTTCGCCGAGCGCAACCTAACTGAGGTCCTGCAAGCTCGAAATGAACCGTTCATCACTTTTACTGAGGACGACATGATGCTTGGGACGGCAGACCACAATCGACCTCTGTATGTTACCGCAGAGAGTGACGATCTGGTAATCAGTCGAATTTTGATCGACCCTGGATCCTCCATCAACCTCATGAGCTTAAAAGCACTAAGTTCATTGTGCCTCAACGTAGAGCACCTCGGGCCAGATAAGCTTATGGTACATGGCTTTAACGAAAAAGGGCAGAAAACCCTTGGATCGTTTATGCTCCCTCTTGTATTTGGAGAATTCCATACAGAAGCTAAATTTCATGTGATTGATGCGGACACTTCATTCAAGGCGCTCCTAGGTCGCCCCTGGTTGCACGAGTATGGCATCGTCCCATCAACACTACACCAGTGCATGAAATACCTTAGGGATGGGGAAGAATTCAGGATCTCTGGTGATATTCAGCCCTTCGCGGTCCATGAAGCGACAGTCTATGAAGATGCGCAGTACTTCATGCCAAAGAAGCAAAAGTTATCAAGCTCTCTAAAGGCTCAAGCATCTAACCCAAAGAGTGCAAAGCAACCTGAACAGAAAGGTGAGAGGAAGCAGGTGGGGAGAAAGAAGACAACGCCGACTCTTCCCAAAGAAGCTACCACTTCCACTTCTAAAGAAAGGAAACGTGTACCTCACCTTGGGAGCGACACAGATGAAGAAGATGTCACCTCTACAAAATCCCAGAAGGTATGCCATTCGATGGACGAATGGAGTAGGGAGGTCGCATATTCAAATGATGATTATGACTACGACTCTATCTACATGAACACGGTGCAAGAGGTATTCTCTAGAAGAATAGATAGCCTGTCAATCTCAGACAGCGTGCTTGTAGTCACTCGCGTTCCCCTACAGTATTTTAAAGAAATAATTCAACGAGATGTGCATAAAGTTGAAGAACTTGTAACCCTTTATCTGCCTCCAATCAGAAAGGGGATCGAGTCAGGGAATATATTCTACTCCGTAGGAAAGGATGAAGAAGTGAATCGTGATTGGGACCATGTCTTCATCGATTCTGAAGAATTACTACCTACGAGGATACCTAGGTTTAATACCAAAGGTATTCAAAGAATGTTGCGAAAGTGGATCAATGTTCCCACCCCCAAACGACAACTTCGTATGTGTTTAAGTCTCTGGTATGGAAGGAATCCGCGTCCAATGCGGCGGAAGGAAATGAATGCATATAAAGGTATCGGATTCGTCAGGCGAAAATGCATCCGAAAGGAGACTTGCCGAGCCATCACTTGCAGGGAAGTTGAACCCAATGACGAGTCTGATGAAGAGGTCTATGAAGTTGATGATTACGATGATCAGCCTCTAGAGGCCAAGCCTGCACCAGAAGAGCTTGAAGATGGTGGACAGGCAACCACTATGGACGAACTAAAAGAAGTCAACTTGGGAACCGAGGATGACCCTCGCCCAACCTTCATTAGTTCCCTTCTGCCGGAAGATCAAGTGGAAGAGATAAAAGAACTCCTCTGTGAATTCAGGGATTGCTTTGCCTGGACATATGCTGAGATGCCCGGCTTATCCCCTGAGGTAGCAGTTCATAGGTTGGCAATCAAACCGGATGTCGCACCCGTCAAACAAGCTCCAAGAAGAATGAGATTGGAGATTGAAGAACAGGTGATTGCTGAAACCAAAAAGCTCATAGAAGCGGGCTTCATCCGCGAAGAGAAATACGCCGACTGGATTGCCAATATCGTCCCGGTGAAGAAGAAGAACGGTCAGATACGCATCTGTATCGACTTTCGGGACCTCAACAAGGCGTGTCCAAAAGATGATTTTCCGCTGCCTGTATCCGAACTCCTAGTAGACAACACGTCAAATTATGACATGTTCTCGTTTATGGATGGATCGTCAGGATACAACCAGATCAAGATGGCTCCTGAGGATGAAAGGCATACGTCATTCAGAACGCCCATCGGCATTTTTTGCTACACGGTCATGCCCTTCGGCTTGAAGAACGCTGGTGCCACTTACCAACGGGCGATGACCCATATCTTTGATGAATTAATACATCAGAAGGTCGAATGCTATGTAGATGACCTGGTTGTCAAGAGCATAGATCGAATGGATCACTTGAATGACCTGAGGGTTGTATTTGAAAGAATCAGAAAGTTTGATCTGAAGATGAATCCTCTCAAATGTGCTTTCGGGGTCTCCTCAGGAAAATTTCTCGGGTATGTCGTTCGCCATCGAGGCATAGAAGTTGATCCCAATAAAATCAAGGCAATTATAGAGATGCCACCGCCTAGAAGCCTCCGTCAACTCCGCTCCTTGCAAGGGCAACTGGCTTTCATTCGACGATTCATATCGAATCTGTCGGGTAGGTGCCAACCATTTTCAAAGCTGATGAAGAAGGACGTTCGCTTCAAGTGGGATGAAGAATGCCAGGAGGCGTTTGATAGTATCAAAAGATATTTATTAAATCCACCCATTCTCGCAGCGCCAATTCCGGGGAAGCCTCTTATACTGTATACGGCTGCACTAGAAGAGTCCCTCGGAGCATTATTGGCCCAGCATAATGAAGAAGGCAAGGAGAATGCACTTTATTATATCAGTCGGAGACTGATTGGGGCGGAAATACGTTATTCTCCGATTGAAAAGCATTGTCTGGCGCTGATTTTTGCAATTCAGAAACTTCGCCACTATATGCTTTCCCACAAAATTACCTTGATATCAAAGATCGATCCGCTGAAGTTCTTAATGACAAGACCAGCGTTGGCAGGTCGTTTAGCAAGGTGGGCAGTGCTATTATTGCAATTTGACATAGTGTACATGCCACAGAAGGCTGTAAAGGGACAAGCTTTGGCAGATTTTCTCGCCGCACATCCGATTCCAGCAGATTCTCCGCTCAATGATGATTTGCCTGATGAACAGATCATGCAAGTTGATGAAGAGCAGAAATTACAATTTTGGGAGATGTATTTTGATGGAGCATCGTCAATCAAATCTCCCAGACCCCCAAATATTGCAAAGGCTCAAGCTGGCATCGGTCTCATTTTCATAGAACCCGAGGGAGGCATAATGAGATTCTCGTTCAGTCTAACTGAACCTCGGACCAATAATGAAGCCGAATACGAAGCTCTAATAGCAGGACTGGAGATTGCAATTGATGTCCAAATCACAGATCTCCAAATTTTCGGTGATTCTCAACTTGTGATAAATCAAGTTCTGGGCATTTACAAGATTTGCAAACTTGAATTGGCCCACTACCACCGACGAGCTCTCGAGCTTCTAAAACAAATACCGAATGTCAAGATAACTCAAGTCCCTCGAGGACAGAATGCAAAAGCAGATTGTCTAGCTAAACTGGCCAAGGAGCTTGCATATGAAGATAAGAGGCCACCTATATTCATTGCGGTTGAAAATCGCCGAGTCTTAGAGCCGGCAACCCTACAATTCCCGCAGGCAGAGGGAATACCAAATTCAAGCCAGCAGGATGTAACCCCGGTTAATCCTCAACCTCCCCAACCAGTCGGTCTTGAGTATCAACATGAAGAAAATCAAGCTCCTAAAAGAAGACGTAAGATCAGTCTAGCTTCAGAATCCTGGTGGCATTGCTTAGATGTTGAAGTCGAAGATGATTGGAGGCGACCATTTGTTGACTATTTCAAAGAAAACAAGCTCCCAACAGATAAATCTCTGGCTGCACAAATTAGAAAAAGAGCATTGCGATACGCGTTTGTCAATAATACGCTGTACCGACGAGCTTTTGATCAAATGTGGCTAAGCTGCCTAGGGACTAAGGAAGCTGATAAAGTGGTGACAGAAGTTCACGAAGGACTCTGTGGAGCACACCAGTCAGGTCCCAAGATGGCTGCTAAAATCAAAAGAATGGGTTATTACTGGCCTACGATGGTGAGAGATTGTATCAACCATACTAAGAAGTGCCACGAATGTCAGATTCATGGTGATGTTATTCATCAACCACCAAATCCATTGCACCCAACAATCGCATCCTGGCCATTTGAATGTTGGGGCACTGACATAATTGGGCCAATAGATCCGCCGTCATCGGCAGGGCACCGCTTTATTCTGGCAGCAACAAACTATTTTTTTAAATGGGCAGAAGCGGCACCATTCAGAGAAGTTACGTCCGAGCACGTGATCAATTTCTTCACCCACAATGTCGTCTACAGATTCGGTGTACCACGCCGAGTGATCTCAGACAATGGTACAGCATTCAAGAGTACAAAAATCTATAAATTTGTAGATCGTCACAACATTGACTGGCGGTACTCGTCTATATACAACCCAAGAGCCAATGGCTTGGCTGAGGCCTTCAACAAGACACTGGTGAAGTTGTTGAAGAAGATCCTCACCAAGAATAAAAGAGAATGGCATACAAAAATGGTAGAAGCATTGTGGGCGTATCGTACGACCTACAAAACACCAACCAAAGCCACTCCGTATTCACTAGTGTTCGGGGCTGAAGCCGTCTTGCCACTAGAAGTTGAACTACCGTCCCTTCGGGTCGCTATCCAGAATGAGCTTACTCAAGAGCAGAATGCTCGCCTAAGAATAGAGGAGCTTGATGCACTCGACGAAGTTAGATTGCAAGCCCAACAAAACTTAGAGATCTACCGTGGAAGGATGGCAAAATCATTTGATCGGATGGTGCGCCCTCGATCCTTTCAAGAAGGAGAATTGGTCCTGGTGCTGAGAAGGCCAATCATCCCTCACCGAAAAATTGGTGGCAAATTCGTATCCAATTGGGAGGGTCCCTTCGTCATTGAGAAAGTGTATCAAGGAGGAGCCTACCAGCTCATCGATCTGCACGGTCAGAGGCCTATGCCGCCGATCAACGGTCGACATCTAAAGAAGTACCATGCATAGAATTGCTCAAAGAAATATTATGTTTAGTGTACTGTGTATTTCATGCATATTTATATACACTTTACATTTTACAATTTTGAAATTCTCTTGTGTTGCAAGAATGCATTTCAAAATCACCCTAAAGGACAGGGGGCATTTTAAATATTTATTTGGGTTGACATCGCGCTACGCGCCGAGATCCCCAAATAAATATTTAAAATCACAAAATCTCAAATTTATTCTACTCTGAAATGTCCCTGCGAGACAGGGGGCATTTTAAATATTTATTCGGGTCGACATCGCGCTGCATGCCGAGATCCCCGAATAAATATTTAAAATAACCAACGCAAATATTCTTTTATATTGAAGAATACAATGAATTCTTTTCAAAGTATATGCAGGTGAGCTTCAAAAGATTGAGACATCACCTTCTCCAACGTACCAAACTTCGAAAGTCAAAAAAGAGACTTTCGTAACTACACACTCTAACAAATTGAGCCAGAACAACCTGAAGTCTTTCAGCAGCCTGAAGCTTAAGGTTCGGGTGGGTGTAAGAGGCCGGATCCAACACGCCCAAATATGGCCGGATCGCTGGCAGCTCCGTCTACTCAACACGCCATAAGAAAGGCCGTAGTAGCGGAACCCCCACTTCATTAACCCGTCAGTAGGGACTGTAGGAAGTACGAAGGCAAATTTGACTCGATAAGTTCAAGTGATCGTAGTCTATCAAATTCTCCTAATTGGCCGGAGAATCAAAGTTCCAGTGGGAAGAAGGAATTTTGAGCAATTACCAAATTCGCGTAGGCTCTAAATCTTCTGCCACAAAGGAAGACTCAAAATCTATCAATTTCAGCATAATCAGCATTGGGAAGCACATTTCCCCTAGCTCAAGTCTGAAGCCTGAATGGGTGTAAGAGGTCGGATCCAACAAGCCCAAATATGGCCGGATCGCTGGCAGCTCCATCTACTCAACACGCCATAAGAAAGGCCGTAGTAGGGGAACCCCCATCTCAGCAACCAGAGGACGAAGAGCTGTCAAATCCCAGCTCGCCCAATCTGATGAACTCAAGTGACTCAGATTAAAGTCTCCTCAAGTGGTTAAGGATCAAGATACTACTTATTCGGTACTATCAAATGAATCCAAAACCTGCAAATCCTTCAACAAATCCATAAAGCACAAAGCTAGGATCGAAGGAATTTTTCTTCAACAAGTCCATCAAAGCATAAAGCAAAGGACCGAAGAAATTATCCCAAAGTTCGCATAAAGCCTGAGGCTGAACTAAGAGGATTCCGTCATCAACAAGTCCGTCATGCACAAAGCTCTGGACCGATGACTTCTCGCCATCGACCTATTACAAACCTAAGGGTTTTGGTTACCGGCAACCACTCCTTCATCAAGCCCGCCAAAGCTAGAAGCAAAGGGTAGAAGGTACAAAACCACCTGACAAGTCAGTAAAGACAAATCAGGCAATTCTCCATCAATGTCCGCAGCACAAAGCACAGGACAGGAGCCAGAATCTCAGGGAAACTAAAGCTACAAAAAGAAGTATCCTGAATGACGTATACAAGTGTCCCTAAAGACTGGGGGCGTTTTAAATGTTTATTTGGGTCGACATCGCGCCGCATGCCGAGATCCCCGAATAAATATTTAAAATTTCTTGCCGAAATATAGTCAAAGGAGGGAAGAATAGAAGATCCTCCATAAACTGAATGTGCCATCAGCAAAAAGTACAATACGAGCAAAATACATTCAGTAAAAGTGACAGAAATGTTACATCTACACATGATGACGGCAAAGAAGAATATTGAACATATACAGGAAGTCAATAAATTAAAGTGATAGTGGCGTTAAAAGAGAACAAATGATGGTGATTCTATCCACCATCGTCAATCTACAGAGTGATCCTCAAGAGACCCAAGTACGAAGTGCTCTGTCACTATCCCATGGATCTCTATTCAACCAAGAGAAAACATGTCAACTATACTGAAGATTTCAAATGTATCTAAAGATCTATGAAGACACAGAGATGGACTCTTGGAGAGCTACAGAGTGAGAATTTTAGTGTGACATCCAAGCAAACTTTTGGAGATCCACCAAATGAAAACCTCTATGTGACATCTAGAGCAGATACCTAGAGATCCATAGAGTTAATCAACACACAACAAACGTGATTCGCTCTAGACGCGAACCACATTTGTTGGGGGGCATTTGTTGACCAACGTATAAAGAACAAAAGAAGAAAGATTTGCATACCTCGTATCTAGTCGAAATCTCCGCAAATCCCTCCTGAAATCCCGTCGAATTACTGTGCACTGGCGCCGTTCGCGTCTCTTCGCACAAATCCGGCGTAAAACCTGTTGAACCGTACCCAATTCTCGTCGTTAAATACCCGACCTTCCCTTAGCTCTTCCCACACGCTGAATCCCTCCTCCGCTCCACCTACCCGAAGCCTTCAACCCGATTCAAGCTTCAGCTTCCCATCTCTGACCCCCTGCTCCTCCCTCCCAGTCGGTCGCACCGCTCAGCCCTTGCCCGCCGACTTCAGCAGAGAGAGAGAGAGAGAGAGAGAGGAAGAGAGTGAGGAAATATTTCCCCTACCTGTGCCGGATAGCCTCCGACCTCCCTCCTGTTCGTGAGTCTTCCGCCTCCCTCTCTGTCTCGGCCATACGAACCTGCCGCAGAAGTCCCGACCTCCACTCACGATACCTGTATTTGAACCGACCATCCAAGTGCTGATCTACCACCGACTCCAACCCGACGCCGTAGCCCGCAGCTCACGCGACCAAGCCTCCTCCAGCCGAAGCCTCCCTCTCCGACATCTCCCTCTTACGACCGAACCCAAACGAGCCCTAGCTCTAGCCCGACGACCCGCCTGCTTCAGGCCGAACCCACCTTACCTCCTTCCCTCTCTGTCGCAAGCCACAGCAAGACCCGACATCCTCCTCTCTGCCGCAAGCCGCCCGCCTCCTCTGCCCGACTCCCTTAGGTTATTAGTTGTATTTTATTTTTAGTTATTATTATTTGTTATTTATTTGTAATGTTAATATTAATATTAATATTAATCTTATATTATTATTTATAATAATATTACTTTATTATCATCATTAATGATAAACATTAATGTTGTATAATAGTAATATTATAATATAATAGTAATATAATTATAATATTATTATTAATAATATTATTAATATTAATAATAATAATGATAATAATAATGATATTATTATTATTATTATTATTATCATTTCAAAAAAAAAATGCAAAAAAGAGAAATACAAATGCAAGCTCTCTCTTGCCTCGATCTACGTGCCAAACTCGACGCTTGCAAAGGTATAATTTTCTAACTCAGATTCTCGCTCTCGAAGTTCGCGGCGGACCGGAAAACCGCCTATACACGCTTTCATAAGCGTGGTGGGATGGGACCCCGGTGCGGCGCCTACAACGAGGCGGGTAATCACCTCAAAATCCTATCCTCGGCGTTCGTGTTGAGCCGGCAAACCGCCTATACACGCTTTCATAAGCGTGGTGGGAAGGGAACCCGGTGCGACACCTACGGCGAGGCGGGTAGGCCCTATACACGCTTTTCTTAGCGTGGTGGGGACAATTTTAAGTACCCGTATGCGGCTCTGTACCTGCGGGGAAACAAATGCTTTGCTTTTTCAGGTACGTCGAAGACCCATACACGCTTTCTTAAGCGTGGTGGGGGATTGAAGACTTTACACGGCCGCGGTGTCCTCGAAAGAGGGCATCTACCATACACGCTTTCTTAAGCGTGGTGGGAAAGGCCCAGTTTTCCGTTATTTCCCCTAAACGGGGGAGATGCCGGAATGCTGCCGAAATTTCGGGTGAATCTGAGACCGTACGTGGACTTGTTTGAATTCAAGAAGAATAAATGAGACTTGGACTTGTGAACTCAAACACAAATTGAACACTAATCAAAGTTGCAAGCATTGAACCCTAACCTAAATGAACTCAAAATGAACCTAATTTCAACCTAAACTAGAACTTAACCACAAGTGACTTGAACTTCATTCGAACTTGTGAGGACTTGGACAAAACTCGAACAACAAGAGACTCAAATTTGACATTGAGTTGAACTTGAGCATGGACTACAAAGGACTTGATCTAATTTGAACATTACCTGAATTGAACTTGAACCATCAAGGACTTGTAAAGTCAGAATTTGAACTATACGACACCAAGGGGGATTTGGACTCCAATTTGATTGAGCAATGGTAGACTTGTGAACTTGAACCAGATGATGTAAAGGACCACATTTGAGCTCAAATGAATGGATGAATGAAAGGAGCTTAAAATTGAACGAATTGAACTTGTGTATGACTCGAACCATAGGGGATGAAACCCAAGGCAATGAATCAGACATCAACTTGGCAAGCACACAATAAAGTTTGGGAATACAAAATGCTAAATAATAGTCTAAAGCACGCAAGTAAATATTAATGGTTGGATAAGGGACTTGAACTAAACAAAGAGCTTCAAGCATGGCTTACTCCCTCAATACTACGACTCACTCGTAATGATCACAACAATCAAAGTGCTAGCGCCAACAAGTAGTTCATGATGATGCATCAAGAGGTTTATGGTGGAGAGAGCTTCATGACAATGAAAGCTTAATGTGTACCATACCACACACATAAGTAATGCAAAACTTCTAATGAATGATCAAGCACAGATAGACCAGAAGGAGATTTGTGATGGTCAAGGAACTCCAAATGCGTTCATATAAGGAGGGAGGCATATGCTGAATAAAGCTTTAACTCCATGAAGAACAAAATCCCCAAACGAAGGTCAACGAATGAATAAGGAATTTATATTTCAAAAGGCATGACTTGATTTGTTCATAAGCAACAATGTTCATATCAATGAATTAGCGAACTTGTGTATAGAAGATTGAAAGCACTGATGAAGGGAGCTTTTCGTGGATGCAACGGTTGAAATGCAAAGGGCGTCATTAAACGACAGGGGATTTAAACAAATCAACTGAATGCACCTTCCTACAAACAGCCAAGTCTCTTGCGAACACATACATTGCAAGCACGGATGAAAGTTTGTAATACCTTGAAGATGTAAGCGACAGTTGCTACAATAATGAGAAAAGACAAACAAATGCATTCAAACCTGCGGGCAATGAAGATTGAAATTGACAGCATACTTCACGTCAATCTTATGAGAAAACATATTAGTCCGCTGTGAAGAACACATACATTGCCTATAGACAATAATAAAAGGCCACTTATGCATACAACCATCTGCTTGTATTTTAAAGAAGAAATGCTCACAAGCAATGGAACTAATAGGGACACTTGTGAATGAAGCATAAAGGACATATAACAAGTGCAAATGTGTTTATTGCATATAAGCGAGGTGATCCTATCTACAAGCGATGCTGCTGAATACATCATCAGTATAGAAAGTTGCATCAGACACAAGCGCTTGCTGGCGGTGATAGAAGATTCGCCATATGCATAGTAATACACTTACAAGTGAGGAGCATCAATAGACAATGAATATTGTGATATTTTACCGTCAACGTCGATCACATATCAAATAAATACACAAGCTCTTTGCAGTGAAGAAAGTTGATAGGAAGCAGGTGTATTGAACTGTTCAGGGTTAATCGCAGTTCATATGTAGGCAATGGGCAGAAAGTTACAGTGTGGACAACGTATTATCTACGAGCAAGAATAATACATATGCAATGTATATGAGTTCTTGTTGATCACCATAAAAGACTCTTTATCTACAAGCAAATATAAGGTAGTTACATCAAATATCAGCACTTACAAGCAGTTACACCAGACAAATGAATAAACACCAAAGGCACGCAATGATGTACCTATGAGTAGTGAAGTGATACACTTGTGAGCGACAATAACATATAAGCTATGAATATGACGAATCCTCTCAAGTTAATATCAACTTGCAGTTGAATACGCCGCCTCTCTACAAGCAAGAGTAGATGATACGTAGCGAGGCACAAATATCTACGGGATTGTAAGAGACTCGCAGTACGCACTACATGCTATATGCAAGACGCCACCGGATCCGCAACATTCATGCAAGCGGACAGAAGGCGTTTAGAAATGTTCCAAAAGTACCCCCGCACATGCACCATAATATGTATGCACATAGGTACACATAAGGGGATGTACTGAATACCCGCATGGGCCCCCGGCGAGCGTGTTATTGGTACACCCGTGACGTCTAGGGATGCTGCGCAGGTCAATAGATTTGAACCCGATCCTCCTATGCAAGCCGATAAGAGTAGACAAGGTTCAATAAATAATTATAAAATGCCCCCCCAAACACCTGCATGGGCCCCGGCGAGCGTGTTATTAGTACACACGTGACGTCTAGGAATGCTGCGCGGGTTAATAAGTGAATTCAAGTTCGAGCCCGATCCTCCCATACAGGTAGATAGGAGTCGACACGGCTCGAACCATTAAATAAATATGCAGTCGTGAGATCGACTGAGATATTTATTTTATACATTCATATTAGGCTTTCAAGGTCTATAATCAAGTGAATTCACTTACAAAAGGCTCAAAGCCTACGAAACCCGATCCTCTATCGACTAGTAGATAGAGTCGACAGGGTCCAATCAATAAAATAAAAATGACCCCAAACACCCCGATGATGGCCGCGTTGATTGCAGATTTCAACCGGAGGGGTTAACTTCAAATATTTCAAAATGCCCTCAAACCTCAAATATTTTTAAGTGACCTCAAGGTCACCCCGATGATGGCCGTGTTGAATGAAAATATCAACCGGAGGGGTCCATTTCAAATATCTCAAAGTACCACCCAAACTCCCACAAAATCCAAAACTCCACACAAACACTTTCAAATACCTCCCAAATTCCATCAAAATCCAAAACTCCATGAAAATTCCCACAAAATCTAAAATTCCAAACTCCAAATTCCAGAAAACCCCAATTCCAAGGCATTTAAAACTGAAATCTAATCCATCAATCACTCAAAGCAAAATCCATCCATCCTCCGCAACAGTTTGTCGAGGTGGACAAGTTAAAATTTACTTCAGCTCGCAAAGAGCTAATGCCTGGTCGGAAATATCACTAGGATCCATTCTCAAACAATCTCCTGCCAGCAAGGACGTGGTACGAGTCCTCTAACCGGCAGTTTCGCCGCCAAATGGCACTGCAGGATAAACGGTTATGACTCGGGGCCCTCTGAACCAGGTGGTCGCCGCCAAATGGCACCATTATATTATGGTTATGGCCAGAGCCCGTATGCTCCCCAATGGCATCAAATCCTTGAGATATGAATCAATAGGATATGATTGATAGGGCATAAAGCCCTCTGTTAGCTAAGGTGGATTCAAATTTGTCCCCTTAGACAAATATTCACCCCAGGTCTACAAGGTACCCTTGGACGAAGCAACCCATGGCTGCCGACAAGGATCCTTCTGTCAGGTTGGGTCGACTACCTCCTCTGACTAAGTAGACCAGGGATCACGATGGCCCGGGATGACGGAACCATGGGATCTTGATCGGGTCCATCATCCATTCCCCCACCATCCGCTTTAAGTGCCAGATGGTGAAGTTTCTAATTTTAAATATTAACTCTTTTTAATTTCCAAATCCTCCAATCTTTCAAATTCCCAAACTCTCCAATTTCTAAACCCATGCTGCTACTATATGCCAGATGCACGTATCTATACGTATCTGATTGATGACTAGCCTTAATCGAAAGTTCTCTCTCGTTATCGGGAGGGGTAATTAACTATAGGGGCTTGCGCCTATAGGAAACCAGAACTCAGATCATAAAGTCCTCACAAAATGAGGGCGAAATCTCTGGGTAGTGTCTTATCTACAAACCCATCTGCCTTCCAAAATTTACCCCGGAACTTATCCTGTTAAAACTCCCCCCTCGAAAAGCAAAAGAGCGGGCGGAGGCCGGGGCCGAATTTTTGGAGCCCACAGCTTCCAACTAAAAGGTCTTGGGTTCGAGTCTTTGGGTATGCGGTGTGTGTGTGAGTTTGTCTTAATTGACCTAAATGTCCTAAAAAAAAAGAAAGCTGCGATCAAATTTTTTGAAAAAAAAATATTTACAATACACGTAACAACTTCTATAAATTTTACTTTTCTGCAAGAGTTTTACAATCATCTAAGGAACTTTTAATCACATTTGTTATGGTTGGTGCATGAGCTCTAATTAGGTGGGAGCTTGCCTTGTTGGTCAAAGGTAGGAGCAACTAGGCTTCCCCAAATACTAAGTTCATCAACCAATAATAATTGCCCAATTGAGACAAATGCCAAAGATGAAATAAAAATGAGAGAGAAAATCACATATTAGAGAAATTTTTTAAAACAAACAAGGGGTTTTTCAAATTGAATTAGTGATTAAGATGATGATAATGCATGTATCAAGCTCAATTAGGCATTTGTGTAGCTATTATTTTTATAATAAAATCATTCTAATGTGAGTGTTGGGTCCTTAGTCAAGGTATACTATCTATCCAATTTTTCTAGCTAAGATGGGATTGTTGGCGTCGAGGGGATATCAATGAGAAAACGATGACATACGTTAGAATGGTTACAAAGCATTGATATTAGCGTATGTGTAACAATCTGAATTTCTTAAAATAATTGAAAATGAAAAAAAAAATTTGAATTCCTGTTTGAAAAGTGGTGGAACGAAGAGAATAGGAGAAAGATAATTTTTATCGGTCAGATCATTTTACCACTTTTGTGGAAATTTCTCAGATCATTGTAGGTGATTTTAATCATATCACTATTTCTAAAGATTTTGATTTTAACTATTTGATTCTCCCCAAAAGTGATTTTATTGTATTTTTTCTAAATTTATTGAATTTTTACCGCACACTTTTTATATTTTATCGTACTGACTATCCAGAGTATTTTAATTATAATATTTATTGAATTTCATATGGTAAAATTGAAGTTACTGTATTTTGTACTATTTTATACTGATTGAATAACTGATATTTTTACTGTAAGTATATTATTAATACAAATATTGAAGGTATGTGATTGAGTGAAAGCTGATCATTATTATTAATATAGTATTGTGATAATAATATGTGTGAGGATAAGTAAAAGCTACTTTCATTGATGTTGGCTGGAGATTGACTGAATTATTTAAATACTTTAATTTGGTGTTATCATTTACTTATTCACGTGATACTGATTATGAGTTATAAGAATTTATTACAGTGTCGACGGATAAACAGTGATGACTCTATTTATTGAACCAACGAGATATTGATACGGATTACTACTTACTGGAAAACTACCGCTTAAACTAGGATTTTTTACTTATTTAGTGTGACTACTAAAATGCATGTAATTGATTTATTATTATTGTTACTATACGATTTTACTATTTACTATTATTGTTTATTGATTTATAGTCATTATACAGATTTATTGTTATTACATTGCTTTACTATCACTATCACAAATTTTACTAACAACACTGTACTGATATTGTTACAGATATGAAAATTGATAATATTCAATACTACAAATGATTTACTATACTGATTCATTATGTTAATAATGAGCATGTGATATACTTAGCACGTGATTAAAATACTAATTTGATACTGATATAGAATTATTGAATAACATATATACATCATTATAGGATTTTATTACATGGATATGATTTCGACAATATTTACCGATCGATGCTTTAATTTTATTGCTTTATACGATTTCTTTACTGATTGATAATAGTGATACAGTAATTCTTTATCGATTTGACATCAATACTGGTTTATTGGATTCCCCATTGTACTGCTTCTATACTATATTGTTTTATTGGTTATAGATTTTACTATTACTACATATGCATTTTACTGTTTCTATATTAGTTCATGATCATATGACTGCTACTATTATGAATTAACTGATGACATGCATACTACTTCTATACCATGCTTTGAGTCAGTTGTAGAATTGAATGACCTGCTAAATTTTTTAGCTCATGATATGTAGTTTAAATAATTTCAAGTCATAGCGGAGGATCAGGAGTGTAAGTTTAATCAGGATTCTTCAAGTTTACTGTTATTTTGTAGTTATTCTTTTGTACTCAAGTCTGTAAAGATATATTGTGATTATATAGATCATGAGTAATGTTCACAATTTTATATATTAATATTTTGATTGCTAGTTTTATTTTCGTTGGTATTTATATTGATAAAAGAAATTAGGTAGCTCTAGTTATTGTATATTAAAAGATAAAAAAATAATTCTTTCAATTTAGGTTATGGGGCATTACAGTATAAGACATAGGGGGATCAATGGTCCGCTAAGGTTAAGATGGTAGTGTCTAATTTATTTTAGCGTCTTTGGGATAGTCTTCTTATTATTTATCTTTCAAATTGTTGTATAGATTCTTTTTTTTTTTTCTGATTAGATTTTATAAATTACAATGATATAAAGGTGCTTTTAAGAATCAGATTGATAAGACTATGGTAATTGTAAGAAAATTATATATATATATATATATATATATATATATATATATATATATATATATATATATATATATATATATATATATTACAAAAAGTTGCTTTAAAATATTTTTACTGGTCCATCTTATCTTATGATCGGTATAAAATAGATCTCTTAATGAGTAATCAAATTAATCTAAGGATAGTTTGGTAAAAAAAATGGGCCTCATGTAGATTTAAATTGGGTTGGGTTAGGTTGACCCAATCAACATAAAATTTTTCTATTGAGTCCATGCAATTTTACATATTAGGATTTGCTCATTGAGATTATAGTTGTAATAACCCCTAGTTTGGTCGTGTAAAATAATTTTTTTAGAAGTTATTATAAGTCCAAATCACAAGTGGTCTTCATCTTAACATAGATATTATAGTTTCTTGAATTACATTAAATATTTCATAATTTTTTGACATTGGTGCAAATCCATAAAATGTGCAAATCCATAAAAAATTGACACATGCTGGTATAATTGGAAGTTTTTGGACCATCAGATGTCCGTTTGCAAATAAATTTTATCAAAAATTTTAAAATAAAATGAGCTATTTTATGAATTTTTTTTATAATTTTTGAAGCCCCAAAAAAATTTTATGAATTTTATACTAAAAACTGAATAAATTATATTATTATATTTATATATTATATTATATTATTCTAAATATCTTTATCCATATATTTATCCATTAAAATCCATTTTATTCCTTAACCATTTGGCTAACAAAGAATCAGAAAATAAATTTGAGAGAAAAAGAGAGGAGAGAGAAAAGAGAAGCTTAGATTTAGAGGCCATAAGCGATTTTTATCCATCGAGCCTATTGCAAAATTTACTCATCTTATTGTAAGAAACCATTATCATATGTATGATTCAATAATATGGTGCTTTTTGAGGTTTTTCAATCAAATTCGTATTTTCGTTATAAAAAAATAATGATAATTTTATATTGGTAAACTTTCAATGCATAACTTTTTATATATTATAGGAATTAAGATTGTGAATATTTTGAGTATTTATTTGAGACTTTTTGTCAAGTAGTTTTGAAAAAGTAATGGTTTTTATCTATTCAAAAATTTATTTAAATCATGTCAATGCAATAAAATTATATAAGAGTATGCACATGCTATTCAGGTATTCTATATCACATGCTTAGTATATCATATACTTAATATCAATACAGTGAATCAGTAGTATCAAATAACATCAGTATCTAAATTGGTAATAATAACAATCCAGTGGTAGGACTAGTAGAATAATGCAATAACAGTAAATCTCTGTAGGAATAAAAATCTGTATAATAATAAGAATAATGCCTCAAAAACATGCATTTTAGCAGTCACACTAAACAAGTAAGAAGTTCTAGCTATCACGGTGTTTTTTAGTATTATATCAGTATCAGTAAACCGTTGGCTCAGTAAATAAAATCGTCACTCGTTGTCCGTCGGCACAATAATCATCTCCTTATAACTCCCAATCAGTGTCACGTGAATCAGTAGAGGATAACACTAAACCACAATATTTAAAGGAAAGTTCGTCGGCCCATCATCCTGTACAGGTCAATTAGTCTCCAACCAACGTGTCAACCAGTTTTTACTTGTCTTTTACACATAGTTGTATCACAATACTATAACAATAATTTTAATCATATATTTATATTCATTTTTGATATATAGCAACAAATAATGTAAAATTGAGCTTAATTAAGAAGATGCCAAAATGTTATAACGGTAGACAACAAAGAATCCTATTAGGCAAAAATATACATTTTCAGAAAATTACTAAATTATCAAGGATTATGTAAAACGATATTTTAAGACTTTTATTGTACTACACCATTATTTTTAGATGTCAAAATAAATTTTGGGGTAGACAAAAATTACTGTATTTTTAAAATTACTCAGTGAAAAATCTCAAATAAATACTCACAATGCTCATAATCATGATCTCTATAACATACAAAAAGTTACGCGGTGAAAGTTTTACCAATATAAAGTTATTCATATTTTTCAGTAACAGAAACACAGATTTGATCAGAAAAATATCAAAAACATAAAATCTTTGAAATCAAAAATAGGATATGGATTCCTTACAGCGAGACAATAAAATCTCTTAACTGCGTCGACGAACAAAAATTACTCCGTGGCGTCCAAATCTTAACTTTTTTCTTTCTCTCTCTTACCTATTCTCTCCTAATTCCTCTAAAATGTCTCTTTGTCATGCGAAATGGAATAAAACCAAAAAGCAAAAAGTCTTTTTAATGAAATCAATGTAGTGGTTTTAGATATTTAGGATTTAAATAATAATTTAATATTATATAATTAATTTAATCAATTTCTTTTAATAGAAAATTTAAATAAATTATTTTAAAAATTAAAAAATATATCCATAAAATAAAACATAATATTTAAAAAATATAGATGAAATCGGTTTGCAAAACAGACACTTGACGAACCCGAAACCATCACTTGTACCAACAGGTACAAATTCCTTAAGAATTTTCACGGGTGCCTAAAAATTACAAAAACATTCGTGTAAGTAAAATATTAAAATCAAAATACTATGGCAAAGATAGATTATGATTTGGAGTTATAATGACTCCAGAAAAAAATTGACAAAGTCAAAATATGGGATATTACACAGAGTGGTGACTCTATTTATTGAATCGGCAGTTATCGACTACTAATTACTTATTACTGAAAAATATCATGATAGCTAAAGCTTCTTACTTTTTTGGATTCATTGTTACTTTACGAATGTACTAGATTTATTATTATTACATTATTTTACTGATATGGTTACTGAATTTATTGATACCAATATAAACACTAATATTATTACTGAACTGTTATTGATACCACTACCGGTTCACTGTTACTCTTACTATTATTGATTTACTGTATTAATATTGAGCATGTGATATATTGAGCACATGATATATTGAACATGTAATTAAGATACTAATTTGATACTGATATTGAATAACTAGATAGTATACGTACATTATTATAGAGTTTTACTGTATTGATATGATTCTGATAATCGTTATCGATACTTTAATTTTATCATTTTAGACGATTTCTTTATTGATTGATAATACTGATATGATGATTATTTTATCGATTTGACACTTATACTGGTTTATTGGTTTATCTAATGTACTATTTTTTGGCTTTCGTACCGTATTATTTTACTATTTATAATATCTATTGCTATTGCATGTGAGTTTACTATTTCTACACTGATTATTAATCATATGACTGTTATTATTATGAATTGACTAACGACATACATGATGTTTCTTTTTCATACTTTGAATTCAGTTATAGGATCGGATTTTAGTGACATGCTGGGCTGTTTAGCTCATTATATATGGTTTAAATGATTTCAGGTTAGGTGAGAGGTTTAAGAGTATGAGACTGATCAAGATTCCTCAAGTTTTTTTTTTTAGCTATTCTTTTATACTCAGAAATGGAATGATATGTTGTGATTATATGATTCATGAGTATTTTACATAATTTATTTTTGGGTTAATAAATATAGATGTATATTGATGTTTTGAATTATAGAATTTATTTTCGATGTTTATTACTGATAGATGAAATTAGATAGCTCTGATTGTTGTGTAATAAAAGATAAAAGAAAGAATTCTTCCAAATTAAATTCTGGGGAGTTACAATAGTAAAGGACAAAAAATATATATTGAGACTATAAATGTTAAGATTATTATTATTTACAAGTTCGTCAATTTTAGATTTCATTTGAGACAGTTTTTTTTTTTTGTTTTGTATAACAACTTTTTAGTTAAAATATTGATTGAGAATAATGAAAAACTCGTGGACAAAAGCTGTATGAAATGAAGCCTTAGACGGTAAGTAAAATCATGGACAAGGTAAGATCGGTTAAGGTGGGGGCAAGTGGGAAGAGCGATTAAAAGCACTAATGGGGACCCCATTGAACATGTTTGCTTATTTTAGCGGGTGGATAGGTGAACTATTTCCAAAATAAGTTGGCAGGTTTTAGCGGGTAAGCAAGTGACCCATTTCCAAAAAGCAAAAATGATTGGAAAACATGCAGCGAAGATTATCTGAAGAATCATAATTCTATTTAAGGTCAATCAAATTCTATTTAAGGTTCTAAATTAAATATTTAATTAATCATTATCTGAAGATTCATAATTTATTTAAAAATTTTAAAACAGTTATGATAATCTGAAGATAAAATATTAAATATTCATTTTAAATTCTCAAAAAAATTTCTTTCCAAAGGGCATTGGGTTAAAATAACTCACAACCAATATTACGCATAATTTATATATTTTTTCTGTGAGATATTATCACAAAAAATAAATTTAAAATTGAATCTTTAATATTTACTTGAAAATTCTTATGATATTAAAACTTACTATAACTAAAGCCAAGATAAGTTAAATTTTGGTAACTTAAAAATCTCATATTGAATATTTCAAATAGCAAAAATAATAACATAAAAATCTATAAATATATTGATTAGGACATTCTTATATTCAATAATCTATGAATTGATTTTTTATATTAGTCTATTTTTCATAAAATGGTTGACTTTTTTCCTATTTTCCACAAACAATAATCTATATAAAATTTTATAGAAAAAAAGACTAAATCATATTGTGATAATTGAATTAATTTTTGATAAAATAAGTTTTCTTTTTTTAATTAAGATGAAATCATTGAAATAATCCACAAGTCAATCATCAATGAAGTGTGGCTTTTTGTCTTTAGTCACAAAGCATAAAAATGGTGGATATTAAGATCACTATCTGCCAACAACCTTATCTTATTTTTGTTTAAAAAAAAGGATGATTAAGATCAAGAGTTTCTATGATTTGGTGAAAATCTTATGAGATTAATTTATGATGCATTGGATAAGGTGTTGGATTCCAAATTTTTGTTGTTGAGAAAGAGCTTTTAGGATAATTAGATGAATTGATGAGGAAATGCATGACAGGAAGTGAGAGTTGATATTACATGCAAAATAAAATGGTAATGGTAGAAAGAATTCCTTAATTACTCAATTTAAATTATAAAGGTTGTAGAATTTTCTTTTTGTATTGTTATAAGAAGAAGAATAGAGAAGAGCAAGACAGAGTTGTGTGTGTTGACGGGGGGTTTGGCAAGAGAGAGAGATTAAAGTTTCATTTGGGATGACTTTTTTACTGCTTCTTAAAGTGACTTTTTAGTACAAAAACCTTAATCTTTGTACTAGAAAGCTGCTTTAAGAAGTAGTAAGAAAGCTGTCCCAAACGAAGCCTAAAATTAAATAGCCTCTATAGATATAAGGAGATTTCAAATATAGAGTGGCAAGTATCCAACATGCCCCTCTTAAATGCACAGTTGCTTAATTCAATTATCACTATTCTAAGTTAAGTAATGATATGTAATAGCATCTCAAAATAAGTCAAAAGTATCTAAAAATCTCTCTTAAATGCTCTCAAAATGACTAATCAAAGAGGCTCTAATGACAAGTAAAAAACTTTCAATTGTCTCTCTAAGAGTTATAAATTGTGAAAAAAACAAATTCAATTTTAATTGAAAGCATGCTATGTAACTTATGAAATTGTTTCTAAACCATACAATGAATTCAATTATAAAAAATAAAGTAAAAATTTAGTAATTTTAAAATATATTTTGTGAAGATAGTTATTTTTATATAATTGTTTAAATTTTCAGATATAGTAAATAAGTTTCAAATTTTTTGAAATATTTTATATATAACACATATATGCTAATAAGTTGCTATAAGAAACTCAAATCAAAATAAAAATTGTAAGTCGACTGGATAAATTTTGGAAAAAATAAATTTAATTATTGATTTTAATTATTTTTACAAAATATTAAAAGCACATTTTGATAAATTTAATGTTATGTATGAAGTATATAAAATTGTATAAACTTGTCAACATAAGTAACATTGAATTAATAAAGCGTATTTATATAAAATTTATTATCCTAATTAAGGTGATTTAATGAATATATATATAGACAAATCACCTCAATTTTTTAATATTTATAAATGAGTTCAAAGCAAATTTTATTAATTAAATTCATGATAAATCTAATAATTTAAAATGCATTTTAGTTTATAAAAACTTATAATTTTTTATCATTTGAAGCTTGAGCTTGAATCATCATTTGACAGTCATAAACCTAATCTAGGATGCCTTTTGATTCTCTTTATTCAGCTTCAACATTCCTTAGTCATCATATCATTGCTTCGATTAAATCTAAAATTTTTGGAAATCTGAAAATGAAATAACTTATTATAAACAATTACAACTTATTAATATGTGTTTGTTATCATCAAAATAAAGTCATGCATGCCATGAGCTCAGATATTTTATAATTCCCATTTTATTCCCCTTTGCCTACCCCCAACATTGAGATTGGCTTCAATGAAGGAGGCCTCATGTTCTTCATTGTAGATATAGATAAAGATGAGTCATTGCTCTCCTAATTCCGAGTGCTAATTAGCTCTTTCTAGTTAGGGATGTTAGAACTTTTGTAAAGAAGAGAAGATCAAATGCATCTAGTTTGTAGATTCTAAAATGAAGCGGTTTGAGGGTAGATCACCGTGTGATTAGGAATGAAGGAAAGAGGATAGAATGTATTAAGTATCATGATGGTTACTATATAGATCTTAAGGATCTAAGATTTGTGAGAGAGAACATTTATAGCTCTCCAGTAGATGTCGAAGGTAACCCTAATCCTATCCAAAGAGCTGAGAAGGTTAGGGAAAGAAGCCCTAAAGAGAAAGGAATGTGTGAGGAAGACTCCAACACCACTAGACAGTGAGCACATACAACAGCCTAATAGAAAGAATATATATATATATATATATATATATATATATATATATATATATATATATATTCATATATTCTTTTGATATTTTCTCCCTATTTCTCCATAAATTGTCCATCTCCAATGGCTAAAATTGTTCAATTTATTTATTTAGTTTTTGTCTTATAGCATTAGAAGCATTTATAACGATGCAAATTTTAATTTTGATAAAATTAATAAAAAATTAAGCCTGATAAAAGCAATGTGGACAACATTTTCAAATGTTGGAATGAGACTAAGGCTTCGTTTGCGAGTTGGGACAGCTTTCTTACTGTTTTCTAAAACAGCTTTTTAGTACAAAAATTTCTTGAATTAGAAGTTTTTGTACTAGAAAGCTACTTTAGAAAGTAATAAGAAAGCTATCCCAAATGAATCCTAACATGTAAAGGAAATTTTAAATGAATAATAAAAGCAATATTCATGCTGATAAAACAAAGGTTTATTAGTTGCTCAAACAAATGATATTTCTCCTTGATCTCCCAAAATATGTAATAAGATATTCAAATTCCTTAAAAGAATAAAGAGGAAGAAGCGACGTATTAAACTTTTAGAAAGCCTTTGTTAGAGTGGTTTAATTATCATTTGAAATTCCTCTTGTCAACTCTTATTTATGCCAAAAGATTATTTAGAACTAATAAAATGTCATATATAACTTTGTCCTATATTTCTTGTGATTAATAAGTAGCTATCTTAAAGAATATACCTGTTGTTTCTTCTTAATTTTTCTCATAATTCATTAATTTACCATCTTAATCAATTCATGGCTTAGTAACTAATGCTCTATATAAAACAAAAATCTAACTAGATAGACCAACAAATATCATGTTTTCTCTCTCTAATTTTATCCCATTTGCACCAAAAACTTATTCATTATTCATATATTTGATTTACATGTGTTACAACCCAACCCAACCAGGACATATCCTATCGTGTTCAATTGTGATAGACAAATCTCAAGATCTAATTTTGAAATATTTTAGAATCCCTTCCAATATTAATTCATTTTAAACAAATAACAGATAATAGAGTTGCTAAAACATCCAAGTATTGAAAAATAAACTCGTCAACACGATTTTTTTATTTCAAAAAAATGTATAAACTATAATACATGGCTATAAACAGAAGCTACAAAAATGAATAATAAATTAATCATGACTATAAAAAAATAAAAAAAGAGAAATAACTATAAACTGAGATCTGATCTTGAACTGCTAATCAACTAGCTCCTTCCCTTTCTCAAATCCTAAAAGTCAAAATTAAAATCACAGTGAGTTACAATAGCTCAACAGGCCACACAAACTAATTTATAGTTTTAAATTCTTTTATTAAAAATTCTTGTTGAATATTTAAAAGCAGTTAAATGTTGTCTAATAAATCACAGTACTAAGAAATATAATAAGAGCATAGAAGTTATCTAATTATTTAAATAATAATAATGAGTAGATAAATAAATTGAAATTTATATCATAGAACAGTTCATATCACATATCTTGATCCAAAAAAAAAATCTCAAAAGATTATGGCATCTTATAACTCTCTTTTGTGCTTATAGCACCATAATATACTCATAGGCACCAGAACATGACTCATAATCACCAAAATATACCTTATAGACACTAGAATATTTTCAGACATAGATAAAATCTCAAAGAATATTGGCCTCTTATATCTCCCAGCAGTCACAATTCAATTATATATACACATATTTCATCACATTATAACAACTAAAGCAAAATTATACATGCATCAGAATTTCACAATTGTCAATAATAGTAGGTAACAGAAAACTCTACTGAGCAAAAATATTTATTTTTAATAAATAATCAAATTTCCAGAGATTGTGTAGAATATTATTTTAAGACTTTAGTTATACTATAATATTATTTTTCAACATCTAGATAATTTTCTATTCAATAAAAATCTTACAAATTACATAACCCAACAAAAGCCTTTATCCCACTACGTGGGGTCGGCTACATGAATCCTTTCTGTCTATTGTGTCCTGTTAAAACTCAAATTCTCATTTAAATTTAATAAGGAAATATCATTTCTAATATTCTATAACCAAGTCTTTTTAGGTCTCCCTCTACCTTTCTTAAAATAAGTCAAATCTAATACCTCAACTTTTCTAACCGCGTCATCAGAAGGCTACCGTTTTATGTGACCAAACCATCTAAGGCAACTCTCTCTAATCTTATCTTCCACTAGAGGTACTCCAACCTTTCACGAATATGCTCATTTCGTATCCTATCTCTAAGAGTAAAGTCACTCATCTACCTGAGCATCCTCATCTCTGTAACACTTAACTTAGTATTATGCTTCTCTTTTAATAGCCAACATTCGGCACCATAAAGCATTGCAAGTCTCACCACCATCTTATATAATTTTCCCTTAAGTTTGAGGGGAACTTTTCTATCACACAACAAGCCCGAAGCATTCCTCCACTTCAACCATCCAACTTGAATTCTGCTGATAATATCCCCATCTATTTCACCATCACTCTGAACAATAGATCCAAGATATCTAAAACGTGTACTCTTATTAATGACTTAATCACCTAAAGTCACAAACCCCTCACTAGGTCTATTACTACTAAAATTACACTCTATATATTTAGTTTTAGATCTACTCAAGCGAAAACCTTTAGACTCTAAGGTTGACCTCCATAGTTCAAGTTTACCTTCAACTCCCTCTCTAGTCTTATCAACAAGAAGAATATCATATACAAAAAGTATATACCAAGGTACCTCCTCTTGCAAATGTCTAGTGAGAACATCTATGACTAAAGCAAAAAGATATGGGCTTAAGGCTGATCCTTGATGTAATCCAACCGAAATAGAAAAATACTTGGTCAAACCACCTTGTGTTTGAACACAAGTAATAGCTCCTGCATACATATCTTTAATAATTTGAATATAAGCGTTATTAACTCTCTTTTCAAGAACTCTCCATGCACTTCTCTTGGAACTTTATCATATGGTTTCTCTATATCAATAAATATCATATGTAGATCCTCCTTATTCTCTATATATTTCTCCATCAAACCTCTCAATAAATGTAAGGCTTCCATAGTAGACCTACCCGGCATGAATCCAAATTGATTTTGAGAAACATTAGTATCACGCCGCAACCTATGCTCCATAACTCACTCCCATAGTTTTAAAGTATGACACATTAACTTAATTCCTCTATAATTCACACAATCTTGTACATCACCTTTATTCTTAAAAATAGAAATTAACACACTCATTCTCCACTGATCTGTCATCTTTTTAATCTTCAAAACAGTATTAAAAATTTAGTAAGCCAAGAAATTCCTTTATCTCCTAAGCACTTCTACACCTCTATTAGAATATCATTAGGTCCAACAGCTTTTTCACACTTTATTTTCTTTAATGCCTCTCTAACTTTGGTTTTACTAATACACAAATAAAAATATAAATCTTTATTTTCATTTAAGGTGCTAAAGTCATTAAAGCCAATCATACTTTCTTATTCTTCATTAAAAAGTTTAGCAAAATATCTCATCCACCTTTGTTGAATATCATCTTCTAAGAAAAGTACTTTTTAATCTTCGTCCTTAATACACTTCACTTGAACTAAATCCTTACTACACCTATCTCTTTGTTTGGCTAACTTATATATATATATATATATCTTTCTCCTCCTTACTATTTAATCTATTATATAAATCATTAAAAGCTAAGATCTTTGCATCACATATTTCTTTCTTAGATTCCTTACGTGCCTTTTTATATCTTCTCAATTATCAAAATTTTTACATATAAATCAATTTTTATAACAAATCTTCTTATTTTTTTATCTTTTCTTATATATTTGGATTCCACCACCAACTATTTTTACTATTAGGAGCTTTTCCCTTTGATACTCCAAGCACATCTTTTACAATATTCTTAATATCAATAGTCATTTTTTCTCACATAACATTAGCATCCTCATGCATAGACAAAATCTTAAGTTCTAAAATCTTTGTTGACCTCTGTAATATAAAACAAAAAAAAGATAAAAAAAAATGTGCTCAAATCATTACCTGGCGAAGTCATCCCGATATCCTGCTGAGGCCATACCCGCCGCCTACTACAGTGCCATCCCTTTGCATATTCAGCGCCGCTTACATCAAATCCTCCACAGAAAACCTGCAACCCGCCTCTGTATTTGCTTATAAAATGAGAGCCAAATGGCTCTTTATCACACTACTTCGCACAAGCCTCTCGACGCCAAGCTCTCCCCGCTGCTTTTGATCTCCCATAGGCACGAGCTCCACTGCTTCCGACCCTCAACCGACCATCCACCGAGCAAATCGCCTCCTTCCTCCACTTTCATTCTTCCCTAACTCCTGCAGCCAACCGACATCAAGCCATGACCTCCTAGATCTTGCATGTCGAACCCCACACTAGCAGCCGCAAGCTCCCACCTTCTCAAACATCATCCCGACTTCTTCCCTCTCCGACCCATCTCTGCCCTAGCCGACGCCTTTCCCGAGCTTCTCCACCTCCTCCGACGACATTCCCTTCCGGTCGAATCGGAAGTTGCAACATTTTATCGAAAGCAACAGAGGAAGCTCGCTCACCGAGAAGGTAACTTTCTCTCTTCCGCATGCTTCTTCGGCCAAGTCCCGTAAATCTGAACGGCAAACAAAGGGAAATAGGGGCTTTAACTCACTGAGAGATTAATGGTTACCTAAGTCCCATTTAAACAGGGATTTTTACTAATCTTGCTCAAATCTGTCATAAATCCTACTTAAATCCTGTTTAAACCTTGCTCTTCTAATTAATTAAAATTAATTATTTTAATTATATTTAATTATTGGTAATAATAGTTAGTTTTTTATTAATTAATATTAATTATAATTAATTATTTTTAATCATATTTAATTACTATTAATAATAAATTGTTATAATTAAGTAAAATTAATTATAATTAATCTTTTTTTATTTTAGTTAATTGTTACCCTTAACAATTAATTATAATTGATTAAAATTAATTATAATTACTTTTTTTAATTATAACTTATTATCATTAATTATAATTAGTTATGATTAATTAATATTAATTAATATTAATTATTATTTTAATTATAACTAATTACTATTGACTATAATTAGTTATAATTGATCAAATATTAATTATAATTAATACAATGAAGAAAAGAAGAACTCCTTCTGCCTTGATCCACGAGCTGACATCGCCATCGACTCCGACCTTGCAGGTATAACCTCTAAACTTAGATTCTCATTCTCGTCATTAGCGGCGAGCTGTCAAACCCCCTACATGCTCACGTAGTGTAATGGGGAGGGAAGCCAATGCGACGCTTACGATGAGGCGGGCAATCGCCTAAAATCCCTTACTCGATGCTTGTGACAAGCCGACAAACCCCCTACGCGCTCATGTAGCGTAGTAGGGAGGGAAATTGGCACGGCGCTTGCGACAAGGTGGGTAATCCCCGGACCGCTCATGTAGCATGAGGGGGATGAAAACTAAGTACCTATATGTGGGGAAATTACTGTACTCTTTGTAATAGGTGCCCCAGACCCCTAAGCGCTCATGTAGCATCTTAGGGATTGAAGAAAAAATGCAGTCACGGTGTCTACAGACATCTACCTAAAGCGCTCATGTAGCGTGGAGGGGAAGGTTGCCTCTTGGTTTTTCTCCTAAATGGGGGAGACGCCGGGAAGCTGCCGAAATTCCAACTGCAAAATACAAAGCACTTGGACAAAAAGAGGAGGATCGGGACTAAAACTCAAACAAGCAGAACTTAACTTGTACTTAATGGGACCAAAATGACTTAAGTAAACTCAAACTTAAATGGATTGCTTGGACTTGAACTTAATAAGACTACAAGAATTTGAACTTAATTGAACTAGCGAAATTTGGACTTGCACATTGAATCTGAGTTGAACAACTTGAGTGGAACTTGAACATTTGAATCCAAGGAAGTGATAACGAACCGCGGGGAACTTGAAGCATGTGACGAAGATATGAATTTGGTTTTGAGCACAAACTACATGGAACTCGGATAACAGGAGATTCAAACTTGACTCGAACAATAAAGAAGCTCAAACTCAAGAGAACTAAGTGTAGTGAACATGAACTCAAATTGGACTTGGTTTGGACCACAGGGGACACAGAACTTGAGCTTGTTACTTGATCTGAATAACATCATCAAAGCTCCAATGGAGTGAAAAGGAGTTATCATTTTAATATAAGTGTAAAATGTTAACCAAAGAAAATATAAGCCCATTCAAATGTCATGAAAACAGGTCAAAGAATTCAAGTGAATATCAATAAGCATCTGCAAACAAAGGCATATGATGACTAAAGTCTCTACACATCACTCATAAGCAATGATCAACATGAACTTACTACACATACAATGGTTCACTTACAAGAAACCACAGAAAGCTTGTGGATATTCGTAGATGACTGTAAATGATAATGGGAATTATTAAACCTATAATGTTTGAACCATTGCAAGCAAATACATTAAGTAATAAAGGAGTTTCAATGCACACAAGGACTTTCCATGCATATAGTAGCCCACTTATAAATGAGGACGATTAAAATACAGAAGATCTCCTGCAAGTGCAATTTCCTATGAGCTATTGTAAGAGGTTCCCCAATCATATAGTGGCCCATCTATGGATGATAGCTAGCAACTCGCAACCAACATCCATGCAACATCATCCCTATCATCAATAATGATTCAACTCCTCATATCAATCATACAAGCGAATATTGTTGTCCCATACAAGTGGAGGGATTTGGTATGCAAATGGATTTAACAATTCACCAGTCAATAAGGCATGAAAGATATATAGATGAATATGATGGCGTCTCCATTATCAACAACAATTCAGCTCTGAGAGGATGCAACCATAAAGGAGATTAAATGCAAACAAACAACAATCACCCGTGGATGATGAATAACTACAAGCAATGACTGATGATGAATAAGTTCTCTACATCTCACTTATCAGCAACCAGCAAGATGAATGCATAGCTTGATGGTTGAAAGCATTACAAGGAGAGTCGTTAGTGGATGTGACCATTGACATACAAAGAAGGGAGTAGTTTGTCAATAGAATATGCCTTGGAAGAGTATAATGGATATGACTCATTCGCAGTCAGCACCAATTAGCTTGTAAATGGGTTCACTAATCTACCTGTGATATCCATTGATGATGAAAAACAACAAAAAATGAATACAAATGTTTGCTGGTAACAAAAAAATCTCTCAAATGCATTGCAATTTTCCTGGAAATGACAACCAATAACAAGCAGTGAATACTATAGCACCCTTCACAACCGGTGCTAGAAGGAGCTACACTGAATATACTGGTCCTTTGCAAGTGGGGACGAGTGATAAGCAGCAAATGCAACAAAGTAATGCAAGCATAGGAGCTCCTACAAAACACTGTAGAGGATTCCTATGCACCTAGTCTACCATCCCAGAGCAAAATATAACACAATCACATCAAATACAAATGCCTGCGAGTGGCATTAGAAGATCTGCAGTACATACAATCTCTTTACAAATATAGATGTATGTACAACACCCACCTATAGGTAGATGTAGAAAGACTTCAGTAAATGCAGTATCCTGTAGTCAACTTCAGTTTGCAAATGAATGCATCTACCTGCAGTAGTGGTGGGTATACTCCATGGGCCAAAGACCATGACAAAATGCATAAAGAATGCAGCAAAAGGCGATGAATATTGCAATACCCTAGTAGTCAATCATCACCCAACATCAAGCAAATATATCGAGCTTCTACAGATAGGAGCAAGTGATACTTGATGAATACAAATTCCTACGAACAAATGTAAATGCCTACGGGCCACTAAAAGAGACCTGTATACATGCTACATGTTATCTGCAAGCAAACGTCGGATGATATGCAGTAAGTGCAAGCGCTACAATCCCTTGTAGAAAACCTGACATATACACTAAATATTATCCACAAGCAGAATATAAGAAAATATAATAGAAGCAAGTATCTATCACCGAAGGCAGGAGATTTGTTAGTGCACTACAATCTACATACAATGAGCAACAAGTAGTGCACGACAGTCTACCTGTACAAAGCAACAGGCAACCCGTAATATGACGCTACCGGATCTGCAACATCCATGCAAGCAGTCAAAAGGCATTTATAAATATTCTAAAATGTCCCACATGTGCACTGTAATATGTATGCACATAGGTACACCGAAAAGCACGTGTAATTATACACCCGCATGGGCTCCGAAGAGTGTGTTATTGGTACACACGTGACGTCTATGGATGCTGCGCGGGTTAATAAATTTGAACCTGATCCTCTTATGCAAGCATATAGGAGTTGATAAGGTTCAATCAATAATTATAAAATACCCCCAAACACCTGTATGGGCCCCAGCGAGCTTGTTGTAGGAGCACACGTGACGTCTAGGGATGCTGCACAGGTCAATAAGTGAATTTAAGTTTGAGCCTGATCCTTCTATGCGGGTAGGTAGGAGTCAACATGGCTCGAACCATTAAACGAATATACAGCCACAGGGTCGACTGAGATATTTATTTTATGTATTTATATTAGGCCTTCAAGGCCTTCAACAAAGAAAATTCACTAACAAAGGCACAAAGCCTATGAAACTCGATCCTCTGTCGACAGCTCGACAGAGTCGAGAAGGTTCAATCTGTAAATGAAATAACCCCATCACCACGATGATAGCCATGTTGAATGTATATATCAATCGGAGGGGTCTATAAAGATCATTTTAAATGCCATCCCAAACACTCGAAAAATCCAAAATTTCAGAAAACTCCAATTTCAAAATATTTAAAATTGAAATCCAATCATCAAACACTCAATGTAAAATTCATCCACCCTTCGTAATAGTTTGCCGAGGTGGATAAATATGAAAACTACTTCAACTCATATAGAGCTAATGCCTAGTCAAAAATATTACTAGGATTCATTCTCAAATAATCTCATGTCATTAAGGACGTGGCACGAGTCCTCTAACCGGTAGTTTCACCGCTAAATGGCACTGCAGGATAAACGGTTATGACCCAGGGCCTTATGAACCGAGTGGTTTTGCCGCCAAATGGCACCATGAGATAGCGGTTATGGCCAGAGCCAATACATTTCTTAGTGGCATCAAATCCTTGAGATATGAATCAATAGGATATGATCGATTGGGCACAAAGCCCTCTGTTAACTAAGATGGATTCAAATTTGTTCCCTTTGATAAGCATTCACCCCGGGTCTACAAGGTACCATTGGATGAAGCAATCCATGGCTGCCGATAAGGATCCTTTTGTCAGGTTGGGTCGACTACCTCCTCTGACTAAGTAGACCAGGGACCACGATGGTCCGGGATGACGGAACCATGGGATCTTGATCGGGTCTATCATCCATTCCCCCACCATTCGCTTTAAGTGTAAGATGGTTAAATTTTTAATTTTAAATATTAACCCTTTTCCAATTTCAAATACCTAAACCCATGCTGCTACTATATGCCAGATAATGTATCTCTACGTATCTGATCGATGACTAGCCTTAATCGAGAGTTCTCTTTCGTGATCGAGAGGGGTAATTAACTATAGGGGCTTGCGCCTATAAGAAATCAGAACTCAGATTATAAAGTCGTCGTAAAATGAGGGTGAAATCTCTGGGTAGTGTCTTATCTACAAACCCATATGCCTTCCAAAATTTACCCCGGAACTTAATTCCGTTAAAGCTCCCCCCTGAAAAAAGCAAAAGCGGGTGGAGGGCGGGGCTGAATTTTTGGAGCCCACAATCTTACTCTCAAAAATATTTTTGTTAGTATTCTTTAAATACCCCAATCTAATTCTAGAATATCATTTTACTTTTTTTTTTGCCAATTTATCTTAAAGTCCAAAACTAATAATTGATGTTGGGTACATAAATTTTTACTCAGAATAACTTTACAATCTTTACAATTTAAGCGATTTAATTTTCTTATAAGAAAATAATCAATCTGAGTTTTATTATATCTATTTTTATAAGTGATGAGATGCTTATCTCTATTCTTAAATAAGGTATTAACAATTGAAAAATTATAAGCTAAAAAAAATCTAATATGATCTTACCACCTTCATCTATCGTTCCAAATCTATGGCCATCATGAATGCTTTTAAAATCAGCTACCTCTCTACCAACATGTCCATTTAAATCTCCTCCAATAAAAACTCTTTTCTTCAAGAGGTATATTTTGTATTAATTTTTCTAAGTCATTCCAAAATTTAAATTTTAAACTCATATCCAAACCTACTTAAGAAGCATAAGAACTTATAATATTAACAATCTTAGCATCAATAATAATTTTTAAAGCTATAATTCTATCTTCAATTCTATTAAATTTTATAACATTATCCTTCAAACTCTTATCTATAATCACACATACACTATTTCTAGTACGACTCCTACACGAATACCAAAGTTTAAATCCTAAACTATCAATCTCCTTAACCTTCTCTTCAACCCATTTAGTTTCTCGAATGCACATAATATTAATCTTCCTATGAATCATAATATATAATAACTTCATTAATTTTTCTGTAAGGGAACCTATATTTCAAGTTCCTATCTTAATTTTAGTTCCATGGACTAGCTTCTTTGCCCACATTCATCCTTAATGTGGGAACCCTTGCCTATTTAACACTACACTCGAGCACCGGTGCAATGGCCCTTGCACACTTGTCGCTGTATTCAGGCCATATAGCATGTCGCTTCCAGGGGACGCCTTAACATTAACACAATTTTTTAAAGGATTCATGTCATGATTATTCGATAACTTTTACGTTGGTTGTCGACTACCTAACGCAACCCTCTACTTCTCTCATCCAGAACTTGGGACGCTGGCTGTCGACTACAAATTACAAAACCCCCATTGTAAAATTTTTTTCAAATATTTAAATATTCATAATCTTAATCTTTATAACACATAAAAAGTTACACGGTGAAGGTTTTGTCAGTGCAAAGTTATCCCCATTTTTTGATAACATAAATAAAATTTTAATCAAAAAATTTGATAAAAATTATGTATTTTAAAAATTAAGATAGACATAATATGAGCTACTTCGATCCGAACAACTTTCAATACTAGCCCGATGGCTAACAATGGCCGAAAGGGCTCAAAATGAAGCTTTCCCTCTCTAAACCTCTCTCTTTCACTCTCCTCAATGTCGGTTGCTCAAAAAAAAATGAATTGAATAGTGGATTTAAAATATATTTAAAGTGCTCAAAATGGTCTAGCATTACGACGCTACCTCCTGGGGCTGCAGCGCTAGTTCAAAATCTCATTTTTCTAAGGCTATAAGCATTGAAATGTCACTATTTGATGCCTGGTATTGTAGCAGCGCTGATGCGCTTAAATAATAACTTTTCTCGTATTTCACCGAAATTCATAACAAACACTTGAGATTCATTCTAGACCACACACAATCATTTTCATGCACCAAAATACTCCTAAAGACATGCAAATAGTTTAAAAACTTAAAAGTTCAAATCTTTACCTTTTTTTAATCCAATCAATAAGGGTAGAACTGAATGCTGAACCTGGAAGTGTTACAACATGACTAATCTTTGTAATAGAATTTGTGATAAACCTATAATAGTACAATTCATATTGTGCTTTATTAATCAATTCTATTGATTTTCATTCTCTCCATCTTTTGTATTTAGTTAATATACTTTTCTCCTTTTCATAGTTACATAATTCTTTTATAATAATTAAGAAAGTCAATTTTCTTTTTTCTTTTTGAAAATTAGATAATGAAATATATCATTATTCTTCTTGTTTTATCAATTATATTGCAATCCTTTCATAGAAAGTAAATTAGATAAATAAATGAGAGATTTAAACTTTCAGACATATATAGAACACATGCATATTTATACAAATATTCATTTGTCTTCATTCAACTGCAAATAAATTGAAATAGAATTACTGCTCATATAAAAATACTAAAGGGTTAAGATGAATTTTAAAGCCCTCAAATGTGTTTTGAGATTAGTGCAATATATAAATGATTTGTGTTGCCCTCATCTCAAAGAATATATAAAAATTTTAAATCTCATCCTAACGAAAATTTTGATTAATTAGAATGCCCTAACTCAAATTTTTTTTCCTAATATTCATTCTATTGTAGATATCATAGTTAAATAAATTATAAGATGTGAATTTTATTAATTTAAAGATTTTTAGATAGACTTTTTTGTTGCCTTTTAATAAAAAAATAAAATAAAAGTTTAACATTTTGTTTTGCTTCATCATTATCTGATATTTTTCTTATTCCACTCAATTAAAAATGAAATGAATCTTGCTATTCTATTTTTCATTCTTAATGTTGGTCATAATATTTAACATAATACCTTCGAAAGAAACGGAGAATGGGATTGAAATGCATGGTTGTCGGAGATAGATTAGAATGTGATATGTGGGGTTCACGCTATAAATGAATTGAATTGAGCTAAGTATTAAACTTTGATATGAGGAAAAAGGGTTGGCCTACTGAGCTTTATACTCATACTGTGATTTAAAATATTTCAGACAAAGACAAATATCCTGCTGAGTAGATTGAGTTTGATAAGGAGCATGAACCCTAATTTTGGAAGGTACATATAATTTTGCAGCTCATATGATATTTTAGTTTTTTTATTGAAATCATTGGAATCTAGGTTATTGTTATTTAAATATTTTGTGTGTATTTTGACTGGTTGTGTTATATTATATTGGATGATTAGCTGGTTCGGGTAAAATAAGATGTTGAATTTAGAAATATATAAATGCTTAGGAAAAAGTAGGTTTAATTCCTCTCTTAGATTTTAGGGCGTTAAAGCTGGACCCAGAGACAAAGAGCCATTTGCTATTGTTGGTGAGAAGGTGTTGCAGGCAATCTAATTTATACAATTTTCAAGACTTAGTTATTTGAAACATAGTTCTCATCACCCCCTTCGATGATTTCATCACTTGTAAGTGAGATAATCATATATTTTATAAATTGTAGCATGAGTGTCGTGTGCCATTAATGTACTAAAAAAGGCATCAAAAGATTGTGGAGATGTAAAAAAAGATGAGTAGCATTTCTATTGTTGCGGTGCTTTCCAATAAATCATTGTACAAATAAATTATTTGAAAATTTTATACTAAAAAACTGCTTTAAGAAGCAGTAAAAAAGCCGTCCCTGACGAAGCCTAAACAAACAAAATGTGGAATACAAGAATGATATCGTCAAATTATATATGTTAAGATCTCAATTCCTATAGCTCAACATTTGCTTGAGACTTGCAATAGAGAAGAACCAAACAATACATTAGATAGATAGGGCAAAGAACATAGAAGAAAAAAATATAAGAGAGAGTGGCCTAAGCACATATCCCAATTTTCTTATTTATCATTCTAATGATACAACTAATTAAAGAATATAAATGTTGTGAAATCAACAGGTTCCTAACAAGCTTCTTGAATGACTTTTTACACATAATCCTTGTGCTAGATTGTTGATGTGGCTGAGTGGAAGGTCAATGAGGCTCCCCTTGCACTTTATATCCCTATTCAGATTCATATCACATAGAAGTTGGAAGAATTTTAAAAATGAGCATTTTTAATGCATAATTAAGCAAAAGAAGTATGATTATTGAATAATTTAAAAATGAGCAAAAACATCTAATAATTTGGCATTTTCTATATAAAACATAATTAATTAAGAGAACGCAAAATTATCTGGCGTTCTCTATAGAAAACGCCAATTTATTTCATATTTTCTATAGAAAATGCCACATATTTTGCCGTTTTGCACTAATTTTGGGAACAGAGAGAGAGGCAAGAGGAGAGAGAGAGACACACAGAAAGACAGAGATGGTGGGACGGGAAGAGAGATGCATTTTGCACTAATGTTGGGAAGAGAGAGAGGAGCCGAGGGAGGAGAGAGAGACACATGAAGAGAGAGAGACACATAAATATAACTTAATTTATAACTTAATTTAATTAAAATTAATAACATTATAACTTACTTTAATTAAAGTTTATAACTTAATTTAATTGTAAATTTAAGTTACAAAATTTAATTAAATTAAGTTACAAATTTAAGTTATAAATTTATTAATTTTAAGTTACAAATTTTAATTAAATTAATTTATAAAGTTACTAATTTTAATTTACAATTATGTTAATTTATAAATTAATAACTTTATAACTTAATATAATTATAAATATAATTATAATTTTTAAGTTACAAATTTTAATTAAATTAAGATATGAAGTTATTAATTTTAATTTATAATTATATTAAGTTATAAATTATAATTTATAAGTTATAAGTTATAAAGTTAAATTAAGTTATAAAGTTATTAATTTTAATTTATAATTATATTAATTTATAAATTAATTACTTTATAACTTAATATAATTATAAATTTAATTATAATTTTAAGTTATTAATTTTAATTAAATTAAGTTATAAAGCTATTAATTTTAATTTATAATTAGATTAAGTTATAAATAATAATTTATAAGTTATAAATTATAAAGTTAAATTAAGTTATAAAGTTTTAATTAAATTAAGTTATAAAGTTATCTAAAATATTAATAAATTAAGTTATATTATCCTCTCTCTCTCTTCACTCAACCCGCCTCTCTCTCTTCCCGTCCCACTATCTCTCTCTTCATGTCTCTCTCTCCTCAGCAAAATCCAAGTTATCAGCAGAATCCAAGTTGGATGGTTGAAGTGGAGGAATGCATCGGGCTTATTGTGTGATAGAAAAGTACCCCTCAAACTTAAGGGAAAATTCTATAAGATGGTGGTGAGAACTGCAATGCTTTATGGTGCCGAATGTTGGCCATTAAAAGACAAGCATAATTCTAAGTTAAGCGTTGCAGAGATGATAATGCTCAGGTGGATGAGTGGCTTTACCCTTAGAGATAGGATACGAAATGAGCATATTCGTGAAAAGGTTGGAGTAGCTCCAATGGAAGATAAGATTAGAGAGAGTCGCCTTAGATAGTTTGGTCACGTAAAATGGCGGCCTCCCGATGACCCGGTTAGGAAAGTAAAGGTCTTAGATTTGACTTATGTTAAGAAAGGTAGAAGTAGACCTAAAAAGACTTGGTTAGAAAATATTAGAAATGATCTTTCTTTATTAGATTTAAACGAGAATTTGACTTTTAACAGGGCACAAATGGAGAAAAAGGATTCATGTAGCCGACTCCACGTAATGGGATAAAGGCTTGATGTTGTTGTTTGTTGTTGTTGTGAAATTATTTGAAATTTTCTAGAAAACTCCAAATAATTTAGCATTTTTTGTAGAAAACGCCAATAGAAAACGTTAAATAATTTGATATTTTCTTAATTAATTACATTTTCTATATAAAAAGCTAAATTATTTGACGTTTTTACTCTTTTTAAATTATTTAATAATGATACTTCTTTTGCTTAATTATCTATTAATATGCTCCTTTTTAAAATTCATCCCATACAAGTTTTTATCAATTAAATAACCAAATAAATTTATTTTCACCTAAATTTTACTAAACCGAATAAATTGGCAAATACCAATTCCAACTAAAAAATATTGTTAATTTCAATTCGATTTATTTTTTGTAATTCTTTAAATAATCGCACAATATTGATTCAATAATATTGATGTATAAATTATTTTTTTTATGAAAATCAAAATTAAAATATTTTAATTTAAATTTAATCAATATGACTTTATAGCCATTGATTTATTTTAAGATAAATTAAATATACAATTAATTAAATAATTATTGTTACTCTTAATTTCAAATTAACCTAATGACTATAAAGCCATTTCCGACGAGCTTGTTGCCCAAAAATTTCCAAACTTGGCCGCAGTTCACAGTTTTTTTTCTTTCTTGTTATTTTGTTGTTAGATTCTTCTCAGTTGTCGATTCGTTGTATATAAATTATAGATTGATCAGCGGCAGTTAGATTGAATTTTCCATCGTCGTTATTGATGTAAGGTGGTCGATATTGCGTTTGGATCGTGTCAAAGTCTAATCTTTCATTGCTACTCCTTATCTTTTGTTTGATCCCAGCTTCGCTTGGTTGCTTTATTGTTTTGGTGCAAGGGGTGATTGTTTTGGGGCTAGGGGTAAGGTTTATTGATCTCTGATTCATTTTGCACTTCCTTTTTTTACGGGTGGAGAGAGAGTTTTAGGGTTAGGGTTTTTTGTGGCGTTGCTTCAGCGAAGGAATGGACAAGAAGAAGATAGCGGTTCCTTTAGTCTGCCATGGGCACTCGCGCCCAGTTGTTGACTTGTTCTATAGTCCTATAACCGCGGACGGCTTTTTTCTCATCAGCGCCAGCAAGGGTGAGTATTTATTCTTCCTAGTGGACCTTTGATTGGCTTTTTGATTCCTACGAGACCTGTCTTATTAATATTGCTTTACATTCAGTTAAAAGGCCACTCGTCTCTGAATTATTTTGTCTTTTCTATCACTCTTGATGATCCTAAATCAACGGATTCTATTTTACCCATCGTGCTTTTTTACAAAAGAATATTCTTGAACTAAATTGCTAAATGTCGGAAAATTTTCTTTCTTAGTGTTATGCTATTCTTTTGTATAATTGAATATTTCATGGTTACATTTGTATTCCTTATTAGTACCGTGGCAACGGAGCCAACAATGCCTGTACATGGTTCCAATACCATCAAAATTATGTTGTTTCTAGGAAAGCTGAATCCTGTAGCTTTTTTCTCCTTTTGCACAAGGAATGCAGGCTGAAATTGAACTATAAAGCATCCCAATGTGAACTTCTGGAAGCTCTGAACGGGAACAATGTTGCTTTGTTTATCACGGATCATTCATAGTTCATTCACAGATATGTGATGGCATTAAAACTGTAGATCTGAAACCCTCCAAGTATATTTTTAAAATAAACATAGTAACTAGTCTTTTACTCCATTTCTATGATTGGTCTTATATGAAGTAAATGTTTCTTAGGTATGTTCCTTCTTGAAATGGATTTACTTCACAACATTGTGTTGACCAAGTTTTCTATGCATACAATCAACACATGCTTATTGAGGACAATGCCTTTGCCTAGTGTATCGGGCACTCTGTCAAATAGAGCACCGTATAAGTGCATTAATCTCTCTTGTCTAACACATTTTAAACACGATAGTACGTAGCATGCTTTGGGAATTCAAATGCTTACACAACAACACCTTAGTAGAGATCATTTTTGTTCCAAGGGAGTTTGCTAATTTTTTTTTCTTGTTATTTTACTTCTTTTATAACACCTTGTGTCAAGTTATGTGAATGTTTATTATACTATCATCATTTTACCTCAAAAACTTCATTCTTTTTCTTTATTCATTACGTTTTAGTATGTTCCATCAGCTAATTATTTTGATCTTCTTATTGATTTTTCACATTTGGAACCTTTTCATTTTTCCTTATTCATCTTCTTCTTTTTAGCTCTTATTTTCATATTTTCTGGTATATGTTGTTACACAATTTTCATATTACATACTGTTATCTTATATTATGATTAATGATTTTTTTTTAATTTTTACTATTATTCGATTAGTGTGGTTACAATTTTCCTTAATGAAGTTCTGAGTACTAAGAGATGCAGATGATTGGAGAATTTTTTTTTTCATAGTAGTCTTTCAAGAACAAATGGGATGCTTATATTTTGATAATTATATGGGAATTTACTTATGGATTATACAATTAGTTATGAGAGAGGATCATGCTGTAAGGGACAAAATATTACATGGTTCTATGAAAATTATGAGCAATTAGAGAATGCCATATGGATCTTGTGAATCTTGGAATGAAATGTTATTGATTGATACGAGATTTGATTAGATGAGCAGTATGGAGAAAATGTGATGACATTATTAGTTTGCATATTAGAATAGCAAGTCAATGAAAAGCATTGTTGATGTTGCTAAAATATGCATGATGAACTAGTGATTGGCATCATAAATAGTTGTAAAGTGACTAAGAATTTCCTATCATATGGATGTTGTAATTTGAATTAACATTAATATGTTTTTACTTTTTAAATTGTGCTGATTATGAAGATGGTTAGAAATTATTTAAAATGAGGCATTTTGCTGCATTCTATTTGTAGATAAGATAGATATAGCGGTTGGGATTTCTTTTTAAGTGAAAAGGAAAAATAAAGATCCTTTTTATATGATAAGGTTCTAGTGTTTATTTTAAACACTTAGTACTATATTCAATTTTAATGGATGTAAAGTGATAATTGTTAATCACAATTTTTGTTGTATCAAATTGGATGTGATAGATTTAAGTAACTTGGATATGTTATATTGATATAGATGAGAAGATAACTTTCAAGAGGAAGTTAGGTGGTGGAATGGGAAAGTGGCTAGAGGGTATTATATAATATATTGTAGCAGGACATGTTTAATTTGACTCATGGGTTTTTTTTCTTTTCCAGTAAAAAAAGCATCATTTTGACTTTTACCTCAAACATGCTCAACAAAAATAGTCTTTTTGTTGCTTCCTATGAATCATATTTGTAGGAAAGGTTTGTGTGTTTTCTCATTGAACAATATTTGCCAGTTTACTGGCATATCATCCTATTGCGAAGCGTTAGATGCATCAAAATGGACAATAAGATCATCATGATAAGTTTTATAGTATTGTTACCAAAATTGATTATGTTATATGTATCAGAGTGTTTGGCAACAAAAAAGCCTATGAAAACTGAATTATATGGCCAAAATGAATTTTTTAAGATGAAAATGGAAGGATAGAGAGAAAAAACTATATTGGAGACTCGATGGGTAACATCTATTGAAAGTACTTACAAATAGTTGCACCTTATGCGAGGTAAACAAAAACTAATTCTTTGTCTTGGGAGTTGGGACTGATATTGATTTTATTGTGAAAATGATACTATAACTTTTGTAATATATGCACGACACTTAAAAAATGTAATTAAGTTGTGATTTCATTAAAAAAAGTTAATGAAAACCACATCTTCAAATATAAAAGAGCACATGTGTAGAAGGCACATGCTTCCTAAATAGAAAAGTGAAATTGGTATATACCTTTATTGTGTAATAATCCTAAGTTTTAGGGTCTATTTGGATATGAGTACTTACAAAAAAACTTTAAGAAGTGTAAATATAATTAAATTTGATTAATAAATTAGAGAACTTTTTTCAAGGATTATCACATATTATGCTCATGTTTTATTTAATCATGATTGCTAAAGAGCTTAGTATTTATCCTTTGACTTCTGTTTCTCATCTAAACTCAATTCTTGATTTAATTGCTTATTGTTTATCTGTTATTTGCTATTAAAGTTGAATGAATGCACGAACTAAAGGGTTGGATGAAGGGTGACTTATGCAAGTCAAGTCATAGATCAATGATGTTTAATATAACATTGACATGATTTCAATTAATTTATTCAAGTAAAGAATTGGTATTCAATAATGTTCATCTGACGTTGATTGAAACTATTTCTGTACTTGTTACTTCGCCTCTCTGTTTCCATTACTCATTGCCTTCGTTTGAACCGCACATTCAATAAAATTAGTAGTATATCAATAATTAGTAATCACTAGGGTAGTAACATGTCCATTCAATCATTCATTTTTCATGTAGTAAAGATATTTGGGCTACTAAGTGTAACCTGTAACACCATGCCAATTTCCTCGGTGGTGGCATTTTCTTTATAAGAAGGTCGTTATATTTTGCATGTTGGTTAATGCCATTTCAGAGAACCAGTATCATGTCTTCTTTTAGGAGGGTCAACACCATGCCCTCATTCTTTTTTAAGGTAAATCCATCAGCTTACCTCTCTACAAAAGACTGTATTATTCCAACCAAGCTGTTGGTATCCATCAAACCTTTTCCCTTCATTTGTATGTATACATTGTGCAACATTCATATTGTATACCAATATTACTTCAAGCCCTTAAACTTCATAAAGTTCATATAGCACATTACAAGAGGATAGTCGATATGAACCAGATGTATAATATGTATGTAGACGCCAATATTTAACATTAGGAAATTGTTGACACAGTTTAATATATATGAGTATTAGCTGTTTCACATGAAAATAAGTAGAAGTTCATAGAAATGATTTTGACATATGTATATTTGCGCATGAAGTATCAAATAGTGGATAAGAATGTGTAGAGAAAACCCCCATGAATAAAACAACATACAAATCACACATATTATTTATGCAGTAGGTAACATCATGATCATTGAACATTATCACATCATAACCTTTATTTCTATAAATTGTGGAACACCTTATAACATGAATGTTTTAGGAATACAAAACACTTCATAAAAGTTTGATACAATCTTGGAAAATAAGTATAAATTCTAGTATAATAAAATATTCTTGGATGGTGAAAGCCATTAATACGTTATAAAATACTCGTTTCGATAAAGAATCATAATAGGAGAAAACACAAGAAGAATACAATTATTGAAATATGAAATAGGGTAATAATAGCCTATTTTATGCGAACTATTTTCTCAAATGCATAGATCCTTAAATAAATCATTAAGCCCTCCTAAATTAACTTTCTTTCTCAACTCTCTTACTCTCTTTCTCTTCCTTTGTTTGGCTGAAATGTGGAAATGAGAGTAAAAATAATAATATATATGTGAGGGTCATTTTTGTAAATAGCTCTAAGTTTAAGGTAAGAGTTTAGCTCACATAAGAAAGTGAAGCTTGATTCAATACAGTGCTCAACAAGATGTGAATGAGTTTGAAACGCACCAATGAAAATTGTTTGTAAATCCTACAATTGTTAACTCCAAATGTTCGATTGTATCAGACTATTTCAATTGATGTGAACCAAAATTTAACAAATCGGGCAACCTAATTGACCTGATTGCATGTAAGATCCAATACCGTATGTATGATTTTATTGGAGGTGTAAAATTATTTAAAAAATATTATAACACTCATATAAAGTCATCACACAAGTTTATGAACATATAAATAAAGTTATTTTGTAAATAATCTCAGTAAATGAGAAAAAAACTTTACAATGTTTGTGGGTGTCTTGGGTAACTACATAAGCGGGTATTATAAACTCTCCATTTTAAAAATAATATAGTATTTGATATTCCAGTAGATCTATTAGTCATGATATATCATCGAAAAATTATCTTGATCGGGCACGAATCTCGATGCAAAAATCATGTTGGAAACTTCAAAAATTAATTCAGAGACCATATGAACTCCGATTTCAGCAAACTTATAGTCGAACTGAGCGTCTCGGAAAGATGAATCCAACGACACCAAATTCGACTCAATCCGAGCCCAAATGAGTCCAAATCAAGTACCCGAAGCGCTGCTGGAAGCATCGAACAGCAATTTGAGTTACCAAACGGTCTCCGATTTTGACGAGCTTATAGTCGAATCGAGCGGCTCGACGAGACGAATCCAACGAGCCCAAGATCGCAGAATTCTGATACCATTAAGACCTTAAAATGCTCAATAAACGGTTCACGATCAAGGGATTCAATATCAGCCGTTCATCTGGATCACTCCTTATTTGCCCCTGATCCCTCATCTATTTACGGGCTATGCCACTCCAGAAAAACTATAAATAGCCCCTCATTTCCCTTAAGAGGGGACCCAAGCCAAGAAGGAAGAGAAGAAGAAGAGAAGAGAAGTCTAGGAGGGAACAGCTCCTCCTCGACCACCGCCGGAACACCGCCGGAACTCCGCCGGAACACCACCGAAGCACCACCGGGCGCCCGAGGGACGCCGGAGCTCTGCCCGACACGGGAGCAACATCGGAATTCTGCCCGACGGCATAATTCTACCCGACGCCCGAGTGACGTCGGACTTCTTTCCAAGTGACGCCGGAATTCTGCTCGACACCCGAGTGACGTTGGAACTCTGCTTGGCCTTGGAACCGATACTCATTGTAATCTGATCGTCCTGAATCTAAAGGACGAATTAACCTCGTGTATTTCATACAACACTAGTGGAACTTTTTCAACTGGGCGTGGCCCCATGGCTTTTCCCTTTTTCAGGGCTTTCCACGTAAAAATTCTGGTGTTCTTTCATTCTTCTGTTTGTGTGCTGGATATACGTATAACGCTGAGACGGAAATTTAAATTCTATCGACGCGTATATTTGAGTCCGCAACAAGTCACAAACTAGTCAATCAAATATATATGGATAGCATTCTCATATCATCTTCTTTCGTGTAATTTCTCCATTTGCCTTGTGCCACCACTAACTTTTAACCATACAAATTTTTTTTTACAAATTTGCTTATTCCTATGTTGTTTCATATCATACGACCACATACATTTATGTTCTTCTCTAAATGTAAAATCAAATAGTACATTAATCTTGGTCTCTAGCTCTCAATTTGTTTTATTTGTAACCTAATTCCTCAATGATAAAATATGGAATACATTACGGGCATTAATCATATGTTTTGACAATAACAACCTTTAAGCAGATTCCCACTTTACCAATTAATTGAAAGGTTTAATATGCCCTGGCTTAACTATTTTTCTCTTACAAATATGCTCGCTTCCTTTCGTGGGTTGACCATCACATACACAAATTGTTTTACTCTAACTCTACAACATGGTGCTTGGGGTCTTCGTTTTCATTTTGCATGTTTTGTTCTGGTCTCAATCTATCTTTAATAAGTTTGATCTTTTGAGTTGCATTATCCATCACTTTTGGACCCAACAATATCCATTCTGAAACTTCATTTAGCCTATGCCAATGCTTGTATATACTGTGTTCCATATATGAAGTCTCATAAGGAGGCATACTGCTATTCGATTGTAGATTTTTTTGTTGTTGTAAGCAATCAAAGGTACATGGCCTTCCCAAATAGCACCAAAATTAAGCGCAAACAGTTGTGTCAAGCTCTCTTATATCCGAATTATTCATTGTCCATTGATTTGTGGGTGAAATGTTATACTAAACTTCAATGTAGTATCCAATCTTTCCTATATACCTCTCAAAAGCCTAAAGGTAAACCTGTCATCATAGTCATATGCAATCACTTTGGGGACTGAGTGCAACCTCTTTATCTTTTTCACATACTATTGTGCCAATATGGCTGTCTTACAACAAAATAATGTGCAGATTTTGTCAGTCAATCAATCAATCATAAAGCATACTATTGCATATCCATACCTTGTCATAGGAAATCCAATTAGAATGTTCATAATAATCTCTTTTCATTTCCACTCAGGATTGGGTAATGACTGTAGCAAATCAGTAGTTTACTAATGTTCTTCGTTGGCCATTTGACAACCTTCACATTTAGAAACATAGTCAATTTTTAGATCTTGATTTCATCTTATTGATCCAAGGGCGAACACTATATCCTATATAAGGAGCTTCATGCATTACTTTATTCTTCAATCACAAGCAATTGAGAACCAACACTTGACCGCCATAAGTAAGAATGTCATTGTCATCAAATTTCAATTATGCCTTCTTTCTTGACTTTAACTTGGTTTGTTAGTTTCACATATTCCTCATTAATCTTTTGGGCTTCTTACATCCTCTCCTATAAGGTAGATTGAAGAATCATTTGAACTAATAATTACACATGCACATTGATTGCTTTTACTACCTCCTACTATATTTTCTTGATCTTCTGAATCAATTTAATCTAAGTGATAATCATCCATCTTGTCTCTCCAATGGGCAAACACATTATTATGCTAGTATTGGATACTTAAATCATAATCCTTGATCAAATTTAACCATCTCTTTTTTTGGAGGTTCAGCTTTTTTTGATCGAAGATATACTTCAAATTTTGATAATCAATATAAATCTCACATCTCATTCTATGTAAGTAATGTTTCCAAAATTTTAACCTGAGTACAATCACATTTGGTTACAGATCATGAATATGATAGTTCCTTTTATGTGCTTCAATTGTGTGGATGCATAAGTTATAACTTCCCATGCTGCATCAAAACAAAGCCTATTCCCTTCAACAAAATACTATTGAACACCAGAAACTCTCAATATCAGATAAAATGGTTAAAATTAGTGTCAACACAAAATGATTCATAGGCTTCTATAAGCTCTTCTCTCACAATATATAATTTGCTCAAATTATATAGTCTTCTGAGTTAAAATGAGTTAAGAAAATGTTATGGAGAACTCTCTAATAAACTTCGTTTATTATCCCTTTATACTAAGGAAACAACACTCTTTTGATATATTGGTAGACTGCAACAATTTAGTAATAGCTTTAATGTTGTGAGGGTCAACATGGACTACGAATGATATACTTCTTGAACACTAGAAACTCTCAATATCATATAAATTGGTTAAAATTAGTGTCAACACAAAATGATTCTTCAGCTTCTATAAGCTCTTCTCACAATATGTAATTTATTCAAATTGTACAGTCTTCTGAGTCAAAGTGAATTAAGAAAATGCTATTTGCGAGAACTCTCTAACAAACTTCTTGTATTATCCTGCCATTCTAATGAAACAACCTCTTTTGATATATTGGTAGACTGTAACAATTTAGTAATAGCTTTGATGTTCTGAGGGTCAAGATGGACTACGAATGATATACTTCTTGAATATTGGAAACTCTCAATATCATATGCCATGGTTAAAATTATTGTCAATACAAAATGATTTTTTAGCTTCTATAAGCTCTTCTCACAATATGTAATTTACTCAAATTGTACAGTCTTCTGAGTCAAAATTAATTAAGAAAATGCCATTTGCAAGAAGTCTCTAACAAATTTCTTGTATTATCCTGCTCTACTAAGGAAACAATACTCTTTTGATATATTGATAGACTATAACAATTTAGTAATAGCTTTGATGTTCTGAGGGTCAGCATGGACTACGAATGATATACTCCTCAACCAAAATTACAATACCATCAGGACTTACTACAAAACCATCACAACTCATTGTATGATGTTTTTTGATGGAAAATATTGACATTTGGCATTTTCATTACATTTTGTATTAATAATTTATATAAGAAAACTGTCAATCATGTGTTGTGTTCTATTTTTTATGGTTATTTCATGTCCTCATGTCCTTGTCTTATTATGTTTGTACTCCTTATTAATGTCCGCACTTCATAGTTATTATATAAGAAAACTTTTAATCACATTGGCTAAGTATTGTTCAAAAGGCTTACTTAAATTAAATAAACGTATGGTATATCCTTCAACTAAATCAAAATGAAAGGGGAATTCATAAGCCCCCAAATGGTTGGGATAATCCTATAATATGTACATTGATTTTTTGACAAGCATATTTAATGAACTAAAAATATTATTGTTTTTCATATCATTTATGTTATGAATTATTTGTAATGTTAGTTATGGATTTTACAATTTGAGTTTTTTTCTTAGCAAGATTATGTTATGGAGGTTTTATTTGTTTTGCTAGTATTAATATATATGTAAGAAAGCCCTCAATGAGTTTTTTCATTATTACCTTTTTTAAGTTCGGGAGCCTTGCCTGCTGGATTATGCCTCAAGTAAAAGGTCTTAGTAACCTTATGTTGCCTTTCTCCTAGATAAGCATGATTAAAGAGAAATTTGCTTTTGAAAGGTTGTTCCTGGCCTGCTAAACAGCTTACTGTATCTAGGGTACCATTCTCCATCATCCAGATTGTTAGGTTATACCATCTCAATTCTTGTATGTTACGATTATCTATTCAGCTATCATTTGGATGAGAAAAAATTAATTTCTTTTTAGTTGCTTTATTTTTATTTTGAATGATCTTAGATAAAGTGCTGCTTTACACCTTAAATTTTATGGTGCAAGTTATTGAAGGTACTATCTATATAACTGTCAATACATTTAGCTCTTGAAAGTTATTTTATCCCATATTAGACTGACTTTGTTTCTTTTAATATTCTCTTCCTTTTATGAATGATATTATTGTTCTTCTTCCTCAGATTCAAGTCCCATGCTGAGAAATGGGGAGACAGGTGATTGGATTGGTACTTTTGAAGGGCATAAGGGTGCTGTTTGGAGCTGTTGCCTTGACACTAACGCCTTGCGCGCTGCTTCAGCTTCTGCTGATTTTTCAGCGTATGATGCCTTTTTGTTCAAGTTATTTTCAATTAAGTTTATAAATATTCAAGTTTATTAATTATTTTTGATATTGGCTCAGCACCTCTTTTTATATTTCTTGCATGAATAGTTGACCAGCTTATTGTGTTTTCGTGATTCAGATGATAAAATCTATTATTTTGAGATTTATAAGTTTCAGACTTTCTTATTTTTCTAATATTTCTTTGTCAAAACTTGCCAATGACTTCTTAAAATTATGCTATTTACTTTTCAATAATTTATAGATAAGTTGATGACATTTATTTCCATCAATTGCTTGCAGGAAAGTATGGGATGCCTTAACTGGTGATGAGTTGCATTCATTTGAACACAAGCACATTGTTCGTGCATGTGCCTTTTCTGAGGTACCCACCGCCTTTTGTTGTTTATATGTGGTTCAAATTAATTTATTTTTTATTTGTTTTGCTGCTCTCATTGCTGCCTTTTGTTTTCATGTATTTTTTTTGTTGATTTTGGAGATTCTGCCGTTTTTTTTAATAGATTCTGGTCCTTGATCACAGCTTGGTCCTTGTAATCGTTGGACAAGTATAATACATTTTGCAATGTGGTTCATAAACTTGTTGATTGAATTATTTAACATTTAAAATATGCAAATTATATTTCTTTAATGTACTCTTTCTATGTTGGGATAAAATTTCTAAATAAAAGTTGGCTTAGTGTTGTGAATGTTCAAGGTGCGGTATGAAGCAAAAGGGGTGTATATTGAAGCAAAATGCAAAGTTTTACCAATTCATTGCAAAAATCAAGCGGATGCCTAATTTATAAGCATTTACACATGTAGCATATTTAACTGGTTAATGCATTTTATCACTGAATAAGGTACTGGAAAAGTAAGTAGTTTCACAGGTAAGGCTCATCCTTAAGCACCCAGTGAGAGGTAAGATGGTAGATTTGCTAGTATTAAAGTCTTTATTGACAGCTGTGGAGCATCTTTTGTATGTATAAAAGATATATTTCAATTTTCTGATCACAGCTAGGACAGGCTGAATCTTTTATCCAAATTTCCCCTCACCATGGCAGGCATTGCCAACCATGAGACATAAAAATATGTTCTAAAATGCATTGTATGATGACAAGTGGGATTAGTTTCTCTGAACTTTTGTGGGAGGGGAAAGGAGTCGTGGCTGCTTGAAACAAGGCACTGTGTCTGGGCAGCATCTTAATTGCAAAGGACAAGGAGCTATCGTTATCTTAATAATGATCTGCTGTCACTGTCACAGGAGAGGGGTGGCGGAGGGAAAGAGGAGTTCTAAGGATTGGCATGTACTGATTCTTTTGTTTTGTCCCCCCTTCAGGGTCACCTTTTTTTTTTCTTGCTGGTCCATGTTCAGCCAAGGGTTGTGAGATATTAATCTAAAAATCAGGTGCACTCTTTGTAAGGATTCCCTGTCACATAACTAAGAACTTTTTCTTTGTGTTTTTTCTCAATGCCACTCTGTAATATTAACTAATTAACAAGATGAAACTTATAGAATCTTCTTTATATCAAAAAATTAGGCATTGGCAGTCACCCACACTCACACCCACACCCACACCCACACCCATAAAAAAAAAAAAGAGCAAAAAGAAGAAGAGATCAAGAATAAGATTCTTGTAAGGATACAGAAATTTGTAAACATTCTGTTTTCTCTTGGGTAGTTGAAAGAAAAAAAGGCCTTTTATCCGACTAATAATAAGCTGATGATGTCTTCTGTTGACACCTTTTTGTTAAGATAGCTTTGAGGGGTCAGGGTTGTTTTTTTGACATGGCTGAAGAAAAAAAATCTACATATTTTCAAGGACATGGTAGGTCATTACATTTAGTTTTTGTTGTCTGATTGCATGTAAAGCATGGAGTTCTTTTGGTTGTAACGATTATAAGCTTCATATGGTTCATCTCTTTAAGTCATATTTTTGGTTGATCATGTCGAGTGAAAATATATGTACTCAACATCGTTTATTAGTTTTGGACTTTAAGATAAAGGGGCAGAAAATAAAAAATAAAGTAAAATGATATTCTAGGATTAGATGGGGGCATTTAAATAATATTAACAAAAATATTTTTTAGAGTGAGATTTTAGATCTTAAGATTTTGTCTGTGCATGAGGATGCTAATGTTATATGGGAAAAAGTGGCTAGCGATATTAAGAATATTGCAAAAAATGTGCTTAGAGTATCAAAGGGAAAAGTTCAGTAAAAATAGTTGGTGGTGAAATCCAAATGTACAAGAAAAGATAAAAGATAAGAAGATTTGTTATAAAAATTGATTTAAATGTAAAAATTCTGATAATTGGGAAAGATTTAAAGAGGCACATAAGAAATCTAAGAAAGTAATATGCGATGCAAAATCTTAGCTTTTAATGATTTATATAATATATTAGATACTAAGGAGAGAGAAAGATATATGTATAAGTTAGCAAAACAAAGAGATAGGGGTAGTAAGTTAGTTCAAGTGAAGTGTATTAAGGATGAAGATCAAAAGTACTTTTCTTATAAGATGATATTCAACAAAGATGGATGAGATGTTTTGCTATACTTTTTAATGAAGAATGTGAAAATACGATTGACTTTAGTGACCTTAGCACCCTAAATGAAAATAAAGATTTTTATTTCTTTCGGCGTATTAGTAAAACCGAAGTTAGAGAGGCTTAAAAAATGAAGGGTGGAAAAGATGTTGGACCTGATGATATTTCAATAGAAGTGTGGAAATGCTTAGGAGATGAAGGAATTTCTTGGCTTACTAAATTTTTCAATACTGTTTTGAAGACTAAAAAGATGCCAGATGAGTGGAGAATGAGTGTGTTAATTCCTATTTTTAAGAATAATGGTGATGCACAAGATTGTGCGAATTATAGAGAAATTAAGTTAATGTGTCATCCTTTAAAATTATGGGAGCGAGTTATGGAGCGTAGGTTGCGGCGTGATACTAATGTTTCTCAAAATCAATTTGGATTCATGCCGGGTAGGTCTACTATGGAAGCCATACATTTATTGAGAGGTTTGATGGAGAAATATAGAGAGAATAAGGAGGATCTACATATGATATTTATTGATTTAGAGAAAGCATATGATAAAGTTCCAAGAGAAGTGCTATGGAGAGTTCTTGAAAAGAAATGAGTTAATAATGCTTATATTCAAATCATTAAAGATATCTATGCAGGAGCTATTACTTGTGTTCAAACACAAGGTGGTTTGACCAAGTATTTTCCTATTTCGGTTGGATTACATCAAGGATCAGCCTTAAGCCCATATCTTTTTGCTTTAGTCATGGATGTTCTCGCTAGACATTTGCAAGAGGATGTACCTTGGTGTATGCTTTTTGTTGATGATATTCTTCTTGTTGATAAGACTAGAGAGGGAGTTGAAGGTAAACTTGAATTATGGAGGTCAACCTTAGAGTCTAAAAGTTTTCGCTTGAGTAGATCTAAAACGGTATATATGGAGTGTAATTTTAGTAGTAATAGACCTAGTGAGGGGATTGCGACTTTGGGCGATCAAATCATTAATAAGAGTACACTTTTTAGATATCTTGGGTCTATTGTTCAGAGTGATGGTGAAATAAATGGGGATATTATCAGCAGAATTCAAGTTGGATGGTTGAAGTGGAGGAATGCATTGGGCTTGTTGTGTGATAGAAAAGTCCCCGTCAAACTTAAGGGAAAATTTTATAAGATGGTGGTGAGACCTGCAACGCTTTATGGTGTCGAATGTTGGCTATTAAAAGAGAAGCATAATACTAAGTTAAGTGTTGCAGAGATGAGGATGCTCAAGTGGATGAGTGGCTTTACCCTTAGAGATAGGATACGAAATGAGCATATACGTGAAAAGGTTGGAGTAGCTCCAGTGGAAGATAAAATTAGAGAGAGTCGCCTTAGATGGTTTGGTCACATAAAACGGCGGCCTTCCGATGACCCGCTTAGGAAAGTAGAGATATTATATTTGACTTATGTTAAGAAAGGTAGAGGTAGACCTAAAAAGACTTGGTTAGAAAATATTAGAAATGATATTTCTTTATTAAATTTAAACGAGAATTTAACTTTTAACAGGGCATAATTGAGAAAAAGAATTCATGTAGCCGACCCCACGTAGTGGGAGAAAGGCTTGATGTTGTTGTACTTGTACATGTCTGTTCACCATTTTTTTTAATGTGGTGGATTCTTCTCACACTTCACTATGCCTATAAAGCATTGAAATAGAGTGCTGATTAATTAAAAGTGCTTATTAGCAGACTTCTATTATTTTCCGTTGAAAGAGAAGCAAATATTACTTCAAGTTTATACGAATAAACTGTTATGCAATATTTAGTTCTTATCGCAGCCTTTCAAACTTTGGCTATCAAATAATTCAACTTGAAACGCCCTTTCAAAGTACCCTGAAAGAGTTTAATATAGATGATTCAATCTGTAATTATTAAGGAGTGCAACTTATTAAGAATTTTTTGCAATTTTTACAAATCTTACATTAGTTTATTGGACTCTGTTTTTGTGCCTTCATTTTGGCCTGTTGTATGTGAAGTGATGGATGAATTGTTTTAGAATTTAATGGAGATTTCTAGTATATGTTGCATATACATTTGTGCCAAAGCTGATTATGATGCTATTGTTTAATTAGTATGTGACCGGTATTGTTGATCTTATGTAATATTATTGATTCTTTGCTTGTTTTGAACATATCTTGAAGGCCTCGAGATGGATGAATTGCCTGAGAAATAAACTGAGATTACATTTTGTAAAAGACTCATTGCTAGCGTGAGCCATTAGGATCAGCTTCTTGCACCTTCATTTTTTTTTTTTGATTTATAGAATATCGATGTTATAAATAACTAAAATAAGTCATAATTACATTAGGGTAAAATAGTTGAAACTTAACCCAATATTGGAAGACCTTGAAACAGGAAAAATTAAGCAACATCCCATGATCCTATCTTGTAAATTGGCTAACATTGAGCTTCTGTGACATGGCCTACATGCCCACTCTTGTCTAACTTAATGTTTATCCGGACCTTTAGGCCATGAATGCTTATACCTTTTTTCCCCAAATTTGAATCAGCATAGTTTTGGTTTATGGTTGCATGTTCATGCCAATATGGGTACAATGGGTATGAAGTAATCGTCTTTATAGGTCAGCAAGCACCGAGGAGAAGAAATGATCAAGATGCTTTTGCAATAAATTCATTATCCCAGTAGCCTGCACAATCATGCAATGGGACAATTTAAGTTGGGTGGGATAGCGGAATTGTAAGCAATTATCATAGAAGTAATGGCACAAAAAAACTTGGAGGAAAACATAACCGCCTAGGAAACATTAAAGCAAATGAAAATTTGCTCTTGAAGGTGTGATCAACTGGACCGTTGAACTACATTGTCTGAAAATGATTAAGATGAGTGCACCTCTTCCTTTTCCCAACACCACGTGTGTACAGCACATTCTATCTTCGACTATCATATTTTTACTGATTTTCCTCTCCAGCTGTTTTAAGAAGTTGAAGCGCTGGCCAAGAATGCGATCACCAGAGATGCAAAGCAAAAGTGCTGACGATAATGCAATCAGCAGAGAAACAAAGAAAATGGGAAGTTGCTTCGGAGATGATAGTGATCTTGTTATTGGCCATCTTGACCCTAGGGTGGTTGCAACAGAAAGCTGCTACGTTAATTTCCATGCTCGAGTGGTTGCTTTTGCAGCATCATTAAATTATATGGTTGATGTTAATGAAAAAAAAAAAGAAAAAAAAAATATATATTTGCATGAATATTACAGAATCATTTTTCTTAAATATTTTTAGTGGGTTTATCATTCATTGAAGTATAGCTATTTGATCGTAAGGCTCTTCCAAGTGACGATTGCTTTTTGGGAGTTTCTGGCCTTTTTTGTGTTGCGTGAAATGTTTTAAAGACTTGCACAACATGCATTTGGAGATATGCTGCTGCTAGAAACTTAAAAGTTAATTTGATGGATTAATTGGGAACAAATGCTCCGAGTAGATGCCGTGTTGATCTTCCATTACATACTTGTGCATGGAACTTATTAATTTCTATCTTGCACTTATGCTTATTTGCCATCCGATTTTTATGACCAAGTCATTTGACAGTGCCATCTGCATAGTTCTGTAACATATTACATCTTTGCATCCTCGTTGTATTTGTTTTGGAATGTTGAGTGCCAAAATAAAAATTTAATGTTGGTGAAAATTGATCTAGGATATTTGTATTCCTCATTCTTATTTGTATTCCTAATGGACTGCAGGACACCCACATGCTTCTAACTGGTGGGCTTGAAAAGATTTTGCGCTTATTTGATTTGAATAGACCTGATGCTCCACCGACTGAAATTGATAAATCACCTGGTTCCATCAGAACTGCGGCATGGCTTCATAGTGACCAGACAATCCTAAGTTCATGCACTGATTTGGGAGGTGTGAGGTACTTAATTACTCCATATGTTTTACTGATGTTTTAATAAATAATAATTCATGTGGCCACTTTTTAACTAAATAACTATGTCATGCATATTTTTTCCATGATAGTTAATCCAGCAGCCGTATATTGCTATTATTCCATATGATTTTACTCTAAACTATTGTGACTCGTACCCAAATTTTGCATATTATTAAGAGAAAATTTAATTGTACTGGTTTTTTTTTTATTTTGAGACATCAGCTCCTACTAGCTAAATACTGGATTAGTATAGCTGAAATAGGTATTAGGAATCCTGTTTCCTGGTATTTTATTAGTTTTCATTTGCTCCTTATGTGAGATTAGAGTAAGTTTGAATAAAAAAATATGCGAAAAGATTGAAAAATAAATATTTATTTGTGTTAGTGCTATTAAGATAAGTTTATGAGGGATTCATTGTGCAATATGAGAGAGAAGAGACAGAAACATGAAGAACATACTTATAACTAACTTTATTGAAAGAGAGGGAGGAGGACATTTTTGAAATTTCAAGTGTAAAAAGGCGTAGGAAGGGCATCATTTCAAAGTGAAGCTCTATTCAAATTTGAAGACATATTTCACTGTTTAAAAAGTCTCATCTAATTTAATAAGATATATAAAATTGATTTAATTTGTGTTACATTTTGAGACCTCTCAAAATCCTTATTCTAGTATCTGCAAGTGTTTCACCTATTAACTATTTTTAAAAGTTGCATGATCTCTTGACACAGCTTCAATGTAATCAAGGGTCGAGGAGGGTGAGGAGGGTGCAGTGCATGATTGAAATTTTATTTCTTCCAATAAATAGCTAATTCTATTAGTAAATTTAGGTTTAAGCTCTAGGTTATTTTCTAGCGAAAGTTTCAAATCCTAGACATGTTAACATGTATTGATTTCCCTATGGTTGTTTTGGACCTCCACTTTGATAAAATTTAGATTTTAACTTTGAATATAATAAGAAATTGACAACGAAATACCTTTCACATAATTATAAACATCATGTAGTATTAAAATAATTATTAATATTTCATGTGAAATTTTGATGGTGTGGATATCAAACCATTTATTGAGAAGAAAGATTAGTTGGAATAATATTTACAATCAAGTAATTTTTATTGAATGAAAATAAAAATGAGTTATTGTCAAGAAACAAATAATTAATGTACTGATAATTACAAGCATGAAAACATAGCCAATGAATGTAGCAAGAAGGCTTTCAACATGTAGGGTCATTGAAGGATTGTGGTGGCTTCGATGAGCGGTTCTGAGAGATGTGAGGAGGGTAGTTATGTAAGCCACAGGGATAGTAAGAAACTTCCACTATAGTTTGGAGAAATCATTGTAGCTCGCAGATGTGCATGACCAATTTTTTCTTCCCTGTCACTATTATTTTATTTTTAATTAGTTTCTTCATAGTAATGAAATCTTGATGAGGCAAAGCTATGAACGAAAAAAGGAAACATGCTAAGGACCTCTTGTTTTAAAGAAATTCTCTCCTAATTGGGGCCCTTTTGAGGTATTTAAAATATTTGTTGACTCATACCCACTTTGCTTTCAAAATCACACTTTCTCAGTTGATTGTTTTTTCTTTTTTTGATAAAATTTATAATTAAGTTAAATATTAATAGCATATTTTAACTCCCAGTGTTTCAAAATTTTTTTCCTTTTTTATAATAAGAAACACTCATAAAACATGGGAGTATCTAGGAAAGATATTTAGTACATGACAAATAAATTTTTTCCATAAAGTCAAAAAAAAAAAAATGCAAATGTCATGAGGTGATTTCAATGGAAAATTAACTACAAAATGTAGAACAGCTAGGGTTGTAACGCTTGATTATGATTAGGAATCAAAAGTGATTATAGCCATAGGATTAAATCATAGAACAAAGAAGATTAGTTTTTTTTAATAGATTTGGTATCGAAAGATGCAAATTGAAGGTTAAAAGTTGAAGTAGAATTCTAATGGGTGTGGGCTAATTGATTATTCTTAAGAAGATTGTTAAAGTGGTTAGGGTGGTGTTTAGATTTTCTTAAATCATATAAAAGTAGTGGTGTTGATTTGTGGTAATAGGTTAGGTTTATGATTTAAAATTGCATAATTAGAAACGTGCGTCAAGGGTTTCCTCGATGCAATTTCACACAAAAAAAAAACAATGAGGCATATGTCGCATAGATGAGGCTTACAGCTTAGTGGGGGTGAGGAACGCCTTAAGGCATACTTCAGCACAATGTTAGTGCAATTTTGAAGAGGTTTAATACTTGAAAAATAAGATTTATCTAATTTAAAATTTTTAATTTATAAACTTATTATATCTAAATCAAATTGAACTTGAAGAGAACAACACGATAGCAAACTCATAGCTACACACCGTAGGACCCTCATGCTTGCAGTCGATCCTATTGTGTCGCTGTTGTTGTTCTGTCACTGCCGTTGCTTCTCCTCTAACATCTCTCCTTTTACTGTGGGAAACCTTATTTTTAGTATGAGGGAGGAGATAAAGCAATTAGCTATAATAATTATCCTAATAATGACCCTCTAAGTGATGAGCATGGGGGATATTTTTAAATTCATAAGTCATGACCTTAGACTATTTGTTTATGTTGAACTGGGAGTAGAAGATACTATTAATTTAACATTGTTTGTGGCCATGCATGACTTTTAATGGACTTTGAATTTTTATTATCTTTTTTCAACATCTTAATTTAATCTTAGTATACTAATTTTTTTTATAATTTCATTAATTTAATGACGTTTAATTTTGAGGCTTACGCTTTGAAACCCCTTGAGACTTTGCATTTCGCCTTACGGAAAATAAGCACCTCAATACTTAATTGCACAATTTCAAACCGTGGTTAGGGTAACTCAATAATGACTTGATTAGATTATTCATATTGAATTTCTTGTTTGTCAAATTGGTTAAAAAAGAGAACTCGAGCCAACCACTTGCGAGAGCCATACATGACATGCATTGTTAACAATTTGTTATTGTTTAGTTTAGGTTTATTTTTTCTATATTATTTTTAAAAAATTGCTTGTTATTCACTCAAATAAAATACTAATATTTGATTCACCCACACCATATCTAGCCACCAACATAGGAATGTATAGATGAGACCCTCAAACTATAATAACAGGGGCTTGGAATAAGATGCAACCAAATGAATGGATGGGATTTAAATTACATGTTTGTATTTTAAGGATCAGTATAAATCCAAATAATAGTATTGCAAACTTAATTTGAGTGCCATCCCATATGAACATAAACCTTCAAATAATATTATTGCAAACTTTAATTTTAGTGCAATTCTATATGAACTACTTGAGGATTCCTCTTTTATCACTCGTGGTTGATGGAGTCGAACTTCTTTAGAATGGCCTTGAATTGGCTCCAAGTCCGATTGTGGCTCCTCTTTTTCATTTTCTACCATGTAAGGGTGTGGCCAAAGAGTTTCGATTGTTTGAAGGCTATCTTTTGGGCATGATTATACGTTTAAAAAGAAAAATAGGCAATGATGCTCAAACCTACCATCAAGCTTCTTTGCATTGATTGTTTCGTCATAGATTGATAACTTGAACTCGGTGTTAGTGTTAATCTTGAATGATAGTCGAGTCTCTTGCTAAAAATTTGTTAATTGAACCTCTTTGTCTTCCATCTTTCCATTTTTAAAAAGTTTGTCATCTGAAATGGTGCCTATACAATAGTTTCACATATGGGTAGCCAGATGCATAGTTAAATTTGGTAGGCCATGAGTGATAACAATCATTCCAAGGGCTTCTAACTTGCTCTCAAAAGCCTAGCATAATTTATTGATGTTGTGAATGACTCAACTTGATTGAAGGTTTGATGAATTCTTTTACTTGCATTCAGGTTTTGTTCCATGTTAGTGGTGGTGTTGGTTCCTAACTTCCTATCATCACTATTTTATCCTCTCACATGCATGAACTGTTGCTTTGATACTAAAAAGATGATGTAAGTCTTCATGGATCAAGTAACTAAGAGTTTGGGTAATTGTTCTAAATGTCGAGGATGCAAGGTTGTGAAAGAGTAGGTGATAATCCAATGAAGATTCCTCTCCTTTGTTCCTTCTCAAATGTTAAAATTAAACTCAAGTCAGTTGCAGCTTGCTTTTGAGTTAGCAAATTTACTATTTGTGAATTGATTTTAGTTTAACCTATACCTTCTGAAGTGAGATATAGTTGATTGTCGGCTTTTTATAGCATACTGGTTCTCATAAAAACTAATATCGGCTCTCATAATAGCTGAAACCAAGGGGATACAAAAGGGAGAATTTTGATTATTGTTGTCCTTTTTATTTGGTGAATAGAGAGCGAGAGTGAGTGGAAAGAGAGAGGGACTCCTATTTATAATATAAAGGTTGAATTTAAATCCTAGATAATTCCTAAAATCAAAGAAAGAAAAATATTCTTATATGTCAAAAAGCCTATTAAACTTTTTTCTGTATTCTTGATAACTAATTCCTAAATGCAAAGAAAAACATATTCAAAAGCCAAAATCTAAGAATAAATAAGTGATCAGAATTCAGAATAAATAATTTAGATGAAATTTGGACATGCTCCCTGGCCTAGCCTGTCGGTCCCCTCCAACTAGCATTGCCTTTTTTTCTTGCTGGTTGTTGTCGACCCACTTGAACTTGTTGGCTTGTTGGAGGGTCACTTCCATGTTACCACATGTCTAGGTTGACTAGCTCAAAGATTCTTCTAGATAATATAATTAGGGTTGGTCTAGGAGAATATGAGGTATATCCATTGGCAAGTCATTGCATCAAATGTTATTTTTATGTTAGGCCGGTTCCTCCTTAACCGGCCCTGGACGGGCCGGTTTCTGTTTATGGGAGGCAGGCTAGTCCCGCCTCCTCTACTGTTGTCGCCCACAATAGTGGGTCCCACTATTCCAATTGAGTCCAAATAAGAAAAGGAGGGGGCGGCTAGGGCTTTGGAGGGAAAATTGATTTAGAAAGTTTATGTATTAAATAGCATGAGGTGTTTTAGGGTTAGGGTTATGTTTTGATTTGTTTCTCTTGTAATTCTTTGGCGTCTTGGGCTCTAGACTCCTTGTCTAGAGATTGGGAGAGACGATCCTCCTCTTGAATTGAGGATCACTTGTATCTTGCTTTGTGTTTGTTTGGCTTTGATTCCCTTCTTGCAATCCATCGTTATGGGGCTGATTTCACCTAGATTTTTGCATTATTCTCGCTGTTTTCACCAATTAGTGATAGGTTTGCTTGCGAACTCAAGTATTTCCTTAGGGTTACTTGCGAACTCAAGTATTTCCTATCAAATTGGTATCAGAGCGTCGTCTTGAGACCAACGACGGCTGAATTTTTGAAATTTTAGCGATTAAGTTTCATCCAGAAGAAGATTTTTCTTGTTGCTTTTGGAAGAAATATGGCCGGAAAGAAGGTTGAGGTTTTGGGAGGAGAAATTGGGCAACTCAAATTAGATTTGGAGGAAAAATTTTCTAATTTTTAAAAATCAGATTTCTTCCAATAATGAAAAGATGGAAGGGAAATTTGCCGTGATGGAAGAGATGTTGAAGAAATTGTTAGAAGTGATGACCAATCCGGCGACATCGGAAGCAAGGGAAACCATCGGCGGCCATGGAAGAGGTGGAAACCCTAACACGTTTAGGGGAAGGGAAAATACGGAAGTGAAAATTTTGGAAAGTGAAGATGGAATGCCTCATGTAGAACCACTTTCTAGGGAGGAGATGAGCATCGATTTCGAAAGAAGGGCTGCTGATTTTGTAGGGAGAAGGGATGATTTCTACCGCCGAGGAGTTGATTTTGAAAGAAGAAGAGGGGATTTTGATGATGGGTTTGGATACGATTGTCGGAGGGAAGATCGAGACAACTGGAGAGCACCTCCTCTTCGCGGGATGGGAGGATATGGAGTCGGGGGCAACAGGGTGATCCGAAGGTGAGGAAGCTGAAGATGCCCATCTTTGAGGGCAAGGATGGCCATGGTTGGATCTACAAGGTGGAATGATATTTTGTCGTCAACGGGTTGACAAAGGAAGAGAAGCTAACAGTGGTAGGAATGTGTTTGGAGGGGAAGGCACTGGCATGGTACCAATGACGTGACATGAGGCAACCCATCATGAGCTGGAGGGAGTTCAAAGAGTGCTTAATAAAACATTTTCGAACCATTAGGGGAGGAGATTTCTATGAGCAATTATTTGCCTTGACACAGGAGGGGACCATGACAGATTATCGTGACAGGTTCGAGTACTTGGCCAGTAGATTGGACCGGCTCTCTGAGACAGTGCTGGAGGTGAACTTTATGAAGCTATTGAATGATTGTTAGACCCACAAGTCGAGCAACGTTTTAGTGACCCGTGAGCATATGGATTAAGCATTCTAGCCATTATACTTATTTTCTTATGGCCATTAGATTTCAGTATGTGTCCCTCTTTTTTTCTCTTATAGTCACTGACCCCTCTTATAGATTTTTTTCCCTTTTTTTTTAATAGCTTTGATTTATTTTCATTATAAGACTTTAAGAGAAATCTATATGTACTTTTACAACTTACATAGAATGAAGCAATAAAATTCAAAGTAAATTTGTTTAGTTTTATTTTTTAATATGGTATCATAGCAAGGTTAGGGTTTTCTTTTTCTAATTATTATTTCTCTTTCCTTTTTGACGGGATTTGTCCTTCTCTTTATTATGTCGGATTTCTTTGATTTCCCTTTCTACGAGTCAACCATGATGAATGTTGAAAGAAATACTAAGGGAGAATCAAACACTACAAGCCTTATATTGCTTTAATAGAAAAAAAAAACTATCTAAAGTGGTCCCAAATTATGAGGTTCTTTATGAAAGGAAAGAAAAAGATCTATCACCTTGTGAATCCTCCTCCAGAGCTGAAGGAGTCAAAGTTTGTACTTTGAAATGAAGTGGATTCTATAATCATGACATGATTATGAAATATTATTATGTCTGAAATTAGTCTGCCATATATATCAAAGTTTGGGACACTGTTAAATAAATGAATTCAAAAGTGAATTTTGCTACTCTCATCTATGAGATCAAAACTAAGTTCCAACAACCAAGGTAACCTTCATGTTATTGAATACTATAATACAATAAGGGTTTATAGGCTAAAACTGAATTATTACCAAGATATGAAGATGACATGTTATAATGATATGGTAATTCAAAGCAAATTATAAAAAGAAAAAGGGTGTTTGAGTTACTTGTAGGACTCAATAATAACTTTTACTTAGTTCTTGTCCAAATCTTAAGTATAGAAAATGTATCATCACTAAATGAGATTTTTTTCTCATATGAGTCAAAGAAGGAAGATGGGCATTAGTGCTTAATACTTTGATCTCTGAAATATTTGTCATGATAACTAAAGAACCCAAAAGTAGGGAGGCTTATTATTACACTCTTTTTCTAAAGAAAGATAAAAGTTTTCTTTTAAAGGCAATCTATGATGCAACTACTGCAAGAAGATAAACCACTTCAAAGAAAAATATGAAAAATTTCATGGAAAGCCGCTAAGCTATGATGGAAAGAGAAACCACGAAAAAGGGCAGGCTTATCTTGTGGAATCTGAAAGGGCTCAATTTAGAAGAAATTGACAATATAAGACATTTTCTTAACTTTTTAGAAAATATTTGGATAATGCTTTCTAGCTTAGAATGGTTTGACTCTAACTCATGTGTTTTCCGTATCTTAAATAATTACTCTCACACATAGATCCTAGATTCATGAGCCACTGATTACATGACCAATCTTGCCAACCTTTTTTATACCTATAAACTTCCCCCCAATAATAGAAAAATAAAAGTGACCAAAGATTCTGTAACAACTATTGTAGGTCAAAGAAATACTTCAAATTTCTTCACATTTGTCCTCAGTAATGTACTTGCATGTTTCTCATTTTATAATTTTTTTCTATCAATTTATAAAATCACTAAAGGCTAAAGATGTATTATAACTTTTTTATTAATCATTGTATATTTCAGGATTTCTGTACAAAGAAGATGATCAGGCAAGTTAGAGAAAATGATGGGATATATTTTCTTTAAGATGAAAATTATTTGTTATGTTTCTTCATTTTCATCTCTAGTATAGAACTCGTTTGAGAAAATCATTATAGGCTAAGGCATCATTCTTTTAAAATCCTACCATCAATATTTTCTTCTCTTTTCTTAATTTTAAATATAAAAAGTTTGCAATGTGAGACTTATGAAATTATCAAACATCATTATATTATTTTTCTTGTAAGTGAATCTAAATCCTTTACTCTTTTTGTAATTGTTCACTCTTAACATTTGTGGACCTTTCAAAATCCCAAATATTTTTAGGGCTAGATTTGTCACATTCATTGATGATTGCACTCGGATGATATGAGTATAATTTATCAATTAAAAATCTGATATCAATATTATTTTTTCTTTTTTACTGATATGATACAAAAATAATTCAATGCTAAAACCAAGGTATTTTAGACTGATAATATTCGTGATTATTTTAATCACGTATTATCCTTTTTAAAAAAAAAAGGTAGACTCTCCAACAAAATAGAGTGGTAGAAAGAAAAAAATTATCATATTCTAGAAGTCATTAGAACTCTTCTATTTCAAAATCAAGCGCCAAAAAGATACTACAACATAAACTCCAAAAAATTTAAATACTATACTCCTTAAAGTCTATACATGAAGAAATAAGCCCAACCAAAATCTATAACAAGCTCAAGATTTGAAACTGTTATCAAGTAATAATGATTAACCCATTACTATGCATCTCTACTTTGTATTCCATCTCTTAATATATGTCTTTTGAAAATTTTCTCTCACCCATGAGAAATTTCTCATACATATCTAATTCCATTCCAAACCACAAGCTCTATTTGAGACACTTGAAAATAAGAATTGGAAGGATGTCATGAGAGACAAGATGAATGCTCTTGAAAAAAATCACATTTGGAGATTGTTGAAATACCAAGAGGAAAGAAAATGGTTGGATGCAATTGAATTTTTTTCTATAAAATATAGAGCAAATGGAAGCTTTGAACTATATAAAATGAGATTTGTAACGAAGTGATATACTCAACGTTACCTAGAAATTTTAGTCCATGTTGGAAAAATGAATCTAATATGGATCTTAATTTCTGTTGCAGCCAACTATGAATGGTCCATGCAGTAATATGATGTAAAAAAATACTTTTATACATGGGGATATTGAAAAAAATTCTATATGGATCCACCACCTAAATTTGATAGTTCTTATAAAGAATCAAGCGTGGAAAAAAAGAGAGGCTCTATATCACCTTAAATAATCTCTAAGAGCATGGTTTGATAGATTCATTGAAATCATGAATGAAGTTGGATAACAAATAAAGTGAAGAAGATCATATCCTTTTCAGAAAACAATCTATTGATGATAAAATCTCAATTCTTATTATATGTATTGACATTATAATTGTCATATGTGATATCAATAGAGAAATGGACTCTCTAGGAAAAAAAACTTGCTAAATAATTTGAGATCAAAGAGTTGAGCAAATTCAAATACTACTTGAGAATAAAAGTTCTTCAATCGGAATAATGAACATTTCTCTCTCAACAAAAATATGTTATGGCTTTACTGAAAGAAATAAAATGATTGATCGCAAAACTTATGAAACCTCAATTGAACCAAGTAAAAAATTGGACATTAATGAAGAAGGAAAAGTAGATATGGGATAATATCAAAGAGTATTTGATAAAATGATCTTTCTCTCACACCTGTGCTGGCATCATATTTGCAGTGAGTCTCATTAGTCAATTTATGCATGAAATCATTCTCAGATTCCTTAAATTAAGCCATATAAGTGAATCATATATAAAAATAACAGGAAACTTTACAAATTGAAAGGTATACTAATACAAAGCATTGAGGATCATCAATGAATAGAAGATTCATAATTAGATACTATATATTTTTAGAAGGAAATCTCATAATATGTAGGAGCAAGAAATAATATGTCGATTTAAGATCTAGTACTGACTCTGAATGTTTACCCAAGGAATTTATAAGCTTTTGTTGATCGAAATTATTTTGGAAGATCTAAAAAGTCAAATGAGAATGACCAATGAAGATGCAATAAATATGTTATTAACATTGTTCATAATTCAGAACAGAATGATAATACCAAGCATGTGAAGGTGGATAGACATTTTATAAAAGAGAATCGGAAAAATGAGCTGATTTGCACTTCTTGTCTGCTAACATGAAATCAACTTGCAAATATTCTTATCGAAGGATCTAACATAATATTGTTAGTAAAACTAGAAATATTAGATTTATATTATTCAATTTGAGAGGAATCTTAAATGATATTGGGGTCCACCATGATAACCAATCTTGATAGAGATTCTTGAGCACACAAATTAAATGTTCTAACCATTGAATCCTTCCTCTTATGTCCCTTATATTGTAATTCATGTGACTCCTTTATGTCTTCCAGCCGCCGGCCCCCTTGCGGATTTTTTCCCCTTTTTGTAAATAGTTTTGATTTATTTTCATTTTAACAGTTTTGGAGAAGTCTATATATAATTTATAGTAATTTTCTACCTTTCTTAATAAGAAAATAATACCAGTCCAATTTTTAAAAGATTCAGTTAATTATTTGATTGTTTCTTTTTAATCCTTAATTTAGCTTATTTAGATGATTTTCAAATAAGTTTTAATATTTAAATTATTCTCTCCAAATAATATATGATGTCTACTTTTATTTTCTAATATGAAAATAAAATAAAACTTTTTCTAAATATGCTTACTGAGTGTAGATAATACGAAGTTCTCTAGAACTTTTTGGCGGTTAGATGTCTAGCTACTTTATTCTATTTACTATAGTACTATACTATACAACTAAGTTCAGATACTTTCAAATTTATATAAAAATGACATGTCATCCTTCAAAATTGACATAGACAATCCTTTACAAGTGGATAAAGCACTAGCAGCAGCGTTTAGAAGTCTATCTATTCTATTCTATTGGCTATACTATAAAACTGAGTTCAAATACTTCCAAACTTATCTACAAATGTGAGCTGGCATCTTCAATTGACATTTGGGAACCCTTCGATACTAAATAAAGCACCCGCAGCCGCTGCCAGAATTTACATGCAGTAAATCTGTCTGGTATTAGTTTTTTGAGCTTTTCATTAGTTATCCATCATAGGAGGCTTGTACATTTAGTTGCCTTACTCTGCATCCAGAAAGGTTATAGTTTCAGTTGCATTACCCCACAAGGCCACACTTTCCCCCTAGTATATGCATGTGAGCGGGTAGGGTTGTTCTTTTTAACTAGCTTGCACTTTATCGGCCGAGGGCAAATTCATAACAGCCATGAAGAATGGCGGTTGGGGTATTAGGACGAAACATAATTTTTGTTTGAGTACTTTATGCTGTACATTTGACATTATTTTGCAGCTATGCTACTTGTGTATGGTGATTTCATATTGCTGTTAAGTTCATGCTTTGAGGCTTTTCTCTTATATAGCTTCTGTAACTATTAACTGCAGATTATGGGATGTACGGAGTGGAGAAATCATCCAAATTCTGGAAACAAAATCTCCTGTTACCAGTGCTGAAGTTAGTCAAGATGGTCGCTACATCACAACTGCTGACGGTTCAACCGTAAAATTTTGGGATGCAAATCAGTAAGTTCGCAAAAATGTTTCTAGTTAGTTTGTTTTGAAGACTTCCTTCCAGTCCCTATGTTTTTATCTGAGAAATGCCATCCTAATATTGCCGCTCAGTTTTGGTCTTGTGAAGAGCTACAATATGCCATGCACTGTTGAATCTGCTTCTCTTGAACCCAAGTTTGGAAACAAATTTGTTGCTGGAGGAGAGGACATGTGGGTTCGCATCTTTGATTTTCACACCGGCGAAGAAATCGGTTAGCATTTTCAATTGCCAGATTATAATAAGAATTTATGTTATGCTGAGTAGGTTTGAATTTGTGCAATTATTTTCTATAATAATTCAGGATGCAACAAAGGCCATCATGGCCCTGTCCACTGCGTACGTTTTTCTCCTGGTGGCGAGTCTTATGCATCAGGTTCCGAGGATGGCACCATCAGAATCTGGCAGACTGGTCCTGTTACATTTGATGATAACGAGTCGTCGGCCTCTATTGAAGTTTCGGGAAAGATAAGCGCTGTAGTAAATGATGCTGCACGCAAAGTTGAGGGCTTCCATATCTCCACTGATGGGAAAACGGAGGAGAAGGTTGAGCCAGCTGCAGAATCCTAAAATGCCTTGAATATAAGCTCTGCTACAGCATGCAATCAATACTAGTTGGATATAATGGGTGTTTTGAAAGCAAATTGTTGTTTCTCATGCTCCTTTTAAACATGCCATACATTCATGCTAGATTTTGTTTGTAAATGCCTCTATTTTGTTGGCCCCTCTGTTTGTGTTTCAAGGTAGCAGAGCAATCTCTCTCTCTCTCTCTCTCTCTCTCTCTAATATCTTAAGACGACTAATTTTACTCGACCACTAGACAAATAAATTCATATATATTTCAAGAAAAGAAAAACATAGTACTTGCCACCAGTTTAGGGAACAAAAAAACAGAAGGAAAATTAAAGCAAAATTAGTATTTTATAGAACTTAATCTGATCAACCATTTCAATCTACTCGGTTGGACTTTTCTCTTTTCTTGAAAAATATGAAAATATGTTGGGATGAGCAACTTAATTTCTGAGTAGATCTCCTGATCTTGAAGATAAAACTTCTATATAATTTGCCTGTCAAGGATGCATTATTCATTCTTAATAAAGATTGCCATAAAGTATTTTTGTTGCTCAGGGAGGCGCTTATTTTCGGTGCTGAAGGAGGTGCTTATTTTTGGTCCCATCTATTCTAGTTCCACATGATTGGAGCCTACCTGTGGAACTAAAGATAAGAGTGCTCTTTTAGGATAATGAATTAGCAAGGTGTTTTATGTCATTTCTATACTAGCCAGATTATTATGGATACTCAATTGAGTTATGCCACCATAAAGGAGTTATTAGTAGTGCTCATCACATTTGATAAATTTTAGTCATGCCTCATAGGCTTTAAGATGATTTTATACATGGACCCTTGGCAATTACATATCTCATTGAGAAGAATGATGCCAAGCAAAGATTGATTTGTTGTTTAGGAGATTCGGGATAATAAGGATATAAAATATATTATTATTGATCGCCTTTCAAGATTGAAGCCCTTTGAGGAGTCACAAGTTGGGGCTCATTTTGAGATAACAAATGAAAAGCAACTATTTTTTATTAGCTCAACATCAATGCTATGATTTGTAGATTTTATCAACATTTTAGTATGCAACTTTCTATCTTTAAATTAGTCGCATAACACTAGAGATTTTTATCACCAATAAGCATTATATATGGTATTACCATATATTTATAAGTTTTATTTAGATCGGATCATTTGATGGTGCATTACAGAAAAGAAGAATTCAAATGTCCTGTAACACTACCATGCATTCGAGTATAAAAGATGTTTTGAGATCACACAATTGTATAAATTCTCTAGTTTGGCTTTTATTGGCCCATGATATTTAAGAATGCATAAAAATTTGGGGCAAGTCAGGTCCTAAGTTCTGGATGAGAAAAGTGGATAGTTGTGTTAGGTAGTCGACAACCAGCTTAAAATTTATCGAATAATCATGGCATGAATTATTTAATAAATTGTATTAATGTTAGGGCATTTCCTGGAAGCGACGTGTTGTTTGGCCTGAATATAGTGAGAAGTGTGTAACGGCCGTTGGATTGACGCCTAGATGCAGTGTTAAATAGGCAAGGTACCCATATCATGAACGAATGTGGGCAAAAGAAGCTAGTCCATGAAACTAAAATTAGGTTAGGATTATGGAATGTAGATTCTCTTACAGACAAATTAATAAAAATAATTGATATTATGATTTATAGGAAGATAAATATTCTATGCATTTTGAAAACTAAATGGGTGGGAGAGAAGACTAAGGAGATTGATAGTTTAGGGTTTAAACTTTGGTATTCTGATGGAAGTCATACTAGAAATGGTGTAGTTGTGATAATAGATAAGAGTTTGTAAGATAATATTGTAAAAATTGATAGAATTGAAGATAGAATTATAGTTTTGAAGATTATTATTGATGATAAGATTATTAATATTATAAGTGCTGCTTCGCAAGTAGGTTTGGATATGCGCTCAAAATTAAAATTTTGTAATGACTTAGAAGAATTAATATAAAAGATACCTCTTGAAGAAAGAGTTTTTATTGGAGGAGATTTAAATGGATGTGTTGGTAAAGAGATAGAGGATTTTAAAAGCATTCATGATGGCTATGGGTTTGGAGCGACTAATAAAGGTGGTAAGACTATATTAGATTTTGCTTTAGCTTATAGTTTTGTTATTACTAATACCTTATTTAAGAAAAGAGATGAGCATCTCATCACTTAAAAGAGTGGATATAGTAAAACTCAGATTGATTTTTTCTTGTAAAAAAAAAAAAGATTATTTAGATTGCAAAGATTATAAAGTTATTTCGAATGAAAATCTATGTAACCAACACCATTTATTAGTTTTAGACTTTAAGATGAAGGGGCATAGTATTAAAAATATAGTATATCATTATTTTAGGATTAGATGATGACATTTAAAGAACTCTAATAAAAATATCTTTGAGAATAAGATTCACGATCTTAAGATTTTGTTGGTGCGTGAGGAAGCTAATGTTATGTGGGAAATAATAGCTTGTAATATTAAGAATGTTGAAAAGGATGTGCTGGAGTATCAAAAGAAAAATCTTCTGATAGTGAAAAAGTTGGTGGTGAAATCAAAATGTGTAAGAAAAGATAAAAAATAAGAAGCTTTATTATAAAAATTAATTTATATATAAAAATTCTGAAAATTGAGAAATATATAAAGTTTCCGGTAAGGAACATTCTACTATGCAAAGACTTTAGCTTTTAATGATTTATATAATAGATTAGAACTAAAGAGGGTGAAAGATATGTATATAATTTAGCCAAACAAAGAGATATGAGTAGTAAGGGTTTAGTTTAAGTGAAGTGCATTAAAGATGAAGATTAAAAAGTACTTTTTTTAGAAGAGGATATTCAACAAAGGTGGATGAGATGTTTTGTTATGCTTTTCAATGAATATTGTGAAAATATGATTGATTTTAGTGTTCTTAACACTCTAAATGAAAATAGAGATTTTTGTTTTTATCAGTATATTACTAAAATTGAAGTTAGAGAGGCTTTAAAGAGAATGAAGTGGGGGAAAACTATTGTACCTGATGATATTCTAATAGAGGAGTGGAAATGCTTAGGAGATGAAGGAATTTCTTGGCTTACTAAACTTTTTAATATTATTTTGAAGACTAAAAAGATACCAGATGTGTGGAACATAAGTGTGTTGATTTCTATCTTTAAGAATAAAGGTGATGCACAAGATTGTGCAAATTATAGAGGAATTAAGTTGATGTGCCATGCTTTAAAACAATGGGAGAGTTGTGGAGCATAGGTTAAGACGTGATACTAATGTTTCTCAAAACCAATTTGGATTCATGCCGAGTAGGTCTACTATGGAAGCCATTTCTTTTTTAGAACTCTCTATAGCACTTGAGAGGTTTGATGGAGAAGTATAGAGAGAAAAAGGAAGATCTTCATATGATATTTATTGATTTAGAGAAAGAATATGATAAAGTTTAAAGAAAAGTGCTATGGAGAGTTCTAAAAAAGAAATGGATTAATAATGCTTATATTCAAGTCATTAGGGATATGTATACTGGAGCTGTTACTTGTGTTCAAACACAAGGTGGTTTGACCAAGTATTTTCCAATTTCAGTTGGATTACACCAAGGATCAGCCTTAAGCCCATATCTTTATGCTTTAGTCAAGGATGTTCTTACTAGAGATTTGTAAGAGGATGTTCCCTAGTTTATGTTTTTTACTGATGATACTCTTCTTGTTGATAAGACTAAAGAGGGAGTTTAAGGTAAACTTGAATTATGAAGGTTAACCTTGGAGCCTAAAGGTTTTTGTTTGTGTAGATCTAAACTGAATACAAGAAGTGAAATTTTAGTAGTAATAGATCTAGTGGGGGATTTGTGACTTTGAGTGATCAAGTCATTAATAAGTGTACACATTTTAGATATCTTGGGTCTATTGTTCGGAGTGATGGTGAAATAGATGAGGATATTATTAGTAGAATTCAAGTTGGATGGATGAAGTGGAGGAATGCATTGGGCTTGTTGTGTGATAGAAACATACCAGTCAAACTTAATGGGGTTAGACCTGTAATGCTTTATGGCGCAGAATGTTGTCCATTAAAAGAGAAGCATAATATTAAGTTAAGTGTTGCAGAGATGAGGATGCTCAGGTGGATGAGTTGCTTTAATCTTAGAGATCAGATATATAATGAGCGTACACGTGAAAAGGTTGGAGTAGCTCCAGTGGAAGATAAGATTAGAGAGAATCGCCTTAGATGGTTTGATCACATAAAACGGCTGCCTTTCGATGACCTAATTAGGAGAGTAGATGTATTGGATTTAACCTATGTTAAGAAAGGTAGAGGTAGGCCTCAAAAGATTTGGTTAGAAAATATTAGAAATGACCTTTCTTTATTAGATCTAAATGAAAATTTGACTCTTAACCGGACACAATTGAGAAAAAAAGTTTCATGTTTCCGACCCACGTAGTGGGATAAAGGGTTGATGTTGTTGTTGTTGTTGTGTGATAGATACAAAAGGGTAGGGAATATCAATAGGAGAAATGAGAAACCACTAAACAATATTTTGGAGGTAGAGTTATTTAATTTGTGGGGAATTGACTTTGTGGGTATGTTCTGGCCATTACTTAACAACATCTATAATTTGGTATCTGTTGATTGTCTCTAAATAGTTTTAAGTACAACACGTCCAACAATGAAGCTAAGGTGGCAACAAAATTTAAAGAATATTTTTAAAAGATTTGCAATGCCAATGATGATCATTATTGATGAGGGTAGAGATTTTTGTAATAAGTAGTTAAAAATAATGTTGAACAGATACAATGTTAATTATAAAATCTCTAAAACTTATCACCCTAATAATAATGGCCACAGAAAGATTTTTAACACCGAGCTAAAGTGGATTCTAGAAAAGATGGTTGACAAAAATAAAAAAGATTGGACGTTAAAGTTAGGTGATGCATTGTAGACCTATCATATTACTTATATAAAAGCTTATAAACAAGTTACCTTATTGTCTAGCTTTTAGGGGAAAAAAATGTCACTTGTCTGTAGAGGGGTTTGATATGTGACATTTTGGTAGTCTTTTTTTTCAATTTATTTTTTTATATTTAAAGATATTTTCACTTAAATTTACAATTTATTATAATGAATATAATATTTTATTGACAATAAAACTTCTTTTTTGGTGATTTTTACAATTAGCATATAGTGCAAATAGTTGCATTGGGGGGTCCGATTGCCCATGCACGTGACTTAATGCCTGTGTTAGATTAAATGTCCAGACCTTCATGCACTAGATCCAAATAGATCAAAAGATTTTGATCGAGTATGGAACCACCACCTGGTGCCCAAGTGCTTGTTTTATATAGTTTAGGAGTTTTATCCCATGCAAAAAGGAGGATCTAGTGCCCAAGCGCTTGATTTGGGCACTCAAGCACTTGACTATGCAATGAGAGTTTTTAGGAGCTAAATTATGAAAATTTTGGGAGGAATCCTTGTAAGGAAATATTATAATAGTAATAAAATAAAATTAGGTCATTCATGGGATCCTTTTGGTAGCTCTAGGGCCGAAGAGAGATAAAGTCAATGGAAAACTAAAGCGAGAACTCACATAATCTAAACTTTTCATTGATTTCTTCTCTCTTTAGATGCTTTTATTTGTAATAATATATTCATGGTTTTATTTCTTTCTTGCATGAGCTAAATTATTTTTATGGAGATATATTATTGGCTTATTGTTAATGAGTTATTTGATTTTTTAATGCTTTTATTAATGCTACATCTTTCTAAGCCATACTTATTTACTTATGATTGACTGGTCATCTATTTTAAGTCTTGAGTTTGTTTGAAATTGAGAGATCAAGAGTAAACCCATCTTGGATGGAGTATTATCATGGATCATAAGACATAGACGTCTATGTTTAAATTGTGTAATCATTTGAGACCTTTTGTATGAAATTAGTGAAATTTGTTAGCATTGAATCTATCTCAAAGATGATCGCATGTATATTAATAAATTATTGATTTGTAGTTGATTATGGGATCTGGCCCAATTTGAATGAATCCACTAGTGTTTGCAGATGATTATAAATGAGGCCCTTCTTTGGGGGGGAGGCCTTGGCTTGATGTAGTAAATATGCATTATGTTGAGTGCATTACATGGTGGGAATTAAAAGAATCATGATTGACATGTTTTTTTGGTCGACAGGACCATAGTCGGTGGGTGACAGAGGTCGAAAAGATCATAATCGGGTGACGGTGGTCAAAAGGAACGTAGTCGGTGGATGATAGAGGTTGGAAGGACTGTTATCTGGAGACGGAGGTCAGAAGGCCTGTTTTCTGGCTACGTAGGTAAAAAGGACCGTAGTCGGTGGGAAACTATGCTAAAAAAGATGGTTGTCTGGTGACGAAGGTCAGAAGGACCATAGTCGGCGGGCATCAGAGGTCAGAAAGATCATAGTTGATGGGCGATGGAGGTCGAAAGACAGTAATCTGGTGATAGAGGTCGGAAGGACCGTAGTCGACTGGCGACGGAGGTCTGAAAGACTGTAGTCTGGCGATAAAGGTCGAAAAGACCGTAGTATGGCGATAAAGGTCAGAAGGACAACTATCTGGCGATGGAGGTCGCAAGGACTATAGTCGATGAGCAATGAAGGTCAGAAAAATCGTAACATGGCAACGGAGGTCGAAAGGACCATTGTCTGGTAATGTAGGTCAGAAGGATCGTAGTTGGTAGGTGACGGAGGTTGAAAAGATCGTTGTCTAGCGACACAGGAAGGAAGGACTATAATTGGTGGGAGACAACCATTGTCTGGCGAAGGAGGTCAAAGGAATCATAATCGACGGGCGATAGTGGTCATAAAGACCATTATCTAGCAACGGAGGTCGAAGAGACCATAGTCGATAACGAAGGTCGGAAGGACTGTAGTCTGCTGGCGATAGTGGTAAAAAAGATCATTGTCTGGTGATAGAGATCAGGAGGACCGTAGCAGGCGGGCAATAGTGTTCAGAAAGATTATTGTCTGGCGAAGGAGGTCGGTTGGATCGTAGTCTAATGACTAAGGTCGAAAGGACCGTAGTATGGCGAATGAGGTCGATTAGATCATAATCGGCGGGCGATAGTGGTTAGAAAGACCGTTATCTGATGACGATAGTGGTCAGAGAGACCGTTATTTATAGTTAGATGGAAGTTTGACGTCAGTCGGTGGCCAGATGTATATCCAGTAATAATTGGAAGCCAGGTGGAAGTCTGGCGTCAATCAATGGCCGGGCAGAAGTCCGGCATCAGTCGATGGCTGGGTAGAAGTCCGGCGACGACGGACGAAAGTCTAACGATGGATGAAATTCTGACGTTGGGTAGAAGTTCGGCAACGGGCGGTGCTCTGGCGGAAGTCCGACGATGGATAGTGGTCCGACGGAAGTCCGTGTGGTGGTCAAGGAGGAGCTTAGTGGCAAGAGAGATCCCATATGTCTCTTCCTTAATTCCTCCTCTCCTTCTCCTTTTCTTTTCCTTTCTCTCTCTTACTTGAGTCCCCCCTTTCATGAGGAATGAGGGGTCTATTTATAATTTTCTGAGAGTGGCATGGTCAGTAAATAGGAGAGAGATCAATGATAAGTTGTGAATGGTTTGAATGGACGACCGATGTTGATCCCCTTGATCGTGGACCATTTACTGGGCATTTGAATATCTCAATGATATCAAAATTCAACGATCTTGGGCTCTTTGGATTTGTCTCGTCGAGCTGCTCGATTTGACTATAAGCATGTCGCGTTTGAAAATAGTTTAGTCATCTAATTTATGGTTTGAACTTTTGAATTGCGTTTTGGGTCTTCGATTAGGACTCATTTGGGCTCGAATTGAGGCGAATTTGGTGTTGTTGGGTTCGTATTTTTGCAACATTCAGTTTGACTGTAAGTTTGCTGAAATCAGAGTTCAGATGGTCCCGATTTTAATTTCAAAAGTCTCCAACTTGATTTTGCCTCAGGATTCATGCCCAGCTAGGATAATTTTTTGAGGATATATCAAATCTAGTTTACACTTCTTTTGAATTCAAATTTATTATGTTATAAATATTGATTTATATCTCTTGAATTGTATAATAGAAGTGCATAATCTTAATGTTAGTTGCATTATATCTCTTTTACTTTGTTGTTGTGATTATACTCACAATACGACATCAGTCCTATAATATATTGTGTTATAATTCATGATTTGCAATCTTTGAGCCATGATCGAACATTCCTCAAAGTATAATCTAAAAATCATTAAACCATATTCTAACAATATTTAAAAAACAATCGTACCATAATTGAATCATCTTTAAACCATATTCTTATTGAAGCAATACTTGAACTTGATCAATCTTTATTTGATGCAAGTTCTAATCATATTTAAATATTATCAGAGTATGGTTAGTTTGAACATTCTTCAAATAATGTTCTAAAAAATATTGAATATGGATCAAAATCTTGCTATAATGTAGTTTGAATCTTATTTGAACCAATTTTAACTCATTTATCAGAAAAAGTAAGTGAGAATTTTGATAGCAATGTTCTTAATTTAGCAAATCTATCATTTGCACAACCTAAACTTCTCCATTAAGTGGCTTCATTAGGATCTAGATTAACACTAAAAAAATATAAGGTCTCCTAGAAAAATATAAAAATAATGTGACAAGAAACAAGTACTCAATTCATTTTATTCCTATCCTCCCTAATTTGATGTATTTATAAATATAAGGTCAACTCAACTTACTAATAGACAAATTTTTACTGCTCAACATCCTCAAGATTCTAATTTTATCATTAACTGAATTTGGTTCTCATTAAACATTGAACAGGATCAAAGATTCTAATTTTATGTTTTATTTATTATTTAATATTATTAGTTTATAATATTTAAATTATAAACTATTCTTCTTTCTCTTAATGGACTGAGAAAATACAAAATGGCTTACCCTAAAAATAAAACATCCTCAACAAAACAACATACAGTTCCCATTTGAAAATGCCAAACAAATTATTTAGAGAGAGAGTTCCCATTTGAAAATGCCAATCAAATTATTTAGAGAGAGAGAGAGAGAGAGAGAGAGAGAGAGAGAGAGAGAGAGAGAGAGGCTTAATCAAGCCTCATTCCAAATGCTTATTTTCTCCCTTAGCAAATTGGATTATCCTCTTCAAATTCTCAAACGAAGACCCTCCTTCCTCCATCGCCTTCCTCGCCTTCTTCGCAAACTCCTTCGCCCTCTTCCGCCTCTCCTCCCCTTCCTCACCTCCTGTCATCACCTTCTCCACCACCTTCCTCACCTCTTCCCCCTTCACCAATGCTTCTTCACTCATGTCATCCACGAAAAAAATCGGCACCTTTGCCCCAACCGCCACCCCAATTCTCAAAACATCCACCACCAATCTCTCATTCACAAACTGGTCTCCAAATCTCGGCCATGTCGCCATCACCACTCCAGCTGCAATCGCCTCCAACGTCGAGTTCCACCCACAGTGAGTCATAAATCCGCCCACTGCCATATGGCCAAGAATCATTGCTTGTGGCGCCCATCCTCTGATCACCATCCCCCTCCCTTTCGTCCTTTCCTCAAACTTCGACAACCAATTCTCGACTTCTTCACTCTTATCTGCCTCCTTCACCACCCAAATAAATGACAACTGTGAAGATGACGCAGACTCAAGCCCTTGCCCGATCTGCACCAGCAGGGAGATGGGATTGCGTGACAAGCTCCCAAAGCTCACAAACATGACTGAATTGGGGGCCTTGGAATCCAGCCAGCTCAATAACAATCCAGTGTCAATGGAAGAAGCTTTTCCTCTCATGGCCTTGCTGTCCAAGTCCTTGTTGGCGAGTGACAATGGCCCGATGGGCCATACCTGTTGGAATGAGGAATGGACAGTTCAAAAAATTGTGATGGTGACATTAATTTGTTAATTTTCATTGAAGAATTCAAATTTAAGTCGACAACCCACAACCATGGAGTCAACAGCTTAGTTTTTCTAGATAACAATTTCATATAAAATTCCCATTCATGGTTGAGTATTAAGAAGATTTGGGCATGAATCATCAAAGAGATTGAATGATTAAGGACTGATCAGACTTTCTGAATTATACGTACGGCTGACTAATCATTAGAAGTTCAGAACAAAATATCAAAATATACCTTCTTCCCAATCTCCTTCCTGAATTTATCCAAACCAGACTTCTCCAGCTCCTCGAAGGTGTTCATCACAATGCCGCACGCCGACTTCTCGGTCTTGTAAAACTCCTTACTTACCTTCTCCCAGCCCGGCCTATCCATCCACCTCATCACCTGCGCCTTCATGACCTCCACCGGCTCCGGCAACTCCGGAACCTTAAATAGCTCATAATCATCATCAATGCTTTCCAGCACCTGGTGCTTCTTCAAAAGATGGGAGCAAAGTATATAGAAACAGGACGGCCCGTAGAAGATTATGTGAGGTATGCCGAGGCTCTCAGCCACCGCACCAACCCAGGAGTTCATGCTGTCGAAGATAATGCAGCCGGCCGGCACCACCGTCTGGTTTGTAGCAGTGAGGTAAAGCTTGACTTGCTCTCCGAAAAGGGAGAGGGCTTCCATGAAGGGTTTGAAGAGATCAGGGGAGGAGATGAGGTCGACGTTTTCGCAGCCGGCGGGGAGGCCGGCGTCGGCGGAGGGGAAGGGGAGTTGGACGAAGCGGACGGGGAGATGGGAGTTCTCGATGCGGTCAATAATGGGGCGGATGCGGGCGGCGTTAACTGGGGTGGTGATGAAAGTGACGAGGGCGCCGGAGGAGGCGAGGAGGCGGGCCACGTCGACCATGGGGATCATGTGGCCTTGAGCCATGAAAGGGATTAGGACGATGTGGGCCGGGTTGGGGTCGGAGTTGTGGTTGGATGACCCGTCCATGGTTATCTACGAGAAAGAGAGATGGCTGCTATTTAATATTTATAGGCTACAGATCTACATCTCTTTGAACTGTTTGAAAGTCGTTTGTTTGAAATATTAATTGAGGAATATGAGTGGGAAAGTGGGCTTTGTGTTGGTCGCTGCTTGCCTGGCCGCCAAGCAATCAAGGGATGAAGGGATGATGACATGCATGATGTATTATATATTCCAGTTGGGGTAAGCTTTCACATCATCAACACTCAGCACGTGTTTTTTTTTTTTATTTTTTTATTTAATTGTTATAAACTGAGTTAAAGGGAATTACATGATGTTATAATATCTTAAACTTAGGTGGGTCTATAATTATATATATATTGGAATCACATACGGTTATTTAATTTTATTATTTTTATTGCATGTTGATCTTGAAAGATAAAGAGAATGAGAGAACTAAATGTATATTCAAATATGTGAAAAGTATATTTGAATGAAAGCTAGCCCAATCCTTAAGACTAGAGTGAACTCGCTAGACATACTCAGTTAGGGCTCTAATAGGATTACTAGCCCAAGCTCAGGAGTTATTCACTTATAGTTTGCCTAGCTATTTTGTTAGCATTTTCAATTGCCAGATTATAATAACATTTGGTGTGGAAATTTATGTTATGTTGAGTAGGTTTGAATTTGCGCAATTATTTTCTATAATAATTCAAGATGCAACAAAGGCCATCACGGGCCCACGGCCCTATCCACTATGTGCGATTCTGTCCTGGTGGTGAGTCTTATGCATTAGGTTTTGAGGATGGCACCATCAGAATTTGGCAGACTGGTCATGTTATATTTGATGATAATGAGTCGTCGGCCTCTATTGAAGTTTCTAGAAAGATCAGTGCTGTGGTAAATGATGTTGCACGCAAAGTTGAGGGCTTCCATATCTCCACTGATTGGAAAACGAAGGAGGTCGGATGACGCCCGACATCTGACTGACACCGAACTTCTGCCCAGCCACCAACTGATGCTGGACTTCTGTCCAGCCATCGACTGATGTCAGACTTCCACCCGACCACCGACTATGATCTTCCTGACCTCCATCGCCAAACAATGATCCTTCTGACCACTATCACCCGCCGATTACGGTCCTTCTGACCTCAGTCGTTAGACTATGGTCCTTTTGACCTCCATCACCAGACAATGATCTTTCTGTCCACTATCGCTCAATAACTATGGTCCTTCTGACATTCGTCGCTAGACAATGGTCTTTCTGACCACTGTCACCCGCCGATTACGGTCCTTCCGACCCCTGTCGCCAAACAATAGTCTTTTAGGATAATGAATCAGCAATTACATAAGAGTGCTCTTTTAGGATAATGAATCAGCAAGGCTTTTTATGTCATTTCTATACTAGCAAGATTATTATGGATACTCGATTGAGTTATGTAACCATTAAGGAGTTTTTAGTGGTGCTCATCACATTTGATAAAATTTAGTCATGCCTCATAGGCTTTAAGATGATTATATATATGGACCCTTAGCAATTACATATCTCAATGAGAAGAATGATGCCAAGCGAAGATATATTTGTTGTTCAGGAGATTTGGGATAATAAGGATATAAAAAATATTACTGTTGATCGCCTTTCAAGATTGGAGCCCTTTGAGGAGTCACAAGTTGGGACCCATTTTGAGATAACAAATGAAAAGCAACTAATTTTTATTAGCTCATCATCGATGCTATGATTTGTAGATTTTTATCAACTATTTTGCATGCAACTTTCTATCTTGAAATCAGTCGCATAACACTAGAGATTTTTATCACAATCAAGCATTATACGTGGTATTACCATATATTTACAAGTTTTATTTAGATCGGATCATTTGATGGAGCATTACAGAAAAGGAGAATTCAAATGTCCTGTAATTCTACCATCCATTCGAGTATAAAGGATGTTTTGGGATCACACCATTGTGTAAATTCTCTAGTCTGGTTTTTATTGGCCATGATATCTAAGGATGCATAAAAATTTGTGGCAAGGTGTGATAGATGCAAAAGTGTAGGGAATATCAGTAGGAGAATAAATTATTGATTTGTAGTTTTTAAGAGAATGAAAGAGTACAAAGTAGGATTTTATTTCACCAAATATAATTTTATCAATTGATTCACATTACAAAATAACTTACCCTAGTGAAATCCAATCATTGGACTTAAACCCTTGATTTACACCTCTTAGTATATTTTGATAGTTAGTTTGTATGATTTTTTCATTTATTTATTTATTTATTTTATTTTTTGCAAACTAAGATTCCCACTTTTATATTTTTATTTTAATAATGCTTTTTTCTTAAAAAACAATAAAAAATTTGATAGCAACTGAGGGGCCAAGCTAATCTTCTCATTAAATGAATTTGGTTCACATTAAACATTGAACAGGATCAAAGATTCTAATTTTATGTTTTATTTATTATTTAATATTATCAGTTTATAATATTTAAATTATAAACTATTCTTCTCTCATAATGGACTGAGAAAATACAAAATGGCTTACCCTAAAAATACATTTCTCATTTGAAAATGCTAAAAATAGATACAACACAAATCAAAGCAACTATATGCATTCCAAACAAATTATTTAAAGAGAGAGAGAGAGAGAGAGAGGCTTAATCAGCCTCATTCCAAATGCTTATTTTCTCCCTCAGCAAATTGGATTATCCTCTTCAAATTCTCAAACGAAGACCCTCCTTCCCCCATCGCCTTCCTCGCCTTCTCCGCCAACTCCCTCGCCCTCTTCCTCCTATCCTCCCCTCCTTGCATCACCTTCTCCACCACCTTCCTCACCTCTTCCCCATTCACCAATGCTTTCTCACTCATCTCATCCACAAACAAAGTCGGTACCTTTGCCCCAACCGCCACCCCAATTCTCAAAACATCCACCTCCAATCTCTCATTCACAAACTGGTCTCCAAATCACAGCCATGTCGCCATCACCACTCCAGCTGCAATCGCCTCCAACGTCGAGTTCCACCCACAGTGTGTTATAAATCCGCCCACTGCCACATGGCCAAGAATCACCGCTTATGGCACCCATCCTCTAATCACCATCTTCCTCCCTTTCATTCTTTCCTCAAACTCCGCCAACCAATTCTCGACTTCCTCGCTCTTATCTGCCTCCTTCACCACCCAAATAAATGACAACTGTGAAGATGACGCAGGCTCAAGCCCTTGCCCGATCTGCACCAGCTGGGAGATGGGATTGCGCGACAAGCTCCCAAAGTTCACAAACATTATAGAATTGTGGGCCTTGGAATCCAGCCAGCTCAATAACAATCCTGTGTCGATGGAAGAAGCTTTGCTCGCAGGTAAACAGGTTTGCTTTTCCTCTTCTCCATTTCTTCATTGATGTTTGACTTTCTCTGCAAAGGTAACGATCTTTCACCTATTTTGCAACTTCTTAATGAAATTAAGCATGTCTATCCACGTGTATTTCGCTTTTAAATTGTGACCTTGCATCTCTAAATACTGTTAGTATTCCCAGCAAAACTATTATTGAATTCCAGTCTTTTGAACTCCGGCATTCGTTGGTTGTCATTTGGATTTTCGATTTTAAGCAGTGGTAGAGCTCAATGGTGGAAAGCGGTGGGAGATCGTTGGTTATCTTCTTGGATTTTTGGTTTTCTGCATCAGGAGAGGGAAAGCAGGAGAGGTATGAAGTGGTTCTACTATTTTGGGAGTTAGATATGGCAGGTGAGAAAAAAATATATCTATCAGAAGTTTAACTGATTGTTGTAATACTTTAATTTCCTCTTTTGCACATTGAACTGATTGTTTAATTGATGAAATATTTGTCAATATTCTTGAATTATTTTTCTGTATTTAATCACCTACCCTCACATTCAATTTTCCTTATCTTAAGACTATTATATTCGGATTTCCTCTTCATTTTTACTTTTTTTTGGTATTTTATCTGTTCATATGTCAAATTGATTATCTTAATGGTTAGAGTTTGGTTGGCCATCGCCACACGTGGCATCTTCTGTAGTAGTATCTAAATATCTTTTGGTTTTTCATATTCTGTTATTTGATTAAGAGCTTTATTTGGTACATTTCGTTATTCAACTGTACGTGCTTTGAGTGTTAACCTTCTCCTCCTACTGTTAGTTTTCTTCTTCTCTTTGTTAGTTGTGCTTCATTTAATCTTAATAGAAAATTTCAATTTTTCTTTTTATTTGAAGTGAGATTTTGACAATAATTTTAAAACCATTATAAACTAAATTAATTGAGCAAGTTATATATATATATTCATTTTGTTTGTTGCAGGCTACTGTGGCTTCGGGAGTTACTACGTACTTATTTGTATATATATTTTGTTGTTGTTTAGTTAATTATGGTTTCCTTGCATCTTTTGTACTCAAAAGCTATGTATTGGATGTTGTTATTTTGTCTGTGAATAAATTACCATCCTTTGAATATGGATGTCGCAAAAATGATAATTAATTGGTCATAGGCAGCTAAATCAACACAATTCTTTTGCAATGTCATGCATAATTCAATTATTTTGTTGTTTTTACTTATTTTACTAACTGTCCAAATTTGCTCAATACATGCACATTCATACTGCAATGCTTTCAGTTGATATATTCCTGGCGGAAGTGTCATTTGACAATCATCAAGGGAGCTGAATTTTATTGTGGAGCTTGATAATATATATAATTTGATAACTCTTGAATAACTTTTTTCTGGTCCTATTATGCAATCAAATTATGATCATTATGATATTTTTCAACTTCTGTGAAAAAATTTAGATGATGATCCTATTTTAACAGAAATCTTAGTTTAGTTTTTTTTTTAAAATATATTCATAGTTATTTAAACTATATAAAGCTTATTTGAGTTAGCACATGAGAATAGTATGCTTTTGAGCTCCTTTTCCTTGCTTCTTTTTGTTAGGCATTTTTTGACAATAGAAATGTTCAAGGAATTAAGTTGAAATATATTTTACTCCATTTCTTTGGTTTGGAGGATATGCAAATAAAACATAATTTCATTTTACTATTTGATTGCAGATAAAATGCATATTTCTTTAAATGTATCTAGGGACAACTGGAGCACTATGAGTCAAAGATGAGGGAGGCAAGTTGACCTTTCAATGGGGGATGGTGATTGTTATAGTGTGCCAATGCTGATTCTTTAATGCCAAATAATAAGCTTAATTGAGCCACCTTTTATCTAGAACAAAAAAAAAGAAGATTATTTTCATAGGCATTTACCACGAATCTCATCAACTAAATTACATAAGAGCATGATAAGCATGTTGTTGATGACTAAGCAAACTTATTTCTTCATGATGAATGAGCATAAGAGATCTTTTACAAAGAAAGCTGATTATGGAGAAATATGCTCTTTTGAAGAGAGTGTTGAGCATTAAACAATCTACTGAGAAGTTTGTTGAGAAATTCACTAAGAAGGTAAGGGTATAGGTAAGAATTTGAAGAAGCTTCAATGTAAAACAATGGTTTTAGAATCACCTGATTTAGATCATTTTCATGAAAAATAAAATTGTTGAGTTATGTATATCACTTAAAATTTTATTTGGTCCAAACATGTTAAAATTATGAAAAATAAAATACAGTATATTGATAATATAAAAAATAGACAATATACATAGCATCCTAAGAAAAAAAAGCTTAAAAGATGAAAGTGAAACCATTGTCAATGCATGTTTTTTTTATATCGAATCAATAAGAGGATATAAATTACCTCTTATTAAAAATATTGAAACAAATTTATCTAGGAATATCGAAGGCAGTTATCACATTAGAAATACTTAATTCATGGATCTTCCATTGATCTTGGAAAGAAGAGTTTTTTTTTTCTTTTTGCTCGGTTGATAAGAAATCGCAAATTAGCTTTATGCTAGAGGAGTTAAAAATAAGGTTCTTTAGTTTCAGATGCCATATTAACCATTTCAATAGAAGGAAAAGTGACATTAAATGCTAAAAAGAGGAGAGAATATGCTTAATGAAAAGAAATTATAAGAAATTTTTATAGCAGTTGGGATCGGTAGCTTTATCATTTTAAATTCTTATTCAAAAGGTCATTAGGTGTAGCAATGATTTGGTAACAATAAGGACTAATCCTGCTAGTTAATCATAAACAAAAACTTGGCGAACAAGAAAAGGATATTAATCTCTTAATCACTCAAAGAATAATTAAACAAAGAGCTAAATATACTCCATAGGAAGGGCATATTAGTATTAACACATGATTAAACCATCATAATCCTCCTTTATTTCAAGCAAAAAAGATGATTACAGAACAGGGGTAATTAAACAAAAAAAGCTAAATCTATAATCTATAAGAAAGGTGCATTAGTATTAACATGTAACTAAACTATCCTAATCCTACTTAATTTAAAAAAAAGCTGATTAGAGAACAAAAGAGAGAGATTAATTGCTTAATTACTTAGAGATGGACGAACGAACTGTTGTCGATGGAGTCTCTCTACTCTTTGTGATGCTGAGAAAGGGACACCAATAATTTCTTTCTGATTCTTATTCATCAAATATATTAAAAAGTAATAGAAGATAAATAAGAAAAAAAAAGAGCTGGGAAGAAGAAGAAGAGGAATAAAACAGATTTTAGAAAGGGGAAATTTGATAGATAGGACATTTCCTCCTCCTGTACGTGTCAAACACATGCCTGGGCGTGCGTGAGCTATTTAGGAAGGATTTTTGAGGGAGTTAGTAGGGAAATTTGAATATAGGGACTATTTAGGGATTTACTTTTAATTTGTATGCATTAAATAGTTTGTTTTCCTAGGGTTAGGGCATCTTGAATTTGGCTGAAATTTGAAATCTCATAAGTTTTCTTAGGGCTCTAGCAACATCTAGAGATTTGGGAGAGATCGATCCTCCTCTCAAAATAGAGGATCAAGTATCTTGTTATTTTCTTATGTAGTTTGTTTTCTTGAAATGAATTTACTGTTTTTCACTGATTTTCCATTGGAATCGTGGAGATTTCTCGATGTTTTTTGCTCTCTTGATAGAATTTACTTAAAATCTTCGAGTGTTTTCTATCACATTCTTCTTCTTTCATAAGCAAAAATTATCAAATTGTAGAAATCTTTGAAGAACCATTGTTGTTTCGCTTGCCCACTTCTGTTATAAAATATAAAAGTTTTGACCTTCTCTGTGCATGTTTATTAACATTGCTTCTGATTTATCATCGATTTCACTTCCATCACTGCATATCATGTAGATGTTCCGCTTTCAATTGATGTTTGATAGTGAGTTAAAGTTGTATGAGTGAAGCTTGAGAATCATTCTGTTGGCTCTCATTTGTTTGTAGTTTTCTATTATTCTCTCAATCTTATATAGAATTTCAAAATTTTCATGATTTGGTTTATAAGTTATTGGGGAGTTAATATTGACAAAATTTGTTTATAAATAGCTTTATATTGATAAGAAATTTAACAAATTTCCTATTCAGACAAATAGCTAGATAGTGGATTTATGATTGATATATATATAAATTTTTCGGAGCAATTTATCAGATTGACAAAAGTTTTAGAAGAATCTGTAGATATGTATGTAGATTAATATATTTACATCATTTAACAATTTTGATAGAGGTTTTAGAATCATTTTCTTGTTTGTTGTGTTCTTTAATTTTATCGATGACTAGAGTATTCTTTTCCTTATTTAATTCTATGGATCAATGACTTGCATGCTCTTTCTATAATTCAAGAATGATATATTTTTTATATTTAGATCAGTAAATTGACAACAAGTTGAAAAAAATAATTTTGGCATGTGAGGAGATTCTCATCACATGTTTACTTTCATTGTCATAGCACAATGTGTATTTTATTGCTTGAGCGATGCCACAAACTTTACAATTAGATCTGTGCCAGCCATGGAAGCAAGTAAGTTTAAAAGATTTAAGAAACATATGAAATGAAAATATAGCAAACATGTTTCGCATCTATTTGCATGTTAATCTTCTCCTCCTACTGTTAGTTTTCTTCTATCCCTGGGCTTGAGAAATAGAGGTGTTAACCCCTATACCTCAAACCATGTACAAAAGGAACCCAAGTCGGCGAATAAAGCAACACGCGCGTTGAGGTGATGCATATTAAAGGGTCAAACGACCTCCAATAGCCAAACGGACAGTGGCATTGCGATCAGAATATTGAATTCTGCTAGGTCGAGGCCCCTCACAATCGAACTGGGTGAGATCGGTCAAAAGGGATGACCGACACCCAAAATTAAAGTGCGACGCTGATCAAACGACGTTGGATTGACGAACAGACTTTGTCGTTGCCCCGGAATGTTGTCAACCTCTAAAAATTAAGTCTTGTTTATTTAATTTGGAACATCCAGAATGGTGGCACGGATCCCGAGGCAACAGCATGGATTTTGAGAAAAATCAGCCTCGCCGCTGTCCAAATGATGTCCAATCGCGAAACGGATTTTGCCATTGCGATCGAAATATCGCAAATACTTAAAAACTACATTTTTATGTTCAAATTGGATCATCCGGGTTGGTGGCACAGATTTTGAGAAAAATAAGCCTCGTCGTTGTTCAAATGATATTCGGTCGCAAAATGGATTTCGCCATTGCGATCGGAATATCGCAAATACTTAAAAACTATATTTTCTATGTTCAAATTGGATCATCCGGGTTGGTGGCATGGATTTCAAGAAAAATTAGCCTCGCCGCTGTCCAAATGATGTTCGGTCGCGAAACAGATTTTGTCATTGCGATCGGAATATTGCAAATACTTCAAAACTATATTTTCTATGTTCAAATTGGATCATCCGAGTTGGTGGCATGGATTTCGAGAAAATTAGCCTCGCCGCTGTCCAAATGATATCAGGTCGCAAAACAGATTTCGCCATTGCGATCGGAATATCGCAAATACTTAAGAACTATATTTTCTATGTCCGAATTAGATTATCCAAGTTGGTGGCACGAATTTCGAGAAAAAATTAGCCTGATCACTATCCAAATAATGTTTGATCATGAAACAGACTGCATCATTACAATCGGATTATCAATAATACCCTAAATGTACCATGAATTTGTCTAATATCGATATTTGACAAAATTAACACGCAAAATAAGACAATCGTCACGGAAATCAATGTGATTTTGACCTGACCAAGGGATTGCTGCCATTTCCAATTAATGCATGAGTGATATTTCACTTATATGGCATTTAACTTATAAAATATCCTAATATGATCAGATGCCAAACAAAGGAAGAGATCAAATCGATTAAATGCGCATTAATGTCATACCTCGTTCTATCGAATTCCGTTCGTCAGGTCTCTTCATATGGCAGCTGGCCGTCCGTCCCTACCCACACAGTAGCTGGTTGGAATAAAAAGAGCTCATCAAAACACTTCTTTTCCATCCCCGTCTACTTCATTCTCTCTTAATTCTGAAATCCAACTTGCTTTTAATCTCACCCAACCGCATTCTTTCTTCCTTTGATTCTCTCTTCCAACAAGCCGTGAAGTTAGAAGAAGAAGCCAGGAGAAGGAAGAAGGGGCATTCTGAAAGAAATAAGAAGGTAACAAAAGAAAAAGAAGAAAAGAGGTCTCCGTCAATCTTCCAAGCCTGCTCCCGTGCAAACCGCCTTCCAATTTCTTTGAGTGTAAGTCAGCCGCAGGCCCTGTTGATTCACGATCTCACCTCCAACCTGAGACGTCTATATTGAACGAGCTTTCCTGAAGCCTCCGATCTTACGCAAGCCACTGAAGCCACAGCCTTCAGCCCGCTTCTCACTCAAACCGCTCCTATACCACCAATCTCGTCCTTCATGTGATTTTCCCGTTACATGTAGCCTTTGTCTTTTGTTTGCTGCTATGAACAACTCTTAAGAGGCTCGTATTTGAACAATAACTATAGAAAATTTGTCTTTTACTAGTCTTCTTGTCTCCTGCACGTGACTACACCCTTTTTCTTCTGTTTACATGAGTCCAACAAGTACACACATCAAGTTATTTGCTGTAATCAAATATCCAGCAGCCCGTGAAGAAAAAGAGGGAAAAGGTCTACAGCAGTTTTCTTTTTTTTTTCTGATGTTTTGTCCTCCTGCTTTCTTTCATATGAGCCCCAATAGTCCATTACAAACAGCAAGCCCTCTCCACTATTGAGAACCTTAAAGTTCAGATTAATGAGGAAATGGTTTACAAGGATACCTAAACTCTGCAACATCCAAGTTGGAAGAATCTAGAGTTCTAATTAATGCACTTGAAGAAATGGTGAAAGAACTCCAGTCTTCTGTGGAAGATGATAAAATAGAAAGAGGGTATCCTCCATTTGAAGTTGAGTCTGTTGCATCACAATCTGAATTGGAACAATTGAGGGCTGCACTTGAAGCAACTGAGGCTAAGCTTCAGGAGGAACAAATTCAAACCACAATGAAGATCCAATCAATATTTGAGATGGCTGAGCATGTGAAGGTTGTTGCAGGGCTAAGGGAATTGGAACTTGAGTCAACCTTATAGAAAACAAAGGCAGAGGTTTTAGAGTTGAAAGCACACCTTAGCATAGAGACAGAACTCCAGGGCATATCACAGATAAACAAGGAGCTGAGAGATGAAAATGATGAGGCAAAAGCGAGCCAATTTGAATCAGAGATGAGGTTTATAAAGGCTACTACAGATATTATTGAACTGAAAGCGAACATCTTGGATAAGGAGAGCACATCTGCCACCAAAGTGTAGTTGCATCAAGGATTCTATTTGCTTTTCACCTTTTGGAGTAACTAGATTGGTTGGATATTATGGTAGAACAGAGAAGAAATATTTTTTTTTACTGATTTACATGTTTCTTCAACTGTTATTTTCAAAAAAATAAAAAAAGAGAAGGGAGAAAAATTAAAAGAGAGAGAGAGAGAGGCTTAAAAAAAGAGAATGAATAAAGAGGGAAACAAAGAGAGATGTGAGAGAGAGAGAGAGAGAGAGAGAGATTTATATTTTGTGCCTTTCATCATCTCCATCCCGTCGATGTGCAAAGGTATAAATTTCTAACTCAAAATCACTTCTCAACGCTAGTGACGAGCCGACAAACCCCCTACGCACTCACGTAGCGTAGTAGGGAGAGAAACCGGTGCGACACTAGCGACGAGGCGGGTAAGTCTCGGAGTGCTCAAGTAGCATAACAAGGACAAAGAATAAGTACCTCCAAACGCTCACGTAGTGCAGAGGGGGGAAAGAAAACTGTGTTGTCTTTTAAACAGGTATCCGAAGACCCTTAAACGCTCAAGTAGCGGTGGGGATTGAAGAATTTGCGGCCGTGGTGTCACCCGACACCTACCTGAAGCGCCCATGTGGCGACGAGAGGAAGGCTAGTCTCTTGATTTTTACCACTAAACAGGGGAGACGCCAGGAGGCTGCCAAAATTTAGAGCAAAATACAGGGGACTAAATTTGCAAACTTTTGAACAATATGGGACCTGGACTTATGTGAATAATGATAAATTGAAAACAAGTTCGAACCTAATCAAATGATAAAAAGCAACAAAGAACTTGAATCAAATGATATAGAGCTGGACTTGATTTGGACAGCAGGGGATATATTTTGAACTCAAATGATTTAAATTTGAATATGAATATAATGCAAAATGACACATAATTCAAATGATTAACAAAGAATAAGGTCTCAAATTTGATTTGAACTTGAACTTCATTTGACTCAAGTGAACCATGATTTGAACCAAACTCAAATGAACAGTGGACAGTGACAGTGAACTAAATTAAAGCTCGAACATTGAATGAATAACACGAAATGTAATTTAAATGTCTAAAATGAAACTTGTAATTTGAAAAAAAAAAAAACAAAGTTAACCATGCAAGCAAGGATCAAGTGGAGAGCGTAATGACATGTTTATAGTTGACAACACAAGCTTTCCAATGGGACATTGAAAGTTTATTTCTTCACTTGGAAAGAAAATGATGATAAGCAAATTCTTGCATATCACTTGCTCACAAGCAAACAATGACATATAGTGGACAAAGAAAATTCTTTCATCCACCAGCAACGATCAAGGCAAATACACAATTTGATAATGGCATGAAATCTCTAATGCACCCATAAACAATATCTATGTCAATCATATTTGCGAAGTAGGGATGATTTCAATGAAGGGAATGTTCATGAATAAAGCATGAGACATACAAACAAATGGAGGAAAGATGTAGGCAAGATGGCATGCATTTATTGATGCTGATCAACATGTGAAAGATACATATATGGCATATGCATGTAAAAAGGAGCATTTAATGAATACAAAAGGTGCCTTCGCAGCCGACACCAATCAGGGGCCTATTAAATGCATGAGTTCCCTATATATGAAGGAAAAGTGGCATGCAATGAACATGACAATCAGATAAATCCAACTGACACAACGAATACTATGACGTCCCCTTTTGCGACAAATGAAAATTGCAATCCTCTATAAAGTACTAGAATCGAGGCTCCAAGGATATAGTAATCCACAGGCCAATTTGCATGGGAAGGGATTTGCTTATGGATTATTATATGAGCTCTGGGAAGAGAAAGTCAGATCAAATCATTATTTCAAAGATGAGTCTCACTTCAACCAGGTCCCAAACATTGAGTTGGAAAAGGTTATTGAGGCTTGCAAGCTTCTTGATGAATAGTGATTGTGCATTCAATAAACTACCTACAGGCAAATATAGAAAGAACTACGACAAAGATGAACTTCTACGGGCTATTATAGAAGACCAGCCAAATATTAGAAAATGCCCACACACCTATTTGATTGAAAAATATAGTTTTGAAAAAGGAATTAATTTATATTTGGGAAAATTTTTTGGAATTTTAATATTATAATCGAACACTTATTATGAATGATATATCACCTCAAAAGGTGAACATATCGTTCCCTAATAGGTTCATATTACAAATCTTTGAATTTATCCTGATTATTATAATCAAACTCAAGGAGAAATAATATATGATCCCGAAGGATCAAAATAATATTTAATCCATTGTTCGACTACAATAATTGAGATAAGAGATCATATAATGTTTAATGATCATTGTATTTAATTTTTCTAAAGATAATTAATTAAAGGTTTTAAAAAAAACTTGATTTTGAAATCAGGTCTGGGTTTCTAAATCTCCTACGAGCGCAAGCCCTCATAGTTAACTACATCATAGGAAACCAAAAATTTCCTACGAATACTCTCGATTAAAATAGCGATATAAATTTTATTTAAGAATTCAAAGCTTGATATCAAAGGAGATTAAGGACTGGGATTTCAAGTGGGATTGGTTCAAATTTGAGCAGTTTTTTCTAGAGGTCAAAAGAGGAGAAGAAGGAGGTGTTTTGAGATTCTGAATCACTTCAGAAACACCTCAACCTATGCTAAATATTGGGCTTGAATTTGATTGAAAGAGATTTAATGTTTGAGTTGCCAATTTTATTAGAAGGTGGGAACTAGATTCCCGGAGGTTGAGGTCTTAAGATTGAACATCTGTCTCAGAATTTAAGTCTAAAATTGGGTAGTGAAAATCAGTGACCCGGATCCTAGCTAATGCAATGCAAATATGGACTTACCCCGGCCTGGATTGGGGAGCCAGCTAAACCACCTAAGCGCTTCAAAACCATGCATCCGGTATTTTAAATATAGAGTGGTTAGAGACGTTGTTTAAGATTGGTTTAAGAGGTTGGGGTCGACATCTAGAGTGGATTTCTAATTGACCCCTTGACTTATGTTAGGTGAAATGCTTAAGCTAAAATGCAATTAAGATTAAGACTCAATTTTAATTTGTTGTTAATGCGATGTATGCTAGTTGACTCAAATGCTTGAAATCAGAATAAAGCAATTTAAAAAAAGGCTTAAAATAGGTTTTTTCCTAGAGATGCACAGATCCCTTTGGACAGAACTACACCCTCATAGGCCAGGTGGTCTACCAAAACCCGCAGGCGGGGAGGTGCCTAACAAAAGGAGGGAAGAGCTCAAAAATTATGAAATGAGAACTCCCGGCGATCCCGGGCTTACTTCTTAAAATGTTAGAGTTACTATGTGATTCTTAAAATATTTTAATTTTATTTAAGTAGAAATAGTTTTATTCGTACCCTCATGAGCCTCCGATCGGGTTCCAGGCTAAATCAAAATCGGCATGCAATAATCGCCAAAAAACTATGAAAAACAGGCAAGTCCTTAATCACAATCAACATCAAGTAATCAAATCAATTAAATAAGTGCTCAAACTAAAAGTGCATGTGGCAAGTGCCACTTAATTTTACAACCCAAGGTCTACATGAAAGTAAAGTGGCCGGGTACCACTGACTATAACCCGGATTCTACTCCTAAGACTCAAGTGACTTTGAGAACGAGTCTTCTCATTCTTCACTTCTTCGTCCTTCTAGAACTCCTTGGATCATCAGTTCCGGATATCCAAATGAAAAGAAACTCCTCCTAAATAGGGGTGTTATCTTTTCTCTTTGGATATTCTAAAAGTCATCCTAATTTAGGCTTCCAAATGGAGGAGAACTCTCCCATAAGGGATGTCCTCTCCTTTTTGGAATCTAAATAGGATGTATATACCCCATTCTCAAGTCACTTTAAATATTTACAACTTAAATCAAATTACATTTGAATTTAAAAGAGAAATCTAGACTCAACAACCTGCAGAGTTATCCTAATAATCAACAATTATATTTGACATCCCAAGCAGTTATAATTCATCTTAAGCAGTTAATATTTGAAATTAAAATACTCAAATCACAGCCACGCTTGGCCATGCTCTTTTAATTTTAAAGGGGGTCTTAAGCAATTTTCTGGAGCACTTGTGTAATTTATTATTTATGAATTTGCCCCCTTTATTTAATGCCCTGTATGAGCATGGCCACCTATATACGATTGGATTAGTATAAATCATCCCTAGCCTAGGGGTAGATCTAACGTATAATCAATCATATCATAGAGTGCTAAAAGTAAATAAACAAACACATCAATTTACTTAAATCTAACAACCAGCATGCAATGAAAATCATGGAAAATTCGGCACACGCAAGTAGCAGAAAAGTAAACACCGGCCTAGCCTAAGACTAGAGTTAGTTGTCCTAGCAAACCATCTAAAATGTGTGAGATAGGCTGTGTGGTTTGGATATGCCCTAGATAGGGTAATTTGATTAAAGTTGTTTAAAGTTCTAGTTGGTTGAAAGGCTTGAGGGAGATTTTAATTTGAGTTTAAATCTTAATGACTTAAAATTAATTTTAAAGTTAATTTTAATTGTTTATTGGATACCACCTTTGTTACACACCGAGGCCATGAAATTTGTTTCACCTTCCTTGGGGCTAATTTAATAACCTCATAGGCCTGGGTTACCCAGTAGTATCCGGTATGATTAATTGAATTGATTTGATTAAGATTTAAAGGTTAATTAAATTTTAAATAAATTTGATTGATTGCTGATTTTAATGTTGAATTGATGTTTTCTGAGATTTTGAATGATTTGTTGAATTTTGAAATTTTCTGGATTATTTTAATCATTTAATTCAATGGTCAAAATTGATATTTTGATTTAAAGAGTTTTCTAGAAAGTTAATATTTTATTAAAATACTAGATATGATCGGTTAGACAGTAAGTACACTGAAATTGGATTTTTCTACATTTTCTTATGAAGGTTTGAAGTTTTGACTTGATTTTGAACTAGGTTTGACCAAAAATTGACTTTTTCAAAATTGATTGATTTCTGAAAACTTAACATTTTTAATAAATATTAGACCTTAAGATGAGTCATATGCCTTTGAGTCTGCATAATTTGGAGTTCATTTGAATTAGTTATGAATTTGTGAAGTTTTGACAATTTATTGAATTTTTAAAATTAGTTTAATTAAGGCCCTTTTTATGATTTGAATCTAAATGACCTCCAAACTCCTTGGAATCAACTCAAAAGGTCATGAATGACCTAAGGGGTGATCTTCAAGTGTTTGGAAAATTTTTAGAATTTTTAATTATTTTTAATTAATTAAATTAGTTAAATATTGAATTTCAATTAAACTTAAATTTGGCTTGGTTTTAAAGTCCAGTCAAGGGGATTTTATTTTTTATTGATTAAGGGTTCAATTCTGGTGAGTTTGAGGTATTATTTGTAATTTTTAGACTTAATCTTGATTTATTACATTTTCTGAAAGTTTTTAAGGCTTAATTAAGCTTTGATTTGATTAAATTAATTAAGGGGCTTAATGACTTCAAAATTTAGTGGGAAATTTTTTTAAGGCTGATAATGTCACTATGTTTAAGTGTTCAAAGTTTTAAGTCAATTTGAAGTGTATCCTAATTATTTTTCTTAATGATGACACTAAGTTTAATTCTAGACCCTTGACTTAACATATAAATGCATACAAACACATTCACAACTAATCCTAAATCTAGGAGAGCCCTAAGACTAAGTGGTGTGTGTACCTATATATGAAATTAAAGGAAATTAAATCAATTAAAAGATTAACCAATAAACAAATATGAGAAATATCTGTTCATTGATTAATCACCACTCCACATTAATGAGATTTAAGTATGCTCAATCAATGTTTAAGATTTCAAGAGACCTCTCAAGAATTAAAATTTAAATAAATATAATTTTAAAAAAAGATTTCAAAATATACATATATATGGATATATACCTATATATTTAGTATATAAACTCTTAAAATAAAATAATTAGAAATATTGTTAAAATAATTTTAAATAATTGAGAGGTTTTTTTATTTTTCTTTAAATAATTTGAAAATAGATTTTTAATTTTAAAAATATTCAATATAATATTTAAATAAATATTAATTATATATTAAAATAATTAAATAATTCAAATTAATTAAAATGAATTAAATTAAATTTTTTTTAACTTTTGAAATATTAAAATAATGTTTAATAATTTATTTAAAGTATTTAAAATGTAATAAATTTTTTTAACTTTTGAAAATATTTCAATTATTTTAATTAAATATTAGTTAAAAAATATTAGATATTTAATGTTTTAAATAATTTAAAATATATATAATATTTTAAATTAATATTAATTTTAAATTAAAGGTTTAAATTTTCTGAGCATTTTGACATATTACATATATTATTTGGATTTATAATTAATTTTAAATTAATTTTTAAAATTTTTAAGGTTTAAAAATACATTTAAAATAATTAAAAATATATTAAAAAGATCACTGGCGGCTTTCTGGCCACGTGGCGTCACGTGGTTTGTTGAATCAAACCGCGACAATGATTGCGGGCGGCGGCGCATTAAATACTGATGATTGTGCCGCCGGTAATCATCAGCCATCAAATCAGAAAGGCGGTGGGGCCCACAGCTCATCCACTTAAATACGTCAGCACAGAACCGGGATCGTCTGATCTTCCGCCATTCTGATTAAACAGTCAGGATTAAGTAGGACAGTGTTTTGATTCAACGGGAGCATACACGCCGCGGACCAACGCAGGGAATGACCAAATCAGGGCTGCTGATTATAGAATCAATGGATCTGATTTGACGTAGCTTAACAGAGTTTCGTTTAAAGCCCTAAAACGATAAAACATGTCTTTCTTTTGATACAGACAATCATTTTAAATAAAATTTTAAACATTGATTGTGCTAATAAACAGAAATTGTGTGGAAGCAATTAAATATGTTTAAACGCGCTTATTGAAAAGCTAAATTATCCTAAGTGATATGACTTAGGGTTTGAATTTTACCTTGCTTTAATGGATGAAATAAATCGTTTAATGGCTTGTTGCATTTATAGATTGTCCACGCTCAATTTTACTGATGACACCACAACCTGGTAGCTCCTAGATCAATGGAAAATTGGCTTGGACGAACTTTGGCCTAAGCTCGCCAGAATCTGGTCACCGGCGAGCTTTGACCGATCAGGTTTAGCTAGAAATGTATGGAGAGGATTGAGGGAAGCTCAAATGGGCTGGGATCTGGACTGGAGAATGCTTCAGAAGTCAGAGAGTAATAGGGTCAGAATGAGAGCTTGATCCCTTCATTTTTCCTATTCACTTGTCCTTGGACTTAAGGGACGGCTGGGATCAATTTGATGGATTTCTGGGATGCTGCCATGTGTCCAAAGTTTGTTAGCATGGCAGAGAATAAAAGGACGATGGTACAAGCCATGTAGAAAGGTCTTATTGGTCTCACATGGGCTTTGGGACCACTAGGGCTGCTTAAGGCCTAACCTAGGGATTAGGGAGTGTTTAAGAAGTTTCCAGATATTGATTAAGAGTGCTGGAGTGATTAGGTTTGGAGTTGATTAGCTTAAGCAAGGGTTTTGGCCATTTAAAGCCATTTCTCATGCTAGAGTTGACTGTTTGACCAGTCAACTTAACTTGTTGACTGGTGAGGTGGCATGAAAGGATGCCTAGGGAGCTGCTTGGAATTGATACTCAAAGGGTTTGAGGGAATGTGTTAAGTGCATGAACAAATTAAAGAGGTTTGACCAAGTCTTGTGAGTTGACTTGGTCAACCTAGCTTTAGTGTGATTAAATAATACTTGAGGTGTGGTAAGGCTATAAATTTGAATTGATTCAAAGGGTAGATAGCTTGATAGGGGTTTAATTAAGGATATATATTGATTTGACTTAGAGATGTATATTTGACCAAGTCCAAAGTGTTGACTTGGTCAAGCCTACATTGATAAGAGTCATGCTAAATTTGAATAGGTTTAAGATATACCCTTGAATGGTCTTTGAAGGTTTGAACCTTTGCTTGAATTGGGTTTGAGTGTGTGTAATGAATAGAGCTTGTGTTGACTAGACTTGACCATACATGAATATGGTTGACCCAGTCAACTGATGGTTGGGTCAGAATGACCAATCCAAACCAAATCATCAAGAGTATGTTTGAAGAGGTTTGAATAAAGTTTGAATGCAATTAAGGCTTGATTCAAAGTGTAAAAGCTTAAAGGTTGATCTGGTCAACCTAGGTTGACTTGGTCAACCAGGTTGACCCAGGGTCAGGGGTTGAGCTCAACAGGTTTGAAATGATGAATGGGGTCTGGTGGAGGTGGTTTCATGGTTTAAATGGGTCATCTAGATCAAATGACCTATTTAGGCCCTTAATGGGCCTAATGGGTCAACTAGGTTGACCCAGGATCAGGGATTGGGTCCAACTAGTTCAGAATGACATTCTGAGTCTACTGGTGGTAGTCTTAAGGTCTGGAGAGGTTGTTTGATCAAAATGACCTATTTAGGCCCTTAATGGGTCATTAGGTCAACCCTGGTTGACTTGGTCAACCAGGTGGGTCCAGGGTCTGAGAATGGGTTCAACAGATTTGAAATGACATTTGGAGGCCAATGGAAGTGGTCTCAAGGTTTGAGGAGGTCATTTGGTCAAAATGACCTATTTTGACCCTTAAAGGCCTGTTTGGTCAACCTGGTTGACTTGGTCAATCAGATTGACCCAGGGGCTGGTTTTGGGTCCAACATGTTTGGTTTGATGATTGAAACTTGCTGGAGGTGGCTGCATTCGATTTGGAACTCATTTGGTTCAAATGACCATTTACACCCCATAGGGGTATTTAGGTCATTTTGACCCCTGGTCAACTATGGGTCAAATTGAGTCCAACAAAATGTAGTTTAATGCTCAATGGGTCATAATCAAGGGTCTGGAAGTGACTTGAGGGTTTGGAGAAGGCTCCAAGGTCAGGATCCATTGGGTGGTAGGTCCAGTGGCATAGACTGTAAATATTTGAAGGTTTTACACCCTTTGGATTTCAATTCAGTTTCTGGGGTTAGAGACCTCAAAATGAGCTCAAATTTGGAGGGTTGTCTCTAGAGATATATCACATCAGTGTAGAACTGATAAACCTTGAATCAGAGGTCATTTGATAGGGTTTTGAAATGTTCAAAGATTCATTGAAAAAGGTATTCACGACTTAGACCTTTGGCCTTGGACTTTGATCTGGATTTCTGGTTTTGAGCTAGATTTTGAGTTTGAATGATAGGATTTGAAATACCCAAATCATTTATGATCATTTGAAGATCATAAATGATAGGATAGGGTTGAAGCTTGATCAGAGATAGGATCAAGTTCTGAAGTAGAATTGAGATCAGGATAGGTTCAAGGTTTTGAGAGGTTTGAAATATGGATTTGTTTAAAGTTTGAATTGAATGAAGGTTTAAATTAATCTAAGATCTATATTGGATCATAGAGCCTGAAATTTGGAAGAATCCTAGGGTCTAAGATCTAGAAGGATTCTAGAGTCTAAGAAACCCTAAGGTTTGGGATCTAGAAGGATCTTAGGATCTAGAGTAGATCCTAAAGTCTGGAGATTAAATCTAGATTGAATTAATATCTAGATTACTCAGAGGAATCCTAGGGTCTAGAGTAGATCATAGGATTTAAAATTTGGGAAAATCTTAGGATCTAGAGTAGATCCTAAGGTCTGGAATTTAGGAAACATCCTAGGGCTTAGAATCTAAGAGGATCCTAGGATCAGCTTAAAGGATTTCTAGGGTCTAGAGTAGATCATAGGCACTAAAGTCTAAAAAGATCCTAGAGTCTAGAAGTCCTAGGGTCTGGGGTCTAGAATAACCCTAAGATCTAGAAATTCTGGGATCTAGAAGAATCTTAGGATATAGAGTAGATCCTAAAGTTTAGCAGAATCCTAAGTTCTAGAATAAATCTTAGGGTCTAGAGTCTAGGAAGATCCTGGGATCTAGAAGAGTCTTAAGATCTAGAATTGATCCTAAAGTCTATATTCTAGGAGGATCCTAAAGTCTAGATTGATCCTAAGATCTAAAATCTAAGAAAGATCCTAGGATCTAGAATAGTCTAGAAATTAGATTGATCTGAGATCAGGATTGATTTGAATCTGGATTGATCTGGAATCAGATTGATCCTAGAGTCAGAATTGATCCTAAGGATTGGAAAAATCCTAAGGTCTGGATTGGTCCTACTGATCTCATACAAAAATGAGGTCAACAACACATGCAGTTTAATTTGTATACACATAGGTACACAAAGAGGGACACGTGCAATCATACAGCCACATGGGCCCTGGTGAGCGTGTTATTAGTACACACATGACGTCTAGGGATGCGACGCGGGTCAATAAATTTAAACCCAATCCTCTTAAGCGGGTAAATAGGAGTCGACAAGATTCAGCAAATAATTACAAAATACCCCCAAACACCCACATGGGCCCCAACGAGCGTGTTATTGGTACATACGTGACGTCTAAGGATGTTGTGTAGGTTAACAAGTGAATTCAAGTTCGAGCCCGATCCTCCTATGCGGGTAGATAGGAGTCGACACGGCTCAAACTATAAAATAAATATTCAGCCACGACGATGATCGAAATATTTATTTTATGGTTCATATTAGGCCTTCAAGGTCTATAATCAAGAAAATTCACTTACAAAGGTATAAAGCATACAAAACCCGATCCTCTGTCGACGGCCCGATAAAGTCGATAAGTTTCAACTCATAAATACAAATGACCCCTTTTCACCCTGATGATGGCCGCGTTGACAGAAAATCTCAACTGGATGGGTTAATTTTAACTATTTCAAATACCTTCCAAGCACCACCCAAATACCCACAAAAATTCAAAAATCCAAAAAACATCATTCCAAAATCCACGATATTTAAAAAATGAAATTCAATCCGTCAAACCATTTAAAATAAAATCCATCCACCCCAGCAATAGTTTGTCGAGGTGAACAAATTGAAATTTATTTCAGCTCACATGGAGCTAATGCCTAGTCAAAAATATCACTATGATCTATTCTCAAACAATCTCCTGTCAATAAGGACGTGGTACGTGTCCTCTAACCGACAGTTTCACCGCTAAATGGCGCTGTAGGTAAATGATTATGACCCAGGGCCCTCTGAACCGAGTGATTTCGCCGCTAAATGGCACCACATGATACCGGTTATGGCCAGAACCAATACGTTCCTTATTGACATCAAATCCTTGAGATATGAATCAATAGGGCACAAAGCCCTCTGTTAGCTAAGGTGGATTCAAATTTGTCCCCTTAGGTAAATATTCACCCCAGGTCTACAAGGTACCCTTGGATGAAGCAACCCATGGCTGCTGACAAGGATCCTTCTATCAGGTTGGGTCGACTACCTCCTCTGACTAAGTAGACCAGGGACCATGATGGCCCGGGACGACGGAACCATGGGATCTTGATCGGATCCATCATCCATTCCCCCACCATCGGCTTTAAGTGTAAGATGGTGAAGTTTTCAAATTTTAAATATTAAAACTTTCAAATTTTCTCCAATGTCCAACCTATGCTGCTACTATATGTCAGATAACACGCATTTTCTACGTATCTAATTGACAACTAGCCTTAATCGAAAGTTCTCTCTCATTAGTGGGAGGGGTAATTAACTATAGGGGCTTGTGCCTATAGGAAACTAGAACTCAGATCATAAAGTCCTCGTAAAAATGAGGGCGAAATCTCTGGGTAGTGTCTTATCTACAAACCCATCTACCTTCCAAAATTTACCCCGGAACTTAATGTCGTTAAAACTCCCCCGAAAAAGCAAACGGGGGGAGGCCGAGGCCGAATTTTTGGAGCCCATAAGAGGAACCTGAAATGCAAAGTTACAACAAATAGATATACCATTGTGAATAAGAAGAAGCATATAGATTGGAATTTTTTTTCTCATTTTCATCTTCCATTATATATGCTATCGGGTTGTCCACTGTATGGCTGCAAATCCAATCCATGCTCTTTTTTACATAGTTTTTATGCTATTGGCTTGTCCACTATTCTCAAAGAGGATCGAAGTTTCTGGATCATCAGCAAAAGATGTGGCTAAGCAGCTTAAGGTATGGATGTATCATTCATTTGTTTCTGATCCTATTTTGTTATTATGTGCTGATAGCAAAAGAGATTTTTTATTATAATTTTTATTTCTTAAATTACTTTATGATTGTGAATATATTTTTATTTGTTTATAATCCAATTTTGTTTTAATTTGTTTCTAATCCTGTTCATGGCTCTGCCTTGAATACTTCTTAAATTATTTTATGATTATCAATTTATATAATTCAAAAGAGACTTGTATATGTTATCACAATCATAATCTCGCACAATTATATTTTTAAGATTCTAGCAACATGCACTATATGCACGTGCATTTAAACTAGTAAAATTAAGTGTATTAATTAGATCGAATAAGTATATGTAATCTTTAATTACATATAAATGTTGCATCCTAATGCTAATAAGATTATATATAAGATTAGTGTTTCTGTTGATTCAGATGATATTAACAGAAATAAATATCAACTTAATTTATAAATATAGATCAGTTTAATGTGACATAGGATATAATATAAAATAAACGTTTATATTATTAGGCTTTGGAATGCGAAATATTTTATTATTATTATTATTATTATTATTATTTAATTAATTTCAGCCCGCTGTTATAGTAAGGCGGCCATATAATGCCGCATCTTAGTTTTTAGAAAATATTAAATTTTTTATTTTATTTTATATAATTTTATCATAATTTTTTTAAATATATTTTTAAATAGAAATAATTAATTAGGGGTTTTTAGAATTCTGAAAAAATTATTAAAAATTTAAAAAATTTCTTAAAAATTTTGGAATGTCTTTTTAAATTCCCCTTATATATATTAAATAAAAATAATTAATTTTTGCCTTTTATAATTCCAAAAATCTTATTACATTTTTATTTTAAAAAATTTTAAAAATTTCTAGAAAATCTCTTTACCTTCCACTCATGCAACTATAAATATCCCATTGGGATGAATTATTCTGTGCGGACACCAGACGGAAAGAACCATCCAGTTTGTCTCTATAAACGATAAAAGCACAGTGAACTGCGCTTTTATTGTTCATACTATGTTTTTACTATTTACAGAGACAAAACTGGATGGTTCTTTATGGCCGGTGTCTGCACATAATAAATTTTCTCGAGGGCTTAGGAAAGTAAAAAAATTATAGTTAGTCAAAAATTTCTCTCAAAAATTAAGAAGATGAACCGACAAAAGACAAATTTTTAAACCATATTCTTACTGAAGCAATATTTGAACTTGATCAAACTTTATTTGATCCGTGTTCTAATCTTATTAAAATATTACCATAATATGGTTAGTTCGAACATTGTTCAAAAAATACTCTAAAAAGTATTGAATATGGACCAAAATCTTGCTATAATGTAGTTTGAATCTTATTTGAACCAATTCTAACTCATTTATCAGAAAAAGAAAGTGAGAATTTTGATAGCAATGTTCTTAATTTAGCGAATCCTAATCAAAGCATTTTGAGCTGATTAACACTAAAAGAAAAAGAAAAAAAAAAGAAAAAAAATGAGATGAGAAACAAGAACTCAATTCATTTTATTCCTATCCTCCCTCCCTAATTTGATGTATTTATAAAATATAAGGTCAACTCAACTTGCTAATAAACAAATTTTTACTGCTCAACATCCTCAAGATTCTAATTTTATCATTAAATGAATTTGGTTATCATTAAACATTAAACAGGATTAACGATTCTAATTTTATGTTTTACTTATTATTTAATATTATTAGTTTATAATATTTAAATTATAAACTATTATTCTTTCTCTTAATGGATTGAGAAAATACAAAATGGCTTATCCTGAAAATAAAACATATATTTATACATACCTCAACAAAACAACATACAGTTCCCATTTGAAAATGTTAAAAATAGATAGAACACAAATCAAAGCCGCTATATGCATTCCAAAGAAATTATTTAAAGAGAGAAAGAGAGAGAGAGAGAGAGAGAGGCTTAATCAAGCCTCATTCCAAATGCTTATTTTCTCCCTTAGCAAATTTGATTATCCTGTTCAAATTCTCAAACGAAGACCCTCCTTCCTCCATCGCCTTCCTCGCCTTCTCCGCCAACTCGCTCGCCCTCTTCCTCCTCTCCTCCCCTTCCTCACCTCCTTGCATCACCATCTCCACCACCTTCCTCACTTCTTCCCCCTTCACCAATGCTTTCTCACTCATCTCATCCACAAACAAAGTCGGTATCTTTGCCCCAACCGCCACCCCAAGTCTCAAAACATCAACCACCAATCTCTCATTCACAAACTGGTCTCCAAATCTCGGCCATGTTGCCATCACCACTCCAGCCGCAATCGCCTCCAACGTCGAGTTCCACCCACAGTGTGTCATAAATCCGCCCACTGCCACATGGCCAAGAATCATTGCTTGTGGCGCCCATCCTCTGATCACCACCCCCCTCCCTTTCGTTCTTTCCTCAAACTCCGACAACCAATTCTCGACTTCCTCGCTCTTATCTGTCTCATTCACCACCCAAATAAATGACAACTGTGAAGATGACGCAGACTCAAGCCCTTCCCCGATCTGCACCAGCTGGGAGATGGGATTGCGTGACAAACTCCCAAAGCTCACAAACATGACTGAATTGGGGGCCTTGGAATCCAACCAGCTCAATAACAATCTAGTGTCGATGGAAGAAGCTTTTCCTCTCATGGCCTTGCTGTCCAAGTCCTTGTTGGCGAGTGACAATGGCCCGATGGGCCATACCTGTTGGAATGAGAAATGGACGGTTCAAAACATTGTGATGGTGACATTAATTTGTTAATTTTCATTGAAGAATTCAAATTTAAGCCGACAAGCTACAACCATGGAGTCAACAGCTTATTTTTTTAAATGACAATTTCATATAAAATTCCCCTTCATGGTTGAGTTTTTAAGAAGATTTGGCCATGAATCATCAAAGAGATCGAATAATTAAGGACTAAGACTTTCTTAATTGTACGTATGGCTGACTAATCATAAGAAGTTCAGAACAAAATATCAAAATATACCTTCTTCCCAATCTCCTTCCTGAATTTATCCAAACCAGACTTCTCTAGCTCCTCGAAGGTGTTCATCACAACGCCGCACGCCGACTTCTCGGTCCTGTAAAACTCCTCACTTTCCTTCTCCCATTCCGGCCTATCCATCAACCTCATCACCTGCGCCTTCATCACCTCCACCGGCTCCGTCAACTCCGGAACCTTAAATAGCTTATAATCATCATCAATGCTTTTCAGCACCTGGTGCTTCTTCAAAAGATGGGCGCACAATATATAGAAACAGGACGGCCCATAGAAGATTATGTGAGGTATGCCGAGGCTCTCAGCCACCGCACCAACCCATGAGTTCATGCTGTCGAAGATAATGCAGTCGGCCGTCGGATTTGTAGCAGTGAGGTAAAGCTTGACTTGCTCTCCGAAAAGGGAGAGGGCTTCCATGAAGGGTTTGAAGAGATCAGGGGAGGAGATGAGGTCTACGTTTTCGCAGCCGGCGGGGAGGCCGGCTTCGGCGGAGGGGAAGGGGAGTTGGACGAAGCGAACGGGGAGATGGGAGTTCTCGATGCGGTCAATAATGGGGCGGATGCGGGCGGCGTTGACTGGGGTGGTGATGAAAGTGACGAGGGCGCCGAGGAGGCGAGGAGGCGGGCCACGTCAACCATGGGGATCATGTGGCCTTGAGCCATGAAAGGGATTAGGATGATGTGGGCCGGGCTGGGGTCGGAGTTGTGGTTGGATGACCCGTCCATGGTTATCTACGAGAAAGAGAGATGGCTGCTATTTAATATTTATAGGCTACGGATGTAGCTCTCTTTGAAGTCGTTTGTTTGAAATATTAATTGAGGAATATGAGTGGGAAAGTGGGATTTGTGTTGGGCTTCAAACTTCAAAGGCACGTGTGATCTTGGTCGCTGCTTGCCTGGCCGCCAAGCATTCAAAGGCATGATGTATTATACATTCCAGACTTCCAGTCGGGGTAAGCTTTCACATCATCAGCATTCAGCATGTGTTTATTTTTTTATTTAATTGTTATAAACTAAGGCTTCATTTGGGACAGTATTTTTATTATTTTTTAAAATAATTTTTTAGTATAAATTTTTTTGAACTAAAATTTTTTGTATTAAGAAGCTGCTTTAGAAAACAGTAAAAAAGCCATCTTAAAAGAAGACTAAGGTTTCGTTTGGGACGGTTTTTTATTGCTTTTTAAAATGGAGTTCTAGTACAAAATTTTTTATTTTTGTACTAAAACTCCGTTTAAAAGCCGTCCCAAACGAAGCCTTAGGCTTCGTTTGGGATGACTTTCTTATTGCTTCTTAAAGCAGCTTTCTAGTACAAAAAATTAAATTTTTTGTACTAGAAAGCTGCTTTAAGAAGCAGGAAAAAAGCCGTCCCAAACGAAGCCTAAGTTTATGGGAATCACATTTTGTTATAATATCGTAAACTTGAGTGGCTGTATATATATATTAAAATCACATATTATCCTCAAACTATCTCAAATGATTATATATTTTTCTGAACTTTCAATTAAGCAATAATGTTATTTAATTTTATTATTTTTATTGTCTGTCGATTTTGAAAGATACAAGAGAATCAGAGAATTAAGACTTCGTTTGGAACGTCTTTCTTATTGATTCTTAAAGCAGTATTTTAATATAAAAATTAAAATTTTTATACTAAAATATTATTTAAGCACATCCCAAATGAAACCTTAAATGTATATTCAAATATCTCAAAAGTATATCCGAATGAAAGCTAGCCTAGCCCCTAAGGCTAGAGTGAATTCACCAGACATACTCAGTTAGGGCTCTAGTAGGATTACTAGCCCAAGCTCAGGAGTTATTCACTTATACTTTGCCTAGCTTTAGGGTTACTTCAGCAAGTTAGGGACTTCACCTAATCAATCGGGGATTTCAACCGTCAAGCTGGCAATTTCATCCAATAATTATTCTGTTGTTAGTTATCATATGTATTTTTATATATTTTTTGTTATACACCTTATATATTATGATGTCTTCTCTTATTTTTGAAGGAGCATTTTTTTGTAGCACAAAAAAAGCACTGGCCCAAATTTATAAGGGATCTAGGAGAGATATTTGGACACGGTCTTTTGATACCAAGTGAAATATCATAAGTTATTTACTCTAGAATTTCTATATTCCCTCTTTTTCTCAGTGTACTTTTTTTTTTTTAATAGAAAATATTATTCAAATAAAAAAAGGACATACAAATAAAGCTAAAAGCCAAAGAAAAACCCAAAAATTATAAAGTAAAGACACCACCATATAAGGCAAAAAGCAAAATTGAAAGGAAATGAAAGATAGCTCAGGATCGCTACTTGGTTGCCAAGCTTGAACCGTCCCAAGGAGGAAAGAGAGACCAAAGCCAACCAAAACCAAAGCCACCAAGGTTGCCAACAAACCATGGCCATCTAGGGAGGCGGGCAGAAAACCTGCCTCAACATAGCCATCGCCTTGCAACACACCAATCCAAAGCCCAAAAGTCAACGCCAGCCCCACAAAGCATACATAACAGAGGAAACAAAAACCAAAAATCATTATCTTCTTGGATTTACGAGCTCTATGTTTACTACTACTCCTAAAATCCCCAACGGCTGCATTTTGAGTAACACTTAGATCACAATTATCCCGAGACACCACAGCATCCTCCTTGAATCCCTCACCACCAGGTGAGAAATCATCATCAAGTAACCAGTCACCCTGCACAATCACACTATCCTTCGATTTACAAGCAAGGTTAGTTAAAAGTTCATTCTTAGAAATAACGGAGATAGGCACATCAACAAGAGGGACTTCAGCGTTTAAAGGATCATCACCCTTAGACAACCAACAAAAGAGAGCATGATTATTCAAATCCTTAGTGACAACACAACGGTCACCAGGGTCCAACTGATCAAGAAAATCAGAAGATTCAGCTTCACCAGTACTATGAATCACAGTTGCATCAGGACAAATGGAAGGATTAGCTTCAAGATTGTCCAAAGCCTCAGCCACATTAACCTCAATACCATCTAAATTAACCTTAACCATATCTAAATTATCTGAATCATGGATATTAGCATCCATACCATTCAAAAGATCACCATCATTACCCACAACGACATTAGTAGGACCCAAATCAACACCCGGGACATCCTTCCCCAAAAGCAGAGTTGAATCGATAAGAGCAGCATCCGTGGAAACAAGGGCAGCAGCATCCGTAAGGACAGGGGCCAAAGACACAGGTATGGAGGAATCAACCAAAGCTTCCGGGCCAATGCCACCAGCACAGCCAGATGGAAGATTACCAGGCTCACCCCCAGCATCCGCATTAACCACCTTAGCATTAGGAATAGAAAGAGGATGTAATATGCCACACTTCAATTTTGAGTGACCAAGTGATTTACAGTGAGGACAATACGGAGGAAATTCATCAAAGACAACCGATTGAATGTAACCCAAGCCTTCAGAGCCAACCCAAACTTTATCTGGATACTTTTTGGTAACGTCTAACTCGACAAGGACCCGCGCAACAGACGGACGGGTACCGGTAGAAGTAGCATTATCGGTCTTAAGAGGCTTGCCGAAGATCGAAGCCAGACCATGCAGGATACGAGAAGAAAACAAATGAGGTCTAAGGTTGGGGAATGACACCCAAATAGGAATAATGGGGGTTTTAACCTCAATATCAAACAAAGGGGACCATTTGAAAATTTTCATGAAACAATTGTTAACAAAGTAGGATCTATGGGCAAAAACTCTACAGTAATCAAGGTCATTCTCAAGCTTAATCAAAACATGAGTAGGGTTAAGAACAATCACAAAAAACTGACCAAGAAGTTTGAGATTAAAAAATAATTTCCTGATAGCATCAAGCGAAGCGCGACGACCCGGAAATTTACCTACCAAGGCGAATTCAAGGGAGGCAGCAAGCGCCCGAACTTCCTCCTCAGAAATCCATAAGGCCGGTAAACCACGGTGAGAAGTAATTTTAAGATCAGGAAATTTAGAAGATGATGAAGAATCTCCATGTAAAGCATCTTTAAAAGATCGAGTAAAAATTTTCCTGTGCAAAAAATCGGGATCAGACAAATGCGGAGCAACCATGTAACGCCAAAACAAAAAAACCACAACAAGGAATAGAACACATCAACAAGAGGAGGAAAGAAAAACTTCCCTGACGCAACAATGAGAACGGAGTCAGTAGGGACGACGACATGGAGGCGGAAGGCTAGGGCAGGAAACTCAAGCAGAGCGCATCCCCGATAGCGTGTGAAAATAAAAAGAATTTATGTCTCAGTCTACTTAATTACTCTGAGTTATCATGTTTTAGAATTAAGATTCTTGTTGCGCGCTAGAATATACACGACGATAGAGTTAAAAAATTTTCGTCTCATCATTGTACAGATATCCAGCACACAAACAAAAGAAAAATATAACACCAGAATTTTTACGTGGAAACCCTGGAAAAGGAAAAAATCACAGGGCCACACTCAGTCGAAAGGATTCCACTAGTGTTTGGTTAAATTACAAGTGACTGACTCGTCCCTGAAATTGAGGACGATCATATTACAATAATCAACTGTCGAGTTGAAATTCAGTTACAAACGGAGATCGAAAATTCGGAGACGTTTGGTGGTCGGGCAGAAATCCGGCTTCAATTGACGGTCGGGCAGAAATCCGGCATTAGTCGGCGGCCGGGTGGAAGTCTGGCGATGGTCGATAAGGAGTCTGGTGGCAAGAGAGCTCTCTTCCTTCTCTTCTTCCTTGGGTCATCTTTCATGAGAAATGAGGGATCTATTTATAGTTTTCTGAGAGTGGCATGGTTAATAAATAGGAGGAAGACCAAGGGTAAATTGGGAGTGGTTTGAATGGATGACCGATATTGAATCCCTTGATCGTGGGCTGTTTATTGGGCATTTGAATGTCTTAATGATATACGAATTCGACAATCTTGGGCTCGATGGATTTGTCTCGTCGAGCCGCTCGATTCGATTATAAGCATGTCACATTTGGAAATCGTTTGGTAATCTAAATTATGGTTTGAACCTTCCAAATGCGCTTCGGGTTTTGATTTGGACTCATTTGAGCTCGGATTTAGTCGAATTTGGTGTTGTTGGGTTCGTATTTTCAAGACGTTCAGTTCAACTGTAAGTTTGCTGAAATCAGAGTTCACATGGTCTCTGGTTTAATTTTTGAAATTTCAACTTGATTTTCTCTCGAGATTCGTGCTCGATCAAGATAGTTTTTTTGATTATATATCAATTCCAATACTATCCATGGATAAATTTGGATCCAATAAATAGGATTTTATAGATAAAATACTATTAACATTTTAGCAATCATTCAAAATCTTAATAACTTTTTTTGAATTTTAAATAAAACTATAGTTTCATCCAAAAACTCCTCAATTTCTTCAAAAACTCCATACATAAGTCAATTAAAAAAATAATGATAAATTTTCTATATATTTCATTCAAAGGCATCAAAATTATATCATGAACATAATTCATGCCTTCATGGTTTCCATTATTTATTTATGAGGTCAATGAGATGAGTTATACATATATCAATTGATGATGAACTTCATGCGATCAAGAAGACTGGATCGAGGGTGAGTTGAGTGACACCGGAGATATAAGCAAAAATCAATAATAGAAGAAAAGCAATTTAGAATTTACTAATTGCAAGTCTACCATATAACCAAGACGTGTACAAAGAACAAAACAAAATAATAAAACTAGACATTTAAGAGAAAACTTCGCCATAAGCTCATAGCTAATTTTCGATCTCGACTCAACTGTGTTATGTCCCGTAATTCTCTCTTTCTGTTTTCGAAAACTATTCGGCAATCCTCTTCCTCCGCCGCCGGCGCCAAACCTGCAAGACTGAACAAGAAAGAATACGTATTTCTCCTTGAGCGCTGCAGATCGATCAATTCCCTCAAGCAAATCCACAGCCAAGTCCTCATCTCCGGACTCGATCAAAGCAGAGACATCATCGACGACCTTCTTGTTTTCCTCACCGAACCACTTTCCGGCGACATTCACTATGCCTTCAAATTGTTTGATTCTCTGCGCAACCCATATCTTTTTGCCTTCAATGTCATGATCAAGGCACTCACCAAGAAGGGTAGTCATAAAAATTCAATCTTGCTGTTCAGTCGAATGAGGGAAGAGAATTTGTCGCCAGATAACTTCACTTACCCCTTCGTTCTCAAGGCCTTCGGCTGTCTTCGTTTGGATTCTGAAGGAAGGAAGACTCATGGGCTTGTTTCAAAGAGTGGATTTGAGTTTGATCCTTTTGTTAGAAATTCGCTGATGGATATGTATGCCGAATTGGGTGATATTAAAACCGCACGAATACTGTTTGATGAAATATCTCAGACAGACGTTGTTACTTGGAATGTGCTGATTGCGTCTTATGTCAAGTGTAGAGAGTTCGAAATGGCGATCTCTGTTTTTAAGGAGATGGAAAAAGTTGGCGTAAAGGCTGATGAGGCTACTTTGGTTAGCTCGATCTCAGCTTGTATAGCTTTAAGAAATTTGGAACAGGGAAAGAAGATTCACTGTTACATGAAGGAAAAGCATAGTTTCAGTCTTCCTCTTGGCAATGCAATTTTGGATATGTATGCAAAATGCGGTGATTTAGATGCTGCATTTGATTTCTTCGAAAGCATGCCTGTCAGAAATGTGATATCATGGACTTCCATGGTTTCTGGTTATGTGAACACTGGTCAGTTGGATGAGGCTAGGAAGCTGTTTGACAGCGCCCCAATAAAAGATGTTGTTCTCTGGACTGCCATGATCAATGGTTATGTGCAGTATAATCACTTTGACGAAGCTCTTGCTATGTTCAGAGAAATGCAGATGAAAAAAATTAAGCCTGATAAGTTCACTGTGGTGGCTCTTCTCACATTATGTGCCAATTTGGGAGCTCTGGATCAGGGGAAGTGGATTCATAGATATATTGAAGATAGCAACATAAGAATTGACAATGTTGTAAGCACGGCGCTCATTGACATGCACGCAAAATGTGGCTCTGTTGATAAGTCTTTGGAAATATTCAGGGAAGTGAAAGAAAAGGATAGGGTTACATGGACATCAATGATTTGCGGCCTCGCCTTAAATGGGCGAACGCAAAATGCTCTTGAGCTATTCTATGAGATGAAAGCACGAGGAGTCAAACCAGATGATATCACTTTCATTGGTGTTCTAAGTGCTTGTTGTCATGGAGGGCTCGTAGAAGAAGGTCGTAGACATTTTCACGAGATGAAGTTGGTGCATCAAATAGAACCTAAAATTGAACATTATGGTTGTTTGGTTGATCTTCTTGGAAGGGCTGGTCTTTTGGCTGAAGCTGAACGGTTGATAGAGAGCATTCCAGATAAGAACAATACAGATGTATTGCCTCTATGGGGAGCATTTCTCGGCGCTTGCAGAATTCATGGAAACGTACAAATAGGAAAGAAGCTAGCTATGCAAGTTGTCAAGCTGGAGTCAATGAACTCCGGTCTTCACACGCTTATAGCTAATATTTATGCAGCAGCTGATAGGTGGGAGGATGTAACTGAAGTGAGGAAGAAGATGAAGAATTTTGGTGCTAAGAAGATACCTGGTTGCAGCTCCATTGAAGTGAATGGCCTCATCAGCGAGTTCATTGTTGATGATAGTGAACATCCCGAGACTACTGTGATCTATGCAGTTTTGAATGGTTTGAGCAGAATCATGGAAATGGAAGAGATGGGCGGTTGCGTAAGTAGCCAAAATGTGGATAGAAATGCATGATATAAATCACATGTCAGAGAATGAAGATCCCACCATCACACAGATCTGGAGAGGGGATGGTGCATGCAGCCTTGGATCTGAATTTGCATTCCATGGCTCGAGACTCCCAGATCAGAGATAAATTCACGGTATCAGAATATTACATTTAATGGTGGGCTGATTCAAAGTAAGTGAAAACAATTTTGCAGTAAATTATACACATGATATTTAATTTTATTTGCATTCCTTTTAATCTACACCTATTTTTTGCAACCAACCAGACATGTTCAAAGTACAAACTACACATTCAGAGAGATGTTGCTAGGTGAAAAGCCAAAGTGTTCAGTAGTGTCTGGTCCTCTGCAGCGATTATTTCATTTATTTTATTTCATTTATTTTCCCTCCCATTTTTGAGCATTTTATTGAAAAATCCTTTTGTGAAAAGCAGGGGCAAGCAGCTGTGGCATTTCTTTAATTGCTCATCTTGTTGTCCAATTAGAATACTGTGTTGCCTTCTTAAAGCTATTTTTTCCACTTGTTTATTGTCGCTGATAACAAATCAGATGGTCCAAGGTGACACAGCTCTCCTTGGTCTGTTGGTTGGGAGCTTAAGCTACCAACTAAGAGGTATTTGGTTCGAGCCTTATTGATGTAGCCGCTGACCTACAGGGAAAAGCTACAAAGCAATGGAACAGAAAAACTCACACAGAAAGTTTGATTTTTGTAATTTCTTCTCTATCTTCCTTCAGAAAACAAAGGGTATATATCTCCTATAGCTTCAGCAAAATTACTATAACTAATAGTGTTTGGAAATGATAAAAGGTAATACGAATAACACATAAAATAGAATAATAAACAGTTAGTAGTGGTGGCAGAATGTGGCAGGAGGTATGTAGTCCGTAGGTGGCATGTAGTCCGCATCAGGTCTCCCCTGCTTCAGAAGAGCTCATCTCCGATGAGAGGGTTGTGAAATTTGCACTATCTGGTGGGTGGTAGGGGTACATATCGGCCACATTAAAGGTTGAAGATGTTGAGATGTCTTTTGGTAAATCAATGACATAAGCATTGTCATTAATTTTATGCAATATGGGAAAGGGACCGAATTTTTTTGGGTTGAGTTTCAGGCACGGTCTTGAAGGGAATTGATCTTAACGGTATCTAACATAACTAGCTCCCCTGGGTTGAATTCAACATGTCTCCGATGTTTGTCTTGGTCTGCCTTATACTTCCTGTTGCTGTCTAGCAACTTGTCTTGGACATCTTTAAGGATGCTGGTGAATTCTTCTGCGGTTTGAGCGGCGGTTGTGCTTCGGCACTTTGGAATGACTGCCTGGTCGACAATGTGATTCGACATTTGTGTATATACAATACTAAATGGGCATTGACCCGTAGACCGGTTTGGCATAGAATTAAAAGCAAATTCTGCTTGTCCAAGAACCTCTTCCCACTATTTCGGATTATTTTGAACTAAGCACCTCAGCATGCTAGCAAGGGTTCTATTAATGACTTCCGTCTGACCATCTGTTTGGGGATTCACGCCAAAAATGACTAATAAACTTGACATCCCTGTCCGATGTAAGGCTTCGAGGCAGTCCATGTAAGCGGACAATTTCTTTGAAGAAAAGCTTTGCAATGTGAAGGGCGTCGAAAGTTTTCTTGCAAGGAATAAAATGGGTCATCTTTGAAAACCTGTCAACTACCACCATTATGGAGTATGATCCTCTTTTGGTTCTTGGCAAGCCTAGGACGAAGTCGAGACTTAGATCCTTCCAAATCGAATCTGATATTGGCAAAGGCATGTATAGACCAGAATTCTGAGCTGTTCCTTTGTACTGTTGGCAGACAGCACAACGTTCCACAAATCTTGAAACATCCCTTCTCATGTGAGGTCAGAAAAATCGGTATTGGAGCTATTGAAGTGTGCGATCTCTCCCGACATGTGCAACTAATCCACCACAGTGAATCTCTCTAATTAGTTGTTGCCGCCATGAAGAAGAAGGAACGCATAAACAATTTCCCTTAAAGAGAAACCCGTGTCTAATAGAGAAGTCAGCCGTCGGTTTTCCAAAACAGCATTCATCCCATTCGACAGCAAAATCTGGATCGGAATTATACAGGGACTTCATCTCTTGTAAACCAGTTACTTCGGTTTGGAGTTGGGTGAGTAATGCAGCGCGGCGGCTGAGTGCATTAGCTACTCTATTCATTTTACCGGTCTTGTAGCAGACCACAAAACTAAACTTTTAGAGAAAAATGACCCATCTCGCATGCATTATATTAACAATTTTCTGGCTGTTCAAATATTGTAAGGATTGGTGATCACTACACAGCACAAAATCTTGATGGAGGAGATAAGGTACCCATTGTTTCAAAGCTCTCACAACTGCATATTGTTCTTGTTCATACACTGTCCACTTCTGGCGCGGAGGACTTAACTTTTCACTAAAGTATTCAATGGGCTAATCTTCTTGATAAAGAACAGCTCCAATACCAACTCCAGATGCGTCCGTGTCGACTTGAAACGGTTTGTCGAAGGGAGCATTGCTAAGAGCAGTCTTAATATTTTTGAAGCTACTTTGCTAATGTGTGGACCAAAAGAAGGAAGCGCCTTTCAACACGTCAGTTATTGGAGCCATAATAACACTGAATCCTCTAGTGAAGCGGCGGTAGAAGTTAGCCAATCCATGAAAACTTTGGATGTCCGTCAATGAGCGGGGCGTCGGCCAGTCCCGAATTGCTGCCACTTTCCGCGAATCAGCTTGAATCCCTTCGTGGGAGATCATGAAACCCAGGAAATAGGCCGTGGGGGTTGCAAACTCACACTTTGACAAATTTAAATATAGTTTATGGCTACGCAAAGCTAGGAAGAGTTGCATGAGATGCTGGATGTGATCATCAATAGAAGCACTATAAACTAGAATATCATCAAAATAGAAGACACAAAATTTATCGGAGAAGGGCTTAAGCACTTCAGCCATGAGCAGCCATGAGTCTCATAAAAGTGGATGGGGCATTGCACAGTCCGAATGGCATAACTCTCCATTCATAAAGTCCTTCCCTCGTTTTGATGGCAATTTTTCATTCATCTCCAGGTCGAATGCGGACTTGATGGTATCCGCTACGCAGATCGAGTTTCGAGAACACCATTGCACCACTTAGTTTATCCAGCAAATCTGAAATTCTTGGAACAGGAAAACGGTACTTGGTCTTGCTTTTATTGATGGCCCTTGTATCAATACACATTCGCCACTGTCCATCCTTCTTAGGAACAATGAGGCAGGCACTGGACAAGGACTGAGGCTATGCTGGATTAGCTGCCTTTAGAGGAGATCATCGATAATGCCTTGTAAAATTATATGTTCTTTACGGCTCATCCAATAATGGGGCAGATTAAGCAATGTCGCACCGGGAACGAAATCAATTTGGTGTTGAATTGTGTGGAGAGGCGGCAGTTGGGGCGGAAGCTTGGTAGGTCCTATATCAACAAATTCTAGCAGTAGTCTTTGAATGGGTTTCGGAATCGGAGTGGTGTTCAATTGCTTAAAGCTGTCGACTGCCACTAGAGCCAAGACAGGCAAGTCTGCATGGGAAGCTTGTAATAGGACGTATCCCGAAACGAGGTAAGCTGCAGCTTTTCCTTTGTCATCCTTGCCGATTGCATCAGGTGAGTGTGGCAATAGTCGCAACTTCTTGGCCTTCCAATCAAATGAATACACATTGGATCTACAGTCATATACGACATTAGCATCAAACTGCCCCGGCCTACCGAGAATGATGTGGCACATGTCCATTTCCAGGACATCACAGCTGACTTCACATACATAGTGCTTCCCAATGAAAAAGGTTACCCGAAATGCTTCTGCAATGGTTATCTCCATACCCCGCTTAACCCAGCTAATCTTGTAAGGTTGAGACTTCTTTGTAGTTTTTAATTGCAAAGCCTGTACAACGGAGCGAGAAATCACATTCTCCGTACACCCGATGTCGATCAGTAAGTCGCAAACCTTCCCGTTTATTGTGCACCTTGTCTGAAACAGTGCATTTCGTTACGATGGCAGAGGATGCCTAGGTGCCAATAAGAGCTTCTCTAGGATGCAAAAAACGAGATCGCCCTCGTCTCCTGGAATATCTTCGATAATCACTTCATTGTCGGGACAGTCTTCCTTACTCATTCCTTCATCTTGACAATCACCCTCCATAAGCTGAATTTGTTGCCTATTAGGACACTCATTGGATTTGTGCCCAGGCTGAAAACACCTAAAGCATTTCAATATAGTAGTTCTCCTTCACCAGGGCCTTGGCTTTGGCTAGAAACTTGGTTTCGATAAGATTGTTGCTAGAGGTCGAAAGAGTGGACTGCTGCGCCTTAACCGAGGGAAGACTAGTTCTCGGAACTTCCACATTTGCTTCCCGTGGGAATTGTCGCCTGCTGGAATAATTTCTCGAATGTCGCTACATTTGAGTCTCAACTTTCAAAGCAAAATTGACAGCTTGGGATAATGACCAAATCGAATTCGGCTCTAGTTTGTTTTGTATCTGGTCTTTAAGGCCCCCAATGTACCTTGCTACTAGCTAATTATCAGTCTCATGGAGATTATTACGAGCACTTAAACGGTAAAACTCCTCTATGTACTCATTCACGGTCCTCGATCCTTGAGTATAATGTTGATATTTGAGGTACAACATTTGCTCATAATCTGTAGGTAGGAAATGGCCCCCTCATCAATTGCTTCATGCGAAACCAATTGCGCACGGGTCCTCGGCCTTCGCGTCTTCGGGTTTGTAGAAGTTGGAGCCACCACACACTTGCTCCCCCTTTCAATCGACATGCCACATACTTAACCTGCTTTTTAGGATGAATCTCCATATATTCGAAGAAGGTCTCCATTGCTTGTTCCCAATCCAAATAATCTTTCGATGTGGAGATGTCCATCAAAGTAAGGAATATCCATTTTCACCTTAAACTCCCCCTGGTCTCTGCGAAGGTGTCTGCTATGATGCCTCGGGGCTTCGTAGTAATATAGACGTCGATCATCCTCTGAATTCAAAATATCAGGTTAAAGCCTGCGGTTAACCTCGCCCTCCGAATTTGAGAAATCTGTAATTGGAGCCGGCGGTCATCGCCGAGCCCATTCGGGATTCAAAATCGGTGGCGGTGCCTGCGTCGGTGCGCAACCAGGCATTGCTGGATCCATTATTGCCCTGAGAGCAGCCGTTTTAGTCCTCATCTCCATGGAGAGGCGAAAAAAATCTGCTCGTAACTCCTCAAGATGTCTTGTTAAGCTCGCCTGTGCTGCCCACATTGCATCCAAGCTCCACTCCTCGTCGGTAGCTCGTCTTGAACTTCCTTCAGCCATTTCCCAGGCTCGCTCTGATACCAGTATGATGTAGCCGCTGACCTGTAGGGAAAAGCTACAAAGCAATGGAATAGAAAAACTCACACAGAAAGTTTGATTTTTATAATTTCTTCTCTATCTTCCTTCATAAAACAAAGGGTATATAACTCCTATAGCTTCAGCAGAATTACTATAACTAATAGTTCTTGGAAATGATAAAAGGCAGTACAGATAACACATAAAATAGAATAATAAATGGTTAGTAGTGGCAGCAGAACGTGGCAGGAGGTATGTAGTCCGTAGGTGGCATGTAGTCTGCATCACTTGTGTATGCGATGCGTGTGTGAGTCTGCCTTAATTAGCCTAACTGTCCCCAAAAAGATGGTCCAACGTGCAACAACAAAGGTTTTTATTTCAATTAGTTTTTTATAAAATATTTTAAATTACATAATTAAATAAAAAAGAAGATTATTTTAATTAGATTATAAATGATTACTTTAGAGTTTCAGTGAAGTTCAATTTTAAATCAAGGCATTTCAGATGACACTCTTAAATTTTGGAGCTTTTTTAAAATTATCAAATTGTCTGAAACTCTTAAAGCCAATCAAAAACCAAAAATATCAGTATCAACATGCAGAAATGATCCTTGCATTGGAAAAAAATAAAAGGAAATGCAAGGCTACTCATGAAGGAATTAAATGCCATTAGTACAAAGTTGTTTTACAACCAGAATAGGATCTGCCAAGTATTGTTTTTCTGCATGAAGCCAAGTAATATAATAATAAAAAGGGGAGTTACAGTTCATAAATAAAAGTTGATCATAATAGCAGCTTATAAAAGAAAATTATAATTCTAAAAATATTTACAGCAACTTCTTCTCAGGGAAGATGAAGAACTCGTAAAAGCAAACCATTTCAACTCACCATATCTATAAAGAGCTGGTTCCTGCACCGCAGAAATATCAAGCCCTATTAAGTGCATCATTCAATAGCTTACAGTTTTCCTTGAGATTGCCCAATAAACCTCAGGCTCAATTCTTGAAGCAACAGATCAAAATATGATGTCTACGACCACAAAGTTCTTTCAGAGCAGTGGATATTGGAAATGGAACAAAGGAAAGCATGGCCTGAGCTAGTGTTTTTTCAGATGTTCAGACATGTGGGTACCCATGTCTGAGTACCTCTTCCTCAAGGCCAACAATTTCTGAAAAAGCTTTAAGTAGCACCTCTTTTGCAAACTTGTAAGTCTCTATTGATGCTGCTCCCTTCTCTGCAACCTTTAAAGCATCATGGAAAATATCATGATATCTTAAAGTGGGAGATTCTTGACAGTAACGTTGAGTTTCCACATCTCCATTATCCAAGACAATTCCACTCTTTGCCTTCTTTGTCCACCGCTTCAGAATATAATGTTCTGGAAGTAAAACTACACCGTTGAAAAAGAAGACTACAAGCACATGCTTACATAATATGCCTGACGACTCGAACTTGTAGCAAGTACAGACTGCTTTTTTCTCCGACTCATTAAAAGCAACAATGTGCCTTCTATGATCATCCCCATGCCTTTCAACGGTATATTTGCTGATAGCACCATCTTGAATTTTTTCTGTGTAGTGATCCAAGGCTTCAACTAATTCTACCTGAAATCTTTCGAATACTGCCCTCGTGTAAATACTGGCTGCTTGTTTCTCCATATGTGAGTCTGTCTTCAGAATCTGTTGGGAACGCAATGCATCAAAATCTTCCTGCAATTCCTTCTCATAACGATTATCCATGGCTTGATCAAACTTAGAGATGAAAGCTTGCAAAGAGATCTTTGTGTCAAAGTTCTTTCGGAAGAAAGTGTTTATACTTTCTGATCTTTGAGTGGTGTGTAATTCTGCAAAGAATGAGTCCTTCAGATATGCAGGAACCCATTTGTTACGAATATTGTATACTAACTGTAGCCAAGAATTCTCCCTGAGATTATACTTATCAAGAGCCAGCTTCCAACATGCTTCAAACACATCAGCTGTTTCACACTCCAAGACATATTTTTTGAGCTCTTCTGGCAAATTAGGATACCTGGAGTAAACATCAGAGAGCTTCTTCTTGCATCTAGATAAGACGCGCCATTTGCAGATCCTATGGCGAGTAGTAGGGAATGCCTTGGCAACAGCAGCCCCCAAGGCCTTGCCTTGATCAGTGGTTAAGGAGATTGGATGGCGTCCTGACATTGCAGTTAACCAAGTCTCAAACAACCAAGCATAAGAGGATTCAGTCTTGTCTATTATTAAAGCACATCCAAAATTAACAGGATGTAGATGATGATTGACACCACTGAATGCAGCAAATGGCATCATATTCTCATTCTTCTTGTATGTTGTATCAAATACAACTGCATCACCAAAGTACTTATAAGCAATTCGAGCTCTTGCATCAGCCCAAAATATGTTAGCCAGACAATTCCTATCATCTACATTCATTGAATAGAAAAAACCAGAATTCTCAGCTTGAACTTTCTTGAAATGCTCTAGGAGGCCCTGGGCACCTCCTTCCCCAAAAATCTTCTGCCTCATCTCTCTTAATAAGTTGTCATGCTCCCGATCCTTCCCTGACAACTGGTTAAGCTGGATCTCACGCACTTTATCTGGACTAACAACAACATGGGTGTGCTCCAACACTAATTTAGTAATAACCCATCTATCTGCACCTCGGCGAACCACCTCCATCATCGCAGGGCATCCATCCCTTATAGAGAGACGCTTTCTCTTCTTCTTGTTAGCCAATTCGGTGACCTTCTTTTTGTGATGGCCTTCCTTCAAGCAAACAAACCTCTTCATGACCAAAACCTCAATACCCTTTCGTCTCTCGCTGCGCGATCTCGCGACCCGAATGCCAAACCCTAGGCGTAGCGCATAAGCATTGTAAAACAACCTGGCAACAGTATCAGATTCAAACTCCATTCCTAGATGAGGGTCCTGACTCTTCACATCTGCCTCGGATACAATGAGCTCATTGCCAATGGTATGGACTAAAGCCAAAGAATTATCCTGGTGGTTGAAGAAATGAAGGCTAGCAGCAACTTCTCCGGCCTGTTGCTCGACGTCAGAGGTCATGATATCTTCTTCTAGATCTACATAGTCCTCTATAAGCTCATCATCCTCACTCGAAGTGTACTCCATCGATCTGTACAGCACATACAGGCGAATCGAATGAAATCAAAAGTTTAAAATTCATATAAAAGAGTCATCTTTATCAATCGAAATAACAATCATCCACATTCACACAGAAAGATTCGAACTTTTTAGCCTAAACAGGTTGAATTGAACAGAGACAGATTCGACAGTTTGTTGCTGTGCGACATTATGAACTAGGGTTCTGAGGGGAAAGTACAATATTAGAATCAGCGATGGGAGGAAACGGAGAAAGAGGAGAAACACTATTAAGCGGAACTTAGAAAAGAACGGACCTTACTGCTTTGGTAAGGGTTTACGGGAAGCAGGTGTCGACGGCCAATTGTAGACTAGACTGAGGAATGCTTCACCTTTCTCAAGATGTCGACTTTAAGACACAGCGCAGAATCAAAGTAGAAAGGAAAGAAGAAAGAATTAAAACCCTAGAAAGTGGATCGAGTAGGAACGACCTTGTTTCTTCGATCATGGTTTATGGTCAACAGCAGGCTTGCAGGATGAGGCGGCGGCGGCGTGAACCTTAGCTGACTGAGGTGTTCTTTACAGTCTCTACTCTCCGTTGTTGACTCAACTGCCGTAATCCTTGTGGCTTTCATGAACTAGTTTATTTGGACGAAATCGAAAAACAATCTGTTGCTTAATCCAACGAGATGGTCATGTTATGTTTCTCCACAGTTGCTTGTAAGAACCGCTTGGATAAAATTCTGTTAATTGTTGCGACTCAGGACATTTGTAGTGGTAGAGTTAAAGAAATTAATATCTTAATATTATAAGAATATGCGTTACACAAATAAATAAATAAAGAGTTGTAAGATATATAAATAAGTATAGGAAAAACTTATTAAAAAGGAAAAATTATGAGACCCGACATTATTAAAATGATTCAATTAGTGTTTATCATTGAATAAAGGCGTTGTTTAATGTAGTAAACATATTTTATATATAAAATGTATTACTTAATGGAAGTTAGAAGAGTTCTATGGCTTGAGAAATTATTTTGCTTATTTGTTTGATCATACTCCTTCAAGAAGGGGATATCAAAGACCAAGATGTCAAGTATAAATACTAATATTGACGTCAAAAGTCAAAGGTGATGCCGACAGCATGCATCAACATTTAAGTGATGGATAGAGGATTGCACTTGAGTAGTAGTGATCAAATGATGATAGTCAAGTGATGATGATCAGAAGATCGCAATTGGCAGCAGTGATTGGAAGAACTTAGTTAAGCGGCAATAGTCGAATGACTACAATCAGGCAATGATGATTAGAGGATTGTAGTTAGTGGCAGTGATCAGAGGAACGTAGTCCGACGACAGTGGTTGGAGGGTCATAGTCCAATGGCAGTGGTTGGGGGACTATAGTAAGGCGGTGGTGGTTAGAGAGATGTAGTCGGAAGACCGTAGTTAGATAACAGTGGTCGAAGGATTGTAGTTGAGAAAATGAGGTTAGAGGATCTTAGTCATCGATGGTGAACAAAGGACTATAGTCGAGCGTCGATGGTCAGAGCAGTTGGTCGACATCAATTAGAGGATCATAGTCGAGCAACAGTAGTTAGAGGACTGTAATCGAACAACGATGGTAGTCTGGAGGTGGTCTTAGGATGGTGGTCTGACAGTGATATGATAAAGATCGATTAGTGGTTTGAAGATGGAGGTATGGTGATAGTTAGGTGATAGCGGTCGTACATTGGTCCAAAGATGGTAGTCAAATGAAGGTCTGGCGACATCGGTTGTGAGCAGGTTCGACGGTGATAGTGAAGCGGTGGAGCTCTTAGATTTTTCAAGCCTCTAATCTCTCTTGAAACTCAAACCTAAGTCCCAACCGCTCTTCAAATAAAGAGTTGGGACCTATACCTTTCTATTTAACTATGTATCGAGATTCATTCTTGGTCAAACTGATTTTCAATGATGTATAAGTTGCCCCCCAATTTCAAACATCAAAGCTAATGTCATATGATGTTTAAGTCTTCTAAAAAATTTGTGGTGCAAAATTATAATTTCAAAAAAATAAGGAATGAATACTCCATAAACGTCAATGTGGAACTTCTCTCTCATGGACCATATAAAATCTTCTTAATTATAATTTTAGCCTTTTATGAAATCAGTACGTCATCAGAGCAAAAATTATGGGGAAATTTCCCTATAAACTTTACCAAATTACTTAAAATTAACTGAAGAGGTTCTGTGGTGCTCAGAAAGTGTTAAAATTGAGTTCATAGCATCAAAAATGATCTCGACGACTGTAAAAATGCTAAAATAGGCTTGTCCATGCCCGGAAGCAGGCTCATAGTGGTTTATGTAGGCTGCTACCATTGTTATCGATGGTTTGCATGCAAGGTTGCATGCGCATGCACCTTAATGGAAAATTAACTATTCTTGGATTTATTTTTTCCTCTATTTTAATAGGGAAATAATATATAAATTGAAGAATTTTGATAATTTTTTAAAAATTTGCAAATTTCACTCTGAATTTTCTCTCTCTACCTCCTATTGTAGATATATGAATACCAACATTGGGGCTAGGGGATAGGCATAGTTCTCTTACATACACTCTGGTTCTCCCCTATAAAAGTTGAGAAGAACTGTCTGGCACGAGTTTTAAGATCATGAGGCAATCAAGATTCAATTCTCTCTAGTGAAAAAAAGGAAACAAATGTATAAAATAAGCTTAAAAACTATTGGAGGCAATTTAGGCCCATAATCCTTACGGTGAGGCACTAATCTCCTAGGAAAAATATGTTAATTGTCCTTGTCAGATGGACCATATTTGGTGACGATAAAGACTTTCAGTGCTAACAGTGAGGCTCCTGTTATGTGCGGAATCTGATTGTATTGATCAATCGGATTGTTCTATTGCCTCAATCCTCAAGTTTTTCGTACTCGTTGTGGGATGCGGGTGATTTACCCCCCCCCCCCCGCTTAGGTTTCACCCAAATTTTTTTTTCACACAACACCCCGACGCTGTGTAATTGAGAGCCCGATCGTTGAAAGACAAAGAGCAGAGTACCGCAACGATTTAGATAAGACACTGCAACGGATCAAGATAGAGATTTGAGCGCCACAATGCCCCAAACCGGTGTCACAGCTTTGCGAAATGGACTGTACTGTTTTCTTTCTCATTTTTCTGAAGGGTTGAGTCCCTTGGGGTTTATATTTCTGGTAGGTTAGACATTGATAACGGTGCATGTGAGAAGAGAAGCAAGGAGAGAGTGAGAGAGAAGAGAGATCTGTACTTATTTCTCCCAATTTTCATGATGGATTTCTTGGTGTGGTGTTACTGTATGATTTTTTTCCTATTTTGAGTTTTTTTACGTTAATTATGGGTATCCTTTATTTTTTTTCCACTGCTTTTACTTTCTTGCTTGTTTCATCATTGTGGTGTTTACTTCTCATCCCCAACAGCTCCAATCCTCCTTTGAAATAAGCATTGACTATCCAAGTTAGGTAGACTAAATTTAGAGGTAATAAAAACTTTTAGTCCCTATGATGATGTGATGCACTAAGATCTAGTGGAAGATTGAAATCTTAATCCTATAATTAAATAACTCAACCACCAACAAAGCCCACTAGAGCTACAATAAAATCTAAATAATAAAATAACTAAATATTTTTCATTTCATCAAATACACACACACACACTAATCAAGTGAACTTTCAATCATTTACACATCAATAGAATTTAAAACTGGATTACAAAAGAGTATTTCAATCACTTAGGCTTAGAAGATTGTGCCTCTATATCTTTCTATTCTGCCTGGTCATTTATCTTTCCTTGAAATTAAAAAGAAAAACCATCATAGGATAAGCATAACCACCTCAATAGATTTTTCTCCCAAACTCATCACAAATATCAATATTTAAATTAAAATATTACATAGTAGTTAATTAATTAAAATAAATACAATAATTTGTAAAGAATAATTAAAGTAATAACAAAACCTAACTTATGATTTCAAGTCCAGACTCACATCTTGGAAGCCACTTTCACAGAGGGTTCAGAAGATTCATATGCATCACAGAGCACATGTTATCAAAGGTTCACATGCACTTGACTCTCACATTTCATCGTGGTTCATTCATAATTTCAAGAATTATTAAAATTCAGTTTAGCATAATATTTATACTTAATTTATAAAAATATTAACATATGCAAGAAAATAATTAAAATGCATATGTTCTGATGCCTACTTATAACTCCACTTTCACTTTTGCCTTCCTTTAACCTCTCACACCTGCCTCTATCAAGTGAGGCCAGAATCAGAACATAACAGAACAATGCTGGTTAAAAGGCAATGTAGTACATAATAATGTACTAAATTAAAAATTCAATGTAGTACATAATAATGTATTAATTTCATGTTAAAAGGCACATTACTAGTATAAAATAATACTCACTTAACTTTTTCTATTCACATTCCAACTTCGGAGGGATATTCATATAAATATTTTAAGATGTTTATATAACTATTACAATAACCAAAAAATCCTCAATCAATTTATATACTAAAAAATTTATTCGAGAAAAAATAATTAGTAAATCAAAATATTTGGGGTAATGCATATGACACCATATCAAAATTATACGGTGAAAACATCATAAAATCTGAGAGAAATATTTTTTTATTCATAATTTTTTATAAAAGCATTGGAATTTAAATCAGAGATAGTGGTTCAAAAGTCTACCTCGTGCTCTACGGAACTCCTGATTGGCCTGACGGATGAAACCTGAGCTTTGGCCTCCAAAATCTCTCTCCTCTTCTTTTCTTCTCTTCTCCTTATGCCTTCTCCAGCAAGATGACTAGGTGAAGGGTTTTGGGTGAGTTCGTTAATGGTTTAAGATATTTTAATTATGTAAAAACTACTGATTAGTCTAGCATCACGATGCTAGCCTCCACAACGCCACAACGCTTCCAGAGAATCTTCCAAATTTTCCTAGAATCCTACAATTAGAAATCTTGGAGGTGTCACCCAGTGCCACATCACACCCTCAATTTCACCTCCCCGCTCGAGAGCTCAATGTCATGACGCCACTTAGCTTAGCGTCTCGAAGCTCCCAGAGCAATCTTGATACCTTGGAATTTCACTTATCCAACCCAATTCTTACTCACTTAAGACCTCCTTAAACACTCTAGGAATGATAATTATAAATTAAATCAAATTCAATGTGATGATTTTATCTATATTCAATGGCTTTATATGCAACCTAGATTTCTTATTTATGTAATCCATAAATATATGTTTCATTATATTATATATAAGCTTGGCTGGTGTTCGTAATCAAGTAATTGAAAGTAATGATATCTAATGAAATCTTAATCTTGTGTTATTGTGATCCAATATTCTGATAACTTTTCCCCCCCAGGGGACTAAGCCCTTTTGACACCTACATCTTTTTTCTTTGATGTATAAGCATGATTAATGTTTTTATCATGATAGTGATATATTTTACCAATGATGCAATTTTAACCAAGCTTCTTATATGTGTTAAGGAGGTCATGAAGAATTCTTTTTGAAATTATGTCTTCCTTATGTTTTTAGTAAGGTGACACCATAATTCTTAACATATGGTGAGAGACTTTAAGAGAAATCCAGCATAAATGTTTGATATGTTTGAGATTATTTGTCAGAATATTATTCAATGATATTAACATATATAAAAGTGGTTGAGATAAATCCATCGATGTTATTTGACCTATATGAGGTTATATTAGAGTGTTACTCGATAATGCTAAACCATATGGAAGAGATCAAAAGAAATTTAGTAAGGATGTTTAATTTATTTGAGATTATTTATCAAAGAATTTACTCGATAATATTAATCTATGTAGAAGAGGTTAAGAGAAATCCACCAAGGATTTTGACCTTTTGAGATTATTTTCAGAGTGTTAATAACATTAACATGTGAGGATGAGGTCAAGATAAATCCACCAATGATGTTTCAGTTACCTAAGATTGTATGTTGGAGTATTACTTGCTGACATTAACATGCATAGAAGATGTTGAATCGAATCCCCTGAAATCAATTATACCTATGAATGCCACATGTTCATGAATCAAAGGTGAATATTAGTCTTTTTTTAAAGAATGTTATTATGACGCCCTAAGATCTAATGTTGGAGGAATTACATCATTCTAAACATTTTACATATTAACCAGAGATGGAAAAATTGCATGAATTGGGGAAAGCATAAATGCATTAATATTTATTAAATATATATATTATTTCAAGCCCAAAATAATATATTTATAATAACCATAATGCTTAGTCAGAATAACCAGTTTATTATGATAAATATATCATGACTACAAGCGAAAAAGAAAGACCAATAGATACATAAAGAAACTCTAGCCATTAGCCCAGAATGACTTTAATCTACAGAATTCTTAGCCTTATTTAAAAACATGTAAAAATCATATAATAAGCACATAGCTCAACAAGTAACCAATATCTACAATTAAAATCAATACATCAAATACAAGCAGCAAACATATAACTGTAGGAATATGTAGAAGTTAATATATCATGCAATTCATATACAGTCTTATCATATCATATTATTCATATCCCCATAACATATCACATATTCATATTAGTACCCTTTCAACCTAACTACATGTCGATCATGTGATCAACTAATCTTGTCATTAGTCAATCAATAACTGTATATCGTATCTTATGTGCCAGCAGTCTTATCAATTGTCAGACTTATCAGTCATCAATCATATCTATCTTATGTCTACTTTATCATCTATATATATATATATATATATATATATATATATATATATACATATATAAATTCAACGAGATAGGGCATCCATCTTTTATGTAGTATTTTTAATATCTTTAAGTCCAATTATATACTAATTGATTGTTTAGTCTTTAATTTAACCCTAACTGTCAACCAGTTGATCATTAGTCATTATATTACCATCAAGATTCATAAATCTTAAATCAATTCATAGGTGACTTTCAGTAAATTATTAAGAGTCGTCACTCTCTACATGTCGGTGTCATTCAGTCAATCAATTATAGGCAACAATCAGGGTTACATCATAAACCTTTTATTTTATAGAAAACTCATCGACCCACCCTCATGTATATGGTATTAATATTTTAACAATCAACATATATTAAGTATAATATTGATAGACAGTCTTTCTTGCTTACATATGAATGCATCCATACATCAATCTTATCATTTTTTCTATACAAGTCAATATTCAACTTCATGTATAAAATACAATGATATATGAAATGCAGGGGAATCGGTATACTATTCATTAATTTTAGAAAATTACAACTATAAAATTATCCAGTGAAAGTTCCATATAAACTAGTCAAAATGTTCAGAATAACGATAGCTATCGCATACCAAAAATTAAATGGTAAAAGTTCCCTAGAAAGGGAGATATTATATTTTTATCACTTTTAGGAGAGAAATATATCAAACTCAAAATCATTGAAAATAGAAATAGTGTAGATTTCACTTATTACTATCAGAATAATTTTTATAATAGGAGTGACAAATGAATATTCCTCAGAGAGTTTTCTCCCTCCTCTTCTCTCTCCCTTCTCTTCTCTTTCTCTTTTCTTTTCTTCCCAGCAAGCCAAATGAATGAGGGGATATGGGGAAGGTGTGAGGGATATTTATATTAAATATATAAAAAATTAATTCAATGCCCAGCACCACGATGCCTAACTTCTCAGCACAGAGGCGCCCAACTTTCCAGCACCGCTGCACTGCATGTAGATCCTAGAGTTACTGTAGAATAGAGTATTTAACGCCGCAGTGGCATTTCCTGGAGCCACAATGCTCCTTATTGGATCCAAAAATTTTATTTTCAAATAAACTCATTTTAAGAATTTTGGGTTATTACAGTTACTGCCTTCTTGAGGTCATAGCTTTGATCTTGCTAATGGAGTAGAAGTCCAAATGAGGATTGTGCATAGGGATTGACATTTGCTTGAGACTTCTTGAAAAATTTTCATATTTGCTAAAAATGGTTATTCAAAAAAATTGCCTTAAATGCATATAAAAATATTGATAGAAGAATTTGCTTGGCTATAATCATGCTTGAGATATTAACATGAATATTTCTTCAAGGTTACTTCCAAGATTGTCCCCTAACCCTTATCTGCTTACCATTAAATTGATGCAATAATGGATGATAGAAGTGGTAAATTTATGGCTACAACCATGGGTGGGATGTTATTTGTTTGACGTTGTAATTGAAGTTCACCCCTAATCTTGGCATATGTTTTTTAAAGTTGGCAAAATTATATATGACACTATAACCATACTTATGATATTTAATGTGAACAAACTTTTGTGGTTGAAGCAAATGTTGCCCTCCAACAAATAATTATTTTTATATATGGATATTGCATGCTAGAATATTCGTGGTGGTAAAGTTAGATAATTTATTATCTTAGTATACTACAAAGATCCAGCATGCACATAGATAAAAAAGTTGTAAGAGATATCAGAGTTTCTACATGAAAAATGTAAAAAAGAAAAGAAACAATGGGATTCAAGCCAATTGTCATGATTTTACTAATATTTATCATTGGTTGCAAATGATGCTCTCTCTCAGGAGCATATGTTTATTTAATGCTGTAAGCATACAATCTATAGAACATGGAAGCCCTTTGACTTCCCAAATGCTACTTAGAGATGAGTTGACATTAATAAATAAGTACCCCTATTTACACTTCATTATGGGTGTCCCATACATAATAGTTTTAAACACTTTCTGAGATAAGGAAAACTTTCATCTGCCTCCACGAATAAGCACATAACCTTACACTCGAGATCCCCTAAAATATAATATATTTGTTAACCTCTTTTTTGGAGTAGGTTAGCTTTAGACCTACCATAAGCTTTATAGATTTGATCCCTATCCTAGTGTACTCTTGCTTAATATTTTGTGACCCCTTAGAGGCACTAGGATCATTTACTCAAGACCATATTACAGATTAGTGGTACTAGGATCCTTTTAGTATTCTTTGACCCCTTAAACTCTTATTATCTTAGTTGCCCTATACTAAACCCTAGAATGACCCAAAGTTGCTCAAGACCTTAGTAACTTAGTCAAACATGGGCTCAAGTGATTATCCTAAGACAAACAAACCCACGATCTCATATAGACCCTATTAATCCAATAATATCACATACATGTTTAATCCTTCATAGGTAATTACTAATTTGTCCTAAATCTCTTTACCAGCTCTCAAGTTGCATACTTCATATAGTCATCGTATTTTGATGTATAATATAACACATTAACCTTTTTATAATTTAAAAGAGCTAACTCTAAACTCTACAAAAGATCTTTCTTCTATAAGTTTAGGGGATTCTACACCATTGATAAATGAACATAGGTGTTTTATTGTTATTTTAAAGCTAGCTAGCTTCACAATCCTCATATCATAAGACTTCTGACACATCATCATAGTTTTTTTTTTTTCAAAATTCAAATAGAATTTGATCTAATAAATGTCGATGTGTAATAGAATGACTCTCATCAATCTTACATATGATATGGTCATATGACATGATTGTGCACATAGAAGTTGTAGAAACTAACTCTTGGATGTGAAGCCAATAATAAAGTCGAGGCTCGGATATCAGTTGTTGAGTAATATGTAGCCCAAGAGGGAAGTGAATTAGACTGTTTAAAAATTTTTGTAGGCTGGTTCGTTTGGGACGGCTTTTTTATTGCTTTTAAAAATAGAGTTTTAGTACAAAAATTTTATTTTTTGTACTAAAACTCCATTTTAAGAAGCAATAAAAAAGCTGTTTCAAACGAAGCCTAAAGCTAAGTTTTAAAAGCTATTTGTGATGATAAAAGGATTGTTTACAATGAAGTAAAAGTAATAAAAGAACATAGAATAATAAATTAGAGATATAGTGATTTTTATGTGTTTTGGTTCACAAGCCTACGACCATGCCTAGCCATAGTAAGTCATCTGGAATTTCTAAAAAAAATAATAATAAACACTCAGTTGCTCCGTGCAAGCGGAGAAGTTTTCACAAATATTAAGATTGTGCCTACCACTTTAGTTTTGGGTAAAGGCACCACCTTAAAGTCTTTCTACAAAAATCACTTAGCAAAAATATAATATTAGTATAAAATAAAAATCAATCTTACATGTAGATATTTTGTTAAGTACAGAGTTGAGAGTAGAACCAAAAATTAAATGTTGTTGGCAAGAGTCTTCTTCTACTTGGATTTTTTTCTGAAGTCGGTGAAATTATTTTACAAGTGGAGAGCTTAGAGGTTTTTTATGGCTAAGGTTTTCAAGAAACCTTAAATGTGTATGTATTAGGGTTAACCTAAATGCACATATTTATAGGCATAAATTATATTTTAAATTAGGGGAACTTGTATGTTATTATTTTAAATTAATGTAATTTATAGATTTTTAAATTCAAAATAATCTTTTTTATGTAATAATTATAAATTAAAATGTGTTAATTCTATCAAATTAAAAAACTTCATATGGGAACCATCGGTGCCATGATTTTTTATTGCTAATGATATGGTAATAAATTGCGACTAATTTGTGATTGTTATTAATACATAATCGCTAAGAGATTTGTCTTCTTTCTAGTCACGTTTAGTATAAACACATCCAATTTTATGGCTCAATGAGCTTAACCAAAATACTTTTTTTTTTGTTTGATGATGAGGAACCGTCGGTGCCATGTGTCCAGTGCCATGTCTGACTTCGCCAGGCGCACTTGGCGGTCTGTAAACCCCGGCTGACCTATCAGACCACCCACACCATTGTACCTGGAGCCGGCGCTTTGAGGCCCCCACCAAAAGGGCGTTGTCACTCAAAGAGAATTGAACCCGGGATGAGGGTTCCATCCGTGCCAAGTGTTGATTACGTTATTAGCGCATGTACTATGATTTGTAGCAAGCAAGCCTGCCAGTAACACTAAAAATCTAGTTAGGTCACCATACATAAATAGCTCATGAATTAGAGGGTACAAAAAAGCTCATCTTCCATTACTGACATAACATTTAAAACCAACGCAGCAGTCATAGCTGAGTGAAGCGTAAAGAGTACACGAATACTTTATCAGAATCCCTACGAACAGCTTCAGGTAAATCTTACACAAGTATTTAAGAGAAAATGTTTACAAGAAAACTTGAGGATTGGATGACAGCTGATTTGTGGAAGAAGGCTTGGATGAATGATATAGCTCATCATCCAGATTTCGCAGGCCAGGTTGCCTGAGACGACATGATTATGCTCACGATAACTCCAAACAAGCCAAGCGCACTGCCAAAGATCTCAATCACCAAAATTTTCACAAAGAGTGAGGAATTTTGGGCATCAGACAGCGCACAACTGCTTCCAATTATTCCAACGCAGAGCCTGTTTCAGGAAGACGTTTCTTTTCAAATCTGGTGATGACTTGAAATTATAGTATTAACATCATAGAAGTCTGGAATCAAATCATACCCACAAACAAGATTTGCGAAGCCAACAATGATGCCGGAAGCAAAGATGGCATAACCAGCTCTAAGAGACTCAGGTTCATATATCTGTGAAGATGGTACACTCTCTAACTTGGTTTGAAGAATGATGGCAACAATAACCCCATATATAGCAACAGCCTCACAAAAGATCACACTGGAAAAGAAAATAAACTACAGCTGAATAAGAATGAGTTTGCAACTTTCATACAATGTCTTTTAATCACCGTAAATTTCAAAACATATGTTGCCCAAATTTTTAGAGTACATTGAATAATTTTTATAGTAAAATACAAGACTAAAAAATAAACTTTTACAAATACATTTTTATATATTTAAATAAACTAATGTAAAAAATTACATATTTTTACATATATTAAGCTATAGTCGAACTTACAAGAATTGAGCTGGCCATTATTCTTGCTAGGTTGGAAAAACTTCTTCAATCATGCTTTTTACTTAAAAAGAGCCAAAAATGAATAATTATCAAGTCAAACATGAATTGTTTGTAAACATCACGCTGCTTTGACACCTCTGAATGTATTGAAGAATAATAGTAAACCAAAAGATTGACCTGCAAAGGCTGACTTGATACAGTATAAAAACAACTATCTCAGCTCATAATGGTGAAAACCAAGGTAATTGTCAGAAAGTAAACTCATACAGGCAAATATCATGCTTCTTAACTAAATTCAAACCCAAATCAGAACAAAGTCACGTTTAGTCTGATTAGAGCACTAAATGGCAGTACTCGTTCCCTTGAGCATAAATAATGCCTGTTCCTCGTGCAAAAATTCCTTGAGCACCGTTCCAAGATAGTTTTGCCGTGTCTGCCTAAGAGTCACCTCTACAATCTCCCAGATGTAAATATTTAACTTGATGTGGTTAAAACGCTCTTTAAATAGCCCGCTTTATTGTCTCGCAAAATTGCCCTAACAGGCCCACCACACCCCCAAGCAAAAAAAAAAAATCTTATAGCATCAAAGAGCATCTTTCTACTTGCTCTTCTAAAAGTAAAAGCATGGCACTCATCTGCATAAGTTGGCTTCAACTTAGAGGTGCAGAATGGGTGTGTACTATTTGGATTTCAATTGAGTTAACATTTTTATAGGATATAAAACTCAGAAGTGCTGAAAATAGTAGGCTGCAAGTAATACCCATCCAAAAAATGATGTTGATCCTAGTGTTATTTCTTCCACTAGGTTAAATAAGGAAAAAAAACTGCTTCCTTCTCGACTGAATAAGATACAGTATTCTGTAAAATGCCTCAACTCATGGCAAATAGATTATTTGGGACAAAAATTAGGAATACAACATCAATAGCGCTGAAGAGAATTTTAGAGATGTGATTCTTAATATTACAAATGAGGATGAAACAAGATACAAATAAGAAATAAATTTACAGGACAAACTTACTGCAAGGATGTCTTTTTGAGAGTTTCCCGAAGCAGTGATCTACACTGATGTAATTATTGTGCTATAATAACGAAAGCTTTGTAACCAAATGCAGCTCTTGGTCATAATTTATAGTGATTTAGTATAAACTAAGCCTACCGATTTTAACTGGTCATTTAACCTCTGTAAGCTTACTACACAACTGTCAGCCTCTGTATAAAGTCAAAACTAGTTTAAAATTTCATGTAAAAAACTGTATTTGATCAATTCAAAGTTCATGGTATAACAGTAAAAACTTGTCATTCAATAAGAACTAGTCAAACATTGGATTCAGCATTGAATAAAACTGAACAACTTCACAATGCTTGCTCATTTGAACAGCCCATTTCTTGACATAGCACTCCAACTCAGAAAAAAGCATGCTCAGTTGACGTTCTAGTCAATCAACTCTTTCTCTCACTTACAAGATGTGAAAGAAAAATGGATAACAAGGTCCTTCCCTTCCATTGAGAGCTGGTAACAGCAAACATCCCATCCCTACAACATAGAAAAAGCTGCTCACATGGGCGGAAGTCTTTTCACTTCTTTTTCCCTTACCATTTACGTTAAATCCAAATCATGGTTTCTCCAGCTGCCATAATTTCTAAACAGTGATTCCTTCAGCTGTAGAAGTTCCACCACAACGTAAAAAAAAATATTAAAACTCCAGCAGCCAACTTTCATAGCCATTCATGGCAACAGGAGGGATGTCTGCTGCTTATACGCATGGTGCTCAATAGGAGAGTTATGGTGCCGTCGGAGGACAGGATTTCGGCAGCATGGGCAACAGGAAGAATACCTATGGCAACCTACAGGCTACAGGAAAGCGTGCTTTGGCAGCCTTAAGGCAGCATATGACAGGCATAGGGACAGTTTCTTCCTTTTCAGACTTTCCTCTGCTTCTCTATTTTCCCTTCTCTACATTTTTTTTAATAAAACAGTAAACCGGTACAGTCCCTTCTCTACATTTAATTTCTCTCAAATTCCTGTTCTGAATTTTCACCATTTTGTTTTGTTTGAACAGCTTTTTCTTCGTTTTTATGTTCTTTTGGGTGGCTGGATGTTTCTGAAGCTTTTTTTTTTTTTGAGCGATCAACTAGTAAGCAATTTTTTTTAATTACCCTGAGTATTTTTAATTTCAGTTATTTTTTTGGGATCATGACCCTGATGAAGATTGGATGGGGAAAAAATCTCCTAAGGTTGATGGATTCTATTTTCTATACATCTCTCCCATTCATATTTTCACCCTCTAAAGCCTTTCTCAAGTTTCTTTTTTTTACTATGCTCTCAATCAAGCATATTCTCATTTTGATCATCTAAAGGCCTTTTGTTATTCATTTTGTTGTTTGTTGAGGCGAGAAACAACATTTTTTTAAATTATTTATTAGATGCCGTTGATGTCCCATATACTACAGCGTCCGTGGATCTTTCTACTTTCCGTTTGATATCGTCCATGCATATGTCCTGGAAAATTCTAAGATTACTTCATCAACGTCACCAATCCATAGCATTGCTCGTTCTTTGTCTATCATTAAAAATAATAAAGATCTAAATTTAAATATTTAAATCATCTCTTACTATGTTCATTTTCTAATTATTTCTATTAAGGATCATATTTTTACAATCCATGAGAAAACCATGGATCATCTCCTATATTTATACCTAGCTTGTATTCTATCTTTGTAAATGAAATCTTCCATATATTTTTACATGGTATCAGAATAAATTCGTTAACTCTTTCTTGTATTTTTCCACTTATTTTCTCTTTACCGTTCCTCCCCCCTAGATCCCATCCATCCCATGCTTCCCTCATTATGGTCGGCAGCAAAAGAAGCGCCTACTTAAAGGTGGCAACTAATCCTGATCCGTTTGCAACCTTATAAAAAAATTATGTCCTACTTATCAAACACAAGCTTAATAGGCAAACGTCATCCAATAATGTTGTTTGTTCGTGTTAAAGGCAAGGAGGATTTATCTTACACAAGTAGCTCACACGCCCAACAAAAGAATCTCAAATTCCAAACATGGAGGGTAAAACATAGTATGGTGATATCATAGGAATTAAATTCCATGACAAACAAAATTGGAGGAAATTTCATGTCTTACAAAACCGCCAATAAAATTTGAAATGCAGCAAAAGAAACCTACCGCAATACCTCAACCAAACTGGAGATTAAGAGCATTATCATGACCTATGATAAGATTATGACTCCATCAGAGTAACTTCAACTCTTTAACTCATTTTTAGCAGCAACTTGACATCTTCAACAAAATAGAATGGAGGTGTTCAAAAGATTATCAATAATAAAAGAAGATAGTAGAATAATAACAAGTGCACGAGTACCAACTCAGCCTAAGTAAAGAATTTAAAATGATGTTCATGGGAAAATCTTAAGCATGAAGCCAATTCCCAACATTCACGAAGCCTTTCTCTAGGGTTCAAAGCAAAGAAAGCCATAGAAAGATACTGTTAGGGTGCCAATAATTCTTTAAACTCTAACCATGTCCTTGCAACTCAAGTGATCCAATTCAACCATAAAGGTGATAGAAAAAAGATTCAAACAGAGCTTAGAGCAATCATCATCACAAGACAAGATACTTGTGAAAACTATTGGAAGATGCATGAAAAACCTATTGAGTACAAATAAAGACAGCACAAAATTGTGAAATTCATAGCAATATTGTCATCGCAGAGCAGAAATTCATAGCAATGTCATCTGACCTAAGTCCATTCAACAAAGAACAAATTGAATTCCTTCAAAAATTGCTATAACAACCACTAAAGTCTCAACAAACCTTTCAAGCCATTAAATCTATTGTGATCTCAGTTTTCATTGCTGAAAAAAATAACCCTCTAAACACTCTCAAGTTATATATGGAAACTGGGATCCTGCATTGTCAACACAGACGCTTTTGGTCAAATGCCTGGTGATACTATGATTCTCTATGAGTATAAAACATGCTCTATAAACCTCAGTAGTCAAATTGTAGATGGATCCCTATCTTCGATAGCTATCACTAGATATATACTTCCAAAGGACATGGTCCTTAAAACTAGCTGCCACCCTTCATAATCCACATACAATGCCACCAATAAGGAAATGATTTACTCCAAGAGGCTAAAAGTCAAAGAAAGAACAGAGATCCAAGCACCTCTTACACCGAACCATTATTACAAACTAACTTTGGAGAACTCGAAACTTCAAATAGTAATAAAACTAATGATCAAACTTTATATGACCTTGATCAATCAATTGCAATCAAGATATTAGATCTTGTACTAAGCATCCTATTATCAGTAACTTTGTGTCATATGACTAGTTAAGCTTCTATCTATCATGCCTTATTGTCATCAATGGAAGTTCAAATTCCAAATAATATTCACAGAGCTCTTTAACAACATAATGGAAGTGTGTTGTAATGATAGAAACAAAATCCCTGGAAAGAAATGGCAGATGAGAGAGAGAGGGGCAGAGAGAGAGAGAACAATCAAATGAAAGTGCATCTTCTCCATCAAGCACAATATCAATGGAAGTGTGAACAGATTGAAGCTCATTTCGTGGCCAAATATTTCACTTGGTCCAAAGGGATAGACTATGAGGATACATTTGCTCAAGTTTTTACACTTGACTTCATTCGTGTATTCATATCCCTTGCAACAAAACTAGTGTACAACTTTTTTAAAATGGTGATGTCGAAGAGGTCTATATGAATGTTCCCTTTGGGCTCAAGAGTCAACTCAATGTTGGCAAGGTATACAAGCTTTGAAAATCTATATATAGTCATAAACAATAATTGCATACATGGTTTGATGGATTATTGAGGGTGGTTCAGATGCATGGATTCATTCAATATCAAAGTGATCACACTATGTTCATTAAAAATATGTCAAATTAAAAAATTGTGAGATTAAAGACTTGGGACAGCTTGGATATTTCCTTGCAAATGAAAATGGCCCAATCAAGGGCTTGCTCGAGTGGTATACCATGTGAAAATTATGTTCTTTCAGCCTTTTGCATCAACCTGAGTTTGAGACCATGCAGCAACGAAATTCTTTTGTTTTGTTTGGAAATTAATTTTGAGTTAGCCCAATCAAAACAAGCCGGCTAATTTCATTTCGAGCAATAATTCAATCAATGCAAGAAATAGTGAGAAGAAGAAAATGCTCATAACAAATTTATTATGGCAGATGATGAATTGAACAATAAAATCTAAACCACGATTTCACTCTGAGTAGAAGCCAAGCCATGACAATAAAATGTAATGAGACGAAGCAATGAGACACGCACACTTTGCTACGAGCTTGTGCTTCTAAGGCAAGGAATGCGTGTAAGGGCAGCACATTGTTTGGCTACGCACTTATAATACACTCTCAACTGCACTTTTAACAACACTGATTTTTGTCTAATAACAATTCTCTTTAGTGTGATAGAAAAGTTCCCCTCAAACTTAAGGGAAAATTCTATATGATGGTGGTGAGACCTGCAATGCTTTATGGTGCTGAATGTTGGCCATTAAAAGAGAAGCATAATACTAAGTTAAGTGTTGCAGAGATGAGGATGCTCAGGTGGATGAGTGGCTTTACCCTTAGAGATAGGATACGAAATGAGCATATTCGTGAAAAGGTTGGAGTAGCTCCAGTGGAAGATAAGATTAGAGAGAGTCTCCTTAGATGATTTGGTCACATAAAACGGCGGCCTTCCGATGACCCAGTTAGAAAAGTAGAGGTATTAGATTTGACTTATGTTAAACAAGGTAGAGGTAGACCTAAAAATACTTGGTTAGAAAATATTAGAAATGATTTTTCTTTATTAGATTTAAACGAGAATTTGATTTTTAACAAGACACAATGGAGAAAAAGAATTCATGTAGCCGACCCCACGTAGTGGGACAAAGGCTTGATGTTGTTGTTGTTGTTGTAACAATTCTCTTAATTATTTATTTGTGCTTATGTACTTCATGTAGCCTGCGCCTGGGTGCAGTGCTAAATAGACAAGGGTTCCCATATCAAGAACGGATGTGGGCAAAGAAGCTAGTCCATGAAACTAAAATTAGGATATGAACTTAAAATATATGTTCCCTTACAGAAAAATTAATGGAATTAATAGATATTATGATTCATAGGAAGATAAATATTTTGTTCATTTAGGAAACTAAATGGGTTGGAGAGAAAGCTAAGGAGATTGATAGTTTAAGATTTAAACTATGGTATTCGGGTAGGAGTCGTACTAGAAATGGTGTAGGCGTGATTATAGATAAGATTTTTAAGGATAATTTTATAAAAATTAATAGAATTGGATATAGAATTATAGCTTTAAAGATTGTTGTTGATGCTAAGATTGTTAATATTATAAGTGCTTATGCTCTTCAAGTAGGTTTGAATATGGGTTCAAAATTAAATTTTTGGAATGACTTGGAAGAATTAATACAAAAGATACCTTTTGAAGAAAAAAATTTTATTGGAGGAGATTTAAATGAGCATGTTGGTAGAAAGGTAGATGATTTTAAAAACATTCATGGTAGCCATGGGTTTGGAATGACAAATGAATGTGGTAAGACTATATTAAATTTTTCTTTAGCTTATGATTTTTTAATTGCTAATACCTTATTTAAGAAAAGAGATGAACATCTCATCACTTATAAAAATGGATATAGTACAACTCAGATTGATTATTTTCTTATAAGAAAATTAGATCGTTTAGATTGTAAGGTTATTCCGAGTGAAAATTTATGTACCAACATCGATTATTAATTTTGGACTTTAAGATTAAGAGGTTGAAAATAAAAAAATAAAGTAAAATATTATTCTAGGATTAAATAGGGGCATTTAAAGAATATTAACAAAAATATTTTTGAGAGTAAGATTTTAGATCTTAAGATTTTATCTGCGCATGAGGATGCTAATGTTATGTGTGAAAAAGTGGCTAGTGATATTAAGAATATTGCAAAAATGTGCTTGAATATCAAAGAGAAAAGCTCCTAATAGTAAAAATAGTTGATGGTGAAATCCAAATATGCAAAAAAAGATAAAAAATAAGAAGATTTTTTTATAAAAATTGGTTTAATTGTAAAAATTCTGATAATTGGGAAAGATATAAAGAGGCACGTAAGGAATCTAAGAAAGCAATATGTGATGCAAAGATCTTAGCTTTTAATGATTTATATAATAGCTTAGATACTAAAGAGAGAGAAAGATATATGTATAAGTTAGCCAAACAAAGAAATAGGAGTAGTAAGGGTTTAGTTCAAGCGAAGTGTATTAAGGATGAAAAACAAAAAGTACTTTTCTTAGAAGATGATATTCAACAAAGGTGAATGAGATATTTTGCTAAACTTTTTAATGAAGAATGTAAAAATATGTTGGACTTTAGTGATCTTAGCATCCTAAATGAAAATAAAGATTTATGTTTTTATCGGCGTATTAGTAAAACCGAAGTTTGAGAGGCTTTAAAGAAAATGAAGGGTGAAAAAGCTGTTGGACCTGATGATATTCCAATAGAGGTGTGGAAATGCTTAGGAGATGAAGGAATTTCTTGGCTTATTAAACTTTTTAATACTGTTTTGAAGACTAAAAAGATCTCAGATGAGTGGAGAATGAGTGTGTTAATTCCTATTTTTAAGAATAAATGTGATGCACAAGATTGTGCGAATTATAGAGGAATTAAGTTGATGTGTCATACTTTAAAACTATGGGAGCGAGTTATGGAACATAGGTTGCGGTGTGATACTAATGTTTCTCAAAATCAATTCGGATTCATGCCAGGTAGGTCTACTATGGAAGCCATAATTTTATTGAGAGGTTTGAGGGAGAAATATAGAGAGAATAAGGAGAATCTATATATGATATTTATAAATTTAGAAAAAGCATATGATAAAATTCCAAGAGAAGTGTTATGGAGAGTTCTCGAAAAGAAAGGAGTTAATAACGCTTATATTCAAATCATTAAAGATATTTATGCAGGAGCTATTACTTGTGTTCAAACACAAGGTGGTTTGACCAAGTATTTTCCTATTTCGGTTGGATTACATCAAGGATCAGCCTTAAGCCCATATCTTTTTGTTTTAATCATGGATGTTCTCACTAGACATTTGCAAGAGGATGTACCTTGGCGTATGGTTTTTGCTGATGATATTCTTCTTGTTGATAAGACTAGAGAGGGAGTTGAAGGTAAACTTGAATTATGGAGGTCAACCTTAGAGTCTAAAGGTTTTCGCTTGAGTAGATCTAAAACGGAATATGTGGAGTGTAATTTTGGTAGTAATAGACTTAGTGAGGGGATTGTGACTTTGGGCAATCAAGTCATTAATAAGAGTACACATTTTAGATATCTTGGATCTGTTGTTCAGAGTGATGATGAAATAGATGAGGATATTATCAGCAGAATTCAAGTTGGATGGTTGAAGTGGAGGAATGCATCGGGCTTGTTGTGTGATAGAAAAGTCCCCTCAAACCTAAGGGAAAATTCTATAAGATGGTGGTGAGACCTACAATGCTTTATGGTGCCGAATGTTGGCCTTTAAAAGAGAAGCATAATACTAAGTTAAGTGTTGCAGAGATGAGGATGCTCAGGTGGATGAGTGGCTTTACCCTTAGAGATAGGATACGAAATGAGCATATTCGTGAAAAGGTTGGAGTAGCGCCAGTGAAAGATAAGATTAGAGAGAGTCATCTTAGATGGTTTGGTCACATAAAACAACGGCCTTCCAATCACCCGGTTAGGAAAGTAGAGGTATTAGATTTGACTTATGTTAAGAAAGGTAGAGGTAGACCTAAAAAACTTGGTTAGAAAATATTAGAAATGATCTTTCTTTATTAGATTTAAACAAGAATTTGACTTTTAATAGACACAATGGAGAAAAAGGATTCGTGTAGCCGACCCCACGTAGTGGGACAAAGGCTTGATGTTGTTGTTTTGTTGTTGTTATGTACTTCATTGATGATTGAGGCCTTATAAAGATTTGTTTAGCTTCTTATAAAAAAATTGCATTATTGAAACTCAATTACATCGAGTGCTCACAAAATCATTCTATCTAGTTGGTTTTACATATCATGAAAGAAATAAAAGCTTATGACAAACTCGAACATTAGTTATGGATGATTACTGCAATAGCATCCTCTTGATTATTTGGATTTGTCTACTCTTTTTATGTCAAAAAGCTTATAATAAAGGATACATTTCTACTCCCAGCTATAAAAAAGAGAATTTCTATGTTCCTAAAGCTAGAGAAAGTTTTATAATTACGATGTTATTTAAAAAAAAATGTGATGCTTGCCCTTTTGGCTATTCAAGCTGCTTAAGAAATTTTGAAAATATTCCATGAATGAATTGATGCGAGCTTGAAAAAATAACGGCTTGCTTCTTGCCTAAAAAATGACTTGAGTATTCATGCTAAATTTCAGACAATTGGATTTCCTTTTATAAAAATGATAGAATTTCTTGACTTAAGTTTTTTAAATTTCCCTTCCCATCATTATTTTACCCACTTTTTCCTATATTATCTAGAACCATAAAACTAGAGCTAATATAATCATCCTATTAAACGGTACTTTTTTGTATTTATGCTATCCTCATTTCCTCATTCAACCAAATACTATGATTACCAAAAAATTTATATTATTCATCAAAATTTTTCTCATTCATTGCATGTAGTAGCTGATAGTAATATGAATAGGAAAAGTCACATACTTTAGAGTCAAAGAAGAGGCATTGCTATGAAGTACGGATATTTCTACCCCAATCCCACATCCTGAACAATCATGTGGGCATGCCAAAACACTTAAACCTTTTAATTACTTAAAATCAAACGGTGCATCTCAAAGAGAAATGTTCGATATTTCTAGCATATGATAAGACAAAAAAGGACATTCAGCCAAGACAAAACAAGATCATAAATAAGTGCTTCTAGTTATTAAAATTGATTTTTATTTTTCCCATTTCTAGCGTGCTGCTCATCACTTCTTAAAGAAACCCTAGCCCCTCAACTCATTCTACTCACTCTCAAGAGCTCCCATTCTAAAACTAAAAAAGACATCATCACTACAATGCATCCCTCTTATGGTTCTCTCTACCTCCACCCTAATCTCTTTAAGTCTCCTCTACTATTGCTCAATCTAACCATTTTCCTCAAAGAATTCTTGACAGTTATCCGCCTTGTCAAGAAATTCTGTTCTCTATGTCTCCACCATTTCACTTTGCCCTAATTCTCCTTGACTCCCCACCCACTCCCAAGGGCAGTTTCCCCTCTTTCTTTTTCCTTATCATTTATTCTTCTCACTGTCTTACGTGAAAAGTTTGGAGTAGCTCCAGTAAAAGATAAGATTAGAGAGAGTCGCTTTAGATGGTTTGGTTACATAAAACGGCGGCCTTCCGATGACCCGTTAGGAAAGTAGATGTATTATATTTGACCTATGTTAAGAAAGATAGAGGTAGACCTAAAAAGACTTTGTTAGAAAATATTAGAAATGATCTTTCTTTATTAGATTTAGATGAGAATTTGACTCTTAATAGGACACAATAGAGAAAAACGATTCATATAGCCGACCCCACATAGTGGGATAAAGGCTTGTTGTTGCCATTGTTGTTGTTGTATTGTCTAAAAAAAATCTCTTTACATTGAATTCCTCATCTCTATATCTCTCTACCTCTCTCTACCTGTATAATTATTTCATCTTCCTAATTACCTCTCCATTATAAGCAAATGCAGCATTCAGACAGATTTAAGAAAGGTGAAGTATAAACTAAGATTGCCTTCATGTTGGCTATATACTCTGTAAACTTCGTAAATATTATCAGACAGAATGCCTCCATGTAAAATCAAATAGCTTACAATTTTCCTCACTCACAAACTAGTATTAACCAATTTCAAAATGGTGCAACTTATCATTCAATAAGTGAAAAGACAAATTCAGCATTTAATAGAAACGTTTACACATTTGACATGGCACTGGAAGGACTTAAAATTTGACCTATGTTAAGAAAGATAGAGATAGATTTCATGACATGGCACTGGAAGGACTTAAATTTTATTTTATTTGACACTTCTTGAATCAACTATTCCCCATCACTAAAAAGATGTAGCAGACAAAGGGATTAGGCCATTTAATTTTCCTTCCATTAAGCAGCGGTTAGCAAACACAAAAAATAACAAAATAAAAAGCCAAATATTTCAGAATTGCAAGAAAAGATGCATCTATCAGAACTATGGAAGAGGCATAGCTATTAGCACAAATAATTTTAACATCGCCTCAAGGCGAAGACAAAGACACGTGTGGGACATGCTGGGCTATGTGCTCAACTTGCTAAAATATTAGTATTTTTTAAATTAAAAATCAAGGACTGGAGGACAAACTGTAAACAGATGTGTAACATTTCTAGTACACGGCATGAGACAATAGTGACATCTCACGTCCCAATAGTATCTCAAAAGAGTTGATTTGAGGTATTAAAAATGGTTATTAATAGCCTACCAAGTAGATCATACCCTCCCAAATAAACCCTAATCATTTGCCACATTCTCCTCTTGCATAACTCTGGAGAGCTCGTAATACTGACAACAATCATTTTCACTAGTACAGTGTACACGTCTCTCATAGAGTTCCCACCACATTACTCACTCCCTCTCCGACCATTACTCAATTCAACCTTTTTTTTCTCTGAAGTTTTATAGTCATCAACCTCGAGATGGAATTTGCCTTCATGCAACTCTTTATTATTCTCTTTAATACCCAAGACATTCTCATTTATGTTTCTCCATCTTAACCTTCTTCCTAAACTATATATTCTCTCACTCTCGACCTCCCTCTCTATATCTCTATATTTACTTGTCTATTTCTAGTATATGCCTAGTCATTCCAAGCTATCTTAACTCAATCACACTCTTTCATGCCCACACCATTTTCTTAGGTTTTTTAAATGTTTCAAGGTTTGATCACCACATCTATTCATCCGTCTCATTCCCTCCAACTTTTTCTTTCCTCTCTACAAGTACCTCTACCCCTATCAACCAAGTTTTAGTTTTAAAATGCTACATTGTATGAACTAAACAAATATTGGGTTTATTTTTTAAGGAAACTATTTGATTAGATCTATTTCCCATCAGAACCATGTATTTTTGTAGTATCTCCAGCTAAAAGGTTTGACAATATGCTCACCTAATAAAACCCTCATAAATAAACATAGACCCGGTCAACTGTTTGAAGGCCCTATTAGAAGGCATGAAAGCCCTTTGAGATCCACAACAGCATGGCCCAAATAAGTTGCCAATGCCTTACAGAACCTCACTAAGTTCAGCTGCAGCCAACAGGAACTTGCTAGCAACCATCATGATATCATTGGTGGCAATTAGAACTCACGTACAGCCAAGAAAAACTGCTTGGCTGCCAGCATCCAGCTAGAGCTCACAGGAGGCAGTTGTAGGATGGTACTAAGGTGAATAGCAGTGCCAAGGAACAATGATGGTGGGTTCTTGCGTATGCATGTTTAACGTTAAATAGGATTAAATTGTAGAAAAAATTAATCTTCATCAATTCTGCCTCCATCAATTTAGCTTCATTAATTTTTCCTCTATCAATATTCCACTAACACAAACAATTCTCCACCTTCCTAATTCACTTCATGCCACATCTATGATCAATGGGATTGTTACAACCATCTCATCAATCTATAGACTATTGTAATGAACTAATTATTATGTAATTATTATTTTCCTACCCATCAATCTATAAACTATTGTAATTATTCTTCTCTAAATTCATATGTTTCCTATCAAAAGCTCTTCTAGGATCGTATAATTTACTAAATAAATGTTGGAATAAAATGCTAAGTCACTTTTCTCCAATTATTATCATGGCATCAGAGCTTCACATTTTTTTTCTATGCATTTCTAAAAGCAGAAGACTTCATCGATGCATTGTCTAGAACATACAAGCCTTCACTGCTACAAGTATCTTTTCATTTCACATAATTTTCTCATTGTATCCTTCATTGTTGTATCCTTATATCTATCATTCTTTCGGTTTTTAACCAATTACTACCATATTTCTCCTCCTCATGGATCACAAAAATACCCATCTTCCCTTGAGCTTCCTTTGGAACTGAGACCAACAATGCAAGTGCAACAGGAAAATTAAAAAAACATCCATTCGGCATATCACTTGAAAGGAAAGAATTACCTCAAGTGATAACAATTGATTTGCATTGTCTTAAATGAAAGAAAAATATTGGGACATTCACTTGGCACCAGACCACAGCAATGCTATCCAGCACTCAATACTTGAGATGAACAAGACTCTATGGTGATGCTTGGTTATGGAAGACCATGGTTTCTGAGATAATTGACACATGCATAGTCACACTACAAAAGAAATTCGAGATACAATAAATCAACATATTCTAAAATCTATGATGATGCCTAAATCTAAGAGATCAAAACCAAGATCTCGACCACAAAGTAAATGGGAAAATCCATCACATAAAATTCCATATTTTTCCAAAGGCCTAAATATACTACAAGCCCTTAGGAAAAAGATGGATCATTATCAATGTATCCAAATGGAATGTGGCAAATGTTCAATTCTACTTAAAAAGTCTATTGAAAAAGGCCCACTTATGATTTTCTGCGGAATTAAATGTCGAGTTTGATATTATGATAGTACAAATTCTTGTAAAGGATGATTTACCAATGAGCACAAGCAACCATGGAAGAAGGGAAAATGGGAGTTAAAAAGAAAATAACATAACACATTGTTATAAATTTTAATATAATAGAAATAAAAATCATCATATATTCATTATTTTTAATTTAATAAACATTCTTTCTAATTTTTATTGATCCGAGAAGAGGAAGATCATTGAGATTGGCGATGTTGAAAAATATAGAGAGCATGTTCATACAACTAAGGATACGAGATGAGAGAAAACAATTAACTACAATGATGATTCTAATAAAGATCTTTTAAGTAATAGGAGTGGGAAAGATTTTGAATACACAAATTATAATCTTCGACTATTTGTTTATAATGAATTGGGAGTGAGAGAGACTTATTATTTAATGCTTGTAGCATTGTAAGATTTTTAAAATTATTTTAATATCTTACTTTAATTTTAGTATGTCACTTATTATTTCATATTTCTTATTTCTTATTAATTTAATATTTTAATTATGAGGCTTACACCTCAAAATACCTTGAGGCTTATGCCTCAAAACATAGAAAGAAAAAGCCTCAACACCTGATTTCTCAAGTCCAAATCTTCATCCTAATCAATGATGTAGTATTACTAAACTTTTTTATTTTCACATGCAATCTAGATCAACAAAATCCGAATCTCCATCAGTTTGACCAACGGATAGATGCAACAATATGAGTTAAGCTGCAATCAAGATTGTCCTAATCCAACCATAACACCAAAACAGACAAATGCCCATATTAATAACATAAAAAATTACTGAAAATATCAGCAAACCAAGTAGCCCCTAAAAGGGTATCGAATGAATTAATATCAAAGTGATAATTAGACATACTTGGTAATATCAGCTGACTCAAGCTAAGAATTTAAAGCTTCAACCTTCATCTTCGCCATAAGATGGAAGTACAATTTGCATGCAACCAAATAATCAAGAGACGCCTAAAAAGCAAAGGATTGGAGATAGAGACACGCCACAAACCTAATGAGATTCTTGGAGGTGATTCTCGGAGCCTTAATAGCAGCACCAATCAAACTGCTTCCAGTGATGTAGATTCCCCTGACATTGTAGAAGAAGAACGAAAAAAAAAAAAATATCACCGTTACAAATTGCCCGTAGGAAAGAGAGCTGAACACAAGAGAGAGGATAGGAGGGTAAAAAAGGTTACCAAGCAGCCCCAAGAACAGAAACGCCGATGGATATCGCAATACCAATCGATGCAAAGGTGTAGGGCGAGATCTGCGTCAAAGCCCGCGACCATGAGCTCGTCGTCGTCATCTTCAACAAAAAGCGGATCTCTGACGGAGGAATAATCCCTCGCACGAAAGGAACGATCAACTATTAGGGCTTTCCCGGCGAGAACAATGAAGGGAACTGACTCATAGGGAGGATGTGGGAGAAGGTAGAGCGAAAGAGAGGTCGATCTCTTCGCACAATGCTCGAATTTACATGCGGCGCCTCCCGTAACTCTGCATCTTATGCGACTTCCTTAAGTTGGTGCGGGTACATATATTTTGGAAGACAGGCCCACGTAGTTGGGCCTTAACATTATTGAAGCCCAAAACCTCCAGCATAAGGAATAGAGGTTCTAGGGATACCTACTTTCCACAGAAGAATCATTATATATATATATAAATTCCTCATACAAATATAAAAGATAAATTTTATCAATTATCATTAAAACATAATAAATTTGATGGCATATAAAAATTTAAAGCATTGAAGATGGTTACATCATTAGTTAGATTCATTAAAAATTTTAAATAAATGACCTTGATAGTATGATATCATAATTTTAATTTAATGTATATAACATATTAATATCTACTAATTAAATATGTGTGTTAGACTTTTATATGGATGATATTGATGGTTTAGATTCATAAATAAATTATGTTATTATTGTGTCATGAAATATTTGATAGTTGGTTACAAATAAGGCCCTTCCATGAGGTGAAGGCCTTGGCCTGATGTAGTAAATATACATCATATAGATCATATTACAAGGTGATAGCTAGAAGAATCTAGTGATATGAGAGTTGTTCTCAAAAGAGTGCCGGCCTAATCATTTAACCAGCAAAGTCGTAGTCGGGCAACTAAGATCGAAGAGACTGTTGTTTAGTAATAGTGGTCGAAAGGACCGTATTTAGCGTGCGACGGAGGTTAGAAAGATCAAAGTCGACGGACGATGGTAGTCGAAAAGATCATACTCTGTAGGCGACAGTGGTCGGAAGAACTGTAATCGGCGAGCGACGGAGGAAGGGTAAAAGTCCGACGTTAATCGGCAAATCGATAAAAGTCCAGCGGTAGTCGAAGAAAGTTCACCGACGGTGGTGACAGGGTGGAGCTTCAGCCTTAGAGCTCTTCTTTTATTCCTCTAGTTTTTATCCTTCTTCATGAGAAGAATAGGGTCTATTTATAATTTTTTGTGAGTGGGCATGCTCTGTAAATATAGAGAAGATCAAGGTTATGTTGGGAGTGTTTCAATGAACAACTCATCTTGATCCCTATTATCGAGGAGCATTTATCAAGCATTTGTGTGCCTGAATGATGTCATAACTAAGCAATCTTGGGCTCGTTGGATTCATCTCGTTGAGGCGCTCAATTTGATTATAAGCATGTGACATTTGGAAATCATTTGGTCATCTAATTTATGATTTGAACCTTCCAAACAGGCTTCTGGTCTTTGATTTGGATCCATTTGGGCTCGGATCAGATTGAATTTGGTGTTGTTGGTTCGTCTTCTCGATACGTTCAGTTCAACTATAAG